>CM046390.1:5123104-6375130 GCA_025413875.1 Rhododendron molle
TTGTGATCTGGAGGGTATTCATCCCCAGCGGCTATTAGTGCTCCGGTTTCAGCTAAAACCTCATCCATTGATGCTATATTGAACAAAATAATAGAGCATGAAATTAATATTGGATATAATAATAGAATGTTGGGAAATCAATAGAAGAGTGGTACGTACCTTCAGTAGGAAACTCATTTAAATTAAAAATTGTTCTCCAGAAATGAACTCTCCAGCCATGAGTGCTAGCTATTTGCTACAAAATAACCAAAACAAAGCATATAATATTCAAAAGTAATTATTCGAAAAGTAAAATATTTATAAATACCTTTTGATCACCACTGTTTAATTGAGTAGTACTTCATACTCTTCAACAGCCACGTTTTTTCTCTTCACTTCTTGTTCATGGGCTATGGCAATGGATGACTAGTACATGTAGAAAATTGGGTTACGTGGATGCCAAAAAGTCGGAAGGTGAAAGAGCAAAATAAAAGGGAGGGAACACAAATGAAATGGAGTGGGGGAAAAATTAAGGGGTATTTTGGTCTCCAATACAAATTTACTCTTCATCTAATATTCCAACTACTTTCACTACTTTTTATCATAGTGGAGTTTAATTAAGCTAATTTAATGAACATTATCATGTGCTCTATCATGTGCCTTAGGGACACACATTAACAAAATCCTAGGCAAATGCTAATCGATGCCCCTGGGGCACAAGTTTGAGTGTATTAATTGAGTTTTGAACTTAGCAAATGAGTTAGTTCCCATGTAATGAGTTATTAGCCCTACCGACTTGCATTAACTACCACAGTAGAAACAATTTATATACCAACTACACCCATGCTTAAAGTTTATTTTTTCCTTTATGAAACTGAATGTTCCACATTTTTATTTCAAATAAAATGCGAACAACATCACATATTGCAGTAACAATAAACTGAGACCTTTTTTTCAAAAATAAACCTAACCCTTCGCCTAAGTTGGGAGGAAAAAAGAAGATATTAGATAGGATTGGTCTTGACGTGTATCATCGCTCATATACCACCCATATTTCATACATCTTATATATCGAATTTTAGAAGAAAAGTGTTCGTTTTGAAAGAAAAAAATTTTAATTTTTTGGAAGAAAAGTGTTGATTTTGGAAGAAAATTTTAAAAACTAATTTTTTAAAAGGGATCCTAACTTAATTTTAAAAAGTTAATTTTTGTGCTCAATACTAATATTATTCAATCTGTTGCCCGTTTGAAAGGGATCGGATTTTGTTCAAACTAAGAAAACCTTGAGTTTATTTTTATTTTTTAAAAAAACAAGTTACAGTTGCAACGGAAAAATGATTCAATCCATCTCCATGGCCTCCACAGTTTTGTTGTGTTTGAAAACCTTTCACCTACCTAACTTTTAAAGGGGAATTGTCATTACGAATAGGTTTTATAAATATTTATAACTAGTATAGATAATAATGGTTAATGGTATTGATGTTTTGTTAGTTCCTATAAACCCAACTCATTTACGTGGGTGTATTTATTGCATCTAAAGCATTGCCCCAATGACACTTATTAGCGGGACCGTAGACTAAATAGATAATTAATCAAATGCTGACGTGACACATTTTGATTGTTTTTTTTGATAATTACCATTTCAGATGCTCTAAGGAGCGAGTACGAATCGAATCCAACTAGTAGTCCACCTTGGTTTCCGGGCTCAGTTGACGCAAACTGTTTACGTAAAGTCCAATAAATGAAAAAGGAAAAAGATTGCGCGGTGTTCCACTGTTTTTTAAAAAGTTCTTTTTGGGAAGGAAGATAATTTTAAGTTCAAAAATTATGTATTTATATAAATAAATTTTCTATCAATATAGATCTTGTTTGATAGATTTCATTAAGATCTTATAAACGGTGAAAAAAAATCAAAAAATTATTTTTCATTTTTATTATATTTGAGCTTGAAATTACCTTTTTTTAAAAAAGAAAATTTAAAAAGAAAGTGAAACGAAAACTTGCGTACAACTATCCTATCATACTCTAGCGTGTTTCACTAACCGACCGCAATTATAGACCGCTGACACCTCCACTTCGTGTTATTTTTGCCACGTGTCAAAATCATTATCACCATGGTACACGGTTAGCTTGGAGTATTGTAGTACAAAAATGCTACTCACACAACAATCTAAACACAACCTCTCACATACATGTGGACTCTACACACTACTATATGTGGGCCCCACATGTATGTGAGGCTTTTTAGTAATACTGTACGTATTTTACTCCTCCTTTCACGGGCTCCTATTGCGCCACGTTTCTCGATAAAAAATAAGTGCGCATTGTAACGTATTTTCGTGCCGTTCTTGATCACTTCGATTTAAATTTGTAGCTGTACAATTAGGGGAAAAGGATTGTGATTTTGACACTCCAAAAATTGATGGAGGGGCTCCAAAACTAAACTATGTTAATACACAAAACGATGTCGTTTTGAAGCCCCTCCATCAATTTTTGGAATGCTAAAATCAATTTCCAGGAGAAAAAGGGAAAATAATCAATAATCACCGTTTTGGTAACGTCAATAATCACCAGCCCAATTTTGGTAGTAAAATCAAAACTGCACTCTGGGTTGAGGGTTCAAGCAGATTCATTGAGCTAAAACCTGCACTAAATTTTTGTATCTTTTACATAATGGTTCGATATTTTTACAAATAGAGTGCAAAAATCATCCCAAGAAGACGTCTGAAGACGATACTAACGACAGGAAAAACATGTGTGAAGATAACTAAGGAGCACCTTGAAATTGGGATAGAACCAATACACTCCAGTTTCCCCATAACAGTGCTCGGAACATCTTTGCACTAACCCAGTGGTTGCTCGCTCGTGACAAGTACAAATACCAAATTATTGGAGGGCAAACTCAAAAAACACAAGACCATCCACACACACAGACCTATACAAAACTGCTTGGAAGGAAAAGGGATTTCCATATCATGTGCGCACAAATGATATCAAAAGCAAGAAAGGGATTTCCATAACACGTTCGACTAATCCTATCAAAGAAAACAGTCAATGCCAAACCATACCAGAGAGGAGACCTTATATAGCAATCCTCAAAAAACAAAGTACCACCACACAGGTTCACCTACTAACAAAACTAAGCAGAGACAGCAATAAATACTTAACAGTGCGAAGAAACATGTTTCACCCACATCTTAAGCTATTTCAACTAAAAGAAACGTCACATTCTTGGGAAAAATGAACAACCTTACTGTATGGGGGGTTGACCAACCCAGCCGCCACTGCTGCTAAAATTCCACCCACCTCCACCGCAATAAGGAATACCTTTGCAGTCCCAAGCCGTATGTCCAAATCCCCTACACCTGAAACAAGGTACACCTTTGCAGTCCCTTTCCGTATGTCCTGGAAACAAACGGGGCATATCTTGAAGGGAGCAATATCTAAGCATATCTGCCACCGCCCCCATAACTGCAACGTTCCCAAGTCCTTCCACCATGGTCATAACCACCCAGTCCACTGCCCCTCTCTCCGCCTTCATCCTCCTCTCCAAGACTGCGATGAAAACAACACAAAGAAAAGGGATGATCTCGTGGATTAACACACAGTGAACAAATAAAACAGTCAACTATTTTCTCAAACAAGAAAAACAAATAAAACCAGAATTTAATTGTGAAAGAGAGAAAGAAACAACAATTGGATGGTTTATCGTTGACCAATTGAAAGGGTTGCTCAAGTTCCTTGCCGTTTTTATCAGCCGGACCAAACATACATATGTAAAGCTTTCATACACGTATAAATTGATTGAGTTATGCAAGTCTGGTGAACAAAGCCAGCCACCAATTGTGGTAGTTCTCAAAGTTTTGTCCTCCTCAAGACCAAAAATAAGAAAATACTCCAACGGTGGAAAACTCTTTGCAGATGTTCTCCTGTCTAAAGGGATGGGAATTGGACAAGAATAAGGTAGCATACTGGCCTCTGAGGTGAGATTGAATGATCACGATGGTTGAAGAATAAGCCAGCCACCAATTGTTTATGATGATTGTTTCTCGGTCATGTAGCCTTGGGGCAGTTTACCTTTACTTTGCAACTGAGGTGAGATTGAATGACAATGGTTGAAGTACACCTTGCTACGCTACTGGAAGTACACCTTGCTACGCTACTGATAACTTCAAGTGACATATGATACAATCACTTATATCATGGTGGGCAATCAATAGGGTGGATATTGGCAACAGTGTTCTAATAGTCAGTATAGGCGGCCAACTAGTAGGTACCTAGGCACTAGGCGGGGTCCCAACGCCTAGACTATAATCCGCCTAGTCGGTCAACTAGTTCACTGAGGGGTGCTAGGCGCCCAACTTGTCAGCCCCCGGGTGCCCCTCCTCTGCCCGACCAATGCCTAGCGACTTTTAAAGCATTGATTGTCGAATAATCAACTACTACTAGTTAGCATCCACTTGTCTATCAGATGATAGCCCGCAGATTCTTTGCAGATGAGGAACTTAGATAACTATTATGTGGGGATTAAGGCATACACACATATGAAGATAACAACAACGATTATCGAGAGAAGGGAAAGAAGAAAAAAAAGCACAGGAGCATCGGATAAATAGTACTCACAAAACATGGGCATTGAGGATCATTTCCTTTTGTCCAAGCAGCACATAAGATCAGGAGGCAACAACAACGGTATCAAATCTGGATTCACCCTGGGCACCCCTATAGATTAAAACTCGAATTTTGTTACGGTGGACGAGAGGAAATTCAGTACCGTCGTAACCCCTCAGATCCTCCCACAAGAAGCAGAGGTGGTTGTCATCAAGCCGGAACAACGGGCAATGCATCCTTGGTTCATCTGGTTCTAGCATGCCAACCAGTCCAACCCATTAATAGGAGTTATAAACCACCTTCCGAGAACCAAATCATAGGCATGAACCACCCGTGTATTTAGAACACAAAAGAGTATTGTTTTGAACCACAGCTGCTTGACCTTGGAACGTTGGAGAAGTCAAACTTGTGATCCCAATCTTCCCAAACATGATCCACGACATCGTACACAAAGGCAACATCTTCTGAAGCCACTAAAATCTTCTTGGAGGGCTGAAGGGCCGCGACTACCAAGTGAAACCAACAGTTGGCCGGCCAACGCGGGGTTGGAGGCAATGGCACAGAAGTCGACGATATCAAGCAAGGATCAAACATCTCAGTGAATGTATCGCAAGGACCACAACCAACAAACACATAAAGCTTCCCATCCGTTACAGGAGATGCTCTAGGGGCAAGCATGCTTATAGCAGGCCAGCCATCAGCAGGAGGTGCTGTCGTATCGAACCGGTGAATCTTGTATGCTGACGTGATGGGGCCCAACGGCGTACATGCAAGAGTACCTCCAGCAACAAATAGAGAAGACCCAACAGAAGAAAGTGTGGACGATGGTGGGATATCAGTAGTCTTGTAAAACGGCACGATACCTTCTACATCTGGATTTGAGGAGTTAACGTTGTCGTCGCTGTCGTCTCCTCCATCACCAAAGAAATCAAACGGAATTGAGTAGAAAACGAGAGGCCCCCTTGTGCCCTCCAACTGATCAACAGAGCTAAAACAGATGCATCAACCCCGTTGTGGATTTGGAAAGAGGGTTTGGCGCAAAGTTATCATGTTGTTGTTCTCCATCTCTATATGTATATATATACACAAAAACAGAGGAGAAATAAGCTAAACGATTGCAAAGAAGAAGAAGAAGAAGATCACTGTTATTATCTCTCAGAAAATAAACAAGCAGCAAAATTCAAACGAACACAAGAACATTTTAACTGAAAAAAACTTTTACTGCATAAAACAATAGTCAAGCGTAAAACAATTGTCAAACTTCTATGTTTCAAGTGTTTGGCTAGCTACAACCTTCAAAAATATGAGTACCATAATATGTTCTAGGCACCAAGCAAGCAAGGGGCTTATGCGTGCGGCATTGGTGCTTGCATTTTCAGCAGTACTATACTCCAAATGAAAAAGAAATTAAAGGCCAAAACATGGCAGAGGGTTAGCTGCAAATTATTCTTAAGAAGTGCATAACTTCTGGAGTATGATTCCAAAACTATTGCATTGACGCAAGGAATATCTCGGCTCTGTCAGTTAGTTCTTGGTAGTAATAAAAATCAGAAAAGAACAACAATCGAGACAGCAGTGTCCTCAAGGCAAATATCCCATAAACACCTCAAAACTAACTGGGAGGTCCTAATTAACCAATTGAAAAAATACGTAGAAGTTACGATTTCGACAAACTTCCATACCAGCCTATGACCAAACCACTTGTTTCTAAAATTGGTAAAAACTAAAAACCATGAAAAGAATAAGTGCTAATTACGAGAAATGGAAATTGAAAAGAAAATTTTCAAACAGATACCCAAAACTTCGAGTAGGTTAGAAATCAACAGCTGATTCACACTTAATCACAAGATTAATTTTGGCTCCCTAATAGATGTATCTTTTTAAGTTGAACCAAATGTCAAAACTCATTTTGTCTTTATTTCGATGATTTAATGTCTTGAATCTGTACAAACAAGTGACAAAAAGTTCATATGTATAGGTATTCATGGATCTCATCTTGTTTGAAGATTATTGGATGGTTTTCGAACATCAGGCTGTTTATTGGAAGCAGCGCTACCAGGGAGGATTGCTCATATCCCTCGGAGAAGTACCTATTAAAATGTACAAGCAGTTACTTGATAAATTGAAGTTTTTGCATGATGAGCTACATACGGGTCACGGAAATCTCTTGAACGGCACCTGTGTCTTACTTGGAGGGGATATTCCTAACGTTGTCCTGGAAATCTCCGTTGCCGGAGGTAAATAATTTCTTGTGTTTTCTTTTTCCTTAGAATTACGTTAAGACCCCTAGTGTTCCATGCACACACTCTTACGAAGAATCATTTGTGCGTTATCCGACCCCTTAGAGTTGCCCTCCCCCCTTTTATTTAAAGCAATACTCACACTAACAACAGAGGTACCCTACCCAGTAGGCAACGAAACCTTACCATCAAGAGGGTCATTGGAGCAGACATATGATTGGAGGACACACAGCAATCCCCCCTTCAGTAATTTCAAGAGGATGATAGGAAACAGATATACGATTCGTAACAACATTTTGAGTAACAATTGAAGACCAATTAGGTTGATCCTTAGGAAGAATGACACCTGATGTCCCCTCATTATAGGAGAAACTTTCTCCTTGAACTCCAATCCTTTTGGGCACGAATTTCAGCATTCAAACTTTTATTTTGTCACACATTAGGGCCATCAGATGGATCAATATACAGATAAGTATTATCAACATAAATTTGTTCAAGATGATTTTTACCTAGAAGAAGTACGAATCCTAGAGTTAGAACCATGTGAAATTCATATCCAGAAGAGTAACCAAATTATTATCACTAACAGTCAAAGTAGAAGTGTCTACTCCAGTGACCCTTGATGGTAAGGTTTCGTTGCCTACGGAGCAGGGTACCTCCATTGTTAGTGTGAATATTGCTTTAGATAAAAGGGGGGCAACTATAACGGGTCGGATAACGCACAAGTGTTTCTTCTCTTTCCTTTTCCAATGATAAAAGTGTGTGCATGGAACACTAGGGGTCTTAACGTAATTCTAAGGAAAAAGAAAACACAAGAAATTATTTACCTCCGGCAATAGAGTTTTCCAGGACAACCGTAGAAATATCCCCTCCAAGTAAGACACAGGCGCCGTTCATGCGATTTCCATGACCCGCATGTAGCTCATCATGCAAAAACTTCAATTTATCAAGTAACTGCTTGTACATTTTAAGAGGTACTTCCCCGAGGGATATGGGCAGTTCTCCTTGGGAGCGTTGCTTCCAATAAACAGCCTGATGTTCGAAAACCATCCAATAATCCTCAAACGGATGAGATCCACGAATACCTACACATTTGACGTATGAACTTCTTGTCACTTGTTTGTACAGAAACAAGACATTAAAATCATCGGAATAAATACAAAATGAGTTTTGACATTTGGTTCAACTTAAAAAGATACGTATAAAATTGATCTAAATTGATCTTATGCTTAAGTGTGATTGTGAATGCATTGCATCAGCTGTTGATTTCTTATCCTAAAATTTAAAAGATCTTAACTCCATAACAGGTACATGCAATGAAATGCAAGAGCATGAAAAATTACTCGCGGAAATTAAGCCTGTGACAGAGCAGTCATGATCCCCCATTGACAATAAACCATGGTTAAGAGAGGTCCAGACGTTTCCGCTCTTTTCAAAACAGTCCTGATCAGTTTCATCTCTGCTACACAAATGAAGCCTAACAAACCCAATCCTCAAAGCTCAGTTTTTTTTAAGGCCGTTTTCTCAAAATCCAACCAAAAAACACACAATCCCGAAGGCCAAAAAAGAAATGTTTCCACGTTTTAAAACCGCTTTGTGTGCATGTGGGTGCGTGTTTATGCGTGGAGGGGGTTGTTTGGAGTGTACGTGAATCACATGATTCTTGTGTGTGATTTCGGATCTGCAAACTAATAAATATATGTTTGAGTCTTAGGATTTGATAGAATTAGGGTTTCAAACAGAGATAGATATATATATATATATATATATACATAGAGAGAGAGAGAGAGAGAGAGAGAGAGAGAGAGACGTACCTACAGAAGAACCAGAGATAAGCGACTCAGTCGGCGAGAGAGAGGAATTCAGATACCGGAGTATTTTTCTTTCTGGCCTCAATCGTTCGAGATGTCCTTTTACAGCCCCTTTGTTTGGATGGATGGGTGAGAAAAGAAAAGAAAAGAGTGTCTTCTTCCTTATTAGTGAGAAAAAAAAAGAAAAAGAAATAGGTGTGATTTCTCACCCTCCAATTCAAATAACAATGGGAAATCAAATTCTCACAAGCGACTGATAGAGTTCCGGCGACTCTCCGACAAGTTGAAATTCTCTCCCTCTCATCTCCAGCAAACCTGGTAGGCTGGTACTCTCTCTCTCTCCTTCGGCGACACATAACCACTCGTCCGATGACGATCCGACGAGGGGTGGACCACATGCTCCCCTTTTTCACGAAATCTCGCCACTTTTGGTGAGAAACGGAACTGGGCTTGAGACGGGTTCTGGTCTCTCTCCGTCTCTCGCCTTCTTCCCCTTCCAAACGAGGGAGAGATTGAGCTCTCTCTCCGTTTATTTTCTTCTCTTGCAAACTCTCGCGTACCAAACGAGCTATTAATATGTCACCCTCTCCCACACCCTCTTTCCTGCCTAGGGGTTTTTCTTACAGGCAAAAAATTTACTCCGTATTAATAAAACGAGAAAAGAGTAATTATGGCGAATCCAATCAAGGTACTTACCCATTTCTTTCTTCAAATTTGGGTCAAATTTTGAGAAATAATTGATTTTGGGTAGAAACATCTCTAATGGCAAAAATCTTATTTTGACCCAAATTTACCATCTTTTAAATACCCAATGGCATTCATGTAAATAAGATGAGAGAAAATCCTCAGATCAGCAGCTCCAACGCGGCTTCGACGAAGCTCCGAACGTCTCATGTGTAGATTGAAAGAGATGAGGTGGAAGTCATTGGGGTCATTTTTTGAGGAGTCACAGCAGAGGGAGATGTCGGCACCGTTGACCTTGAGAGCATCGTGGAGCGAATCGAAAGAGCTCGGACGGGACTAGGTTTCGAGACATGGACATACAATGAAGCGTGTGTAAAAATGTTTCTACAATGAGAGAGAGGGGGGGGAGAGAGAGAGAGAGATGCGAAAAAATGGGGAGTCTAGTTTGTCTCAAATTTGGGAAAGAAAATGGGTAAAACCCAAAAATGGGAAATGATTTGGGTCATGATTGAAGATGAATTTTTGATGATTTTATCCAAATTTTGAGTTTGGGTCTTAAAATGGGTCAAGGAGATGCTCTTTTTTTTTTAAAAAAAAAAAAAAACCCTAAAGGACTAAGAACCAAACACCTTTAGGCGAGGCCGAAAACACTCTAGTACCTCAACACGCCCAGATAAAATAAACATATTCAGCCCAAACCCATAAAAAGTGAGAGCCATAGAAAACATAGACCAAGCCGGCCCTAGCCCAACTGCGCTTTTTATTTGGGTTTTTTTTTTTTAATGTTTTTATGACTCAAACTATTACTACCATTTTTTTACTACTTCGAAACTGCCAAACCACATATTTCTTTCTTCAACTATCTTAATCTCACCTATTAGTAAATCCAAAGAATGGGATTTGGACTCATTAAGAACTAATTTGACTCATTAAAAGGCTAATTAGTTCATTAAAGGACTAATTAGACTCAACAGGTGCGGATAAAAAAAATGGACCCAATGAGTGAAATTTGAATAATGTAAGGACGAAGTGAGTTTTATATATAGACAAAAGGTGCGTTATTATCACTTTTATCCCCCTAAGCTTTTTTTTTTTTATTACTATTTTGTAACCAAGCCAATATTCAGGTAAACATTTATTCATAAATAGATTTCCAATTTTTTTTTATACCATTCGAAATATCTAAATTAGAACCTTTAGCTGTGCAAAAAAAAATCAGCAAATTATGTTACGTGTATATCATTTGACAAAAAAACTATGAACGAGAATATCTACTAAAGCCACCAAAATATTGAACATAAGGATTTAACCCCCTAAAAAATCTTGAACATAGGGACTCGGACATTTATAATTTGTAGAAACAAAATTGAAACTTGATGTCTATCAAGTTTTATCCAAGTGTGAGCACAATAACCCGAAAAGGACCGACAATTAAGGACTACTTCCAATTCAAGACTCATAAGCACTTGTCGATAGCCTTGGTACGACCACCGCCGATAGCGGCAAGGCCTTTTGCAACACCAGGCCAAATGCCTCGCTCATGTCGAGCTCTACCCCGTCCGGAAGCCTCCAGTCAAAAGAGTGCACAAGGGTGCCCAAAATGTACTCAACAGCAGCAATTCCCATCCTTATTCCTGCACAAATTCTTCTCCCAGCGCCAAATGGGATGAGTTCAAAATCATTCCCCCATGGTTCAATCTTCCCATTTATATTTTCCTTCAAAAACCTATCTGGGTCAAACTCCATAGGGTCCTCCCACACCTCCGGGTCTCGCCCGATCGCCCATACGTTGACAAAAAGCCTAGTGTTTTTAGGAATGTAGTAACCGTTGACCTCGCATGGATCAACGGATACTCTAGGAATACTCAGGGGAACTGGTGGGTGCAACCTAAGTGTTTCCTTGCATATGGCTTGCAAGTATGGAAGGTTAGGCAAGTCGGACTCTTCCAGCCGGCGGTCTCTGCCGATTACTCGGTCCATTTCCTTTTGTGCACGTTTAAGAATTCTAGGGTTCTTGATCATCTCTGCTAGCGCCCATTCGACCGTGCCTGCTGATGTATCGGTGCCGGCAATGTACCAGTTCTGGGCAAAGATGACAAAAGAATAGTGAGAGAAACTAATAAATCTAGACTAGTGATTTTGTCACACCTTTTTTTGTTATTGCCACACCTCTGCAAGTGTATTTTTTGGTGCAAAAATACATTTGCAGGGTGTGGCAATAACAAAAAAAGGGTGTGGCAATGTCATTTCCCTAAATCTAACGGAGTCATAGGAAGGGAAACAATTTTTGTACTTCAAATCTTGAAAAATGCACTCTAAAAATCGTCCAAGGCCAAAAAAAGGGAGTGCAAGTGAATAAAGAAGAGTGCAAAAATTATTATCCCTTTCTAATCATGCACTGAAGGTTGGACCATACGGTACCACTCATCACCACGGAGTTAAAGATGCATACCAAGAGAAGGGCTTTAATATTGGTCATTGTGAGCTCGGATCCGTCGGAAACCTCCCGGTTGGCCATAACAATATCAAGAAAGTCTGGATTTCCCTCGCGTTCGTGGGCTGTTAACGAGTGTTCTTCGATCATTTTTGTTAATAGACCGTCGAATTGCTTGTGTAAGGACTTCATTTTCCCCTCGATCCCTTGTAAGTCCAGCCACGCGATTGATGGTATGAAATCACCAATGTTGAATAATCCAGCTAATCTCATGAGCTCCACAACCATGTACTTGAACTCGTTAGACTCTGAACCCTGCGTAGCAAACACGCGGCGGCTTATACTTTTTTGCCCTATCAGGTTAGCCATGGCACATAACAACATTTCGGGCACCACCACCGGTTGACCCTTTCGGCTCAATCGAAACATATCCTGGATCACATGTCCAAGTTCTTTTTCTCTTATCAGAGCCCAATCTTTGTATGATTGGGCTCCAAGCATATGCAAATTACTCAACTTCCTGAACAAGTTCCAGCGCGGCCCAATATCCGCAAAAACAAAATCTTGTGCACCGTAGGCGATGTGGGTTGCACCGGCACCAGGAGGGCGGTTGGAGAAATTGTGGTCCAACGTCTCGAGGAATGCTCTAGCCGCCCCTGGGCTAGACGCAACCACCATGTCACAAGAGCCCATTTTAAGGTACATGACGGGCCCATGTTTTTTGGCCAGTTGAGCTAGCGCGACATGCGGCATGGTCCCCAAGCGCGGCAAGCAACCTACCACCGGCCAGCCGCCTGGGCCGGGTGGCAACTTGGGACGAGGAAGGCTTGACAGAAAGTAGTACTTTATGAAAAAATGAGTAATGGAAAAGAGGAAAATTGCAGAGAGGAGCTCAAGGGTGACACTCATGTTGAGTACCGTGTCCTAGAATTGCTGTGTGTTGACCTAGAAATTGCTTGGGTAGTTGTATAAGAAGTTTCATGAATTGGTTCATCAAAATATGTGAACAGAGTTAGATAGAGAAGGTAGGTGGGGTTTTGTCACATGGGCCACCTGCTCGTTCTCTCCTCTATGGTTCTACCGGTCTTAGATGCTTCACTACTATAACACTTGAGTTTGTACACAAATATATGGATATTCTAATCTCGGTCTGTTTCTCCTAAGGACCAGCTTAAAATGCGGACTACTCAGCTACCGTTGGATTGTGTTTTGCGGACAATCTATTCGCACAAATAGATTGTCCGCGAATCATGACCATTCAAAACACAATCCAATGGCAGCTGAGTGATCCAAAATGCGGTGGTTCTCATTAAGTTAGACAATAATCATATATAGATGTGTGGAGGCATCATGGAACAAAGCAAACAAAAAAAACTATCCGAACTTCGGTCGCATAATTCTGTGGTATAACCTTTGCTCTCGTTATCAATTGTTGCCCATGGTTGGTCTTTTGGGGTTATTGTGCTCACATAATTATTCTTTAATAATTTCGAGCATTTTAGAAAATGCTTTCATGGTCGCGCTTGCGCTCACCAAGCAATTATATATCGCTCGGTTTGTTTCGCTACACAATTGTCAAACTTCTATGTTTTCGTTTTGGCTACAACCTTCAAAAATATAAGTTTTACCATGTTACATATTATAGTAGTATGTTCTAGGCAACAAGCTAGCAAGAACCAAGTGCGGAATTGGTGCTTGCATTTTGCCGGCTGTAATCTGCACTACACTCCAAAAAATGCAAAGGGAAAAAGGCCAAAACATGGCAGAGAGCTACAAATTCTGATTTGGAACTGGGAGGTTCCGGTATAAAATTTTCCGACCCTCCTGGAATTTTCCATTAACTTAGTCTCACTGAATTTTTCAGTTCGTAGCTTAAATTGAGTAACTCATATCTCTCTCAGAGTAACGAGCTTGAATATGTTGGAAAATTCGTATACTTTTTTCCGTTACTGTTACGATAATC
Organism: Rhododendron molle; assembly: GCA_025413875.1. Lineage (NCBI taxonomy): Eukaryota > Viridiplantae > Streptophyta > Magnoliopsida > Ericales > Ericaceae > Rhododendron > Rhododendron molle. The sequence continues at coordinate 5,136,827 of CM046390.1, forward strand.
CCAAATTGATGGGTAAAAACCCTGAATTGCCAAACGTTTTCAAACGTCTCACTTGATATATAGCTTCAGGATATGTTTTGAGGAATGGTGACGTCGTAGTTAGCTAGATTCATGCTTCCAGCGTTTCACTGCATAAGCTCGAATCAATTGCTTGGTGTATCGCATCGACTCAAGCAATACGGTAACTCTTCCGGAAGAAAAGATATTTGTAAATTGCCTTTTAGAATGACTGATGAAATCTATGCCAAATTCACGTGGGGTTTGGTTCCTTATTTTATCAAATTTAAACGTTCCTGATGTCGGGCGCCCAACAAATAATCTACATGAAGGGAAAATAAATAATTGTACCCAAAAAGGAGGTCCGCTCCCATTCAGTCTCCTTCCATCCAGTTGAGTCGTTTGTGGGCCCTTTCTGGATCAATAACAATAATTGAAACCGTTAACTTTTAGAGCTCGCAGGAGACATTAATCACGTCGAAAATCAAGTTGATCGGATTCTGTTTGATATGATTTCGAAATGGAATAATCTTGATTAAAAAAAAAACCATTGATATACCATATCCCAGTTATCGATTGGTTTTGTTGAGCAATGTTTCTGGATATCTCTCTCCTACACAAACCAAACAAACTTCTAAAATAATCACCTTGTTTGGTTTGCATTTTTGAAAGTTATTTTTGATGTAATGAGTGGTAATGAGTGGAGAGAGATAGAGAGAAAAAGGTATTGAAAAACGTATAGAAAGGAAAATGAGATGAGTTGAGTTGTGAACCAAACAAGGTGAATATTCCTCATTCCATATCTCCTCAGGCCGGCAGGGTTTTGTTTTGTTTCGGGTTGGGCTCTCCCTCATTCGGCCCCAAATATTGGGCTTAAGTAGGCCCATCTAGGGAAGTGAGGCCCACAAAAATCGCTGAAAACTTTAATGAAAAGTTGTTTCAATTTATTTATCTTGGGTTTTCGTTCACACTAACAAAAAAAAAAGTTATCAACAATTATTTTTCTCAGAAACTTTTTCACTCACATACTCATTGGCGGAGCTATGTTGGAGCTCGGGGTGGCCCCGGCCCCCTCGGATGCCTTCCGAGCTCCCGAGTTTTAAAATTTTATTTTGTATATACCTGATTTTGATAATTATTCCTGTATAGATACATATAATCTAAATAATTTTGCTTTGATTTGATAAAAAAAATGGTCATTTTATATTCTCATTTCTCAATCTATTGAAGTTGCCTAAACAAAAAAACAAAATAATTGGTATATTTTAACTACCTTAGGCTAGAATCATTTCAATGTATAAATGTAATGTATTGAAAAAACAATTTTATGATGTAAAATAAGTATACGTTTTGATAAAAAATATATATATATGTTTATTCATTCGGCCCCTCGGGTCATAAATCGTGGCTCTGCCACTCCACATACTCATTAACAACTTATTCACTATTGGAAACTAGTTGACATTTTTCAACAACTTATTTACTACTAGAAATATCTAACTTCTTAACGATAAAAAAATTTCTAGAAGTTTTTCATTAGTGGAAACATCCCTGATTTTGCCACTTTCCTTTTCTCTTACGCTCCTTTTTGTGTTTCTATTAGGTGATTTGTTTTCAGAGAGAGAAAGAGAGGTGTTAGAAAAAAAGTAGTGGCAAAATCAATTCCAAAAAAAAAATGTGAAAAGTGAAAAGATTAGAAGGGAGATAAATACAATAGGTGAGGAATTTTTTTTTTCATTTATTAAACTTAATCTACTCTATTTTTAAAGACTTGGTCAACAATTCGGAAATCTAATTATGCTGGAAAAAATTATGTGGGTCAGAACAAACCTTACGATCCATGAAAAAAAGAGATCAAACCTTACGACCAAGGATCTCTGGCCCTTATACCCTGTTCTTTTTCTAGCTCTTCTATTATTTTCGAGAATTCTTTGGGGTGCAAATTGGTTACCGCGTGGCGGCACCTAGCGTGCATCCAAGTCGTCCAAACGTGTTTTGGGCGGCCCAGATCCGAGCATTCTCTTCTCTCTTACTCAGTCGACCACTCTCTCTCCTCTTTCTCAGCCTCTAAATCCTAGCCGTCCAGAAATTTCTCATTATTTTCCTACCTTTTCTCTGAATGCTTAAATGAAATGAACAACATTGGGAGATTGACGAGGTGAACGATTAGGAACAATCTCAAAAGAACTATCCACATCAGGCAAAGGGTTGAGACTTGAGAGCAGCAGACTCAGATGTAGATGACATGACAGCTAGATCCCTTTTACTATTTCATTTGGATTGTAGCCCAAATTGATGTGGGCGGTAGGAATTCTGTCACTCAGAGCTTTACCTGCTTAGCAGAGGGTTGAACCCTTCAGGATTACCATTTTTATTCAATTTCTATAGCGAGCAGTCGCTATGTGAATTATTCTCTGCATGCTCTACAGTTTTGTACGATAATCCATGTCGGCCTTTTGAATGAATGATACGTCTGTTGCACAATTTGTACGCGGTATGAATTGATTTGTGCTTAGTTTGTGTTTTGGACTCGTTCGGAGAGAACGTCGACGGCTAGAACGTGAAGCTGCTTCAGCAAAGGGATCCTGCATCAACGTAACGGGCCTAGCTAAGAGGTAGAAAAAGATAATTTGTTGCTTCAGCTCTGAATTTTGTTGTCGTACATCTTATAGTTGGGGGATTGTGATGTACTCCAGAAAGTGCGAGTACATATAGATATTTCACTTCTGACACCATTTTTCCCCGAATAAACAGGTGATTGCTTTCGTGTAATCATGTCTATGAACGATTGGCTTAGTGACCGTACTTAGAAAGCGTAACGAAAATTCCTCTTTTGCCTATCTCTATCCCGATGAGCTGAATACAAAGCTTTTATTTGATGTTGAGGATTAGTTCCAGTAAGAGCTCATCGTGCTGCAACAATATTCTATACGTTAGTGGTGAAACTTCGGCGCACAAGTCTATTTTCTTCACATGGAAATGGTGAGACTGAAATATAGTAAGCTCGTAGCACTCTCTCTTTTGGCGGGTATAGCAACTCAGGGTACTGTAGGTACAAGTACATTAAATTCTTAGAGAGGCGCTGGACCCGGACTAAAACACCGTTGCAAAGCGCCATCAGCCCCGTTTCCGGGGACCTGATCAAAGTACCAGACATAAAAGCATAAAACACTTATTAGTGTAACATTGCATGTTGGTTTGCATTATCCTTTTTTTCATGTTTTAGGAAACACAAACTTTAAAAAAGATCGAAAGGGCCCGATTGTTTTCATATGGTTTTCCATTTCCATGCAAAAGCTGCTGTCAAAATTTCAAAAAGAACATAAAATGTTCCGATCTAAATGAGGCGTGCGCCACAAAACTTTGCCGAATCAACTAGAAACATTTTGCTGATTAAAATTTTCCTTATCGATCTCCATTTTTCTCGCTTGCGCCCTTGGACAAATGCACCCCTAAGTTCTCAGTTCCAAATTTCTGTCAGTATGGATATATACGGCGTTGACATGTCCCTTTCGTGTTAAAGATCTTTCTGGTACCACAAATTCAATGGGCTGTTCCTTTGTCCAAACTAGACAAGGCTTGGCTTTTCTCTTTCAAGAAGACTTGTAGCAGTGGTCCTGTTTACACACCCTGTGATCTTGTGGAGTTAGCTTTTCTCTTTCAAGAGAACTTGAAGTGGTCCTGTTTACATCCTGTGATCTTGTGGAGTTTGGTTGGCTTTGGCAGTGCTGAGGCTGCTGCTTGTGATTTCACTTCTGTGTTTTGTTTCTCTTTTGCTTACCCTCTCGTGGGGTTGCTTGCTTCATCCTTTTCTTTTTCGTTATTGGGTAATGAGGAAATCTTGCAAGCAGGGATGAATTTAGGATTCGACCTTGGGGAACCCTACATTGTAATTGAATCTAGTTTCTCTGTAGTCTGGTTTTTTGGCTTGTAGAGGAAAGTCTGCGCATTCGCAGCCACCCAAAAGTGTGTTAATGATCTAAATTTTCTGACATATTCTAACTGATTAGAAAAGTATCAATTTACCAATAAGATACTTTTCACAAATTTGGATCATTAATTGTCGAGATGCCATTACTTCGTGCAGAAAAGTCAAGTCCCTTATAATTTTCCTGTTCATTGTAAAAATACAAATACAATAAGAGACTTTTATTAAAAAAAAATGGAGTAGTTGAAAATTTGGACTTAGTTGGACAAGACTAAGCTTCAAGTACTCGTAGCTCCTTATTGGGGTTAAACATATTTCTAATAACATCACCATGTTTAGCTTCAGACTTAGTTGGACAAGACCCAACTTCAAGTTCTCATAGCTTCTTATTGGGGCTAAATATACTCTTAATACCACCGCATTTAGCTTCGGTCCCGACATAGATACGATGAGATTCTCTGCAGAGTGCAGTATATTGTGATGGACCAATACTTCATCGCGGACGTGGCAGCTGATACTACACCTCCATTTCTCTGTAACCAAAACCCAACCATACATGACACAACCCGACCGAGACCGGTTCTATCCGGACCCATCTTCTTGGCAAAATATCAACACAAAAAATTAGGGGAAACGTACATTCAAGTCCTTCACCGTACACTTGCCATGTGGAGAGAGTTCCCAGTATGTATAATTTGTAAGCAAAGACAAACGCGTATATGATTGTCAAGATATGATTCCAAAAACATACATATATAGCTGCTCCATTTGTGACAACTGTAGGCACCCAATCCCAAAGCCGTTGGTACGAGACTTAGGAATTTGCTCTTTCCGAAATTTTAATTTCGCGAAACCTCTCATATTCTATCAACTCTTTTAACGTAAGTTCATATTAGGATCCCTCGCAACTCGCAAGTGAGCGATTGGGTGGTGGGATTGATCTCTCAGAATTAATCGAAATGCACGTAAGAAGTTTTGGACGGTTGAATTATAGAATTGGAAAAAACAACTGTAAACACCGTGTGGAGAGAGAGTGAGTGGAGTGGATGAGCATATGGGTTACAGAATCAAAATATAGGACCCAGAGGGAGTGGGTGATGCACGCTTTGCATCGCAAGGCATCGCATGTGCTCTCTCTTTCGCTTTAAGGCTTATAAGCCCACTCGCATGTGCTCTTGTCCCTCTCCCTCTCTCGCTCTCTATCTTTGCTTTCTCTCTCCGCATATTGTCTTGCATTGTTCTTGAATTTGTTGGCAAAACTAATAACATCAAGCTCAAGTGCTCAACCGAGTCATCTTCGATCGAATTCGGGTCGCAATTGTATAATCAATAGTGGCGATTCCAAAAATTTCCTGCGGTAGAATTATTCATTCTTATCGCGACCGAAGGTAGACAAAATCAAACAAGCTTCTATTAATCAAAAACTTGACAATAATGCTTGTCTTTTAAGCTTCTTTGTTTTTTTGGTTTGGTGGATGCACCACAATGGAAGTGGATGTGTATCACCAATGAGGGGTTTGTTTGGTGGTTGGAAAGGCGCACTTGGTTGGAAAAGACATAGATTTAACTCCTCGTAATTCTTTATTGGCGCTTAAATGAATGATGATTTTCTCTCGGACTCTTCATTCATGTACATTGAAAGAAAAGTTGCGATGAAATTTAGTTCCGAGTCAATGTTAGATGGTTTTAAAGATTTGAAAGAACATCAGGTACCGCTCTGATAGATTGTTAAACTCTATTTGTAATGCAAGGATATCGATAGTTGTTATTTTACTTATTTGTTGGGTAAGCAATGGAAAGATGTATGACGGTTGAAATTTTTGTCGTTATAACCCGGCCTCCGAGTTTCTTAATGCTAACTCTACTACTGGATACGGCGTAAGGTGTAATGAGACGAGACAATACAATACTCTACAGTAAAGTGACAAGACACAGTGCATGCACTTCCCCCATTTTTGTAATAACCAAAAGAAGAGGAGGAAGTGGAAGTGAAAGTGGAAGTGGAAGTGAATCAAACAATACAACGGTTAAAGTTTCCAAAGCTGTGGATCCCACCAGCGTTACAACCGTTACAACTAAAGCCAAAAAACAAATCTAGCCGTTGGATGCGCATAAAGTTAGAGAACTCTAAAGAGGTCCCACAGGAGATGCTAGATCTGTAGATGGACCCACCCAAAATCAGATTGAAGATCAAAGCATTTGCTTCGAAAATTGACACGTGGAAGAAGTGAGATGTTAAAAAAGTTTTTCCCATCAATTTATTCAGCATGGCTTGATGAAATCAAAACCAGCAGAAGGATTAAATTAAAAATACATTTTGTAACGCCCTGATTTTCGGAAGTAAAATCGGAGGTATTAAATACTAATTCTCGAAAAACTTATTAAATTTAATTTGAAATCCAAAACAGATAATGCGTCCTAAGGATTCATCTATTACAAACTATTGCGAAAATATTGAAAATAGTCTTTAAAGGGATAAACTAAACAGATAATAGAGCCGTCTTCTAGGATTGATATGGTCCGCAGATTACGGCTCAATTCACTCCGGATTCTCTTGTAGAATTGGTCACGCCGGGATTACGTGGTTCTTCCCGATTTTATAATCGACACGGATGCCAGGAAATCCGTGCATGAGTGAAAGAGTTCACCCCTAACTATAATCCAACCCAAATACCCTCATACAAACAACTAGCAAGTAAACATGATAATAATGACACGAATAAGTAAAGCGAGAGATTTCTCCGTAAACCAGTTCATTCATGTCTATTAGCGCACGTGTGATCTAAGATCTCCACGAGATCTTTCCTCCCCAACCATTAGCCATGCTCAGTCCCATGAGATCACTTCGCTTTGTTAGTAGATAACCTAAGTTACAATCCTACAAGAGGATAGCTTATCATGCCTGAATCACATTAGGGTTCGCTTTATCTTATATACCACATCACAATCATCACTGAACACACGCCAGTCTATCAACTCACCACTTGGACACACGCCGGTCTATCACCAAAAACATCACTCTGGGCACACGCCAGGTTTTATCGTCACAAAATATCTACGGAACACTCACCGATTTTATTAACATAAATCGCCACCTGGACCACCGCGAAGTTTTATCGATAAAACATTGGACTACCCGCCAGGTTTTATCAACATAAAGCGTCACCGACCACCGCCAGGTTTTATCAACGTAAAACGTCATTGGATACCCGCCAGATTTTATCAACATAAAGCGTTCTTGGACCACCGCCAGGGTTTTATCAATGTAAAACATCGACTATCCGCGATTTTATCAACATAAACGCGTCACTGGACCACCGCCAGGTTTTATCGACATAAAATATCGCTGGACCTCCGCCAGGTTTTATCAACATAAAACGTCACTGGACCACCGCCAGGTTTTATCAACAGAAAATATCGCTGGGCCACCGCCAGGTTTTATCAAAACATCACCGGGCTTACTTTGCCAGGTTTTATCAAAACATCATTGGGCTTACTTTGCCAAGTTTTATATCATCACCGGGCTTTCGCCAGTTTCAATTCTCATCACAATCTCATCATATCTCAACATCACGCCTGCAGGCGACCTCTAACAGAAACAAACTTCACAATTTATCCATTACTTAGCATCGTCTACGTGATTTCTATTTCGCATACCACCCCATGTCCCTAGGGTCCAATCTAACATTCAAATTAAGTATCAACACAATATCAATCTCAATAATAATTGAAAACGAATAACAGACGGGTCAAAACAATTATTAAGCAATGAAATCACATAACCTTTTATGACTGGGCCGTTGCCCTTAATCTCGTATGGTCACAAAGTCATTAAGAATGTAGGAATTATTTAATTAAGATTTAAAAATAATTTTCTAGACTTTCGTTAATTAATTATAAGTAATTAAGTTAATTAAACACTAATTAAATACATTAATTAGGTAAAAATATTTAAATAAATATCGTAACCCTAATAAAGGTCCCAACAGTACCCTATAATAGACTTGAGTGCTAAAAGTTGGGTTTGGATGCTCACGGAATTATTTTAAATAAAAAGATGAAATTAATAGACAAAACAAGAATAAATAGACAATAAATAATTAAATAGTTGGAAATATTTTTATATTTACAGAATAACATTCTAGGGCTGTAAATAGTCTAAATAAAATTATTCGAAATTTTAAACCTTCTTTACGATATTTTACGATGTTATTATTAAGAAACAACGCTTAAATAATAATAAATAGTAACTCAAATAAATAAAATTTTATTTTAATAACATATCACCTTTGAACTGTCAGGAGTCTAAGAAAAATATTTTCGATATTAAAAATATTTTTTGTAAGGTCGCTATTAATTTTCGTTTATAACTTTGGTTAAAAATTAATTAAATAGTTAATAATATAAATTAACTACGAAATCAGCAAGTTATGACCTTTAACATGTTGGGAGTCTAGGAAAATAGTTTGGGGATTTATAGATTAGTTTATAAGGTCTCATTAAATTTTAGTTTACAAACAATTACACAATTACAACTAAAAATTTAATAAATAGAAGATTAAATAAAAAAATATGAAACTAACAAGGTATGAACTTTAGAATATGGGAAACCTAGGATAAAAATTTCGGGATCAAATACGATGTTTAAAAGGTCGCACGATCAATTCGAAACGAAGACAAAAATCACGCGCGGCTGGTCCCTTTGGAGTTCGCGGCCGCGAACTCCAGGTTTCTGGTTCTTGCGGCTGTCTGCCCCGAACCTTGCGGCCGCAAGGTCGCGACTGGTCCGTTCGTTTTTGCTTGTTTTGGCTCGGTTTTCGTGCATGGGACTACGGGGGACGTTGGGTTATGTCTTATAAACATAAATATACGTAGAGGAGGCTTCGGATCGAATTATAGTACCTCGAATCGGATTGGATTTGATTTCGATCGAAACTTGACAATTTGGAACAAAAGCTTCGGGTTTCTTGATCGGGGAACCTCGGGGTCGAATTGATTGATGTTTGGTGATGCTCTAGGTTGTAGAAAGAGTTCGGGATGATCGGATTGGATCTTGGTTGGGTCTAGGCACGAAACCCACTTTTCTCTCTCTCTTTTCTCTCTCTAGAACTCCATGGATTGGAGCTTTGATTTCCTTCGGTTTTTCTCTCTTTTCTGGATGATTAGGGCGTGAAAAATATGGTGCGTGCCCTAGGGTTGGAGTAGTGACGTATTTATAAGAGAATTGGACGAGTTTTGATTAATTTGAGTCCTAACGGAATTGGGTTTCGAGATGGACGAATGGAGCTCGGTTTTTGGGTTACGGGGAAAATAGGGACTAAGTAGGAATAGGAGATAGAGAGATGGGAGAGTTGTATGCATGCATGCAACTAGAAAAAAATAGAATTAGATAATTATAGGTATTTATGTATTTTTTTTTTAAAAAAATAGGTGATTGTATTAAGAAAACAATCCTAATAATATTATTATATAAAAAAAAATTGGTTCAAAATCTTAAAATCTTATTTGGACCTTTTTTTTGCGTTTTTTTTTGGTTAATTTTAACTAAAAATGAATAAGTATTTTATTTAAAAATATTTAATAATACGCAGAGTCTTTAAGAAAAAATTAAGTTGGGCCTACCTCATGTATCGGTTTCATTGCCCGAGAACATGCACCCGGCCCGTAACATTGCCACCCGAATATAAAATGCCGTCTCACCATTAGACGGAGTATAAACGTGAACCCGCGATGCAGAATATACTTATCTCCCTACCGTTTAAACTGTAATCTCTCCCATCTCATTTTAAACCCCGCCTAAATCCCTGCTTAATTTATTACCACTATATAACTCTCTCTCCTCCCATTCTCTCTCTCTCTCTCTCTCTCTCCACTTCACTTCGCCCATCACTGACCTTTTTCCTTCCCTCCCCTGTTTCTCTCTCCGCTATTTCTCCCTCTATATCTATACAGCAGTACAATAATTTTCAGACTTTTATTAGGGTTCAACGATTCTGTGTGGGTCTCTGCGCGCATATAATACGATCGACTACCGAGGTGAAAGTTATCTGATGGCGAACACTCGCGTTGGCAGCAACGGCGAGGCGGAGCCGGTGAAGCCGACGGCGCTGACTAAGTCGGCTTCGTTCAAGTCGCGGAGGAAGCCGGCTTCTTCTGCCTCCCGAGCCGGCTCCGAGGTCGACGACTTCGTCAACCTCTTGCACGGCTCCGATCCGGTCCGGGTCGAGCTCAGTCGCCTCGAGAACGATGTCCGAGGTCAGATACTCTCTCTCTCTCTCTCTGTGCAATTAATCGAATGATTAAGGCCCATGCTCCCGCTTTCATTCATCGCTCGCGCTCTCAATTATTCTGTTGCGAATTTAGTACTTCGGTATCTTTTAAAAGACGTTTTCAAGCTCGCATAATATGCACGCGCATTATGTGACTTAGGGCACACACTCACTCACAAAACAAAGAACTGGAGGTGTTGGGTGTTTTCTTTTAGAGCAATAATAGGAACACAATTTCGGGCAAAGCCGTTTGGATTCTTGAGTCCAAATATATCGAACGGCCGAGACGCATTTATTGATGTAGTTGTGTTTCTAGACTTAAGATTTGATATAATAAAAAAGGACTTTAGATTTGAGTTGCTCTATTTCTTTTTAGAAATTATGGCCACTCATGCGTCTAAAAAAGCCTATTAGTAGAGGCGGAAATATGCACGGGCGAATCCCTTTCTCACGTGTGGTTCGAGGAATTTCTCAGTCCTCATCCATGATTTATTTTTTCAACTAAAAAACAGAAACTAAAATGATTTCTTTACTTTTTAATTGTACGACAGTCTAAGACCTGAAGTAATTCTACTTAAATGTTAAGATTATCATTTTTTAGGAAGTTGACTATAGTTAATGTTAATTGTCTTTGTTATATCAACTGAGACTGGAACATAAGGTAGTCACGAGGAAGGGTGGAGACAGGTGCGATAGTTGACAGTTTCCTGTGTTTGGGGCGTCATCGGGGGTTCTGGAACGACAAATTATTTGGTGGTCTTGCGGCATTGCCACGTGCTGCGCACCTGTGCCAACACCCTTATTGCAAAAATGTGTGGTGGAAACATGGTGGGCCCCAAGACCACTAAATAAGCACTTGTGCTTGAACTGGAAATTTTCCGGGGCTTTTGAATTTCTTGCATTGATCTTTAGGCTCTGGGATTAAAACCTTTGGATGCGATACTTTTATAAGGTATTTGGACTCTGAGAAGAAATTAGAGGCCCTGAAAAGATGAGGTCTTAAATGGTCGGCTCAACCACTTAGTGGTTGGCTGGTCCATAGGTGGAGATCAGATTCCTATTTAGTTTGTTGATGTGATTCCAAGTTGGTTAGATTATCATAAATCATTTCCCTGTTTAGTCTGCTTTAAACGAAGAATTGATCCGAAATCATATTCCAAGTCCCCCTCAAGTTTCGTATCTTTTGAACTAAGCCTTGAGTGGTTAGGAAGAGTGAAGCTTTATATATCCTACATGCCACCTCAGCTATTGCCAGACCCCTTGCTATAAGCGGGCCAAGTACATACTAGTGTTGTTTTTTTCAGGTGGGTCGGTAAGGTTGGAACACAAATTCTGTTGCCTGTTATGTTCAGGATTAGATTATTAGCTACCAACTCATCTAAAAGCTCAAGTTATCAAACTCTCTCTCTCTCTCTCGTTTTAAGTAGTTAGTATCTTACAGTGTCTAGTTCGAATTTTTGGAGTTGGTCCGTTTATCTCATAGCATTAAATTGCTTCTCCACATTGCGCAGATAAGGACAGGGAATTGGGAGATGCACATGCAGAAATCAAGGCTTTGAAGTACTCTGAACGTCTAAAGGAGAAGGCAGTAGAAGAGGTACTTCAATTGATTTTAGCTCTAAGAGTTTGCTTATTTCAGCACCTTTTACAGTTATTTTCCTCGTATCGAGAACCAGGTTACTTTATGGGTGGATGGAAATCATAATTTGGCATTTCTTTGAGTCCATAAACATGGAATGGAATGGCCTCGAATTTCATTTTGCAAAGTTGGTCAGAATGTTAGATGTTAGATTTCTCATCTGGTTTAATTTCTGCTGTGAGGTTGCTTTGATTTCCTTGTTTTAATAGATTGATTAGTTTGATTGATTTCAGCTAAGTGAAGAGCTGAAGAAAGTAGATGAGAAGCTAAAAGCGACTGAAGATAATTTAGAAAGCAAGGTACTGAGTATAGTGATTTTCCCTGCCAGTTGAAAGGTTTCATCCCACATCCAGTATTTGATGTAATCTCCAATCTCAATGCACTGATGAGTTCGTCATAATTTCCTAGAACTTAGAGCTTAAGAAGATAAATGAGGAGAAAAAAGCAGCTCTGGCTGCACAATTTGCTGCAGAAGCAACCCTTCGAAGAGTCCATGCTGCTCAGAAAGATGACGAGATGCCGCCTATTGAGGCCATTATTGCTCCACTGGAGGCAGAGCTGAAATTAGCTCGCTTGGAGGTAGATATAAATGAATTTGTTGTTTATTTCTTTGCTCGTAAGGCATCGCCATGGTTTACTCTTTTCCTCTTTTGCAAATAAGCATGATTTTAATGTACCTACCGTAACAAGTTCCTACTTATCACTAGGGATAGGAAAGTGTGAAGGAAAATTCGTAGTTTCTCTGGTATAAAAGTTGGTGTAGGATGGGATTGTGGACTGTCCTTGTGGCTAATTATTTCTAAGAAGGTGGGAGAAGGTTAGCGAGCTACAAACTTGAGGGTCTAAAGTTTCAAAGAAAGGGTTTCTGTTAGGCAAAGGGAGACTGAATTTTGAGGCTGCAAACTGTCTGAACAGATAGAACGTATATTAAAATTGATTCCTTCTTTGTGATTGATTAAAGTTAAGGGGATGGACTTTTAAGTAGAATATAACAAGACCCTGTTGGGCCCGTTGGGGTATTGAAGGCTAAGCTGTAAAACAGAAATAAGAAAGTTTGCATAGTTCCTTCATGAGTTCTTAGGCATCACACACCGAATTGAAGCTCAACATATCAAGTGAGACATAAGTTTGGAGAATTGTTTTAATGCTCTTTGCGATTTTTGAATACTTTTCAAACATCTTATTCTAGAGTGTCCCATCACATACGTACTTCCTGCAGGACTCCCACGCATGAAAATATTCACTGTGCCCCCATTTTTCGGTTAAAGAACATGCTCCTTTACCAATCTTTTATACTTTCTCCCAGCAACAGAAATTTGCGAGTCAGCCTCTAATCTAGAATTGCATCATGATGATACAAAAAATGCACAAAAATATTTTGAGATTGCACTAAAGATTAACTTCTTGTTCAATCTAAAATTTTGCAAACCTGTATGCAGTTATCTTACAGGCATCTACAAAGTCTGAATCTCAAACAATTGAACATTGTGATTCTGGAACTGCAGTCGGTATAAAAAGCATTAGAACAATGACTCCGCATAGAGAGCATAAAAAACGGCATGAAGTATGACATAAAGACCAAAAATTACACTCCATTTGTAATTATTTTATAAATTGGAGAAGTGCTCCTGACTCCTAAAGTAATGAAAGGCTTTATTAAAGACATATCAACAGCATGTTCACTCAAAAAGAACATATAGCAAACAGGATCTTGATCAAGGAGAGCCCTAGAAGTGCTCCTATCATCAAGCCCAACCAATTCCAAATGCTTCTTTCTTTAAATTTCTCATTTAGTCTTCCAGCTTTCTAGGGCCTGCTTCTGAAATTCTAAAGCCACCTGAGAATTTATTATTTGAAAAACGTAGAATTAAGTATAAACGGTAAGTGTTTAAACTATGTGTGAGTTTTGGGCTTTGTTAGGTGGCAAAGTTGCTGGATGATAACCGAGCATTGGATCGCCTTACCAAATCTAAGGAGGCTGCTTTGTTGGAGGCTGAGAAAACTGTTCAGATGGCTTTGGCAAAAGCAGCCTTGGTCGATGATCTACTAAACAAAAACCAAGAGCTAATGAAGCAGATAGAAATATGCCAGGTTTTTATATGTTTGAATGTTCCATTTTGCTGACTACTTTGGCTATTTGCTAGTGTTCGAAATCTGAGGTATTTACATTCCTCTCAATTCAGGAGGAAAATAGAATTTTGGACAAAATGAATCGGCAGAAGGTTGCAGAGGTTGAAAAACTAACCCAAACTGTTCGTGAGCTTGAGGAAGCAGTTTTGGCTGGTGGAGCTGCTGCGAATGCTGTGCGTGATTACCAGAGAAAAGTGCAAGAGATGAATGTAAGAAGCTATTAAGCGTTGTAATACTTGACTAGTCCTTGAATTAACTTGTGGCTATTCCTAATTTAGAGTTAACTGACGAATCTGGTTCTATTTGCAAATTGGTGTAGGAGGAGAAAAGAATTTTGGATAGAGAACTTGCTCGAGCAAAGATCAGTGCAAATAGGGTTGCTGTTGTAGTTGCAAATGAGTGGAAAGATGCCAACGACAAAGTAATGCCTGTTAAGCAATGGCTTGAAGAAAGAAGATTCTTTCAGGCATGTTATCATTCTAATTCTCTTTCCGTGGTTGGAAATTGCTATTTTCCTTGACTTATTGAAAGGGCTGGCTTGGCATGGACACGTCGACGGTCTACCAGCCTCATGTATCCTTGTCCAACACATTTCAGATACATACGCGGGACACACTCCTAACATGTGTCGTACAGGCCCAACTATCTGCCAATTTTTTGTATGATAAATTTTAATCGGACAGTTGGACTTGCTGGGAACATTTCAGGGACAGACAACAGGGTCTGGACCCTGTATAAATGTCAACCAATGGGCTCTGGTCATAGCCCCAGTTTTGAAGCTTTTGTCCCCCCTCTAGATAACCAATCTTACACCACCGTTGTTTGTGCTTCCTGCACTTCTCTTCATTGAATTCCTAGACAGGGTTGTTTAGGAATGGGAATGCAATTTTAAAGAGCTTGGGGCTGGTCCAAATTGCCATGGATGCTTGGTTCTTGAATGATTATCGGGTGTATGTGACCAATGTTTTTACATGTTCATTGTGTCAATATTGTTTCTATTTTAGTCCTTATTTGATGGAATGATACTTGTGTTTTATCGTTGACATCATGATATGGCTCCAAATTCTATTTATCTTGTGCTGTGTTCGATACATCCGTGTCTTCATTTCCATATCATGTCATTTTCGTGTTCCGTGTGCATATCTTTGCTTCTCAATTCCCAGCCTAGTACCACAGCCACCAGTCAGGTTGTATGGATCTTTCAATGAAGAGTTTTACATCAGTTCAGTAAATTACCTTTTAAGTTCTCTTTGCTGGTTATATGGTCCTAAGAAATATACAGATTAACATTGGCTCTGATAAATTTTCACCCACGTATGTATGATTGTAATTGTATCCATTGGTGACAAGTTAGATGCCAATGTTTTCTTGTCAACATGGAGTAAAAATATACTTTGCAATTTGCTTTCCTTCTTGTTGCTTCTGATTTAAAAATTGCATACTAACAGAAGCTGGAACCTTAAAAAATGTTCTCCGCAAAATAGTTATCCTACACGGTTACACCATTCCATAAATCCATGAAAATTTCGTTTAAATGCCACATGAGGTGAATTAGAGGCTTTTCATGAAAGACTTGTTGTAGTGTGGACGGTGGATCATATCATTGGAAATTGTCTTTGATATTTCCCTTGTGCAATGCTATTTCTCAATTTTGCTTGAGAGAATAAAGTGAGACTGTGCTCAAAAATTGTTCCTGAAGAACCAAAATGAATGCCTTTCCGGAATTTACTTTATAATTGTTTTGACTTTTCCCTTCTCTTGTCATACAAGTTGTTCCAAATATTGTATGTTGTATTTCTGTAGGGAGAGATGCAACAGCTTCGAGACAAGCTAGCAATAGCAGAGCGCACTGCAAAGGCTGAAGCACAGTTGAAAGTGAGTGGCTAACTGCTTTTATCCCTTGCTTTTTGTTTTTTCTATTGGACACCTTCTATCTGTGGTTGAATGGAATGAATATTGGAGTGGAATGGTCATTCCAATGAAATACCCATTGCGATGTCTGTTCACCACTAAATGAGAACTGCCCATTAAGAAGGCACTCATCATTCACCAAAATAGGAGAAGTGCCATTTGGAAGGGCTAAGGAATGAACATGTCATTCCTTTCTTGTTTCTAGTCAAGACAAAAGTACCCCTCCCATGTAGGCATCCTGATACACAGGTACTTTCAGTCATTTATAGAAGGGTATTTTGGGCATGCAGATGGGTATTTTGGTCATTTTGTAGTTTCACTTCATTGAGGTTGATGGTCCACTGGTTGACTGATTATGCAGGACAAATACCAATTGCGATTTAAAGTTTTGGAGGAAAAACTTAAAGCATCTCCTAACGGTTTTTCCCGCACACCCAAGGAAGAAAGAAGCATACGCAATGGACACTTGCGGCGCCAGTCTCTTGGTGGAGTGGAAAATCTGTCCAGAGCTACGTCAAATGGCTTTTTATCCAAGAAAACAAATAGTCAATGTGGGTCATTTCAGTCCATTAAAGCTAGTGCATTATTACAACATGCAACGATCTCATCTGGGTCATTTGACGGTGGAAGTAGATCAGTGGACAGAGATAA
The DNA here is from genome assembly GCA_025413875.1 of Rhododendron molle. Classification (NCBI taxonomy): domain Eukaryota; kingdom Viridiplantae; phylum Streptophyta; class Magnoliopsida; order Ericales; family Ericaceae; genus Rhododendron; species Rhododendron molle. The sequence goes on from CM046390.1 coordinate 5,153,352, forward strand.
GCTAGTTACAAATCCAACTGAGAAATATGATGGACTCCCTGATGCTGGTGATCAAATCCATAGTAATATGATTAAACCACACGAGGAGAATGGATTTTCTATTGATAAAACAAAAACAGAACGAGACGATTGTGTTTCTGGAATGTTGTACGATATGATACAGAAAGAGGTGCTAACTTTACGGAAAGTTTGCCGTGAGAAAGATCAGAGCCTTAAAGACAAAGATGATGTAATTGAGGTGAGAGATTTTTGCATATGTTCGAGACTCTCTCTCTCTATCTATACACGTGTAAAGATGTATATCAATTCTATTGGTCTGATGTTTATCATGCAGATGTTGGCGAAGAAGGTAGAAACATTAAATAAGGCAATGGAAGTTGAGGCCAAAAAAATGAGGAGAGAAGTAGCTGCCATGGAAAAGGAAGTTGCGATGCGTATTCCCAAAGAGCAAGATCGAAAGGTTGGACGCCTCAGTGGTACCCGCGGAGCTGTAAATGGTGTACTGTCTCATTCATCAAGGTGAATTCTTTATTTTCATTTCTAGGTTTTATTTGAGTGGCTTCCACATCTGACACACTTAGATATCAGCAGTTGGTGGATTTTGATTACTAGAAAGTATTTGATATATTCAAATGTGACGCAGCAAAAATTCCACGATAGGGTAGAAAACTCAATATGATCGTAGAATGGGAATAATCCTAGAATCTCATGCAGAGGATTTTACTGAGTCTTCTGAGTTCTGACTAGTTCAATCTTCCCCCCATCTTGATTCAATAAATTTATCTTTGTTCCATATGAATTTTGGGGCGTGAATTACTGGAACAACATCTGTGGAGTACAGCATTTACAAAAGTGTATGAACTATTTATACATATTGGATAAGACCATTGAATTTTGACTCCTATAAGACCTGCCTTGATTTCAATGATACCTGCATGTGTTGGCCTATTGTGTTTGTGGTGCCTGATAAATACTAAGGTCAATTGCATCCTAGGTATATTTCGTTTGAGTACTAAGGTTGGTGTTGGATTTCGTTTACACTAATCCTAATCCTAGTCCTAGCTTATGTAATGCTAAGCTACCCTAGCAGTCAATGTACTCATCTTCTTCTTTTGATAATATATAGTGAAAACTGATGCGAGCTCGATGTAGGCAATTTTGCTGAATCATGTATATCTCATGATTTCTTAGTTTTGATTGATTGTTTCTTCGTGCTTGTGTGTGTGGTTCATCACCCCAACAGTATGCCTCTTGACCTTGTTCTAATGGGAAATCTAATAGTTATTCAAAGTGACTTGTGGCCATAGCGTGACGGAACTGACAACTTTCCTTAATTTTCAGGAATACACGAAATCCGTAGGTAGCGGATGGGTGATGGACTATTTACAATGCCAGAGAATAACATATTGGAAGTTAAGCTGTGCAGGCAAATGTTGTAGTATGTATTTACCATGAATTTTCTCCCTCAACTTCTTGTCAGCTTTTTATTATGGTTCCGTTGTCTTGGTCCATCAGCCGATTTGTAAAGAACTGACTCCAGGTGTTCTAGGAGATTATAAAGATCTTGGTATATTTTCGTTTATTAATGTCATTCTCAAACGTATCCACATGTGTGTTGCGAATTTATTTTAAAGAGTTAGTAGTTTTTCACTATTTCCGCGGAAACGTGACGCAAGGGAAGCTCAGTTCTGATAGTCGATTGTCACTGTGAATGTCTACAACTAATGCTTTATACTTCGTGGAATTGCTTGTGAACGTAATTCCTTAGTTATGCCGAGAATCATTGGTTTCGTTATATCAACAAAATTATCTGAACAAAAATGGGACTACGGATTTACTGAAGGCTTTTATGGTCTTATTTCACTTCTAAATTAGTACACTCATTTTCTAATTCATAAATTGTATATTTGTGAATGGAACGAATATCATTTGAAAATGAGTATATCGAACTCACGTATTTTTGCGATCTGGGCTAAATTCAAATAGTAGTTCCAGCTGGGTTTCATCTCATCATTTTACTACCACAAGAAAATCCAACGTACTACGGCTCAATTTTTTTAAGGTATCTAAGAAATAAATTTTAGGATTTTTTCTTCGACAAATCAGATCATCTCAGATACTTATATATAAGAAAACACAGTACAATTATAGGATTTAGATTGCTTCGAAAACATACAAAAAATTACGGCTGTTATGCAATGTAAAAGAAGAGAAGATTAAACAAGAAAAATCTTAAGAAGAAAAGTGTGACGGAAGTGGAGAGAAAAAGTTTACTGTGCCTAAAACTCTGTTATACTTTCCGTCTTAAAAAAATTATCCGATCAGTAAAACGAGAATTAAAAGAAGAACTATTTTTTCAACAGAAAATTAAATCTTTTGTAAAAAATCCAAAGATTGATATTTACAAAACTACTAGATGTACTCTTGGAATTTTTCCAGACAAAGCCTCATTATTTTTTAGGACGGAGGTAGTAGTATACTCATTTCTCACATCAAATAAGATTCTTTCTCTGTCTCAAAATGTTTGTCCGACCTGCGTAAAAATAGTAAAATTTTTTGCTTGAAAAATTCAATTTTTTTTCAACAGTTGACTGAATATCGATGAGTTCTTTTACTTTACGAAAAAAGTTTGAATTTTTGCTAACCCTTGTGGAGTAAATTTTTTACTACTATTTTTTTTTGCTCGGCCAAATAAGATAAGGTATTTTCCCCCCTCCTCGTTTCTTTTTTCCCAAGTTTCAAACTTGGGAGTACTGTCCCCTCCACTAGGGTTTATTAGGAGCAAAATCAGAATCCAACAGAGTAGAAGGGTTTTATCTTCCTCCTCTCAAATTTAACACCCACCACCGCAGTACGAGTAGAAGAAACCAACGACAGAACATCAAAGGAAGAAACCAACAGTGAGAGCAACGCCTGAATGGCGCTTATGAGACCTCCTTTCAACATCTTCGCTCTTCGCGTAATGGGCTCGCGTTTCATCACCTCCTCCTCCTCCTCATCTACCATCATTCGCTCCCGCAACCTCTCTCTCTCCTCACCCTTTTCTCTCTCCCGCTCCTCTCTCATCTTCAGACCCAGGTAACCCCCCACCCCCACCCATTCTCTCTCTTTTCAACTGCTGATGAGTCTTCTGTTTTGTTGTGTTTTTTTTTTTTGTTGTTGTTGGAAGAAGCAATATGGTTACAACTTACCCCAAAAAAGCAATATGGTTATACTAAGTAAAGAAGAAAAGTGGGATAAGATATGGGTTTTTGTTTGAATGTACTCAAAGGAGTGTAATAGATAGTTCAGTGACCTATTTGGTGGTTGCTTTTGAAAACAGTATTTGAAACACCTTACTGTAAATTCTGTGGGAAAGCACAGACCCTCGACGTTCTCGTATTTTGTCTTTAGCATGGTTTTGTTTTGGAATGTGAAACTATTTTTTGGCATTTTCATTAAAACCTAGTTTCGAGCTGGTTTTTAAATTTTTTTTGAGAACCGGAGACATTCTTTTTGGTATTTTTTGTAGAAAGGGACTATTTCGAAATTCTTTTTCTTTATGGAATTCAAGTTTCGAAAACAATACCTGGGAAATCTGATTCTGAAGCAGCAACATGACTTAATTACTGATGCCATCTCTATAAAGCTACTTTATAGAATTACCTTGTTGAAGTAAGACCAACGGTTGTGGGGTTTCCTTATTTTCTCTAGAGCCAAACAGAGCTTAACTAGTTTTAAGTACCAATGCTATGTATAGATTAGTATACTTTGAATACTTTTTCCTCTTTGTCCTAGATTTTAAGACTCTAAGGATTGAAATTGGGGTGTCTTTGCCACTTGCTAAATGGAGATAGTTGACAGTCTGTATTATTGTTCCAGGAGTAGTTTTCCATCAACAAGGGTTTCAAGTCATTTGTTGACAAGATATGGCGTGTCTCCGATGGCTTCAATGTCGTCAGGCATTGCGACTGAAGCTTCTCATGAAAGTACGAGCTCAACTTACGGGTCCGAACAAATTCAGGTAAATTATGGCTTGTAATTTGGGGTAATTTTGGAAGGACTTCATACCTACCATTATTTATACGTAGTAAGGAAAATTAACATGAGAGCAATAGTTAACCAGTGCCCAAGGTGTTCGCACGTCTGGCCTTAGTGGAGTGTGGGCAGTGGTGGCTACACAAATTTTGGGCCGGGTTATCCTTCAAAATTCTAGTCCTCAAATCCTCAAATTGAAAGGGCAGATATCATTGAGTTTTATCTAAGTTTACCATGGTGATCAATGACTACTTGTCACTAAAATTTCATGAACTTTATAAGTCCAACTCCAATGATAGGCTTGCTGTTGGCATCCTTGACCCCTATGCAAAAGGTTTTGATTCGCGGAAGGGCCTTTCCTCAGAACAGGGTAGGGGTATGACTACACAGTCTACACATATCTCATCCCCCGCCATTGCTGATATTACCTTAGGGGAAGCCTCATAAGCTAGATTGCTTTTTTTCAAAATCATATCCCTAAAAAGGGTGCAATTCAATACAATAGGGCGATGAATGGGAATCTCTCCGTTAAAGCACAATGCTGACAGAAAGACAAAAAAACATGGAACACTAGTGGTGATAAGAAAGATGTTGTACATCCTACTATCCTAGCATTACAACAAGTTTATTAGAGGGTTGCTTTTGTCAGGTGGTAAAAGAAGTTGACGGCAACACATGTATCACAGTAAAGAAGTGAAGGGGAAAATCTGTGTAGTGGGTGTTCAGCTTAAGCACCAAATATATTCAACTTAAGATACCATCCACAGAATATATACGGTATAGTTAGTTTTGTGATATTTCAAGGTGTTCAATTACTTATGAGGAGCTGCCTATGTGTGCAAAACAATAGGATACTAGGTTGTTTATAGGGGGACGGGTGGCTCTGAGTCTGCATCAAGCTCTCTAAAGTTGGAATTGACCTATATCCTGCTTCGAGCGGTAAAATTATACTTCATATGGCCACTTGATAGTTCGATATGCCAAAGAAAAGATAGGAATGATATGTTCCAGCTCTTTTCTGTCATTTGAAGTGGGAGTTCTCCAGACTCATTAATTGCATTTGCACCTTTTTTCCCATGTTTAGTGGGGGTTCCTTCTTCACGTTAGAGTAGAGCTCTTGGCTTGCAGCTCTTCGTCCAGCTTGACAGCTTTCTGGCTTCAAACCGTTAATGCCTTCGTTCGTCTTGATTACGAAGGAGAGGCTTGTGGGGGTGTTGAGGGGGTGAGGGTGTTCGAACAGCCATATAGCTAGTTCATACGTCACTTCATCTCTTACGGAGAGAGTAACTTGGAAGGTTGATTGCTCTGCTACGAAAATGTGCATATCAGTATGTTTTCTTGAAGTTGTGCAAAAAGGGGAATAAATGCATAGCTCTGATCACCGCCACTGTTAAACTATGGCTATTAGCCTATTAAACTCAGGAACCACGTCACCACCACTGTTACCACTACTGCAGCTGCAACTGCTTTCTAGAATCTTGGTGGTTTCCCAACTTCAAAAGCTGATACGACATATGCTTGCGTAGGCCTCGCTTAATAGATAAGTTTGTTGTAAACGTAAGAGCAATTTTTATTCATAATAAGACATCTAATAAAACCTGGTTCAGTCTTCTTCAAACTAACAATGGAAAAACACAATCTTACCAACACCATTTTAGGAGTATCATGGATGATTATTTGCTATTATCAATCTTAGAACCACAATTTTTGGAGTATGGATCCATTATTTGCTATGAATATGTGAAAAATTCCTGACTAGGGTCTTACTTTCAAGTTGAAGAAAGTGTATCATGAGCTCTCTTGTACGTCTTCTGAAAAGGATGTAATGTGAAAGAGAGAAGAAGTAAGCTATGGAAATTACCATGAGTTGTTCATTGATGACAATTATACGGAGTAATTTAAATTCTGATGGTAGCTTTTCTGAAATCACATTTATAGTGATAGAAGAAGCTTTATTGGTACAATGCAATGTAGTTTTGTGTTTCTCGAAATGATTTGGAGTTTCTATAGACGTCTACTTATATACTTGTTTTGTGTTTAGCTTTTAGCTCTCTTGTTGGCTTAGTGGTGGACCTGTAATTTTGTTTCCTTATGGTGCATTCCTGGTTTAATCAGGTACTAGAAGGTTTAGACCCTGTCAGGAAAAGACCGGGAATGTACATTGGAAGCACTGGTCCTCGTGGTTTGCACCATTTGGTATCTCATTCACTCTTTTGCCTTGTCTGCTCCAACACTTTTCATATGTCAAGTGTACTTTAAGTTAGCTTGACATTCCTACGTTTTGATGTTGATTTCTTTTAGGTTTATGAAATATTAGATAATGCTATTGATGAGGCGCAAGCAGGATTTGCTTCAAAGATAGACGTCGTATTACATGCAGACAATTCAGTGAGCATTACTGACAATGGGCGCGGGGTATGATTTGTATTCTGCTTTCTGTAGCCAAGTGGCAGTTCTCTCTGGTGTAAATATTTTTTTGAAAGAACAACCAGACTGTTGCGCGGCTTGTGCCGACCCCCATTGATTGGGACACAAGGCTGGGTTTGGTTTGTTAACAACCAGACTGTTGTATTTGTGGGGTATGTATTTATATCCTTGACTTGTTACTTAATGTTATCATGCTTCACATGATTGCATTTAGTTTCTGAGTCAACTAGCACAGTCCCTATTTAGCCATAGTGCATGCTGTTGAATGTACTAGTAGTTTGTTTTATTTTATGTGCCACGTGATACAAATTTTAGGCATGTGATTTGATGGTGAGAAATGATGTTCTAAAAACTACTAGATTTTTTGGTATCACGTGCTTTTATTTCAATTAACAATGTGTATTCTTTCTGAAAAATATTTTTGGGATAGTAGATTTGACATTCAACCCCAATTAACTAAGTGCTTGTTATTGCCAGGTGTATTTGATGTAACCGAGTGTCTTAGACCCCCTACACAGGGGGATTCTACTATATGTGTTTAGATTATCTTCATTCTTACTGCAGCTATTTTAGCCGAAAGAAAGCCGGGCAAGAATCTCATTTTTTTGGTAGTACGGAGGTAGTTTTAATTATAGAAGGTACTTTTGTGTGTATTTTTTTTCTTTTATCCTGCGAGGACTATGAATAAGCTTCTCGGGGGAACCTTAGTTGCAGGGAGCTCCTAAAATGGTGCCGCTCCCACCTTGGGAGCCTACTTTTGCGCTCCTAAGTAAGGAGCTTGACGGGAGCTCGCTCCCATCGAGGTGGGAGCTTGCTCCTTACAAAGATGGGAGCTTTTGTATGATATTTGTATAGAAAACCAAGGATTTATCACTTGGCTTTATTAATTAGTCTTCGATGAACTCATATATCTGGCCTAAGTCATGATATCTTGAAAAGAAAATCATATGTTGTACCACCAGCCCATTTCTTACACTTATGGAGGACTTGGCCCATATTTTTACTTCATAAATTTTTGTACTTTTACGGTGGAATACTCTATGCTACATTATTATCATAATATATGTACACGCTCCTCTCACGCTCCCAACCTTGGGAGCTTCTATATTCCCTCGCTCCCCCGCTCCCGCCCCCGCTTCCCCTCCCGCACCCGCTCCCGCTTCGTGCAACTAAGGGGGGAACACGAGGTAGGCTTATGACCTTTTTGGATACTAGTGACCCAAGAAGCTTGGACACGGATACTACACGAGCGCACCCATGTTTTCCAAGAAACATTCAAAACTTAGGTTAATAGATAATTTATCGTACTAAAAATTGAGGTGTCGTTTTGACATTCTCCACGACCTTTATCTATTATAGAAGTTTGTTTCATAGACGAGATTTGTAGAATTTTCTCCATCCGCCCACTTTTTTTGGTCCATTTTCTGTCATGTTCTTAACCGGATCAACAAGTAATTAAGTTTCCATGCCAATCAAAGGATTTTAATAACTTACATAGTTTTCAAAGTCATCTAATAAAGAATAAAAAAGATGGGGTAAGTAAGTATAAATCTAAGATTCTAATGGAAATCGTGGGGAAAGCCCAAAGCAAGTTAGAGGGAGAGGAATTGCTTTCTGGCCCCCCCCTCTCTCTCTCTCTCTCTCTTAGGAAAGTAGGTTCAAGTCAGCTCATGGGCTGCACTGCTTCCCCTGTCCTGTACTCTTCAGCTCGTTTTGACAGATCCGATCGGTTGTTCATTGGCAATTCTTTGTTCCAAACTTGTAATGTGCTTCATTTATGTCTGTTTAAGTGAATGACACGTTTTTCCATCGGGTGTGAAACGTGTCCGATTCTTTGGAATATAAATAATGGGACAATTGTATGTCATGTGGCCGAGCGTTTTAAGAGTGTTGCTGTATGACTCAAACAGACACAAATGGGTCACCTTCTTCGAACTGTTCCTGCTTCTTAGGAAACTTATGGCTACTGGAAAAGCCTTAAGAGTTGTTTCTCCAAAGGACTCCAATGATCCGCTATGATCTTATCCATCTATATCTGTAGGTCTGTTCTTTTACTTCTCACCCTTCTTGGGGACAATTACTATGTAACTGTATGGTCCATATCCTTCTCCAATCTGTGAATTGGCCTGTAAAGAGAATTCGATTATATCCTCAAACTCAAATGGCGACATCCTTCAATCCGAAATAAATTCTATTATCGGCCAACAATTTAATGTTATATGCTTTTCTTGCGTTTTTCAGAACCCAGGGTTGTATTTTCTTTTCTAGAATTCTTAGAAATGGTTTGGTATTGGAAACTGGAATGACAAACAAGTAACCATAAGTAAATAAAGCGTTTCTGCTTTTCGACCTAAAGGTGGTGGTGTGATTGTTTGCAATTTAATTTTAACCTACAATGTAGTGTGAAGAGATGTGATCGGCAGCTAAGTAAGCCTTGGGTCCTAATCAATTGATTAGGCTACATCCTTTTGCCATTTCTCACGGCTATGTTCTTCCAGGATATCATGTTCGTAACTGAACTGACAGTGTTTTATGGGCGGTTGTCTTGCAACCTACGCTCTCTCTGCACTCCTTGCTTTGGCTTGGGATCGCTTTTATGAAAGATTTGACTCCATGCATAACACAGCATTTTTGTTAATGATGACCTGCTGCCTCATGGTCTCGCACCTGTTTCACTTGCCTGCATGCGCCTTGAATTGGTTCCTTGGGTTGAGGGTCATAAAAGTATGCCTGTGTGCCCGTCCTCTTTTTTGGTCTCTCTTATTGTCTTATGATGAGAGAGGCTGGAAGAGGTGCTGAACTCTCCTCGTATCTTATTCTCTCTATTGCTTCTCTAATTTTTTGTCTTCCAGAAATTCCGAGAACAACAATAGAATGTTATTTTCAAATGACAACGAACATTAGTTGAACTTTTTAGATATGTATTTTGGGTTGTTGATAGTTATGAATTGAGATGAATATTTGGGTTGCAGTACATTAATGTCGTACCTGACTTTCAAAATAAGAGAAACAAAAATCGAAAACAAAAAACTTGTCAATGCTAAAATGCTACTTTTGTAGCATGACCAGAAGGATCGCATTTGGATGTTTTTTTGGCTACATCTTGTTTAAGGCTTCAAGCTGGTTTCTAATGTCTAACTTCAACTTTTAAGTTACTAACAAGTTACATGCTTTGTGCATTGCAGATTCCAACTGATTTGCATCCAGCGACAAAAAAATCTTCTTTGGAGACTGTCTTGACGGTATTGCATCTAACGTATATTCATAAGTAAGATTAGACTAGGGAATATATATGGTGAACATGGATTGCACTACCTGCCACGTAAACTTCTATTATTGAATAGTTGTATAGGAAGATAAACGAACAGGGGGACAAGTGTAAAAAAAATTAAAATAGAAATTACCAATAATCAGTGTTCTAAATGGCGGCCGCCGAGGCCACCTAGGCTCCGCCTAGGCGCTTGGAGGTACCCCGCCGCCACGCCAATACCCCTTGGCGTTTGATTTGGCGCCCAGGGAGGTACGGCGGTGTTTGGCGGCCCTTGGTGGGCTCGGCGGAGTCTTTGGAGGCTTAAAATGTATACTATTAACCTAAAAGGGCTAGGATCAAAAGTACAAAAACCAAAAAGGCTTATTATGTAATTTTACAAAATCATATCTATATATATTACAATTACATTTACATTTACATCCCCCATTCAACACTCCGCACTCCAATCGATCAGAGCTTCAAAGCCGGGAGACGAAACGAAAGTGAAGAACTCCAGTCGATCAAAGCTCTAGTCGACGCCATCGTCTCTCTCTCTCTCCCGCCAGTATCTCTCTCTCGCTCTCTCTCTCGGCTCTCTCTTCAATCTCGCTCTCTCTCTCGGCTCTCTCTCTCTCTCTCTCTCTCTCTCAGTGATCTGGTCACACACACAAAATGATCGTTCTGGTGTTGGGTATTTCGCAGTCCCCACAAATTGTGCCTGAATTTCGTAAATTGCCAAAATGTCAGTTCAAAATCTTATCTATATATGTTACTACTTAATTTCATTTGGGTTTGTACTTTGAAGTTTGAACTTGCATTATAGATACATGTAATATTGTTTGATTGGATAATGGTTTGTTTTAAAAAAAAAAAAAACCGCCGAATTGCTTGGCGCCGCCTAGGCAGCTTGGCGCTTGGAGGTGGGTCTCCGCCCTACTAGCGCCAAGCGCCATTTAGAACCTTGCCAATAATCAATTTAGTACATAATCCATGCTTGGTATGGGCATGTATTTCACTAGTTTTCCTCTAAATGTGCTGATACGTATGTAATGGCATAGATATCTGTTATTGGCTAGCTGATGGAGACAATCTTTTTAATTAATCAAGCAGCGCAGCAAATATATGACAATCAACTTGTGCAGGTTTTACACGCAGGTGGCAAATTTGGTGGTTCAAGTAGCGGTTACCGTGTCTCAGGAGGGCTACATGGGGTGGGCTTGTCGGTTGTGAATGCTTTATCTGAGGTGCTTTCTTTCATTTTCTTGTTCGTTTATCTCCATGAATTGTGCTTGTTCGCGTTCACGCGTGCATGTGTGTGATTCATTTGCTATTCTTTTATGGTCGACATAGAGCAGAGCCTTAAGTTCCTATTTGTACTTGGCAGGGGATTATGCTTCATGTAATTGTGATGAATTACTCAATGTTTTCTTTTTTATGTTTTTTGGGGGTGGGGTGGTTTAAATGGGGGATTCATTAAAAGAAAACATCTTGCAAAGGACAACGAAAGGCATACCTTCAAACAGCAGAATTCAGCGCGGCTGGAAGAAAAACTATGGGGAATTTTTCAAAGGCTAAAAATCATGGTGTTTCCTTGACAGACTCGAATGTAAAACTTCTGACGAGAACATCAATACAAATCTTATCTAAAACTGGAAAAGGCCTTTGAATGCCTTGAAAAAATCTGCGGCTCATTTCTTGCCATGTGTAAAAACCATATCAGCCCAAGCAAGCTTCCTGACAATGCTACTAAAAGATTTACCATTGAATTTCCCAAGTAGCCATGATATTTCAGCAAATTAAAGGTGATGGTATATCAATGGCCCAGAAACACTTGTGTAACTTGTTCTCTCTCATCTTCTTACTTGGCATTTCAAGGCTACGTCTCTATTTAGCAGGACTGAGCCTTGAACTTGGGTAATGAATTGATTTGCAGGCATTAGAAATTACTGTTTGGCGCGATGGGAAGGAATACCAGCAGAAATATGCTCGTGGCAAGCCTATATCAACTTTAATGTGTCACGAGCTTGCAGATGAATCAAAGGATCATCAAGGGACGTTGATTAGGTTTTGGCCTGACAAAGAAGGTTGATCTTCACTTCCCTATGAGTGCCATTCAAAGACTTCTTTCAATCATTTAGGATACCCTATGAGTGCAGGCGCTCGTTACTGGTTGTCACATTCTTGTTGCACACATATGGCATACTGATACACGTGAGACATGCCTAAACACGCTTGAGTTTAATTTGATTTGTTTTTTTTCAGCTGGACACATTTGGGACACCCTTGTTCCAATTTAGACATTATAAGGGACACAACGGGGCATATTCAGGGTTTAATAGAACTTATTTGGGAGTCTTGAATTAATTGAAATTGTATGGGTGGATTTTACAAACAAAGTCATATATAGCAAGGTGATCTTCAAATCCTAGCTCTTTGACTGATGACTGCCTTAGTTCTTCACCCTGCCCTAGATCTGGCACTGCCAACAGATCTCCACCTTTGATTAGCTGGTTAGCTGTGGCCATGAACTATTTAAATCATGTATTAGCTCTGTAGAAATAGTTGAGTTTCCATTATTATTATTATTATTATTGATTGGCAAGTTTCCATTAGTTTTGGTCGTTTTTGGATAGAAGATCCATATACGTATTGAATTAAAAAATATTGTTTTGTTGTATGCGGGCGTCCTATATATTCTTTTGAAATTGCCATGTGCCATGCCTGTATCCTTGTCCGTACGTGTATTCGTGTCTGTGTTGGTGCTTTTGATAACTGCATTCAAAGTTTTCATATACTTTTTCTGACTGAACTTCTACGCAGTATTCACTACTGGCATTCAGTTTGATTACAACACCATAGCTGGACGCATAAGGGAGCTTGCATTTCTAAACCCAGAGGTAGATTTATTAGAATCTTCTCGTCGTTCTGTTGCATTTCCCAAACTTCTGAATTATATCCTTCCATGTTTCTCGTACTTTTCATTTTGCTTTATAGATTTGAAATTTGTACTTCCAACCCTCCAGGATTTCTGCGGACCTTGTTTAAACGGTTTTCTTCTTTTGGAGCTTTCTTTAATGTGGAAATATGTCCCAATATGAAATCTGATGAATGCGTGTCGTTCTTAAATTATGTGCTGTATAACTGCTTGCATGCATTATAGGATTATACTATAACTTTTCTGATAAGTGAGAGGATTGTTTAATGCCAGGCTGCCAAATGAGGTAATATCAAATTGACGGTGATTATACAAGATTTTGACGGAATGGTCATACTTGTCCTGTATCATAGTATCTGATTGTGTTTCTCCTTCCCACCTAGCATGTTGTAGGAACTTGGAGATTGATGGCTAGTCATCTTAGAACCAGTTCCTGTGGAAAAAAGTTGCTTATTCTTCCAAAGAAGATTTACTTGCAACTTCTTATTGATGAGAAGTAACATTTCTAATTTCTTTGTTCAGTTACAACCGCTGATTCTGACGTGGCTTTCCCGTGTGAAATGGTTTTACTCCCTCCATTCCAATATTTTTTGTCCATTTTTTGACCTTTGGTATTCCAAAATATTTTTGTACTTTGAAAAGTAAATGAACCAAATTCTATAAAATCTCCTTTTTGCACCTTCTCTTTGGAATCAGAGTAATTATTTTTAAAAGTTGGAGTGAATTACTTAGAAAGTTGAAGTTTTGTAAGTGTAAACTGTGTAATGGTTGTGTTTCCCTAAAATGTTGTATTCCTCAAAATCGATAGACAAATTATGACAAAGAGTAGCATTTAGCATTAAGTTTCGACATGAAGTTCATCTTCTTCACGTTCTGTCAAAATCTTTTGACTTTTGTGTTCTTGAACTTTACAATTCACAATCCATCTTGTCTACACCTTTTCAGCTTACTATTGTCCTCAAGAAAGAGGATGCGGATCCAGAGAAGAGTCAGTACAATGAATACTGCTATGCTGGTGGACTGGTTGAATATGTGAGGTGGCTAAATAATGATAAGGCAAGCCAGTTCCTGTGTTTTAAGTTTCCGCACCCCCACACTTCTCATTTACCATTCTTACAGCTCACTAGTGTTAATATTACTGGTTAACTTCTCTTTTATAAGTATGAAGATCATCTTTTTCCTCCCTCTTTTCCTCTGTTTGCTCAATCAAGCGTAGCTATTTAGATCTCAAGGCTTGCATTTTTCTGGAAATACAGAGTTTTGAGTATCAACTTGGTTCAATAGGCCCAATGGGAATAATGGAAACATAATGTCTAGGAAGAGGTTCCATGTTGTACGCTGATGTCTTCGCGGATGAAACTCTAGGGGAACTTGATTAAATTAGAATTTTGGTGAGAAGCATTGGAGTCAAAAGGGTTTGAAGTTTAAGCAGAAACGAAACAGGATACATAGAACTTAAATGTAGTAACATTCATACAACATGAAGATTTTTGTTATCTAGGTTCTGTTATTAACAAGGATGGACTATGGAGAGATTGCAGATAATGCGGCATAAGAATGAAAGTAGATTGGATTAAGTGGAGGTCCTTCTGACATTATGTAATTGGTGCCTACGTACAAGGTTAAAAGAATTTTTTTTCATAGAATGCCTCTGAGTGCGTAAGAGACAAGACATAAATAAGATGAATGTAGCTGAAATGAGAATGTTAAGGTTGAGCTATGAAGTATGAGTATTTCTAAAACCTTGTCATACTTGTACATGTAGCGTACCGGGTACACGAAACATATACATAAATATTCTATATGGTTTTGCCGTCCCCCAAAAGGACCTTAATATATGTCAGGCCATACTCAACACAGAGATGAAGCTAAGTTGATTAGACTTCTTCTCAATGCTTAGTATGATGGTAGAATAAAGATTTTGGTCCATAGGTTCTTTAATGTCATTGCATTAAACTATGTTCTGGTTGTTAAGTTGGGTTTTTTTGATATTAGATGCTTAATGCCCATGTCTTTTACCTATTTCTTTCATGTGAAGTGTAATTATTACGTGTAATACATTACTAAACTATAAAAATTTATTTGTTATAGTTTTACCCTGCGCTATTCCCGTACCCTTCAGTTTTAGGCCTCTCCATAACGCCGTACCCGTGCACATGCTTCTTAGAGGTTGAAAAATGGTAAGTCTAGGAAAGATAGGATTACAACAACAAACATTCACGTATTGGTATGGGTATACCAATGCAGACAAATTAAAATACTATTTTAAATGGAAATGCAAAGGGGAGGTGAAGTGTAACCTGACTTGAAATGTTGTGGTAAAAGAGGACATGAATTTATTATACTACAATTGGTTGTCTAGCCCTTGACAGTAATCTACAGCTCACTTCTAACTTTAGTTGAACAGAAACTCTACCAAAAAAAAATTGAACTAAAACCAAAATTAGACATGGATTAGAAAACCAATCTGACTATTATGACTTGCGTAATGAAATGCAGAACCCTTTATGTTAAAGCCTGATCATCCACCTTTTGTGCCCAAAGGTTGATCTCAAATATTGGTCACATCTCACATGATTCACATTACAGGGCTTATACTTACATGATTTTTAGATGTTTGCTTCCTTTGGATATCTAAAGGCTCTTGTGATTGTGTAAAGGTTTTTGAACTATTTTCGATAGCTGGTGTTTGTGTTTTATGTGGCCACTATTGGTTTGACATTTGCACTATGCTTTTTCTCAATAATGACTGACAGTTCTTTGATCCAGAAACCACTTCATGATATTGTGGGTATTAGAAAAGAAGCAGATGGAATCACAATTGATATGGCTCTGCAGTGGTAAACATCTGTCTTTTCGTTTCTACCTTTTTTTTTAATTTTCTGATTTTAGTTTGTGTAATTTTTTCTTTATACTTCTTTCAAATGCTCTTTCTTGGACTTACAGATCCACAAGCATACTAAAACCACTTCCCATTTCAGTTGCTTGAGTTATTAGATTTTTGTTGATATCGTCCTCGGGTTTGGCTCGTTAAAAGTTGGAGAGCACATGTATTGTTCGTGCTGGTTAAATGCCAGAACAATTTTGTATCTGTTTACATTTTTATCTATTGAACCGGTGTTACGTTCAAAGCTGAGAGTCCCCTTGTGTTGTCACTTTTCAGCGATTAATGTAGTTCTCTTCTCAATCTTTGTCATAGGTGTTCTGATGCATATTCAGATACCATGCTGGGATATGCTAATAGCATACGCACAGTTGATGGTGGTACTCACATTGATGCTGTAAAGGCGTCCTTAACAAGAACCCTCAACAACCTCGGGAAAAAAATGAAAATTTTCAAGGTGCGTAGGGCTCTGGCCTATTGTGCTTTTTTTTTTTTCCGGGTTTTGGAGCAATGTCGTTAAATATTTCCCTTTCGATTTTTGGCTGTTTATGTGTGCCACAAATCACCTGGTCGTCGACATTTTCATTGACTAAAACAGCAAGGAAAGCAGTTTCTTTTTCATTAAAATCTGTTCATGGGTGGTCGTGGATCCTTACATACTCTGTGCAGATATTATAAAACTGATGTAGGAATAGTATATTAGTTTTTCCCCTTTGGAAGTGGTGCTTGGGTCCTTCCCCCTTCTCCTTGTATTTTAGAAACCAAAAAATAGAAGGATGACTTTTTGATTCTTGTTTTTCCATTGCAGGAGAAAGATGTCAGCTTAAGTGGTGAACACGTAAGGGAGGGCTTGACATGTATTATTTCTGTCAAAGTACGAAATCCAGAGTTTGAGGGACAAACAAAGGTACTCCCCGTTTACTTTTTTGGAAAGTAAAATATGATAAGAAAAGGTACTAAGGGAAAATGCCTTCTTTCAAAAGGCCATATACACTGATAGTTTAAATGCTCTACGATGTCTGAGAATCGGTTAAAAAGAGTACAAAGTAATTGCAGTGTCATTTTCACGTTCACGATAGCTGATGCTTTGGTTCATCAATGAGCAGCTTAAGATAGCCAAACCATCCCTTTTTTTGCTGATAATGCTGTATTACTTTTTATGCTGTCTGTCCTTGAAAGACAAGGTTGGGAAACCCAGAGGTGAGGAGAGTGGTTGATCAATCTGTCCAAGAGTTCCTCACAGAGTACTTGGAGTTGCATCCATATGTACTGGATTCAATCCTTTCGAAGTCGCTTAACGCGCTAAAGGTACAACAACTCATCAGATTTTTGTGGTTCATTCAGATTCGTAACTTGAATTTTTTGCTTCCATTAGCCTTTATCTGCATTTTAGTTTGGGAGGGGGAGGGGGAAGTTGGTATAACTTCAGCTATAGAATTGATGCATTTTTTTCGCAATTCATGCCTTGTTAATCCCTATTTAGGCAGCTCTAGCGGCAAAGAGGGCAAGGGAACTGGTGAGACAGAAGGGTGTTCTAAAATCCTCATCTCTTCCTGGAAAGCTTGCTGATTGCTCAGCCACGAATCCTGAGGAATCTGGTATGTTCTGTGTTCGTTTATTGAAGTGTGCACAAGCGTTGCATGTGCGACATCGTACTTCCCCGTCACATCAGTGGATGAAAAGATCATCAAAGTGCAATACAATTCGTCAAATACAAAATCAGGGCTTCCCAATTAAAAAGCTTCAGACCCAAGAAAAGAAAGCCACAACTGAGAGAGCAATGTGTAGTAGATGACTAAGATCTAATTGGAGCAACAATTAGAGGATCAGTCAAACAAACCAAACCATTTCAAGGAGGGGTACAAACGGGGAATTTGACGTGCCATACTCGGTGTTCTTAAAATAGGTATTAATTGGCGATTAATCACTGGGGCCTATCCGACTAGATCTGTCTAATTGCTATGCGCCGATTAATCGTCGATTACTAATTGCTATGTGCCGATTAATCGCCAATTACTAGGCTTCGAAGCTTGAAGGTGGCCGACTGCCCGACTCTCGCCTAACGACTTTTGGAACATTGGTCATACCATGAAGTGGAGGATGAAAGGGAGGTTCCGGTATGAGAGCCATTTTGAAATAAGAAAAAACAACTGACATTGGCAAAATAAGAACAAAGAGGCGATTTATTTTTGGTAGAGTTTAGTATGATTTGTTAAGTGGCCGACTGTTGTGTCAACGAGTGCAGTATATTTCTTATACTTATAAAGGTAGTTGATTGGGTCTTTCTCCCAGTTGCATTATGATCCTAATCCCCTCTGGCATGTTTTCTCTGTTGAGATGTGTATAGGTGTTAGAATAGAGTTTGGTCTTTGTCCCACATTGGTAGGTTGAGTTATGTAATAAGTCTTCACATAATATAAATAAAGCTCTTATGTGTTAGGGTTGATTAACACGCTATACACTTTCGTTCACCTCTGTTAACATGGTATCAGAGCCCCAACTTATTCCTAATCCTAAACCACCAAAAACCTAACCCTAACATCATAACCCACCACCATAGCCACCGTGAACTGTACTCGCGCAGCCGCGAACAGTGTTCGTAACAATCTGGGTTTTTGTGATATTTATTCTTCAGCTTGAGGGGGAGTGTTAGAATAGAGTTTGGTCTTTGTCCCACATTGGTTGGTTGAGTTATGTAATAAGTTTTCACATGATATAAATAAAGCTCTTATGTGTTAGGGTTGGGTAACACCCTATACACTTTTGTTCACCTCTGTTAACAGGTGGTATACCTATAGTTAGTGATTTTGCTCTCTCTCAGCACAATTAATATGCAAAAAGTGTCTTTTCATTCAGTTCGACCCGTAATAACATAGTGTAGATTGGGAGAGAAAAGGTCAGGATCGTAGGTGTAAGGAGCTTTGAGAGGAGGGAGAGAAGATAATGAGAGCAGAAAATTGAGAGTACAGTGTGAAGATCTTCACCATTGACATTGAGGCGAATAAAGGTGTGGAGAGAAACAATATAGAGATGACTGATTAATAAGATGGAGAGCCGAATGGGATTGTTGCTTCAGATCAAAGGAGCGGAACTTACAAGGAGAACAATGGAAGGGATGGTCGTCATGGTGGGGAGGTTGTGATGTGCTGTGAGAGTGGGTGTTTAAATTATTGTTTATTTTATTTAATGATGTTATACAAAAATTTTAAAAAGTTTTATGCTTTATGATCTATCTCTAACATAACTCGAGTCTTGTCACATAAAATTCAGGCGTGATTATGAGGCAATGTGTGAGTTAATCAAGTCAATGTAATGGTAAAAAGTAGTCTATCCTTTCATTATGGAGTCTTGCGGTAGTTGCTTGATCCAACTACAGGGGTTTTAGTCAAAATCCTAGTAAATATTGAGCTGATTCTAACTAACCTTGTATTTACAAATGTTATGTCCTGAGATAATTCCAACTTCCAAGTGAAATGCCCTACATATCCATTGGAAAAAGGTGGAAATCGTGTATGTGCATGCTGCCATAGAAGGGAAGTTGTTTCAGTCTGGAATTAAACATAAAATGTTCCAACATTCAAGGAATCAAGTTTTTTGTCCTTTAGGGGCAATACACAGCAGCAGCAACAACAACAACAACAACAGAACCCATGTAGTCCCCAATCATCGGGGGTATGGGCGGGGGAGAATTGGAGACAGACCTAACCTTTGGCAATATGCACAAAGTGGCTGCTCTCAAAATACCACTAAAACAGTGGCCCCCCTATACCTTTTTTGCTGCGGAACCATGCCCCCAAATCAAAGCCGAATGGCATTAGAGAGGGCAGACTTAGAGACCCAATTCAATTTATGTGTCATTAATGAAGACTGATGGAAGGTGGTATTCAAATACCTTTCACAATAAAAGGTTGTGGGTGGGTGGTTTTAAAACCCTAACCGAGAGAAATATATTTGATCCATCTGAGATATGGAAAACAAGTTGAAGAAGCAAGGAAAGAGGGTGTAGGGGATGATGCTAATAAACATACGCATGGGATGAGTTATAATAGTATGTTTTGCCAATAATTGTACCCTAATTTCTATTTGGTTCACTGAAATTATTATTTACTTGGTTTTCCAGAATATCTTTACTTCTTTTAGATCACCTACTATGTGCCTGCCATTAGTATTACACTGTTACTGCATTTGGTTATACTGGTACAATTTGAAAGGAGGAAACAACTTTGAAGTCTTTTATATGCTTGTTTTTATCAGTTAAGATGACTTCACTTAATTTTTTCACGTCTTTATGCTTGAACCTATTCGACCTATCTGCTGGCATGATAATGAGCTAGCCATTTGTCAGTTACTGTGACTGGTAGTTATTTTGAAAACTGAGTCACCTTAATTAACAACTTCTATGGTTTCTCTCTCTCTCTCTCTCTCTCTCTCTCTCTCTTGCGCGCGCGCGCGCGCTCATGCGCGCTTTGTATGTCTGACTTGACATTTTTCTGGTTTACTGAACAATGAATACTTTTCGCTAAAATGTTGTTAAAGATTGGCTATTTCAACAGCCATGGAACATATGCTTAGGAAACTTAGAAAATGAAGCGAATTCAATGCTTCTTAGAATAATCAAAATCTGAATAGTTACGTTAATGTTGAGTTTTATCCATGTCTCTTGTTTTTCATCGGTTAATTGGTGATAACAGATCACTTGTTCAGCTGGGCTTGGATGCTGACAGCTGCATCAATTTAAACGGTTCCAACTAACATCTGTAGTTGTTATTCTGTAAAATTGATAACGTCTAGAAGAAGCAGAAACTTTAGTTGGTTTCTCAAGTATTCCTTATCTCCAAACAAATGAAAGTAGCCGAGTTATAGTAAATTTACTCAGCTGCTGGGTCACGTAATTAAGATTGATTGCCCACATACAATCAAAATCTTAGTTGTTCATTGCAGGTCATTATAATTTTTAATGAGCATGCTCTGGGATCTTTCCACATTGTGTGATTAACTTTGTAGTACCTAACAATTTGACATAGCCCCCACTTGGCTTAGGATCACCTAATTTATTTTGCTATTGAAAGGTTTTGTTAGGGTTTGAATTCCATATTTCTTCTTTGGCAGAGATATTCATTGTCGAAGGAGATTCAGCTGGTGGTAGCACAAAGCAAGGCCGTGACAGGCGGTTCCAGGTGAAATTTTGCAAGTTGTAATTTATGCTTCTTACAGATGAAATGAAAATACGATATGCTGTTTCCAAGCTCTGTCTATCTCATCTTTTTTGAAAGAAAAATAATCTTGCCGTCAATATTTGAGTTGATTGATTGAGGTGTTCTTGGTGCAACGATTCTCGAATAAATTTTCCTCCTTTGTTACCTTGGTTTCCGAAGTACACGAAAGTGAAAAGAAGAATTTTATACTCTATTAGCTCGGTGTGATGCTTGGTAAACCTTGATTTTGGCCGATTAGCTTTCCCTATATTTGGAGACATTGTCTGTGTTACGATACATATCATGCTTATTGTCAACGTGGTACAAAATGTTCTTTATGATCAATATGTGCACAATCATATAAATCTTCTGTTCTGATTGTCTTTTTTAATTCTGTATCATTGATATGCGCGCATGATACGCCATATGATTGACTATATTTCTGGGAAACTATCTGCTTTGTGTAAAATTTGAACTTTGAATGAAAAATCCAGCAGTATGGCTAACTGTGGCCTTTTGTTATGTATATCAAATTCAGAAGTTATTGCTTGAGTAGGATTTTCACTAGAAAGGAGTTACATTTTTCGTGAATAAACTTGCTTATCTCGTAGTGGATGATGTTTTACACAATCAACAGGGAAAAAGGGTAGAAAGGAAAATAAAAGAAAGTTAGGAAGATTTGAGTGTAAGATGATGCAGGTACACATTAAGTTCACTAATGCAACAGGGTATGACGTAGTGATAACTGATAAGTAAACTCGGCTTTCTTTGGGTGCTTGATGGGACACCACTGTCTTCAAAACTTGCAAGTGATTGAGCTCAGAGTCTCAGCTCATGACAAAATTATGAAGAGTGGCTTCTGTGGATAATAACCTCAAGCTTGAGGCTAATTCCTGTGGCTCATCTAAAGTAAAGGAGTTTGAAGAGGTCTAGGCTCAAATTTTCAAGATTGTGAACGTATAAACTACAAGTCCCAACATGTGTGCAAGTGATTGCAGAGTTGTACATCCAGTGATAGAGCCACCACACCTGCATGCAACAACCAACTTGTCAAATTATAGAATACTGGTGTCCCTTTTTGTGTTCCACACCAAGTTCCATGGCTCTTTGGTGGTAACCCTAGAAAGAGGCCAAAAGAGAGTAAACTCATTACCCACTAAGAGCAACGCTCATTTTGATCTTTCTCTGGATAAGGGTCAAACTCTGGCATTCATTGATCGAGATTTACAGGACATGTATCTCTTTGTACTTCTAGAACTTCTCATTTTCACGTGTAAAGATGATGGTTATAGAGAATATTTTGTTGGCTTCCTACAGGCTGTTCTTCCCCTAAGGGGCAAAATTTTGAATATCGAAAGAAGGGATGAAGCTGCTATGTACAAGAATCAGGAGCTCCAAAATCTTATCCTTGCTCTGGGACTTGGAGTAAAGGTTATCTCATGATATTCTTTTTCTTTCCCTGGTCCTATATGAAAATAATAGACACTCTTTCCTGTCAACACTCACCTGTTTCATTGACTGAAATTTCCTGGTTTCAGGGAGAAGATTTTAAAAAAGATGCTCTCCGCTATCATAAGATAATTATTTTGACTGATGCTGATGTAGATGGGGCCCATATTCGAACATTACTTTTGACTTTTTTCTTCAGATATCAGGTACACAATTGACATAAGCCTCATTCAAAATACTTGAGCATAAAAGAGAAGAACCTATAAAATTGATCTTCAAGTGCTTGAGGAAGACAAATGCATTTTGATTAATTGATTTACTATTCCTTTCAGAGGGCTTTATTTGATGAAGGCTGCATTTATGTTGGTGTTCCACCTTTATACAAGGTATGCCTTCAAATTTCATAGGTCCAAGAATCGAACTGAAATCCATACCATTAAATGCCGTGAGTTTGTTTATGTTTAATTAATCAGGTTGAGAGGGGAAAGCAAGCACATTATTGCTATGACGAGGCAGAACTTAAAAAGCTACAGAGGTCTTTCCCTCCAAATGCATCATATAACATTCAGAGGTTTAAAGGTAAGATGAATCTCTGATGTTTTGGGTTCTCCACATCAGGTTTAGAAAAAAATAGGCTAGGATACCATATATGTATTGTGCACGCCTGCGTATTCTGAATGTTGCTAGTGTGTATTTTTATCGTAGATTCATAGTAATTACTGGACTTCATCTTCTTTTGTTTTAATTAATCAAAAGCAACTGTTTTGTGATGATGGCATTATGTGCCATGATTGAAGTTTATTCATTTGGTGATGATGTGCAATCATTTATGCCATTTCTCGAAGAGGAAAAAGGAGAAAAGGAAGCAATTGTCCTAATTTTTAGCTTTGTGGTATTTGTTAGCAACCATGAACCTTTTTGTGTAAATGTTATTGATGCTCTCAAGGCCCACACAGTTTCAACACTCTCAATGAAGTTTTCCGATCAATTAAAGTTTTAGTTGTCTTTTTCAGTGCTTTTACCATCAGTCTGGATTGTTCATACCAAGATACAGGGGGAAAGCATTAGCAGAAAAGACGTGATGTGATTCTCATCTTCCATTTGTTTTTGTGTTGGGTGAATTCTAGAGTTGACGCATTTCATGTGGTATCCACACATTTATATCTTCCATTTCGATTTGGAGTCCATCCCTTGTGGGAAATGCATGCAAATGCAAGTTGTAGTCATCTTTAGCCATTCGTGCCACTGTTTGGAAATATTTAGGTTTAATAATGTGAGGTTCACCGTGCTTGTCATCCAGGTGACACATTTTTTGAGGCTGTCCACCAATTGTTGCAGCCTCTTAAATTCGAGCATTCAACTCTTAATACGCATGTTCATTTGTATATAATATAGTCTTCCGCTAATTACCTGATGAAATTATTTTTTCGTTTGACTCACTGTTGAAGTACCCTTATGTTCCCTTTTCCTCCATTTTCTCTTCACGTTTAACCGTTAATGGAACGCAGGTTTGGGAGAAATGATGCCTTTACAATTATGGGAGACGACATTGGATCCAGAGAGAAGATTGCTAAAGCAGTTAATCGTTGAGGATGCCGCTGAGGCAAATGTAGTTTTTTCCTCTCTGATGGGTGCCCGGGTAAGCAGATCAGGCATACCAGTATTTTCGGGGTTTTTTTATTTATTTATTTATTTATTTTTATCGTTTTCCCTTTGCATTTTATGTGTTGCCAGTACAAAGACATTTAAAAGTTCAAAAGCACTCATGTTTTCATATCGTCTTTGTTTTACCTTTCAGTTTCACGTGTTGCCAGGAACAAAGACATTTTAAAAGTTTGAAAACACTAATCGCTTTCAAACATTCTAAAATATGTTTTTGGTGTTCCCTAAAAGTCGTTTTCTTATACAACTGGAATTATTTTGAAAACTGCTCGCCAGATAAGTTTTCTTTTCCCCCAGAAAAATGGAAAAAAAGACCCCTGAAATAACAAAGGGGCCAGCCTCTAAATTGCCACACCAGGTGTACGGTGCTGATAATTGCAGTTACTTTTTGTTGGATTCAAGACAACCAAGTATCTCATTCGTACTTCCTGTTTCAGGTGGATGTGCGGAAGCAACTTATAAAGGACTCTGCTAACATGATCGACATCGAACAACTGGACATATGACCCATATCATCATCCAATGTACAAGGAGGTATTCTTTGTAGACCAAGACGGCAATTAAGTGTGTTTCTGTTCTCACCATTTTTGATGAAGTTCGTATATCTCCCCCAAAAGGAAGTCAAACATTTTTACTTCTGAAGCAGATGATTCTTTAGTTTGTTGGTCCACTTCCTTCCAAAGTATGCTTGGATAGATGGGGAGGAGGGTTTCAATACCTCTGGTCATAGTCCTCAAACCATGAGTGGGTACTTGATGTGTATTCATGCATGTGATTTCCTGTAAGTACAGAATGCAATCATGTATTAATCTCCATATTCGAAGAGATCAGTCGCAATAGCTTGCCAAGTTGTGATTGAGTTGGAAATCGTTTAGCAACAGCAGCAAGATTAAGTTATGCCTGTATTTTCCTGGGATATGTGACAAGTATAGTTCTTCATTTTCTAGTCTGTCCTCGTCTCCTTTCCTGCTACTTTCTTGTCTTGTCTTGTCTTTTTTTTATTTTTTATTTTTATCAGACGCTACTATCTTGTCCAACTCACCATATTTGGTGTTCAAGTTTGGGTGCGGAGAGATATCGAATGGGGGGTGAGATAGAAACCCGCCAATCTGCAAATGATGTTTGATCTGGTTCGAATCCGTTGATTACAATCGTATCTAAGTATAGTAGCGCGACATACTGGTGTGACATTGCAGGATTGGTGACCGCGAAGTTACTATATTCAATTGTCAACTGTATAGTGCCATATCAACAACACGTTAATTGTTGTAGTCGTATAACTAGATTTTACTTTCGTATTTTTTAGCGTTAGAACCCATCAAAGACAAATACGAAGCATAGGATAAAAATCAGATACACCCTCTCATCTGTCACTCTTTTATCATTTAACACCCTTCATCTTTAGAACTGGCCTTTTGAATTTAACCTAGTTAACATGTCAAACTTCAGCGCACAAAATACTCCAACCTACTTTCCGTTTCTATATCCAAATTTTGGAAAAAATTTCAATGCTGAGTGGGTACCGCGTGGTGCCCGTTCGGCATGCATCCGAGCCATCCATTGTGTTTTTGGACGGCTCGGATTTGGAGAGAGAGAGTGTTTGGACCGGCACCGAAAAATTTCTCTCAAATTTCATAGATGGGGAAATTGATTGGTGTGAAAGAAGGACGAAACAATACTCCAACCTACTTTCCGTTACCAAGTACTTTCAAAACTTTGAGAGTTGAGACTAGTAAAGTGGGTATTATTTTGGGCTGCTGATTTTGGCACTTCATTTTTTATTAACGTCACTCTCCTGTAAGTGTTTTTTTACAGACTACTTATATGTAAATTTTTGTTTTACCCAATCAAGCTCGACTCCTTGTATGTAATACTCTATGTTAATCAAACAGTTTTTCAACTAAAAAATTCAGTTTCAATTTTAACTTTTAATTTTATCAAATGGTCACAAGTCTTTCAACTTCTTTGTGAACGCATATTTTTGTTGAAAGATTCAAGTAGAATCTATAACCAAAGTACCAAACCAAAATCGTACCTCGTGCACCATTGGAACAGTCCATAAATTTAACTACCCCTATCCTGATCTTATGCACCCCTCCTACTAAAAAAATATAAGTAGACGAGTGTAAGTTTTTTCCTTTTTTTTTTTTCTTTTTTTCTTTTTTTTTTGGAAATTTATAGAAATGGTCTTCTTAATTTCATCCGAGTCTCATTTTCATTCTCCAAGAATCAATTGCAACTCTTTTGACCTTCAAGTTTGGTTTTCGTACCAAATTGGTCCAATTGATAACATTTGTCAGCCAAACTAGACAGTAAAGACCAGATTGAGGGCAGACATTATCAATTGGACCAACTTGGTATGAACTCCAATGTCCAAACTGCGATCAATCTAATTTTTTTTCATCCAATTTGTCTCATAGAAGTTATCAATTGGGTCATTTGGTACGAAAATCAAAGTTGAAGGTAAAAAGAGTTGCAATTGATACTTGGAGGACGAAAATGAAACTTGGATAAAACTAGAAGGACCATTTCTATAAATTTTCCCCCCTTTTTTTTTCACGTGAACAATGATTTCTTTAAGCAGCTGATTTTGCCACTCTTCTATTTGTTAAGATTATTACCATTTTTGTTTTTATTAGATGAATTAACTAAAACACTCTTGCAATTTATTAGGTGAATTTACTAAAAAACTTTTGCACTTTATGATACCAAATAAAGTGTAATAATGTTTTAGTAAATTCATCTAATAAAAACAAGAAGGGGAGTGACATTAATAAATATGGGAGTAACAAAATCTTTTATTTGGTTTTCTGTTTGTTTGTGTGTTTGTTTTTTTTTTTTTTTTTTTTGGGGGGGTTGGTGTTTGTGTGTTACATATAATCGCGTGTAAAATACTCAAAATTAGTAGTACATCAAAAAGGGATATGCTGGTTATATGCCAATCATTGGATAATTGACTGAGAGAGAGAGAGAGAGAATATCCTGCATAGTATTCGAATCAGTAAGGAATGCACAGTGAACACGAGACCCCTGAAAAGCGTAGCAAATTTAACATCTCCTCTTTGATTTTCCAAAATCCATTTCAATCAAAAGCTAAGCAACTCAAAATGCATTCAACTCTTTTCACAAAGGTAAGTTCTCTTCAATGCCGTCAACCTGTCTTTGTTCATCATATTTCTTGAGCAAATTTCATTTTGCTAGTTTTTCAATTGTAATGAATTTCAATTGGAAAAAACATAACCCAGTACTGCAACAATTGTATATCTCCTTGGCTTTCCAGTTATTGCCCAGAAATGAAGAGGTTTTGGCGTTTACTTCTTAAGTTGTTTGACCCAATCATATTGTTGATCGTATAGAACCAGACTATTTAGATCCCTTCAGTTGAAATATCTTTACAATTTAGGAGCAGAAGTTGAAAATCTTTTTGTGGTGTTTATCTCATGGGAAAAGTTCTCTTTTGTTTGTTGGTGCACGAGCATTGTTTGATGCTATGTCTAAATGGGTTATGTTGGTTCAATTTGGGTTCAGAGCATCCTCGTTGTTGTAGATTTGGTTGGTCGACTTTGTTATTCTCAACCTGTTCCTTATTCGGAGATATTGTGTGGTACTTTCGATTGCAAAATAAATCTGATTCATTTCGTGCCCGGTAGCAGTACCTAACCTTTTAGGTTGAGTTTGGTTCACCTAGCCTCTCGGGTTGTAAAAGTCTTGTGCTTCAGCTAGATTGTCGTTTCCTGTCCAGCGGTGGCCTATGTCTGGTTTTCCTGAAGCTGTAATGCCTTTCGGGGTAATGTCATGAGCCTCATCGTGATATATTCATTTGTAAGGAAATAATCCACTTCCCTGTCAAAGAAAACCCTAAAAAGTAATGGTGTTTATACTAGGTGCATTCCACGTTTAATACGATTAAATAATAAGACGTTGAAATGGAACTTTGATCAAGCTACCTGTCTCGTAAATATCAACCCTCACATAGAAATGGATAGCTGAATGGTTTTCATCTAAGCATCAAGTCAGATGAAGTTTGCTCCCATTTTTTAACCTCTTCATTGGCTGTTTTGAAGCATCCCTGGGCTGAAAACTGTGAGGTTAAGGATTAGAGTACTGGGTTGCACATTCCTATTAATAACTTTTTGGGTAAAGTACCTTCATACGACGAAAGCATAAGCTACGAGTTTTACGACTGAACTGGGTATATCCTATCCAACAAGAGAGAACACAGACAAATAGAAGCGATCAACTCACGTAAATCTATGTGAGAATCACAACTATGGGCCAAACAGCTCATCAAGGGAAATCAGTCATATCTGACAAGAGAGATGAAAAGTCTTCCGAGTTACCAATATTCTGGGTTTCAAAATCTTGAAGGAGATGTTCCAAGCTATAGAAAACAACCTATTTCAACAATGCAATTTACAATTCTCGAAGAGCTCATTCTAGGTTTAATATTGTTAGCAATTTCAGAAAGAATAGAGTCCGGATTCAGGCACTTTTGTGCGGGACAATTCTCAAGTTCCTCTCATTCAACACTAGGTATAGGGCAGCCAAACACAGGTTAAAGATTCACTCTTTGGACAAGCATGAGATTTATGAGCGAGTATTGAGTATAATTACCCCAAAATCCTTTTCGAGGTGGAATTTACGGTAAGATGACATCACAGATCCCTGGTATTCGTTTTCTCCAAACAATGATTCCATGGGAATCTTGTAATCCCACCAGGCCTACGACAACCAAAGTTTTGGTTTACCACATTAAGACTTAGCACTCTTACCACCTGAAGCGGTAATTGTAATTCGGAAACAAATAATAAGTTTTCCCTAGCCGGCTTTTCTTGAGTTGAAATTGTGAATATTCGGATATCAGTGAAGATTGCAACAGCTACAGCTTTACTAAATTACTCACCAGATTTGATGTTTTGGATTTATTTGGTTTATGACATTCATTTTCTCTAGTCAAATCTGCTCTGACCTTTTGTTCCTTATCCTCGATTTTTTGTGGAAACCAAAACAACTGTTTCAACTGCTCCACAATCATTTCAATATGAATGAATTATAATTGCAGGTAACACCATTAAACATGGAGAGGAGGCCAATGGGAAGAAGTCTTCTACTTTATGCTTTCTTAGAAGGGTCTGCTCGTCATCGTTATCCTGGAAATGAAACGCATAAAGTAAACCTCATCCAAAAATTTTATTCATACCATTGCCATGTCATGGATTGCCATGTCATGGCGGGAGGATACAACAAGTGGTAGATATTTCCTCAGATCCTGATAAAGGTATTCTTTTCACCCAATTCATTGCTTCATTTCTTATTCAGTTTCGCAGAGTACTGCTAATAGCCCTTGACCAACTATATAAAAGTAGGATTGTGATTAGAGTATGATTTTGTACCCATGTAGAGTCTGTGAAAAGAATCCAGCAAGCTGACCCTCCAGTTTTATTTGTGTTTACTTGAAGTCTACTGAGATCATGCCATTTTCTGCTTTTGGTCAAGTGTATTGTTGTTTGCAAGCTACTTGGTGACGGAAAAAACAAAAACCCGTGTTTAGGCTTCTCTAATTGTTGCTTATTAGCACAATAAGGTGGCACTTTACCACCCAAAAAACTGAAACAATGACTAGCTATTTGAAATATTCCTATTTTGTTATAAAATACAGGGACTATTCTACCAAGTTATTTACAAAAAATGATAACCTGAGATGTTGAGAAGCATTTCCAAGAGGGCTTATGCCCTATAAAACATCATATTCTCTTAGGTACTTCAGAAATGTCTCTCCAACAGGTGATCCAGCCTTCACAAAAATGGCAGGATAACCAACTGGGGCTTCCACCCAAGCTTCAGAACCTTGCTTTGTGTACAGATTTCCTGTCCAAATATGTTTCCAAGAGCAAGTTTCTCCTAAAGGAAAATAGACCTTCACATTCTTTTTGCCTTTGTCAAGAACAGGCGCAACTAGTATCTCCTCCCCAACCAAAAATTGCTCATAACTCAAGTTATGCACATATTCATCATGTGGGTAGTGAAGGAATAGGTGGCGACATACAGGAATGCCTTTCTGTGAAGCTTCCTGCATAAAACGTGCAATCTTAGATTCTTCAGTGATGCTATCCAAACATCACGTCTAAGAATATTTATATGTTAATTGCTGCTTACCTTGACTAGTTGGATCCTGTAAAACTTCCAAGCTTTATACACTTTTGCAAACTGTGCAAAATGTGAAAAAGTCTTGTGGTTTGAGTAAAACTGGCTGTTGCAGGATGGCTTGTTACCCTGATTGCAAAATGTTAACAAACATCAGAGACTTATAGAATCGAATAGGATAATTTCTTCAAGAAAGGCATTTACTACTGAACTCATGGCTAAATATCTATTCGTGAATATCAATGCTGAATTTGATAAAGCAACTCACGGCATGATCACTAATGTTTGAATGTTTCCTCTTGTTCCCAAATGTAAATAATATTAGATAGACTCATATAAGTGCAAGACGCTCTCTTCTTAGACACGGGGCCTGAAAATTGATATAGAATATGTTTCACTATTTTGGTTGGAGATTTAACTAACCTGTATGCCGAAGTTCAAATTACTGTCAATGGTACATTCATCTCTCATTTCAAATCCCCCACATAGTTACTCCGAAAAGAGTGTTAGGCTCATTTTCAATATACAATGCTAAGAATGTGGTACAATGTAGATTTAGATAGTATTAACCAATGGGACTGAAAAGCTCCACATCTTAGACACATGTTGACGCTCAATACACCTACTCTTGTTCACGCAACACAGCAATCTTAGGTATTGACCTGCCAGTTGCTTCCATTCTTATAAGGCTAAGATTGTTAGTTGCTACTTACGATATCATGGTTATGATGATGAAGTATGGATTTACATGCTTATACACAGCAGCTTTGTGAATTACCTCATGAGTCCGGAAGACAGTGGTAAATGCACTAAGTTCCATCCATCGCAGCAGCAACTCCTCACTTCTTTCATACTTCAAAAAAGGTAACTTCACTGCACAGTAGCCTCCAATGTCACTGTGGTTGAAAGCATATCCCGAAAGTCCACTGCTCAACAAGCCAACTACGGCACTCTTTATGCCATCATTAGCTTGCCAACTAACCATTTGGTCCCCTTCCCAGAATAGCATTCCCCACTTGGGGCTATTCCTGAAACCAGCCCTCATGAAGAAAACCAGGGCCTCTTCTGGATCTTCCCTCGCTTTACCCACTCGATTACTTTTCCATTCTTCCACAAAGTCACGGTTTATTTTGGCCCATAATTCCGGGTATCTGTTATGGGCTGCGATAGGATCTTCACCTGAAGGGAAAGTGAACATCACTGTGGTCAGTTTGGTAATTTTACATCGGATTAAACTGATCTTAAAAGGGCACAGCATGTTCCCTTTTATTCCTCGTAACATGGATAAATATTGAAGCCTGCAATCGTGGCACAGACTCCTGTTTGCACATCCACATGCACATGTAGGTGCGTGCGCAATGGCTCCAGGGCTTTAGTTCAGCGGTGTAAAAAACATAAAGAATTTTTGTTGTATACAAAGCTCTATATTAAAATGAAAATTTTTATTATGATTGAAAATGAATTGTGCTTAATTTATTTTGTTTCGTTGAGTTATAGTATTATTTACATAATCTTAAATTTAAGTGAAGTTTTTTTTTTTTTTTAACTTTGACTACTCATGAACAATTCAGTGCCGACAATATGAAAAAGTATGAAAGAATAATCAAATTATATGTAAAAAATACGAAATTTTAGTGCATTTTTCGAGTCCAGGGGTTCGCTTGAACCCCCTCAAACATAGGTGCAGCCGCTCCTGTGTGTGCGCACGAGCACTTGTGCCTTATGTGCATATGGGTACATGCGGAATGAAGCCATAGTTCAGGAAAATTTTGAATCTTTCGGATTTGGCTCAACACTTAATGGTGAAGCTTTCTCTTATGAGATTTTGGTTCAAGCTTGATGAAAGCATTCCATTTTTTCTTACAAACTAAAAATATGACTCAAGTTGTGAGAAACTCGTAGTGTCAATAGCAATTGTATTTCTCAGTTATTCAGAAGTGTCCACATTAAGACTTTTTCATGATTCCATCCTTCTGTGCTGGGTTTATTCTTAGTGAGGGAAGGTTTTGTTGTTCTACTGCCTCGTGGTGTGCAATTTTAAACATGGTCTGATTGGAATACTTTTATCGACAAGTTAATGAAACACATCACCCAGAAGGTCTGTGCACGCACTTGAAAGAGAAAAACTGAAGGTGACGTCTGAGCCAAACCCCCAGCTTCCCATGAGTATAGGCAAGTTCACTGGTTTTCTGATAAGTGAATACTTGTACACTCGAGAAAGGAGTTTCGTATAACAAACCTGAATAGAGAAGGGCATCCACCGGCAGGCCTTCACCAAAGTCAGCCATCCATCCCCTCACACCATCATCCACCATTTCCTGTAAAATTTGCTTGAACCAGCTTGCAGTATGTGGGTGTGTCAAATCCAACATTCCCACATCAAAGGCCGTATTGGGAACCATGTATGGTTTTCCTTTCTTGTCTTTGATTAATATATCCAGCTCCTTTGCCTCCTCAAAGAGATTTCTCCTACTGTTTGGCTTCTCATCCACCTGCCATAACAAGTTGACACAAGAAAATCTCAGTCTACTACCAATCACTTCTGATAATGCTTTGTACACATTGCTGCCAACGAACATTTGCATGTCAACATCCAAAACAAAACCCTCTGTTTTCGGAAAAATGAGGTTTTCAGATATAAGATTTTCTGAAAACATAATAACAGTGGAATTAGGAGGGTTGCGGATAAGTACCTGAGCTAAGCATGGGTTGCAATAAGTCATGACTTTAATGTGCCGGGCACTGAATTCTCTAATTAGTTGCTGCCACCCGAAATACCTTGTTGTATCCACTTCCCAATTCCACCAAAGCTGTGATCCAATCACTGTCTTCCTCTGACCCACCCAATCCTGCATATGACAGTTTCAATGCAGTTAATATTAGGCCTGTTGGTTGGTTGCTTCCTTTCTTTCTTTCTACTTTATCTTACGCCTTTCTTGATTATATTCATGGTATGTTACGTGGACTCTTCTAAATGTATAACATACTCAGGTCACCAATTTGGCGAGGGTATGAGAAATGCGTCAGACATTGTAGTTGACATTAGCCTAAGATTCCACAGAACATATTTAGTCATAATATTTTCCCCTAGAGCTATGCATCAAACCATCATAATATGCTCGAAATGCTCTGTAACATCTTCACATCATAACCCTACAATCCACATACACGCAGTGTGAATAGTTCACTGTATCCCATGTCCTTGCATGACTAATATTTTCCCCTAAAGCTATGCATCAAACCATCATAATATGCACGAAATGCTCTGTAACATCTTAACATCATAACCCTACAATCCACATACATGTAGTGTGAATAGTTCGCTGTATCCCATGTCCTTGCATGGAATTAGATGAGTCTGACACATACACGAGTCCATGTAAGATAGTGTTCGTGGGCAAAGTTTTAGTTTTCAATTGCTACATCAGTTTGAGAAGGCAATACAATTGATGCCTGGACATATTTTGTAGTCTCTTGAGAGAAGCAAATTTTGAGTTGGATATGGTTGATACAGAAACAGCACAAGGATTTCCTAAACTTTTCCTCATACAGTAAAGAAGATAGAATGAAAGCATAAGGAGATGTAACCCGTATGTCTTTTATGTAGGCACATGCATTACCTGTAACCAGAATGCTGAAACTGGGACATCGTACGCCTGTAGTTTATCCCAGACACCACGTACGAAATCTGTGCCACCCTGCATTCCAACCACAGCACCAGATATAATCCACTCAGGAAGCTCTGGTGGTCTTCCAATTGCATCGGTGAAGCCTTCAATAAACTCTAGAGGTGAGTTCCCATACAATATCCTTCCTTCAATAGAATCTCCATGCATCTGTAATCTTACCAACATTGAACTTGAGAAATGGCTACTTTGCTATATGAACGAGCCCATATCTTTGTAATCGGTTATTGGTTTGTCTTTTGCTATATTTTTCATGACAATTTTCGAAACATTACGTCTTTAATTTAATCAGCAGATACAACTCGAGATTCTAATTTGATATGTTAGTAAATTTTATGAAGTTTTACCTGTATCTGAACTCTGTCGTGTCTTGTTAGATCGAAAACTGAATAGTCATATCCTTCGAGGTATAAAGATTTCATCTTTGATGTTATATAGAATGGTGAAGGAGCATAGGTAGTACTCCAATCTCCCGCAGACCTGCACCAAAGAATTCATTTTAAGTACTTTACTCCCAGTTTTTAGTGGATTAAGAACTAGTCCCTCCATTGCCATTTGTTTTCCCTGTTTCCCGGCAGTTGTTGCCATTAATCAGGTCAACAAATAATGTGCTTTCATTAGGAAAAAATGTAGAAAATCTTGAAATTTTCAAAACCTTCTAAACCAAAAAATTAACAACCTTTCTGAGATATCCACTATCCAGAATTATGAAATAGATGAAAAATAGGGACGGAGGAGCTTCATTTTGTCTTACCTATAACTAACCAAGTTGGCTGCAAAGGTTATTGGCTGATCTCCTCTTCCAATCCCCTGTTCTTGAACCAAAATGGGTACCCTTTTGCCTTTGAAATCCATATGAGAAAACTGCTCTCCAAAACCATAAAATCTCTCATTCGCTTCACTCGTATACGTAAGACAGACTCGGTTGAAATCTTTGTGTCCATCACCATTCACTAATACATCTTCTTCGTCTGTTGATGCAGCAGTGATAATGGCTCTTCTCTTCGAAAAATACCGGGGCCACCCGATTCGTCGCCTGGTTGGGTGGAATTGAGGATTGGGTTTTCCAATCTTCACGTGGAACCCAATCTGATTACTGCTCTTCTGATCAAAGAAAACCCAATACTTGGCAGAAACGGAAGGTTCGTTTTCCACAAAGTCTGAATAAATTCCCAAACTTTGAATTTTCTTCTTCCTTGTGTTCACACCGAAAATCCTGCCTGTAATTAGCAACACAGGGAATTGGGTTCCCTTTGGCTCAGTTTTTTGATCTTTTTCATCATAACCAGATGGAAAATCATGGGATTCCGAATATAGTTTATAGTCAGATCGATTTATCACCTTTATTTCATCAATAATCTGATGATTACATACAAAATGAACATCCCTGTCTCTGATAACAAATGATCCCCTGCTTTCTTCAACCTCTGTTTCAGCCAATGCTGCAGAGACAAAGGCTTGTCCAGGGTTGGTGGACCAGATGGCTCTGGTGGGCTCTGATTGATGAGAGATAGAGAGGGAGCCACCATTCTTTGATAGCCATGTTGATTGGAATTCCTTTCCAATGGAGAGGATCTGGTGTGAAGGGACTGTTTGGGGATTGAAAGAAAGAGTCCCTTGGACCAAAGGGAGGGATCTTGGAGTTGAAGGGAAAGGATTGTTGAGATGTTTGTGGTGGTTTTTGGTGATTTTGAGAGTTCCCTCCATGTTAAAGAGTCTAGACACCTCCTAGATAGCTCGTGAAGGTCCCTTGTATTATATATAGGTTCAGATGTGGAACTTTCATAAAGATTTCAAAGGGCAGTCCTTTTTATTTCGTTTAATGTTACTTGTTCTTGTCAATTTGATTAGTGCTACGTATGCAAATTAGTGTGCAGATATCGTGATACAGACGCGTTCGAAATCGTCCGATGCACGTGATCCCGTGTCATTTTTTTGGTGTTCAAGTATATTGGACCATTCTGAACACATCAATGTACAGATTTATGGAAACAAAATGAATACGTACACACAAGCTTTTGATTTTCCTTGCCGGTATCATTTTTAGAATATGTGCCATCCCTTTCTTGTTCAGGCTGGTTATTTAAAAAAAAAAAAAAAAAAAAAAACCTTTCTTGTTGACAAAGATGTTTTCAACACCTTTGAGCGGTTGTGCTAAATTGACCAAGTTACCCACACCTATGAAAGGATTTATTTTGTTTTTTTCCTCAACTGTGCCCCCAAAAATTGGTAATTGACTGTTTGCTCCACTCTGGCCTCGTAGCTCGGAATCTTTTTCAATCCTTTTTTCTTATTTGAAAAGGACTGTGGCCTTGTTGTGAGTGGGGCACAACAGATTCACGCATAAACCTGATTCCAAAAAGGTGATTTATTTTGGTTGACGAATTGACTTTTTCGCGTGTGCTATGAACGTGAAGAACCACGCCTCTGTCAATATCAAATTAGTGTAGTTTTTAAGTCGTGATCAACTCGACGAGTCGAATTAATGAGCAACTTAGATCGCTTCTTTGAGCTCAAAATATGTCCCCATGAATGACCCTTCCATTGTAGGACCATTTTGGACTTGGTCGTGTATGGAAAATTTCCCGAACCTTATTAGAAATCTTTATGGATTAGCTCTTTACGTTACCAGCTAGTAGTAATTCGCTTGTTAGGTGAGTTTCTTGGTAGTTGGTTGGTACAATCCAACGTGGAAAAGTGTTGAATTTGTGGAGGAAACTGTAATCTACCACATTATAGGGGTTTAATTGTAAAATTAATTCTTGGCATTCAAGTGGTTGGGAGGGGTTTTCTTCCTGTCTATTGTCTAATTTCAATTGGTTGAAACATTGCCACATGGTGCTCCGAATCACTCGAACATCAAATTTCTATAGGACTCGTGAATAAGTGTATGTATCTTATATGAATTTTCTTTATCTTTATCTACTCAATACTCTAAAAAAACCATCTTTTAAAACCCAAACCGAACAAAAGAGTGATCTAGACCACCACGTGGGTACTTTCCTTTTTTTTTTTTTTTTAATTCCGTCGGTACAGCTTACCTGAATCTCTCACCTTTCTTAGTTCACATTCCACCGGTACAACTTACCCTGAGTGGTTCACATAATAGAGAAAGAGAGAGGGGATGCGGCAAAGTGTCAGTTACCAGGATGAATACGTTGGGGAAATTGATTTTCGCATCCTTCTCTTTACTAATGGTGCTCCACTTTCTTTTTACTAATGGTGCCCAATTTTTAACGTGAAGTTACTGGTAACTTCATGAATAAAGTAGAATACCATCAATAAAAATTGGAGCGCGAATATCAAAATCCTATATTGGAGACATTAGAATCAATTCACATTACGGTGGTGATGAGAATCTAATCCAAAACCTTCCACCGCCCAAAGAAAAGTTTTCTTCTCTTTTCCTTTAGTAGTACAGTACAGTATATTTTTGCAACTTGCATTGTTATCTTATCTTCCTCCGAAAGTTCATGCAAATAAAGTCAAAGTAAGTCCATATATATAGTGTATTCCTATCCATTGTATTCACCGGAAAAAATTGCGGATACCGATAAAATACTACTATTGACGAATCTGTATGTAACCATTTAAAGCACTTTAGGATGGTTGCAATTACTTTAACTTCAGATAAATCATATTCTTTGCAATATATATCACTTGAGTGAGTTGTCAAATTCAATATGGTGACAAGCTGTGCTAAACGCAATATTAAGTCATATTCTTTGCAATATATATCACTTGCGTGGGGTGTCAAATTCAATATGGTGACTAGCTGCGCTAAACGCAACATCGACTTACTGGACTTGAGCATATACATGTATTAGAGATATCGTATCTGAATAGTTTTTTTTTTTTTCCCAATCGACAAGAGAGATCGTTACATCATGTATGAAGTACAAAATACAAACTAAACTGAACCTACAGGATAAATAAGCCCATCAAAGAAACCACAATCACTATAAGTCTAATTCAACTACAAGCCCCATTAAGGGTAGAACACCCCCTACAAATACAAATGAAAAAACACCCACACACAGATAGAAGGAGACTTGAACTCTTGACATCCGAATGAGATGCAAGAATTTTGGCCAACTGAGCTAGCCTATTTGCATAATAGTTAACGTGACGTATTAGTTAACTTCCTTTTGTTATATGTGGTGGCCTAAAGACATGGAACACTTTGAAATCCATCATAAATTTGAATCTCCCCGGGAAACGAGCTTATATTCTGAATTGCTTTTGAATTCTTCCCAATATAGATGTATGAGTTCATTATGCATGTGGCCATCATTCTAACCAGATTCGAAGGTATACGTTTCTTTGTTACATTATGCAATGGCTACTCCCGCACGTGTCTTCTTGGACCTAGAATGCATGGGCCTTATGCAAAAACAAATGCAAATTCTGTTTAATAGCATGGCCAATAATCTGTTGGGTGGGCCGGCCAGGTTTGACCGGGTGTTTGGAGATTTCATTGTTTATTTTGGATATGGGTTGGGTTTTATTGTTCTTTTTTCGTTGTGAACCCTGTAGACCCTCAGGTGTTTTGGGCTTTTGCCCTTGTGATATTCATCTAACTTTTTGTTGGAATCTCTTCCTCTTTTTCCCGTTTTTAATAAAATTTCATCTTTTCCTGATAAAAAATAATAATAATCTGTTGCTCTTGTTCAAAAGGTCCAAGGTAGTGAAATAATATTAAGTGCCGTTTCGAGTTTTGGAAAAAAAGAATTTTTAGAAAAAGAAGGTAATTTTAAGTTCAAAAATCATGTGTTTACGCAAATAATTTTCCTACCAATATGGATCTTGTTTGATAGATCTCATTGAGATCTTTTAAACGGTGCAAAAAAAATTAAAAAATTATTTTTCATTTTCATTATATTTGAGTTTGAAATTACATTCGTTAAAAAAAAGGAACTTTTTGTAAAAGTGGAACAACCCCTCATAGTCCTGCTAGATGCCACCAAACTTATTATATTGGCTGGCAGCTGGCTCTAACAACTCATTCCCTCTGTCCTCACTTAAGTTCGAGGGAAAATTTCGGGTCAGAGGCGTTGACCTGGTTTAATCCAAAAATCATGGTCTGTACTTTTGAAAAATCATGGTCTGTACTCTCATGACAGAAGGAAAAATATTGACTAATACATAGTGTGCCAACTTAAAATGTCTATTTTATCCTCCATTATATACCACTTATTAGCCCTAAAACTCATTCCTCCCCCCATTTCTCATCGTTCAACACACCAGGCCACTCTTCACACTAGGCGATTTCTCTCTCACTTTGGTATCTCTCTCTCTCAGGCAAGTGCAATTACCCTCCACTGATTTAAGTTTTGGTTGGGAAAAAACGATTCTAATTTGGGTTTGATTTGGGAAAAATTGGAACTAATTTGGGTTTGCCTTTCAAATTTTTTTAGTGGTGGTTGCTATGGGGGTTGAGGGGTGATGGTGTCGGAGATGGCGGATGGTGGTGGCGGTGAAGTGATTAAGGGATTTTGTGGTTCGTGAAGGATAGAGAATTGGGGGTTTTCAAATTGAGAGAGAGAGGAAGAGTCATTTTTTTTTTTGAAAGGCAAACCTATTAGTCTTTTGAATTGGGGGTTTTCATCCAAAAGATTATAATTTTATAAAAAAAGAAAAAAAATACACATTAGTTGGTAATAGACTAGTAGGTATACATATAATATACTTCATATATATACACATATATCTATGTATCAATGTATGTATTTGTTACTCCCTCCGTCCCTTTTTTATTGTTCAGTATTCCATTTTGGGTTGTCCCTTAATAAGTGTCCATTTTGTAAAGTTAGTGGGTAAAAATTGGTGTATTGTTTATTTTGTCCCTAAAAGTAGATTCCTTTTTGAAAAGTAAGTGAGTAAAAGAGTAATGATGATGGGTAAGTAGGGAAAGTGGAGGAAAAAGTTGATGTGAAAAGTATAATGATGATGTCTTTTTAATAAGTTAGAGTTACGAAACAGGACACTTAAAAAGGGACGGAGGGAGTATAATTTATTGTATATATAAATAATAAAAACTCACACCAGTAAAACACTCACACACACAGAGAGAGCACCTTGTGAATCAAAGGTTCAAGCAATCTAGGGTTGGGTATCGACTGGTTCAGGAAATGATCTATGGATGTGTATAATTTTTGTAGGTTTTATATTTTTAATGATGCTATCATTACAAATGTTCCCTTTAGTTTGTGTTGGATTTCTTGGAGAATTTCAACCTAAAATCAATTGACTATAGATAGAGTAGCTTCTAAATTTTAATAATCAAGCTTGGGTGCCTTAGATAAGCGATGTGAGATAAGTCTAATACTCCCTCTCACGTGCAGCCCAGATGCACGGAGAGGTGACAGGCCAGGAGCTGAGCGATTGACTCGGGTGACGGAGATGACAGAGACTTTCCTACGAGAGGTGAGGCCATCCAAGACCTAGCTATGATACCATGTTAGATTTCTTGGAGGATTCCAACCTAAAACCAATTGGCTATAGGTAGAGTAGCCTCTAAATTTTATTAACCAAGCTTGGGTGACTTAGATGAGCGATGTTGGACAAGTCCAACAGTTTGTACGTGATTCTTTTAAAAAAATAATTTTAACCCCTCATATCCCTCACATATCGGAAGTTAAAAATATTTAATTTGAATGCTGGATACTTATTTTTCGTATTCGATACGTATCAGGCGCGTATCCGATACTCGTAAGTGACTAGTTTCGGAGTATCCGTGCTTCATAGCCTCTATGGATTTGCCCAGAGTTGATAGTAGTATGTTTAGAATATGAGATCGATGATCAATCTTATGAGGGAGCAAATTCCTAATCTCATGCATGCCTTTACCACTAGGCCAACTCTTTCGGTGATCTTTTACACTGTTCAAAAGTTCTAATTGATACACTGTTCATAATTCCTATGGGCCAATCCTAATCTCATACAGCTATCGCAAACACCCCCTTCATTAACACGTCCATGATGTTTTTAGTACCTAAAAATTGATAAAGAATTACACTGGTGATGTAGCTAGACGTACGGAAAAACAAGCAAGGTTCAGTGCTTATTTTTTTCCTCTTGAAAATCGTCGATCTTAATTTGGGTAGAAACATTCAAACATGGATGCTTAGACGACACACACAGCCAAAACACAGCCAAAAAAAAAAAAAAATCTTCCCATGATGTGAGAGTTCGTGTTCTGGAATATTGCTTGAGGATCTTGCCAATTACATATGACTTCCCTACCGTGTGGATTTTATCTTTCTCCCATGCATGTGTGGCCATCATTGTAGTCAGTTTCAGATAATGCATGTTTTCTTGATATCAAGTGTTCAACTTGTTTTCTTTGATAATTCAAGTGTTCGAGTCAGTTTACACGCATCTTGATTGATCCTGAGGGCCAAATCGCATTGCCCGCTTGCGGAGAGTTCAATTAAAGTCCACGCATCTTGATTGATCCTGAGGGCCAAATCGCATTGCCCACTTGCGGAGAGTTTAATTAAAGTCGGAACAAAATTCCGTATGGATGTGTTAATGTTTATTGTTCCTCTCTCCGTCCCACTTTGTTGTGCCTGTTTCTTTTTTTGGACGTCTCAAAAAATTATTTATATCTCACAATCTATAATGTTTTATGTATTCAATATGGATCTTGTTTGATAGATCTCAATTAATTTTATTAAACAAAGTTTTTGAAATCGTAAAAAAACATTATAAATTGTGAGATATAGACAATTTTTTGTGGCGTGCCAAAAAAGAAACATGCACAACAAAATGGGACGGATGGAGTACATGTTACCTAAACATGGTGAACGCGATTATTGAATAAAAATATTATCATCTCGAAAGTAAATCAATTCAAACTTTGAGAATTATGTACTTCATGATCAAGTGTGTCTGAATTTATCATAAGTTGGAATCTTCCCAGAAAATGAGCTCTTACATTCTGAATTGCTTTCGAATTCTTCCCCATATATTTGAGTCCATTATGCATGTGGCCATAATTCAAGCCAAATTCAAAGAAGGTCCAAAATAGTGAAAATAATATTAATTATAGTCCTGCCAGATGCCACTAAACTTAGGGCCCATTCCACTAAAGAAAATAAATTAACTTATTTTTTGAATTAAAAATGATGTATTGTGAGAGAATGACATATCTCGTGAAACGAAAAATAAGTATTTAAAAAAATACGAACCTTAGAGGAACAAGGCCTTATATCGGCTGGCTCTGACAACTAACTCCCTCTGATCTGTCCTTAGTTAGTTCGACTAAAAAAGTAATAGATTCTTTAAAATAATTAATATTTTAATTTTCTTGAATCGTTTCTATTGTTTCAAGAGTTCGGATCAACTTGTGCATTGGTCGACTAATCATGGGGAACTAATTCCACGCTATACTATATATGAAGAAACCCATTAGAAATTGGGGTAAAGTCCTGTATGAATTGGCCCACGTACAAGAGTAATTGATAGAAATTAAGATTATATGTTTCGAATATATATGAGATCTTAAAGTAAATCCTAAATCTTAAGCCCTTCACCACGAGGTCAACTTTTTATGGCTTTTAAGTCAATATCAATGACCTTCAGAATTTGACGGGGCTTATTTTGTGGGCATCGGCTTGCATGGTCAATCACACTTCGTAATATTCAAGTTTGGTCACAAACGTGTCTGGACTTTCCAAGAAAGGTCAAAGCTGGCGTTTGAATTCAACAAATAATATATCTACAGTTATTGGTCCTTGTAGTTTTTGTTACATTTCACATTTGTCCATGTTATTTCAAGCTCATGATTGATTTACACCCTACACATTGATCACTTTGATTTCCACGTGGTCACCCGCCGTCACCTTCAGTTGTGCTTCGCACAAAGAAGATGTACTCGAAAATGGAGGTAACAAGGGGAAACATATGGGGATAAATACAAGGTCTTTAGTGTACGTTGCTTGCTTAATTTGTCTCAAGGATTGCTTTGTACGTACTGATCCATTTCCTATGTTGTCGTTGTTGAGAAAAGTCAAAACTATCCTAAAAATAATTCACATGCATTCACGTGTTAATTAATAGAACACGCACAGAAAAAATAATCAATTTTCTTTTCCACGATGCAAAATTCTCTGACAACTAAACTGGGCCTAAATACATGAAAACTTTGAAATCCATCATAAATTTGAGTCTTCGCAGAAAATGAGCTTATATTCTGAATTGCTTTTGAATTCTTACCAATATTATGTGTGTGTGTGAGTTCATTATGCATCTGGCCATCATTCTAGCCAAATTCAAAGCTATGTTTCTTTATTGCATGCATGGCAACTCACGTGTCTTAGACCTTGAATGCATGGCCTTGTGCAAAAACAAATGCAACTGTTTTACATTTTCGTTCTTAATTTCTTTCACAAATAAAAAATAAGCACGTGACGGTTGAAATATCTTAAAGAAAAAAAGAAAAGGATTGGTATACTTTAACATCATTAGGCTAGAATCATTTCATTGTAGAAATGAAATGCATTAGAAAGCAAAAGCCTTATGATATAATAAGTATACTTTCCGATCAAAAGTATATTTCTACTAAGCTGGCCCTCCCGGAGTCTTAATCCTGGCTCCGCCACTGTTTTTAAGGTCTGGGATTTGATTTTCCACAGAGTGAGTACACTGAAGTAAGGTGGGAACCGTGATTGGTGTGGTCACGCTAGCTCCCCCGAGGTTTGGTTCACAGTGGCCTGACTGTAGTGTTGTTCCTCCAATTAAAAAAAAAACATGATATAGAATTTTCGTTCATGATCTGTTAGTATTTCTCATGACCATGTCAAAGTTGGACGTACGTTTTGTTAACAAAATTTGACATAATCTGAAATATTCACTTTTGGCCACCTTTCTCTTTGACCTTCTCGAAATTAGGGGTTAGAAAAATCTTAAAAACCGGAAATAAACCTCAACTTCTTGTTCGGCTAGTGCTAACTAGGGAAAAATTTCAGTGCCGAGTGAGTATCACGTGGTGCCCGCTCGGTGCATCCAAGTCGTCTATTGTGTTTTTGGACGGCTTGAATGTGCCGAGTGGGTACCACGTGGGATATACTCACCCGGCTGGCACCGAAAATTTTTTCGCTAGTTAGCCAAGGGGCAGACATTTTTGGTCCCAGAGTTGTAGTACTTCAATATTACGCCAAACATTAATTTGGAAGTACTACCAGACCATTTAAATAGTACCAAGTCATTGAGACAACATAGCCTAGATGATAGACGCAAGGAAGGCAAAAGTGCTATGGGTACACCACTTACGTACACCATTTGTACACTGCTTATGTGGCAAAGGTAATGGGCCCCACTTCATTTACGTTTCAAAATTTCACCTACCCCCCTCAAACCCATCACCTCCTGACTTTATACTCTATATCCCACCATTGAAGCTATTTTGACGAACCCATCCCTGTCTGACACCGGCGACCGCCACCACCACCACCACCATCGACGCTGGCGACCGCCACCACCACCATCGACGCCGGCGACCGCCACCACCACCATCGACGTCGGCGACCACCATCTCCGACTCCCATCTCTCTCTCTCTCTCTCTCTCTCTACAAAATCAAATCCGTTTGCCTAACTCTCTCCACGAAATCAAATGAAACTTGAAAGGTCAGAATCTCAAAGAAGGCTTGATCCGAAAGGGGTAAATCACTCATTTTCCCCTACTAATCTTTCCCATTTTCTGTTTCTTCCTTAGATTTCTTTGATTTTAATACAAATTAATTTCCCTAATTTTCCCCAAAAAATCCCCTGTTCTGAGATTAGGGTTGCTCGAAAATTAGGGCTTTGAAAACCTAGACATGGATGAAGCCATTGTTGTATCCTACTTGATTGGCATTCTTGTATCCTACTTCGAATTTACCCAATCAGGGCTTTTGGATACCTAGAACTG
Organism: Rhododendron molle; assembly: GCA_025413875.1. Taxonomy (NCBI): domain Eukaryota; kingdom Viridiplantae; phylum Streptophyta; class Magnoliopsida; order Ericales; family Ericaceae; genus Rhododendron; species Rhododendron molle. The sequence goes on from CM046390.1 coordinate 5,197,914, forward strand.
TTACATGGCTAGATTTCTTCTATTTTATATATAAAAAAAATCAGTGTGCTCCAACTTTTTAAAATTACTTCATATATATGTTTGCTATCTGAGAATAGAGATTCATTTTGTCCTACATCCCCATTTGATTCATGTATTTACAAAGAACCAAGCTCCCTTCTGTCTTGTTTATCAATATGTAGATACGGATATTATGTGTAGATTTCAAGGCATATGTAATTTTTATTGGGTTATGTATGAATTAAGCTCTACCTGGAATGACTTTTTGTTATTTGTTAATCAAGATTCTCTTATCAATTGACTGGCGCGTCGACCGTGCACTTGTGCCTGTTGTGCTATTTTTTTGGAACTCTTTACCAACATTGAAGCAAGGTGGAAGTTTGAAGTTGGGTGTGTCACTAAACTGCAAGACAAAAGTTTGGAGAATGTTCATAGATATGAGAAGGACCAACTTGATTACCACTAATTCAACACAGTGGTAACTGATCTGGATGGCAACCGATTAGAAGGAGTGGTGGTCGTGAAGCTGCTGTGATCTTTGTTGTTGGATTCAAGGCTTTTTCTGATGCATTGCAAAGCTCCAAATTTTACCATTTACAGCTTGTTTTGGACTGCTAGTATTTTCCTAATGTCACCCTTGTATCCTAGTATTTTTGAAATGTCAGAGGGAGATGAATTTTGTAACTTATACTCAGATGATGTAATTGCATTAGACCTTCAATAAAAATTCAAGTTTAGATGGCTATTGTTATGTCATTTTTTGATGTTCTTCTATTGCGTGTACATATCCTTTAAGTTATCTAGTTCTGTTTTTTAAAGAGGGCAACAAAAGTTCTGTGTATGGCATTATCTAGTTGGTCCCATCTCTGCTGTTTGGGCCTTCTTCTTCTTTTTTTTTCGGAAACAGAAATAGTATTACTATCTAAAGCATGAGGATGGTCTGTTGCTTTCAAGTTGGTCAAAAGGAAGACAATCCTCACCAATTACCATCCCATGAAGAGAAGCTGCTTGTTTAGTTTTGTTTCAATGTTGTTAGCCTTTCCTGCTGTAACTGTGGCATTTACTTTTTACCAAACTTGAAAGAGGATGTAAAATGCTTGCTAAAATAGTTGTGTCCCATATTCGTGTCTGGAAACCCCATCGTGTCCGTGTGTTCTGTCGAAAAAAAAAACAATACACAAAAATTTTCATCCTTATCATTTCCATGCATAATTCCATAGCCAAATAATTTCCATTCACCATAGTTAAGCAAATTCCACAAGACACGCTGCAAATCCGTGGGCAAAAGATAATACTTTACTGAACCAAAAAACATGAGCTGCTTGATCCAAAAACTAGTAAACCTACTACACAATTTTCACTAGTGGAAATTGCCCACTTCCAAAAAAAAAAAAACACAGTGGACAAATATCTCTATGTCACCTATTATGTACCCAAAAAGCACGGTGTCAACTATACCAAAAAGATATCCAAAAGCCATATAATAAGAAGATCCACCAGCTATTGTGCAACCAGCTCTTCCATCTATTGTGCCAGCACCTCTTCGTCGAATCCTCTAGTTTTCCAAATCAATTGGAGTCTCATTCAGGTCATAACTCCACATACCACCACTCGGTCTACTCATTTGAGACATCTGAAATAGAAAATCAAATGTCATATACATAAACACCAATGAGTTTCTATTCACAACTTAAGAAGCCAAATACGCATACATACTCTAAAATTCACACTCTCTTGCGCAATAACATCAACATCCCCATCCTTTACGGAAGCCTACTCGTACATAAGGTCAAATGAATAATGAGTTTTTATTATAAAGTAATTTATCTGATTAATATTGGTTTCAACTAACAAAATTATAAGAAGTCATACCAGTTTGCTATTCGTATTGCCTTGACATGGTTGAGTTTTTTTGCTTGATTTCCGAACCTTCTTAATGATCTTCTCAATCGTTGATTGTTTTCTATTTATTGGCGGTCGGCCTCTTCGACGACGTTTATTTGGATCACCTACAGGTTTTTGTTTTTCTTTGGGACTCACAGTACTATCTTGGACATCAATGGACATGGATGTCATTTGGCAATCATCATCACACACTTCATTCTCAGCTTTCACTTCTCGCAATTTAGCCACCACCCTCTCACTCTTGGCCTCAGAATCCATGGCATTATCAGCAACATCATGGAAAGCAGCCATCATAATATCATAGCGACGCCATTCGGGCTTTGTTTCCCAATTTACATAACTAATTTTGACTTTTTGGTGACTCCTCCTCACATCTTTCCTCCATCTTCGTAGAATGTACTTCTCTGGCACTCTACTAAGCTTCTCTCTTGTCCAAACCACAATGACATGCTTACACACAATTCCCTTTGACTCGAACAACCGGCAATTACAGTTAGTTTCTCTTGACTCCTCATTAAACCAAACATGAAAGGTTACTGTTTTTAAATATCCATTGGCACCAACTTTGATGTCTTCTTCTATCAAAAATTCTGAAATACCATCCATTGTCTTCACAGAAATCAAGGTGCAAGCAATCTTACCGGCTAATTCAGTTCGAAAATCTTTGCATTTGGCAATTGTGTATGCTTCTAGAAATTGATCCTCAAATCCATAAGGGGACACGTTCTTCACTTGTACGTTGAAAGAATGAGCGTCTTCCTCTTCTTCCTTTTGCACCTTGTTACGTAAGGCATTCTCATATTGCCCAACAAATTCTTTCAATGTGGTTTTAGAGTGGACGTAGCCATCAAAAAATGCATTTATGCTTTCGCTCCTTGGGTTGTTGACATTCCCGCCCAAAAAGTATCTTTAACAAATGCCGGCACCCAACGGTGTCTCTCCTCATACAAGCCACTTAGCCAATTATTGTCCCCTAATTGATAAGTATCAATCAGGTGCGCCCAATTTTCTTCGAATTCCACAATTGTCAATGAATCGTATACAACATTATGGAGCATGGATTTAATCGATTCATAATCATCATACCCATTTAACTTTTCAGGTACCTTTTTTAAGATATGCCACAAACACCAACGATGTCGTGCATTTGGAAGCACGATACTTATTGCATTTTGCATGGCCTTACATTGGTCGGTGATGATGGCATTAGGTGAACGCCCAGACATGCAAGAAACCCATGTCTCAAACAACCACACAAATGACGGAGTGTCCTCTCGTAGTATCAACCCACATCCCAACAAGATTGACTGTCCGTGGTGATTTACTCCTACAAATGGAGCAAAAGGCATATTGTGAGTATTAACCAAGTATGTGGTGTCAAATGTGACCACCTCACCAAATTCTTGCCTCTCTACTCCTCGCATCAGCCCAAAAAACGTTACATAAGCGGTTTTCCTTATCTAGATCCATAGCATAGAAAAAGTTACCGTTGTCTTTGTGCATTCTCATGAAGTACTTGTGCATAGCCTCGGCATCCCCTTCCTTAAGTTCCGAGCGTCGCACTTGATCCATGTAATTCCTTGCATCTTTTTTTGTAAATGTCAAATTCTCATGCCCCTTAGCCTCAATCACACATGAGCTAATAGTTTTGGTTAACGTTATTCCAGCTAAGCAATTCAATTCCAATGTCCTTTTCGTATGGTTTGGAATAACCCGGTTGGCCTTAAGATACCGAGCTTTCTTTGGGCAGATTTCATGATTATGCTCGAGAACAATTGTATTCAATATCCACTTCCCGTCGATTTGCAAAGAGACATTCATTGCTGCTTTACATTCTGTTTTTGCTGTTGGATGGGCTTTAAGTGGGTTGAGTGCCTTTGTCCTCGCCTTTCCACCCCTATGACAACAGAAAGTTACATGCCCCCTTCGCCCATCTTCACGCTTTCTAGAGCTTCTTGTGATCACAACAAAACCTTTCTTTTGAGCATAACTAGCATAGTAGGTACGGGCTTCAGCTTCTGTATCAAAGGACATTCCAACCTTAGGTTCCCCTACATCCTCCGAATTTGAATCTTCATTGTCATCTTCGTCAAGTTCGGGTGTTGATTCATGTATTACTATTTCCATATTTCTACAAACAAACAAATATCAATATTAGACACACACAAGTAAGCAACAAAAATGCACACGTAACACATGAAATTAATAATCAATCCACAAACATTTTGGTGGTTCTCGGCAATGGTCTTTTTTATATTTTATTGAAATTCATGAAGTCAGAGAAGACATTTACATTAGTGTTAAATAAAAACTGTGTGAGTACTTGTTATGTGTTGGGGTACATGGTCATTAAGAAGCAACCCATACACCAGTATAGCCAGAAAATATATAAATAAGACACAATGGAGAACCACGTTATCTTTATAGCCAAAAGTCAAAACACACAACAGACAAAAAAAAACCCTTTAATATTCAACAACCCACTGCCTATAATTCTGAGCACATTAAAGAAAGAAATAAGAAGTGATTAAAGAGTAGACATATGAAATTTGGGTTTACCTTTGAGTTTACAGTTGCATGTGAGAGAGAGACAAAGAGAGAGAGGGATAAATAGGAGTTCGGGGAGTAGTGATGCGGTCGTCACTGGTGGTCCGTGGTGTGGGAGAGATGAAGTCGTCACTGGTAGTCAGGTGGTCATCAATGGCTTTTGGGTTTGGCGCAAAAATTGGGTATTTTTTCCTCTGTTGATTCTCAGAACAGGGGATTTAAAGATGGGAGTCAGAGACGGTGGTCGCCGGCGTCGATGGTGGTGGCGGCGGTCGCCGGTGTCGACAGGGATGGGTTCATGAAAATGGCGTCAATGGTGGGATAGAGTATAAAGTCAGGAGGTGATGGGTTAAACATGGGTAAATCTCCCGGGCAAAATTTTAGGTGAAATTTTGAAATGTAAATGAAGGAAGTGGGGCCCATTACCTTTGCCACATAAGCAGTGTACAAATGGTGTACATAAGTGGTGTACCCATAGCACTTTTGGAAGGGGCAATATTTGCGATTTTTTAATTTTATTTTGCTGTTATAATTGTTTGGTTTTAGCTAGTTTATGCAGAATTTGGCCCCATTTCAGTCTGGACAAGTGTTTGGTTTGGGCTAGTTTATGCAGAACTTGGCCCCATTTCAATATGATCAAAGACAGACAATCGACGTCGGGTGTAGAAAATTTACGAGAAACTCTCGCTCGATGAATCAAAAGACTATTGCTTTAATGGGGTCGAACTAGAGACATGAAAACCATTTTGAATAGAACGATCTTGGTAACGGGTGAGTCCAATAATTGAAACCCCGAAACGTCGTTTTGCAACGCTACTATGCTCACAGCGGGCACCCCGGATCCCCGATTTATAGCCCATGCAAAGCATTGGATGATAATGGTGTTCATGACTTGTAATTCAAGGTCGAAAGCTCGAAAACGGCTGTTAGTAATGAGGGACGCATTATTTGTTTTACTTCGTTAGACAATCTGTTAAAATGTAAAAATATTTTGAACAAATACATGGGCCTTGTCCCAACGCCCATTTCATGGGCCAAGGCCCAAATCAATCTGGGAAACCTGGACAAAAAAACTACAACTGTGTGCTCGTTGCAGATATGGCTCTTAGCCCCTCAGATTGTACGCATTGGCTTCCAACGAGGTGGTTTGGGATTTGAGTTCATGGAGAGACGTCGAACGTCCTTTGATTGTTAACTTACCAATTTTCTGCTAAACTCCTGCTGAAGTTTGCAAATTGCAATGAGAACCTAGCTTTTTTTTTCTTTCATTTTTTTTTTTGACAATATTGTACTCTCTCCGTCCATTTATAAGTGTCCACTATATCTAGTATCTACAATATTTTCCTCTCCTATCACATCTCCCTCTTACTTAAATCTTCCCGCATCCCTTTGCTGCCTTGGGACGAACTTTTTCAGTGACCTTTTAGTCTTTTAGACCAGGCCAAAAGACTACTCAAAGGCAAATTATGCAAAGAACCCTGCTATTGGTGCTCTGCGTGTCCGTCGGGATTTCATCAGTATGGGAGTGGTTGTTCCTTTTAAGATTATCGTTATGCAAAATAAGAAAAAAGCTAGAGTGTTAAAATAAACTTATTAGGCTCTGTTTGGAACCTGAGGAAAAGAAAGAAAAGGAAAAGAAAAGAAAAAAATTATTATTCATTAAACTTGAAAATTTTGTTTTCTTCAATCTTTTTTCTTCTAGCCAAACGATAGAAGGGTTTTTTAAACATTTTTGTCTTCAGCTTTTTTTTTGAACCGATTTATTTTTCTTAAGTTCCAAACAGAGCCTACACAATACCAAATCTTCTATTAAAATTTATTTTTTCAAAATAATCAAAAAGATTCAAAAGAATTTGTTCAAAAGACAAACTCACAAACCCAAATTATCCTCTCAACAAAAAAAAAAAAAAAGGACACCCTTACTTGTCCCGCTAATTATCGAATCGAAAGATTGCCGTATCTTTGGAAAGAAGGTAATTTCGTTCGTCTCACCGACTGACGGGATTCCGCTGTCTACCGTCGCAGTCCGATGATCTCTTCGCCGTCGGTCCGCACGTTCTCTGGGTATGTCTCTTGGTATATAATATCGCTTTAATTTCTGTCTTTGAAAATCTTATGTGCCAAATTCCACTTCTGTTTTCACTCTCTCTCTCTCTCTCTCTCTCTCTCTCTTTTTCTGAAATCTTTCTCGGTCAATTTACGCGCACCTCAACTAATCTTCGGGCCTTCGGCCCAAGCCCACCGCCAAAGTGTGGGGAGATGGAGAAAAGCTCCTACGGACTGGCCCAAAAGGGTTGACAGCACCTGAATGGTTTCGAACATACGACAAAGGAGGGAACAAACTCTAAGTCCCAAGCATCAACCGCTTAGGCCAAACTCTTGGGGTTCGCTTCTGTTTTCACTTTCACGATTGTTTGTTTCGTAGTCTTCCTTTTTGGGTGCGTAGCATAGTTCTTGAATGGCTTATATATGTTGTGTACAGACACATACCCATATATAGGGAGAATCTATGGTATCCCGGTGTGACATTTTGTGATGAATATTATGATGTGTGACACCGTAAAAAAAAGGTGATTCTGAAAAAAATTCATGCCTGTTGAAAAAATATTATAGATGATATGGTGAAAGTCAAGGATATTCTCTTTGCATATTTGGTAGGTAAATTCATGTAATCTGAGTGCATTGTAATGAGATTGTGCTATTAATTCCATATTTTCCTCTTTAAAAGACCATGTACTCATTTACATTACATGGGTTGTGCCCATCTATGTTCTGCTATCCTTCCAGATTATCGTTTCAATCCTTCCTCGAACACTTAGCAACCCTCCGTTGTAAAGGGATGAAAACATCTCTCACCATGTCTGGAACGTCACTCCTTTTTCTTTTGATCCTTTTCACTCTAAACTACCATTCACATGCTGATTTAATCAGCAGCACCTGTGAGAAAAACGAGGAGTATATCGATCTTTGCATATCGACTCTAAGATCAGACCCTCGTAGCGCGGCTGCAGATGTCGAAGGGCTTGCGCGCATCATGTTTGATGCTACACTTGCTAAAGCGACTGCTACTCTCAACCGAATAAAGGATTTGTTGAAGAAGACAAGTGACCCGGTTCTAAGAGAATACCTCAACGTTTGCGTCAAGCAGTATGATGATGCTATTGAAGATATCCCTATAGCCATCCAGAATCTTGGCTCGCATAACTTCGAATCTAGAATTAAAGCCGATGATGTTGTTGATGAGGCTCGAAGTTGTGAGGAGATATTTATTGACCTTCCAAATAGAAAGCGTAAATCGCCTCTTACAGCGGAGAACGACATGGTCAAAAAATTGGTTATGATTGCTGCTGGAATTGTAGCATCTCTTGGGTGATTTTTTCCTTGTTATCCAATTTCCATCTTCCCTTTGCGATATTGAGTAAATAAATGACGGATTTACCATAGTTCTGTGACGGATTTACCATAGTTCTGCACGGCCGAGGAAGCATCCGTAGCTTTCTTCTTTCTTATTAGACTTCGCTTCCTTTTCAAAAGACGTTTTTTGAATGGGTGAAGAATGAGACGAAAAATAGGATCCATCCTCATCCTCCTCCTCTTGTTGCTATAGGCGAGAGGCGCAAATGTCTGTTGGGTTCTAGGGACGATGCGCAAGGCGAGGTGTGGGCCTTATTAAATCGAGGCACACTCAGGCGAGAAAAAATAACAAAATAGCATACACCAAATTTTTTTTTTCAAATAATAACCAGAACAGTGAAAATGGTTGTCAAATCATGAATTCAAATCCCTTTTTTGGATAGTGACTCGCAGACCACAATTAAAAATACTCCTTTCGTTCCTTAATGTTTTCCTATTGGGGGGCTGCAACTTTTTTAAAAGTTTCAAATTCTTATTTGATGACATTATCTCCATCATTGTCCTTGTATTGTAGTTACTTTGCAACATTTATAGTCATTTATGAGGGGTACTTTTGAAAAATTAGGAAGTTTAACTTTGACTTTTCAAAAAGACCAACATTTTGAAACATCTAAAAAATAGAATACGGTCATCAGTGTTTATTGATTCCCTCGACAAAAATTTCTTGTTTAATTGATGGTAATTGATAGCCCCTAAATCTCAGGTCTTCTCTACTAAGCTAACCTTTCTTTTATGATTTTTGTTACACTTCAAAGGTTCTAATTTTCTAATTGAGAATTTTTAAATAATCGCTGTCGGATTTTAAGTCAATATCATGGACCTTCAGAAATTGACGGGGCACTTTGTAATATTCAAGTTCGGTCAAAGGCGTTTGAATTAGGGGGCGACTATTCGCAGCCTTCTATTTTCTCCCGTAGCCCGTTAAAAATTTTCGAAAATTATGGAGTATTTCGGTGACTACATATCGAAAATATGTTCAATCTTCGGTAAACAACTGCCGAACATACGGTAAATAGATATTGAAAATAAGATTATATTTCGGTAACTACATGTCGGAAATGCACACGAAACATATATTTCGGTAATTGAATGCTGAGATTTTAAGTCAATATCATGGACCTTCAGAAATTGACGGGGCTTACCTTCAGAAATTGACGGGGCTTAATCACACTTTGTGATATTCAAGTTTGGTCAAAGGCGTTTGAATTAAACATATCAACATTTTTTGCCTTTTTGGTCCTTGTAGTTTCAGTTAGATTTCACATTAGTCCATGTTATTTTCAAGCTCATTGATTTTGAACCCTACACATTCACTTTGATTTCAACGTAGTCAGTAGCCGTCATCTTCAGTTGTGTTTCGCGCAAAAAAGATGTAGTCGAAAATAGAGGTAAAAAAGTGAAACATGGGGATAAATATTACAGGTCTTCATTGTATGTTGCTTGCTTTGTAATTATTCATTTCTTATGTTGTACGGTAGTTGTTGTGAAAAGTCTAAACTGTCTTAAAAATAATTCACACGAATTCACATGTTAACAGAACACGCACGGGAAAACTGATCAATTTTCTTTTCCACGATGCAAAATTCTCGACAACTAAACCGAACCTATAAAAATACACGGAACACTATGAAATCCATCAAAAATTTGAATCTCCCCAAGAAATGAGATTATATTTTGAATTGCTTTTGAATTCTTCCCAATATAGGTATATGAGTTCATTATGCATGTGGCCATCATTCTAACCCTATTCAAGGCACGTTTCTTTTGTAACATGCATGGCAACTCGATCACGTGTCTTAATTCGACCTAGAATGCATGGCCTAATGCAAAAACAAATGCTACTGTTTATTATAGGCAAATACTATATTGTTGCCCTTTAAAAGGTCCAAAATAGTGATGAAATAATACTCCATTAATTACAGTCCTGCCAGATGCCACCACACTTTTAATATTGTATCAGGAGTTCGGATCAACTAATTTTAGTTGCGTGACTGAGGGGCATTCCGCTTTCTAAAAAAAAGAATTTTTGAAAAAAGAAAGGGGGCGTTTGGTAACCTTTTTATTTTCAGTTTTTAGTTTTTGTTTTTACTTTTTTTGAAAACTAATAAAGAAAACATGTTTGATAAGTTGTTTTTAGTTTCTTGTTTACTATAAACGTTTTCAAAGTTTCCATAAATTGTGAAAACCCACAAATGGTGTTTTCCCCAGTGTCTTTTTTTCCCTACCGGCGCATCCACTGATTGCTTCTACTTTGTTTTACTAGACCTGCGCATCCATGTGAGCATGTATATGTATACATACTGAGATATACTCCTACCAGACTACCAGTATATATATTATCATTTAAATAGTTTTCAGTGGAATAATCCTTCGCTTTGGACGGGCCCATCCTGCCATCCAACCCCTTTTGTTTTTGTCTCATTTATTGGAAGGATGACCCAAAAGAAACACTAAATTATACGCCAAAAAAATGTTTTACCAAACATGTTTATTGTTTTTCTTTCTATGAAAATTAAACATGATTCTACTTTCAGTTTTTTGTAAACTAAAACTGAAAACTGAAAATGTTACCAAACGCCCTAAAAGTAATTTTAAGGTAAAAAAATCATGTATTTATGCAAATAATTTTTCTACCAATATGGATCTTGTTTGATAAATCTCATTGAGATATTTTAAACAGTGCAAAAAAAAATAGGAAAAATATTTTTAATTTTCATTATATTTGAATTTGAAATTACCTTTTTTTTTCTTTTCAAAAAGTACTTTTTTAGAAAAGTGGAACACCCCTGGATAACCAATTCCATAGCCTAGTACCACCAAGTGACCCATTAAAAATTGGGGCATAGCCCTCTATGGACTGACCTGCAAGAGTAATTGATACTCCCTCCGTCCCTTTTTAAATGTCCTGCTTCGTAATTCCAACTTAATAAAAAAACATCATCATTATACCTTTCACATCAACTTTTCCTACTTACCCATCATCATTACACTTTTACTCACTAACTTTTCAAAATGGAATCTACTTTTAGGGATAAAATAGACAATTCACCCAACTTTTACCCACTAACTTTACAAAATGGACACTTATTAAGGGACAGCCCAAAATGGAATACTGGACTGTAATAAAGGGACAGAGGGAGTAGCAATTAAGATATATGTTTCGACTACGAGGTTTTAGGCAAACTCTTAAATCTCAGGCCTTCATGCTTCGTCGTTGATATATTAAAATATATGATGACTCCAAACATAGGGCTAATACGTCTTTTGAAGCATAATAATCCAGAAGTCTAGGTATTGTACCCAAGAGAATATCATCACGGCTCGATTGGAATTGTAGAAGTAAAATTTGTGGCCTTGAGACAGCCAACTTTAGGAGTAGTTTGAAACGGAGATTTAAACTAAGTGGCTAGGTCCAGGGGATTTTAGCACCCATAACTCGAATCAATCAGTTTTTCTCTTCAATTACTCGGGTTGAGATATGCGTCAAGGATCTCCCAACCTGGAAAATTTATTTTTAAGACCATTTTCTAGGAAAGGGAGTCGAAACACCAAGCGAATTCTAGTATTCATCTAGCAAATTAACGCAAGGGATAACATAGCTCCAGATGTCATGCGTGGCAAGTAGGCTCGCTCTTGTCTACGCAAGATCAAAGAGGTTAACACCGCCAAGTTTTGATAGACAAATACGAACTACCTTGATTTTTCAACTAAACATGAAGATTTATTGAGAAAAGTATGATCAATCCAAGTTATGGATTAGTTATTTAAAAAAAAATTCATGTTTATTCATTTCGCAATAAACTTTTTGTCCCTATTGATTCGTCTTGACGAGAGTATTCAAAACTACAACTGTGTGCTCGTTGTAGATATGGCTCTTAGCCTATTTAATTGTACGTATTGGCTTCCAACGAGGAGGTTTGGGATTTGAGTTCATGGAGAGACGTTGAATGTCCTTTAATTGTTAACTTATCAATTTTCCGCCAAACTCCTGTTGAAGTTTGCAACGAGAACCTAGTTTTTATGTGTGTGTGTGACAATATTGTACTTTCTCCGTCCATTTATAAATCTTCCCGCATCCCTTTCAGGCTGCCTTTGGACAAATTTTTTAGTGACTTGGCCTTGTTCGGAAGGAAACTCAAAACCCAATCCTTCTTTTAAAAGTAACTTTTGTACTTTTGCTCTTTCTAACTTTTCAATCATTACTCTCATTTTTCACTCTATCTCTCTCAACTTTTTATCTCTTTCCACAATCATTACTCTCATTTCTCTCTCTACCTTTATTCAAAATCACTACTTAAAACCCACAACCGAACAAGAGCTAGTCTTTTAGACCAAGTCAAAAGACCACTCAAAGGCAAATTATGCAAAGAACCCTTCTATTGGTGCTTCACGTGTCCGTCGGTATTTTAGCGGTACGGGAGTAGTCGTTTCCCTTAAGATTATCGTTATGCAAAATAATAAAAAAGCTAGAGTATTAAAAGAAACTTATTAGGCTCTTGTTTGGAACCTTAGAAAAAGAAAATAAAATGGGAGGAAAAATTTATTATTTACTAAACTTGAAATTTTTTTTTTCTTGCCAATCAAACAATAGCTAGAAGGGAATTTTTTTTAAAATCTTCTACTTATTAAAATTAATTTTTTGAAAATAACAAAAAGATTCCGTTCAAAAAATAATAAAAAGATCCAAAAGAATTTGTTCAAAAGACACCCCAACTTGTCACAAAAAAAAAAAAAAAAAAGACACCCTAACTTGTCGCGCTAATTATCGAGTCGAAAGATTGCCGTATCTTTGGAAAGAAGGTAATTTCGTTCGTCTCACCGACCGACGGGAATCCGCCGTCTACCGTCGCAGTCCGATGATCTCTTCGCCTTCGGTCCTCACGTTCTCTGGGTATGTCTCTCAGTCTCTTGGTATATAATATCGCCTTAATTTCTCTGTCTTTGAAAATCTTATTTTCCAAATTCCACTTCTGTTTTCACTCTCTCTCCCTCTCTCTTCCTGAAAACTATCTGATCAGTTTACGTGCATCTTAACTAATCTTGGGCCCAAATCCACCGCCCACGTTTGGGGAGATGGAGAAAAGCTCCCTATGGACTCGCTCATAAGGGTTACCTGAGTGGTTTCGAACGTGCTACATGCTACATAGAGGGAACAAACTCTAAGAGCAAGTACACTAGCATAGGGAAAATGCCTTTTTAGCTACTTTGGATAGGAAAAACTCAAAAAGCACACCTGCACCAGCATAGGTTAAAGAGTAGCTATTAGCTAAAATTCATTTATGAACAGTTGTCTATTTTTACCTATGCACTATTCATACTCCTTTCCTTTTTATTGTTTCTTTCTCTCTCTCCTCCCTCATTTCTCCTCTCTTTAAACAATAAAGATAATAGAAAATGAGTGAAAACATATATTTTTAAATTGGTGTTAGGTAAAATAGATAGTATTATATATTGTAGTTGTGAAAAAAAAAAGTTGATAGTTAAAGTAGAATTGTGAATTGTTCACAAGGCAGTATACATATTCTTTTTTTTGGTCAAGCGGAAAATCATACATTAACTTAAACGAACAAAGTCAACAAGCCAGATAAACGGCATATATAAAGGTACAAAAAGACTACAAGAGTCGTAAACTAGATCCTAAGATGACCAACACCTATGACATCGGCCAGGGCAAATTCCCTAGCTGCAAAAGGAATGGAGCTAGAGACTACTAAATCTTGATCCTGTTGCGATCCAAGTCTAGCTAGGCAGTCGGCAGTTTGATTGGCTTGACGATAGATGTGGACAACTGATGAATTTGTCCGGGCAGCAATTCTTCGAGCTTCTTCAACTATGTGGCGATGGGGGTGATCAACAAGTGGTCCTTCGTTGCAGAAATCAACTGCCACGCTCGAATTAGACTCTATGGTAACATTTGACATGCCCTTTTCCGAAATGATCGTGAGGCCTCTGTAGATAGCCCATATCTCCACTTCCAAGCTGCTGGTGCAGGTTGCTTTACCATAATAGCCTAGGATCCGGTTCCCCAAACTATCTCTGATCACTCCTCCAAAGCCAGCCGTATTGATGGTCTCATTGAAGCAGCCATCTGTGTTCAACTTCAGATCTCCTGGTGAAGGTAAAATCCAAAATATCAGAGTCCCATGATGTTTATCATTGGCATGCGAAGCCTTAAAAGCATCAAAAATTTCCTTAGCGTATATGTTAACTTGCCTGAAGCACATAGATGATGTTGTTTCAACATTGTCAAAGCTCTTCCTGTTGCGAGCTTTCCATAGTTGCCAAAGTGAAACCACAAAAACCATGGCCCAGGGCATGTTAACATCCAACCGAAAAGGAGTTTTCTTTTTGGAGTTGAAAATAATCCAATCTTTGACCGGTAAATTAAGGCTCGCGCTTAACCAATGATGATGACGGAGGCATTTCCAAAAATCTATAGCTTTGGGACAACTGCGAAAGATGTGATTAATGTCCTCAGGGGTTTCATCACATCTAGGGCAGTAGTCCATGGGAATCATGCCTCTTCGAACACATGAAGAGTTTGTTGGAAGACTACTGTGTAACACAATCCAGAGGAAGAATTTCAGTTTTGAAGGAATTTTTAATTTTCAAATCCAAGTCCATTCAGAGGTAGTAGTAGAAGCAGGGTTAGAAAAGTTATAAGCTGACCCTACTGTAAAAGCACCATTGGAAGTACCTATCCAAGTAGGATAATCAGGGGAAATGAAAAACAAAGACAGATTTAAAGCAATATTACCATCAATAGTAGCAAAATCCACAATTTGTGATATAGAAGAGAGGTCCCAGGTACCATTCGAAGTAATGATAGAACTCAATTTAGTATTGTTGAAACAGTGAGTACCAGGAAAATTATGGATTAAAGGACCATCTCCATGCCACCAGTCCAACCAAAGATCTAACTCTAAGTCGCAAGCCTCAACCACTTAGGCCAACCTCTTGAGGTTCGCTTCTGTTTTCACTTCCACGATTGTTTGTTTTGTAGTCTTCCTTTTTGGGTGCATAGCATAGTTCTTGAATGGCTTATGTTGTGTACAGACACATACCCATATATAGGGGGAATTTATGGTATCCCGGTGTGACATTTTGTGGTGGATGTTATGATATGTGACACCGTAGAAAAGGGTGATTCTAAAAAAAATTTATGCCTTTTGGAAAAATATTATAGATGATATGGTGAAAGTCAAGGATATTCTCTTTGCATATTTGGTTGGTAAATTCATGTAATTAATCTGAGTGCATTGTAATGAGATTGTGCTATTAATTCCATATTTTCCTCTTTAAAAGACCACGTACTCATTTACATTGCATGGGTTGTGCCCATCTATGTTCTGCTATCCTTCCAGATTATCGTATCAATCCTTCCTCGAACACTTAGCAACCCTCCCTTGTAAAGGGATGAAAACATCTCTCACCATGTCTGGAACGTCACTCCTTTTTCTTTTGATCCTTTTCACTCTAAACTACCATTCACATGCTGATTTAATCAGCAGCACCTGTGAGAAAAACGAGGAGTATATCGATCTTTGCATAGAAAAACGAGGAGTATATCGATCTTTGCATATCAACTCTAAGATCAGACCCTCGTAGCGCGGCTGTAGATGTCGAAGGGCTTGCGCGCATCATGTTTGATGCTACACTTGCTAAAGCAACTGCTACTCTCAACCAAATAAAGGATTTGTTGAAGAAGACAAGTGACCCGGTTCTAAGAGAATACCTCAACGTTTGTGTCGAGCAGTATGATGATGCTATTGAAGATATCCCTATAGCCATCCAGAATCTTGGCTCGCATAACTTCGAATCTAGAATTAAAGCCGATGATGTTGTTGATGAGGCTCGAAGTTGTGAGGAGATATTTACTGACCTTCCAAATAGAAAGCGTAAATCACCTTTTACAGCGGAGAATGACATGGTCAAAAAATTGGTTATGATTGCTGCTGGAATTGTAGAATCTCTTGGGTGATTTTTTCCTTGTTATCCAATTTCCGTCTTCCTTTGCGATATTGAGTAAATAAATGACGGATTTACCATAGAACTGCACGGCCGAGGAAGCATCCGAAGCTTTCTTCTTTCTTATTAGACTTCACTTCCTTTTCAATAGACGTTTTTTGAATGGGTGAAGAACGAGACGAAAAATAGGATCCATCCTCCTCCTCTTGTTAAGTGGCTAGTGTCACAGAAAGAATCTGAAATCCTAGAATTAGCGGTTGAGCAGCAATGGTCGTCATTGCTCATCCCCTTTAATTATTTACAATTTTTGCTAAACAAACCTAAATTACAATTTATGCCAAACAAACCTAAATTCGGATGGTATTCGTATGTTGTGGTCCATGGCATAGTTACTATGGGTGAGAGGTGCATTGAGGCGCAAAGGTCTGTTGGGTTCTAGGCACAAGGCGAGGTGTGGGCCTTATTAAATCGAGGCACACTTAGGCAAGAAAAAATAACAAAATAGCATACACCAATTTTTCAAATAATACACCAGGACAATGAAGTTTAAAAAGTGTACAATGTAAGAATCAATACAATCATCTACCTTATGCCAAATAGTCAACAATTTTTGCTTAGAGAAGAACTAAAATGTCAAAGTCAATGAAAGACAAGCATTGTTTGGTTCGAGTTGTTCGATTGAGAGATGGAAATCGACGTAGTGTACTACTGTACTTGAGGATTGTTTAGCCCTTAGTTTAATACCTTAATAACATTTTTACCCTCTAGAATTAAATTAGGTGGGAATTTTAACCAGCTCACCAGGCGCATGCTTTGTGCCTTTTCCAAAGGTAATGCGCCTTTGTCACCTAACCCTTGCCTTTGTCAAGGTGCCAAGAGTGAGCCTTGATGTGCCTTGCACCTAGATGCACCTTTTACAACTATGGCCCATGGCGGTCAAATCGTGAATTCAAATCCCTTTTTTAGATCGTGGATCGCAGACTAATATTAAGTATTCGTTCCTTAATGTCTTCCTTTTTGGGGGCTCCTACTTTTTAAAAAGTCTCAAATTCTTAGTTGATGACATTATTTCCATCATTGCCCTTGTATTGTAGCTACTTTGCAACACTTATAGGCATTTATGAGGAATACTTTTGAAAAATTAGAAAGTTTAACTTTGACTTTTCAAAAAAGATTTAACATTTTGAAACATCCGAAAAATAGAATACGGTCATCAATATTTATTGATTCCCTCAATAAAAGTTTCTTGTTTAAGGTTATCAATGTTAGCCATAATATTCTCTTTTATTAGAAAAATTGCGTTCCAGTGAAAACCAAATTCCTCACCGAAAATGCCTTCCTACTTCTTTCTAGTCCAACGAAAAATCAAGTCATCCGTAGTTAAAAACGGTTGTTTGGCATGACATCCTTCATTTGAAACAATTATCATTGTTTGGGTTTTTAGAAGCATGTATGGACCCTACAGCTATCTCTAAGAACTCAGTGCACCGACCGCCGGTTGGCTTCCAACCAGGTTAGGACCTATCACATGAGATGGATGAACTGGGGCTCACTTTCGAAAAGAGAGTCTCTACACGGTAATGTCCACGCAGATTCCCTCATAACCCAGCTACCCACATGAAAATGCCAAACGATTCACATGGAATTTTCTGTGCTTTTTTGCCCCCTAGATTTGTATAACTCCCTCTGGTTTTTTATTACTGGGGATTCCTCCAATGTCCTATGAGCATTGTAGGACAATGTCCAATGTTGCTGAGCTGTGAAAGCATTAAATTTTGCTTGTGGGCCTATGAGCGTCGTCAGGGCCGGCCTTGGGCTGAAGCCCAAGGTGCCATGGCTTTAGACCTCCAAAAAACAAAAAAATTTAGGGCCTCAAAATGTCTAGTAGTCATATATAATATTATACCCAAAAAATGGCCCATTCCAAGTTTAAAAGGGCCACAAGAAAACAATGAGAGCTGGGCCCAAAAATACACTCGGTGGCAATTTTATAAAAAGAGAACTAAATGGATCCATTTTCAAAGAAACAAAAGTAAAAGCTGTCACGTTTTTTTTCTTTTGAAAATGAATTGAAGCCAGAGAGGCAGTGAGGGCTCTGAGCTCTGAAATTGAAAGAAGAACAAGGGTTTTTTTTCCCCCCCCCCCAAATTAATCGCCTGGGGGCTGAGGCTCATCGCTCACATCTCCACGGCACCGTTGGCACGTCGTCAGTCGTCGCCAATCCACACCCACCAGTGAAGAACGGACAAGGGTATCTTTGGTTTGAATGTTTGATCCAAAATTCCAACTGCAGATTTCCATTTTCCACACGTAAATTGTAAGTCTCTCTTCTTTTTAAGCTTCAGATTACAATTTCAGATTGGAATTTGGGTCTAGGTGCTGGACTCATCCGATTGTCTGAATGATATATTTGTTTTGTTTAATAAATTATATTGCTTGAAGTTTGAAAGTGATTTTATATTGCTTAAAGCCTTAAATCTTGAAGTCTGTGATTACAGTGATTTACTATTGCTTTTGAGAAGTGTGACTCTCTTTAATTAATAATTTTATAGTTTTAATTATTAGATTATGTTGGGGATTTGCAAATTTTTAATTATGATGCCCAAAAAGTTTATGTCCGAGCATGAAAAAAGAAAAAGAAAGCAAAGAATTGATACATTAATTCAATCTCAAGCGGGTTCACTCGATAAGTTTTTCAGTGCTATTTTGTTTTGGAAAAGGTGATTTGTTTATTTTGTGCTTGTCTTCAAAATTCGTAAAGGGCCTCATTTTTCATTATGGCTTTAGGCCTCCGAAAACTCAGGGCCGGCCCTGAGCGTCGTAGACCTCCCAAATGTCCTATTGTGCTCTCTTCGAGAAGGTCTGCGATTTTTTTTTACCCTGTTCTCCTATATCCTTTCTTATCTGTTTTGCTCAGCACCTACGTAATTCTGTAATTTCCACTTTTATCTTCTTCTTTTTTTTTTCCTCTTTCCTTCGGTTTTGGGCTTGCTTTCCGGGTCCTGTTGGTATTTGCATGATTGACTGAAAGAGATTTTAAGTTGTTATATGTCATTCATTTGTAATGCAATGCGTACCCATTTTTGTTTTTCTGCAAGGTATGTATGATGGAAATTTAGCAACCTTGCACAAATCTAAACTTATATCTAAATAGGGTCAACTCGATAACCTTGAGAAAATCCTTTAGCCACTTCTTGTGAACGGATCCAAAAAAAAAAAAAAAAAAACTTCTTCTTGTGAAGTCGTGAAGCTCCTTGAGTAGCTTGATCTGCAAAGTACGAAAACTACTTGTGGCGTTGATGTATTTTGCCTTTGATTAATCAGAGAAACAAGTTGATTTTCATGGAAGAGTGATGATTGAGTGAATATACTTGTTCATTTTGACCTAGCATACTTGTTCTGACTGTACTGGCCCATTGGGTGCTTTATATGGGGCGATCACATTGGCTGCCCCTTGTACCATATGGTCCTACTACTATGAAATTGCTTCCACTTTACCAGTTGATTGATCTTTATTGCTTGCTCCAAGCCTCCAAGTGAACTTCAAGAGCAATATCGATGGATTTTCACTCAAACACAAGACAAATCTTGACATGCTCAAGGGATAATCATCATGGACTAAGGGAGATGGGTTCCATGGCCTCGTTGATTTCAGTGAGATGTCTCATCATTTCTCTTTGAGGTGATTATAAAATGTCATCCTCATCTCATGGATCCCCAATTCTGTAAAAAGAAATTCGAGTGATGCCACATGGTTCCTTGGAAATGCACTCGTAAATATAGATCTTTGATACAATTGCCAACACATTTCTTTGAGTTGTGGATGAGACTGATAATAGAGCAATGCACACGTTGGAAGAAGTATTCTTGAGTTTTCCATGGAAATTCTCATTTGGATGAATGAGTACAGAACGGAGTTTTACATTAAATCAAGAAAATATGGAATTCCTATTGACGGAATCCATGTATTCCCGTCAATGAAATTTCTAACAGTAAACTTAGTTGCTTCGCCGGAGCTATTAATCACCCTTGCCCATTTAACCCTACCCACTGTACTAGCCCCCGGCCCTCTGTTTTCATACTCAGCGAAGTCAACTTTGTCCACGCTGTGGCCTTTGCCTCCCCACTCTAGCCAACCGCTGGGACCAATCAGGTTGTCGAGAAAGCTTTGCATAATAATTGTTCTGGAGAAATTGCCCCATGGCCTACCCAGAAATGTTTTAAACTTTGAACCTTGTTGGCATAGTTCCGGTGAAGCCATTATTGTGCAATTATGTATGATTATACCAGAATTTTCTTTTGGGTCCTCTCTTTTTTGGGCGGTTATTGTGTTTTTCTGAAGCACTAAAGGGTTGAGTGCATAAATTATGCAGTTTTGAAATACTGCGGACGAATCTCCAAAAATGAAATCTACAGTGCCGTAGATTTCGCAGTCTCTGAAAAATTGAGATTCTCTTCGGGTGAAGGGTATCTTGATACCCTTTGAAGTGGCATCTGTAAAATGCAGAATGGTTTGCTTCAACTCTTAATGCTACAGCCCTGTCAT
Source organism: Rhododendron molle (assembly GCA_025413875.1). Lineage (NCBI taxonomy): Eukaryota > Viridiplantae > Streptophyta > Magnoliopsida > Ericales > Ericaceae > Rhododendron > Rhododendron molle. Next base: position 5,218,294 of record CM046390.1, read on the forward strand.
TTTGGGGCCGGCTGTGTTTTGAAAAGTGATATCACACGCAACAAATCCTTGGCCTTCTATTGCTGTAGACGAAGAAAGGGATTAGTATCTAATTGAAGAATGAAGTTCAATAAAATGTGAGACTTGCTTCAACATAAATTTACTATTTTAATTTTTCATAAGGACAAGCAAGGTTATAGAAGCCATATATAGTACAATAGGTCATCTTTTCGTCACGATTGTGCCTACAATTTCATATTTCTGGGATTGACCAGCACTGTGGTTGTGCAGACATTACCTACATGAACTGAACAGCCAGATATTGACATGACTTATTTGTGTTACCAATGGGTACTAATACTTGACTTACTTCTACACGATTTTGTGTGTGTGCATGCATGTGCGGGTGTTGATTTCTTTCAGTCGAGAGAGTTACATATTCCTTTCTCAGGTGCAATATCAGTACGTGAGAATACATGTTTATCTTATAAGTAGTGTGTATAAATTGTAACCTTGCTACGATTTTCTTTTATTTATAGAAGCCAGCCTTTGTTACTGTACAATTGATCCTTTTAACAAGGATTTCAGCTCAATTCTTGGAAAGTTGGTTCTATTAGATTTATGTCCACAACTAAGTCAGCTATTGCCTTTTGGATTTTGTATGCAACTGTTGACCCTAAAATATGCTCATAGGACTCCATACTCGAAGAGTCGAAGTAAATGGACCAATTGATTTTCTTCTTTTAATAATGCAGCAAAACTCACCAGCTGTTACCGTTTGATACATTGGGGTGCCTCCAGCTGTGCTTCTGTTGCCTGATATGGTTGTCTTATCCATCCCGTCTCCAACTAGCATAAGGTTTATCTTGTGTTCTGGTACAGTTATGTTCTCGTTGTAGATACCCTCTCTAATCTGTATTTTGTATCTTCTTGGACTGAAGTTCGAAGCATGGTTGATCGCCTCCTGAACTTTTGAGAAGTTTCCTGAGCCATCTTTGGCTACAGTGACATCTATATCCATGATCTGGCTATGCGCACTCGTGCAAAGAATCATCAACAAGACGATTGCAAGCAGCTCTGCATGCCACCTGTCAATTTGTTGTAGATATAAGGCTGTTACAAGGCCTGGCGGATGGCATCTTCAGATAATCCTCCGAACCTAATTTAGTTACAGTTTATGGGGAGGTTTCGGTTAAAGAAAGCTTATTTCCATGCCCTATCTAGCTGATGTTTCGATTAAATTGGCTGTGACTTAGAGGTCAAAAGAGAGTTAGGGTTTTCAGTGAAGAACCAGAGTATAATAAGGCTGCTACAGACCTCAAGGAAAACAAAGACAGCAGAACAAACAGACAGAACCACAAAAGAACCACCACTACCTGTATGCATAGACAACTGATTATGGCTGTGGCACTGCTACATTTTCTTTATCACAGGGTAAGAAATTTGATGTAATTGGTCTTAACTTTTAAGTTAAAAAAAAAAAAAAAAGGTGGTCAAATGCTTGACATGGAAGTTCATGTGCCATCCTGGCATTAGATTCTTCTGTTTGGCAACTCTTGTTTTCTTCAGTAACGAAGATTTTCTTCTTCTTCTTCGTTTTTTATTTTTCTCTTTTTGTGAAAATAGAAGATTTTGTTAGATATAGAAGAAAAATAAGTGCGAACAGTATGTGGTGGACAAGTAGATCTAACTATCTTATGTTTTTATTCGAGCATGTTGTACAGCTTACACAGTTTTGGTAGCTGGACTACGACTAGTATTTATAACTTAGGTACTTTACAAGTCATTACAACTGGGTTATGTGATCTATTTTTTTATTTTGTAAAACAAAAAAAATTCTTTAGCAATAAGAACTTGCTGCATGTGTAGGATACATTTACCTCATAGCAGGAAGCACAGTTTTTAAATTTCCACCAGCTATCATATTCCACCCCACATTCATTCTGCAGAACATGGATGCTTTCACCCCACAGCCGCATTCACATCTTTAGTTTTTACCCCTGAAAATTTTAGTACTCTCCAATCGGAGGAGAAGAGAATTGACGCTCTTTGTTTTTTATTGGCTGCTAATAATAAGAACGGACAGCTCTACCGATCTTGTGCTGGGCTTCTGCTTCCTCGGTGCATGTTTTGGTAGAAGATATGGTTTCTTGGAACTGAGGTTTCTTATTTTTTAATGACTTCCGTTCCAGTTTCAAAAGGCTTGAGTAACGCAATATAATGTGAAGGATTGACAATATTCTGCTCTCTTTTTTCGGCAAGAGCTCACTTGGCAAGCAATCAGGCACAAAAGATAGGTTCTCAGTAAGCCATTTATTGACAGTTATGCACAAAAAGAGCAATTTTTTTCATCGCTAACACGAGTAGGGAGGACTTTATTATACCTGACTTGTTTAATTTTATATTTAATTATCCTAAAAACGTTGGAGTTTTCAGAAGATTCATAGATTAGTTGTGGAAACATGGTTTTCTATTTAGTCTAGCTTCTCGCCCGAACCTTACCTCGATCATTTTGTAGCTTTTCGTAAATCATTCGGGATAACTGTTCGTATAGAATAACTACTGCGTGTGTTTCTAGTTTGCATGCAAAACTCTAGCCTAACTCATATGCATCTACTCACACATATAAAAAAATGGGTGAGCGAAGGAACAACCTTTCATGAAAGTGGAGAGCAGTGAAAAGCCACCTTGGGGCAACAATAGCAAATGATGGTTGAGCCCCTTGTAACACCTAGATTGTCAGGAGCTGCTCCAAGATTCATATTGTAACCTCTTGAAATCAAACTGTGCTTAATAATTTCTAACTCTTCTAAGAATGTAATTACCTCTAACATTCAAGAAGTATGCTTACACAGGGACGGAGCTAGGAATTTTACTACACAGGGGCGACCATGTATGCGAGACAAAAAAAAAAAAAACGTGCATAACAATGTGAATACATTAAAACTCAAAAATGTAAAAAATAGCTACATGATTACTCCATACTTAATTATGCTTTTCATAAATTATGCTCCCAAAAGAATTTAAATAAAATATGCGACCAATTCTGCATAAAAATACTAAAATAAAACAATTAAACTGAAAAAATACAAAATATTATGAAAAATTGCAATTTCGTAATACAATAAATGTAAATAGGTAAGAGTTGCATCACTGTAGATTGAGTACATTTTATCTAAGTTAGCTTCAACTCAACTATTAATCGACTAGCAATTGCAAATTTAAAAAATGAATGTAATACTTTTTTACTTGCATGTAATCATCAATATTATGACACATCAATTATAGGCCAAAGAGTGTACACATAGCTTACATCTACTTTTGCGATTAATTATTTTATATGTTTAAATTTTTAATCATGTTGTCTCGTGCCCGTGCTTTTTTCGTGCTCATGTTGTGCATGTGTCGTGGCGTGCTTTTTTCGTGCTCATGTTGTGCATGTGTCGTGGCGTGGCACTCTTAAACTTGTCGTGCCTATGCGGGATGCCTGCTACAGCGACGACCTTTGCACCATACCTTCAAGATAGAAAATCGAACAACATTAAAAAAGATAAAGCGGCAAGCATATAAAAGAAATTGATTATACATTACTGATGTAAGGCCGGAGTTAGTTCCTGGGAAGTTCTATCAGCATGTTTCCCCCCTCCCAAACAATGGAACACAAAAATCCAAAGTGATAAAGCTTTACTACTAACAACAAAATGATGATTGTTATCAACAGTGCCATCATGGAAGTTGATATATATTGCAAAAGTATTAATGACTTATCTCAGCTTATCTAGTAAAATGAGACATCTTCAATTGCATTCTGCTCTTTCATATCATTAAAAATATCGATGATAGAATCGGCATCAAACCTTTTCGCATTATCCCTCTCTATGTAAGTGATTTGGAAATTTGCTAAAGTTCATCCCCCATCATGTTGCAGAGTCTAGTATTCACTCATTTCATAGTTACAATTTAGATTTTACCTAGATTACTTAGAGTTCTCAAAATCTCTTCTCCTATATTCTTATTTTCTCAAAATTGCCTTCAAAGTTTTGATGATGTAGGATTCTTGTGCCAAGAAAGAGGGAGAGAGGTCTGGTGTGCCATGGAGATTTTTTAGGCAGAGAGAAGAAAACCTATGAAACCTTCTTAACGATTGGGAATTTTTGTGGGTAAAAACTGGGAGTTAAATATTTGAGGACTCACTATGTTAACCCTCACAATGTTTTGTTTTATTTAACTAGTAGTGTTTACAAAATTAACGTTGGTATCCTTGCATTTCAAAGGTTACTAACTACTTACTAACATTTCATTCTTTTTCTCCAAAATACTTGGGGGGGGGGGGGGGGGGCACCATACTTTAATAGAAAGTTTTTATTTTAGATGTAATAAGTTTAGTTTTTTTTTTTTCAGGGGCGACTGCTCCTACTGGCCCCTCCAGATGCCTGGATGCTTGGGAATGCCAGTTTTTATAGGGTAAAATGTGTCTTTCGAGGTGGCCTCGATCATGTCCAGTCGTCCATGTATACTGGATTTGCATGCAACACCCATTTATGGTTCCCTAATTAGTTAGGCAAATTTCAAAACCTAAAATTATTGTGGCATGTTGCTATTTTTCGTAAAGCATATACGTACGCATACCTCTGTGTCTATATACCCAAATGAATGCCTACATTAATGTATACAGGTAGTTCACACTTGGAGAGATCAGTGTGAAAGCCGTACCCCTTTATTGTCCCCATATTCTGAAATTAATATAAGGTGCCTTGTTTCCTACATTTTTTTTTCCCAAAATAGTATGTTAGCTTTCTCTATCTGTTTCCTTAATTAATGAATAGGTATTGCCTGGATAGCTTTCTCAGTGGCTCGTTTCTATCTTAATTTCTTTGACTCCCCCTCCCTCATTCTTTGTGTGTTCACATTATTTCTTTCATGTGAAGTATTTATATGCATCTTTTTCTTTGGCTATGTTTCTGCACCTTTCAAGCCACAATTTCTGCAATTGTCTGGTGCCGGATAACGATTCCATAACTAGATTGTTGTTTTTGTTAGGCATGTATATTGGTAGTATCACGCGTGTTGAAATCAATATGCATGTGTCATTTTTTCCTATAAAATATAAGAAAGGTGATATTAAGTGATCGGACCGAATGCAGTAGGTTCTGGTTTGTTTTTAAATGCAAATAATGGTGCATGTGTACCATTGATCGATCAATTATTAAGTGCTTAGTTTTGTATAACATAATGTTGCCCGTTCGTAAATGATGGCTGAGCCCTTGCAATACCTAGTCTGTCTGGTGTTGCTCCAAGATTCAACTTATCCTCTTGTAATCGAAACTGTGCTCAATTACCAACTCTTCTAAGCATATAATTAGCTCTAAGAAAAGAAGTCCTTCTACAATAAATGCATGTTGATGAATGCCATTTTTATAGTAACCAATGTCTTTCAAGCTAGCGGCTAGCCTCATGTCCAGATATGCTTGATTTGCATGCAACACCAAGCTATGGTTCCATATATAACTAATTAGTCATGTATGCTTTTGTTTTATTTTTTTGGTAAAGCGTATATATACCTATTCATCTATGTGTGTGTGTGAGTCGATCCCCTTCCTATGAGGCCGTCCTCATTTTAAATAAAATGCGGACGTCCTCTTTTGTCCTCTTTTCCGATCAAATTTCGATGATCCGAGCCGCTCAATGTGTTCAGAGTGTGATTTTAGAGGTACCAATGAGAAATCAACAAAAAAATGACCGGTTAGGGTTTGATTTGAGCAGTTTTTATTAGAACCGTTTAATAAAATATAAACAAAAACTGCTCAGATCCAGTCTTTTTTTTGCTAATTTCTAACAAGTACCCTTAAAATCACGTTCTGAACATATTGAGCGGCTCGGATCATCCCAAATTGGTCGGGAAAGGGACGTCCTTAACTTAATAAGTTAAGGGCGCCCTTATTGGAAGTTTTGTATATATGTATATATATAGGTAGGTAGGTAGGTAATTCACACTTGCAGTGTCGTCATTGCTATTTTTTCTCATACACTAAAACTGATCAAATGCCTTGTTTTCCTTCATTTTCCCAAAATTGTAAGAGAAGGTTAGTTGTCAAGTCGCTTTTTCACCGCCTCTTCTAAAATCAATTGGTATTAGGGAGAGTTTCAATTAAGTATTTTATGGCATTCGACACGCATCCGCAAGCAGGGATAGAGGGAAAGGGGGGCACGTGCCCCACTCGAAACTAAAATAATTTTGTTATATTTTCGTATATTTAACATAATTATGAAATTAAGTATGCTACTACACATACGCACTTGCATATATTTCGAAAATATACTTGCATAATTAGTTTTATGTTTCAATTTCGTCATATGGGGCATTTATTCTTGTTGGTTTCTGAACTATTTGTCTATCTAAATCGATTCTTTTTTAACTGTACGTATTTTTAACCGTCTAAGAGCAATATTTTAAAATAATATTATTAATAAAACTATATCGATCATTCTAAAACTTGTCGATGTTCATGTAAAACATACTCTCAAAATTTTGTCTGAGTGTACTCATTTTTACGTAACTTAAACGAAAGTATGTGTTATATATTTTTGTAGTTTGTAATGCATGCCTTGATTGTATGTGATCTTATTGTGGTTAACTAGAAAAATAAATTTTCGCAAATATGATTAACAAGATGCTCCCACTAAACAACATTCCTGAATCCGTCATTGCCTGCAAGTCTGTTTTTAAAACGGTCACAAAAAATGTGACATTGTGTAATCAAATCCATTGAGGTACTCCGGTCTCCCACCCAACATTAGTGGTAGCTAGCCTTTCTTCTCAGGTGCTCGATAAGGATTCCAGAGCTAGATTGTTCGTTTTAAAAAAAAAAAAGCATTTGTGGGTAGGTATCACAAGTGTTGAAAAAACTGTGGATTTGTATCATTAAGGGCAACCCTCGTAGGAAGTGATGCATCAACATTCAACCATGGTTGTTCTGTTCCTCAATGGATCCTAGTCTATAATTTTCATTAGTGCATTAGGAAGTGATGCATCAACATTCAACCATGGTTGTTCTGTTCCTCAATGGATCCTAGTCTATAATTTTCATTAGTGCATTGTCATGTTTACCGTAAATGACGCAAAATATAATAGTTGTGTATGTATCATTGTTGGCCCGACAATGTCGACTATGAAAAGAGACGGCTTACCTTCTATGACCTCTGTCTTTGTATCCCCACCCATCTTCAGTGAGTTTCACACTATAAATTGTCTTCAGTATTTTTTGATTGAAACTTTTTTTTTTTGTTTAGTTTTTCAGCATAATTTTTTGGATTAATTGTTCATCTCGAAGAATAAAAAAGCATGAAAATGTGGGCCGAAGTTGAAAAAAGTTGAAATAAGACGACACCGTAAACAAATAATATTTATTTGTTTGATTTTTTTTTTGTCTTTAGTGAACTTTGATTTTTTTTTCCTCATTGAGACGAATGATTAATCTGAAGAATAAAACGTGAATTTAATAAAAAAAATCAGAAAAGACGAACAAAAATGCTAAAAATTATTTGGTTCACATTTTCATGCTTTTTAGATTTTTCGCACCAAAATGAATAATTAATCCCTAAAATTACAACGTAAAACTAAATAAAATTAACGAAAAGTAAAAAAATGCCAGATCAAAAATTTAGGGGACGGGCTCGTTTGGATCAAACTTGAGCTAATTCTGGGCCGAAACCCAGCCGAGTGGAGACGACGGGCTAGGATGATTTGGGCCATTTGTAGGCTGACCTCAATTGATTCGGGCCATTTGTAATCTCTGGACTTATTATTGAAAATTCTTGGGGAAAATGACAGCTAAAGACGTGTTTTGATAATTAATACCCGTCAAGAACATTTTCAGTATCAACAAATGTTCTTAACTTTTCATTGGTGGGTATTAATTATCAAAATACGTCATGAGCCGTCATTTTCCCAAATTCTTGAATCTCTTCCAGCCAAACTAATAGTATGCTATATAAAATCTTCTTCATTTATAGTACCAATTAATTGCAAGCATGGAGAAATTATCACAAGTCTAGAATACCATATCAGTTGGGCCCACCTGTCCAATTGCTTTTCCGACTCGTCTTGACGAGAGAAAATTAATAGCAGAGAATATGATTAAAAAAATTACTCTATCCGTTCCAAAATGGATAGCCAAAACCACTATTCACGCCACTCAAAATTATATACTCCCTCTGTCCAACCGCAAACCTAAGCTTCTAAAAAGATGTATTTTTTTTGTGAATAGTGTTTTGGTCATGGCTGAAGTATTTTCGAATGAGAAGAAATCCATGACGGATGCATCTGATGATGGCGCTGAAGTATTTACGAATGAGAAGAAACCCATGACGGCTATATCTGACGATGGTGTAGAGTATGCGTATCTCTTATATAGGTCCAAAGGTGTTTTCGACGGTCAGGATTTTAAAAGACCATTGGCTGCCGATACAGATGGTGAGATTGAGAGCTGATGAATACTACAGAAGCCCACCAAGTCAGTTATCTAGGTGTATATATATATTAGACGAAGAAACCTATTGGGACCTTGTTCTAGGAAAAATTATTTAGAGCGAGTAAAGCAATCTCGAGAAGCCTAACACATCACACATTTGTATGAATCCCATACGAATTGTGGTGTAGGAGTTTAAGTTGGCTTTGAGTTCGTTAGGGATTTAAACTCCAAATTTGATTTGGATTGAGATTGGTTCAGTTTCACTATAGAGGTGTAGTGCGCAATTCGAGCCGTCCGTTTCCGCAATCGATGGTCCTGATTTTGCTGAATCTGAACCATTAATTGCTGAGATGAATGACTCGAATCGCGGACTACACCTCTGTAGTGCACCCGTCCTAAGGTTGGAACGCTCCATTTTTCTGTTTTCATACTACCCCTTTAGTCTATCGACTCTACCGTCTATCACTGCATTCTTTGTCCATTCATAAGCCATTTAAGTGCTTTTTTAGTTTCTTAACTCCATTGAAGTGTGGGATGGGAGATGCAAGCAACATCTTAGTAATCGACGGCTCAGATCTTAACCAAGTAATGGAGGGGTCAAATTTGTATACAATTTGTATGTGTCCAGATTTGATCTGAGCCGTTTGTAACGAGATAAACGGCCGAATCAACCGCTATGCAGCTACACGACAGCAGCCCAGGGTCCAGCCGTTTATCTAAGAAAGTGAGGCCCCGTTCCACTTTCCCTTCCTTTTCTAAAAATACCTTTTCTTCAATTTTCAAACTCAAATATAATGAAAATGAAAAATAATTTTTTAAATTTTTTTGCACCGTATAAAAGATCTCGATGAAATCTATCAAACAAGATCCATATTGGTAGAAAAATTATTTACGTAAACACATGATTTTTGAGCTTGAAATTACCTTCTTTTTCCAAAAGTTACTTTTTTTTACAAACTGGAACGGCTCCGTAGTAGAATACAATTCGTTTTTAAACTGACAACATATTAGAGACCTAAGTACATCACTCAGGATTAAAATTTTGTGGAATAATTACATAAGTGTATAAAAGTCAGTAACCTCGTGGCAAGATAAATATGTTGATTGAGAAATTTGAGAAATTTTTTGCGTGCCGAGCGGGTAGCGTTAATTATCTGTCGGCGATTTCAGCTGTCTAAACATGTTTTGGATAACCTAAATTTATTCTCTCTCTCTCCCGTCACCCGACCATTCTCTCTCCTCTTTTTCTCTCTCTAAAATCCAAATTATCCAAAACACGTTTAGATAGCTGGAATCGCAGACGATGTACCATGTGTGTGGTACCCACCTAGCACCCAAAAACTTCTCTGCTCGAATATTTTTTTCCGTAAAGGTGTGGTACATGTCAAAGAGGCACAAATTTAAGGAATTGGATGCTCTACCGTGTCGGAGAAAAACTTGACCGATCCAATTTTGTCAGGCTTGTTCGTTTTTGATAGTCAAAACTTCTGCGCATTGTTTCCAATAAACTTTTTCTATCTCTCTCTGAACTCATTACTCTTAAAAACTTTTCTCAAAATCCAAAACGATTAGGGTCGTCGTGTCTTTATCTTTAGTAAAAATTTGACCGATAAATTTTTCATTTTTTTTTTTTGCTAGAATCGACAGCAGTTACCCAGTTCCCTGTATGGCTCCACTCAAGTTCACAGCAATGGTCCTGCTTAAATATTCCTTTTCCAAACACATCCTCTCCAGGGGCAGACCTAGGATTTTAGGTTACTGGGTCAAATTTTAAACGAAACATAAAGAATACAAATAGCTCACAATATAACGCACATAACTCAACAACTCTGTGAACTTATTAAGGAATCATTGCCGATTTTAGGCATACGCGAGAATGTAGTCATATTCGAAGCCCAATTTTATCTAAATTTGAGGGGTCCTAATTTTTCAAACTCTTACATATACTATGCCTATACATAAAATTAGTAAGAGAGCTTAATATTGCTTTTCAAAAATGCAGAAGAGTGATATTTTAGTAATACTTTTGATTATATTTTTAAATACTTGTAATCATCATGCATCCAATCGAGCCTTACGAGAAAAACTTACCTATTAATCCACAAATCGTTCAAGTTTGCTGAGCTATATATAATTCCTAAAGCTAACCCCCAAAAGTCAATCTGAGCGATGATCAAATTTGCCCCCACTAAAATTCAAGTTTATATTTGTTGTTCAATTTTTTTTTCCCAATTTATAGCTTCCAAATTGGAGCCCAAGAATTAAATTTTACTAGATAATGATTATGGTGTTACTTTGCCTTCTTTAAAATGAGAGAGAATACGAAGTGTGGGTGAGTTTGTACTTGAAAGTGGATTACAAGCTAATCATTCTCAAGTTTTTTCGGGAGGAGGGAGAGACTTTGGGCCAGCTTTATTTATGGGCCAACCATATGTTGAGGCAAAGACCGTAATATTCTTGAGAAACTTGGGCAAAGTATGACTTCTCTTGGGGCAAAATTACCAAAATATCCAAACTACATATAGCTATCCTAGCATAATTTCCAACCCAGTGGGGTCACTTGACCCCTCTTGCCATTGAGTAGGTCCGCCCCTGACTGAGAGAAAGGCATAACGAGATTCTTCTTTGATCATGTGCTTATTTTCGAGAGAAACGTATCTTGGTTTCACTCAAAGCCTTATTGTGTACATGAATTAATTTTGTTTGTGGCTTCTAGTAAGATGATAAGCGCTTGATTTCTAACACAGTAAAGCATGAAAAACATCCATCTAAAAGAAAGAACATGAAAGAAGAATCGAAGGAGCATCTCGATTCCGATTGGAACCAAGAATGTACAAACGAAAACCGTACTGCAGGCATTGACACAAATGAAAAGATCAAGTCCACAAAAGCAAAGGAAGGAAACCACCTCGGAAAAATCCCAAGAAAAATCACAAGAACTACTACTTCTGATAATTATATAGAACTTCTGTCGCTTAGAAAATACTGCAAAGTGATGGTTGGAGACTCCCTACGTAAGTAATTGATTAACTTAAAATTACCTTCTCTTCCTTAATTTACTCTTTTCTCAGGTATCCTTTTATGTAAAAACATCAAGTATATATGTTTTCATTACTACTACTATAAAGTAATGCTCCCATGCATGCCTTTACTCATCCATGACTTTTGTAGTGTTTGTTTAGGACACAAATCATTATAATGTGCTCGAGGTAAGTCGAAGTGGTTACGATGATAAAAATTTGCTGATGAACGTGACGGAAGGCGAGGGGACAGTGTTTTTAAACTGACCGATGCTAAATCTCACTACTTCATAAGTAATAGAGATCGTTGCCTCCAAGGTCTTAACCTGACAATTCTTGAACATAAATCGCTAGCTTAAGACCTTGGAGGCAACAATCTCTATAACTTATAAAGTAAGATTTAGACTCGGTTAGTTTAAAAACACTGTCCTCACCTTCCGTCATATTCATAAGCAAATTTTTGTCATCGTAACCGCTTCGACTTACCTCCAGCGCATCACAATGATTTGTGTGTAAACAAAAACTACAAAAGTCACGAAAAGTTAAAAGGCATGCATGGGAGCATTACGTTATAAACTTATAATGGACAGGGCCGGCTCCGGGGTAAGCCCCGCAAGCCCGTCGGCTTGGGCAACCCCCGGGCTAGGGCAACCAAAAAAAAAAAATCCAAGAAAATATAAATACGTATATATATTGTTTTGGACCCAAACATGGCATAAAGGATTGTGCTGGTTTGTTGGTTAGTAGAGCATACTTAAGCACACCTGTGCCCAGGTTCAAGTCCCGTCCGTGTCTATAATTGAGGTTTCATTTTTGCAGTCTTTTCCTTTTAAATTTCTCTCTCTCTCTCTCACTGCACCCACTGGTTTGTTGGTGTACATTTTTTATTTTAGCAGATACTTCTTCAACATCAATAATTAGGGTGTGTTTCACCTACTAAAATAAGTATTTATTTTTAAAATTAAATGTGACGTATTGTGAGAGAATGACCTGTCTCTTAAAACAAAAAATAAGTACTTAAAAAATAAGAACCTTAACAGAACGTGGCAAACTCCTCAAAAAAAATAAAAATAAAATAATTACTCGCATTCGCATACTCACATAGTGATGTATGCAAATATGAAAAATATACATGTATATGTATATACTGTATACACAGAACTCACCAATTTAAAAAACTTCAATGAAAAAATTAACCATTTTTAAAGTCAAGATTGTATTTTTTCAAGTTGGTCCATAATATTTCTTTTTTCAATTTATCATTAAATATAGAACAATGATCAAAATAAGAAAATGAAAAATGAAAGTTAAAATAAATAGACACCCATCATTTTTTTTCTTTGAATCAAATCATGCTAAATCATAAAGCAACATAACCCGAATTCCATTCTAATTTTAATTTTTTGATAGAATTCAAACTAAAAGCACATTGTGACCTTAATTTTTTTTTTAAATTTTTTTATGACTTAATAATAAATGGGCAACCAAGCTTGAGGTCGGGCTTGGACAACCCAAACGTCGGGCCGGCACTGATAATGGAAACATACTTGACCCTGTTTCCTAGTAAATCCCAGTGTTCATGTTTTACACCTCCTTCACTTCCACGGCAGCTCCACCACTCCCCACCCCACCACCACCACCCCCCTTCACCTCCTCCACCTCTGAACGTCGAGACCGGAAAACTCCTCGACAACCCTGCCGGAACCTGAAAATTAATCTTCCCAGTCGGCGGGTCATCCAAATAGATATCACTCAACGAGAGCCATATCAAGAGCTCCTTGGTCTTGATGACGCCCGTGATCAGCTTCTTGATCCTCCCGGCCGGCTTGACCACGGCTGTGAGCTCGGTTGCGTACGACACCAGCTTCCCGAACTTCTCGAACTTGCTCTTGGTCGTCGTCTTCTTCTTCTTCTTGAGCCACACGAAGCCCTCGGCGTGGATGTAGCCGCACTCCTTCATGTCTTCTAACGGGAAGAGCCCGTTGGGCAGGCCCATTTCTCTGAGGAGTTGCTTTGTCTTCTGTTGGTAGATAGCGTTCCTCATGAGTAAGTATTTTTCTAATCTCTTGTATTTGGACTACTTGTAGCCTTTAACATATATGCACTTCTTCTCTCCACCGTATTATATATACTAGTAGTTTTGTTGGATCAGATCTCACTACCATTCTCTCTCTCTCTCTCTCTCTCTCTCTCTCTCATGCATGACCCACACACGTACATATATATCAGGACCACCATATCATACGGAGTATCATACAGTACTCATTCCTCACATATCCCACTTCTCTCTGAGATATCTCTCTATGGTACTAGTACTTGGTAGGACCACATGTCACATGTGTATGTATTGATATATACTGATTTCAATCAGGATTCACTTTTCAGAACCAAAATCATACGGAGTATCAGATACACTAATAATTCATATACCTCTCTCTCTCTCTCTCTCTCTCTCTCTGGACCATGTAAATCTGTTTTTATACTATGGGGATTTCTATCAGGACCACTAAATCATGCGGAGAATCATACACGGATACACTCATGCCTCACATCTCTCTCCAACCAAAACCCGACAATTTTTACTACAGAGATGTAGCACGCAATCTGAGCTGTCCGTCTCCATAATTAATGGTCTAAATTTTGCCAAATTGAAATATTAATTGCCAAAACGGATGGCTAGGATCGCACACTATATCTCTGTAGTGCACCCCTCCTAAAGGCTAAACTGCGCCATTTTGCTGTTTTCATAATACTCCTTTAGTCCATCGACTCTACCGTCTATCACTGCATTCTTTGTGATCCATTCTCCTCATCAGACATTTATTTATTTATTTATTATATTTTATCTCCATTCAAGTGCCATTTAAAGAAATTGTACTGGAAATTCCAATTCGTTTTTAGACTGAAAAATAGACAAAGCAAACATGTGGTATCTTCTTATGTATTCGAATTTCATCCTTTTATCATTTAGGGTAATGAAAATTTTCTTTGACAATAAAAAAAGGGCAGATGAGCCAAATATATTAAGCCCCATTCCACTAACTAAAATAAGTACTTATTTAAAAAATAATTACTTTTTCGTTGAATTAAAGGTAATGTATTGTGAAAGAATGACCTATCCCGTAAAACGGAAAATAAATACTTGAAAGATAAAAATCTTAGGCGAACAGGACAAACACATTATACAAGCACAGGAATAATCACAAAATGAAAATAATAATAATACAAGCATAAGATGAACAAGAGTCGGCATGCATACATAGATATTACAAACCAAATTAACCTAAACTGTTTATCCGGCGGATAAAATACTTGCATAAAAAATTAGAAATCTAGAAATTAATTATGGATGTGGCTCCCTGGCCTACAACATCCAGGATCAAATATTGTTGACCCCTAACATAACTGGGAGCATAAGAAAGAAAAGATAAACCTTCTTCCACCAAAAACAAGGATTGATCGATCCAACCAGCTTAAGAACTGAAGTCAAGATCATGTTTAGGATGCATGTGTTTGCAGATGAGTACTGGCAGCAACGGAGGAGGTGTAACGATCCGGATTTTTGACCCAAATTTTTTTTTCTAATGTTATTAGAATTATATTTCTTAATATAATTATTATTATTATTATTATATATTTTTTGATACAATTATGCAAGTATTTAAATACATGCATGCATATTATTTTTTTATTTTATTTTCCTACATGCATGCATACTCCTTCTATCTCTCCACCTCCTACTCCTACTTGATTTCTACCTTCTCCATAACCCTAGAACCGAGCTAAATTCGTCCATTCAAAAACCCAATTCGATTAGGACTCCAATTAATCAAAACTCATCCAATCCTCTTATAAATACCTCACTACTCCGACTCTAGGGCACGCACCATATTTTTCACGCCTTAATTGTCCAGAAAAGAGAGAAAAACCGAAGGAAATTGAAGCTCCAATCCATGGAGTTCTAGAGAGAGAAAGGAGAGAGAGAAAAGTGGGTTTCGTGCCTAGACCCAACCGAGATCCAATCCGACTTTTCCAATCACCTCTTATACTCCAAAGCATCACCAAACAACATTCAATTCGGCCCCGAGGTTCCCCGATCAAGAAACCAGAAGCTTTCGTTCCAATTTGTCAAGTTTCGATCGAAATCCAATTCAATCCAATTCGAGGTATTATAATTCGATCCGAGGCCTCCTCTAAGTATATTTAGTGTTATTAGACATAACCCAATAGCCCCCGTGCCCCCATGCATCGAAACCGAGGCCAAACGAACAAAAAAATAAAAACAAATGAGCACAAGGCGACGTGCATTGCACCTTACATAAACACTTGTTAACAATTACTCCTAAGAGCATGTACAACCGTGCGCCTGTTCTGCACTCGTTTCGAATTGACTTTGCGACCTCTTAAACATCGTTTTGACCCTCGGACTAATTTTCCTAGATTACCCACACTCCAAAGATCATAACTTGTTAATTTCATATTTTTTATTTTATTATCTATTTATTAAATTTTTATTCATTAACATGTAAAAGATTGTAAAACGAAAAATAGTTACGACACTCCGAACAATGTTTCTAACCTCCAAACTATTTTTCTTAGACTCCTTGCATCTCAAATATGATATGTTGTTAAAATAATATATATTTTTATTTAATTAGCTATTTATTATTATTTACACGTTGTTTTTAAACAAAAATACTTTACGACATTATAAATATATTATTAATGCCCGATTAAATTTTTTTAGATTCTTTACAGTTCAAATATGATACGTTGTTAACCTCGATATATTTTTAATTATTTAACTATTTATTACTCCCTCCGTCCCTTATTTAGAGTCCAGTATTCTATTTTGAGCTGTCCCTTAATAAGTGTTCATTTTGTAAAGTTAGTGGGTAAAAGTTGGTGTATTGTCTATTTTGTCCCTAAAAGTAGATTTTATTTTGAAAAGTTAGTGAGTAAAAGTGTAATGATGATGGGTAAGTAGGGAAAGTAGAGGAAAAAGTTGATGTGAAAGGTATAATGATGATGCCTTTTTAATAAGTTGGAATTACGAAGCAAGACACTTAAAAAGGAACGGAGGGAGTATCTACTTACCCTTCGTCGTCAATTATCTTGATCCTCATATTTAAAATAATCTCACGGACCTCCAAACCTAACTTTTAACACTCAAGCTTGTTATAGAGGACCTTTAGGACTCTTGTTGAGGTTACGGTGATTATTCTAATATTTTTTATCTATTTAATGTATTTAATTAGTATTTAATCAATCTAATTACTTAAGAATAATTAATAAAAGCATAGAAAAATTATTTTAAATCTTTATTAAATAATTCTTACCTTATTAATGATTTTGTGGCCATACAAGATTAAGGGCAACGGCCCAGTCATAAAAAATTATGTGATTGCATTGTTTAATAATTGTTTTGATCCGTTTGTTAGATGTTTTAAATTATTATTATGATTTAAAATTGTGTTGATACCTGGTTTGAATGTTAGATGGGACCCTAGAGACATGGGGTGGTATGCGAAATAGAAATCACCTAGACGATGTTAAGTAATGGATAAATTGAGAAATTTTCTTTTCTGGATGTGCTGGCGGGATTTTGAGATATGATGAGATTTGTAATGAGAATTGAAACTGGCGAGAGTCCAGTGATGATATAAAACTTCGCAAAGTAAGCCCAATGATGATATAAAACCTGGCGGATAGTCGGTGATGTTTTGATAAAACCTGGCGTGGTCCAGCGTCGGTTGATAAAACCTGGCGGTGGACCTGACGCTTTATGTTGATAAAACCTGGCGATAGTCCGGAGATGTTCTCTGTTGATAAAACCTGGCGGGAGTGATGTTTCGATGATAAAACCTGGCGAGTGATCCGATGATATTTTGATAAAACCTGGCGGTGGTCGAGCGATATTTTGTAATGTTAAAACCTGGCGAGAGGTCCAAATGATATTTTGTGACGATAAAACCTGGCGGATGGTCCAGTGATGTTTTGTGATGATGTCCTGGCGAAGTCCATGGTAAATTGATGTCCTGGCGTGTGTCCGGTGGTAAATTGATGTCCTGGCGTGTGTCCGTGGTGAATTGTGTGTCAAGTGGTAAATTGATGTCCTGGCGTGTGTCGATGGTGAATTGATATCCTGGCGTGTGTCAGTGGTGAATTGATGTCCTGGCGTGTGTCGAGTGGTAATTGATGTCCTGGCGAAGTCCGGTGGTAAATTGATGTCCTGGCGAGAGTCGAGTGGAATAAATTGATCCTGGCGAGAGTCCATTGGAATAAATTGATGTCCTGGCGAGAGTCCATGGAATAAATTGATGTCTGGCGTGTGTCGGTGGTGAATTGATAGACCGACGCGTGTGTCCAAAGTGATGAGTTGATAGACCGGCGTGTGTCCGGTGATGATTGTGATGTGGTGTATAAGATAAGCGAACCCTGGTTGTGATTCGGGCATGATAAGCTATCCCTTGTTGTAGTATTGTAACTTAGGTTATCTACGGCAAAACAGGAAGTGATCTCATGGGACCGATCATGGCTAACGGTTGGGGAGGAAAGATCTCGCGGAGAGATCTTAGATCACACGTCCAGGCTAATGGATAGTAATGAACTGGTTGATGTGAAAAATCTCGCTTTACTTATTCGTATCATTATTATCCTGTTTACTTGCTAGTTGTAATGTAAGAGGGTAGTTGGGTTGGATTATTTTACTTGGGTGATTTATCACTCACGGATACGTCAGATCCTGGCAAATCGATTGCTTCGGCGATCAATTTGCTAGAGGCGCAGGATTCAATGGAAGAGATTCAACGATGATGCGGATTCGACACGGAAAGAATATCAGTAACGAAGATCGAGGATGCTTAGGATTCGTATCAAGATTAGAGTCAGCTCTGAAGATAGTGTATTTTGATTCCGTAAATCTATCTTGAGATTGTATTAGCAAAATCTTTATTTTGGAAAATCATATTTATTTAGCAAAATTTTCTTAAGAAATCATTTTATTTTGTTCCCGAAAAGTCGCGGCGTTACAGGAGGTGTGTTCATGGACATCGATTGCTAGCTTAAGACCTTGAAGGCAACTCCACCATTTTGCTGAGAAGTTCTCATCTTTCCCTGTCTAAAATAGGCTTACTTTTATATGTACGTAGTGTGCCATCCTATAAACAAAAATGCTATGAACATATCCAAGTGTACATCAATTTGTACATCTTTTTTCAAAAGCCATTGTGGAATGTCCCTCTCCATGCTTACTTTTCGAAGCTCTGTCATGCGATTCCCTTCTTATGCATAATGAAAAGTTTCTTTGGCGATAAAAAAGGGAATTAAGATGAGCCAAATATATTAAACACATAATACAAGCATAGGAATGAACAAAAAGAAAATAATAATACAAGCTTACATAGGATGAACTAGAGTCGGCATGCATAGATATTACAAACCAAATTAACCTAAATTGTTTTTCCGTTCCGGTGGATAAAGTACTTGCATAAAATTAAAAACCAAGAAATTATGGATGTTGCTCCCCTACAACATAACTGGGAGCTTAAGAAAGAAAAAGAAAAGATAAACCTTCTTCCACTGAAAAGAAGGATTGATCGACCAAACCTAATGCACCAAGCAGCACTGATCAGTTGAAGACCCCCCAGCCCACAGAATCAGAAGTGAAGTCAAGATCATGTTTAGGGTGCATGTGTTTGCAGATGAGTACTCAGTCTGTGGCGTTGGAGGTGGAGGAGGAGGAAGAGGAAGCGTATTCACATTGATCACCATCTTAAGACCTTGGAGGCAATGATCTCTACTACTTATAAAGTAGTAAGATTTAGCCTCGGTTAGTTTAAAAATATTGTCCGCGTCTTCTGTCACGTTCATTAGCAAATTTTTGTCATTGCAAGAATCGTAACCGCTTCGACCTACTTCCAGCACGTCGTAACGATTTATGTCACGAGAAAACACTACAAAAGTCATAGAAAGTTATGAGCATGAGCATTGTGTTAGAATCATAACTAGATGTTTTTTTTTTTTTTTTTTGTATAAAGGATAACTGATATATAACTAAGAAGGTAAAGTTAAAGAATTACTTAGAGAGTCTCCAACCATAAACTGTTCGTTAGCGGCCCACTCCGTAGAGTTCAAGTTCATGTTCCAGCCTTTCAATCCACCAACGAAGTGATAGTCTATGGATTCGAGTTGGACAGACTGCGTAGGAAACAGAGACGTCGTTAGCATCCCTATAATACAATAAAGCTCGCAGTAAGGTACATCAAAATATACTTCAGTCAGTCACAAAAATTCTGCATTGAATTTTTATTCAAAAGATTATAAAGTGATTTTTTGATAGTCAAAATAAAGTCTTTTTTTTAATCATCTAGGGAGATAGGAATTTACCCTAAACAAGAATTAAGAAAGAACCAACAAATATAATTTGGAAAAAAAAAAAAAAAAAAGACCACTGCTACGAATCATAATCAAAATACCGTTACTGATAATAACAATCATAATAGAATCAATTAAAAAAGTTTTTTCCCTTATCGAATCTTCAAAGATGATGTTATGCAGAATTTCCCCCCCTCCGAAAGTCTTCCAAGGCGTCGTTATATATAGGAACCATCTTTGAGAAATCAGGAGATCTGACTTTAGGCCAGACACGTACCTGAATTACTGGAAAAGAGTTATCAAAGAGTTGTTCTGCTGAAATATACGGATACCCTAGAAACTGATGAACTTCATTGTCAACTGGGTGGTTTCGAAAAGGCGCGAAGGGTGATGTTCGATTGATTACGAGGATGGAGACCCGGCAAAAGCGAACGGTGGGGTATAGGTGATCCTCTGGACGGGCGAATTCGGTCCCCACCAAAGCACGGAACTTTGGAGGGATCGAATGGGAATCGTGAGGGATCGGGAACCGTATTACGCCGGGGAATTCATCGGTTTTTGTGGGATCGGGATGGCAGAGGCGGCGGCCTATGGCCTCATCTGTTAGAGATGTGAATGAAAGTGGCAGCAGACCGAGTAGGAGTATTATCTTGACAATATTCATTGCTGAATTAATCCCCACATAGGATGAGAAGAAACGACTCATGATGATTTATGGGTATATTGACGATGATCAAAGAAAACACGCACATGTATGTATCTCTCTCCCAACATGCATGGGTAGTATATATACATTTGAGTAACGCGTGCCAGGGGGATTCCATATTCCATCAGGACCTGGTTTTAAAAAGCTAAATTATTCATCGATCGTATTGGCCTATTGGCTGTTGTTGTTTGGGTTCTTTCGGCTTTGAGTTCTTAAGGGACTTGAACTCTTACGTTGAGTTGGATTTGGATTTGGATTTAGATTGGTTGGATTTTAAAGTTGTTTTCTTACAACTCCTTCACTCCACGGACTCCACCGTCTATCATACGAATTCTCGGTCCATTTAAATGCTTTTTATTGGCGTACGTGGTAATTCTGGACACAATTTGTTAACATGACACGGAATTGGAGGGATGGGGTCAGCAATTTTTTTGCCACGAATATGAATATAACACGGCCCAACAGCACGAAGATTAAACGTTACGAACACGGGTTACACTCGCATAACTCGAAAAGAACACATATAACCGTTTAACTTTCGTGTCGACTTGTTAACCTGAATCAACACGAACACGATACGATATTGGCATTGCCAACCCATAGCCCGTACTTCTGTTTCCTTAAAGATTAATTTTGAATTTTCTAATTAGTAGAAGATTTAAAAAATATAAAAATTATGCTTGGTGATCAACAGGTATAGTAAAAATTAATGTAATTAAGCAAAAATAAGACATGCATATTATAGATTTTCTATCAACGTACATCAAAGCCAACTGAATATTAAATTTCCTAATCACCTTTTTCGACTTCCTATGCTAAAGAAGTTCAAAATTAATTAAATTTGTTTAGTCTATGTCCTCATTGCTTTGAGAGCAATATTTCTAATAACTACTGTTTTTTTTTTTTTTTTGGCAAAAGATGAATTTTATTAAAAATAGAGGAAGGGGAAGGAGATCCGAAAAATAGTTGGACAGTACACCAAAAGGGCAAAATCCAGAACACCCAAAGGTCTACAAGGGTCCACAGCAACCCAACACCCAAAATAAACAATGAAAGCCCAACACCCTAATCCGGCCCAAGCCTGGACCGGCCCACCCAAACCAAACCCCAAAACCCTAACTACACCGACAGCCATCGCCGTACAAACCACTGGAGCCTTGCCTCGCCGTTAAGCCGAGCCGGCCTCTCTCAGATGTAGAGACCGACGGCGGATACTAGCCCACGACAGTGAAGGCCGGAGCATACAAGGCATGAGGGTCAAACCACTGCCATCAACAGCAAATAAGCCCAAACAATCCCCACCATCATCTCAATCTTCAACAGCAACAGCATCACAAACCAGAAGCGACAAACTGCCAACCCCTCGCCCGAATGAGATCTCGGAAAGGCTGCTGGCTGGAATTTGTGAATGGACAAGAACCTTGCTTTCATTGATGTGTAACATTGATTGTATCCAAAACATAATCCTGAGATGCCTTTATATATATAGGTTATTCTAGCATAATCAATCTTTCTTTGTCTATATTGGGCTTATTTTTAATCTTTGTAAAGATTAATAAATGAGAAAATTACTTCTAAGTATAGAAAAGTGACACTTAATTCCTATTAAGGAGAGATGAAATACTTAATTACCACTAAGTCCACTTTTACAAAAAATACATTTACCATTAATAGAAATGTCACCCTAGGGTTTTAGGGTATGCTAGGGTTTTATGGTACCCTAATGGGTACCCTAGTACCCTTGGGTATCCTAAAATCTTAGGGTACCCTAGGATTTTAGGATTTTAGGGTACCCTAGAGTTTTAGGGTACCTTAAGATTTTAGGATACCCTAGGGTTTAAGGTACCCTAGAGTTTAGGTTTAGGTGATTTCATAGAGCCATAGGGTTTAGGTTTAGGCACTTTCATAGGAGTTTTAGGGTGCACTTTCCTATTATAGGGTTTTAGCGATTTAGACACTTTTATTGGGTACCCTAGAGTTTTAGGCACTTTTATAGGGTACCCTGAGGTTTAGGCACTTTCATAGGGTGCCCTAAGAGTTAAGCACTTTCAGTATTGGGGGTTTTAGGCACTTTCATAGGGTTTTAGTGTTTCGTTAATTAGAGGAAACTTGGTGGGAATTACTTTCTATTTTCTGGACCTAGAGGTAAATTGCCCTTAATAAATTCTTTTGCTTAGCAAAAAAAAAAAAAAATTTCCGTACCAGTGGATAAAGTACTTGCATAAAATTAGAAATCTAGAAATTAATTATGGATGTTGCTCCCTGGCCTTCAACATCCAGGATCTCTGCCTAGAAAAAAAAAAAAAAAAAATACAGGATATCAAATATTGTCCCCTTACATAACTGGGAGCCAGTTACCCAAAAAAAAAAAACACATAACTGGGAGCTAGCATAAGAAAGAAAAGATTGATAAACCTTCTTCCACCAAAAACAAAGATTGATCGACCCAACCACGTACATGCACCACCAAGCAGCACTCACAGCCAACATGAGGCCACCATACCGCAACCACCTGCAAACACATATACATATATATAAACAATAGTCACAAAATTCTAAATCACAAACGCAATTAATCAAAAAAATAGCCCGTGAGGACCATGAAATGCACGAAGCTCATCTCATTGTCCTAAAGTCGCATTTTTCTTCTTTCGTGTAGGTTTTGACCGTTGAATGATACTCTAAGATACAACCCGAAAATTTTATAGTGTTACAACGTTGCACAATCAGGCAGATGGGGTGCCAATTAGTATTTCTCTATATTGCCCTGACAAAATAGAGAACTAAGATTGAATGGTGTGACATTCGATCCTTCAAAAGCTGATTTCATGCAGTGAATTTGGACAACCGACAAAGTTTTCTCTGTCAAATCAGTATATCGACAGTGGGAGAACCAAACGCAGTCACGGCATACTCTATTGGGTTCTTTGTGGAGAAATTTAAGCCCCCCAAGGTAGAAATTTTCTCATGGATGGCCGTTCAAAATAGAGTTGTAACTCGATCGGTCCTTGTTGATAGGAATTTAATCTCCGAGGCTAACTTGGCGGTATGCCCCTTATGTACTCTTCATGTGGAAACGCCTCAACACTTGCTCTTACACTGTCGATTTTCGTGGCTGGTATGGTCAGAAATTATGGAATGGTGGAATATTCAGTGGGTTTGTCCAAGTTCATTAGCAGAGGTAGCACTTTGGTGGTTTGGGAATAAATTTCGAAACTTGGAGAAACATATCTGGGAGGTATGCTTTTTCGCAACACTCTGGTCTATTTGGCTAATGAGGAATGGTTGTATCTTCAACGGTGCAACAACACGGGCTTCGGAAGTGGTGGATTTGATCAAAACCAGAGTAGCCATGTGGATGAAGGCTAAGTTTGACATAAAGATCTACACAGTGGAGGATTTCAAAGGGTATTTGGATGGGATTCGAAAAGTGAAGTTGTGAAGTGAGCAAGTAAGTAAGTAAGTGAGGTGTTCTTATCCAATCTTGGTTGGATATAGTGCCAGAGTGTAGCTCTCTGTAGTAGCTGTGTTTTAAGGTCAAGATTGTAATCGATGTACCCCTTTGAATTCAATAAAAAGTTTCGTTTGCTGACAAAAAAAAAAAATAGAGAACTGAAATGACGGAGAAGAGAGAGCAAAACTCAAGATCTCAGTAACTTAAAAACCTAGCTAGTGTGATAAACCCATATTATTGTACAACCTATTATAGATTTTTTTTTCCCAAGATCAAAGACAACTGAATACTAATATTAAATTTCTTAATCACCTTTTTCCTACTTTCTATGCAAAAGAAATTCAAAATTAATTAAATTTGTTTGGGCTATGTCCTCATTGCTTTGAGAGCAAAATTTCTAATAACAACTGTTAGAAAAGTGAATGGACAAGAACCTTAATTGCTTTCATTGATGTGTATTATTGATTGTATCTAAAATATAATCCTGAGATGCCTTTATATAGGTTATGCTAGCATAATCAATCTTTCCCTGTCTATAATAGGTTTATTTTTATACGTAGTGTACCACCCTATAAATAAAAATGTTATGAACATATTCAATTGTACATCTTTTCTCACAAGCGATTGTGAAACCTTCTCCATGTTTACTTTTTGAAGCACTGTCATATGGTTCTCTTCTTATGTATTCAAATTTCATCTTTTTATCATTTATGGTAATGAAAATTTTCTTTGGCGATAAAAAAGGGCAGATGAGCCAAATATATTAAACACATAACACAAGCATATATAGGAATGAACAAAAAGAAAATAATAAAATAATAATAATAATAATACAAGCATAGGATGAACCAGAGTCGGCATGCATAGATAATATTACAGACCAAATTAACCTAAATTATTTTTCCGGTGGATAAAGAACAACATCGATCCAGGATCAAATTAATATTGTCCACTAAAAAGAAAGGAAAGGATTAATGATCGACCCAACCACGTACATGCATCACCAAGCAACACTCCCAACCAACATGAGAGGCCACCACACAGCAACCACCTGCAAACACAAATACATATATACACAATTATCACAAGATTCAAAATGGAGTAATTAAGATACGGCATAAAACACTAAATCATGAACGCAATTAATCAAAAAAATATCCCGTGAGAACCATGAAACCCACGACGCACTTATCATTGTCCTAAAGAAGCATTTTCCTTCTTTCATGTCGTGTAGGTTTCGAGCGTTGAATGATACTCTAAGATACAATCCGAAAATCTTATTGAGTGTCACAATATTCACTCGCAGATGGGGTGCCAATTAGTCTTTCTCTAATACTTGCCCAGACAAAATAGAAAACTAAAATGACCGAGAAGAGAGCAGAACTCAAGATCTCAGTAACTTAAAAACCTAGTGTGATAATCCCACATTTATAGGAATATACAAGTGACTCCACCATAAAGGTCATGTCAGCCTTTCGAAAGCATGTATTTTTTTCCTCCGGTCAAACGGAAATTGAAAACATGTATGTTTATGAACAAACACGTTGTAGACACCTCAATCTGGACCTCCGAATAATTTTTAAGTTCCCCGATGATGAAAAGAAGGAAAAATATACCTTCAAGGCTTGGATTATTGCTCCTTTGTTACTCCTTCTCTAAACCTCAAGAAAACCCCTTTTCTACACATGTACGCCCACGATTCAATTGCAAAGAGAAAAACGCGTTGGCTCGATCAAAAACAACTTTTTTCATGACATACTGAGGACAAAATAGGCACACATTTCAATGTATAAAACACATTTGAGTGAAACCAATTGGGTTAGAAAGAGGACTCAACAAGCTTTCCAACGCTTTAAACCACGCTCAAATCCGAGTTCGAGAGGGTCTGGGGCAGCCCCGCGAAATTTAGTGTGCTGTGCTGTCTCGAAAAACCGCGCAGCATTTCAAAATGCAGCACGGCATTTTAGAAATGCCTTGCGGCATTTTAGAAAATTTCAAGAAATCACTCCACCGCACGAAATTTCAATACTTTGAACGGCACGCCGCGCGGCGTTTCGGGAAAAAATCTGACAGCAACAGCAAGTTGTTGGCCACGCCTGCATATGCAAAAATTGAAATATGGCTCGGCCAAAGCACGTTTTTCAAGTTTTTTTTGCCTTTGGGTGCACTCCAAGCACATTTTTACCTATAAATACGCCCCCTCTAGTTGAGAAGCCACCCCTTCAACTCTAGACAAAGTTACTCTTGCATTTTTTGGGCTCTCACACGCTCTCTCTCTCTCTAAAAAAATACTCTCATTCTTCTTTTCCTCTTAAGTTCAGTAAACTACTGACTTAGGAGGACCTCCACCTCAAAGCTTTCAAACATCTTCACATCTTCACATCCTTCAATCCTCATTTAAGCTCAAAAGGGGTTTTTCATTCCAAATCAACCGCTCCACTCCTCCACTTTCAAGCACATCCAAACCTTGATCAAAATGTATAAAATCTAGTTCCTTGGGCTAAACCACGTTTTGGCCTTGAGGAGAGTTCACCGAGGCCCTTCTCGGTCTTTCTATATTGAGTTTGGATCTCAAACGAGCTTTATATTCAAAAAACACAAAAAAACAATTTCTGCACTGGATACACTACATCGTGCGGCGTTTTACAACACCGCATGACATAGTGTATTACACCATGCATTATTTTATTTCTTGTACATATTTATTCTTATGTTATTCTGTTTAGTCTGTTTATTTCTTTTCTGTGCGAATACATTCCAAAGTTAAGTTTCATGTTAAAGGTTTTTTTTTTTAATTTATTAAATCTTTTAATATTTCAAAAAACTTTTAACAATGCTTTACATGATGAGATGAACGAATGTGTCTCGTAAATCATTTTTTCAGAGATTTGGGAAATACAAAAAACTATTTTGCACATCTATGTTTGTGTTGTCATGTAAAAGCGAACTGATTTTGGAATGCGTAGACAAGTACCCCGTACGGTGTTTTAGTTATATTGTGCGATGTATTCGGTCCGTCGCACGGTGTTTCACATGATATTGGCAGACTGCTATAATATTGTTATTTCACTTTCTGTACATTGCTCATCAAATCTCATGTCCCTTTCCCGTACATGTTTTAAAGTTAAGTTTTTCAAATGATATTAAATCTCCCATTTAAAATGCTTAGTAAGAGACCGGCCTTCACCGGGCGAGCGGGGTGCTTTTCAACAAAACCTTCCCCGTTCGTAACGTGGCTCCCGAATCCAAAATCTCGAAATTTTCGCTAGACCAAAAGCCTTTTTTTTAAAAACAAACTTTCGATTTCTCGGATCATCCATTTCAAAAATTCCAGTGGCGACTCTCGAGGACGCGCCAGTTGGAGAGCTCACAGTGGCGACTTTGCTGGAGACTTTTATTCAATACTTTACTTGTACTTTTTTTTTTTAAAAAAGTATTGAATAATTTAGAGAGCCAAGCTTGAAATGCATTTTTCTTGGGAGATTTACAATCATTTGAAAATTTTGAACTTTTTTTTTTACAATCTGCACCGCACAGCCTCGCTAGTGTGTTTTGGCAATCTTGTCCGGCTTACCTGTGAAAAACTCTCCCAGGATGCCTAGCAACCTCTGCCCGTGATGAGTCATCGTACCGCTCGACCATTGTTTTGCAATACACTTGACAACGGGAGGTACATCTTGGCTCTAGCCCGAGGAACCCAACTAAACCGAAACCTGCCTTTTGCACTTGTACATAACCGTAGAACCTTCTAAATTAGGATAGGGACCCCTTTACTTTTACTATGTGTCATATCGTACTTACGTGCTCATCTTATATTGTCATGCCTCATGCACATCATACATTCATCACGCACTCATGCAGGCTAGAGGTCAGGCCCCCGCAAACCGGTAGGCTAATTCGGCTTTTATAATAATTCTAGGTTCCACGGTCTTTAAAAAAGTTGCTAACACCCGATGAAGAGTCGCGGCCCATGGGACACACGTTGCTTAATACTAATTAGTCCTTAAAATGACGCATTTGGGGGAAATCAATTCTTACTAAGTTTTTGATACATTTTTCAATCAAAGTTTCAAAAAAAAAAAACAAAAAAATGAAAAAAAAATATGATGGAATGACTAAGTAATAATGTTGTGATACTTATACCATTTAGGCTAGTAACGTCATGCCACTCACACCATTCCGGTCACAGTACCACATCATTTTTACCACGTCATTTCAAAAACAGAAATTGAGCCTTTGAAAAAAAAAATTTGAAAACTTAGTTTGTTTTGACATCTCTTAAGTCTCGTTGTTTATAAAGGATACACTGTCAAAAGAAACTCTGAGGATCGATGCAACTTTTTGTTTTTTAAAACCGTTTTTTGTGAATCTAGGAGATTTAAAATCTACGGAGTTTGAGATACCTCCGGTGTTCGCCGTGCCCGAACGGCCTCTTTGGTCTGAATCTAGCCTTAGGATGTGCTTGTATCTAGGTTTCAACAACCTCATTGCTTTGTTTCGGACGGTCAAGATAAGGAGATTGGCTCTGGTTCCGAAGCATTTGAAATTTAACCTGCCTCATACGACTTACCCGTGGCTGCTGAAACCCTTGGTACAATCATATCCTAAGTGAGATTTGGAGCTGAGGTAGGTCTTAGGATGTAGACGACGCCGACAACATTGCATGGACATGATTCTCGGGAAGAATTTGAGCCGTCTTTTTGCTTACTATCAGAACCGCCCGGCTCAAAGGGGGGTTCGCAAAGAGAAGCTCAGTGACCAATGGTGATATCTGAAATGATGGGTCGAAGGAATGAAATAGGAAAAATCAGACAGGCTATGGTTGACCTAGAAGATCAACTCAAGCAATCAATCACGAACATAGATGGTCACCTCAAGTCATTCGTCGCCGATGTCCAAAAGAGCATGACCATGATGTTCGAATCAATGCAAGAAATCAGTGACCGCCTACCGGCCAAATCTACTCCGAGTCCAAAATCATCGCTTGTTGGGGATGCGATTGTCACTGACCCCCAAGTAGCAGATGCGAACAATTGTACTGAGCACGTTATTCGTGTGTAGCACGAATCGTGACACTATTATATTTGATATATATATACTCGATCGCTATGGTATTGAGCGAGGCTTAGAATGATAAATGTAAAAAGAACAAATGAGATGTGGTTCGAAATCAAAATCAAAACTATAATCAAACTCACACTCTTATTTCGAACCCAGCTAACAATATTTCTAATTGCAAACTCTCTCTCCTACGATTGTTTCTCTCTTTTCCCCTCATACAAATAAACACAGAATACATCGCTAACCTCCAATTTTCGTAGCCATAAATCACCCCTAATTAACCAGTCTCCCCACTAGTATGGAGTCATGCACCTACTTTTGAAGCCATTGAAGACACAGAGAACCAAGCTCACCTTTTACTTCATTGAGCACCAACGCCAGAGAAGAAACAAACAAGAAAAAACACCACTAGCATAGAACAAATAGCCATAAACACTATTAAAAAGCAACGGTACCAACTATCACTTCTATTCGTCCGTTATGTTTCCAATAATCAAACTCATATGGCTTTTTTCGGGTGTTTACGATAAATAACATTCAAAATCACCAAGCAAGTCACTTCGAGATCTTCTATGCAGTTGTATATACCTGTTAATGGGTTAGGAGCAGGTATCAGTCGTTCAGTAAAACTCTGGTCACATTCAAAGGGTGTGCCGAACATGCTGCTAAGCATAGATCTCAGCTCGAAATATTGGGAAACATTTTTTAACTCCAGGAGTGATAAAGCATGCTTGAGGTCATAGATGCTCTGGTCGTAGCCGGAAGAACACCCTTCGAGGGAATCCCTGGTTGTGTTCTCCATTTTGGTAGTATTATCCGCGAGGAGACGATCAATGTACTCAAGTATTGCAGTAGCGTTGGAAATAGTTTTGTCCATGACGATGCAGAGAATTCCTTTACGATGCGACTTAAGGTTGGATCGAGGATCGGTCTCAACTGCTGCAACGCACAAGTTGTAGTGGCCCGTTTCATTGCACAGATGCCGAACCAATCCAAGGTTTTTGTCTAGTGTTTCGAAACCATCACTGTCTTTCTTTGCAGGATCTTTCAATGGTGCTGCGAGAGCTGAAGATGGAGAGACGAGCGAACAAAGGGAAACGAAATACAAAATCAGCGCAAAACTAACCTCAACTTTGGCCATTAGTGCTGGACTGGCCTAGAAAGTTGAAATCAAGCACAATACATATGAGGAGAATATGTAGGAGAGCCCTAGGGTTTTATATGTATGGAGATAAAGGAGAGGAGGAATGATAGCTTTTATTGGTCAACGTAACTTTTATTTGAAGTAATACCTTTTAGCAAAAAATTATGTACTGTGTCCTTCCTAAATTGTAGTGAGATACGAACACAAATATTACATGGTTTGTAAATTAAAAAAATTAAACGGGATAAGTACAGGTTAGACTTGCGTAACATGATGATAACCATTTTCGTGTCAACTTGCAAAGACGCAACTCAAACACGACACGAAGCCAGCATTAATGCAAACTCATATAGGGGATGGATTTTCACTTTTAAAGTGGTGTTCTCCCTGTGATATATCCCATGCTGTTCACTTCTTTTTGCCTGCTCAACTGCTAGAATTTGGTGGTCATGTTCTGCCTACTTCCGTTCTTCGACTGACGTTTGCTGATTATGTGGCTGTTGGACCTTTGTTAAGCTGAGCCCGGAGTGTTGCTTGTCTTGCTGATGGACCTATGTTGTGCTGCTTGTGTTGCCTATGATTATCATTGAATTGGATGCTTAATGACTGCTCCTAGTTGTGGTTGTCATGACCTTGGGCTCATTCAATCTTCATTGAATGTAATTTTTCTACTTTTTTTTTTTGCCCCCTTTAGGCCTTTTACGGTACTTCATTATTTGTGGTCTGTAATTGGTCTCTCCTCGATGTACCATTTGTTGAGTTTATAGTAAAATTTTGTTGCCTCAAAAAAAAAAAAAAAATTCAAACTCATAGCCATGAGTAGTTTTTGTTTCATGATAGATTAATTTTGAATCCTATGAATCTCCTAATCTTGAGTAGAGAGAGAGAGAGAGAGAGAGAGAGAGAGAGAGAGAATTTCCTAATCTAAGAAGATTTTTAATTTTCAAAATCATGTTCGATCAACTTGTACGGTAACATATCAGTGTAATCATGGAAAGGAAAGACATGCACATTATTAGTACAACTTCATTACATTTTTTGATGATCAAAACCAACTAAATATTGAATTTCCTAATCACCGTATTTACATGCGACAAAACTCCAAAATTGGAGAAATTTTTGGGTACGGGATGAATATCACGTGGCTGTGCTCACGTGGTGCCCGAGCAACCTATCCGGGCCGTCCAAAAGTGTGTTGGACGGCCCAGATCGATTGAAACCCTCTCTCTCCTCTCACCTCACCACTCTCTTGAACCGATTTTACCCCTGCTAAAATTCGATCTTTCATTGAGTAGTATCTTCATCTTTAAGAGGGAGTATTTGATCGATCAAGGCTAGCTTAATTTCAAAATAGTCTCATGGATGCATGATCAGTTAGATAGTCTTATGCAACTAAATTAATAAATAGTCCATTTATAGTGCAACCTGGAGCCGGTCACCTCTATGATGCGGTAGCTCATAGCAAGCAGCTCTCCTTGAATTAATGCCAAGAGCAAATCTCCTTGATTGCTCTCCTTCAATTAGGACCATATATGTCTAAGAAGCTAGCTAGCTAGGTACTAAACTCAAACACATAAACCAATTGAATTAGCAACTGATCGATCGATACTAGTCTTCTCTCTATCTACAATCGTTATGGGAATTGGCCGGGCAAGGCTTTGACTGATGAATTAATGGAACAAGAACAAATCACTTGTAATGAGGGATTCGAAATCAAAAACCCATAAGCAAACTCACACTTCTATGTCAAACTTAACCCAGATAACAATCTTTCTTATTGCAAACTCTCTCATACTCTTGATTAATTCTCGCTTTTCCACTCATACAAATCAACACAGAATACATTGATACCTCCAATTTTAATTAATTGCCACAAATAACCTCTTAACCAGTTGATTGTTCTGATCAGCCTCCCAAATGTTTTGGACCATTTTTTTCCACTTTGAAGCCATTGAAGACACAGAGACCCAGGTCTGCCTTTTACTTACCAACGCCAGAGAAGAAAGAAAATTAAAAGCAAACAAACAACCATTGATCAGAAATACTAAAAAGCAACACCAACTATCACTTTTATTCGTCCATTATGTTTCCAATAATCAAACTCGAATGGCTTTTTTCGGGTGTTTACGATAAATAACATCCAAAATCGCCAAGCAAGTCACTGACAGATCTTCTATGCAGTTGTTTATACCTGTTAATGGGTTAGGAGCAGGTATTGGTCGTTCACAAAAACTCTGGTCACATGCAAAGGGTGTGCTGAACATGCCGCTAAGTACAGATATCAGATCGAAATATTGTGTAACATTTTTCAGCTCTAGGAGTGATAAAGCATTCTTGAGCTCATAGATGCTCTGGTCGTAGCCGGAAGAACACCCCTCGAGGGAATCCCTGGTTGTGTTCTCCATTTTGGTAGTATTATCCGCGAGGAGACGATCAATGTACTCAAATATTGCAGTATCGTTGGAAATAGTTTTGTCCATGACGATGCGGAGAATTCCTTTACGATGCGACTTAAGGTTGGATCGAGGATCCGCCTCAACTGCAGCGACGCACAAGTTGTAGTGGCCCGTTTCATTGCACAGATGCCGAACCAATCCAGCTTTATTGCCTAGTGTTTCGAAACCATCACAGTCTTTCTTTGGAGCATCTTTCAATGGTGCTGCGAGCGCTGCCGGTGAAGACGCCAGCGAACAAAGGGAAAGGAAACACAAAATCAGCGCAAAACTAACCTCAACTTTGGCCATTAGTGCTGGACTCGCCTAGATATATAGTTGAAATCAATCACAATACATAGGAGAGGAACATGTAGGAGACTTGTTCTATAGTTTAAAACGTTCTACTAGCCTAGTGTTTGAGTTTGAAATTCATGTTGAGACTTGTTCTATAGTTTTTAATGTTATGATTTGCTTATAATTGAATATTTTTTGTTGGTTTTATCATTTTCGCGATTATAATACCCTCAATCTTTTTAATTAATGGGTTAAATAAGTTGTTCATGCGCGGCATTGCTAGAATTTATAATTTTATATACATAACAAAAAAATAACATATTAAGAGCCTTATCAATGTCAACCCGAAAATAATACGATTTTAAGTAGGTCAAGTTAGGACCCATTCCGCTACATAAGGCGAAGGTTTAAAGAGCAACATACTAGCATCTGCATCGACCAAATTAAAGAGATTTTTTTGTATGTGTTTTCAAATCTTATCGGGCATTTCTTATCTTCTTAGGTAAATTTTTTTTTTTTTTTGACCCATTGGACTTTGTTGCAAGTTCAAAACTGAGTAAAGCACAACAAACCAAAAAAATCAAACCTTACCATGAAAACGAATAAACTCCAAATTTAATTGCCACAAATAACCTCTTAAATTGTTCTGATCAGTCTCCCAAATGTTTTGGACATTTTTTTGAACTTTGAGGTACAGAGTACCCAAGTTTTGTAAGAATATTTCCGTTATTGGCCCACGTTACGAAATCATATGGTAATTATATATTGACGAGATTATGAACTATATCTTTTCCCCTAAGAAATTTAAATACCTACATTGTAAACTTAAATCCTCCGACATACTTTGCAAAACGAACTTTCTCTAATGATGTTGGATCTATGTATATACTTATTCAAGAGTCCGACATGGGTACTTGCGCAATTAAAAAAGTTTTGTGTAGCTTAAGTCTTTGTTCGTATTGGAGTTTGTCCCACATGGGTTTATTATCTCCTTCAAAACTAGTATGAGTCCGGACAGCCTCTCCACTTATTGTCAATTGATTTTGAGTTGGATGCTTTAACACA
Source organism: Rhododendron molle (assembly GCA_025413875.1). Taxonomy (NCBI): domain Eukaryota; kingdom Viridiplantae; phylum Streptophyta; class Magnoliopsida; order Ericales; family Ericaceae; genus Rhododendron; species Rhododendron molle. The sequence continues at coordinate 5,252,299 of CM046390.1, forward strand.
GTATGAGAGCTAGAATTTCAGAGAATTTGTTCCTTGCTTGACGATTTCATAGTCCTAATTTAATAGGTTGCCCCAAGCGTAGGGCGGAGACCGACGTAGCACAATATCCGGTAAGACCAGAGTCAAATCCACAAAGACAATGATATGTGCTGACTAAAAATTCGGATTGTTACTTATTTAAACTGGCTCTTAGGTAGCCACCTCTTGTCGTTTTATGCAGAGATTAATTAAAACTAGAAATTGATTGTACTTTTCAAATAATTAAAAAGAAGGCACGGTCATAGGGTTCATAACACTCACAACCAGTCCGGATTAATCTGCGCCAATCGGTAGTGAGAAAAAGATACCCCGAAAGATGCGAAGAATGGGTTTTGGACTCCCATTCACATGGGCTCCTCGTCTAACGAATGTTCTTTAATAACCTAAAATTGCTTTTTTTTTTTTTAATGTTTGAAAATAGGAGCAGTGCCCGAACTGGTCACGGTGTGCTAATCACCCCGTGACCCTACCTGTACGACTATTCATTAATCATTGCACAAGAAACAAAAGAAATCCTAGATTGAAACATACTTCTATTGCTCGGGATAGGAAATAAACAAAAGATCTAAGTTAAACAAGAACCAATGAACAACTTTGATAAAGAACGAAAATCAATACAAATTACCGGAGTGCGAATAATTAAACAAAACTTCAACTACTTGAAAGAAAAAGAGAACAATTTGGAACGCAGCCCCCGTTCTTCATTCTGTTTTGCGTGCGTCAAAGCTCCTGATGGTTGCCTCCGTTGTTCTCTGTTGTGCGGTCGGAAAAAAAAGTGATTCCATGAAACCCTTTTTTTTTCCCTTTATATATATATATGGTGGACCATTCCAGTTGTAATCAGCAGATATTTTCCCCAAACAACAATTAACGGGCCCACTTCACTAAACTCCATCGGTAATTCTTTTATTAACACAGAAATATGGCCCATGATAATTTCCAGCCACACCCACATGCAAAGACTAGCAGGAATTTGATCCACTGCTTCTCGTTTTATTTAATCTATCTCTTGATTAATTTCATCGGCGCCGGTTTTGCTTGGTACAAAAATAAAATTCAACTTGACACTTTAGCTCCAAATATTATTCATCGGCTCCATGAGTTCTGAAACATAAATACCAAATCTCAAATCCCAAGCAACGTACTAAGCGGACATAACAAGCCTAAGTTAGGGAGCGCAAATAGGCGTATTTTTTTTGACATAAAGAAGTTCATAGATAGATAAAAGTCATTACAAGAGTCATAAATAATAAATACAGCCCCAAAGACAAAAGGATACAAAAACTTAAATCTAGAAAAAGGAGTACAACAAGCATAAAAGATAGGCAACTTCCAAAGCCAAAAAGATCCACTTGAGGAAGGTTATCCCTTGTCAAAAGGATAAGATATGTTGACTTCAGAGTGAATCCTAAAAGCGGCCGCAAATCTTGCCAAAAAGAAAGCTTGATGAACTCTGATGCGCTCGCATAAGGTTATACTGAAAATGTGGAGTTCTTGAGCTAGAAAGCAGAAGTCAAAAACCAGAGGGGCTGCAATTGCCGGGAATTCCTTAAAGCTTCTCAACTGCTGGAAAAGACAAGAATCATTAGTGTGTATGTTTAAATGCAGCATATGGTTATCAATGGCCCAACTCACAGCCGTTATGAGAGACATGATAGAAGCACAATCCTTGCGAGAATTGGAGCTCTTGAAAGAGGAGCCCACAATCCTAGAGTTAACCATAAAGGTAAGACCCACACCCGTTTTCTTGAGCTGCAAATTAAAGGAAGTGGCACAGAAAATATCCAAGACAGGTATTTCTGAGAGCGAAGGCATGGATTTGCATGAAAAGTAAAGGCTGTTTGTCTATCAGAGCAAAGAGAGTCTTGATGGTAAGGAGTCCGTTGAGCAGTTCCTCGAGTTTGGAGAGTTTGAACAGTCCCAAAACCCCTCCCAAATTCACTGGATAATCTAGTTGATTTGAGGAGGAAAAAGGCTTGGGCTATTGATTGGTTCATAAGCTTAGCATGGGGGAAGAGGTTGAGGACTCAAAAACATACTTATTTCTGGTAAGCCAAATGCACCATAGAATTGAAGATATCCAAGAAAAGAATTTGTGAATATCCAAAGACATGACATGACCTAAATTATGCAACCATCCTAGCCAAAAAGGAAGGGAGTGACTAGGGGTTTCAGAAATGCAAATCCCAAGCTCAGAACCAAACCAAATAGGCCTCACAAACTCACACTGGAGAAAAAGATGGACGAGACTCTCAAAGGATTGCTTGCAAAACCTTTCCATCCTCTATTAACTAAGAGGTCACCCACGGGTAAGCATTCGTGGCTCAATTGCCATAAGAAAAACTGGATTTTATGGGGGATTGGTAAGAACCAAATGAAGTTCCATGTAAAGTTTGGCCAAGAAGAGTGAATAAATGAGCTGGGGGCAGAGGAATGGAGTGTGAGGGATAAAAGAAGAGAGTATGCTGAGTTTACATTGAAGTCTCCATCTTTGGAGTGCCACCAGATGTTCCTGTCATCAAAACCAAACTGAGAGAGTGGAATGGATATGATACGAGCTGAGATATCAGGAGGAAAGAGAAAAAATGAGATGCTGATTCCATTCTTTTTTCCCTGGGATGAAAAGTTTATCAACAGTAGCATTCCTAAGAGGAAGAAAATAATTGAGAGGTGTGTCATCAGAAAGACAGGAGTTCAGTTTAATGGGAAGAGGAGACGGGAGCCAAAAGTCATTCCAAATAGAAATTTTATCCCCAGCACCAACCTGCCATCTAATACCCTTGACAAGTACATCTCTACCTAGAAGAATGCTCTTCCATGCCCAAGAACTTGAAGATGTTGATTTGACTTCTAGGAAAGGTATGGAGTGACAGAATTTTGAGAGGAAAAAAGACGAGAAAAGACAGTTGGGATTTTCCAGAATTTCCATCCCTGCTTGGCTAGGAGGGCTTGGTTAAAAAGTTTTAAGTTCTTAATACCCAAACCCCCCTTAGATTTTGAACCCCAGTTCTTCCAATGGAATGAATTCTTGTTAGCGTCACCAGACCAAAGGAAATTAGAAAAAATGGAGGAGATTTTCCTAGTGACGTAGGATGGGAATTTGAGACAAGACATGTGATAGACAAGCAAGGAAGTAAGAATGTGCTTAATAAGGGAGAGCCTCCCAGCTTTATTAAGGAGTAATGAAACCCAGCCTTGACATCTGTCATCAATGTGAGAAATAATATCCTGGAAAATCTCTCTCCTCTTAGTGACTAAATACAAGTTAATCCCAAGATACTTCCCAAAGTAAGGAGAAAAGGGAATGTTGAGGGCAGAGGATACGAGGGGATAAAGGGATGGAGGAGAGTTTGGGCTGATGAATATGCATGATTTGTGGAAGTTAACGACTTGGCCTGAGAGTTGAAAAAGGAAACTATCATCAGCAAACAAGAGGTGAGTGATTGAGGGACCAAGTTGTGAAACTTTTATCCCTTCAATGAAACCCTGGTCCTTTGCTGAACTTATCAAAGAAGATAAGATATCAACACAGAGGACAAAGAGATATGGGATAAAGGGTCCCCTTGACGTAGGCCTTGTGAGGGATGAAAATATGGAGTGTAAGACCCATTAACAAGGACAGAATAGGAGACAGTAGAGACACATTGCATGATTAAATGGACCCATTTTTGTGGGAAACCATAGAGATGCAGAACTTGCTCCAAAAAATCCCATCGGATACGGTCAAAAGCCTTATTCATATCCAATTTGATAGAAGCATAGCAATCAGAGCCCTTCTTTTTATTCCTAACAAAGTGAGTGAGTTCCTGGGCAATAGAAGTGTTATCAGAAATAACACGACCAGGAATAAAACCATTTTGGAAAGGAGAAACCAAAGAGCTAATGACCATTTTGATTCTGTTAGCTAAGACCATAGAAATGAGTTTATAGATGACAATTGCACAGGCTAATAGGTCTAAAGTGGTCAACAGAAACTGGGTTGCCATTCTTTGGAATGAGAGCAATAAAGGTTTTGTTCACTTCTCTAAGTAATCTCCCAGAGTTGAGGAAAGAAAGGACAGCTGAAGTGATTTGAACAGAAAGCTGGGGCCAACATTTTTGATAAAAAATCGGTGGAATCCCATCAGGACCAGGAGCTTTTAAGGGAGCCATTTGGAAAAGAGCTATTTTAACCTCCCAAGCTTGGAATGGAAGATTTAATACAGCCAACTGATCATCTGAGAGAGTGGAGAAAGGAACAAAGGATTGAAGAGAATCTAGGGAAGAGGGAGAAGCTGAAGAATAGAAAGAGTTGAAGTGCTGATGAAACTCAATCCTTATATCAGATTCATCCTTCAAGACATGCCCAGAGGAAGAGTTTAATTGCCAAACATGGTTTCTGGCTCTTCTTGCTTTTGTCATAGAGTGAAAAAATTTAGTATTAGAATCCCCAAGAGTCAGCCAATGTTGTTTGGCTCTTTGAGCCCAGAATAACTCTTCTTGTTCCAAAAGAGAATCCAGTTCCTTCCACAAAGATTTTTCAAGCAAAAGGTTGGAAGAGGAGATATTCTCAAGAACAGTACATAACTGAGATTGAATCATTTTTATTTTAACAGGAATAGAGGCCTTTCTCTCTCTAGCCCAAAGCTTCAAAACTTTGAGCATGATTTTATTATGGTTCACTACTCTAAAGAGAGGGGAACCAGGAAGAGGCAAATTCCAAATGAATTTGATGATTTCGGTGGCTGTAGTGTTTTGCAGCCACCAAGCCTCAAATTTGGAAGGAAAGGGAAAGAAGGCTGAAGGAGGAGAGGTGACAAAGGAAATAGGGGCATGATCAGATCTAGATATGCCCAAGTTGGACATATAAGCTTTAGGGAACAAGTCCAGCCACTCAAGATTACACCAACCCCTATCAAGCCTTTCAAAAGTACATGCATCTCCTTCTCTGTTGTTAGTCCATGTAAACCAAGGACCTACATTTTTAACCTCTACAAGACCAAAGGAAGCAAGGAAAGAATGGAATGAGAGAGATCCTGGGGTATGGTGACTGTTTTTTCCCCATTTATCTACTGGAGAAAGGACTTGATTAAAGTCCCCACAGAGGAAAAGAGGGCCAGGATAGGAGGAGATGCCTGCAGACAAAGAGGCCCAAACACTATTTCTCTGTTCAAGAACAGGATGGCCATAAATAAAACCACAGAACCAGGAAAAACCCAACTCATTCAAGATCGAAGTAAGGATAAAGTAAGGGGAAGAGGCAAGACAAGATAAAGACAAAAAACTTTTCCAACCTACCCAAATACCACCCCTGGAACCAATAGCATCAACACCAAAACAATTAGAAAAACCATGCTTAAAAAACAGCTTATTAGCAGAGACCACATCTGACTTAGTTTCAAAAAGAAAAATTATGCCAGGAGAGTGTTCATGGATCAAACGAAAGATTGCTCTGACTGTAAGGGATTACCAAGACCCCTACAGTTCCAACAAAGGATTTTCATGGTTAGGGAAAATTTGAAAAGGAGTTAGGCTCCAAAACTGATGATGAATGCAGGAAATTCCGAAAAGAACAGGGAATAACAATTAAAGAAGATATCTCTAAGTCCATGAAGTCATGGATACAACTAAAAGATGAAGAAGGGTCTACAAAAGATATACCTGGAGGTTGTTCCCTTTGGTTAAGTTGGACTAGTTTAGAACGCTTGCCCCCCCTTGAAGAACCTGAGTCTGAAGAGGAAGAAGACCTCTTTTTTGAACCAGATAACCGCTGCTGATTGGCATTGCTTAAAGAGAGGAAAGAGGAAGCCTCCCCAAGACTGATGGGCTGAGTATCAAAGATCACAGCGGTATCCTCCCCATTGAAGTCAGGAGCCGAGCATCTAAAAACCTCAGTGATGGAGGTAGGTTTTAGGTCAAGATCAGAGGACATTTTAGGTGGAGGGGGGACAGAATGAGGGAGGTTCTCACTTGTTGCATGGGCTGGGAGGGAATGGGTTTCTAGCAGTAGAGGCGCTGGAGTAGTTAAGGTCATTTGTGGTGATGAGCTAGTAGTACCCACATGCAGACTTGGATTTGGAGTTGGATCAATGTTCAAGCTATGGACTGAGCCCAATAGAGGGGAGGAGTGCAGTTGAGAAGGTTGGGTGGTGAGGTTGTTAATAGGGATAGGGTGTGGTGTCGGGGGATTGATAAGGCTAGGTGAAAGAGGACTAAATGTGGATAGAACAGTGTGCCACCAGTTGGATGGTCCTTGAGCAGGAGGAGGGGAGACAGCTTCAACAGTTGTAGGAAGGGGGTTGGGATCGTTAAAGGGGGGAGAGCCTTCATCAGGGGTATGGAAATTATCTTCATCAGAGTGGCTACCTGAGATGTCAACATTAAAGATGAGATTTTGGTCCATTTCCATTTCCTGCACCTCCTCTTCATAGAGAACCCAAATGCGAGTAGTTCTATTGCAATCTGTGTTCCGAAAGGCTCACAGAGAAGAGGTGAACATAGGTTGGTTATTCTCCAGAATAAGGGGAAGGGTGGCATTGAAAGAAGAATGGTCATATCTTTGGTGCAGGCTTTCAAGGACTTCCACTAAACTGGTCTTGCATGCAGAGTTAGAATGGCCAATCTTTCCACACTTATAACATATCCTGAAGAGTTTTTCGTATCTGAAGGGGATCCAGTGGAAATCTCCTTCTAAGAGTTCAATGAAAGCCCCTGGGATTAGGGGTTCATCAAGGTGGATCCTGACCTTGAACCTGAAGAAATCTAGGCTCCTTGTTCTATCATCCGACCAGTCCACTTGAAGAAGGTGGCCAGCAGCAAACCCAAGCATATTGGCGAGATCAGAGTAGTAGCATTCAATAGGTATATTGTGAGCTTGAACCCACACATCCATAGAAGGGAACTGAAGTTGGGGTAGGACCGTGTTTGGCTTCCAAGGTTGAAGAACAAGAACAGCCCCATGGATATTCCATGGCTGTTCTGCTAAGATACGCTCCAGATCATATTGGTCGTCGAAGTGGAAGCAGAAGACTCCAGATCGTTTTTCCACCATAACCAGGCCTTTAGTGTGCCAAAAATTGTTAACAAGAAGCTGGACAGTGGTTTCAGAAAAGGAACGATTGTCAATAAAACGACCCAGTAAAGACTGGTGCCATAAGTTCCTCAGTTGGGTAGATATAACGGGGTCAGTGGGAAAATGCCATCCTCTTTGGTCTATGAAGTCTGGGTCATCAGCATTGGAAGAGGCTTCACTTAAGCAAGCCATTAAAGCAGCAGTAAATGGGTGAGAGATTCAGGGATTTCAAAGAGGGGTAGACAGAATTAAGAAGAAGAAAACATAGGGCTTTAAAAGAGAACTTAACCGTAGGGAACAGAGAGAGAACCTCAGGTAAATCCTATGGGATTTGAGAAGACCAATCCAAATAGAAGAAGCAAATGATTATGTTGTGCAACAGCCAATACGAGCAACCACAGGATTGGCTAGAAAAGATAGCGCCGAAAAGAGAGATTTGGGGGAGAAGAGAAAGGAAAAGGATTGGTGGAAAGAAACAGAAAATTGCTCGAGAAGATTGTGGGAGACAGGTTGAATTTGCACCAGTGGAAGATGAAAGATCAAAAGCTCCAAAGGAGCAAGGGAGCGAACCCTAACTTTTAGAGAGAGAAAGGGTCAATAAGTGCTACAAATTGCAAATAGGCGTATTTACGCACCTATCATTCCCCCTTGTTTGTGCCATAAGTGCACCGGTGTTTGTTGTGATCCATGTTTTATGGATAGTTCATTTACCTCTCCATGTGCAAGTCGGGGTTGCACATACAGGGGAGCATTAGAGTTTGTCCCACATAGGTTAATTATCTCCACTCATAAATGAGCCAAAACTAGTATACGAGCCTAGGCTGCCTCTCCACTCATTGCCAATTGGTTTTGAGTTGGATGCTTTAACTGTTTAACAATCCGCAAAAGCACTTTTATATGAGCATGATTCACATTTCTCTCACAAGGCTTCAAGACTGCTAGCTTGGTGGAGTGGTAGTTGGATGCTTAATGATCTACCACAAACTTATCTCATATGTTTACTGGTAGGTTATACTTCAGATTCCAAAAAAATGCAACAATGACAAGATTAGATACTAGGACTTTTGTGCACCAAAGTGTCATCATCATGCAGACCTTCCCATCAAGATTAGCTTATACTGATGCAAACATTGCCTAAATAAACCATACTATTCCGCAACACTGATGGCAACAAGCCAATAATTAAAAGAAGAATGCAAGAAACTTTCCAGTATTAGACTTACCGATATTATGTTCCATCAAAGTCTAGTGAGTTGGAACTTATACCCGCATGCAACAACCCTCGTTGAAAATTTTTGTGATTTGGTGCCGCCTAATGAACTCTATTGGTGCGTGTTTCACTTCAGCTACAGATTTTAGTCAGATTAGAGCTCAACATTTGGCTTGGATTGGCCAAGTGTGCTCGTCTGATAACCAATCACATATCTGTCATGCATGTATCAGAATAAATGGCATGAGTTTAAGGGCCTGGAGTCGGTATTCAAACAAATGCAAAATCACAGTGTTAAAGAACATGTAACAAATGCATTTTCCCTTTACCACAGAGAGTGATGACTTTAAAATTCTCACTACAGTTTTGATTCCAACTTAACATCATTTCTTACCTTAATCAACAGAAGATCTGGCACTTGAAACAGCATAACCATTAAAGGGGATGGCAGGAGTGCGTTGTATATTACTAATTCGGTTTCTGCGGAGAGAATTTGGGTCTATTCCTGCCTTATGAGCTGCAATAACACCTATGGCTTCCCAATAGTTTGAGACCTTGACCTGAAAGAGAAGTCCCACACATTTCAATTATTAAGCTCGGAATCAATCCAACAAAAAACTAGTAGCAAATAAATATTCCTTAGTTGAATACTAAGAATGCTTTGACATTCACAAGTTTGATCTATTCAAAAATGCGGTGCTCACTTTTATTCAAAATCACATATATTTGCACGTTTTTCGATGGACCCATTCCACCTCATTGGAAAGCATGTGATACACGTTACTTCAAGGCATCAGTATCGTAATTAAGGATACTCACAGTATAATCTGATATTGTGATCTTTAGAGATTTTCAACTATTGTGTCTAAAGAAGTCGCTTCATCCTGAAAAAAACTTTTGACAATGATACATCACATCAACATAATGATCATGTTAGAGTCATGGTAAACTTAGTGACCTAACTTGCCCACCAAGATTGGTGACCCCACTTCCAGAACGCAAATTAACGAATTTAGTGAAGTTAAATAGCTATATTTATGTCAAATCCGCTAACTCGGAATGAGTTTTACTTCAACCAATAGCTTTATTGCCTTATTCAAAGATTTCCTATATCCATACACGAGAGGCGCAAGTGAAGCTCTTGCGGTCTCGCTTCTGCTTTTGCTCCAGCTCCCTCTTCATGAATTGATTACTAACATGGTAACTTCAAATTTCATAATTTTGTTATCTTGAAGATGTGCTCTTACAAAACTCAAAAGGACGAACCAAAAAGAAACAGAATAAATGCAGATTATTTAATGCTTACCGCTTCAATTCCAAATTTGTCTGGTGTATCATGGAGAACTGTTTCATTCTCCTCCACAGTAATTATGAGTGGCTGTACCAAAGTCACCGTCAGTAACATGAAGATATCAACAACTGAAAGCTAATTTCTTGTGGGAAAGCATAATGACGTATTGTAGGACTACATGACGAGAACAAGTCATTCTTACACGAGACCAAACTGATTTTTTCAAATTCATTGTAACACTTTAAATTATGAAATGAGAACAGCTACTGCATAAAACGTTTTACCTTGTTCTGTTGATATTTCGCAAATGCAAGAACACCATCCCCGCCACAAGCATCTGCTGGAAGAATGACACTGTCTACATCACTTGCCAATATGCAACCCATTTCTAAGGAACCAGAGCTCTTCACTATATACTGTGGTGCATTACTCAGCCCAGCGAGCACGCATGGCAAGAATGTGTATCCTATCTGTCACATTGGATTGAAATTCAGCTTTTCCGATACGGAGAAATTGAGGGATGCAGTACTGAATTGAGAATACATCACTCTAACAATCAGTAGGCATGCTTGTTCATTTGCTGGGTGAGAACAGGGAAAACCACTAAACTGTTCTTCATTTATCTGTTTAATTTAAATGCATACACTATACACATAATGTAAACGACCATGACGATACCGATAATGTTTTTTTTCGGTAAGTAAGATACCAATAATGTTGTGTGAAGGCCTGAAGCAATATGCATGTTTTGGAAAAATATCGAGTTGTACTATTCTTATTCAGTTTGTCATGCCTGAAGAGTGAAGACATAATTCAGAATAAATTCTTTCTAGTGTACGAGATGGCACAACAAAATTATTATATGCTGACAACACTATATTTACAGCATTTTACAACTTTGCCTGAACAAGGAACCTCTAGTAAGACATCTTTCCAGGATATAACCTTTCAAGTTCTCTTACAAAAAGGGGGAAAAACCAAAACAAAAGTTGCCACCATCACCATTCAGAAACTTGGTACTGATTATTTATCAGCAAATTGATATCCTTGGACCTGCAATTAATGCAACGGCTACAAGTGTTTTAATAACGTAACCATGGAGCCTTTGTTGCAAGGAACAGTGTTCATATGGTCTTCCAACGCAAATCCCCTCAAATAAAATACACAGTTTGATAGGAAATAGGAAATAACTGAGCTTAACATATGCCGTATTGATTATATTACGCACATAATCCAGGGTTCAAAAAATTTTAGAGCATTTTCTGAGAGCACTAACTTCTTTGTTTCTATGAAGAATCTACTCACCTCTTCGGCAGCTGATTTTGGACATAGTGACTTGCTTAAAGGAAGGGGAGAAAGAGCAGGAGCATGTGCACAAGGGATTTGGAATTCCTTCACCACTAGATGGCTTATAATTGCTTCCACCCCAGCCAAAACATCTATTCCCTGCACAGTAAGTAAACACAATATGGAGTACAACGTCCACAGAACTGCTTGAGTATCGTCTAAGTGGCAAATGGACATAAGCAATATGTAAAATATCTATGTCCAGTCCAGCACATAAGACATAAATGATGAATGCATGATATTAGCTACAAGTCTTGTGATCACCTAGCTGGTGAAAAATACTAATCAGGATCCCAGAAACATTTCATTTACATGATGAATTTGGTGCTTGTTAATAAATCATACATCATAATACGAGCAAATTTTAGTTTGGGTGACCAATACAACCAATTTTCTAAAAGTTGGCCTACGCTCTTGGCGACCACCCAAAGCCTAGATTTTTGGGTCTAGGAATTGATTAGGCCTTTTAAACGTTAGTCGGGTATTAGTCAGGGATTTATCAGTTAGGCAGGGATTAGTCGGCTAGGCGGGGATTAGTCAGCATTAGTCGGGACTTAGTACAGGATAAAACGGCTAGGCGAGGATTAGTCAGCTAGGTGGCAACTAGTTGGTAGGTCTATTTTGTAGTTTTTTTTTTTTTTTTTTTTTTTTTTTTTTGGGGCGGGCGGGTTTGGAGTCTTGAGTCTTAATTCTTTTCTTCCTACCCTTATGTCATATCTTACTCAAACTTCGGGGGAGGTGGGAGATATTTTTTTGAAAAATATAGAAAAACCGTATCTAGAGGCCCGATTAGTCCCTGACTAGTCAGCCTAGGCGCTAGGCGCCTCTCTTCCGCCTGACTAGCGCCTAGTGATTTTTAGAACATTGACAACAACAACAATAATAGTACCCATGTAACGCCCAATCGATGAAAAAAATGTCAAGGCCCAACTAAGATAGGAAAAAGGATCCCGCTGAGAAGAATTCACATGTTTCTTCACATTCAGTTTGGAAGTCATTCATGGTCATAAGCATGTATCCATCTTAAGGAAGACAGGCTGCATATTATTTCTTCATTGAAAACATTGAATATCCAAGGGTTCACAAATACAAGACAAATTGCCCGAAAATAAGAAATAATGAATAGATGAACATGCAATAAGATACAGCAGCAAATTCCTGACATAACAAGATGATGGAGGACTTACTAAAAAGGTGGGAAAATGTCTGCAGAATGTCAAAACCCAGTTATCCAATATGCATAACACATTTATAGCAGTTGCACATAACGACATAGACCTACACGAAATGATTGTGGATTCTAGAGCGGTGCTAACATCAAAATCTTACCTAAAATATAATCACCATACCATTCCTTGCCGATAATCATCCACTTCTTGAATATCATCATCTGGAAACCGTGCCACAACTGCAATCGCATTAACTGATGATCTGTTAATTAGTGTATCTACAGCCCTCAATAACGAATCAGAGCCTTTTATACTCCCTGTTGATTGCCCAGTCTTTGGATCAACCCATTTTTCCACCTGCAAAGATGTCTTAAGCATTAAGCAACAAGGTACTCTAAGTCTGGAAAAATCAAATAATTAAGAAGTAACCAGGGCATTTCCATCGTGAAAGACAATACAGCAGCGGCAAGCATCTCTCTATCCATTGCCTAGGTAGAAGTGAAACTATACATGAAACAACTTCAGATGAGATTAAACTTTGAAGTTACTGAGGATCGTTTATCTATTTTAACTTTAAATGAGTTGTTCTTCCCTCCCTCACGGGAATCTAACATCAATATACAATGAAGAAGTGCTATCAATGACTATATCTCAACAGACAAAGTATTATGCTCAGTAGGTTCATGGTTTATATCTCTGACCAAGAATCCTAGTAACCATCAAATAAATGGACACTATGTCATAGTTCATACATTAAATCAAGAAAAACATGCTCTACACAGCTTCTTTTGTTTTCGATTAATGCTCGCTCAAGAAGAGGCCAAATAATGGGAAAGTTCAAGTTGAGTCCATTAATGAACTGTGTAGCATAATATGTTGATACCTGCAAAGGGGCATCCGTGACAGTATATTCGACAACCGGCAGTCCAAGGGAAGCCCTTGTAGCATCAACCACTTGTAGTTGACGAATGCGAAGCTCGTCCTCTATTGCAGCATCAAGAACCAATCCCACCTGATTTGCAAAACATACTCAATATAGAGACACAAGGTAAGAAGCAAGGATTGATACTGTTGAGTGTTGGCACATAATATCTGATCATCAACAAGTGATGAAACATTAGTAACAAACTACTGGAGCACACCTTGTTTTGATGCACTTGTTTTAATGCCCACAAACCTTCTGCAAACCGATCAAGAGCATAACCCTCAACGTACAAAACATTCGGCATTGGCCAGTATAACATTGCTGCATTAAGAACCTGTAAAAAATTATGATTTACCATTATGATTTACCAGAGGGAAGGAGTTACAGATTTGTATGCCTGATGTAGCAACCCTAACACGTTGGAAGCAGGGCCAGAACGGGGTATAAAACAAAAAACGTTACTCCATTATTTAATGGACAAGTTTACCGACTTCACGATGTTCATGTACTTTTGTCAACATCATAAGTGTTGACACAGACATGACACCCCGCACTCCAAAAAAGTGTCGGAGACATTTAAATGAGCATTACAATTTTTAGTGGGCCATATCGAGGACACGGTAGGAAATCATTAGGAGGACAAAATACAATTCTAAAAGTAGTCATGGTCTCACTGTTTATGCTTAGTTTATGAATACTCATCGGGTGACTATTGTTATATATATACGCATGTTATTATAATGTATGTTCAATGTGTCCTTGTACCCTGTCATGTCATGTCGTGTTCTTTTCCCCGTTAAGAAGCATGTGCCAAATTTGGCAAACAAATAACATCGTGCTATTAGTGCTCACGACTTGCTACACTGCTAGAGTATAGTTGAGGCAATCGTGCATAGTTTTCATCAGATACACCAAAATTCTACACTGCTAAAGATGACCTAAATCTCACACTTGATCCATCCCATATAACATCTGCCAAGCTTCAAATACTAGAGTCTCATAAGTTTGTTATACCACGCTTGGCACCAAAAGGGCCAAACCTTCCGCCACCAGATTTCAAACCATTTGATGCCCGCTTATTCTCGTTTCTCCGTTCGGATTCTACTTGGTACTATAAAAGTTGTACAAGCAAATAATTTTAGGGACTACAACTGCAACACACACACACAGAGGGAGAGAGAGAGAGAGAGAGAGAGCAATACATTAGGGTGTGAGATAAGACAGTCAACGATGGAGGCAAGAGCACGAGCAACGGGGAGAGCATCACCGGCAAAGCCACCAATGGAAGCGCCTATCCCTGTTGGCACTATCATCACGCTCGTGTACGCCCTCTTAAACTGCCCCAGTCAACACGCTCACTTCAGTACATCAACAACAACGTATATGTATACGTATGGTACACTTGGAAGCAATTGTATCTATTTGTGCTATACATAATAGAGCAATAAAACTTGAAATTTGGTGAAGTGACTGACCTTCGCTGCCGGAAAATAGTGGGAACAGAAGATTCTGCGCGGCCGTGAGTGCGGCGGCCGGCGTCGTAGGTGGCGGCCGGGGGCGGAGGGGATTGGCAGAGTGTTGGTCAGCAATGCCATCCGTCGTCGGCCGGAAGATTGCGTTCGCTTTGCGCTCTGTGCTGTGGAAATGAGCAGACAGGATTTTTCTGTTAACCCTATTTCGCAGGTTCGTTTAAAAACAAAAAATTTACTGTACTTATAATTTTTAAACTTGAAAATAATACTCCGTATAATTATGGAAATAATTTTTCGATTTTCTTTGCAACATTCAAAATCAAACAAGATCCGTATGGCACAAAATATTATTTCAATACTTTCATTATTTTTAAGAACCCTTAATAAAACACACTTTAATTCCCTCGTGTACCCAGGGGAGTAATATTGAACCCTAAATTATGACCGTTTGTTTGTCTAGTTAGTCCACAAATTATTGATTCTGGCTATCACATCCCTAAGCGTCTCCAAGTGAAGAAGCAAAACTCTACATTAAATACGTACTTTGGTGACCCATGTGACAAGTTGAAGAGCTATCTGATGTAATTGCATTTCAAGGGGCTCTTCAAGTTGAAATACTCGCCCGCTTTTTAAGTGAGTGGACTAAATTGAACTCGGTCACCTTTATACCATTTTTTTCTTTGTTGACAAGGCCAATTGCCGTGTAATATTTTCTCACTTAATCTTCATGTCAAGGGTTCAACTTCCTGTTTTGTAAGAAAGATCTTTTTTTTTTTTTTGGAACCAGGAAAGAGCAATTTTTATTGCTAGCGAATAGCGAGGCCAGAGGCCCTCTAGTCCTCAAGAGCTAAGATTGAAAGTCAGGAGAGAACAAACTCCTTTCAACTTTCCATCATCACATAGGGATTTCTTCGCCATAGATTATGCAACCGTATTACCATCACATTTCAAGAAGCGGGGGCGCTGCTGTCCCCTTAGGGGCAGCAGCTTGCGGCTATGCCCGAATTTTGGGCCCACTGATCGGAAGCGTTCACTTCGTATAGCTCATCGAGTAAAATAATTATGCAAAAAATCAACTCGATTGGATATTATTGAGTGCCTGATTTGAACACATATAACTCTGGGTCCATGGGTTACAGTGGATTTGATCCATTGTTTAGGATCCGTTCCTTTTAAAATAAAAAGATTCTGATCAGGCACTTAACGATATTCAATTAAACTGATTTTTTGCGTAGTTGTTTTTACTCGGCAAGCTCTACGAAGTGAAAGCTTTCGATCATCGGAGCGAGACCGAAGTGGGCCCAGAATTCGGGCACAGCCGCAAGCTGCTGCCCCTAAGGGGACAGTAGCGCCCCCGCTTCCCACGTTTCACATGGGAAAATTCGCATGAACCACTTGGTTAGAATCACCCTCTACCACAATATAAATTCCAAAACTTCCAAAAGCTACATTGCAAATTCCATTCATCATTGTCTTCTATAACCACCATGAAGGCATGAACAAATTGAATTACAGTAAAATCATCTTTTCAGCTGTACTTATCGCTACTGATCAGAAGATCTGCCTGCACGAGACGGTGGTTTTCCAGCTTCCCCTTTTTCCAGCTTCCCCTTGTTACAGGTTTTACCCCCACCCCTATTCAAAAAAAGAACACTACAAGCCTTTTGCGAGGAAATATATTTCTCGCCAACTACAAAATTCTCCTCGCAAAAGGACTTTCGCGACAAAATTTCATTTGTCGTCCATTCCTCACAAATGGGTAGTCTCCGATTCTTTTTAGCGACGAAATATTTTTTCCTCGCCAAAGGGTTATATTTTGCAAGGAAATTTTGGTCGTTGCTATTGAATGAATCATTTTGCAAGGAATATCATTGGACACTGATGTAAAACAAATTAGTCACTACAAGTATCCCGTTCCCCACCAAATATACATGTTTGGCGACCAATCATTTCCTCGCAAAAAGGGTGCATTCAATAGCAACGAAAAAATTCCTTGCAAAATGGCCCCTCAATAGCAACAACACATGTTTCCTCGCCCAATATATATGTTTGGTGAGGAAATAAAATTTTATCCCAAAACAAGATATACATTTTGCAAAGAAACTCAGAAGGTGTTCCACTTTTTATAAAAATACTTTTTTTTTTCAAAAGTGGGTAATTTCAAATTCAAAGATAATGAAAATGGAAATATTTTTTCAATTCTTTTTGCACCGTTTAAAATATCTTAATGAGATCTATCAAACAAGATCCATATTGGTAGGAAAATTATTTGCGTAAACACAATGATTTTTGAGCTTGAAAAACCTTCTTTTTCTAAAAGTACTTTTTACTGTTCATTTGGAACACCTCCTCATCATTGCAAATAAAAAATAATTTTCTTATCACAAATAACTCTTTTAGCGACAAAAAAACCCTTGGTAATTGTTCTTTTTTTGCTTCTTGTCATACAATGATCTGCTATATTATTCAAATAACACAATCCATCAAACTCAAAAGTAATTGCAGGAACATTAAAACATTTTCCAAATGTCAAAACATGGTACCTCAATTTCCAAAACATAATATCAAGTATCTAAACAAAAACCACAATGAAGTACTATATTATGTACTATATTGCATCCTTCAAGTAGAATCCGAAACGAAAAACCTAACCCATAATTTTCCTTACCTCACATATCAATCCCTCACCCAAGGTTACATAGAAACTATGCTTAAGACTTGAAAGAGCTAAACAGATTAGAAACAATAGACGGGGGCTTAATCTACTATGAAGTGGTCACAGAGCAACAACAGCAATTTGTATTTGTATTGGTCACCTATCAGATCACACACTGCAACGGGCAAGATCTTACAAAACCCAAGTCCTAAAAGTAAAACGTATAGTATAGGATAGGAGTGTAGAGGAGAGGAGTGGCTTACGAAATTGGACGACTTCATACAATACAAACAAAGGTCATATAAGTTATATAACACGTAGGTCTGGATCCATCAAATACCAAAAATAAAAAAAAAAGGTCTGGATCCATCAGGATTCAGGACCATCACCTACAATACAAAGTTACAAACAAGTGATACACACTACAAAGTTTCAAACTTATCAGGCTATTGAGGCCCCGTTCCACTTTCTCCAAAAACCTTCTTTTTCAAAAAGAAGGTAATTTCAAACTCAAATATAATGAAAATGAAAAATAATTTTTCAAATTTTTTTGAACAAGATCCATAATGGTAGAAAAATTATTTGCGTAAACACATAATTTTTTAGCTTCAAATTAACTTCTTTTTGAAAAAGAAGGTTAACAAAGAAACTGGAACGACACCTGAGAGCATATAGCGAAAGGCAAATTCATCTTCCTGTGTTGTCAAATTAGGGTATTTTTCCATTAACGTACTTCTTATACGCACACAAAAATTATGAAATCTAGGGTCATACAACAGAGGTTAATGGTAAATTGCAAATCACATAATGGTTGCAGAAAATAAATAAACCAAATCGATAGCTGAATTTCAGGAGAAGTAATTGCTAAAAGCTATCAGTAACAGAAACAATACAAACGAAGCACAAAGACTCTTGGAGATCCAGAACCCAATTTCACCCAAGTATGAATACTCAGGGTTAAGCATCTGAAGACCCTTGTTTCTCGTTTTTTTTTTTTTTTGGAGTTCATCAAAAAGATCAAGGGTGAGACCGTGAGAGAACCCACAACGGCGCAACCCACAACCAGATCTAGATTGAGATCAAAGTAGAGTTCTTTGTTTTAGTTTTTGAAGGAAAATCAAAATAGTGATGGACCAGATGGTGAAGCTCTGTGGCTGTGACTGTGAGAGAGAGAAAGAGAGAGAGACAGAGAGAGAGAGGAGATACGTACCAGTGGTATCACTGTGGGTGTGGGTCAATCGTCGGCGAGAGGAGGAGTGGACTGCCGTGTGGATCGATCGTCGACGGGAAGAGGAGTGGACGTCGGCGTGGGCGAAGTGCGGTAGTGGGCGGCATCGCTGCCTCCCTGGTGCGGAGAGTGGAGAGTGGGAGAAATTATTCGTTGCCCTTGGGGCAACACGTGGCCGTGCCACAGCACATCCGAGCCGTCCGTTCGGTATCCGGACGACTCGGATTTAGTGAGAGAAAGGAGAGAGAGAAAGGGGAGAGAGAAAGGGGAAGTGAGGGTGTTTTAATCTCGTCCGTTCGGGGGATGGCTCGGATGTGCCCAAGGGGCACCACGTCAGCTCCTGCCCCGGCGGCAAGGAATAATTTCTCGAAGAGTGGAATCAGAGAAGAGGAGAATGAGTGGCTAGGGTTTTTGTAGGACTAGTATTCGGTGGCATTCCACTTCAAAAAACGGGGAAAAAAAAGAGAGAGAAGGTTTTGGGAAAAAAAAAAGTAATTTCAAAGTTAAAAATCATATGTTGACGTAAATAATTTTCTTACCAATATAGATCTTATTTGATAGATTTTATTGAAATCTTTTAAATGGTGCAAAAAAAAATCAAAAATTAATTTTTATTTTTGTTATATTTGAATTTGAAGTTACCTTCTTTTTGAAAAATAAAGTTTTGGAAAAAAGCGGAACGTGGCATTTCCCTTTTTGCCAAAACGGTGCCGCTAGGTTGTGATTGTTTCCAATTTTAGTTTTGTTTTGTTAGTGGGTAGAGAGAGAAATAGGGTAATGATTTAAGAGAGGGGTAATGATTGGAGAGGGATGACAGACTAATGATCAAAGAAAAAGAATAATGATTGGAGAAAGAAATAAGGTAATTAATAATTGAAAAATAAAACTAAAATGGGAAACAAACACAGTTCTTCTTTTTCCCCTCCCGCTCGCCATTCTTTTTTCCCAATCCCGCCACTAATTGGAAACTTTCAGACATATGACAACGAAAATTATTCCTCGCTGAATAATTTTCTTTTGTGAATATTACTGAGTAATTTCTTTTACAACAGTGCTACATATACAACAATTGAAATACAACATCAAACATAATTTCTCACATAATTTTTTTTTAGCGATCGATCCCGTTAATTTCATTGTTTTTGTTGATGCATTCAGTCACATAAATTTTGGCTCAATCGAGTTTAGTAAGCCGCTTTATCAATCGGGATACAAATTCATTGTTAAAAACGATACGTTTTGTTATGATCAAACGTCCAACGATACGTGATTAACTTTATGCTGGTACAAAAATAATCTAATTTATATTATGTAAAAGATAGACGGTTCGTATGGCAAAAAAAGACCACAATGTGGGCTCGAGTGATGCACCATAAAGACTTTAATGCCTCCGGACGCATTAATGTCTTCCGATCATATGATTGTCAATATCCGATGATCTCAAATTTTAGTAGAAATGATGTGATCAGTAAAAGGTGAAATCTTAACGGTTTAGATTGACCATTATAAAAATAGACTTAGACAGTGATCTTTATAATCTAATACGTTCAACTTTCTTAATAGTAAACTAAATCTTGTGCAGTAGTTGAATGTACAGTAGCCACGCGACCGTGACACAATAATGACAATCAAGATCGTTGATTTTGTTGGGCTTATTGATTAAGCAATCATGTAAATTTTTTGCTCAATCGAGTTGAGAAAGCCCCTTCATTGGTACTCAATTGATAGTAAACTAAGTCTTGTGCAATTGTTGATGTACAAAAACCACATGGACGCGACATAATCATGCCGATCGTGATCGTTGATTTTGTTGTGCTTGTTGATTAAATCATTCATGCAATTTTTTTGCTCGATTAGATATTAAAAATCCCTTCATCGAGATGCAAATTTATTATAAAAAATTATATTTGTCGTTCGATCAAGTGTCTAACGAATACACGATTAATTGTAATGAATGATCTGAGATTAATCCGTATTTCGCAAAACCTTGAAAAATTATTTACAATGTAATATTATTATGATAAATTTCATTTTTTTTGGTAAAACTAAGATATAATGACATTTATTTCAAAAAAGGGCAACAATAGTATAAAACTACCAAGGGTCACGCTTAAAGAATACTCTTGTTTTTTGTTGAACTTTTTTTGCAACCATCACATTTCCTCATAAAATGTTTTTATTGTACTATCAAACAAAGTATAGACTTTTAGCGACCAATGCTCCATTTCCTCGCAAATAACCACTATTTTTGCAATCAGACTAATATGGACATATGAGAATAAAATATACAAAGCAATTACATGAAATACTCATTGAATAATGTTTCCTTGTGATATTTGTGCATATTCCATATTTATTATATCTTCCATATTTATTATACCAAAACTTGTAAATATTCTATATATATCGCATGTTAACTTGTGCCCGGGGCATTGGTTAACACTTGCCATAGAAATATAGAACTACTTCTCGTAGGGAAATATTACACAGTAAGTGAATTTACCCTAAACAAGAATTAAGAAGGAACCAGCCAATATAATTTAATTTGGAAAAAACAAAACGACTACTACTAGGAATCATAATTTAAATACCATCCATTACTAATAATAACTGATGAGTATATGAATTTTTATCACTAATGCCGAGCACATGGGTATGACACGTACGTGGCCAGGTGCTCGACAAGGCTTTTGCTGGTCGGCAGGCTTGCCCGATAAGAAAACATATGAATTAGTTGAGTCATCTTGCATATATCATGCCTAAAATCGCTTTTCGATGAGACAGAGACATGACGGTTGTAATTCCCCCACACGATCTCATAACTTTTCATAATTAACCAACCTCCACTCCACCATTCCAAGAGATACCCCATGACTTGGTACAGACGGGTCACGTGACCCCCCTGAAAATTGGGCCCAAAGAAGGGACCCAAAGTCTAGGTAGGTAATACTCCCATAAAATACCTCGAAAACTACTAAATGTGGTTGATGTTTCTAGTGGTAGGATGTTGCGCCGCCACATGAGTGACGTGAGATCGTCCAGGCACCTACATTTTCCATTATTTTGTGTGTCAATGGTTAAAATCACTCTCCATGAAATTTTGAGTATGCTGACACTCCAACTCACACAACAAAAATACGTTTTTTCTTTAACATTTAAAATTTAACATTTGTTATTTTTTAACAAGCTCAAAATTAACTACCAGTACCAAGAAAAATATTTGATGGATATATATACTCATTTTTTAATTAAATAGTAAAACTTTTGACGTTAGTTCGCCTACGACTTTGAAATATATAAGGTCGGTCCTAAAGGGGTGACTCATCTGTAGAAAATTCATTGATCTACCGCTGCCCACGTCCCACACACCTAAAGATGCAATCTATAAATATAGGAAGGAAAGGAGAAGAAAATGTATGCACTGAACATTCGCAACTTTATCTATAAACTCTCTCTCCACTTCACCAATCTAACTTGATCATCGGAGAGTGTGACCGAAAACACCCCGGTCCTCGGACTTGTTTTTGCTGTTTTCATACTACCCCTTCAAGTCCACCGACTCTACCGTCTATCACTGCATTCTTTGTCCAATTGTCCATTCTCCTCATCAGCCATTTAAAATTATGTGGAATAATTGCATTAGTGTATAAGAACTACAAGTAAACTCGTGGCAAGATAAAGATGTTGATTGAGAAATTTTTGCTTGAATCCTATACAGACAGCAGCGAGCAAGTTAATTCCCTGTATGGCTCCACACAGCAATGGTCCTGCATAAATATTTCTTTTCAAACACATCCTCTCAAGTTTCACTTATATATTTATTTTCTCTAATGAGACTACTCAAGTTTATATAGCTAATGGAAGTGAAAAAATCAAGTTCATTGCCATAATGGAGTTGATTAAAAGAATTAATCATGCTCACGGAAATCACGAATTTCTGTTACTAGTTGTCAAGGTCTTTACCGAGGTTTTAAATAACGGTAGCGGACTGCGTAGTGGTAGCTAGCAATTATAGCGTGGAGGTTGTGGGAGTATCAGATGATAAGTACGTAGTGAGAATTGGGTGTAGCGACCATGAGGTTTTTGTAATTATTTTTGGCACCAATGGGACAACAATGACTTTTCTACCACACTGACCACATAGCTAAACAAGATATGTTGACTTTTGTCAAGCACATAAAAATCAAACAAAGGGCATTGCATTTTGAGGAACAAAATAGGCATTTAAGGGAGGCCCTTGAACCAAAAATCGAACTACTCCCATGTCGAATGCTTTAATTTTTGTTTTACTTATTCGTTGTTGAGGTGAAACTCTCATGACTCCCACATCATGAGTTTTAGTTACAAAACAACCACCATATAAGTTTCAAGGGCGCAGTATTATTACCACCACTCAAACTTAATTCATATTATCATTCTTCAAGGACCAGAAAGGCGCCTAAAGAACTTCTGTTTTATTTCATCTCCATATTAGGGGTGGCAACGTTAATGGTCACTCCTTTTCGGGCCAATCATTCTGTTTTGTCTAGAGACTTACCTAGGATTACGTCTCTGACCTTCTCACCATCGGCGAACAAGTTTGCAACTTCTTCTTTGGCAGATTTTTCATTTGTTGTCAAATGAGATCTCATTTTCCGTACCTCTCATACATCAAACATCACCCCTATCACCGTCTATAATCCCAGTGTAACTGAGGGAGAAATATTCTGAGAGAACGTGCAAATAAGTAGGGAACGAACACAGTACATGCACCTTAGACAAGCACCGAGAACATCACCCTTATAAAATCATGAGTTACCGGGATTTGAAAGAGTGATGTTCTCGGCGCTCGTCTAAGGTACAGGTATTGCGCTCATTCCCTACTTATTCATACATTCTCTCGGAATATTTCTCCCTCAGTTACATTGGGATTATAGAACGCTGATAGGGGTGATGTTTGGTGTATGAGAGGTACGGAAAATGAGATCTCATCTGACAACGAATCTGCCAAAGAAGAAGTTGCAGACTTGTTCGCCGATGGTGGGAAGGCCAGAGACGTAATCTTAGAAAAGTCTCTAGATAAAACAGAATGATTGGCCCAAGAAGGAGTGACCATTAACGTTACCACCCCTAATATGGAGACGAAATAAAACAGAAATTCTGCACCTTTTTGGTTCTTGAAGAAGCGTGGAACTTTGCAGAGAAAGATAATATGAATTAAGTTTGAGTGGTGGTAATAATACTGCGCCCTTTGAAACTTATATTGTGGTTGTTTTGTAACTAAAACTCATGATGTGGGAGTCATGAGAGTTTCACCTCAACAACAAATAAGTAAAACAAAAAAGCATTCGACATGGGAGTAGTTCGATTTTTGGTTCAAGGGCCTCCCTTAAATGCCTATTTTGTTCCTCAAAATGCAATGCCCTTTGTTTGATTTTTATGTCTTTGGCTTGACAAAAGTCAACATATCTTGTTTAGCTATGTGGTCAGTGTAGTAGAAAAGTCATTCTTTTGTCCCATTTGTAAAAATAATAGTACCAGAACAATTGTATTGTACTAAATTTAAAATTTGTTTTCTCTCGATGCACTCATTTTTATTGGTTTTGAGAGATAACGAAACTCAGTAAAATTTTAATTTTGTTTTCTGTACAACAATACTTATATTGCCTTACATTAAATTTATACTCCCTCCATATTCAAATGTAACCCATTTGAGGGAGCCTGGTCAACATTCGGATTTAAAAAAATAGCGTAAGTAAATTTTAAATTTTTTTGCAACATTCAAAGAACTCAAATAGATCTTTCAATTTCCATAAAATAAATTTTAAGAAAATCTTTACAAGAATAAGTTATTTTGTATACGAAAAATTGACACAGCTCCCCCAGAAGGACAAACGTACGTGTAGATATATTGAAGAACCTCTGGAGCAAGACACGTAAAATAATAAGTCGCTTTCGTATATGTTTGTTGACAAGAGACGGCGTGAGAAGTTTTAGGCACAAAATATCACAATTGCACCACATATTCACTTGTGATCATCTTATTATAAAGCCAGAATCAAAATAACAAATCATTGAACTATCCAACAAATCTAGGAAAGACCTGAATCACCCGGAATGCTTATTCACTTTTGGGTCATTACAAAGTAGCGTTTAACCTGTTCTATGCACGGACAAAACTAACCCGTTCTAGCGTTATGCCCGTTTGATGCATGGAACAATTAAAAATAGTAGGTTCAAACAGGCACAACGCTAGAACAGGTTAGTTTTGTCCGTACATAGAACGGGTTGAACGCTAGTAAAAAAAATATAGGGGTGATCCCAAGTCTCTGACCCCGTACAGGAAGTTAGGAAGTGGGGGTAGGATGTTGCCATTCTATATCCACGTGTTTTTTGTAAACAAAAAAAAAATGTAAAATTTAGAAAATTAGAATTGGGGATATAGAACATTGTGCCCGTTCCATGCACGGGATCAATTGTATGAACTTAAGCCTGAAATACTAAAATATGAAATATACACGCTGAAGAACAAAAGCAAATATGCCCAGCATCAAGGTCAAATGCATGAGTAGAGATGGAAACCGACCTTCGTGCAATTGGTATGTGTTCCTTGAACAAAACTCATAACAATCAGAGCTTTACTTGATACTAAAAAATATGTGAACAAATTCTCGTAACTGATAGAACCAAACTTGCTACTTAAAATTTCATGAACAATTTCTCGTACCAAACAGAGCCAAACTTGCGGTGGAGGATCGTAGATTGAAACCATGAAGTGAGATTATTAGAATTGCAGTGAGGAATTTCGGATGGGTGGTGGGAATATGAGCATTACGGTTTGCGAGCAAACTTTAAGATAACTTTTTTTTTCGTCATTATGCTTTCAAATGGGCAATGTTTGGGCGAGAAGCGGGCTGCCATTTTTGTTTGCTTTGAATCTTTTGAGGGTAAAAATTCAGTTATGGGTGTAATAGGCAACGTGGGTAACCTACTTTCAAGGAGGAGTTAGGATTGAGGGTTTGGAGGTTTGGACTTGTGGTTTTTTATTTTCAAAGAAAATGAAAAATTTAGAACGTGGGTAACCTACTTTCAAGGAGGAGTTAGAATTGGGGATTTGGACGTGTGGTTTTTTATTTTCAAAGAAAATGAAAAATTTAGATAATAAGAATTGGGGGTTTGGAGGCTTTAAAAGGTCCACTACATTTCTATAGGATATTGATAGATAGATAGATAGATAGATGATAGATAGATAGATAGATAAATTAGGCAGACCCAATTTATCCACTTTTGTCCCCAAAAAAAATGCAAAAAAAAAAAAAAAATGAAGATGAAACCGGAATTAGTACCTTTTTTGCGGTGGATGGTTGGCTATGGGCGGATGCCCGAACTGGAACTGAAAAAGAGGGATTTCGCGGAAGTTTGGTCCCAACACACACCTATTGAGACTCCTATACGAGAAAAGTATTATTACAAAGAAAAACGAGAGCGATGCGAGAGATTTACGTGGCTCGAGTCGTTTGACCCAAAACCGTCCTACTTTACGGAAGAGAGATACTTCACTATATGAACACAAAAGAGATTAGAATAACTGTGAAACAAAAAATACTCAACCCGACACTAATATCCGAGCCTGGACCCTGAAGTTATACACACTTCCCCGCTCACCCGGTGTCCACGAGCCCCAAATCTCATGGGTTACCCCGCCCATTAGTATTTTTCTTTCCCCTCACAGCGTATCCCCACAGCATCAAAGGGTGCTGCCCCACCTCTCTGCATCTCTTTCTCACTCTGCCTTCTATGTACAAAATACACATGCATATGTAGCAAGAGGAATGAAGAAGACTTCCCACAATGCAATTCTCATGCATCACCAAGAATACCAGCCGCCAGCCGTTTGGTCACACAAGTAGTGTAAGACCCACTCTTAGTCTTTACCAAAAAAAAAAAAAAACCCACCCTAGTAGTTTAGCCACGCATCGGTATCAAAATGTGGGTTTGTATATAAGGCATTGCCCACCAACTAGTATCAAAATGAGGTTAAGTTTTTGAGCCACATGTTAAGGCTAAGGGTTAGGATGTCAACTGATGCGGATTGGTATCAGAGCACAACCCTTTAGGATCTGGTACGAGCCTGAAGATGTGTTGTACAGAGCTAAGGCCCCGATCCACTAACTGAAATAAGTAATTATTTTTCTAATTTGTACGGATCAGTTATTTTTTGAATTAAAAGGTAATGTATTATAAGAGAATGACTTGTCTCGTAAAATGAGATATAAGTACTTAAAAAATAAGAACATTCGCGGAACGGGGCCTAAGTGCCACATGCACCATGATCACCAGAGAAAAGTTGTTGGGCCAATGTAGTGTGGACGTCGGCTGCATGTCGATATTTGTAATCCTGCGGAGATTAACAAATTTTTTTTTTTGTTGGGCCAATGCAGTGTAGCCAATCACCCTTATCCTTCTTTGTAATCCTGTGAAAATTAATAAAATTTTCTTTCACCTTTTGAAAGATTCCTTTTACGGTTTATATTGTAATCTGCTCTGGTTGATCTCTTGTCAATCCTTGGACAGGAATAGCATATGATTGTCGTGGGGTAGGGTGCCAACCTAGTTGGGATGTTACCCACACGTTATGATGCTATCTTATCTTGTCGCAAATCTTGATGTACTAATTCATTGTGATCAATAAATCTCCTTTTTCGCCGTTCAAAAAAAAAAAATTCTTTTGCCAATCAAAAAAAAAAAAAAAAACAGTGTGGATGTCGGCTACATGTCAAAACGTGGGTTTGTATATAAGGCAACACTCACCAGATACTATTAACATGAAGTTAACCTTTGAGCTACGTGTTAAGACTAAGGGTTAGCAGGTCAATTGGTGTGTGTCGTTATAATTATTGTTCTCAACTTCTTTTAACTCATGGGAGATCTGTTGCCAAAAAAAAAAAAACCATTCCCATGGATATTGTGCTTTGACTCGGTGATATATATTGTGATCGTAGGCGTATGTAAATGCCCCCCCCGCCGTCTTTTTTATCAATTGGTGCATTTGAAGTTTTGTCATGTGGGAGATATTCCTTCCCTTCTTCCTCATAATCTTTTAACGATATTTTTCAATTAAGATCATGTAATGGAACTTATCAAAAAAAGACAAGAAAAATAAACTTGATAAGAATACAAAATAAATAAATAAATATGGCATGCTATGATTACACTAATAACAGATTTTCAAAAATCCAGGCTAGTCCTTTAAGAATTGAATTACTCCTATAATCTTTTTAATGATGTTCAAATTTTAATGTACTTAAGGAATTTTTAAAATAAAATTTGTAATTTACAGACAGGAAGAGAGAAAAATTGAAACAATGTCATCAAAACATATTGATATATTATGAAGACTTGGGAGCATTAAACAAAACAAAAAAGCATGTTGTTTCTAAGTTTCAAACCTGCAACCACTGCTTCCTTGCCCTGGTGCCAAACCACTGAACCATACATCGGTTTGTAACATATGTTGACATATCTATTATTTATTACTTCTTTAGGTTGGTCACGTGACCCACCTGATCCTACATTGGATCCGTCCCTGTAATTGTGATCCATTTTCCTCATCAGACATTTATGTGTTTTTTTTTTTTTTATCTCCATTCAAGTGCCCTTTAAAGAAAGTGTACTAGAATACAATTCGTTTTTAGACTGAAAACATAGACAAACCAAACATGTGGTATCTTCTTATGTATTCGAATTTCATCCTTTTATCATTTAGGGTAATGGAAATTTTCTATGGCGATAAAAAAAGGGCAGATGAGCCAAATATATTAAGCCCCGTTTCGTTAACTAAAATAAATACTTATTTAAAAAATAATTATTTTTTCGTTGAATTAAAGGTAATGTATTATAAAAGAATGGCCTATCTTGTAAAGCGGAAATTAAATACTTCAAAAATAAAAATCTTAGGGGAACAGGGCAAACACATTATACAAGCACAGGAATAATCACAAAAAGAAAATAATAATAATACAAGCATAAGATGAACAAGAGTTGGCATGCATACAGGGGTGGACCCATCATGGGGCACGTGGGGTCACATGCCCCCACGCCTTCTTTTAAAAAAAAATTCCCGATTTTGTGTGTGTGTGTGAGCTAGAGACAATACATTTGCCAACATTTTTGACACTAAATCTCAATCATTGATTTGGACGGTTCAGATTAAAAATTAAAAACCCAAACTCTCTCTCTTCCCCCTTCTCTCTCATGTGTTCTCCTCTCTCTCTCTCTCTCTCTCTCTAGTTTCTTTACCGTTCTCCCTCCCTCTACGCTATTTCCTTCACACGGAAAACTCCCACGTCGATGAGCAACTAGTGCTGACCTTTCGGCCTCCGATGACGTACGAATGGAACTCTCTACCGTTCTCCTCTCTAGACCGTGCTCTATCTGTTATCTCTTCCTCTTCCACTCGTAAAAACACAGACGCCATGGTAAAAAATTTTGGGCCTTTTCGAGGTCGCTGGAGTTGGATTTCTGAATCTGTAGATCAATATCCATGTTGGAGTTTGAGGAGGTCACGACTCCGATGTCAATCCAGCCTTCACAAATTGTAGCTTGTGAAGCTTGATTTTTTTTTTTTTTTTCCAGAGCAACAATCACATAATTGGAATAGAACAAGGCCAAATAAAGACCAACAGGAAGCCCCTGATGCTTGTTTTATTACTGTGGTTTTGTTTCTTCAGTGCAATTTATGGGAAAAAGTTAGAGGAAATCGGTGAGGGTATCGTGTTTGGAAGGAAGAATAGTTTTTGTTGGCTTTCAAATTTTTTTTTTTATCAGCCAATGTACCCTTCAATATGAAACAAGAAATCACCAAGAATACTTAAAGAAAGAGAACTGTAGAGAGCACGTGAGAGAGAAGGGGGAAGAGAGAGAGTGTGAATTTTTAATTTTTAATCTGAGCCATCCAAATCAATGGTTGGGATTTAGTGTTAAAAGTGTTGGCAAATATATTGTCTCTAGATCCCTTCCCGTAATCTTCCTAATAAAACACAAGGATGTGGGGATCACACAAACACAAGTTCAAAAAAGGGCTGAGATTCATTTGATCCAAGGGTTGATGTGTGCTCTCCAACTCTTTTAAGAAAACACCCACACTCTTACAAATATATTACAAAAATGCAATCGGTTTTTTTTACCCACTGCTCAGCTTCTGGTGTTGACATAAAAAGATAAAAATATATTACAAAAATATGGCACTACAGGGGTGTGTAGTGCCGTAGGCACGGGCAAACGCTAGTATGTATGTATGTATGTATGTATATATATATATATATATATATATATATATATATGCTAACCTGTGCAAAAAATTGAAGTTTGGTGCAATGGTAAGCAATCTTCTTTAAGGAACAGGTGGCGAGAGATCGAATCTCCCACTATCCAACGTCATTTTTATTGCCCGTGCATGGTGCCTTTTTTGGTGCGTGGTGCGCAAATTTTGTTCTTTTAAGTTTGGTGTGTAGCACGTAGTGCCTTCTTTTTTTTCAAAATCCACTGAAACTCTTTCACAATCAAGATTTTCCCCACTCCTCAACGTCTCCAATCATACTCAATATAAACTCGGACATTGTATTTTTACATTTTTGGTCCCCAAAACTTCTACTCGTAGAGTTAATAATAGGAAAATAGATGATGAACATGTGATAATTTTATTTTAACACATATAGTCGAGGTGCGCAAATTTGCCCAAGTAGCTTGTTATTAAAATGCATATATACTTTTAAATTATTACATTATCATGAATGTTTAAATTATTTTGGCGTGAATGTGTTTAACTGTAACTCACATATTATGGCGTTACAAAAAAGATTGGTACCCCCGCTATGTCGAATTTCTGGGTCCACCACTGCATGCATAGATATAGTATATTACAAACCAAATTAACCTAAACTGTTTATCCGGTGGATAAAATACTTGCATAAAAAATTAGAAATCTAGAAATTAATTATGGATGTGGCTCCCTGGCCTACAACATCCAGGATCAAGTATTGTCGATCCCTTACTTAACTGGGAGCATAAGAAAGAAAATATAAACCTTCTTCCACCAAAAACAAGGATTGATCGATCCAACCAGCTTAAGAACTGAAGTCAAGATCATGTTTAGGGTGCATATGTTTGCAGATGAGTACTCAGTCAGTGGCGGCAGCGGAGGAGGAGGTGTATTCCTGAACATCGATCGCTAGCTTTCGACCTTGAAGGCAACGATCTGTACTACTTATAAAGTAGTAAGGTTTAGCCTCGGTCAGTTTAAAAATACTGTCCGTGTCTTCTGTCACGTTTATAAACAAATTGTTGTCATCGCAATTGTCGTAGCCGCTTCGACTCACCTCCAACACGTCATAATGATTTTTGTCGTAAACAAACACTACAAAAAGTCGCAGAAAGTTAAGAGCACGGGAGCATTGTGTTAGAATGAGAACGTAACTAGATGTTTTTGCATAAAGGATAACTGGTTTTATATAACTAAGAAGGTAAAGTTAATGAATTACTTAGAGCGTCTCCAACCATAAACTGTTCGTCGGCGGCCCACTCCGCAGGGTTCAAGTTCATGGTCCAGCCTTTCAATCCACCGACGGTGTGATAGTTTATGGATTCGAGTTGGACAGACTGCGCGGCACACAGGGACAAGGTTAGCATCCCTATAATACAAAGCTTGCAGTAATGTACATCTATATATACTCAATAAGTCACAAAAATTCTGCATTGAATTTTTATTCAAAAGATTATAAAGTGATTTTTTGATAGTCAAAATAAAGTCTTTTTTTTTAATCACCTAGGGAGATACGAAATTACCCTAAACAAGAATTAAGAAAGAACTAACCAATATAATTTGGGGAAAAATAAAAAAAACGACCACTACAACGAATCATAATCGAAATACCGTTACTAATAATAACAATCATAATAGAATCGATTAAGAAAAAAAAAATTTCCATATCAAATCTTCAAACTTGATGTTCTGCAGAAATTGTTCCCTCTGAAAGTCTTCCAAGACGATCGACGACGTAAATAGGAACCACCTTTGGGAAATTATGAGATCTGACTTTAGGCCGGTCACGTACCTGAATTTGTGGAAAAGAGTTATCAAAGCGTTGTTCCGCTGAAATATACGGGTACCCTAGAAACTGATGAACTTCATTGTCAATTGGGAGGTCTCGAAAAGGCCAGAAGGGCGATGTTCGATTGATAACGAGGATGGAGGCCTGGCAAAAACGAACGGTGGGGTATAGGTGATCCTCTGGACGGGCGAATTCGGTCCCCACCAGAGCACGAAACTCTGGAGGGATCGAATCGGAATCATGAGGGATCGGGAACCGTATTACGCCGGGGAAATCATCTGGTTTTGTGGGACCGGGATGGCAGAGGACTGTGGCTTGATCTGTCGGAGAGGTGATGGAAAGCAGCAGCAGACCGAGTAGGAGTATTATCTTGGCCATGGCAATATCAGTCATTGCTGAATTAATTCTGACGAAGGATGGGAAGGAACTCGTGACGATTGGTGGGTATATATGATGATCAAAGCAAGACACACATGCATTTATCTCTATATGTCTCTTCCAACATGGGTTGTACGTATGCGCACGTATGCTGAAGAATTTACTCGATTGAATGGAATTGATCAAGAACAGTAAAATCGAATCAAGAACTAGAGAGAGAGAATCCCGAGATGTAGAGAGAGAGAGAGAGAGAAAGAAACTCTGTATATTCCTTTTTCCCCTTAATCGTGAAATATATACAATGGAATCCCGTACATATAAGTCCAGCTTTCAACCACTATCCAACCAACCTATAACAAACCATCTCACTCTCCACTAAACCATACTCAACTTAACTAATGGCTGACTAATCAACTGGTGACGTGGCAGTGGTGGAGCTCTGATCTGCTACATTGGACTCCTTCACACTCCCCTGCAAACACATGCATGGGAGGATTAGCTACCATGAGTTTGGACTTGAGGGGCTGAAAATTGGCTGGATTTTATAGGAAATCGGAGTCGAAAATCCAGAGAAGTAGAACCCGACGTTCCCATGTTTAAGGAGAAATCTATAATACAAAACACAATGGTGTGACCCCACCTAAAAGACAAGTTGTTGCAATGTCTAGGATTGAATTGATCCAACGGTTAAGAGACATTCTCCTCCTTCCAACAAATAAGAGACATCCTATTCTATGTAATCATCGACTCATCGTTGTGAGAGAGGGCAAACTATGACAGAGGCTTTCTCCCTAAACTTTCTAGTAAAATTCTAGGGCTGTTAACGTGTTTCTTTTTTCCGATTGTTACAATAAATTGGTGTTTGGTAATGTAAAGGAAAGAGGAAAGAGAGAGAGGAAAACTTTTATTTCCTTTTCATCTTTTTCCATTGTTCCTTCTCTCACCCCTTCTGCTTTTTTTTTTTTTTGGGGGGGGGTTTCAAAAATGGTTTTTCCTCTACAAAATTGATCTTTGTTATTGTGAAGAAAGAGTGGGAGGGTGGTGATTGTGCAATGTGCATGGCATTAGGTGAGGGGAGTGGTGGTGTGGTGAGGGGTTGGAGAGGGTAACGATATATAAGAAAGATAGCTGAATTTGTAAAAGCAAATTTTCATAGGAATACAGTTAAATTTGATGGGATCAATATTGTGTAAGAATTGCTTATTTCGTTTGCCACAAATATCGGAGATGTGCCTAGACATGGTGCTCAAAACACATTTTCGGGGAATGATGCAGATTCTTCTCTTCCAACCTAAACATCAAGAGAGAGCTATGATAGTTTTAGCAAATATTTTGTGGTCGAATATTTAAGAGATATTTTTATTCCTTTCGTCTTATCCCGGATGATAGTTGTGTAGTGGGATTAAAAATGTTAGAAAAACTTTTTATATTTCTTTTATGTTTCTCCTTCTACATTTTTTTTTTGGGTTAACTTTTGACCATAAGTCCAAGGCTATACTACCTACTAAGTTTGATTTTTGAAAGAGTTTATGACAGTCCAAAGAATCGTACACGTAAATATTTTGGGAGTGCCATAGGCATAGGCAATTCTATATTTGGATCTTACCAATGCAGAACGGTCCAATTTAACCAAATTACATTGGTCTTGAGGAACATAGTTGGGGCTTGGGCCAAATGCAACATTGGCTCTGTATGTGTAACGCCCCGATTTTCGAAGGTAAAATCGGAGGTATTAAATACTAATTCTTGAAAAACTTATTAAATCCAATTTAAAATCCAAAACAGATAATTCATCCTAATGATTTATCTATTACAAATCATTGTGAAAATATTGAAAATAGTCTTTAAAGGGATATGCTAAACAGATATTAGAGCCATCTTCTAAGTCTGATATGGGTCCCAAGCGTATTCTGGCTCAACTCCCACTTCCGGATTCTCCTCAGCATAAAACTGTTCGCCCGCGGGATCCTGTGTTTCCTGGTTTTCTGCAAAATCTGACACGGATGCCAGAAAATCCGTGCCTGAGTGAAAGAGTTCACCCCGAACTATAATCCAACCCAAATACCCCTCTTACAATACAGTTAGCAAGCAAACAGGATATATATGGTGCGAAAAAGTAAAACAGAGGTAATCCATATAATTTGATTCATTACTATCCATTAACTTAATCTGAAATCTAAGATCTCTCCACGAGATCTTTCCTCCCCAACCGCTAGCCATATCCCGTCCCATGAGATCACTTCCTTTTGCTGTCGCAGATACACCTAAGTTATGTACCGAGTATGCATCCCAATAACTACAACAAAGGGTAAGCTTATCATGCCGTTATATTGCTAGGGTTCGCCTATCTTATAAACCACATCACAATTCTTTTCATAATCATCACTGGGCTTACTTTGCCAGTCTATCAAATCATCACTGGACACCCGCCAGTCTATCAAATCATCACTGGACACCCGCCAGTATCAATTCTCATCACAACCTCATCATATCACAACATCACGCCTGCAGGCAACCTCTAAACAGAAGTAAACTTCACAATTTATCCATTACTTAACATCGTCTACGTGATTTCTAATTCGCATACCACCCCATGTCCCTAGGGTCCAATCTAACATTCAAATGAAACATCGGCACAATATCAATCTCAATAATTATTTTAAAACGAATAACAGACGGATCAAACAATTATTAAGCAATGCAATCACATAACTTTTTATGACTGGGCCGTTGCCCTTAATCTCGTATGATCATAAAGTCATTAAGAATGTAAGATTTATTTAATTAAGCTTAAATAATAATTTTCTAGACTTTTATTAATTAATTATAAGTAATTAAGTCAATTAAGCACTAATTAAATACATTAATTAGGTAAAAATATTAAAATAAATATCGTAACCTTAATAAAGGTCCTAATAGTCCCCTATAATAAGTTCGAGTGCTAAAAGTTGGGTTTGGATGCTCACGGAATTATTTTAAATAAAAAGATTAAGTTAATAGACAAAATAAGAATAAATAGACAATAAATAATTAAGTAATTAAAAATATATTTTTTTTATTTACAGAATATCATTATAGGACTGTAAAAAGTCTAAGAAAAATTATTCATAATTTTTACTGTCTTTTATAATATTTAAAGTATTATTATCAAGTAACAACCCATAAATAATAATAAATAGTTAATTAAATAAATAAAATTTTATTTTAATAACATATCACCTCTGAGATGTCAGAAGTCTAATAAAAATATTTTTGATATTAAAAATATTTTTTTGTAAGGTCGTAACTATTTTTCGTTTGTAACTTTAATTAAAAATAAAATAAATAACAAATGACATCAAAAAGTTATGAAATTAACAACTTATGATCTTTAAGAAGTTAGGGATCTAAGAAAAATAGTTTGGGGATTTATAGAATAATTTAAAAGGTCGCAACGATTTTTAGTTTACAAACGATCACACGATTACGAATAAAAATTAAATAAATCGAAGATTTAATAAAAAAAAAAATAGGAAACTAACAAGTTATGAACTTTAGAATGTTAGGAACCTAGGAGAATTTATCTCGGGGTCAAAATCTATTTTTAACAGGTCGCAAAATCAATTCGATCTCAAAACCACAAAACCGCACGGCTGGAAAAGAACGGAGTTCGCGGCCGCGCACTCCATTACACTGGTTCTAGCGGCTGGGCCGCCCGAAGGTCGCGGCCGCAAGGTCGCGGCTGGAATGCGTTTTTTTGATTTTTTTGGTCCGGTTTCGATGCATGGGACTACGAGGCCTATTGGGTTATGTCTAAAAACATTAATTATACTTAGAGGAGGCTTCGGATTGAATTATAATACCTCGGTTCGGATAAATTTCGTTTTCGATCGAAAACGTGATTTTGGGGAAGACGACTTTAATTCCTTCGATCGGAGGACCTTGGGACCGAATTGCTTGATCTACGGTGATCCTTGGGACTGTAGTAAACAACTTGAACGATCAATTTGGGTTTCGGACGAACGGAACCTCGAAACCCACTTTTCTCTCTCTCTTTTTCTCCCTCTAAAATTCTATCGATTGTAATTGATTTCTCTCTGGTTTTTCTCTCTTTTCTGACTCCGTGGAAGGTGGTAGAATAGTGTACGTGCCCTAGGGTCGGTGTAGTGTGTATATATAGGAGAATTGGATGAGTTTCGAATTAAAACGAGTCCTAACGGTATCGGGTTTTTGCATGGACGAATTACGCACGAATTTTGGGTCATGGAGGAGGTAGAAATTGAGTAGGAGAGTGAGGGAGAGGATAAACGTGCATGCATGCAATTATATGTATACATGTAATGAGAAATTAATTTTTAAAAGCTAATTAGATAGAATAGCTTATTTTTTTGTAATTATTTACTAATTATTAAATAAGGAAAGTAATATTATCATAAATAAATAATTCTTTTGAATATTTTTATTAGTTAAATTTTCGGGTTATTACAGTATGCCACCCAATTTGTACAAGAAAAGTGCTGCAATGCAATATTGGCTCTATATGCTATTAATGCGACATTATATTTACATGATTTGAATCGTCGTTAGTAGTGCCGTAGGCACGGGCAATTCGCTAGTAAAATATAAGAGCATACGTACTATTGAATGAGACAAACTTATTCACGATTCCGTTCAATCTCAGCCGTTCATCTCGGCAATCAATATAGTTGAGATAAGTTTTTAAACTACTACCGGTAATAAATATATTCTACCGGTAATAAATTTTTTTTTAATTTGGATCGTCCAAAATACTTTTGAACGTGCAAAATTGTGCTCTGTAAATCTTATTTATGGAGGCTCTGTTAAAATATTTTTCTCCTATTGTATAAACAGGCGATGGGTGCACACCTGATGCGTGCATGTTGAGGGAGGTTGGTCACAGGTTTTGCATGCAAGGGACGGGATGGACAAAACATTTTTAGTACTTCTGACCAATTTGGAAACTACGTACCCCTGAGTTCTTTCAGGTGGAGCTTTCAAAGCGCATTTTCCGTCCCCATTCTCTCCCTCTTTCTTAGTTCCAGTTCCTGCATCCACCCATAGCCAACCCATCCACCGCTTAAAAGGTACTACTAATTCCAGTTTTACCTTCTCCAACTTTTTGCGTTTTTTTTTTTGGACAAAAAAGTGGATAAATTCGTGTCTGCCTAATTTTTTTTATGAGCCAAAAGCTAATAAGCAGTCCGGGTGCAAATTATTATTATTTTTTTGCTCGGCGAAACGAAAATTTTATTAGCTCGACGGGGGAACATCGAGGGGAAAGCTCATTAAGCACACACGCTTAAAGAGCAAGAGAACACAGTACCCATAAACATCAAGAAAATGAAGGAGACCGTCCAACAGAGAATTGGACCTCGCCGACCTCACCCAAAAAAAAAACATTACACTTTCACCATCCTCATACCATCAAGATAGCCCTTAAAATCTTCCACCGAGTGCACCTTTAAATCGAACTTCACCTTAACCCACATTGCAACTCTTGTTTTAATTAGCTCCCCAAGGTTCTCCACTCACCAAGAAGCATTATTGAAAACAAGATCGTTCCTTACCAACCATACGGACCAATATCGGATAGAACTTAAAAGTGAGCTAAGACTCGCTTATCTCCCACGGCCCTTATCCGCTTCCATTTCCGCCCGCCAAATTTGGGTCTTTCCTAGATTCCATTTGGCTGACCAGTACTAGCAGGCAGTACATGATCACAAGTCAATCGATATATACGAGTCAAGAGGGTTTTTTTCTGGGATCATCCTATGATTTCTTATTTTGATCCTGGCTTTGTTCTATCATTGTAGGTCCTAACTTCAGTTGTGATATTTTGTGCCTAAACTTCTCACGCTGTCTCTTGTCAACTAATATATAAGAAAGCGATTTAATATTTTATGTGTCTGTTTTTCCAGAAGTTCTTCAACATATCTACGTGATTGTCCTTTTGGGAGGAGCTATGTCATTTTTTTGTACAAAAAATAATTTTTCTAGTTTTTTCAACAAAAATTGAAAGTTCTATTTCAGATCTTTTGAAACGTTGCAAAACATTTAAAAATTTACTTACGCTAAAATTGTTTTTATCCGAATGTTGACCAAGCTCTCTCAAATGCCATACATTTGAATATGGATATATGGAGAACAAATTTAATGTTATTGTTGTACATAAACAAAAAAAAAATGAAAATTTAATTGCGTTTCGCTATCTCAAAACCAATAAAATGAGTGCATAGAGAAAAACGAAATTTACAATACTATTGTTCTAGCATTATTTTTACAAATGGGACAAAACAACGATTAATTTCCATTTCTACTACACTAACCACGTAGCTAGCCACCTAGTAAGCATGCGTAGCCTAGCCAGTGGGCAGTGAGCAGAACATAGGACAAGACTAGTGTCGAGCTACATGCTCCGAATCGTGTGCTCAGTAAAAAAGTTCGAAGCGATGTCGTAGTTTTGAGGATCGGAATATGGTGACGTTTGTTGCGAAATGAAGGTTGATCAGTTTTTATACATGCATTCATTAGGTAAAAGTTCACAGTCCTTATATAATGATATAAATATCAAGAGTAGATGCGTTCGCAGTTGTTCGCATCAAACACCATGATATGTAATTCTACATTTACATTGGAATTGAGTACTATGTGTGGTAGG
Organism: Rhododendron molle; assembly: GCA_025413875.1. NCBI lineage: Eukaryota > Viridiplantae > Streptophyta > Magnoliopsida > Ericales > Ericaceae > Rhododendron > Rhododendron molle. The sequence goes on from CM046390.1 coordinate 5,290,811, forward strand.
TTGATAGCTTGTGTGCATGAACAAATGATTTTCACCCAACTCCAGTGAAGAATCCGCTAGTGTATTAGACGGTCCCCGGCGTGTCCCTAGCCATGTCTCCAATTAAAAAATAATAAAAATTATTGGACACGCCTTGTCCACATGCGTGTCCCTGACTCTCCGCCATGTCCCCGACTCCAATACGTGGACATAGCGCCCTTTTGAAGTGTCGATGCTGCATAGCCTGGTATATTTAATCATAGCACTAAGGTAAAGCAATAGTGATGATCACTTGCATGAAAATCAACTCACCCCGAGGCCAAATGTACATTAATTTCCAAGAATGCAACATAAGAACATATTGTCAATCCATCTGCTAATACTGGTGATGCCTTCCAACCAACAATTTTTAAGGGCAACTCAAGAATGAGACAATGTAATAAGTCAAAACAAAGACTATGCAAAGAGATGAAAATTTTGGGGAAATAGCAGTTTGATGGGGAAGAAGATACATGCTTTGCGATAGTGCAGAATTTCAGAACAATTGGAAGAACAAACTTGTTGATCTATTCCCGAATGAACGAAGATCCGCGGGTCTAACCAAGGTCCTGCACAAAGGGCATGTCCTTTCTCTCTCAAACCTAGAAATTTTTATAACTTATGTTAGTCACAAGGGGAACCTGATAGAACAAAGAACACTGGCCTTGACTAAATCAGACACAACAATAACCCAAACACCAAAAACTTCTGTATTTGAAACTCTTCTTTAAGGTACACTCTATAAATTCTGCATTCAACATTGACAGCGACTGAAGATAATACTCAATAGAAGATTTCCTTTTTTTTCTTTATTTTATTTTGTGGTCAACAGAAGATTTCAATTCTACATAGACATAAAAATATTTTTGAAGGTAAAGGAAACAGTAAAGAAGAAGATATAATGAAATTAATACAAGGGCTAAGCCGCTTCACTTCATTCATTATCTTGTTCTTTTTTCCTTTCACCTTTTGAGTGGTAAACAATCACACATGAAATTCAAGTTTTGTAGGCCTCCGGAATCCCCAATTGAAGCTGGATCCATACTGGTCATTCTTGAACTCGACTCACAAAACCCATCATAAGTCCAATATAAATCACATCAAAATATCAACAAAAAAAACCGCCCAATCAAATCAAACCCATGATCACAATCAGAAACAAAACCCTCTCCTCTAAATTAAACTAATCCTCCTAGTCATTTCGTCAAATACCTAGTTGACAAGTACACACATACTTCTACGTAGGCAATAGTTACGTTACCTTGGAGTCCAAACCGATGTTCCCAAAGAACGGCTTGAAGAGCTCCTCAATCACAACAAACCCAATACGACGTTGTAATTCGTAGCCTTTTTGGCATCTCCACCACCATAGCCACTCCTTGCTTTCCATCCCCCATTTTCTTCCCCGTCTTTGAGTTCAACATTGGGGTTTTCTACTCCTCAGATCTCTGCAACCTCTCTCTTTCCCTCCATCGCCATCGTCTAGATTTGTTCCTGATTTGTTTTGGTTTGTTGGGATGGCACATACAATAGTATCATTGCAGTCAGGAACGAGAAATTTGATTCGTATCTTTAGGAAGGATGTAATGGTATGAAACTGAGGGAGAATCGGCTAATTTCAGTGGGGTTTAGATTATTCCTTTTTGAACGCTCAAAATTTCCTGTTGAGTGCTTAGGTTTTTGGGATGCAGACTCATAGGTCTGCAAGTGCTAAACTCGGTTCTCCTTTCATTAGCAAAAGTAGTGTTGTAGAATTATATGTTTATATTGTGGCCATATTGAATGACTATAGTTGCAACAGGTCTTGCGCAGAGTCTTCTATGAAAACCATTTTCAGAGGTTGGAGTTTTCGTATCAATAGCAGAAGAGCGGTGTGAAGGTATGGGTGTCCATTAGAGATTATCTGAGTTTCTTTTCTTTTATGTACTCACAAGTTTTGAGAGACAGAGAGAGAGAGAGAGAGAGAGAGAGAGGAGAGTACTCTCAAAACTTGTGAGTACATAAAAGAAAAGAAGCTCAGATAATCTCTAATTGACACCCATACCTTCGCAACGCTCTTCTGCTGTTGATACAAATACTCCAACCTCTGAAAATGGTTTTCATAGAAGACTCTGCGCAAGACCTGTTGCAACTATAGTCATTCAATATGGCCACAATATTGACATATAATTCTACTTATAATTCTACAACACTACTTTCGCTAATGAAAGGAGAACCAAGTTTAGCATTTGCAGACCTATGAGTCTGCATCCCAAAAACCCAAGCACTCAATAGGAAATTTTGAGCATTCAAAAAGGAATAATCTAAACCCCACTGAAATTAGCCGATTCTCCCTCAGTTTCATACCATTACATCCTTTCTAAAGATAAGAATCAAATTTCCCGTTCCTCACTGCAATGATACTATTGTATGTGCCATCCCAACAAACCAAAAAAAATCAGGAACAAATCTAGTAAAGATAACCACTAAGCTAGATTTACAAAACACTACTTAGAAGCTGCAGTCTTAAAGTAATGCATAGCAACCACCAACCTGAGAGCGAAGGTTCTCTTTTTTATCATCTAGAAGCTCAATCTTCTCTCCACATTGAAGAACCTACAAAATCATAAACGTCCTTAATACCATAGGCTTCTCAACTGTTAGACTTCTTATGATCAAGACTGCAAAATTACAAACGACCTGAGAGCGAAGGTTCTCTTTTTTATCATCTAGAAGCTTAATCTTCTCTCCACTTTGATGAACCAGCAAAATCACAAACGTCCTTAATACCATAGGCCATTTCACATGAATATAAAAGGCCTTGGTTTTTCCTCACCTTCTCGATATTTTCCATCATCACTCCTTTGACTTCTGAAACCTGAGCCTTCACTTTCGCAAGCTTGTTGATCTCTTCTGGATGATCTCCAGACCACTGCATCTGCTCCTGAAGTTTGGGCCTATATTTCAAGATTGAAGTACATTAGCTAAAAGGCCCACATAGTTTCACTATCACCAGTAAGAATAAACATTACCCAAACTTCCTATTCAAGCTATTAGCAGCAGCTGTTGCAGGTTTTCCGCCGCCATATCTCTTGGTAAAATCGTATTTAATTCGTTCAAGAAACACCATTGGAATGTGTCTGCCAGCAGATTCCACAGCAACCACACAGTAAGCTGCAAAGTTTAACAGAAAAAGTTAGTGACGCATTGAGCGGCAAGCCTAGCTCGTTGATCTCCAATGTCTCATGTGCTTGAGAATTGAGAAGAAGACAAGTCTAACGACGATCAGAAAAGTAATCAGGGCATACATCAATTAATATATTCCAGGCCAGCTTAGAAATATTTGTCTACAATAGATGTTCAGAATCCATTAAAAACAGATGCTTTCAATAAACACTAACGGAGCTATGCAACAGTTCTTGTACACAATAAAGACAAAAACACTCTTTCCCAAATACATAGAAATCACTTTGTAATGAACAAGACATGCCATAAAAAAGAACTATACCAACAGTAACCACCAAAAATACTCCCTTAAAAAGAACTATATTCCCATCTAGTGCACAATCACCCTGCCAAAGACACTTGGCATCAACACATACAGAACCAATACCAAAACCCAAAATCATAACACTCCAATTCTCCAAAACAATTCATACATTATCATTCCCCAAACTCTCACACATGCATAAAACCGACACTCGGTCCCAATCACTTTATACAAAACTCAAACCTAGAATGTTAAGTCAAATGTTTTTGCAATTTATCAATTGAGATAATGTCCTGAGTTCAACCTGAATTATAAAGGTAACTCGTTGCCGCACGACTCGACTAATGGTCAATCCGACCTCATGTATTTTCAGATTTTCAGTATTGCTTCTGACCTAAATCAATAGTTGGGGATCTTCTATAAAAGCATCTCCACCCCTTACTCAGATTTTCACTCAAATTTGAGTAAAAATACAAGTAAAAGTTTCACTGCTAAACTCAAACCCAAGGACAAATATGCACAAATTTGAGTAAAAACTTCAATAATGGCAATATTGTAAATTTAAAGGTGTGAACCTTCAAAAATTTGAGTAAGGGTTTGAGTCTAACCAAATTTGAGTCTAAATTTGAGTAAAACTCAAATTTGGTATAGGTTTGGGTAAGAAGTGGAGGAGAGTTTTGGGTGATTTTTACTTAACATTGAGTTTGAGTCAAGATTTGATTAAGGGGTGGAGATGCTCTCAGGCAATATTTGGTTATTGGAACCCTGATTTCAAAAAAATCCTAAATTTAGGGATCTTCTATATCAGGCGGTATACAAAATAAAGCCAAGCTTGGCTATTGGAACCCTAATTTCAAAAAAAATCCCCAATTCACATGTTATTGGAACCCTAATTCCAAACAAAATCCCTAATTTCATATCAAAACGGAACCCTAATGTTTTTGGGTTGAACAAGTTATAGTGGGAAACTGAAAATCTACCTCATACAGAGAGAGACCATGGTGTGGCGTCGGTTGTGGTGGTCGTCGGTTGTATTCGCCAATGCTGAGCCAATCAGATTTCGCCTCTTATGGTGGTCGCCGGAGGTGGAGGTGGATGCCCCGCGGTAGTTCTGGTCGTCAGTGCTGTTGGTCGACGGTGGTAGTGAGTTCCTCGCCCTCCCACCACCACCCCTCCCTCTCTCTTTCTCTCTCTATCTCTCTCTCTTTGTTACAGTCCAGAGAACATAACGAGTTTTTTTTTTTTTTTTTTTTTTGGGGGGGGGGGGGAGGTGACTTTTGATCGATCGAGAGAGAGAGCGAGAGAGGGACAAGCATTTGAGAGACAGAAAGCTGGATTCCCGGCGCAATTTTCGTGAGTACAGTAAAATGAGTACACAATTTTACTAAAAAGCCGTCCAGCGTAGCCACACTAAAGGACAAAATAGTGTATAAAAATTGGGACGCAGACGGAAAACATCAAAAGTCCGAAAACCCGTTAAAGTAATTCGAAAATAACTCAGATAGTGTCTATGGCCCACCACTTTTGAGCGCGAAATGACGAAAACGCCCAAAACCCCAAAGAAGTAAATTCAATCAGCTAATTTCCGAACCAATGAGCATTATCGTCCGGAGATGGCCAAAATGAGAGCCACAATTTGGAACTTCATTCCTTTATAGGCAGCCTGTGGATATGTTGAATTCTGTCAAGCCAAAGCCATAAACAAGTCCTAAGAATCAAACAGAGGGCATTGCATTTGGAGGAACAAAATAGTCATCTAAGGGAGGCCCACCATATAAGTTGTGAAGCAGCTGAGTTTTAGTTACAAAACAACCGTCATAGAAGTTTCAAGGGTGCACTATTATTACCAACACTCAAACTTAATCCATATTAGCATTCTATACAAAGTTCTACGCTTCTTCAAGAACCAGAAGGGTTCTGGAGTATCTATTTTATTTCATTTACATATTAGGGGTGGCAACGCTAATGATCCCTCCTTCTCAGGCCAATCATTCTGTTGGTTTGTCGAGAGGCTTACCCTAGGATTACGTCTCTAGCCTTCTCACCCTCAGCGAAAAAGTCTACAACTTCTTCTTTGGCAAATCTGCTGTCAGTGGAAATCTCATTTTCCGTACCTCTCATACATCAAACATCACCCCTATCACCGTTCTATAATCCCAATGTAACTGAGGTTGAAATATTCTGAGATAACGTGCGAAAAAGTAGGGAACGAGCACAGTACCTGTACCTTAGACAAGTGCCGAGAATATCACGCTTCCAAACCCCAACAACTCATGATTTTTTCGTCATATACCCAATTGGGAATCCAGCGGTTAAAACCTACGGCGCTCTGGACACGGGTAGTGAATTAGTATGGTCACAATTTGAACTGTGTGAATCTTGCTTTGACCAAACCCCGAACATTTTCAACTCGTGAGAATCCTCAACATGCGAGGTGTTTGAATGCAATTCTAGTAAGTGTTTAAGTTTCATAAATAAGCTGAGTTGTGACGAAGATAGCAATTACGAGTACAATGTGCGGTATGTGGATGGATCTTATAGTCACGACAACGTTGTCAAAGAGATAATAAACGTGTCCAGTCATTGTTCAACACCCCATATTGCACTACCATTTGGCTGTGGATTTAACAACAACGAGACGTTAGGAGAAAAATATCCAATTGTGGTTGGATTACAAAACTCCAAACGCTCCCCCATTGGACAACTATGATCGATCTACAGCTTTTTCATACTATCACGACAACAAGAATAATGGCCACTTCAGGTATAAAAGTATTTTGCACAACTCTAGGTATCTTCAACGCCACTTGTCCCAAACTATGAAGATATATATCTCGTCAAACTTGAACATAGCATGGTTAACAACAAGGGCTTGAACATGCCTAACTACGTATTTGAACATGTTGTCAGTAATTCGTGCAACAAAATGAGCAGGGTAGTGATCGACTCGGGAGCAACAATTACTCATCTACACACCACAACATTCGATTCATTGCTCCCTAAAATCAATGCACATATGAAGAAGAAGGATAAACGCATGTCCAAGAGATCGGGTTTCTATTGTTGGGATAATCCCGGGAGAGTTCACGATCCTTCTTTGCCAACCATATAGTTTATGTTTCTTGATCTTCAGCTTAGACTTGGTCATAATTTGTGGCATCAGGAAGAACAAGTTACTTGTTGGATGATTGCTTGATTTTTATGGCGTTTTACCATAATTAGTCATTACCAACTAAGGAATATTGACGTCGGCTTTGATTTGAAGAATATGAAACTATGGCTTAAGGTCCAGTTTGAGTGTCTTCCCTAGGTATTCAATAAGTATGAGCTAATTTGAAACAGTTCGCATGTGTCCACAATGGTGTGTAAGAAATATTGCCCAGTGCACGTGACATGGATCTATTATCATCAGACATTAGTTACATATTCACCAAATCAAAGCCGATGTTGATGTTCCTTAGTTGGTAATGGCCGATTATGGTAAAATTACAAAAATCGAGCAATCATCAAACAAGTATCTTGTTCTTCCTGATGCCACGCATTACAACCACGTCTAAGCTTCAAGCAAGAAACGTAAACAATATGGTTGGCAAAGAAGGATCGCGAACTCCCCTAGGATTATCCCAACAATAGAAACCCGATCTCTTGGACATGCGATTGTCCTTCCTCTTCATATGTGCACTGATTTTAGGGAGCAACACATCAAATGTCGTGGGGTGTAGATGATAATTGCTGCTCCCGAGTCGGTCACTACCCTGCTCGTCTCGTCGTGCCGATTACCGATGACATGTTCAAATACGTAGTAAGGCATGCTCAATCCCTTGTTGTTAACCATGATGTCTTCAAGTCTGACAAGATATATACTTTCATAGTTTGGGACACTTGGCATTGAAGATCCCCAGACTCATGCAATATACTTTCCTACCTGAAGTGAGCCATTATTCTTGTTGTCGTGACAATATGAAAAAGTTGGAGATCGTAGTTGTCCAATGGGGGAGTGGTTGGAGTTTTGTAATCCAACCACACTTGGATATTTTTCTCCCAATGTCTTGCTATTGTTAAATCCACAGGCAAATAGTAGTGCAATACGAGGTGTAGAACGCTAACTGGCCACAGTTATTATCTCTTCGACAATATTGTCGCGACTATAAGAGCCGTCCGTATAATGCACATTGTACTCGCAATTGTTGTCTTCGATCAACTCAGCTTATTTACAAAACCTAAACACTTACCAAAATCACATTCAACCACCTTGTATGTTGAGGATTCTCATGAGTCGAAAACGTCTGGGGTTTGGTCAAAGCAAGATTCACACGGTTCACATTGTAACCATACTAATTCACTACCCGTGTCCAGAACACCGTAGGTTTCAACTGTTGAAATCCCAATGGAGTATATGACAACAAAATCATGAGTTACCAAGATTTGGAAGCGTGATGTTCCCGACGCACATCTAAGGTACAGGTACTAGCTCGTTCCCTACTCGTTTGCAAGTTCTCTCGGAATATTTCAACCTCAGTTAGGATTATAGAACGGTGATAGGGGTGATATTTAATGTATGAGTGGTAGGGAAAATGAGATTTCCACTGATGGCAGATTTGCCAAAGAAGAAGTTGTAGACTTGTTCGCCAACAGTGATCAAGAAGGCCAGGACGTAATTCTGGGGTAAGTCTCTAGACAAACCAACAGAATAATTGGCCAGAGAAAGAGGGACCATTAACACTGCCACCCCTAATATGTAAATGAAATAAAACAGAGACTCCAGTCTTGAAGAAGCATAGAACTTTTTATAGAATGATAATATGGATATTAAGTTTGAGCAGTGGTAATAATAGTGCGCCCTTGGAACTTATAAAGTGGTTGTTTTTTAATTAAAATTCAGTAGCTTCACAACTAATTGCATGTGGGAGTATCGTCTTGGCAATATTCATTGCTGAATTTATCCCCACGAAGGATTAGAAGAAGAAACTCATGATGATTTGTTGGTGCTGAATTTATCCCCACGAAGGATGAGAAGAAACTCATGATGATTTGTTGGTGATGATGATCAAAGAAAACACACATGTATGTATCTCTATATATCTCTTCCAACATGGTTAGTTTATACTTATAGATAAGTATAATGCTTGTTAGGGGGATTCCATATTCCATCAGGACGAGGTTTTAACAGATAAATTATTATTGGCTCTTGAAGCACCTTCACGTGGTGTTTTACGGTCTTTCTTTATCATACCTATGTGTAGGTTAATTCTACCATCAAATGTGTGGCCTCTACACCAATATGTGGTGAAGAAAACTCCCGGAACACTACGTGACGGTACTCCAAAAACACTGAATAATCACTTAGTTATAGAAAGGGATTAGGAATGTGTTGGTGATGCTTCGGTTTAGAGCTTGCAATGTGCTTTGGCTTAGAGTTTGAAGAGGAAATGTTTCTGTTTTGGGTAAATTTTTTTAAAAAAATGTAGGGGTTAATTTTGAAGAGGAATGTTGATAACTAACTACTCCAACCCACACATCAAAATTGGTGAGACTCTCTCTCTCTTCAAATATGATTTATTTATTTATTTATTTATTTATTTATTTTAATCATTCTTTCAATACAGTGGTACAGACATTTTTTGATTTGGACTCCATTCTCTGAAGAGAATCTAATAGTTTTGAGATTTTTGCTGCTATTAAAAGTTGTGAGCCTCGATTTGGACCAATTAACATCCAACGCAGACAATCGATATTGGATGATCATAATGTTTGGTGTGACTATTATATATGCTGGACCAGGCCAAAAAAGAGTGCATGAGATCCTGTTTAACTTACTAACACCTAACTCTATTGATATATAATCGTATGACAAAAAAAAAAAAAAGTGAGACCAGAAAATCCACTCACTACTTGAAGGCCTCCTTTCGTTTTTTAAACTTGTCGGAATTAATTGTTTGATTCCCATCTTAGAAATATTCTCTCCAAAATTTTTGATTGTTTTGTTATTCGTGGTTTTTCGTTTATAGTGATTTTTTTATTATCAAATTCTTTATTTATTTTCTACTCTTTGGATGTATATAGCGGATTTTTATTCAAAAATCAAAATTTTTATTAAAATGTTGTAAAAAAATTAGCTAAAGACGAAAAAATATACAAACTTATAAAATCTTTTTATCTCAAAACTGAACGAGGGCTTAAGTTTTCATTTTTGCGTGATAAATACTACTCCTACTACCCTGTTTTGGACGGAATCCACGAATGGAAATTTTTGATTCACTTTCAGGGGTGAATTTGTGACATTCAGAAATTATGTGGTAAAATTTGCAAAACCAAGAACACCTATATATTTGAAGCCCTAGAAATAACTGATCGATCAGAATTCTTCAGAACCACCCCAAAATCTTAAACCTTAAAAATCGAACAAACCTCGCTCCAGCTCCGTCGACGATAACAGCAGGTACCTCTCTCTCTCTCTCTCTCTCTCTCTCTCTCTCTCTCTCTCCATCTGGTTGTCTTTCTGTTTGATGCTTTTTACGGGTAACTTAGAAGCATAAACACAAATTATGGGTTGAAGCAGATAAAAGCATTAAACGTTTAGGGCACTTTTTTGAAACCATTTTGGGGGTGACCTGAAGCGGTGATGTACATCTGATTTTGGTCAATTTACCGATTATCAGTTAGTTTTACATTTAAATAAGGTCTGATTTGTGTTTCTGAATAACTCATCTAATCTTTGAATACTTTTCACCTCTTTTGAAACGGTACAGAAGCATTTATGATATGATGCTTGTGTTCTAAGCTGTATTTGGTTGTTCAGAAGGAGCTTAACATGATAGTAATATTCCTTTTGGGGAGTGATTTTCGCACTCCCCAAATTGTTAACCTTAGTGAGTGCAAAATTCAATATGCAGTTGTTTTTTGCACTCCCCACCCCTCTCCCCAGGGGAGTGCAAAAATCACTCCCCTTCTTTTTTCACTATCTTCAGTTGTGGAGTATATTTAATGGTGAAATGATAAAGTAAAAATTTTTCGGTATTTTATTCTTTTTCATTAGCACACATCGAGAGAGCGAAGTTCATTTGAATTGCCCGACAGATATTTATCAGGCCTCCTTTGATGCCTTTCGTCTTTGATTTGGGGGCACTGTTCCACCGTATAACAGTCTTAAAAGTTTCTCAAGTTTCAGTGGTAAAACTTTCTGAGAGTAGCTCATTGGTGCATATGTTGTCACCCTCGCCCATACTCCATCTATTGGGGAATAGATGGCATGGGTACTGTTATTGTTGTTGTTAAAAGATAAGCTATCAAGGTATTATAGTTTAATCACTTCTTGTTGGTACGCATTCGGATTCTACTTGACCAAATAACTTGTTGAATTGCACAAATAGGTTTGATTTTGCAACTGTCATTCGGTTTCTTTGTGGTTATCAACTTGTGATGCTATTGGATGTGAAAGAAATTTTAGGTGTCCTTTAGTAGTGCTTATCATTGCAATTTATGGTTGTGTTGCGTCAAGAGCCCCTTGCTCACACCTCTGACCAAAAGTCTGTATCAAACAATAAGCTGTGGTGTTGTTACAACACACCACAAGAGCCCCTTAAGCACATGCTTAGTTGCAGGATCCTCCAATCCGGGTGACGAAACTACCTCAGAAATCTTGCTCTTGTGCTCCCAATTCAGAATGTCATGAGAACCTTGGTAGTTGGTCCGATCAAGAAAGATCATGTTCCCAACTAGGAAAATTTTTCTAAAGCATGTTAATCCCAAAAGAAACAAAAGAGCTACCAAGTTAGAAGAAATATGCAAGCAACCATAATATGTAAGAAAAATATCAAGTCAAATATACTGACTTAGAGTGAACCAAATATTCCTGATATTTCCACAAAATTATTAGCATTTGACACCGATGACTATCGTTTCTGTGAGTGCTACTAAAGAATTGGGACTCATTTTCTTGTATTTTTTCTATCAGGTATTAGCAATCGGCAAATATGGACTCAAAAACATTGTCTCCATCCCCAGATAATGCTGATGCAAAGGCCGCATTTCGTAAGCCTTCAAACGATGCAGCTAACAGGAAGTACAGGCGCCGGTCTCCAGTTAGTGGATCGTCGTCATCTGATGGTTAGTTTGTCAACTTTGTTGTATCTTTAAGATTTATTCTGTGGATAATGTATGCGGAAATTTGTAGGGAAATCTATAATATCTCTGGTTCCCATGGGTTGGAAGTGGTTTGTTTGTTTGATCTGAAAGTTTTTCTTTGCATTTTTCGTAATTTGTTTTCTTTTCAAGATGCTTGGTTTGAGAGTCTGAGATTTCAGTCATAGATTAATTTTGAATAGGGAAACATATTTCCTTGACTCAATATTTCCGGAAACTTGAAGTACAACGTAGCTGGTGCTGAAATTAACTAGCCAGTGGTAACAGTTTTTATGGCTATAGGTAATTTTTATTGAAAGTTGTTGCAGAAAAAGAACCGCAAACCGTGCAAGAGGTCTTAGTCCTGAAATTATTTGTTCCACAAGATAATAAGTTCTAGCAAGACCATTGGAATGTTCACCCACTCACTTCAATAAAAGGTACTTATCGCTTGATAAATGGGTCCCATTTTTTTCATTTTGCAGCCTTCAGCTGTTGAATTCTAGCCATTCAATAGGAAATGCTCTAATCTCTACGTATACACTTAGTTTACAGTTTGCCCCCTTATTACTTAATTCCAAAAAAAGCTGGCTTAACCCTGCTTTATCCCAATAGTATCTTATAAGTGTCCTGCGCGTATCTGAAATTACAAATGTTTAATTTAAATATTGGATACTTATTTTGCGTATTGGATACGTATCGGGCCCAAATAGGCATCCAATACAAATACCCAGATGCGACTATTTTCTTCGGAGTATCGGTGCTTCGTAGCCCACTCTCATTCATTATGTAATGTAATCTTCTAGGAAGAAACAAGTATGTGAGAGATGCTTCGAAATACATAGTCATTCTTTTCTTTCGTTGTCTCAAGCAGTTCAAAAAGGAACTGGCCACCACTGTGGCCTTGAATATTCTCTCTAAACTTTTATCTTTTCAGGGAGTCCGGCACATGAGCATAGCTCTAGTCCAATCTATTCAAGGGATAATCCTACAAGAGATTCTGAATCATGGCGAAGGAATGGTAACAGGAGGGACCTAGAGAAGGATTCTGGTAGGAGCTACCGTGGCCGAAGTGGTGATTCATATAGGAATTCAGATCGGCAGTCCTCTAGGAGTTCTCATAATTACCATAGGCGGGATGACTATAGCAGACATGAAAGGCTTAGAGATGACACAAGGAGAGAAAGTGAGCATTACAGATCTAGAGATCCTTCACGTGGTGATGATAAGTACTCTAGATATAGATCCGATGGTTCAGGGAATAGAAGCAGGGATAAAGACAAGGGGGATGGAGGCGGTCAGGATGAAAAGAGGGAACATCGGAGGAGTTTGGGGGATTACAAAGGTGATCTTTCACCTGTTTATGGAGAATATTTGGGGAATCGGAATGACTCAACTTCACGAAGGGATGGGGCCAAACATCGCTCAAAAGAAGCTTCTAATAGTGACCCTAGAGAATTGGATGGTCATAAATATACCAAAGAGGAAAAGAAGAAATTTGATGATCGGGAAACTAGCAGACCCAAGGACCGGTACGATATAGCACCAGGGGAGCAGTTTGAAGATAAATCTGCTTTTACCAGTGAAAATCGTGAATATCCTGCCAAAAAGCCAAAGTTGGAGAGCTCGAGCACTGATCATGGGAAAGGTAGAAATCAAAGGATTGTCTTCTGTTGTTTCTCCCCCCTAAAGTGTATATTTTCTTTGTTTATTTGTTTTCAATCGAGTATTATTTCTCATAATTCTTCTTATTTATCTATTAGTGTCGAAGTTTTCCACTGTAGCTGATGTAAAGCTGCCTTCAAGTTCAAAGCAAGTCCAGGAGCTTGTTGGTAAGGTGACTTCAGAGGAGGCTCCTGCCAAAGGCTCTGAGGCTGCTAATGACTTTGATGCTGCAAAAATTGCTGCAATGAAAGCTGCGGAATTAGGTATTGCATTATCTTCATCTTGTTTCTTGGTCTTCTAGACATAACTTTTTGAAGGCACTGTAAGTTTCTTAATCTTGACACTACGACGCTTGGAATTTGCAACTTTCATAACCAGTGGGTTCTGAAAGTGAATGGCAATGGAGTTTTGCTGCTTTAATTTTTAGTTTTTAAGGTTGGGGGGAAGACCTGTGTTACACAGATCCTACATTTGGGATGGGTGTGGGATACCTACCAGACGAAGCATCTCAAATCTGGTCATGTCGTTTCGCACCTTTCCTTGGAACAAGTCTGTTGCCGTAGCATGGTTAATATAATAATATTGTTTCAAACATGGATTGGAACGAACTACTCAAAATATGTTTTCCCCCCTACAACAATTTTGTGTTACAAACATTCGTTGGGAAGGTGATAAAGCACTTTCCAATGCCTGTAACACAGATAGCCATAGAGGAAGATGGTAATCGAGTTAATCTCCAGCGATAGAGCGCTCGGCTCTTTCGTCCCGAAACTCCTGTCTCTTAAACACCTTCTGACTGGCTTACTCATACTACTTTGCTTGGCCATAAAGCAACTTCTATTGGAATCCTAAGCTAACCGACCCATGAGCTGATACTGCACTGTATGTATGCTTGATCCCTAGAGTCCATTATACCAGATTGGGATTATTATAATGACTTGGTTGCTGCAGTTGCCTATGTGGGTCCCACTCCGTTGAGAATTTTATGGTTTGCAAAAAAAAAATCCTTAAGATGAAGGTCGATACTAAATGTTGAGCACCTCTTGACATCAATGATGTATGCTGATTTGTTGTTTGTTCCCTGTGAAAAAAACAAAACAGTTAATAAGAACCTCATTGGAACGGGTTACATGTCCGCTGACCAAAAGAAGAAGCTGCTGTGGGGGAATAAGAAGAACACTGCTGCCGAGGAGGTAATTATGAATTATTCTTCCATGTCATTTTGCAGTTGCTTTTTTCTTATTTAGTTCTTGTTTTTGAAACATATTTGTGGAGGAATAAAGGTGGACATAACTGATCCAAACAGGAGGGAAAAACTGTGTTTTTTTTTTTGCTTCAGGCATCAATTCTGCTGTTCTTCTCAAGGGGAAGGGGAGGGGGGGGGGGAGGGGTGGTGTATTCTGAAAAGGTTTATAAATCAGAAAACCAACTTTAACTGGAATATTGATTTTGTTTAGAGAGAGAATGACATATTGCAATAGACACACCCACCATGTGCACATCTATTACAGCAAAAAATCATGAATTCTAACCTATTGCATACAAAATAGAAGATCAGAAATCACCGACACTCGCCTCCATCAAAAACACCGGTGATGAGAAAACAGCTAGTTGCACCAGCAAACATTGACAAGGTGAGGTTTCCGTCGGCGATGCGCGTGCATGCAATTTGAGGTTAATAAACTTCAGGAATTGGGGAGGGATATATGGAGGGAAAAGGAACTGAATAGGGAATCAAAGATGTAAATTTGGCCTTTACGTCTCATTCTCTCTTCTTTTTCATCCAATAAATCCATCGACAAATACAAGATCCAAACTAACCGTAAGGTAAACCCTTGGTCCTTGCATAGGTCAGTCAATGTTTCGTTCTAACAAAAGAGTAGACTACTAGTAGTTGTAATGTAACTCCCACTCTTTACTACTCATCAGTTTGTTATGTTTCATTCAATCCTCGTTCCATGTATTTTGCAGTCTGGTCATCGCTGGGATGCAACTCTGTTTCCTGATCGAGAACGACAAGAAAAATTCAACAAACTCATGGTAATTCCCACTTGCTATCATATTCCCTTTTACCAAAACAAAAAACTTGAAAATTTTAAATGATGGTATGCCCCTTCCATGTGCTTGTTCGTTGATGCCTTGCTCACTTGTTTATAATCTGTTCCCACATACTAACACGCTTTTAGAGTCTGAGGTTGCGTTGGTACCTATGGCGAATTGTAGGGTGTGAAGGGCGAAGTGAAAGCAGCGGAACACAAACCCGACAATCAAGAAACCAGTGGCCTACAAGCAGAGAAGCAGATGGAACAACTGCAGCTGGAACTGGAGAAGCAATACACTGCTGGGCTCCGTCGCAGAGATGGCCGCACCGTTGGACTTGGTCTCTGAGTATCTATTTAGGATGTTTTTGCACCTGTATAATCCCATTTAGCTTTGTTTTGTCGTACTTCCTTGCGAGAATCTCATCTTTCGTGATTATTGACTTCTTGGTTCGCAAGGGGTACTGTTATGTACTATTTCTATCTCAAATTCCAGATCATGAGAGATGGCGTTGCATTATTTACTTGTCATTTGAACTTAGGGTTTGCAAAAAGAGTGTTTTTCTTATACGGTTCAAATGCAAATGGAGCTTGTTTATTTGTCACTCAGTTTGCAATCTCTGTTTCCTTTTTTTTTTTTAATAAATAATCGGATGTGCAAGTCAGCTTGCAATCTTTGTTCCTTACCTAAGTGAGATCTTTGCTACCTTCCCTTGGTGAACTGCTAGTTGTGAATCTTGCTTTCTTTTTCTGTTCTTAAGGGGTTTCAAAGGATCGAATCTCATTTTGTCAAAATTTTTTTTTTAAGCCTGACTGCAGACGGATTTTCTAGCTCATAAAGGTTTTGGAAAAAAACAAAAAAGGAACGGAGAGAAAAAAAGAAATTGAACCGTCCAGTTTTGGCTTTTTTGAACACTTTCCTGCCAATGGGCTTGTAGCCCAATGGAATTTTCTCACCTCTTTCTCATGGAATGTGAGAGTTCGATTCTTGACAGGAGCGTGAGGGTTTGGCATGCACATGTATGCCGCTTAGCTGCATTCCCTCTCCATCCCCTTACTGTAGGTTACCGTAGGCTAGATATTTATCGAGCGACAACAAAAAAAAAAAACACTTTCCCGATTAATCTCAATGACTGTTACGTACTAAGATATGTACTTCAATATACATTAGAAATAATTACAATTTGTTTGTTCGTCTAATAGAGTTCGTCGAGGAGTTTAACACTGTAAAATTTTCAAAATTGATTTTCTTTTTTTGCCAGTATTTTACTTAGTATACATCAGTGAGGGTTAGAGAAAATTTAGTGAGTTAATAATCAAGGAGTTTGATATCTCTTCATAGACTTGAACCCTAAGCGTCCCCCTCGAGGCCAACCCCTTTCAGTTGCATGAAAAGGACAAGGATGGAAAAATTAATTTTCCTATAACTTTCTTTGTGTTCCATTACCAAAAAAGTTGTATAACCCACAACTTTAATTTTTCCAATTGAAAACAATTTTCTGCAAAATAGGTCTTTCCAAAATGAAGAATTATAGTTTACTTGCAAGATTTCTTATCAAGATCACACGCACGAGAAAATAATTATTTTTTTTTTACTCCACCTTATTTCATTTTTCCTGAGAACCTATTTCCCACTCAACATTCCCGACAAATGAACGGAGCGTAAAAGTCAAGGGGTACAACCACATATGAGAAAAAAATTGAACCGTCCAAGACAATCAAAAGAGGAGAAACCCAGAAGAAGGAAATAATATATATGCATCTCATAATACAAAGAAAATGCATTGCAGAATCAAAAAAGAAGCATTGAAGCATTTGGAAATGGAAAATAACCAAATCGAACAGTATTCCGGGAACACAAAATCTGCAGCTCTAAGCTTCACTCCCCAGCTACTGGCAAAAGACCGACTAAACACGGCCAATTTCTCAAACATCTAATCTTTTGTTTTGTCTTCGTAATCGTCAGCTCAAAAATTTTGCACTTCCATATCACGACGACTCACGAGTATCATATTTCAGGTTTTATTATTTCACAGGTAGCCATATCTAGTTCAAAACAAAAAGAAAGTAGCCATATCAGGTACACATAACCCTTCCTTTTACGGCATTCTCTATTCTCGAATGTATTACGCAAATGAATCTATCTCTTCTGCCTCGAAAATCATCAGACGGTGCTGATGTCAACTCGGCTTTTATGGAGCTGAAAGGCAGGGGTGATCCAGCTACCGCAACTGCATTGGATGCCTGACCAGTTGAAGTAACCCAAGCGCCCTTCGCAATGAGCACACATAAGCTTCCCCTCTGATGCACCTTCTTCGACTGCTCACAAGGAAATCAAACAAAGGTTGGCGAAATGCAAGGACAATTTAAAGAATGATCTTTTACTAACAAGTTAACAATGAATTAATGTCATTAACCAAATACGCACAGTAAAATCTTTCTGGAATGTTCTCATTTAATCTATGCCCAGAGCCGCCAAATCGATGCCCACTAGACATAGACTCGTACCTTGTTTTGATGTATCAATGTCCCTCTTCATTTGCAATTTTTAGAAACAGTTCTCTGGAAAACTCTCTTCTTTTTCAGTTAAAAAAAGAAGAAGAAGAGTTTCTCAGAAAACTGTTTTGAAAAAACACTAATACTCCCCGTTTTAGCACCCCTTTTTTTTATTACTTCGAGGAAATTGGAAAGAATTATTCTTTGTTCAGAATGTTATGTCCCAGGAAAAAAAATTCCTCAAAAACATTTTTCGGAATCGGCCCCTAGACGATTTTCTGAAAACATAATGCGGAAAACTGATCTTGAAACAACCAACAAATTAATTTTCCTACATCTTTGTTTAGGAATATGCCTCGACATCCAAATATCTCAATGAAACAAATGGCAGTGGTCAATGTGTTGTACCTGCTGTCATCCAACGTAGAGGCTCAACAAATATAGACGAGCACTCCATCTCATCACACTTGTTAAAAGGGTTACCACTTCTCCTCTTATGCCATTGAAAGGATGTCTCGCCCTCCCCCGGAACATGATCCACAACATTATCTTGCACTGCGACAACTCTCCGGCATTTCTTGCAGCGATAGGCACGAGAAGAAACTTTTACTGTATCCACAGCTGTTCCTACCTCAGAAGAGACTTCTTCTGTTGGCAAGCCAGGATCAGGCCCAAATTTGGAATTGTCTATTTTATTTCCACTACTGTAGGAATCACCTGTCATTTTTGAGGCACAAAACAATATGAAAAAATGGAAAGCCCCCAAAATAAAATACACCTCATTTCTTATCATGGACGTATACAGGAGACTGGTCAACATATATAAGGGGACTTTTTTCTCTTTTCTTTCCCTCTTTGGTGCGGTTGACCTTATATTGTTTGAGGGGAATAATATGCTTCACTAACAATGCAGTCAGTAATAAGCAAAACTTCGACATTCTGATAAAAACTAATATTCAACGTGCAGCTTGCAACTCGTACATTGAGGCATGGACTTCAATTGCAACTAAAATGCTCATTTCAATATACTACGAAGGGTGAAAAATAGAACATTTGCCCAACATGAGACTTAAAAGCACACAGCTCCTCCAAGTAATGACAACAAAGTGAAAAGCAGCTCATAGTTGGAGAGTAAGAACGGTTACTCATCACATAAGATAGGGAGGTGATGATCCCCATTTCCCAGATGAATCTTGTTTTGTTTCGAATATACTGCCTATTTCTGATTTGGTTATATTACCCTACATCACAACCATGGCAGCTCACAGTTGATGCCATAATTAGGGCACCAAACGAACAGAGTCCTGCCAGTTGTCTGCATGCTCAAGCTTGGGCAGATTTTGGGGGTTCTGAAGCTTAATGCTGTGGTTGGATGGGTTTTTGAAAAGTTTTGAGTTTGGTTTTTGGGGTAATGAGTGAAGAGAGAAATTAGGGTAATGATTGGAGATAGGGATAATGAGTGGAGAGAGATAGCGAGAGAAATGATAATAATAATTGGAGATAGGGGTAATGAGTCGAGAGAAAAATGAGAGTACTGATTGAAAGTAGGAGTAATGAGTGTTTTTTGAGTTGGGAAATTTTTTTCAAAATGCAAACCGAGCAAAGCATAAATTGAGCCAGAGAACCATTGTCCGATGTCAACATAAAACTACTTACTTACATCATAAGTTTTGTGGTTTGGCTTTATTAATAGTATACTATATCTTCAAATGACTCACTTCCCAGCTTCACTAATCATTTTCTAGCAGTTAAAGGTCAGTCAAATGAGATCATCAAAAGCAAAAACTGATTCAAGGACAGGCATGAGATCAGCAGATGTAAGTTGACAGGCATGATATCTTTAGGGTATATCTTTTTCTAAGAAGAAAGAGAAGAAAATTAAGGGTTAAATACATTGCATCCTATTTAATCCTGTACTCACCTTAACAAATTAGTGAATTACGCATAAGTATAGGCACCGTGCACATTAAACACCCAAACGAAATTGGATTCCAATTTTTTTGAGAAAAAAGAGGTGAAAAGCCAAAATTTTCAAGAAAAAAGATGTGAAAAGCTGTTCAGAACAGTTGGATGAACTTGGATCCAACAGATCAAGAATCACTTGAATCTTAAATTTTCAAATGATCGTGAATCACAGGATTCGTTACGGAACATATTCTGGAATAGTTAGCTACATATTTGTCCCAATTTATCAATGGATCTTCGATCAATTCAGGAATTGAATCACTTATCGTAAGATGCTAACGTATGGCCAACATAAATGAGAGAAAGCTACTAGTCAAGGGGAATGGTTCATTACTCCTCGCTAGAATTGTGGTCAGATTGCACTTTATTTTCCCAACATCATCATAGGAGCTTGCATGCAAAATCCCTTGCCATGTGTCATTTCACATATTAAAATGTTCTTCACATGAATCAATAGACTAGTGTTAAAAGGCTCGAACCACGAGATTTTTGCAATTTTCAGTAGAAGGCCTCGAGTAACAAGCCATGATGGCAAGTCTTCCTGATAGACGCCCAGTACAATAAACTCATATAGAATAAGTATCATGAAAGATAATAGTTACAACAAGATCTATGAAGAAAGAGTAATATATCATTCAATGGTAATGTAAACTCATATCTTTATGCTACTAGCTAGATCGTAACTCTGTTTCAGCCTATACATGCTAAGAACATAATGTGAATGTATAAATTGAAAACCCAATGCACAATCCCTCAAGCAAAGCAAGTACACCTCTGAAAACTACAATCAAACCCCAAAGCTTAGTTGCAGGGAGCTCCTAAAGTGGTGCCGCTCCCACCTTGGGAGCCCGCTTTTGCGCTCCCAACTAAGGAGCTTGGCGGGAGCCCGACCCCATCGAGATGGGAGCTCACTCCTTACGGAGATGGGAGCTTTTGTATGATATTTGTATAGAACAATAGGGATTTATCACTGGCTTTATTAATTGGTCTTTGATGAACTCATATATCTAGCCTAAGTCATGATATCTTTAAAAGAAAATCATATATTGTACCACTAGCCCATTTCTTACACTTATGGAGGACTTGGCCTACATTATTACTTCCTAAATTATTGTACTTTTAAAGTGAATACTCTATGCTACATTATTTTCATAATATATGTACACGTGCCTCTCACGCTCCCAAACTTGGGAGCTTCTACATTCCCTCGCTCCCCGGTTCCCGCCCTCGCTTCTGCTCCCACACCCGCTCCCGCTTTGTGCAACTAAGCCACAAAGTAAATATGCACAAAAAGATAGTAATAGAAAGTAAATACGAACCAGTCCTAATGCTTCCAACAACGATCGTAAACCAAAAGTAAAAAACAAACAGAGATGGTAATAGCAAAGCCCATAAGAATCAGACCTAAAAGTCTCAAACGGAAGCGCTTGTATATAGGGCTAGAGTGATCAACCTTGAAACCCATTTCTTCGAACATTTTTAACTGCAAGGTAGAGAGGAAAGCATCCAGAATCAAACACATAGAAAAGTACATCAAAACCACTTTAGAACACTGCGTACAGGACATGATTGCACACAACAATGTCAGGCATCACCTGTTCTAGAAACCCATCATTGGGGCAAACAGATTCACAGCTTTCCCGTAAAGCTTCAAGCGCATCTGAATGAAAAAAAATTCAAACCAGATAAAAATTAGTTAAGTGTAATGATTATTGGTCCCTACATCAACATACAGATTTTCAAACAAAGGATTTGCTCGAACCTTCTTGAGATAGTTGTTCTGTTTTCATCAGGTATGCTGTAATGATAGCTGCACTGCAATGACCACATGCAAAAAGGGGGTGTAAACCTAGAGAACTTGATAAAGCAGAAAACTATAGTGCCTTATGTTGAAGTGATCTTGACATTTATCAGATGACCAACATGAGAGGAAGGTGGTTTCAATACATGCTTAATCCACGAAAGAAAATACTCGCTCCATTCCAAAAAGATTGTCCACTACAAATTTGTTTTCTTTGCTTGAACTGAAACTAAAGGAGCTAGTTTGACTGTTAGCTTGAACTGAAACTAAAGGAGCTAGTTTGACTGTTGAAAACCATAGGAAGAAGCGTACAGTTATGACTGCTGTTGCATGTGCAAGCAATAGGGTGAATGTAAACCACCTTTTCTTACACAGCTCTATGGCTAATATTTTTGGAGCTTGATCGTTTTTTTGGCTGATGAATGATCAACAACAACAACAACAGAACCCAATCATTGAGGGTATGGGTGGGGAGGATTGGAGATAGACTTAACCTTTGGCAATATGCACAAAGTGGCTACTCACAGAGTTTCAGTGGCCCCCTTATACCTGTTTTGCTGCGGAACTATACCTCCAAATCAAAGCCAAAAGGCATCAAAGAGGGCATGCCGATAGACCCAAATCAATTTATGTGCACATTACCATTAATGATCAGAATTTTTAAATTCCCCAGAAATCAAAGAGTCAAATACTTGTGGTGAATCGCAACATCGCGGTTTTTGGTGGACTCTTCGGAGGGAGCACAATAGGATGTCTTTTGAGAAAGTTGAGTTGCCTTTGTGTGCTCCGGAGCACAATAGGATGTCTTTTGAGAAAGTTGAGTTGCCTTTGTGTGCTCCAAAAGGATCCTTGCTCCTTTAAATGTCCTTTTGTGAAACTTCTACTAGATATTTATATCTCTGTAGAGCTTCAACTTTAGGCATTGGTTTTTTGCAAAGGATTTCACCGGCTTAAGGCTGTTTCCGTAGAAGTTTTTTGGTTATAAAATTATCATGGTTGCAAGGACATCAAATCAAAGTAACATACAGGATTTGGTTCTATTTTTTTTTATAAGTTTTTTATTATTATTATTATTTTTTGATAAGTTACAGGATTTGGTTCTTTGCTAGAGTTCAACTAAATTTCGGTTGGTTCTTTGCTAGAGTTCAACTAAATTTCGGTCGGGAAAAAGACAGGAGTGGAGACTTTTCCGACAATAAAGCATTCATCACAATCGAAGGAAGAACAGATGGCTGGTGATTTTGCCAACGGAAGACAACATATGAACAAATTAACTAAAAACTTCTTTCCGCATTTCCATGATGTTGGTATGGATATACTAAAATGATGCACTCTACAACAGCTTTGTACATACTTCAGGCATAGGAGGAAGCAGAAATCCTTGTTTTCATTGTAGCCTTTACTTGTTTATCCTTTTAATTTTATTTGTTTCCTTATTTGAATTGTTTCCCAATCAATGTTTTGCACTTAATGACCAAAGTTTATGTATTTTTCATTTTGGACTAAGCATCCTCGGATTTAGTCTGGTTCGTAACAGTGAATTAAAGTTTTCTTTACCGACTCTCTTTCCTCCTTCGCGCCTCGTCCAAAATGTTGTCCATCAAAATTAAATGGGGCGCTATGTAAGTGCATTTGAAATGAAAAGCAGACTAATGCTTTATTGTACATGGTATGATCTCAAACAGGTTTTACGAATATGTGCGACGGGTTCCCAAAACAAACTTCATAAAGATTAAATGTAAGCTCTGAATTGAACCCCATTTAGATCATCCCCAATTGAGCAAGTAATAGGAATATACAAATATAGAGCACGTAATGAAAGAAGCGCGCAACACAGAAAATAAAGCATGCCAAACCCTTATCGACAAAGAGACAAAACTTTTAGATTTGCAAAAACCATAAAAAAAAACAGATAAATCTTGACAACAAACAAGCAAAACTACACACATTCAAAAACATAAATATACCTTCTCGACACGCCAGCAAAGCAATGCACCAATACACCCCCTTCTTTTCGACTCTGATCAATAAAATCTAAACACACATCCAAATAATCCAACAAATTTTCGCTCTCCGTATCTTTAATTGCCACCGCCATCCTCACAAATTTAAAATCCTTGCCCGCATACTCCAACGAATACAGAAGCTTCTCTGGCGACAAAGCACTCTTTGAATTATCACCTGAACCATCCTCAGGCCTTAAGCTCCCAGCATACACTTTGCGAATCTCTTTGGTAGGGATTGATATAGAACTACGCCATTCGGTAAAAAATGATATTGATGCTGAACTAAGGACTGACAGTAGATGAGTTATTTCCTCACTTCCATTCTGAAGAACCTCCGCCGCATCGCCGATGTTGCCGATAAACAAGTTCTCACGTACAAGATACGGCATATCACACCGTTAGTATAGTCCAACAAGAACCCTAGATTATCTTTGCCTGTCAGACTTCAGGCAGATATCTTTCTTACCTTGTAGAGAAAATTTAATTGAGATTCTACATCAAAACAAATGATAAATAAGCAAAGAGTTCCCGGAAATTCCCAAACAACCAAATCCAATTAATTCTGTACCAAACATTGCCTTAACTTGATCAGAAAAGCAACAAAATAAAAAAATAAAAAAAAAAGATTATACCATTATACTAGTATTAATTGCACCAAATTTCTGCATTATAAAACTAGTAATATCGTTGTCAAAGATTTGACTTCGGTTCCAGAATCTATCTAACCAAAATTTTCACATGCAAGAAAAGAAAACCTACTCCCAGCATCCCAAATGAGACAATCATCCATGGTTTTTCGCCCTAAGTGAGCTTAAAATGGACAAAGCGAAAAGAAAATCAACTCCAGCCGGTGTCTAATATTCAGTAGCATTCCAACTGAGTATCATACCTCATTTCCCAAAAAAAGGTCTTTTCTATACAAAATTCACGTGTTACCGCATGAACTTTCTTTTTTCTATGTTTGATCATAACATAATTCATTTCCTCGTAATTTTGTATGACACCAGTGACAATCTTGACCTCATTAAGAAAGAGTTCTCGCATGCAAAACCAATTCAGTGGAATCTTAGGGTTGAGGTGATTGTTCTTTCAGGGCCGGCCTTGGGCAGAAGCCCAGAAAGAAAAGTCCCTCCACATAAATGTGTAGCACTCCTTCATCTAAGTTGAATTGATGTGTGTGGATCGGACATCTTGTCACTCATGAAGGTGTGATTTTTCACTAGAACCATAAACATGTTATGTTTAACCATCTAATAAATTACCCATCAAAGAAAACATAAAACAGAGAAAGATCGACGATTAACCAAGAACCTGTTTTTCTTGAGAAAAAGATAGAACCTTCACACACACACACACACACACCCACAGAGAGAGGGAGAGAGAGAGAGAGAGATGGGTACCTGTTGGATTCAAGATTTTGAGCTGGGGCTGATGATGATTGGCAAGTACAATCAAGAACTTACGAAATACGTATGTGTACGAGGGAATATTTGCTTTGGTCTGGTATTGATTCCGATAGCACAGAAATGGGGAGATACCTTGCGAAAATTACAAAGATAATCCTATAGTTTGATCCGTAACACAAATTACCCCTCGTACTTGTACTTTTTCCAATTCGATTTTGTAAAACTTCTAATTTGACGACAATGCCAGCCATCTCTGTAACGCGGAATATTGTTTTTACCCTTTTCAACAATGTCAAAAATGTTCTGAAAAACAACAAGATTCTAAAAAAGATTTAAACATTCCAAACACAATCTAAGGCCATCCACAGTGGTATAATCAAAAGTCAATTGTTTTTAAAGTTAATAATATTAGTGCAAAAGATGGCTCACAATGGTATAATCAAACTTAGCAACATCCTTAGAAATAATCAAATTTTGGGCTTTGGATAACCAAAACTAGCAACTTTTTTTAATAATCAAAATTTGTGGACTCCACACCACATAAATTAACTAATTCCAAAATTTGTATACACGCGTGTTTCAATTGGTATTTTTATCTGCTTTAAGTGAATAATCAAAAGCTGATGTGTCAACTTTTGGTTATCCTTTTTTAATTATACCACTATGGATGGCCTAAGAGAGTAACAAATGCTAATGAGTAATGGATTGTGAATCCTCTCATGTGACGCAAAATAAGGCTTACCGCAATTTCACTTGACGTTCATACATATTCATTAATTTATCCATAAAAAGATCATCGCATGAGAAGATCTTGATTCACGAGTGAACCGTCGTGTACGTTTTTTCTTGGGGTCACAGATCTTTTTTCGTCTAGGACGGGGACGTTCAAATGTAGGAAGATTCCCATTGAGGGAAAGTTATAGGTTGAGCAAACCCAAAATAAAGAATGTGAGATCTTTGTTTTGTTTTGAATATAAAAGCAAGACACGTAAAATAGACCCGAAAATGAAAGTTTTGGAACTAAATTGGTGGCCATGTGCAGTTGCGTCTTACTATCTTTTTTATTATTATTATTATAACTCTAGTGTTTGGATCAATTTACGCGCACGTCGGCTAATCTCGAGAAACCAATCTCACCGCCTGCTTGCGGGTTATAATTAATTACGTCTTATCTTGTTCTACACTACCCCGTGTTAATCAAGGCTTTTGGGAGTTTCTCTTGTCCATATTCATGGAAAGTCTTGCTATTTCATGCCACAAGAGAATTTGTATAGATCATTAATAAGTGACCAAAAATTTTGAAAACTAATAAAAGCAAAAACACCAAGGATATGATATTTCATTATATTTGACCAATCCTGTTTAACTGGAGGCTTAAAGCAAATTTTTTTCAATTGACATCTGTACCGAAGTTGAACTTTTTTTCGGGTTGAGATGGCTTTTTAACATGTCGGAGGATCCGAAAATGTTAAAGGAAATACCATACTTAAAAATAAAGTTCAATTAAAACTAACTCGATTTTTCATTTTCATTTTTCTGTTCTCTCTTTGGCAACTGTTTTTTCCTAAATGTCGTCTACTTTAATTTTGTACAGATGTGTTCTATCATTTTCTTCACGACGAATTGGAAGAATTTGTCGTTTTGATCCAAACCACCAAAGAATAATATCATTTTCTTCACATGAATGATTCACAATAAATTGCATAAATCCTAAAACGTCTGTATTCAGAAACATCCGATGTACACGAGCCCCACAGAAGAATTTGGAATCATCTGATATACACGAACCCCACAGAAGAATAGCTAACCCACGTGTGTGTACCGGATGCATTTGTGTGACTGTCCACATACGTGCATGAACATTCAGCGCGACTAGCATTGTCCAAAATCAAATCACTCAATATGACAGGCCAAAGATTTCTTCATGTTTGAAAAATTGATATCCTAATGACAAAAGAATCAAATATTGGGAAAGAATCAAATTGGCCTCCTCAAAATTTCTGTTTGCAAAATGTATCCGGTCCAGTAATAATCCACAGAGTATTCACACCACAAATTCACAGTATATCAGCATACATGTCATCTCCTCTACATATACCTCATGATCTCCATCTCCATGCAAGGCTACAACAACTCTGTTTCTTTTCTGTTCTTTATCAGAGCAGTTTCTTCCGTGTTCAATTAGTTGAGGAAGTATAGGGGGCAAGAAACTCGGGCAGTCATTAACGGGAACATGACAACAAAGACCCGAGAAAAAACTGGGATATTTCTTTGTTTTCGGTTAATGAGACACTATCAGCAACCAGCCTTGGTATAAACAGGGATTTGCCACGTCTTTGTATTCTTCTTTGGATCGTCTGTAAGGCTAAGATCTGTATCGTCTTTCCTTGAATGTTTTTATGAATGTTTTGGCTCTCATCATGATAAGCCTTTCTAGCATGAACAGCTGGTAATTATTCTCAATCACTGGGTCCAATATACTGCTATAATTCGATGAATATGCCAACTTATACCTGCAAAGTTGTGTCACTGCAAAAGATAAGCGCAGCCTCTGGATTTGTGCATGAAATGTTGTCGATTAAAACAAATCTAAGAGTAAAAGGTCGGAGCTTTCATCATGCATTACTGGCATCTCGAGAATCCACTATGCGGATCACTTGCATGCTACTATATTGACTATATCCATAGGTTGTACATAGAGAAGTAAATAGCGGAGAAATAGTAAGATTGATAAAGGAATAGCTCGCGCATGTTTAAGTCTATGGGATCCTCTCCATATGGCTGAAGTGTCTGTCCAGTATGTCCTTGGGCAATCTTTGTCATGCATTAGGGGCCTAATGTGAGGAATCATGCCGCTAGTACGCACATTTGAGTAGGCCTAGCTTACAGCCTAGTAATGTTCAGGTAGCTTAAAAAAGGTGCCTAATCGCCTTGGTCTGACTAACTATGCTTCAAAGCTAAGTATGAGTAATTAAGAGACGTAGTTAATCAAAAAAACAAAATAAGGAAGCATAGTTAATTGAGACGAAGCAGGATAAACCGAGGCAAGTGTGGCCAGCAAAATTATCTGTGATCATTGTTTCCACAAGCCCTAACTGTGATTACTTAAGGCTAATTAAGTGATTTGTGGCTAGCGATGAAGCACACTTAGCTTAGTCTTGTGATGCCATCTACTTCACCGAACAACACTAATGGAAACGAGATGAGTCAAGGGTGGATTAAGAGGAGGTTGAGACCTCTTATGAGTGTGCTTTTCTCTTACAAATTTAGCAACATGGTAGGTGCATTTCACAATATAGATAGTGAGATAGGTTAATGTATACTTCCTAAAATACGTACACAAGAAGATTAGGAATAACCAAATTAGAGAGGAGGTTGTTCCGTGTATAGAATGTGTTGTTTGAAAAGAAAGCGTTAAAAAGAAAAAGAAGCCAAGAGGAGGAGACCAACCAGGGGCACTGTTGGGGCAGATGGTCCCCGGGTAAGAGAACGAAGAGACCGCCAAAAATTTGGAACTAATATGAGGGGTTGTCACAATCCTAATGTCCCACATCTTCTAAGTATGGGTTTGGCCTTGTGTGTATAAGCTCTTTTGCACCCTCTCCTTGTAAGCCGTTTTTCAAGGGGTATAATTTGGTATCAGAGCCAGCCACCACATTGCAATTCGACACGCGGAAGGGGCGACCTATAGGCTGGGATTAAAATACTTAGGAAGTATTGAATACTACTAAGTGAGTGGAGCCGCCAAAAAAGAGAAAGGGCTACCATCGGGTTAGTGTCGATAGAGTGGGCCACCGTGGTGTTACAATCCTTATGTCCCACATCAACTAAGTCTGGGCTTGGTCTTGTGTAAATAAGCTCTTGGGTGCCGGTACCCCCTCTTTGTAAGCCGGTTTTCAAGGGTGAGTTCTACCCATGAGTTTGTATCTGGAACGGTCCATGGGTGAGAGCTCCTAAAAGGATATTTACACTCCACGTGAATTTCAATTGCATTCATGCTTATTCCGTACATTTGATACATGTGTATTGCTGTATATTGTGGGTCCAATGCACGGATGAAATCACTTCAACATATTAGTAAGATTGGCTTAGAACTTCGAATTTACCAACTTTTTATACTCAAACCTATCATTTATATTACACCACAAGAAATACCAAAGTATGGGTGTGAAGATTTCAACCGGTTACACCCCATATTTCTGATAATATAGAACGAGCTGTTTGCAAAGTGTAAGATACGTGTACCTGAAGGGTTTTATATAAACCCTTTCTTCTGTGAATCACAATTGGGCTGAGTGGGGAGGGAAGAGACTGGCGTGAGCTAATTCTGTTATTGATGTCATTGTTATGGAAGCTCGTATACCATTTCAATTCTTGAAACAGGTCAATTAGTTACTATTTAACTCTTTGAAATTAAACCACAACAAGAGAGAAACAAAAGATGGAAAGTCTCATCATATACTTCAAGTTAGTCAACTCAACCCTAAGCCCTTAACTTTAATCCTCGAACCTCACATTTCTAATCCACATCTTGGGTTGTGACATTAAATTCCTGCTATAAATAGAGCAAGAAAATTGAGAGGATAAACTAAAAATTGAAAGAAACTGATTTACCTGACAGCAAGAGGTGAGAAGAAACCTGGCTTCCTCTCATTTGAAGCAATGAAAAGCGTGTGTCCTGGTGGGACCCATGTTGAAATTCGACAAAGAATAAACTCTGGGCGAGTATCCCGGTCAAGATGGGGATGCAAGCTCCTATCAACCCCATATCTGTCCTTCCTAGTTTTCAATTTATCCCCTCGACGAACATGAATAGCAACGTAATCACCAAGGAGCTCCTTAATCTGTGGGTCTGACAATATTAGTTCATGAATTAGACGTAAATAACAAAGTAATAAATTCTGTCTTCCAAATCATCTGGGCAAATTATAAAGCAAGAAGAGCCAGAGTGACAGAATAACAGTGCAAAACTGTTATTTCAGTATTTATTCTCTAAGCTCTTTTCATCCTCGTACATTCAGCATTCTGCCAAGGCTAAGCATATGCAACATTTGACCAAAAAAGCCAGAGAGAGAAACATCCAAGAATCTACATTTCTTGATCAGGTGACGGATTTTAGACGGCTATTTAACTATTCCCTAACCAACATATACATGACAAACCAGAAACCTGAAAAGCATTTTGGGGCAGAACAGGGGAAAGTTTCAAGAAAAATCCCAAACTTTCACTCAAATGGTTGGACCAAATTACATAGTTATGCAAACATAGCATAATACGCGCCATATCATCGAAGTACATTAATGTCTTTTAAACTCATGAGACATGTCCAAGACCATGTACCCCTTATCCCAATCCCACCTTTTTAGTTCCTGCAATCAAACAAGCCCTTTATGTTTGGTGAAGTACAAGACACAGGTATAGGTATGGGCACAGGTACGGGTATGTGATTCGAATCCAATCCTTCTTGTTGTAATTCTGTGAGGCAACAAATAACTTTAGAGTATTTAAAATATTCAAAGGAAAATTACTGAATTTTATCTTTAGCATGGTAAATGCATTCAAAGCTATGTAAAACCATTTATTTAGTTCGGTATCTATGAATGAATTCTACTTTCACATATATAAATTCATCCCAATTATATAGAATGTAACCCTGAAAACGTATCTAACATTTGGATTTTCTTTTGCCAAGTCTGCATAGCATAAAATTTGGACTTTTATGTGGAAATCCCTAGATATGAATCATATGATGCACAGTCGAGTTCATGTGAGTATGTAACAACATTCGCAACAAAAACGTGGTAAAACTGTTAATACTTTTTCAATTACTGTAAACTGTGGTAAAAAAGTTTAAAAGGTCGTTTTCTACTGTTAATACTTTTTGTTTCCAGGCAGAGAGTTGAAACAACAAAAACGTGGTAAAACTCCCTCTCTATCTTTTGGTCGTGTCATGTATGAGTAGAGATCCAAAAACTTCAAAGCATTAGCAAGCATTAACAGTAGAAAACCTTTTCTGCAGAATCTCGTAGTTTCTTGGATGCCATTGAGGGAAGAAATGAATATGGCAGCATTATTGCACTGCGGTTGTTTCGATCCTTACACTCCATAAACCTGAAAAGTTCGACAAATAATTCCAACCTAAAAACAAGCATGATTCGAAACCAACTAAAATAAGTAAATATAAGTTTCTCAACGTGTCATCCTAAGTTACAAACAAAAATTTAAATTCACTAACTTATGGGATCTGAACCAGTTTAAGATATTTTCTTTCTCTCTTTTCAACACAATCTAAGTTGTAATAAAGTTGAACAACTATACGGCGAAAATTTCATGTTAGGCAACTAAGAAACAAGAAGTATAAATGTATAAGTAGGTGGTTGGGATGAGTATGCTAACTAAATGTCTGGTACAGCTAGACAAAGAAATAAAAACATGAAATGGGAGGAGCGCCAATGGAAGATAAGTTGGAGACAAAATAGACTAGTGGTCACATTCTACAAAGATTCCAATGCGACTGTAAGGAAGGGAGATACGATTACTGTTCTTGGGAATCTTAATTTTCTTTTAATTTTTCCATGGAGAGAGAGAGAGAGAGAGAGAGAGAGAGAGAGAGATCAAAGTAAATGGTACAAGGTAATAGGAGTTTACCATGAAAGAGGACTAGCAGTTCGATTAATGACCAACATATTTGAGTACCGACTTTTCTCTTTGAGATCAGATCGACTAGCTCCTGCTACGTGGGCAATGCCTCTACTCCCTAACTTCATGTTGAATGCCAGAACCTCATGCCATGTTTCAGAATTGTCTAAAATTACAGGGATAGTGTTGGACATGAGGTCCATATCATACAAACAATCCATGCCACAGGAGCTGGCCGCCCACCTAATAAATCATTCAAAAAGCAACCAAATGTCAGCATAAATAGCAACACTGAGATTAATTATTTCACCTGCCAGCAGTAAATTTACTCCTAAAAGTAAATTACAAGATGACAGTGCAATAAGGGAAATCGTGTGTAAGTAATTATGAATTGTGCCACCTTTAAGTCATGTGACAAGCGCATACTCATGTCCCGGGCCACTTTAATCACTGGTGGACCACTATACTATGATCAAGTAGGGTTACTCAACTCCAGTGAACATGCGAGATTTGTTGAGAATAAGTATAGATTGTAATTGTATTTTGCACATTTGCCCCTTCAGATATAAAAAACAAATCCCAAGGCCCGTCATCGAAATTCCTTTGTCCTTTTTTAATTCATTGCCAAATTCCTTTGTGCTCTTGTAAAAAACATCACTAGGTATTTGACTCCATTGGTCTATAAACTTGGCTCCGCTTCTCAATTAAGGATAAATAAAACTAGGAAACATCTGATATACACATAACACTAATCAAGTGCCAAGTTTGTACTTTGTACAATTGCACCATGTCCAACGGTTGTATAATGTTAAATAGCTGCAAGCACAAGAAGAAGTACATTGAAGATAAACTGGCCACCAGTATTTCCATTTTCCCCTTTTCTTCTTCCTTTTGTTGTGACATAACCAACAGACAGTCAAATGAAACTCACCTTTCCTCTGAAGTTGCATTCTCTGACTGGTGAAGAATCCCTTTTGTATTATGGATTGGATTAATACACATCCTGGAAGGCATCACAAAAGTTCTGCAGAAAGAAAGCATCGTGAAATCAGAATCTTTGTCACTAGGTTCATTCAGTGACTAGAATCAATGCCACCGCCGTCTAGTGTTCTAACATTTCAATTCACCCCTATCGTATCGCCAAACCATGAATTTTTGATTTTTTTTTTGGGTCAGCCAAAAATTTTATTAATCACCGAATTCGAATATTACAGAGATTAAAAGTGCCAAACCATGAAATTAGACTACAAACTTTACGCAAGCTTTTAAATGGATGGAAAGAACCCTCAGATTTCCCCCCTAACAGGACCTTATAAAGGAGAAATATCAATCTGGGTTTCATATAATATAGACATTATATTGTCGTACTCATTAGCAACAGTTCCAACTTTGCGAGAACCCAGGCAAATTTTACAGAATTACAGAATGCCCATATTTTTTTCTCCCTAAGGAGGTAAGGAATCCACTATCAAACAAATGTCCAAATAATCTTATATCGAATTCCCTACATTAATCATCGTAAAATTCTGGCATTGTACATTGCAACTGAGAAAAGAAAACACGAATGTGCAGATAAAAGCAAGCATGGTTATTGCACTTATAGTCGAATTTCTTTTACCATACTAAGAAAGCAAGTCTTACTAAAATGGCCAGATATAGCTACCTAAAAACGTCAAAATTGTAGACAGTATTCCCACTTCTATTCCCAGCCAGAAATAGGGGTGGCAAACAAGCTAAGCTGAGCAAAGGGTTATTCAAGCCTGGCTTTTCAAATTGAGTTTAAGAATGTGACCGAGCTTGGCTTGTTTACAATTGGAGACAATCTCAAATGAAATTTTTAACGAGCCAAACTCGGAATAATTGTTTCATTGTAACTTAACATCCTTTGCCACAATCAAAAAACAAAATGGAAAGAAAACTCAATTTGCTAGCAACTGCAGTTCACGTGGAAAGAAAAAAACCCCCCACACCTGTGAGATTTCTTGGAGCATTCCAAACTAAAACCAATTGCCTGTAGATATAGTAACCTCTAGATTATATTAACTAAGCTTGGGTGGCTTAGGTGAGCGATGAGGTATATAGTCTAACACTTCCCTTCACATTTAGTCCGTATGCACGTAGAGGAAGGGATTGATGTCTGATGAGGTGAGGCAATTGACTTAGGCGGAGACTCAACCACGGGAAGTGAGGCCACCGAAAACCTAGCTCTGATACCACATAAAATTTCTTGGACGATTCATACCTAAAATCAATTGGTGGTAGGTGGAGTAACCTCTGGATTATATAAACCAAGCTTGGGTGGCTTAGGTGAGCAAAATGGGATAAATTCCAACACCCACAAACCTTACCTAGGAACATACATAAAAAAGGAAATGAAGTCCATAGAAAACACAATTCGCTAGCAACCCAATTCACCTGGAAAGGAAAAAAGAACCACCCACACTCACATAAGGCTGCTAAATAAACCAACCTACTTGAGTTTGAGCTCGTGCTTGCTCGTTAAAGGCTCATTCAAGATCGGTTTGCTTAACAAACCAAGCTTCAACATTTTCTTCAAGCTCCTTAAAATTTCAAACCATGCTCGAACAATTGGTTTTATGAAGTATAAAAAATTCAAGCTACTTGTGTTCAGCTCGATTCTAGCTCATCTGAGATCGGCTCGTCTTTGATCAAGCTAAGTTTGAACATATTCTTAAAACTCGATCAGTTTTCAATCCAAACTTAACCAACCAACCACTTTCTCGGCTCGTTCGACTCATCTATCACCCCTACACACATGAACTATACCTAGAACAATCTCTTGTTAAATTTCTAAGAGGATTCCTACCTAAAATGAGTAACCTCTAGATTGTACTAACCAAGCTTGCGTTGCTTAGGCAAGTGAGATAAACTCTAACACCCACAAACCTTACCAAGAAACATTCATAAAAGGGGAAATGAAGTCCAAGAAAATGCCAATACCTGTTGAGAAACATGGCTTCTTCAAGGGCACACATGAGGCTGGACTCCTGATGGCCCAAACCCTCGCAAGAATCACAGTGTTTTCCAGGACAGTCTATTCTATCTCCCCAGTACAAGAACTTCTCCGATGCTCTGTAGGGTCTGGGGCGGTTTTTTGGCACCACCATGTCCTTCGCAGAGGAAAACAAGGAGAACCCAGTTCCGTAGTATATGGGTCTGAGAGAAGAGAGAAGGAACAATATGCCGATTGCCGCGATGAGCAATGTGAGTAGGAGGATTGGGGATCTGGGTTGTTTTTGCTTGCTCTTTGGGAGTCTTTGGATCGCCATCGAGTGAAAAGCAGACTGTAGTGTCGACAGAGGAGGAGAGACGTGTCTGCAGATCTTGTTGGGCAAGAGCCAAGAAGTTCTACTTCTGTGTTACGCAATGTCAACCAAAATGTACATAGACAAAATCGGATGGAGATTCTACTTCGCGTATAAAGCCTATATATACATCATAATTTTTTAAAAGTTGATGACAGAATCACATTGGGATTTTTTCATATTGAACTCGTAACAAATTGCCAAGTGCCATGACAGTCGATCTTTTGACTGAATCATGATATTGAAAACGGTGGTAACTATACATTGGCTTCTCCAAAAATAAAAATTGATGTATACTTACGCCCTGTTTGGATGGAGGAGATGAAGGGGGATATGTGAATCCCCCTGATTTGTACTCCGGGAGTGAACCAAATCCGGTGTTTGGTTGAGATTTTTGGAAGGCGGAGATGGTTACTGTAGAGGTTTCATGTCCGGGAAGAGGGCGATTTGTGAACGGGACCTGACACCCCGTCGTTGGCAAATCCGGGAGGAATTGAGACGATTTTACCCCTCCAAATCCGGCTTTCATACTCTAGCACAACAGAACTGAAGAAGGAGGCACAACAGAACTGAAGAAGGAGAGAGAGAGAGAGTACAGTTCGTCACCTGAGCGCCGGAGTTTTGGATGCAGATTTGGGAGTGGCTCTCATTCAATCGCCAGACCTGCTGTACCCATCATCGCCGGAGGCGCTCTCGTTGCTGGTGGTAGGGGATTCGGAGAAATGGACGGAGAGAGTTAGAAGGAGCAGTCAAGTTTTAGGGCTCCTCTGGTTTATATCAAATTAGGGGACTAGTTGTTGTCAAAAAAAAAAAGAGTAAATTACATTAAGCCCCCCTCAACTAACACCC
Source organism: Rhododendron molle (assembly GCA_025413875.1). NCBI lineage: Eukaryota > Viridiplantae > Streptophyta > Magnoliopsida > Ericales > Ericaceae > Rhododendron > Rhododendron molle. The sequence continues at coordinate 5,326,611 of CM046390.1, forward strand.
ATTTTCACTTAACCCCCTCAGACTACAAAACCCGACATCATGCCCCCTCTAACTATCCAGAGTTGACACTTAACCCCCTTCTGTTAGGTCAAAAGGCAGTCAACTTACATGGGATGTTTGGATCGAGCACCTACGCACATCGGATGCCGTTGATTCCTACGTAGGCCCACTCGGTTTTTTTTTATAAAATTTTTGGACGGCTCGGATAGGTCGTTCGGTGGTCGAAAACGGCCGTTAGTGCATTTTCCCTACGATAGCCTTAAAGCCACCGACGACCGTCTCCGGCCACCGGACGGCTGATCCGAGCCGTCCAAAAATTTTATAAAAAAAAATTGAGTGGGCCTACGCAAGAATCAACGGCATCCGATGTGTGTAGGTGCTCGATCCAAACACCCCATGTAAGTTGACTGCCTTTTGACCTAACAGAAGGGGGTTAAGTGTCAACTCTGGATAGTTAGAGGGGGCATGATGTCGGGTTTTGTAGTCTGAGGGGGTTAAGTGAAAATGGGTGTTAGTTAAGGGGGGCTTAGTGTAATTTACTCAAAAAAAAAAAACCGATCAAATTGGGGGAAACCAATGGAATGGACACGTGTGTAGTTTTACATATACTCCTCTATCTTTTAGTAGGAGTACTATTTAATATTTATCCATCTTCGGAATTTTAAATGTTTTATTAAAAAAATTAATAAAAATAAGTTTTAAATATTTTAAAGATATTTTGATTTAATTTTATTTAATAATTAAAGATAAATATGTATTTCCTTGTAATAAAAATTAAATAAACAAATTTTGATTACTTAAAAATCCAAGTGGGGGCAATTTAGTCAATCAACATCTAATCTCATCATATCCACCTTCCAAATCCACATTCTCAAAAAACCTTCCAAACACTTCATTACAAATCCACCCTTCTTAAAAGGTGGGGCCACCCTTCTTAACGAATCCCCCTCTATTACATATCCACCTTCAAATCTCTCCTCATTACAAATCTCCCTAAAACAAATCCTCCATCCAAACGGACCGTTAGGTACAAATCTTCGAACAACATCACGTTAGTATAGGTGGTTTGTTCTCCTCTCTCTCCTCAATAGTGATCAAGGTTCAAGTTTTACGGAGAGCATATTTGGGATTTCAGAGTTATGAATAGCCTCAGCCCCCGTTGACTAACATATTAACATCCTGCTAACCCTATTGACATATATCGCCTGGCCCAAAAAAAAAAAAAAATGAAGTTACAAATCTTCTAAATAAAAGTGGAAATGTAATACTATAAATGGCCAAAGTGAGAAAAGATTTAATCGCTTGTATTCCTCTTAAATATTCTAGCATTTCTTTTCAACAAGTACGATTTTGTTAATTCACACATAAAAGGTTCGTGGACATTACCGACTTTCTTTTTTAGGTCCATATTAATATATATATCGGATGAGCAGATCCATTTGACTTGCAGAGCTTAGATTTTTCTTAGACAAAAACCAATTCAATTTGGATATCGGTAAGTGATTGATCAAATATTCACTTATTCTTAAAAAAAATTAAACTAAAATTTTGGACCAAAACAAGTGTTATTCAATCAACTTAAAACTTACCGTTATCAAATTGAGCTAATTTTTTTACAAGCTTATCTAGAGAACTAAACTCCATAAAATTAACCACTCTAATCATCGAAGTAGGGTTTACCCACTTTTCAGGTGGAAGAATTTTTTGTTTCCACTCTTTTCAATTATTTGTGATGAACTCTGCTGCAACTAAAAAATGCTCGTACATCAGTCTTCAAGGACTCACCCGCGAAGTAATCCATACCCCATCTTAATTCAGAATTTCACGAACCTTAATATAATCACAATAAAATACTTTTAAAAAAAATGAAATCAGCTTAAAGAAAAACATTACTTCTAATAAAAAAGATAAATCATATCTTTAGTTTAAAGGTATTAATTACTAAAACATTACTATTCTCGCATTTTAAGAGAAAAAAAGTAGGTCGTTAAACTCTCATACTATCCATTTAAAAAAAAAAAACTCTCATACTAATGGTGGTGTGGAATGTGGATAGTCATAATATAAGAGTATAAAAGGTTTGGAGTCCCAAAACTCGATACTACGTAGTAAAATTTAAGAGCCCAGTGCACAATCCAGTGGGTACCAAACAGGGAAAGCGCATTCTAGGCCATTGCCCATTGGGAACTGAGTTCTACCCCAGTTTAATACAGGCCATTGCCCATTGGGAAGGAACTGTTGAGTTCTACCCTAGTTTTCCATGGTCCAATCCCCTCCTATTTTGAGCCTTGGTAGGTCTTTTTTGGAATCCCAAATTCTTTTATAAGAATCGCTCATTTCTAGAACTCGTCGAGAAGAACATTGAAGTCAAAAAACAGTTTGATCGGGGCATCATCTGGTGTTGTGTCCGTTGTTTGAATGATTGTATTTGTGCGGGAAATAAAGGACGGTTGAAGTTCGAATAAAATTTGACTTTTCAATGGGTTCATAAAGTAAACATTGTCTAATTAACCTGATTTTTGGCATGGATGTCACTATGGACGACTTCTACTCAATGAACGATTCCAATCGTTTCCTTTGATGTGGGGCAGACTCACAAACCCTCAAAATTGGAGGAGACTGCGGTGGGACTTAGTCCACGCATTGGAGGAGGGGATTCAAAGTACTTCATCTTCCATCTCAATTCTGGGCCAGAAAGTATCTGGGGTATTGGTCGAAATCACTTCAGTAATTTTAACCCTTGACCTAAGCCATTTCCATGTGCCATTGGAAATATTAGAGTTCACCTTTAGCATTAAGGGACCAGTCAAACCTTGGAACCTTGATATGCCCTAGGTTTTCGCGTTTGAGTTTTTCTTTTCCGGAAGAGTAAGAAATTCATTAACAACGATGAAGTTACAACCCATTATTTGAGTTGTTCTACAACATGACAATTGAAAGCATTCCGGAAACTAAAGCTATGGACTAGATTCACAACACAATTAGATCTACACTCTGAATTCCATTTTTTCGAGATGACGTATTATTTCTGAGTATATGGACTTATTGTTATCGGTTTTCGTTTTTTTGGAAGGAAATATGGAGAATTTAAAAAAAAAAAAAAAAAAAACATCCATCTTCACAATGTTAAAAAAATGTTTGAGAATTTTTGAAATTTCTGTATCATTTTTCCTTAATTTTTTTTTTTCATAAGACGCCAAACACGTTTCACATTTGTTCTACTTCGGTTGTATCCAAGGACTTCCTTTCCAGGTGAATTGTATCCGAGGACTTTGCCCCTCGCTTCTCCATAGAACTATTTCACATGGATGTTCTTTCTTTCCTTTTTTTTTGGGCGAACAAAAACTGACTCATTCAATTGGAGTACTGTAGTGCTTCCAGAATCTTGATATGCTTACCACTGGCACTGGACCACCTTAGCTGGTAGCAATGATAAAGTAATGTATATGTATCTCGAAGCTCATGCACATGCATTGAGAAGTAGAACAACTTCCTTTTTTTGAGTTTTGACCACCATATATCTTGGAAAATGGCAACCGGTCCCGCGCGGCTTGAATCTTTTAAACACCGTAAGCTGAACAAGTCGAGTAGCAACTTGTTTAAGTTGATCAGTTTGAACGCTCGACATGTTTGAAAAGATTGTCCACGCTAAAGTTATTTATGTATCAAAACAATCATGAACGAACTTGTAACGAGCGAAAACAAGTTCAAATTCTACTAGCTCAATCCATTTATCAGGCCTATTGATGTTACTTCCAGAATTTGATGGTTAGTAATGGACCACCTTAGCTGGTAGCAAATGCTGAAGTAAAAGGAGTATACACTCTTTAAAAGCCTGCACATGCATTGAGTAGTTGAACTTCTGTTTTTGAGCACCATATTTTGTGGGGAAAATGGCCACTGCTCCCGCCCCCCTGTAATTTTTTCTGAGCAGCTATGGGAAACAAAAGAGTAAAAAACAAGTACCGAATATCCGGTAACTGTTTTCCGGTCCAACTGTTTTCCGGTTCCGGTTGGAGCTTGCTCACCTTCTCATTGTTTGGCTACCACTATACCCGAACAATGTTCAATCTGCTTTGGTTGGAGCTTGCTTACCTTCTCATTGTTTGGCTACCACTATACCCGAACTATGTTCAATCTGCTTTGCAATACGTGATGTTTCCGTTTCGGTAATATAGGTTTTGGCTCTTTCCTCTGTTTCTGCTATGGATCCCATTTGTAGATGTCGTCGTATGGCTTTCTTGAATGAATTTCCGATGCTCCAAAAAAAAAAAAGAACTACTAGGGAAAACAACAATTGAGTATAAAGAAAGTAGATGCAAGAAAAAATGGAAACTGAGATCACAATAAGAAACTTATGGAAAAATCAGGTGTATTGGGTACACGAGGGATACACACAAGACCGCGAAACTCACTTCCATTCTTAAGATGTTTTGTAACCCTACAAAACATTTTTGTGATCTACCCTCATCTGTACAATCCTCTAAATCTCAACGGCACAAAGCACTTAAAAAGCTATTATTACATGAGGAGAGGGGGTCAAAAAAAGGATTTGAACATAACATATTGACATGAGACTATGCTGCAAAATGATTTAGGGTTGCTCCTCATGCAGCCTCGAATATAATTTCAATGTGCAGCGATCCTTTGCACAGTGAAGAGGTAACTCGTTACAAGTTTGGATGCATCTCGAGTTGGGCAGGCATTTTGTCCCCCAACCGCAAGATTTTAGTTCCGTTGTTTGGGGACACGAAAAATGAGCTGAAGATAAAATTCGTAGAGCTGGTTTTCTTTCAAGCCTTCTGAAACGAACGAGAAGAAACACCATGAAGAAGTCTGACAAACCCCAGGAAACTAAGTTTGCCGTCTGCTTGTCTTATCCAGTCTTGGAGAACTACATGAACCGGTACTGACGGGCTAAGTCCAAGTTCCTGGTAGGAAATGGAAAATCATAAGCATACCTGAGTTTAGATCCATATGGAGTAAAAGACGCAGAATTTTGAATCTTCACACATTTGTGTCCCAAAATCTGGATAATGTATGATATAATCTACAATTTCTTCTCTGTTGTCTTCTTAGTAGGCCAAAAGTTGCTTTAAATATACTGCTAATATAAGTAAGGTCATAATTGCAACTTGCAGTTTAAAGCCAGTTGGTTTCTATTCAGTTTAACAGCCACAGATAATTTGATAAGAATCAAAATTTTATAATTATGCTACAAAAGATTCTCCAGTTGGACACCGGCATTCAACAGTGGATCTTTACTTGCAGTATCTGTGACCAATTTTCTTGCAGTATCTATGACCAATTTTGTGCTTGCACCCTTATGAAAATCTATTTGAGCACGACCTTATATGGACAAATGGACAAAATTTACGGAAAAATTAGGTGCTTTGATAGCGGAATGAGAATCATATCCATTTGTTTATTGAAAACCACAAAAGAGAGGGAAAAAAGAGCATACCGAGGCTAATTCCTCTATCATAATAGGTCTGTTTCCATCCTTTTCAAAAAGTTCGTAAGCAATACGTGCATGTTGCTCCCAGCTTTCCATTCCTTCCATCTGATGCACACTGATGGCTGCAGCACAAAACTCTTCGAAATCCAATTTTCTATATTGGAGAGTGCTCATCTGCGATATATACAATATACCATTAATCTCATCTTTGAACTCTAAAGAACTAAGGAAATTGGCTCGAGAGACCATTACCATGTGTGCATAATCTAAAACCCGTGAATCCTTCATGGCTTCCGTGGAGTTCTTTGCCACAGCCTGCTAAATTTAACACTGTTTAGAATAACAAGGAAAAGTAAAATCATATACAAAGAGAGAAGAGGGGGGAAGGAGTGCTTGGAGAGCTAACCGTTTTGAAGTTTTGAAGAGAGATATATCCGCTCTTGTTTGGCCCTAAGAGTGTAAACTGTTCTCGAAGATAAGCTAGCTGAGGCACGGTCAGTGATTTAGCAAGGGCCTGTGATTGTGAAGGTGGAATTTCATCAATATTACTTGATTATTCCTAGCGACATGACAAGGAATGAATGCATCCAAATTGTATACGAAGATTGCATACTGGGCATTGGCATGTAAAGGTAACTGCACGTTTGGATACCTTGACATCCATGTTTTTGTACTTTGTGCGTCTATCTATAGCTTACCACAACTGATTGGGAGAAAGGCTTGTTTTCTTTGAGTTGCATTGCATTGCATTTACAAACAGCATTTGTCCTCCCATGCCACTACTTCGGATGCTTTCATGAATCATCAATTTACTCATGGTAAAAACCGACAATATTACTGGAAATCGGGACTTCTAATTTGTTTTTTGTATGCAGTTACACTTTCTTTCTCTATTGGATAACCAATATCTCCCTATGTAAGTCTTGGTACCATTTAGGAGTGTCGTAGGAAAGCAAATCAAGTAACACTCTCCAAAAGTGTCCACTGAGCAATCAGTCATCATTGCATCTTTGACATGAAGCAATGCTTTTCCTTTTAAGTATCCATGCTTCATAGGCACCAAGCAATGATTAGTAAATGAATCTCAGAAGAAACATTTTTCCTTGAGATATTACGAAATTCGGGAATTACTCTACTCAGCCAGCTTTAATTCAGCAGAAGAAAGGTGTTTCACCCTTTCTCAGTCATCTCTCCTTCTATTTTGGGCGGGATCTGGGATGTGCCGTTTGTGGTGAAGGTAAAATGTGTCAGACTTGGGGAAAAGTGAGAAGATTGACAACAAACAAACATTTTGAAAAAAAAAAAAACGAAAACAAACTCGAGAACCTATCATATTGACTACAGTTTGGATAATTTAAAGAGCAAAAATATGGTTTTATGACCACAAAATCAGTTGTAGATAGCTCTTTAGCAAAGTTCTCATTAACAGAGCAAAAATATGGTTTTATGACCACAAAATCAGTTGTAGATAGCTCTTTAGCAAAGTTCTCATTAACAGGGAGTTTATCAAAAGTTGAATAGCATACCCCCAAAGCTGCTTTCCTCAGTGAAGATGAACATATGTAAGCTTTAACGAGCTTGTAAATTATCATATCCAAAGGAATCTTGACATCATGATAATTTGCCAACCATGGATGACCTAAACATGAAATCAGATAGATCATGAACCATAAGAAGAACTGCAGAACATACTCTAACCAATTTGGCAATTAGTCAAACAGTAAAAAGTAAGAAAGTTTGACTTTGTAAACGAACCGTGCAGAAAGAGGGAACGGTACAACCTATGTCCTACAATGTGAATCATTTTGGTGTCTAGAACTGAAAGAAGAACATGGTGTGCCACATAACTCGGTACGGAAAGCGTACTCTTGTTGATATTATACACATATAATTTGAGGTCAAAAACTTTATTTCATCAATTATCCAGTAAATTACATCAATTTAGATTTTTCTTTCAAAAGTTACACACCTAGTAAAATATCTCTACTTATTACTAACTTCAAACATAGAACCATTTCTTTCTTTATTTAGCACTCCCAAGACTTTTACCTCCTTAAATTTTGATTTTCATTATCTAAAATTTCCACTCCAAAGAATCCTTCCAAGGAACAAAATTGGAAAGAATATGCAATCGGCTAGATAGGTCATTTTGGAATGTACAAGGTTTTGAAATGTAAGTTGCAAAGGGAAAAAAATTGCCAACTGTATTAGCATTATCTGATACAATCAGCTACGGACCACATGGTATTCATTTTTCATCTCTTTACCTAATCATTTCCACACAGTTGTAAAGAAATAAGAAGAGAGCCGCAAAGTAACTTACTAAGAGCCTGGGAAGCTGTCAGCCTCTTCCGATAGTCCTTGTTCAACAGTCTCTTTACAAAGTCTACTGCCTCAGAAGACAAAGAAGGCCAAGGGGCTTCATCGAAACTTGGTTCTGCTTTAAGAACAGCTCGAAAGATGCCAGATTCTGAGCGGGCCCAAAAGGGTCGACTTCCACATAGAAGAATATATGCAATCACGCCAATACTCCACATGTCTGCTTCAGGTCCATATGATCTATGCAGAACTTCAGGAGCTACATAATATGCACTTCCCACGATATCATTCAGCCGTTCATCTGCAAAGAAATCTTACATAATCAGATCCCAAGCCAAATTTTCTAATAGCTGGAAACGATATGTTTTGGGGAGAGGATTTGACCTGGCTTTACATAATCAGAGAGTCCAAAATCGATGGCCTTTAGTGGGGAATGCTCATCTTTGGAAGTGAAGAGAAAATTCTGAAGCAGGATATAGAAGCTCAAGATCAACAAAAGAAGAAACGAGACAATTAAAAGTGACATGATTTAAAAAACACACAGGTACAATAGGAACTATTCTGTCCATATTGTGACAGCTTCTTTCCGATCCATTATTGAATCATCGCTCTGATAGATCTCTTCACTACAGGTAGTGGTAGTTTAATGTAACCAACACCATATACTTGGAATTTACAATAATCAGACTAAAATCTAGATCATGCAATCAAAATAGCCTCACTAATGGAAGCGACAAGATCGTATTTAACACAAAGCAATTAAGGTTAAGCAACAAATGAAAATTTGAAAACACATGCAAATCCAAGAGCCTATTCTGCTGTTAAAATAAAAAAATTGTCACATAGAAGCTTTTCCATCCAAGTCACAACAGTTTAATTACGTTGACAATTCACGGCATAACAATCAGTGTACAATAGCATGAAAGTGAAATCTCACACTACTTAAAATATAACACGAGCGGATCATAACCCAGGGGTGTATTTCCGACGGGCTACAGCTATTTGTGTAAATGCTATAACTGATTTGATAGTATATTTCACTATCTCACTCAAGTACCCAAGGCAAAATATTAAATCCTCCATAATTTTGAGGTTTCTGTACTAAAAGAAGTTGACGATAAAAAGAGAGCACAACCAACACCATCCATGCAGCTTAGAAACAACTAACGTGGAGATGCAATTTTCGACAAAGCAAGTACTTGACTAAACAAAAGCATATATTACAATGTAATAGCTAAAGCAGCACCATAGAAGGAGCGGTTAAATGTAATACTGACACAAGATGGAAATCCCCTTCAAGCATCTGAAACCAGGAGGGGGTTGAAGTTCAAGTAACGGCTTACGAGATGTCATACTTTCCGGGGCTTTAAGTTTTTTAAATAAGCTAAATAACTGTGCCATAAATGAAAATGTTGGAGTTCATTACCTCAGGCTTTAGGTCACGGTGAACAACCCCTTGGAGATGACAGTAGGAAACCACACTCAATATCTGAACCATGACTTCCTTTGCGTCAACTTCGGAGTATTTTCCACCTCTAAAGAAACAAAACACAGTATTTAGTAGGAAAAAGGCTGCAGAATGGGACACGGAGAGCCATTAAGAGGAATAAGATAAGAATATGGTACCTAGAAAGGATTCTATCCAATAATTCACCTCCTGTGCATAACCTAGAGAACATAAACATCACACGTAAGCTTCAAAAGTTTACAATCACCACATCTTAGACAATAAAGAAATACAATTGTCCTTACTCAGAAGTGGGGAAATAAACATAAACAAGAGAAAATGCACGTGCAACTCATTAGCCGTTCCTCTGTTCCCCCCTTTATCCCACACATGAGAGAAGAAGGTCCGGTGAACATTAACAGCTCGGTTCAAAGCATTGAATCAGTAGAAAGCAGCTTGACACATCTGCTATTTGGTAAATGCCTGCTCATTTTAGTTCCTCAAAATTTACACCTTGTTTGGAAGTCGCGGAAGGGAAAACAGTCTTAAGAAGGAAATCGTGAGGAAAATATTACTGTGCTCAATACTTTGTATCAATGTTCTAAAGTAAAAACTGCTAGGCACAATATGCCAGTCGGGCTGAAGGGACGCCTAGAGAGTAGAAGGTTTTTCCACTTCATTAAAAAAAATGCCCCCCTCCCTCAAGTTTGAATTTGCATAAAACTTAGAAGCAATGAATTAAGACTCAAGTAACAAATAAAAAGTAATACTTACTATATAGTTCGTTGGCCGATTTAGGGCTTTGATATGTCACGTGTATATCACATATATCCAGTTGTAATAACACTTAACACCATATACTTTTTACTATTACATATTTAACGTCTTATAAATTAAGAATAAACCTTGCCCACTAATCGCCGCCAAGCCGATTAGTCGCCAACTAATGTAAAATTGCCTAATTACCGCCTAGAGGCTAAAATCTAGGCATTGGGGGTCTGCCTAGCATCTAGGCACTGCTTTATTTTGCTACGTTGTCCTCTATTTCTTCTCAAACCAAACAAGGGAAGATGCACTTTCTTAATTTTCCCTTCTCGCCCCTTCCTTTCCTCAAGTTCCAAACATGAGCTGATAGTAGTACATTCACCCGATGTTACACATGAGCAATAAAGTTGGAGTCAATATTCCACCAGTCATGATTCTAACATATCCAATCAACTTAGGTTAAAGAACACAGTTGCCAAATGTACAACTATAACGTTTTAACTCTGGCATACATAAAAACAAAAAGAGAAAGGCAGAAATGTCTTTCTATAACAAGCATGTGCCATGATTTAACTTGGAGGAACCTTTCTAGAATTCCAAAGCAAATAGTTTCAGACAAGACTGTCATTAGTTATAGTCTGTGTACACTTACTCCATCACTATGTAAACATTGCTGTCATCCTCGTAGGCATCATAGAATTGCACAAGGTTCCTATGCCCTGTTAGAGCCCGAAGCATTTTCACTTCTCTTCGCGCATCCTCAATGGCAATTGCTGTAGTCATCTGCAAAAACATTTTCCTTTTCATTAGCATAGAACAAAGGCTTTATTTCCACACCATTCATATAACCAATTGACTCCATAAGCTTCAGATACTAATGACAGGAGACAATCTTAAACTTCCTCTTGTAAGAAAAATGGCAAGAAATAACGAGCGCTATGACAGCGAATTAACCTATTGGAACGTAGTTATGGTATTTAAAAATCAGAATGTTAAAGTCAATGACAAACCGAGCTTATATTCTATTTACCCAGCAAGGGCAACATTTCATATGCTTCTCTGGCCTTAAACAAATAAACAAGTTCCATTACAACCCCAAGTAAGACCCAAAAAACTGATGATGTAAACTGCTGCAAGAGCATACCCCAGAATAAGCAAGAAATAAACTTAACAAGTACAATAAAAGGTCAAAACAACAATGTGAAACATGATCCAACACAAGGACTCGTAAAGTACACAAACAATAGGACCCCAAAATTCTGATCAAATGCTCGGTCATCAGAACTCTCGAATGAACAGCATATCTACGCACTGAAACCAACAAGACACTAACCTGCTACAACTGAAAAGTTCTACTGCTTTTGCATATTTTGGATAGACTAAGTCTTGTCTGCGCCCAGATTTGGACTGCATCTGAGTGATCGTGTCCCAAAGTCTTATTAATAGTCCAAACTTGTCAATAGTATCTTACCGGTAAGATACTTTAACAAATCTGAATCATTGATTATCGAGATGAACAGCCGAGATTCAACTGCAGAGACGGACTGCAGAGAAGCCGGGTCCTTTTGGATATATTTCACTACATAAATTGGAATTTATCTATGGAGATCTCACACTAGAAAAAATCAAGGAGTATCAAACCTTCGATTTTGGAATAACCTTCACAGCCACATCCTGTCCCTTAAGGCTCCCTTTCTTTGCCTTGGCAGAACAAGTATAACCAAAATGCCCGCGCCCAACCTCTTCCTCCATCTCATAATGGGTCAAGAATTGCTTTGAAAATCCAAAATTCTTGTCCAAACCCAACTCAATCTCACTTCCTTCTGGTATGGAGGCCTCATTGGGCTTGACTGAACCGTGCCTCCGGGCGAGCAACGCCCGGATATGCTTAGCGGGCGAAGGGGGAGGGAACGGGCGCTTAAAAATCCGCAGAGGGGTAGAACTCACACTGGAATTAGCAGGTGAGTTCTTGAATAAACTAGGCAAGGGACTTGGGCTGTAAAAGGGAAACTTTGATGATGATTTCCCTGTTTGGGAGTTAAAAGCTGGCTCATTTTCGCTCAGAACTATTGGGTTTTCAGATTTCTCAATGGGTTTTCCATGACAAAGTCCCATGGAATCAGAAGAACAGAATTAGAATTAAGGAAGAGAGAAAAAGTAAAAAGTCAGGAAATTCAAAGATCAGCAGTGGGAAAATGTTGAAAAAGAAATGCACCTCAAATCTAGCTGAAACCTAACGGAGGGAGAGGAATGAGAAATCCAAAATCTTGAAATGAAAACCCCATAAAAGTACAAGATTGGAGCATTTCAGCTTGATCAAGAAAAACCCACGAAAGATCAGCAGAGAATTCACCAGAAAAGTGCACAAACTCAAAGAAAACTTACAAAGGCTGAAAATTTAAAGAACCCAACAACCAAAACAAAAATGAAAGTGGAATTGAAGAAAGCAATTGAGCTTTCTGATCAAACAAACAATGCCAGATTGGTAAAGCCCATAACAAGTGTTGGAATTCAGCAGAAGAGGAAGGGAAAGAAATAGGAGAGAAGAAGGAAGAACAACAAGAAACCCCGATACGATTTTCAACCAAGAAGGTAAAGAAATGGGAAGTTGAGTAAAGTAAAGAGCATAAAAGTGACGGAAACCAAAAAAAAGAAAAAGAAAAGAAAAAAAAAAAAGAGATGCCTTAGCAGAGGCAGCAAGAAAAGAAAAAGAAAGGGTGGGAAAGGAAAGAATCCAAGCCTCCCTCCCTGCTTTTTCAAGCTTTTTCTCTGGGTGGTTTTTGTGTGCACTATTTACTACTACTCCTTGTAATCCTTTCGAACCCCACAAAGTCTACCACGGAAAAATGAATAATCTTCAATTAAGAAATATCTTATTTTTGTGTATTTAAAAAAGTAATTTTTAAACTTTTTTTTGCATCAAATTCAAAATTTTAATTAGTTTATATATTGCTGTTAAAGTTATTTAACCTTTTTTTTTTACCAAATTAAAGCCCTTCTTTTAATCGGTGTACAACTTTTGTTAAGAATTATAAACAAAAGTACTTTATTTTCCATCCAAATTTTATATCACTTCTTTTTGAAGTATACCAACTTTGCGAGACGGTATGGTATTTGTTAAAGGACTATTGTTATTCCTAGTTATGTTAAGAAAATTGTTTCTTCTTAGTTGATTAATTAACCAATTATCAACTACAACAATTATAATGATTGTTGGGTCGGGTTTTAATTTGGATCCTTCCAGCCTGTCATCTGGAGGATGTGTTTTCACATGTAAGCATTAGCTAACAATTGAGCTAAGCTCAAAATTATTTGTCTTATGCGTAGTTTTTTTTTTTTTTGCCACAGCGATATACATCAGCGGGGGTTAGTGGGGGGTGTTAGAGTTAGCACGGGGAGACCAGAAGCTATCCATAGCCCTGGCCCCCTAATGGACTTGTCCCCTGTGGGGCTCGAACCCAAGACCTTCCACAAAAGGGAGGCAATGACTTACCAACTGCACTAAGCAGTGGTTGTCTATGCGTAGTTTGATTGAGCTTTGACGGAAGGGGACTTTCTGTGTTTTAATATGTGGGCTTTATTCCGGGCCTAAAAGTTAATCTAAATACTAGTAAGATTTGATTTTATTCGGCTCAACGAGTTTGTTACGTACTTAGAAAAATCAACTTGATTGGTCATCGGTATCGGCATGAACGAAACACATTTGTTTTTAACAGCTAATATGATTTTGAAAAAACTTCAAGACAAGCGCGTATCGTTTGTGCTGATACAAATTTACGATCAACGTAGTTTTTTCGCACGGAGTGAGCAAACTGGATGAGCCAAATAAATAAAATGAATTATTTGGATTACCATTTTGAAACCTAGGTACGACTCCCTATAGCGACCATAATATGACCTGTTGTGGAGATCTGGTTATGACACAATTGTGGGTTCTGATTTTTTTACTATAATTTTCTGTATATTTCTTTTTCACTTTTTAGGTGATGATTTCCCAGTAGATCACTCACAAGCCAGAGAATGTTTTCTCAGTTCATGAGTATATTATTATTTGCGCAACAACTTATGTTTTGCCTTTCTTCTATGCAAGTGACTAATATTGCTAAGAAGTGCATGAGCCATAACATTTAGAAATACGGACAGGGGTCTCTGCTGTCCCCTGTCCCGGCTGAGCGGGGCCCGCTTTGGTCTTGTTCCGGCGATCGAAAACGTTCACTTTGTATAGTTCATCGAGCAGAACAACTCTGCAAAAAGTCAGCTCAATTGGATATCATTAAGTACCTAATCAAAACATTTTTATCTTGAAACGAATGGATCGAGCTGATTTTTTATAAAATTGTTTTACTCAACGAGCTCTACGAAGTGAACGTTTTTCGAGGTGTGCGGGCCCCACTCGGCCAAGACAACAGGTGTTGTCCCTCAATGGGGACAGCAGAGCCCCCGTTCCTAGAAATACTAATCAATAATTTTAATCTACTTGTTTTAGTTATGACAAGAAGGTCGGTGACAATTCATAATCAACCTAAACACACACGTACGTACGTACGTACAAAATAACCAGTTCCGTGAAAATTTTCAGAAATTACGCACGGAAAGTATTTTATTTCTTGATTCGAAAAGTAGCACTAGTTTTCCTAATATAACAAATATATATAGTAAGAGGGAACTGGCCGCGTTCGAAAGGCCAATTGGTCGTGTTCGACAACTTCTCCTTAACAAAACCTCTTCATGGATGCGATGGAGTTTTTAGGCACAATACCTAACAAGGGAACGAAAGATGGATGTTGGTGGCAAAACACAATCGAAGGTTGAGATGTGGACAATAATAGGTAGGAGATAAGGTGGTGTTAGTTAGTTGTAGGGCAAGGCGGGTTGTGTACGGCTGCATTGAACTACAACCTACAGACACAGATTGGGCATTCAAAAGATAATTTTTTTGGTCAAAGGATGGACCTAAACTTAATTAAGGCATAACTTTCTAGGAGGGAGATAAATGGGTACTTTTAGAGAGTAGTGGGAGGGGCTGTAAACGAACCGAGTAGCTCGCGAGCTCGGTTCGTTAAAGTTTCGAGAGCTCGAGTTTTTGGCTCGATTAAAGAGGTTCGTTTAGTAAATGACTCAATTAGGTTCGTTAAGGCTCGAGCCAAGCCGAGCTCGACAAAACTCGACTCGGCTCATTTACAGCCCTAGTAGTGGGGAAAATCGTGTGATTTTCAAAGTATTCAAGCGTCTGGTCACAATTAAAATATTAAACCTAGAAGCTTATTGATATCAGCAAGAGTGCCTCCACGGGCTCTCCTTTCACCGCTTCGCTCAATCTCACCGTTCTTCTCGACAATCGATGGCCCGGATATTAAAATAACTGGAAGAGTCTTTTAAAATCCGGACCGTCCAAAATATTTTTGGACAGTGAGATTAAGAGCGATGGGGGCAGCGGTGAAACAGAGTGGTGGGGTAGGCTTTCTGCATTGATGTCCAATTAATGGAGATTTATTGTGCATCTTCAATTAGAAAGGTGTGCTGCCTTCATTTGTAGGTGTAGCTACTTGGTTTTTTTTTTTTCTAGTCATTCCTTCATCCACTCGAAGGAATAATTGCAAAACCTTTTTTTTTCTTTTTGCTTTTTTTCCATATATTCTTCCCACAACTATTTAATGCAAACATTAATTCCCCAACAACTACCAGCTAGTCCCGTACATTTTGGTGTGAAATTGTGGATAGACTGTTTATTGCTAGTCCTTGGTCAATATTACTCATGTTGTGCGGGGTCAACACCAAGTTCCGCTTTGATGACTGGATTCATTCGTTTTGTAGAACTTAAGTAACTTTTTAAGTAACTGTGTGATCAAATGACACATATTTTGCTCTAGAATTGTAGTCCAGAAGTTTAGACAGAGAGTTAAATGTTTGGATCAAGTACACTTAGCGCTATCCAATTGAGTTGAATATGAGATAAATTAGCTAGAAAATCAAGCCCTACAACATAAACGGATCTAATCATTGAAGCAAAGCTCGGTGTGGATTCTATACATAATCCATAATGTCATTCATCTGAGTAGGTGAACAAAGTTGCATCGTCACCTGTTTTCTCTATTTTTTAATCTTTTGTTAATTAAGCCAAAAGCGGAACCAGAACTCGTAGAAAAGACCTCAAAAGTTTTTTTTTTAAAAAAATTTAAAAAAAAAAAAGTGAAACAGATAACTGATCCAAACAAGACTTGAAAGAAAGAAATTGACCCAAATTAAATATCCGGAGATAAAAATAAATAACCTTAAAACAAACAACTCAACGCTTGATAATTTCGTGTGTGTGTGTGTGTGTATTTGGTTTTTTTTTAAATCAGTCAACGTTTGGTACTTGTCGTTTGCTTTTTGTTAACGAATAACGTGCTTCCATGATATTTGTGAGTATTAAAAGTAGGTCATCTATTAAAGTTTGGTGATCTTTTTTTATAATAGCATTACTCCAAGAAAATCGCTTTGGAAAAAATGTTCGAACATAGGTGTGTCCGTATCTGTCAAAAAAATGTTTGAACATAGGTGTGTCCGCATCTGTCAAAATTCCATGATTTGCCCTCTCTCTTTTCTCACTCTTGAGATCTAAATTTGGTCAGATCATCATCATACGTACTCTGTACTTTTGATTAATGCAGTGACGATGTTGTCCACCTGCCAAACGATCCAAAATCTTTCTTTCTTCTTGATTTTGTTTCAAGTTATTTGAAAATGCATACGACGTAGAAAACGTTAAAATAGTAAAAATCTCACCAGCTTAACATCGGAAGTTGACGAGTCTTTAAGGAGTTTTAGGGGTGGTGTGATCCAAATGAGTTTTTAACAACAGAGATCGGCCGGTTCACAAACTGCTGTCTCTCGATCTGGTCATGAAAGGACCACGACCACCAGCTCGCCACAGAAAACGAACAGGGAAGAATGCAAATTCATGTTGGAAAAATCGGAAACTACAATCAACCACACTTTGAGAGAAGAAATCCGAGTAACTAACCGTAACACAAGCATATTTTTGTGTCTATTTCAAAGAAAACAAATTCTTTAACTGAGATTTGCATAATATATCTTTAGACATTTGCGTTGAAATTAAGTAGTGGCATCCCATATTCAAATTAAAATGAAAAAGGGCACTGTAACCATCTGCCCTTTTGAAGATAAGAAGCTCGAGGCCAAGGGTATCCTGATAAACCAGAAAAAGAAAATGGTCCTACAACTCAAAGGGTTGTCAAATTCGTGGATTTTTTTTGAGAAAACATGAACTTATCATAGACAGAAAGCATAAATTCGGGAATTTTTTTCTTTCAAAGTCTCGGGTTTGAAATGTCGAAGATCTATTAACTCTTGTGGGGTTAATTCATACGATTTTAGTCGTAGTGCAACAGAGTTATTAGTCCGTTACGAATTAGTCGAAATGAATGTAAGTTGGTTGGAATATTTTAAATTATTCAAAAAAATAGTTCGAGTTCTCTGGCTGGCCATATGTACCACAGGTCCAACAGATGTACTTTGGTTAATCCATTTATAGTACATAAAATTGACCGACCAGATCTGTTTACTGTTTCAGACGTCAATATTGGCCTTATATTCCTGGGGTAAATTTCTGTTATATCATTTTGACTTTATACGAAAGTTCACTTTGGTCCTTCTAGTTCCAATTTGGACAATATTTGCGTGCATTTTAAAATTTGTTTCAATGTCAATCCTCTGTTAGCTTCAGTTAATATTTTGGACGGAAATTGGTCATGTGCTCAGCATGTGACCAATTTTGAGGGATGGACCCCCTCCTCCATGTCTCTCTCTCCTCCCCATATCCACAACAAAACCCACTCACCTCTCTCTCCTCCCCCACCCTCTCTCTGGACCTCCTCCACTCCCTCAACCACGCCGGCGCCAGGGACGGAGCCAGGAATTTCGCCACGCAGGGGCGACCGTGCATGTTAGAAAAAAATATAAATACACATGCATAATCACGCAAATACATTAAAACTCAAAATTTCATAAATACACAAATCAGTTTAACTAATGGAAGCGATCTTGATGTATGTGTCTTGTTTTTCTTCATTGTTCATCTTCTTCTTTTTCATTCATCACAACTGGACGAATTCGATACATGGGTTTTCATCTTACATGATTTTACCAGGCAAAAAACAAAGAATTAGTAGAAGTTTAGAACAACAATTGAGGAAAGATATACCTACAACTTAAATTTCACCAAATTACTTAGGGTTTCCAAAATCTATTCTCCTCCGTCGCTATTTTATCAAAATTGCCCTTGAAGTCTTAACAATTGGGAATGTTTGGGCCGAGAGAGAGAGAGAGAGAGAGAGAGAGAGAGAGGGAGGGAGAGAGAGCGGTTTTGGGGTGCCAGAGATTTTAGGGCAAAAGATAAAATAAAACTGTAAAACACTAAACCCATCTAATGAAAGGTGGAAGGTTATTACTTGAATATTATAGTGTTATTTTTTGTTATATTTTAGCCATTAGCCTTTAGTAATTAATGTTGGTATCATCATATTTCAAATGTTACTATTATATATTTTTTTCAAAATTCTACACAGGGGCGAGCCTATATACTTTTTGAGGATTTTTTCTTTTTTATATATAATAGTAATGTTTCTTTTTCTTTTTGCAGGGGCGACCGCCCCTACTGGCCCCCCTGGCTCCATCCCTGGCCGGCGCCCTCTCTCTCCAAAGCAAAACGATTTTGACTCCATCTCCGCCCGTCTCGACCGTCACTTGAACAACACACACATCTTACTCAAAATCGGCATCTCACACGCCGCCGCCGTTTCCACTTCCACACCCATGTCTTATTGTTTCCTTATGGTCCAAAACTAACAATTTCATTACTCCTCTTTTGATGAAATAGAAAATTGCTTCGTGGGATGAATTGAGCTAATCTGGGCATTAACAATTTTGATTAGCTTGACAATCGGCATACATGCACGAAGGCTGATTTCGTATACTCAAGTTTTGATGCGAAAAGAGGAAGCAGAAATACATCAACAAATCCAAAAGCCAACCTTAGCCTAATTGGAAAATGGATCCATCCGTAGCCGCAGAATTAGGGGGAAAAAAAAAAAGATTGAATGAGTGCATGTACAATCAGTACCATACAGACAATAACGTAATGAAACTAGTGACTTATATTTTGAATCGAAAACCAGCATATTGAGTTCTTTTGGCTTCTTGAAAACAATTGATTCTTTCCATTTGCTTGGTTCCATTTTTCCTTGAAAAAATTTGATTTTTCTCAATTCGACATGTGTATATATAGGTACAAATGCTACTACAAGTATGTGTAAACATGATGCACTGTATTTTTTTTGGAACTACATTGCTTTTGTGTTTTTCGGGCTGTGTCCGTTTTGAATCCAATTTTTAAAATTGTTGAATCAAATGGGCTGGTAAATCAGGTTGTGGTGTCCGTTTTGAATTGTGAGGTTTTGGTGCGAGAATTTTCGCTGCTAAAACTGATTACAAAGTGGATTGTTTTAGTACAAAATCCAAAAAGAATTTGGTGAATTGGGGTCCATTTTGCCTCTGGTGTGGGTTTTCTTCTTCGGCTTGTGAGAAAGAAAGGGAAATGGCCAAAATAAGTTTTCTTCTTCGGAGAGAGGAGAGACTAGAGAGAGACAGGAAGGAGAGGGGAATGGCCAAAATGCCCCTCAAAATAAGTCACGTGCTGGGCACAAGATCAATTTCCGTTCGAAATATTAACGGAAGGCGATAGAGGGTTGACATTGAAACAAATTCCAAAATGCAAGGTTAAGATTGTCCAAATTGAAACTAGAAGGACCAAAGTGAACTTTCGTGTAAAATCGAAGGGATATAACATAAATTTTCCCTTATTCTTGAGTTCTCTTTATTTATCTTTAGATATGCCATAGAAAAATGATATTGGCACTCCAAAAATTGATGGAGGCACTCCAAAAAAGTGGCTTTGGAATCACACTGATTTTGGAGTGCCAACATCATTTTTCTATGCGATATTTGCACTTATATTGTTTAAAGACCAACGAAGCCCAACTGCCCTGTAAGGCGGGTTGCCCTAGAGGATTGTCGAGCTGCCCATCTGGCCGTCTATTCGGCAATAGATGACTCGAATCAATAGGAGCTCGGATTAAATTCGAGCCGTCGGTGTCAAAATGAACAGCCGAATCAACTGCCTTGCCGCCCCTAAAGTGCGAGCTGCACTGCAAAATATCTAAATTCCATTCATTGGGTTGGGCTGCTGCCCTACAAGCCACTCCTGAGACCTGACTTAAAATAATCTGTTTCCACATCTGTCACCTAAATTGGGATTGTGTACCTATATATACAGAAGGTATGACTGAAATCAGTCCAAAATAGACAAAGAACAAATTCAAGGAAAATGACCAAATGATTTTTTCTTTGGTAATTGATTTTGGCACTCCAGTTTTTACCACTGGCATTCCACTTTGTGTGTTAATCATGTGAGAAAATAAAACTAAAAGTGGTGCCATTGGCTATACTTTGAGTGCCAAAATCACCTCTCTTTTCTTTTCTTACCTTTTTTTCTGTTAAATGTTTACTTTGGACTTGAGAACGGAGGAAACAATTAATTTGGCAATAAAAGAAAAAGGACCTTCAAATTTGATAGAGCATATGATATGCAGAGTTTAGAGTCGAGTTTTCAACAGAATTGGAATCCTGTAGTGCATGGATGTATTGCGCGATCCGAACCGTCGGCATCAGCAATTGCTGAGCCTGGTGGATTGGATTGCGCCCTATGGACCGGAGACCATCAGGTGCGGCCGCAAAAAGTCGGAAGGGGACATGATCTTTGTGGAACTTATTCCTATCGCACTTTTCTAGAAGAAAGCTTTCTTCCCTGTGTTAAAGTTTCATAGAATATGTTCCATTTTAGGCCCTTTTCTCCCTAAATTATTGTTGTTGTTTTTTTTGTCTTTTCGAATATTTGTCAGATCATGTTAATTTTTCATGGACTCATCATTGTCGTCATTCTTGTCTACGAGAGAAGTCTAAAAAATAGTAAAAAATTACGATCAAAAGCAAAAAGAAATCACTAGACATGAGAAAAAAAAAATACCGAACAACAGTTTTTTTTTTTGTCTTCCCTAGAAATCACAAAAGGTTAATTCCAAAATTGTGACACCAAAGTGGGTGACCATTTTTTTTTTTATCACCCCAAAGTGGGTGACCATTACCCACTCTCTGTGGATCATCTCTGTACACCGAATCCTACTCCAATGATATAAATTGTTCAATTTATATAGGTTGATTTTTATTCAATTCTAAAAAAAATCAACTCAATCCCGTGTCGGCAAATATTTAACCGGTTCACGCTAGCTTGTTTTGATTCAGAATTGTAGTCCAGAATTTTAAACCAAGAATTTAATGAGTTGAATCAAGCAATATTTAATTGAGTTATTTTTTTTTTTTGCAAAGAATTGCTAAAAACTAAACCTACAAATTAAACAAAATATATTTATCCTCGAAGTGACTCCCAGTATGGGCTTCCAGAGAGTGGGTAAGGGTCACCCACTTTTTACATGGGTGAACAAAATTGCACGGGCTATTGACGTTTCTGAAATTTTTATTTATTGAAATACTAGAAAATTATACTATTTTTTTTTCCCTAAAACCATTATCCCAATCAAAATCTTAATTAATCAACTTCTAAGTTGCAAAGATTGTGGTTGAACAGCTGTCTTCCACTAATTTAACCTTAATTCATTAATATATTTGAGCGCCATATCCGATCTAAATTATGAAACTTTTATAGAAATAATCACCCAAATCCAAAACAAAATACCAAAATTGAACAAGAATGAGAAAAGTGGGACTAATCATGTTTGATTAGTCTGATACAAAAACCTCAATATTTAGAATTTTTCCTGCTTTTTGAAGAAGTGGAAAAGCTAGTGCCCGGTATTTTATGGTTTATATTCCTTCTTTTTGGAGGACCCCATAACACAAAAAATATATAAATATTTACCTAAAGACAAAAAATAAAAAATAAAAAAAACAAAATCTGGTGGTGGCTCTGAGCTCTACGTGATGACAAATGTCTCAAAAGAAACAACACCTAAATCAGAGAAAAGAAAAAAGGGGGAAAAAAATAAAAAGAAGAAGAAGAAGAAGAAGAAGAAGAAGAAGAAAGGCCCCACTAAAAAATAGACAAAACCCAAATAGAGGGAAAGCCCAAACAAGGAATAATATTATAGTATTTATTCCCTTGGTATCAAGGTGGAGCTTTGTGAAAAAGACTCTAGAAATTCTTATTCTTTGATACCCCCTATCTCTCCACCCTATCTTTTAATTGGAATAAAGCTACAAAATAAAGGGTGCAGAATAAAAGAGTGATACATTTATACAAAGTTATCAAAATGTAATCCCAAAGGGGATGGTCCAGTGAGACGAGTATAACAATAAGACGTGCCTTACTCTCTAAACTCGTACGTTCGATTCTTACTATCGACAAATTTTTTTGGGACCTATAATTTATACAAAATTTATCAAAACGTAATCGAAAGGGGATGGTCCAGTGGGGGACTAGTATAATAGCAAGCCGTGCCTTACTCTCTAAACCCGTATGTTCGACTCTTACTGCCGACAATTTTTTTTTGGGACCTATAGATTATACAAAGTTACCAAAATGTAATCCGAAGGGGATGGTCCAGTGGGGGGGACTAGTATAATAGCAAGCCGTGCCATACTCTCTAAACTCGTATGTTCAACTCTTACTACTGACAATTTTTTTGGGACCTATAAATTATGCAAAGTTACCAAAATGTAATTCAAAGGGCCAAAGGGGATGGTCCAGTGCGGGACTAGTATAACAACAAGCCGTGCCTTACTCTCTAAACTCGCATGTTCGATGGAATCTTATTGCCAACAAAATTTTTGGGGGCCACTATAAGTTAACAGTTGTACAGATATGTATATATATTCTTTTGTAGAGTAGTGACGGAGCTAGAATTAATCTTTGTCCGGGAGCAGCCGAACTAATAGACATAATTTTATAACAAAAATTTACACTCGTTAGCTATTGGATATTCTTTCCTTCGAGTGTAACACGTACATAATAATAATTATTTTGTTTTTTTTGTTGTATTAACTGCTAACTAAATTATCTGCGTGTGACATTTATTTCATTGTTTTGATTCTAAGGAAAAATAAGGAGAAAATTTGTAGGTTCAAGGAAATAATATTTAAAGTGAAGTTAATGCTATCCTTAACTGTTCATTTTTTTGAGTTTCGGCAAAAAATTACAAATGTACAAAAAATCAAGTTAAATCGGACATTGGTAACCATTTGAATATACTAATTTATTCTTAGAATTACACTGACCATCTATCTTTGTGTAACGAATATTGGCCAACCAATTAGGAACCAATGATATCTACTTAAGTTAATTTTTTTTCCCCGCAAATGATCTACTTAGTGACATATGATAATAAAAAAAATATACTCCGTACTCAGTACGCTCTACGAACTAAAAGTGGTTTGATAAGATTTTAGAAAATCATACTGGAACGCCTCGTAATGCATTAGCGCACAATGACTGGGCCGCTGGGACCCTTGTCGGGCATGGAGAGAGAGAGAGAGAGAGAGAGAGAGAGAGAGAGTTAAAAACAAGCCAACATGGAACATGAATGAACATGGGGCACAGTGTTTTCCAAGCCAGAGCAAGGAATTTCCAGACTAAGATAAGAAAACCAAAGTTAAAACAATGTTTAATTGGTCAAGGGTGGGTTGTTAACACGCATTACTAATCAGGATCCGATGCTTAATTAATTAAACCATTATCACGCTACTGAAATACATTGAACGCTGCAAAATACAATTTCAATAACAACTCCTAACCATCTCTTATAGCCTAATAATGCGCCACTCTATGCAGGCACGTGATTAATCATACGCGCAATCTTTCTTTCTTTTCATAAACTAATATCCGGCTCAGTTCGCGCACCTCGACTAATTTCCGAGGGCCGAGACCCTGAAGTTGTTTTTGATCGGCAGAAATAGAGAAGGAAGACTAGTGACTTTTAAGGATTTTGTTCTCTCTCTCCCACTCACTCACTCGCTTCTCGTGATTAGGGTTTCTCGGGGGGAGGCGGCGCACTCCCCTCCCATCCGAGACCCTGAAGTTAACGATCGGGCAAACCTCTAATCGCCTTAAGACAAGTCCTTTCGATTGCTTTCTCATACCCATTTTGCCGAAACACTTGGAGCTATATATCATAGGGTCAATCTTTCCCTCTCTATTTTTGTCTACCTAGGATAGCTGTCAATAGAAGTTTAATTTAATCAACAATGTGTTGATAGTTGAAACTTGTTTTTCTTTCAACGTACGCTACACCTTAAAAAAATATCGATAAATACTTTAATGCTTCTCATTTCAGGCACTTTTTTTTTAATTATTAAAATAGGTGCTGGTAATGTCGAAATTATTTTGGGTAATATCAAATTTTATATATTGCATAAAAAATTTGTACTATGTGTAGGATACAATGTTCTTATGCACTGAAATTATAGCATTAATTTAAAAAATAATGTTGACATTATCATTTTTCTTAAAACGTATAAAGTTTTGTCTTGACTAATCTCATTGTATATATCGAATCATCTTTTCATATCATATCTACGTACCAGACAATTATCGATCGCGTAAAGCCTAGACTAGCCTCACATAAACCAAAGGATATATATGAATTTTATTATTAATTGTTGTAACTTTGAAAGGATTATTAGTTTCTCACGCCGTGATTATATATTTCCACTCATTTTTTTGTCTTTATTACCAAAACATAGTGATTGATATTATCTACGTACTAGGCAATTATCGATCATGTAAAGCCTAGACTAGCTTCACATAAACCAAAGGATATGAATTTCATTATTAATTGCTGTAATTTCGTAGGGGTTATTATTTGCACACGCCGTGATTTGTCTTTCTTACCAAAACATAGTGATATTATCCTTTCACTTATTTTGTTATTTATAAATAGAATGACGTTATAATTTTACATGAAAAACAGAAAGAAAAAAAAAAAGAAGTCTAAAAACTAAAAACAAAAGAAAAGGATAATGTCAAAATCATTACTTTTTGTAATTGTCCATGATTAGTAATCATACAACTTAACCAATGTGGGGTTCTAGTCTAGCCCATTTTTGGGCCCTTCCCCAGTCAATCATGGAGTTTATTCTTTTTTTTTTTTAGATTTTGCCAAAAACATTTGTCATGCCAAAAGTTATATTTATTGAATTTCGTTTGACCTATTCTTGTAACACATTTATATATCTTGATCGAACATCAAAACACTGGATCGAAACCCATTTTCTCAGGATATGTTTTGAAAACGAATCACACCAAGTGCATGCTTCCATTTTAACCCCTCGAAAAATAACACGATATTTAAGCCATATAATTTTTTGACGCAATTGTTATCCTCGACGAGATCTGCAAAACGTAAATCGGGCACAAAAAGGGCCAAAATTAATCCGAGATGGACCATCTAGTCTCTAAAAATCTAGCTAAAATAACTGGAGACTGGTCCCAATTCTCAAAAGAGAAAGGAAAGGGAACATGATTGGAGGTTTGATTTTAATGAAAAGGAACAAAAAGGGTCGAGGTTTTGATGATTGATACTTTATAGTCTCATATGTTTCCTTGCGCCAGCCACTTATGCAATGGTGGTTACGTTTTTTGTTGTTTTGTTTCTCCAGAGTTAAAAAACATATCTCCTATACACATGTCAGATCGATTATGAAGAAATTTTTGGATGCCGAACGGGTACCACATGGCGATATCCGTTAACAATCACAGCTGTCTAAACGTGATTTGGCGGTACCACGTGTGTGGTACACGCCCGGCACTCAAAAACTTCTCCAGTTAGTGAAACGAAATATTTGCAAGTGTTCACAGTACTTCTCTCACAGTTGCACTTTTGTAGTAGTAATTATTTAGATACACAATTTTGTACTTCTGTGACTTCCTTAGGTCCTTGCATATTTTTTTAGCATCATTAGGTGGCCCTAATTCTACCTAATGCTTAGCCTTTCAGATGAGAAAAACCAAAGAGCATCTAATCACTTGAGACTGCAAACGATCCGAACCGAGTCCAAAGATATGTGTTCCATCTTGTTTCATTCATTACGTTTTTAACGAGTTCGAACTCAATCTCAAGCTCGACGCAAAATCAACTAGATGAGTTCGCCGCGGCTTTGGGTCGAGCACGAGGTAGGCTTTGTCAATAAAATGGTATATGCAGAAAGAACAAACTGGCTGGATTTTATGAAACACAATTTTAGTCCTTCTCCACCAGCTAGCACTAATTGATATGTTCTTGTCCCCCCTTCGTGGAGGTGACATGTTCGAGCCCTATGTAGGGGGCAGGGTTTGGGGTTTCAGGGCTATGGATAGCCTCTGAGCATCCCATTGATATTGGCAAAAAAATTAAAATTAAAATAAAAGAGGAAAAGAAATGCATGTTGCTTCAGTAAATCAAATCTTGATCTTAGCATTTTTAGTATGGATTTTATTGTGGACCTTTTTTTTGTTGGTTTGGGCTTTTTTGTGGGCCGTAATAAACTGAGATGAGAAGAGGCCAGGAGCCCATTTGAGATATGGGCTTTTGTAACTGTTTATGTTGGGCCGCGGAAGGCGGGGTCTGGGCTAGAAGAGATCAAATTAGCCTTTCCTTGAGATGAGAAGAGGCCAGTCGCCATTTGAGATGTGGGCTTTCGCTTCAAACAAATGTTACATTTTTGATCATCAATCTGTATAATTTGTCACGAGTAAAAATGATATAGAAGCGTGGAGAGCAAAATCCACGTCAAGGTTATGAATCCCGTACCGTTCAAATTATAAATCCAATCTATATTCTAAAAGTAGTCCGATACTAACTGGTATTTGAGCCGTAACGAAAGCAAAGGTGTAGAGTACCGGATTTGGACAATATCAGTTAGGCTCATATGGTGAGCATTGATCGGAACAATTCAGTACATACTTTGGTAATCACCCAGCTATGCGTACCATTTTACCATTGATATGGTATCTATTGATCCAGTTGATACGATATGAGACTAATGCCACTGTTGGAGTGGGCGAGGGGGCAACAAAAGAAATGTAATGTTCACTCTTTTTTAAGGAAGATGAACAAAATTGCACTCAAATTACTCGGTACCTCTGTTTCGATACATTCCGGACGCTAGATCTAAGTTAAAAGTTTTTACATCCCTTAAAAAGTTGTAAATACGAAGAACACACTGAAACATGAGTACAAAAAATTCCCGGTTGGAGACAGTTTGAAGAGAAAAACTTATTTACGGCTTCGCGCAATCTCAACCGTCTATTTCGAAAATCAGGGGGTGTTTTCACTAACAAATAACACTAAAAAAAACGTATTTTACCATTTCGTTTCCACTAACAAAAAAGTTTCAGCATTTTACCATCTCATTTCCACTAACAAAAAAATTGTCAACAAAATCTTTTTTTCTACAGTAACTCTACTCACAAATCCATCAACTTATTCACTACCGAAAATAATTTGTCAAATCTCAACAATTTATTCACTAACGGAAACAACTAATAACTTTTCAACCATAAATAAAAATATACAAATTTTTCACTACAGGAAACACCAATGGTCCAATTTTTAAAAAAAAATTATTTAAACTCTTCGCTGGAATAATTTTTTCAAAATTTCAACCTTTCAAAATACTTTTGGACGTGCGCGATTGAGCGTTAGCTCCGTAAAAAAGTTTTTCTCATTTGAGTGAGCAAATAGAAGCGTTTGGAATAAGTCTAGCCTTGTAGGAATGATTGTGTAGGGAGAGAGAGAGAGAGAGGAGTCGACAAAGGAGCACGCTCAAGCGGCAGTTAGCAGAGCACGCCCCCCACTGCACAAGCTTCTTTGCGTTACGCCACGATTTGTCTTCTTGGCATTCTCAACTCCTTTCCCCACTTCTCTCGGACCCGGGGGCTCTGCTGCCCGGGAAGAGCAGGAGCCCCTACCCACGTGCCAAAACTGCACCGTTTTGTTTAATTAAAAATTCTTAGCCACTAATTTATAATTTTATGAAGCAGAAACGTAATTATGAAAGACTTAGAGACAAAATTTGATTATGTTTCTTTAGAATAATATGATCAGAATAGTAAGATCTTCACACCCGTTCAAACGGATTAAAAATTGGACCACTTAATTTTTTAACCATATTTTATAATATATAAACGATCTCAAAAAATTAGTGCTCAAATTTTCACTCCGTTTGTATCGGTGCAAAGATCTTATTATTCTTATCCTATTATTCTAAAGCGTCGTAATTTATTTTTATCTCTAAGACTCTCATATTAAGTATATGTTTTTTATTTAGGATCTTATGGAACAGAAATGTAATAATGAGAGCTCTATAAGCAATAATTAATTATAACCCTTTAGAATACTGTGATAAAGAATAACAACATCTTTGCACTGATTCAAACAAAGTGAAAAATTTGAGCACTCATTTTTTGAGACCGTTTATATATTAAAAAATATGATTAAAAAATTACGTGGTCCAATTTTTAATCCGTTTGAACGGGTGTGAAGATCTTACTATTCTGATCATATTATTCTAAAGAAACATAATCAGTTTTTGTCTCTAAGGCTCTCATAATCACGTTTCTGCTTCATAGAATTACAAATTGGTGGCTAAGAATTTTTAATTAACCAAAACGGTCCCGTTTTGGCACGGTCCCATTTTGGCACGTGGGTAGGGGCTCCTGCGGCCCCCGGGCAGCAGAGCCCCCGGATCCACTTCTCTCTCTGTTTTTTTAACCACGATCAGAGGTGTCCGTGTCGATTAAGCGCACTTCAATTATTCTTCTTCTTTTGGTCCAATTAAAAATAGACCATTCACGTTGAGACTCAGTGATTCACAAAAAATTTCCCTCTTCCCTCTAGCGCCTACCCTTAAGAAGTTGCCAAATTTTGAAATTAGAATGTCTAGATTTAATTTGCCTCGCATTCATGTTGCTACTAGAACTACCTTTGGTTCTCTCTCCTTCCCATTAAGTTTATTTTTTTTAAAATGAAATGCTGCCAGTTTTAAAAGAAAAAGCCAGTCAACTTTTTGGGCCTTTCTTTTTTGTTATTCAATTTTTTTTTATGTCTGTTAATTTTGTGCAAAACATTTGTAGATTATTGATTAGTTTCGACGAGAGGAAATCGAAAAAGTTACATATAAACTATGACCGTAACTCAATTTTTTTTGAAAAAATCAAAGAAAAACCCATAAGTTCCAAGAAGCTGGACTTTTTGGGTTTTTTCTTGGATTTTTGTAAAAAAATATTTGGGTTTCAGCCATAATTTTTTTTACTTGTTCGATTCCTCTCGTCAAAACAAACCAATAATTTACAAAAATTTGACGCAAAACTACCAAACACGATTTTCTTGGAATAAGGACAATAAAAATTCTACGGAAAACCCAAGTTACACATGCACATAAGATACAAACGTGTGAACATTCAAGTGTAGGAACTCCATGGCTGTGGATAGCTTCTGGACTCCGTGCTAACTCTAACACCCCCCATTAACCCTCGCTGATGTATGACGATTGAAAAAAAAAAAACTTATTTGATCTATAATCTTATCTTAAAAAAAATTCCAACGTTAAAGTCATGGGGTTCTCATCTTTTATTTGGATTAATTAATTCTTAACATGCACTAGCCATGTGTAAAGCAACAAATGAGATGAGTCGAGTTTTTAGTTTTTAGCTTTTTTCTTGGATATTTTTCAAAAAAATTCGGGTAAAAGTCAATTTTTTTTAATACTTATTTGATTCCTCTCTTCGAGACGAACCAATAGTAAAAGGGTTTGGCACAAAAACGCGACAAAAATTTAAATAAGAACCAAAAAAAATTAAAGTCTGTAGTCTACAACTTGCATGTAGGTCAGTGGAATTTAATGGAGACTTAAAGAGTTACAGTGCATGCTAATTCGTAATTGAATGCGTAGAGCTCGAGTAGATATAATACGGATTTTGTGGAGGGGCAACCTGGAGTGCACTAAATGCGATACGGTTGTACGACTAGAGTTCGATTGTGTTCACTCACTTTTAAACAATGTTGAACACAATTTATCATGTTTCCGGTTTTCTATTTTAATGATCAGAACAGTTCGTCTCTTACAACTTGATGTTTTAACCAACCCAGCAAAAAAATCAACATAATCAGACAAGCTTGTTTAGATCAAACAATTCCAGTTCATATTCCTGTCAACTTCTGAATCGAAAATAAGTGATTTTAGTCGTACAGGTAAAAACAACCATATTTTTGAAGCTCGTTAAGTCGAATATATCAAGCTCAATCAACCGCTTGCTCAGCTCCTTCGGCTCGTTTATCACCCTAGCTAGCAGCAGCCTGCATATTTTCTGGTGTCAGTAATTCTCAACTACCAGTAATACTACAGCTCTCATACAAATTTGTGAGCTCGAAATGTAAAGAATAGTGGGGCCGAATTCGAAATTATGATGGTAATTGCATGATTCTACCAACTGGGTAATTTACCTTTTTCCTTGGGTAATTTACAAAAGCCTATGCAGTCCCACTCATTTCAGATCTATTTAATAATTAAAACTGTCCAATTTTTGTAGTCTGTCGAGAACATCAACCGCACAAAAAATCATGTCAATTGAAGTTGGCCGGATATATACACTTGTACGATTTCATCTAGTTGTCTTTTTTTTTTTTTTGTTGAAGAAATGTGTTGCAATTTAAGTCTACTAATTTAGTTTCTCCAAGATAAATATATCTAAACTCGTACTGAATGGTATTCGATCGATGTGATTTTTTAATACTACCAAACTTGTCAAGTTATTTTGCTCATTTCCCTAATCCCCAATGGTGACCTGATTAGTTCGAGTCCCATAAGAAGCATGTTTGGAGTTCAGGACTATGGATATCCTCTGAACCCCTTGTTAACTTGTTAGTAATTTATTTTAATTAATGGGTATCTGTAATCTTAACATAGAGAGATTAATAAATATTTAATATCATGAAGCTCGTAATATAATTGAGATAAGGATGGGAGTGCAATTATAATTCTGTAGTGGAGTGAATTATAATTAGTGAAATAAGAAATAGAATCCTGGTGGGATTAAGGTTTCTTATTTACATTGGGAGTCCAGACTTATTACTCTTTAGGTCCCTATCGTAGCCTTGTATATACACGTTATGCTCTCTAGGTCAGATTACACGTTTACTATTATTCACAAAATAGAGGCAGACTAAGAGAGAGCAAGCAGATCACGGTAGAGTCCACATTCGGTTCGTGTTCTAGATGTGTGGGGAATACGATAGAAGATCGTAAGGTGCAGTCGAGCAGTATACGTGGCTTATAGCAAGTCGTGCTATAACAAGTTCAACCAGCGTTCGTGTTCGCAGAGAGTTGTGGTAAAACCCTAATTCCGCCTTGTAGGGTTTTGCGATTTTCTTGTTGTATAATCTGTATGCGTCATTACTGGGTTCTATGAATCGTTTTCCAACAGTTGACTAACACATTAGCATCCCGCTAACCCCCGCTGATGTGTAGCGTATGCCAAAGAAAAAAAAATGAACGATTACAATCATCAAGATATGAGAGAGTACTCAACATAACTCTCAAACAGGACCGCCTTTCCTTTTCTCGGAGATTAGAAAGGATCCTCTCTTGATTAAAATGCCATGCATCATGCCAATTACTAAGCTTTGTTCGGTTGTGGGTTTTGAGTTGTATTTTTTAATAAAGGTAAAGAGAGAAATGACAGTAATGATTGTGGAGAGAGGTAAAAAGTAGAGAGAGATAGAGTGAAAAATGAAAGTAATGATTGAAAAGTTAAAGAGAGAAAAAGTAGAAAAATTACTTTATCCAAAACCCTGGGTTTGGAATTCCAAACCGAATAAGGGCTAAAAGTTCTAAAACTCATTTATCAGTTTTGATCTTTTCATCATGTCATTGTCATCTTAATCATAATAGCTTCTCACCAGGTGAATTTCGAGAATCCTAGCCTTCCAGTTCCAGCAGTAGATAGTACTGCATTGATGTGCATAAACTGCCCTTCTGTTTCTTTTTCAGGTTTCCTTTGGTAATCAAAATCGTTTGATCTCTTATGTCCCACAAGAAGATATCAGCGTATCTTCCTAAACAAGCAGCTTGATCTTGATCAACAATAGATAATAATATAAACGCATCATACCAAACCGAGTCGAGTTGTAATCAATTAGGGTTGCCTATATATAAATATGTTAGGTCTATACTGAGCTCTCTCGAACGCATCTTGTTTCTTGAGTACCAATGAAGAGAACGCTCCAGCATAACTCATACAGACAATATTAGAATTCGTGTCATAAGGATCTAATGAACTGCTTTACGTATCGGCTGTCAGTCACTTAACGCCAACTCTAGTCATTTATCTAGGCTTGAAACCCTTTTGTGGAGGAAGATATATGAGACTGATCTAAGCATGATATAGGCGTACGTAGTTTAAAACCTTACTTTCCCTTCATTTTTTTTCTATCAAAATTTAGTTAAAGTGATAATATATCTAAGAACACTGAGAACCGTGACAGACAAGAAGTGAGACCATATTGGGTATAGAATGATAAAATCAATTTTAATTTAGACAACAAGTACTGAAGAATATTACGATGGTCTAGAAAAAACACCAAAAGGCAATGGGAATTAGGCATGATGTAACATGTTTATTTGTCAACATTCTCTTAAAGTTTCACATATTTGTCCCCTCATGGAGTATTATTTAACCAGCGAGCCTATGAGAGAGAGAGAGAGAGAGAGAGAGAGAGAGAGATGGGGTCATTCCACCTCTTGCAAGCAAAGCATTTCAAATTTTTTAGGAGGAAAATCAAATCATGCTCTTCTCTTGTCGCTGATACAGTTCTTCACATTTAACATTTCTTTTGTACCATTGCAGCATTTATGTGGGCTTGACTCTTTTGCGATTCCTAATAAGAAATTGAATTGTCCAATTTTTTTCTTTAATAATTTCGGATTTTTACTGCGATCAAACTCTTTTAAGTTTTAGAGCTCGTGGAGAACATAAACATGTTAATGTAATCGATGAACGTTTTTCAGTGTACCAAAAAAAAAAAGTAATCGATGAACATTAAAAAGTGAATGGTTTCCGATCACTGAAGGAAGCCCAATGAGAGACCACGAACGATTGAAGGGCCAAATTCCTTTGTAGAATTGGAGAATTATCTGCCCATGCCCTTTGGGGCAAAACTAACGTTTTGGTATCTTGTTCAATTAACGATAAATTCTTTTAATTAATTATTCATCTCGATGAGAATAGTCTAACAAGTAAAAAACTTTGACTAAAGGTTAAAAAAAATCACTATGGAAAAAGAAGTTTGAACTATCGTGAAATTGCATTTGAACTTTTTTTTAATTTCTGTCAATATTTTTATACTTCTCTTATTCCTCTCGCAGAGACGAATATAAAGTGCAAAAATTGTGCCGAAAAATTTACTAAAAGATTATCAAAAGTAAATATTTTTTTTTTTGATCCTTATCAAAAGTAAATGAAACCAACCCTTTTTGACACAAAATATTTTAGGCCATACTTTGTAGCATGTAACCTTTTCTAAAAGCTGTCCTGAAAGTCATATAAATCTGGTGTTTTCACGTGGATACTATCAATATCGTAGAAGTAATTTGAAATTTTGAGTGGGTCATACTACCTATACCAACTAATACTGATAATCAAACAAATGAACCCTAAAAAGAGCCCATAACATAATTAAAGAGCTTGATGGCTGTGAATCAAGATCCTCTCATGCGACGCTTCTGTAGGATGTAAAATAGAGTTTATTACGGTCTCGCTTGATGATTAAGCCATTTATTTTGTAAGGCTCAATATGCTTATGAACTGTAAAAGAAATCAGGTTAATCAAATATCGTTGAGGGCTTGATCATCGAATCGCACTGTCACAAAAGAAATGCAAAGTCAGACTATATCTATTTCTCTTGTATAGCAACTACATATGCTTTGTTTATCAGGTGGATACTGATAGTTAATTTGATTTTTGTACGTAAGGATGATGCACACTTTGAGGCTCACAGAATGAACGGTTCAGATAGTAAGGTAAAAACGTGATGGTTCTTTCTTTCTTTTTTTGAACGGAGAAAAAAGATTATATTCATCAAATGTAATAGAATACATAGATTAAAAGGAGCGAGAGCATGAAATTAAAAAATGTGTCACTAGAGCATCAAGAGACTACAAGGATGACAAGAGATCAATCAACATATAGCCAAGGAAAACCAAGCCCAAAAACAAGAGCCCTAACCCCTAACTACAGATCTCTACCTACACAAAACCTGCACCAACAGCCCCTACCTCAAACCAAAACGCCAAAATCTCCTTATTTTGGCATCTCACTGAATATCAGGCTTACTTAATGAACAGTTCGGATAGTCAAGTGAAAACATCATGCGTACAGAATGAAACAACTCGGATAATTAATCAAGTGAAAACATGAAGGGGTGGTTCTTATTTTTTAATTTCACGTGAATCATCACTTGAGAGGATGATCTAATGAACACCTATAGTGGTACTATACTACTATATTGCATATCTGATGCCCATAATTTTGTCCCCAAAAAATAGTCATGGAAAACAAATAAAGCTGGTTTTATATTAATCACTTCATTCACTAAGCCCACTTTCTTTTTTATTTTGGTGGGTACGGAAAGTTTGTGGATTTTCAATGGGAAAATGTTAATGAGAAAAGCAAAAACTAAAAGTTAGAAAACCATAAGCACTTGTCTGCTGTGATTAAGATTGGTGTTTATTAAACTAATAAAAATTTTTAGTTATTATATATCCCTGTCATCAACAACTCTCTCTTGTTTGCCGTAATGAAAAACATAATCCATATCATATGAACAATATATTTTCACATATGAAGACCCGGAATGGGGATGCTGCCCAGCACCCCCCGAACCTGTCAAGCGGGTGCCGAACAGCTGATCCAACCGTTCATCTTGGCAATCGACAGCTCAGATCTTGGTCGACCAATGAACGATTCAGATCTATATGCGCTGAGATTTACTTCAAGCTGTCTGTACCGAGATGAACGGCCGAATGCCGCTTGGCACCGGGGGTGCTTGGCAGCATCATCAAGACCCTGCTTTACCTAAAAATGAGGATAAGTTTTAAAAAAATCGAAAAGGTGACAAGAATAATTCGTTTATTATGGCTTTCACCTAACCTTGTTAGGTACGTACTACGCTTTTCTAGAAGAGAAGAAAATTGTAGTATGTGTTTCTAGCGAATCAAAATAATCTCATGTAATAATTCCTCGTGCACATCTTAATACAATCATTAACTAACGGACAAAACAAAAATTAGGGTTGAGCTTTCTTTAATTGAAGATAAACTAAATTCGACCATTTAAGAATAAACACCTTCTTTGCATATTAATGTTGTTCAGTAGACTTTAACTAAATTGATCTTGTTCAACTTGTAGAAGAGGGGAAGGCTTTTGCCGTTTTATCGGTGTTTCCTTCTTCCGTGGTGATGGTTTTTCTCGTTGTCAACGAAAGTTTCCTCTCTTGATCTCAAATCCGAAAGTTTCTTCGTGTTTTCCCCCTATTTTCCTTTCTCTCTGTTTCTCCTTCACCACTGAAGCACCCGTTTAGATTCCGACAGTGGTTGTGGTGGTGATGATGGTTCCCCGACTAAGGAAGGTGGTAGTCCAATGACGAATCGAGATCGATTGGATTGCCGGCCTAGCTGGTACGAGTGTTTGATATTTTAATCGGTGTGGATTTTCTTTTGTGTAAATGAGCAGGTAGCCCGTTCTTTGGCTAGGAGAGGTAGCTCGCAATTAGAGTCGTAAATTGGGACGCGGGGGGCCTGTGGTGACCCAACTCACCACAGGCGTGTAGTGAGGCAAAACTACACAGTTTCGTTTAGCAAACTCCACCATTTTTCGTGCCATGTTTGTTACCAATTAAATGGGCAAGAAGTTAGTGATTTTATTTTTTATTTTTTGGAGCTCATTATGGATCCTACAAAGATGATTCAAACCGAAAGTTATTCTTCAAATATGTTTTTTATGTGTTTCTAAGAAAAATTAGCTCTATCCTATATTCGTTAGGGATGTTTTGTAATTTGTAAAGCGCCCTACAAACTTTGAAAGACTTCATTGGGTGCCAAACATGGCATCGTTTTGGTGCAAGAAATTCCATCATTTTATACCATGTTTGGCACCCATTAAATGGGCAAGAAATTAATGATATTTTTTTTTGTGAGGACTATTACGGGTCAAAAGGATGATTCAAACCGCAAGTTATTCTGGAAATATTTTTTTATGGATTTCTAAAAAAAAATTAGCACAATCCGATATCGGTTAGGATTCATAATTTGTAGAGAGCTCTACAAACTTTGAAACACCTCACGAATTCTGAAAATATTTTTTTATGAAAATGATTCAAAGATGATTCTTGAAAATACTTTTTTATTCTTACAAAAATGATTCAAATCTCAAGTTATTCTTAAAATATTTTTTAATGGGTTCTAAAAAAAATTAGCACAATCTGATATCGGTAAGGGCTGTTTCATAATTCGTAAGATGTTTCAGAGTTCGTAGGGCACTCTACAAATTATGAAACACCCCTAACCGATATCGAATTGTGCTAATTTGTTTCAAGAACCCATAAAAAAATATTTTAAGAATAATTTGTGGTTTGAATCATCTTTGTATGACCGCTTCAAAAAATCAAAAACAAAAAAAAACACTAACTTCTTGCCCATTTAATGGGGTATTAAACATGGGACGAAAAATGGTGGAGTTTGCCAACAAAACGCTGTAGTTTGCCTCACTACACGCCCGTGGTGAGATGGGTCACCACAGGCTCTCCGCTTCCCGTAAATTGCCCCAGATCTGTCTTATATAGAGGCGCAATTGACACCCTTTTAAACGATCGAGTAAACCTACTTGGTAGTTGCCTCTACTTTATGTTAGAACGGCTATATATACAATAATACTCCTACACTTCCTTAAATTTATCTATGTGGTCCATTAATTTTTCAAAAATGATAGGTCTTCGAGTATTTCTAAGGTAGATAGTAGAACTTTACATCAAATCGATGGCACATGTGATAACTTGAAAAGTCACTTACAGCAAGTGAATCCGAAAGGGCAATTCAAACTTTAGGTTTTCTATTACTACTACCATTTTCTTTGATTTTTTTTTTTTGTATAGCGGGGTGTTAGTATGTTAGTCAGTAGGGGGTTCGGAAGCCATCCATAACCCTGGTCCCCAAACTTGCTCCCCGTGGGACTCGAACTTAGGTCACAACCGGGGAGAAAAATAAGACAACCAACTTGACAAGCTTGTTTTCTCATTTTCTTTGATTTAAGGAACCCATTTTGTAGAGAATTACTCAATAACTAATATAGTTGATTATCAATCATTACTCGATTTAATGAGATGACAATTTGAAAAGGCATTATCTTACCCTTCAAATTTGAAGAAAGAGAAAATTATTAAATTTGATTTGGGTTTTTTTTTTTGTTTTGTTTTCTCCCTCGGAGATCGACGTATGCTCTTAAATATCTACGAAGGACATTTACTACGATAAGATGTGAAATAAGGGAACTAGTGCGAAAACCAACTGTGGCTAACTCAATTAGCCAATACTTTTGCATCTCCCTGGGAGGTAGAGAGTTCAAATCTGCTCACCACATGTGAGCGTCATCTCTCTTGCACTTGTTGGGATTAATAGTATTTTTTTGCTTACTGGGGCTATTAATTGGATTGGATTGAGCTTACAGTGATTGGGAACTTGTTTTCAATTCCAATTAATTTCAATACTTGTACTCTCTACTATCGCTTGTAAAAAAGAAAAGAAAAGAAAAGAAAAGAAAAGGGAACTAGCGCGAAATATATTGGTAATCAGTATCATATTTTTAGCCGGTTTTCGCCTAAATTAATTACATTTGAATTTTGAGACAATGATGGTTTCATACATTTTTTGGGTCAAACTATTTGGTATTCTTTTTTGTTTTTGGTATGTTGAAAATTCAATTAACTAAAAAAGCAAGGTCCACAACAGAGACATAAAAAAGATAAAGGATAAAATAGCCCGAGATAAGTCCAAAGAGCACTAATCTAAAGCTTGCCTAAGAAGATGCTTCGCCACAACCTAACCGTTGAAATAGGTTGAAAACCCCGAGCGTAGGGCTAGGTCGTCAGCATAATAACCGAAAAGTCCGGGATCGTACCCACAGAAATAATCTCTATAGCTTGTTAGGATTTGTAGATGTAAGGATTTGCGGCGTTTAGACGGCCAATTTTTGGTTTTCCTTTGAAAAGTGAGAAATGCCCTTATAAAAAAGACTAGAAAAATGAGTTTGAGCTAAGAATTAAAAGCGGCAAGGCGTTGGAGCTACTACCACCCGTAACTTAGGCCATCCAACCTTTCTCTTTGTTTACTCAGTTGAATCACACGGCATAGGTTATCAACCGGAAGATTTAGCAGTGAAAATGATTAGATTTGAAACGGAGTTTGAATAACAAGCAAGTTCTAAGGTACTTTTGACAAACACGAGGCGTGACATCACTCCGGAACCATGTGTGCGCGCATGTGATCACCGGAGATTAACAACACCAAGTTTTGCTTCATAAGAGGCGAGCTAAACTTGTTTTCAAACTAAATATCAAGATTCATGCATGGACTAGAAGCGTAGTTTGGAAACCGAGCAAGTTCTTTAGTACTCTTGGCAAACACAAATCGAGACATTGCTCCGAAACCATGTGAGCAAACACATGATCACCGGAGATTAACATCGGCAAGTTTTTGCACAACTCCGCAACCGACCCTCCAAATATGGCAAAGGGCGAGGTCGTTGATAGCATATAAAACCGGTAAGACCGGATCGTTCCCACAGAGAAATCTTCTTTAGCGAATTTGGAATAGAAGTTGAGTATCGAGCTTCGGCATTCAAGCGGCCAACTTTTGGTGTTTACTTTGAAAGACGATATTTAAACTTGGAATTTAACCTAGATTAAGATGGTCGAGTCAAGAGGGATTGATTTACCCATGACTTAGCCATTCAAACGATTTCTTCATCTAACTCAAGAGTGGACCGAAACCGTCCGGATTCCACTTGAAGTATTAAAGGCTGAAGACTACTTGTACCTCAATTTAATGCTCTAATTCAAATTGAACTCATTTAACGCAAGTGAGAGACGAAAAAGGATCGTTCGCACGCGTAAGATAATCAAGCACGTAGCATAAAGCGATAGACCTCATTGATCAAAGAAGCCACCAACCTCATGATCAAAGCTAGACATCATGTGTTTAATTCATTCAAAGCATTGAAATTAAGCTAAAGATTAAGAGAAACCATTTGAACGTCTAATCCATAGGGTGAACCTCACCCCGAGACCAAACCGATTAACTACTCACTCATAGCAAAAAGACTAGAAATTATGCTAGAAAAGGAAAACATGATTCACCGATAAAAACGGAAATAAACTTGATTTCTATAGAGATCCAATGCACACCAACAACATTAATACTTGGAAATTAAACAAACAACTTGGACTTACTTGTGTTCTTGAAGGAAAAGACTAGAAAAACTTGAAGACATTAATGGAGTTCCTAGAAAGCAACTAAGGCCTAAAACTAACTAATGGCCTATATTGTACATAAATGGCATACAAGCCAATATATAGGGCTTACAAATCAGCCTTACAATGGACAAAAAGGCCCCCAAAATATCCCAAAACCAAGCCTAAAATGGAAACTTTCCATAAAAGGAAAGTTGGAAAGTCAGGCAAAATATCTTCTGGCCGACCATTGTAATCGATACCTTCACCCAAGGTAATCGATACCTTGCATTTGTTCTTACCTCAAAACTGCATGTAATCGATACCATCAGCACAGGGTAATCGATACCCTCACGTCTGGAGGAATTGTGGACCAAGATAAGGCAAAGGTATCGATAACTCTCTTAGAGTAATCGATAACATCAGCTTTAGGCAGCAAGTAATCGATACCTCAGCCCCAAGTAATCGATAACATTCTTCAGAAATTGCAGATTTCAGGCAGGCTTCAGCTTCAGCACACAGCTCCTCAGCAACTTGCAGCTCCTCAGCACCTTATTTTCATTCTCTAAATTTAAGTAAAGACTACATTTTAAACCTTTCTTTTACCTTTTCTTTACTTTAATTTTATTTAATGAAAATAAGAAAGTACCCCCCATTTGAAAACAATGGCATTACCAGAATTTCAAAATTCCATTTAAATCAAAATGTCGACCCCCCACTTTTAGTGTAAAATGGAAAACTGCATGATTTTCTCAAGAGAAAAAGGCTCGAAACATGACCTTGCTTTTCAAATAAAACCTTGTAACTTTGTAGTTACTCTTAGAAAAATTCAAGGATCAATTACCGCCATTTTTTATCTCGAAAATCGAAACTTTTTCAGAAAGTCATTTTTCCATACTTAGACAGATTTTAAGGGGCCGACAGGGTCTTCGGGTACTTGGAAGCACTTGGGCCGTGCATGGCGTTGAAATGCTCTTATTAAGGCGTAAAACCTGAAACATCCTCAAACGAGCCTTATGTGTAATATCGAATAAAGGATTAACTGAATGAACATAAATACTACAAAACCAGGGACTTAAGCACCAAGAATCTACATTAACATCGGCAAGTTTTGTTACATACAAGGCGAACCCTTCTCATTTTCCAAATTGAACCTCAAGTCTCGAATTGAGAAAAGCAAGATTAACCTTAGTCATGAAGTGATATTCACCCGATGGCCAAGCCTAAGCAACTACTAAATCATACTTGAAAGATTAAGCAGAAAGCTAGAAATGACAAACATATTTAACCGACGAAAGCGAAATTAAACTTGATATTAAGAAGAATCTAAAGCGTAGCTACAACATTAACATACAACAAATTAACATGAAACAATTACCTTAAAGAGTTTTTGAACAAGTAACTAAGAAAGCTTAAAAAAAGCTGTGGAGAAAAACTAGAAGAAAACTAACCTAGAGCATAAAGTAGATAGATACATATTTGTGAAGTTTAGAGCTATATATACACTTTTGCTTCTCTCTCTACAAAATATCCCAAAAACATACGAAAAGCAGAAAGTTTCCACTGATGAAAGGTTGAAAACTGTGGCAAAAATCTGCCCGGAAGCCATTGGTATCGATACCTTAACAAAGAGGTATCGATACCCTCAGGGGTGGATTGCTTCAGGACCAAAATGGACCACAAGGAATCGATACCTCTCAAAAGGGTATTGATACCAATGGGAAAAATTGCAGATTCCAAGTTGAGGCTTCAGCTTCAGCAAAAAGCTCCCAGCAACTTCACAGCTTCAGCATCTTATTTTCATTCAAGTTGAGGCTTCAACTTCAACAAAAAGCTCCCGCAACTTCACAGCTTTAGCATCTTATTTTCATTCTCTAAACTTAAGTAAATATTACATTTTAAACCTTTCTTTTACTTTTTCTTTACTTTAATTTATTTAATGAAAATAAGAAAGTACCCCCCATTTGGAAACAATGGCATTATCAGAATTTTAAGATTTCAATTATATCAAAATGTCAACCCTCCACTTTTAGTGTAAAATGGAAAACTGCACGTGTTTCTCTAGAGGAAATGGCTCAAAACATGACCTTGCTCTTCAAAATAAAACCTTACAACTTTATAGTTACTCTTAGAAATATTCAAGGATCAATTACTGCCATTTTATATATCGAAAATCGATACTTTTTCATAAAATCATTTTTCCATACTTAGACAGATTCTAAGGGGCCGACAGGATCTTCGGGTACTTGGAAGCACTTGGGCCATCTATTGCGTTGAAAAGCGCCTTATTTGCACGTTTTACCTGAAATACACAAAAACCTACCTTATATGCAATATTGTAATGAAAGCTAAATAGACGCAAGATAAAACAACATAAAACGGGACTAGTCGCACTAAATATCTACAATATTGGGAGCTCATCAGAAATAGGCTATCTTTAATTAAAAACTCTCGTAGGGAGATGGGGGTAGTCACTGCAATAGTCAGCTCGTCGTTTTGTTCGGCTCCCAAGTGAGCAAGACGATCGGCACATTGATTGTCATAGCTATAAATGTGGGATAACTTGGTGCCCGTGCAGTTTAGCAACCCATGAGCTTCAGTTATGATGATACTTTGAGCGTGATTACCTGGATTGCCTTCATTGATGAGCTCAACAGCCACAAGAGAATCTCATTCGATAATAACATTTGCCAAACTTTTATCCAGGATAATAGTAAGCCCTCTATAAATTCCCCAGAGTTCCGCTTCAAGGCTAGAGTCGCAGACGAGCTTACCAAAGAATCCTAGGATCCAGTCTGCCTTTGAGTCTCGAAACAATCCTCCAAAGCCTCCTTTACCTTTTGATTCGTACCAGCAACTATCCGTGTTTAACTTGATTGAACCTGTACAAGGAGCAATCCAATTAGCACATTGTGAATGGGGCGGGCCATGCAAGCTGAGGGATTTAAAGGCTTCCTCAATCTCGCGTGCATAAGAGTATATTAGCTTGGCACTAATGGAAACCACCGAGTCCATATTATCAAAACTTTTTTTTATTTCGGTCTTTCCAAATTTGCCAAAGAGAAGTGATAAATAGAGTAGGCCAAGTTAATATTCCATCTATGCTCGCAGAATTTTTAAACTTTAGGTTCAAATGTAACCATTCGAATAAAGGTCTATCCCAACCCATTCGCTGCTATGGCCTAAAGTGATTGCATTCCAAAGCTCAACAGCTTTGGGGCAATCTCTGAACAAGTGATCTATGTCTTCGGGGAGATTGTTACATCTCGGGCATAGATCCGAGGTAACAATTCCTCTTCTAGCACGGAGCTTGTTACTGGGTAATTTTTGAAGGAGGATAAAACAAATAAAAGCTTTGAATTTAGCAGGTAATTTTAGTTTCCAAAAACATTTCCACCCCTTAACATCTGCTTCGTCTTTGTTAATCAAATTATAAGCAGCAGCAACTGAAAAATTCCCACTAGGGGACCCTGCCCAGGTGGGGTGATCAAGCACGTTAGGAGCCAAAGGGAGTTTGATTCTGGATAAATGGAATCAATCACACTTTGGGCTCCGTTTGATAACAGTAATAGATGGATGGAATTCGTAAGGAGATGAGATTAGGATTGGGATTGGGATTGGTAATGAGAAGGGATTGTTAATGAGGAGGGATTGATAATGAGTATGTTTGTTTGGGATGAGATTAGATGATGAGATTGGATTGATAGAAGAAATTGGTAATGAGAAGAGATTGGTAATGAGGAGAGGATGGGATTGAACAACGAATACCAAGTCCCACGGGGTATTGCTAATACCCCCTATTGGCCAGCTTGGACATCCCAATACCTGCCCAGGTGGGGTGATCAGGCACGTTAGGAGCCAAAGGGAGTTTGATTCTGGATAAATGGAATCAATCACACCTTGGTCCACTAAACGGAAGAGCATATCCAAATTCCATCTACCATGCTCAATAAGCTCCACAACTTTAGCATTAGAATTGGTGTGATTACCAGGAAACAAGAGAGCCAAAGGAGTTTCCCCACACCACCAATCCTTCCATATATCCACAGATTTACCATCCCCAATGACCCATTTCAGGCCCTTGAAAACTCTTTGGTATTCGATCAACACTTGTTTCGACAAGAAAAATAAATAAATATAAAAATAGTAAAAATTTTAGGGAAAAAAAAAAAAAGACTCATGAAATCTCACATGTACGTGGGTTCCACTTGTGTACGACCCCACATGAATGTGAGAAAGGTTGTCGTTGGTAGGTGTTTACGTACGAGTGCAATTTTGTTCACCCTCCTTAAAAGAGGGTGAACATTACCCTCTTTCTTATTGGTTGAAATGGTGTGAACCCCACCTCAAAGTGATGTCATGCTTATCATGCAATATACTTTTTGGTAAGCATGACATCACTTTGTGGTGGGGTCTACATCATTTCAACCAATAAAAATATGGGTAATGTTTACCCTTTTAAGTGGAGGGTGAACAAAACTCAACTCGTTTACGTATCCCGTAATTACACTTCTGTTAATCCAAAGTTTGATGCAAAACGAGTAAAATACTCCGTATTAAAGAGGACAACAGGAAAGACAATAATGCACCTACTTTGGAGTAATTCCAAACGGGCACATTAGCAGTCAACTGGAGTACTATATATCATCATCAACTTCAACGATCTTCAAAGATTTGAAGATAGTACTATATATCATCATCAACTTCAACGATCTTCAAAGATTTGTAAAATTGGACAGAGTGCAGTGGAGTGGTCCCAATGGTCCCAGCAATAGATATGATCGTGTTTTAAAGGCAATCGCAACTAGGTTAAACGGGGTTGTGACCGATGTCGGATCAACTTAATTTAGTACTTTTTTGACTAATGTACGATACGGTCGGATCACAAGTTAAACGCCTTGGGTTATTGGATGAACCCGGTAGCTAGTGGGCCAAATTAACCGGACTGCAAAATTCCAGAATTGCCGAGAAGCACGATCGGTACAACAGGGGGGTACCTATAGCGCGCTAATACACCACGGGAGTGTAGTGCACCTCGGTGTGCTCAACCAAAGTCTCATTATTTGCAATCCAAATCGTTCGACTTGTAGAGTTTGTTATACAACTTGTAGTGTTTGCTATAACAAACACCACGTTTGTTTTGAAAATTCTGTAGTAAG
This sequence comes from Rhododendron molle, assembly GCA_025413875.1. NCBI lineage: Eukaryota > Viridiplantae > Streptophyta > Magnoliopsida > Ericales > Ericaceae > Rhododendron > Rhododendron molle. Next base: position 5,371,366 of record CM046390.1, read on the forward strand.
ATCAAAGTTTTAATGGTGATTATGCGTCGCAAGTAAATAACTTGCAGAATTTTCTGAACCATTGGTTTTTCTAGGGTTTTTTATACACATATTCCTAGGTTCGTTTTGGGGTCTTAAAATCACTATGCATAGTCGTCTCTGATAAAATTTCTCTCTCTCACTCGAAAACCTCCCTCAAAATCCAAACCAAATAAGATGTCCCAACGCCATCAAACTCTATAGACATTCATGCGTGCGGACTCTCCGTCGATAAGTGATACTATAAGATTGCAACTCAGTAAATCCGGCGTTGTTGGGATTCTCTGGACGTGATTTTGGTTATTAGTAGTTGTTATATTTTTTGTCTCATTTGCTTTCTTTTATCTGGTCAATCTCGATAGTTTTTTGGTTACCAACATGCAAGAAAATAAGCAATTAATGCCTTGGCCTGTCTGTAAACAACAAGACAATAATCAAATATGGAATGATAAGATTAAAAAATAAAAAAAAGAGGGAAGGATATCAGAACGAGACCAAAAATGTGAAACTTTTGATACAATATTGCTACAACAATTTTCTGGATACAAATATGTCCGGAGTTGTCAGATACAAGTGAATCCCATGTTCATCGAATGATATGTAACACATTTGTGTTTGGTTGTGAGCCAGATATTTGTGTTGTTTAGCACGTTGTTGTTTTTGTAGCGTGCATAAGAGCATCCGCAACAGTCTCGCCATCCCCTCCAAAACGTTGTTTTGCCGAGAAAAACCCTCAAGAACCTGACCCAGCTGACTAGCCTCCCTCCTCGCCACTTTCTCCTACAGTAACTTGCTAGGGCTGGGGAGTTGCTGTAGCCTCCTCTCTCTCTCTCAAGTTGCGGGACAACGACGTCAATGATCATCATCAGATCTCTACCTCATCAGCGGTGTCATCTCCGATCGTGAACAACTCCAGTCGTGAACGTCTCTACCTCTCCGTAACATTGATGATCATCTCCGATCGTGAGCAACTCTTTGATTCCCTCCAATCGTGAACAGCTCAAAGTCGTTGGGTTCCTCAATCATTTGGTGACTAGCCAAAGCAGAATTTTGCATATTTCACTTGCCAAAATGGCTAGGAAATTTTTGGGTGCCGAGCGGGCACCACATGGTGCCCGAGCAGCATGTCCGGGTCGTCCATTTCGGTTTTGGACGGCTTGGATTTGGAGAGAGAAAGAGTGATGGGGTGAGAAGAGAGAGGGTTTCAATCTAGACTGTCCAACACACTCTTGGACGGCTCGGATAGGCTGTTCGGACACCACGTGGACATGGCCACGCGGTACCCGGCACCCAAAAATTTCTCCAAACAAACTATTACTAGTAGACAAGTAATGAAATGACAGCCGACAGCCAAAACCTGAGACTACTCCAGCCTACCAACAAGAAATGCCAAGTTGTCTTGATCCGGAAGAAATGCCAAGTTAACAACCACAATGTTTCGTTTTGTTTTGAAAGGCAACAACCATAAATTGAAGCAAAACAAAACCAGAGTAGACCCTACTGTCCCTCAACCACAATCTCAGTGACAATCGTGAGGTTTGCTTTAATGAGAGCTATCCTTCAAGTACGTATGAGAAATAAGAATCAACCTCCTGTGGTTTCTATGTGTGTTTCACCGATACCCCATATCGATAATTGTATGTTCAAAGACGTGATGAAATGAGACAGAAATGACTTATATCAAACAATTCACCCTCTGCGGTAATGGAAATTAAATAATAATCAAAACTATCAACACTCACTTATTTTGAACCATAATGACTCTTTTTCCATTGGAGGAGTATTTTGAAGAGAAAAAAAAGAAAAAAAAAAGGGTATTAATCTATTGATAGATATCTATTTTTTTTTTTAACTACTCAAAAGAACGTCTTTTTTGTCGGAAATGTAAATGGAGTTATTTTATTATTTATTCTCTTTCTAAAAAGAGTGAATTCTGATTACATTGAGCGACTCGGATCATCAAAATTTGATTGGGAACTTTGGAGTGTGTTTTAGATGTTTTTTTTAAGTGTGTCCCTGGAAATTTTGGGCGGTTCCGGGGACACCTAAAAAAACAAATTTTTATGATTCGAATCGTTCAATGTGTACAGAATGTGATTTTTAGAGTGCGTGCGAGAAATTAGGAAAAAATATGACAGGAAAGTGCTTGTTTTGAGCAGTTTTTAATTGAACCGTTCATCAAATCTAAGCTAAAAACTGCTCAGGTCAAGTCCTTCCCGGTCATTTTTCAAGTTCTGATCACATTGAGCGGCTCGGATCATCAAAATTTGATTGGAAACTTTAGAGTGTTTTTTTAGATATTTTTTTAGGCGTCCCTGGAACCGCTCCGTTTATCAATATATGACACTTTTGGCTAATTCTCTTACGTGCTTGAGATTTGCTTTAGTGACGGATACTCTTCAAGTATGAGAAATAAGAATGAACCTCATGTGGTTTCTACGTGTGTTTTCACTAATACCCAGATCGACAATTGTCTGTCCAAACACGTGATGAAATGAGCAAAAAAGGACTTATATATCAAATAATTCACCCTTTGCGGTAATAGAAAATAATAAATGAAAGTATCAACTCTCACTTGTTTTGAATCAATATACTCCGTAACTCTTTTTTCCCATCGGAGGAGTATTTTGATCAAAAAGGTTTACATTCATTTCTCATACGTGAGGAAGTATTTGTCATTAAAGCAAAACCTCAGGAAGTGTTTATGAAATTTACTCAAAAAAGCACCCAGTGGGGACAGCCAAATTTTGACAAACCATTTCCTAGCAAAATCTACTGGAACTAGCGTGCTAGTTCCGCCCCAATCCACGCTATTACTTCCCTGATTCAAGATTTTTTTTCCTTTTGAGAATCTGAACATTTAAGAGGGGAATTGATATTCACACCCCCTTTTTTTTGTTACCCACACTTCATTTTTTGTCTTTTACCCAAAAAAATTTACACTTTCAACGCTAAAATTAAAAAAAAGAAAAGAAAAGGTGTAGATTAAAAAAGAAGAAGAAAAAGGTGTAGATTAAAAAAGAAGAAGAAGTGTGAATATCAAATTTTTAAGAGCACAAAGAAAAAGGGACTCTGAGACCAGATTTTAAAAAAAAGCCCAACAGGCACTGTTTGGTGGCCCCTCCATTTTCCCCTTCCTTTTCACAAGCATGTGTTCCCACAAGTCATTTTCTGTGCACACATAGAGATTCCAGTTAGGCCTAGCAATAGAAAAATAAGACCCTTTTCAAAAAGCAAAAAGGAGAAGCAAAAAGTAGTGGGAACATTACCAGCTTACAAACAAGATTCACTTTCTTCATTAAGAGAAGCAAAAGCAGGAGAGAAGGGGCAGCATCACAAGGTCTCATTTAAGCAACTAGAAAAAGACATCAATAAAAAAAGCTCCAAAAAGCTACCAGTTGTAATGATAATAAAACATGAAGTATTTTCTTCGTCTCGCTCTCTCTCTCTATCATCAACCTTGTGTAAAGAGGCCTTGTCTTCAGCTTTTTCTCCCTCTTCTTTCTCTCTCTATCACCTAAAAAGTTAGAACCCCAAAAAACCCAGTTCCGAAAGGGTCAGATCTACCTATTTTGAACTATTACAAAGCCTAGTCCCCCAGCTTTCTTTAAATTACTCTTTTCCTTGTTCATCACCTTCAGAGCCCCAGCAAGATGTAGTAGACCAGAGTAATTGGAAGAGCTATTAACATCCCGAAAATGACCCTGCCAGCCAAAAAACCAGACCACAGTATTAAAGACCAGCTATCATCAATTTGGTTTTCCTGTTGAGTAACCTATACGCATGCATGGTACGATGCATTTAAATGCAGATATACAATGCTTGTTGGATCTTGATTTGGTTGTTCTTCTTGGTGAGAAAATTGGATCTTCTTTCTTGAACTTATATAGATATTCGTTCGACCTTCGAGAGCAAGTCTAGTAGCACAACGTGTATGGGCCTGTTCTGTGTAGACCAAGGGCGAACACTCATCGTTTACGGCCATTGTGTGTGTGAGTGTTTGTGCGTTTGTGAGCAACAATTTGAACAATTGTAGCAAGGCATGATTGTTCATTGAAAAAAAATTCCCACCCAACTGCAACAATCATTCAGTGCCCCGTCATCATGTTGTACCAATTCTTATAGTGTAAGTGTTGTGTTAGTAGACTTCCTCTTAAATATTTTTCCTTTTTTCCTCCACAAATCTGAAGATTCAATAACTGCTTAAGATTCTTTAAACAAGAAAAAAAAATAATTAACTGCTGAGATTTTCACATTGGTGGCATGCCACAACTCACTCTCACGAAGCTAAACCATGCATCAAAGCTAGCAATGCTTACATGAAAGGGAGAAATAACAGATGCATATAATATAACAACTGAGGCATGCATTGGAATGAATGTATTTACTATTGCTTGACAGATATATGAAAGAAAAGGTAGGAAAGGTTTGAGTGCGAACCCAGTGCTTAGTATGTCAGGATGAACATTGTATTCCTTGGCAAAGACAAAAGGGACAATTCCTTGTGGAAGAGCTGCCTGAAAATTTGAAAACATTGGTGACGTCAAAATTCCGAGTTCCAAAAGTAGGCAAATCGATCAGATAGCATTCTGTATTTTCGATTCCTAACCTGCACAATTGCAATGTGCAATAGAGTTCCACGTAGTCCGACAGCAATTGAAGCGGCAGCCATGACAGCTGGACCTGTGAAGAACCGAACGGCCATGGCAAAGGTAGCGATCGTGTTCCCACAAGCAATGATTCTGGGCTGCAAAGCCATGAACAAACCTGCATTTCGATGTAAACATTAATATCCACACAGCAACAACTTCTCCATTGGAGATTTAGATGAAACCGCATTGAAATGGGATTTTACTAATTAACTTACCAAGACTAAACATGGCCATTCCAAGACCTGCATCAGACAAAATGGATATGGATTTGGCTACTATGGCAGGCATAACAACCCCCCATCTACAAAGATCACAAGCAATAGTCAGAGGCCGAAAACAATAAGGCTGTGATTGGATCTGTGATTAAGGAAACATTGCGGAAATTGCAAAGAAGGGAAAAGTTATACACATAGTACATATCTAAATTTCTCTTATCTTTTCCCTTCCGTTATTTCAATGCCACAGATCAAAGATCCAATCACAGTCTGATGGTTACCAATATAAGTGAATGGTTGGATTTTGCATACTTGAAGGAGACTAATGACCAGGTTAGACCAATGAGGCTGGAATAAGTGTTTGGATTCCTAATGAGCTTCCTCCACACCATTATCAGAATAAGTCTGGTCATAACACTAGCAGGTGGCATTGCAGTCGGCTTCGAATCCCCTTGATCAACATTCTTGGGGTGGAGCTCAGCCGTGGAGCTTGAACCCAGCTTAGAGAGCACCGGTCCTTCACGGTCAGTCCCATTCGCACCTGTTCGATTTCCGAAACTAAACTCGTCTCGACGGTATTCATCATAATCTATATCATTAAGATAGATTGGATCACTAACTATTAGATTAACTTTAAACGAATGGATGTTGAAGTAGAAGACAAATACAACCAGAAATTCAGGAAATGTGCAATCAAAAGCAAGAACAAGTAGCCCATACTTGCCCACAAACAAATTAGGAAAATGACATAACAACCAAAACCCAACACAAATAATCTACACTTAACATGCAAATAAGGCCAGATAAACACAAGTCCAACAACAGATTCAACAAGACAAATTTACTCGCATAAAAAATAGGATAACTTCAAGATTATATAGGCAATCAAGGGACAATCATAGGTAACCAACAAAACAAGAGGGGGAAAAAAACAATCTATCAAAGGAAGCATCCAAAGCAAACAAAGCCCATGAGTTAACAGAGTCAAAGTTTCAAGCGTTCAAACCTTTAGGGTGTGTTACACCACCACCAAGCTCATTCCCATACTCACCGCCTCTGAACACATGAATCCCTCCCTCCGACACCGGCGAAGCGCTCGAGCTCCAAACAAACATGTGAAGATCTTTTCCCCCCTCGGCCCCATTTGCCTTCTTCTTCGCTCCCGGTCCCGACACCGGAGAGAAAATCCCGGCACTCGCCGGTGCGGGGTACCCATTTGCCCCCTGTCCATACACACCCCCGTTAGTCCTAGAATGGTTCCCAAAACCCCCACCACCTCCACCACTCTCTTCATCAAAAGCCAAGTTCCCAAAATTGGATTGCCTAGGACTCACATTACTAGCATTCTTCCCATTCACCATTGAGTAGAAATCAGTGTGGTTAAAGCTAGAACCCCTTGGAGTAGGGTTCCTTGATGACTGCAGAGAGTAAATCTCTGCATTTGTCAAGTTTGATGGCCGTGGAGTCAATGAGACACCAGAGTTAGGCCCATGGGACCTCCTAGAGAAGATTTCAGACCTAGAACTAGTGGATTTCCTCACAGTGACATGGAGTTTACCATCTTCCCCAACCTCAGCCTCAGTCTGCAAAGGCTCTTTACCATCTAAAGACAGGATATCAGAGTCAACCCTGAAAGAGATGATAGAGCCAGCAGTATCTGGGAACTGCTCAGCAATGAGAAGCCTAGCTCCTCTATACTCAAACAAGAACAACATCAGAGTATACCAAATGATGCATTGTAGGACAACTATTTGGACCATGAGAGTTCCTGAGGCGTCGCCATACATGCCTTTCAACAGAGGTATGCCCATCACTAGAGTGTTTGGCAGCGTGGACAGAGAGAATAGAGTGATGGACCACTCAAGAGAGCCTCTGGAGCTGAACCTTGACCAGAATGACAGAACAACAAGGACTATGATTTTCTGGAGAGAGTCAGCAGCTATGAACCTGAGGTTCATGGCGTAAGGGTCGTTTGTGGAGATGAAGTGGAAGGAAAGGAGAGGGACTGCAAATAGGGCCACAAAGCGGTTGATGCCTGAGCACTGGTCAGGGGTAAAGATTTTCCACCATTTCACTGATCCATAGGCCAAAATCATGGCCACGTACAGTGGAACAACTGCTGTGAGGACATGGTACAGGTCCAAGAGTTTGATCATTTTTTTTGCTTTTTTCTTTTTTCAGGGTTTCAAGGGTTTGGAATGAGGGTTTTGGAGGTGTGAGGAAAACCCAGGTGCGAAAATGGGGTGAATCACAAAACCCAGATGAGTAAATGAGAGAATCAAAAAAATCCAGATGAGGAAATGGGAGAATCTGAAAAACCCAGGTGGGGTTTCCCAGTTAATGTAAGAAAAACTGGGTTTTTCCCTCAGTTTGAAGTTGTTTATTTCAAGAACACAACCCAAAATAGTGTTAGGCAGGGTATTTAATGGGGCATACAAAGAAATACCCAGGAGAGAATAAAGAAGAAATCTACCCGTGGCTCATAGGTGTGTGGGAAGGTGGAGCTTAGAAGATGTGTAGACCGGCGGTACAGATTCAATAAAAACAGGAGACCTAATCGCCGGCGAGCATAGAGAGAGAGAAGGAGTGGGGAGTAGGAGTGGGTTTGGCCCCGAGTGAAAGTGTACAATATTTATGGGAAATTAATGGCAGACAAAGAAATAAAAGCTGAGGGCTTTTGAGCAAGCAGTTTTATAGTCTTTTGATGGACAGAGTCACAGAGGAAACACTCTTTACACGCTCGCAGGGATGGTGATGAGTAATTATTCAATAGTTCGAGAGCACCACTGCATTATTCTCCGAACCACTCTAGAACATAGATTTATGTGGAATTCATAAATTTAGTCATGATCTTCAAAAAAATTAAATTTAGTCGTGAACTCACACGAGAATGTTTGGTTGTGAAATGGTCAGAAACATCATGCGGCGGTACTCCCGAACTATCGAACAATGCCTCTACATTAGAGAGAGAAAGTGAGGTATCCTATTAGTATATTGCAAGGGTTAATTTCACTTTTGTTCCCTAGACTATCACGAGTTTATTTACTTAGTCCCTTGACTATTAATTTTGCTTTTGATGTCCCTAAAGTTCTTAATTTCAGCCCAAAAAGTACAATAGAGGATCTCTGTTTCAATCATAACGAAAAATCATGCTGGATCAATACAATTGAGCCAACTCCATGGATATGGAGAAAAAAAGCTTCGGGGATGTGATGGGTCAAATTAATACTTTGGGGACTCAAAACTGAAAAATGTGATAGTTCAAGTGATAAAAGTAATATTGATCCTATATTGCAATGGAAAAGAATCGTCACTCTCCATGGGGAAGGGAAAGACCAAACCGCATCGGGGAGAAAAGGAAAGGAGAGAAAGCGAAAGCACAAACTCAGAAAAAGGGAGAGAGAAAACTCCAATTTTTTTGTTTTGTTTTTATAACTGGATTTTCGTGCCAATTTGCACGAGTTGAGTTTTGTTAAGTTTACACGCATTTCGACTAATTTTGAGCTTCAAAAGTAACGACTGGGCATAATCGCCAGTGACCCCAAAGTTTGAAATATTTGACCTCTGTAAAAATAAAACTGTGACCTCATAGAAAAAGCACTGATTGTTTTTTTTACAATCACTTGGCCAAACCCGATCGGGTTAAGAGAGAGCTCAGTTGAGAAGGCCAAACAAGATTCTCTCCACTGTGGAGAATATTTGCAAAAATTATAGTATTTGTTTCCATTATTATACACGCTGACACATGAATATAGTTTGCCTTTGTCGTTAGTATATGGTCACAATAATGGTCTTCTGTATTTAAAATATAAGAAAATTTTAACTAAAGCCACTGGCTTAAATGACAAAATTATATTGGAATACGTAAAAGAAATATATGTTTGAAAAGTTTTATAGATATGCGTAGTGCGTGTATTAAATTGTAGAATTTTATTGGGACTTTTTCGATACCGTAACCACGTCGTAACAAACAGTTAAAAGCCAGAAGTACTGGTCCCCGTGCGGTGCACGAGTTAGTTAATTTATGATTCTGTAGCTAAAAAAATACTCCTTTATCAAAGAAAATAGATAAAGAAAATATCCTTAAAAATATTCATGAACGGCTCAGATTCACTGTGTAAATCTGAACCGTTCATGTACACTTTGAGGATCTTTTCTTTGCCCATTTTTTTAATTCCTAGCACAATCCCTTTAAAGGGACACAAGTTTTAACCCCGAATATCCCTCCTATGTATATTACAGAGATAATTGATTTCATTGAATATAACTTAACGAGACTAAAAAAACTCCCACCAATCGAAGGCGCTTTCGTGCAATTTTGAAGCCCGAAATTCCACACGAACAAAAATGCAGATGCAGTTTTAGTACACGTTATTCGAACACCCCACACCCAAGCGACCCAATAGGGGAGATGGGGATGAGACAATTGCATCAATTAACGCGAAATTAAAATCTCTATATCAACGAGGAGGATCAAAAAGAAAATCTTCTCAGCAAAAAGGACCGGCTTCTCTTCCATTTTGTCGGAAGAGATTTTAAATTCAGGACCACTTACAAAATTTCTTGTCCGGTTGTCCCCATGACATGTGATGTGAGATGCAAGGTGGAGAAGAAGGAATTGGCATTTGACACGAAGCAAGTCTTTGTCTGCTGCTACGTAAAAACAAAGTTAAAAGCTATGTATGGGGGAATGAGAAGAAACTTTATTCACGGTTTTGCGCAATCTCGTCCGTTCATTTACGTAATTAAGAGTTGAGATGTGATTTTAATTTTTGATCGGTCAAAAATAATTGTTACCCGTCACGATTGGTTCTGAATTCATACCGTCAAAAATACTTTTAAATGCGCGCAATTTAGCGCCGTAAATCTTCTTTACGGGGCGCTCAGTAGAGAGAGATTTTCTCATGGGGATTATGGGACCTGGTTAGTTTAAAGTTTGGTTTTGGTTGAATTGGAGAGAATGGAGTACTCTGATTTGACTATCCACCTAAAATATATGAAAGACGTTTGACATTGGTGATTGATAAGTGCAAAATTACACTCCAATTTTTTTTCAACCTAAACGGGTGGAGACTAAATTCACTTAGAACCGACCATATGAAACTAATTCTTACAAAAAAAAAAAAAACAGTTGGAAACACTTAGGAGAGGGGATTAGTGGACACGCTCACGAGGCTACCCGCATAGACTTTCACCTCGCAATTGGTTTGCCTACCCTCGAGAATCGAACTCATACCACTAAAGTGGGAGCAAACCCCCTGCCCAATAGAGACAACCCTCGCTGGGTTTATACTCTTATTGTAGAAATATGAATAAATTGGAAAAATTATTCCCTGGTCTTGGGGCTCACACGTTTCTGTAAGGCTTAGTATTACACGTAGGGATTGCACAGATATGTGAAATGAAAAGTGCGTTGTGGTACCATCTGGCGATGCCCTGATAAATTGCACCTTCACCTACACCTGCTGAATTACAATGCCAGAATGTAATCATTCCATTACAAAAGGAGCGGAAATTATAAAAGCCACAAACACGATATGAGACCCATAACGACGGTGGTAAAAAAAAACTCATAAATTTTCACCGCGGGCAGAAGTAATTTAATTCTCATTATAAATTTGCAAAAATTGATGTGAAGCGAGCCACTTGAAACCTCTTGAAGAGATGCCTGCAATCATGTATTTTACATTGCTAACTAGTGAAAAAGATCTATGAGATTGGTTTTAATTAACATCGTACGCGGACGTCCATTATTTTATCGACTACTTGGCAATGTTTCTTTTTTTAAGGGGTGTTTTCACTAATAAAAAATTTGTAGAAAAATTTAAGTTGTTGAAAAGTTGTTAGGCGTTTCCGGTACAGAGAAATGTCAAGTTGTTTCTACTAGTGAATAAGTTGTTGATGGATCTTGTTACCTTTAGTCTTTGCAATCTTTTTTTAAAGATTAATAAAATTTCTTTGACGTTCAAAAAAAAAAAAAAAGGAAGTTGAAGGGTATGCGAGCAAAAAAGTTGAGAAAAAATTATGTTGACAAATTTTCGTTTGTGTGAACGAAGTGTAAAAATGGAATAACTTTATTGTTATCATGAACATTAACATTGTAAAATGTCTTAAGTTTTTTGCAATTTTGTCAGTGGAATTCAAAACGTTGTATTGAAATTCCTAATTAGGCTTTTATTCCTTTCCAAGCAAGGTGATCAGACCATAGCACAATACAGGCCCATGAACATGTAGCTTTGCCCATGAGCCAAGCTTGGCCTAGTGGGTTACGAGACCAGATCCCCTGTCCCAATGAAATTCGGACAGGAGCCTGTCCCAGTGCTCCGAACCGTTGATATCGTAAATCAACGGTTGAGATCTGCTGAACATTTTTTGGTCCAAAATGACGTCGTTTTGGCTCGACAGATCTCAGCCGTTGATTTGCGAGATCAACAGCTCGGAACACTGGGACAGGCCCCTGTCCGGATTTCACTCGGACAGGGGATCCTCGGTGGTGGGTTACAGTTTTGTTATACTCCATTGTTGACAACGTCAGTAGGGCTCATATTTTGTTGTATATAGTATTTGTTAGGATCGTCGGGTGAACGAATAAAAAGGACTACAGGAGATACCTTTTTTTTCCGGGTTGAACGGCAAGGGGTGTTTGAGCTTGCTTATGCTCATCTCAATTATTTTCTTTCTCAGCCAGGCCAAAGACAGACCATCTATGCCGGGATTAGAGGATTTCACATGCAAGAGATTTTTTCTCTTGCGGTCTAGGCTCGAGAGGATTGCCAAGTTTCAAGTTCAAATCTTGGGGTCAAGTCCAAGATAGAAATCGCTTGTGAATCTCTTAGTGCCGACATGGACAGGACAACCAACCTACCTTAGACCGGACCGAGGAGAAAAATAGTCGAGGTGCGTGCAAATTGACCCCATACACACCCGAGGGTGGAAACAAAAATAATACGAAAGAAGAGAAGAAAGGAAAAAGGAGGCAACTGTATTGATAATTGGGAAGAGTAAAGTTGGCAAAAAGACTCCCTTTCTGCTACTTTGGGTAGAGCCCAGGACAGCACAATACCTGAAAAGATAGAGCAAAAAAAGAAGAGAAAATAACAGAGAGAGCAACTGAAGAGAGAAGGGGAATATATTTGTTGGTTAAAACGGAGGAATGATGAAGACACAACCATGCCCACAGGCACAGGGAATCTGAATCCAAAGAACTTCATGCGTGAACAATCGCCACGCGACGTGTCACCTACTGCTTGTAATCATATGCCTGCATGATCTGCATGTACGATTCAGGTATAGTAGTATAGAATTCGTTTCATTGAACCGCGGAGGTGTGAACAGTTGTTTATAGAGCCAATCTCAATCGTCCTAATTAAAGTGTTTTGGACGGTCAGGATGCTAAAGAAATTTTTTCCGGAAAGAGTTAAACTTTTTTAACAAAAAATTCATTAAAATCCGGACTGTTCAGAACACTTTTGAACGATCGCGATTGATTGTTGCGGTAAAAAAACTAGCCGTGAATTAGTAATAGTTTCTCTCATTTGGGAAATGTCATACAGTACAAGTAAATTTTCACCACATTTCATTTTCATAGCTAACTTGCATTTTAGTATTTGGTTTTAGCAGTTTACGGTATTATTTAAAATATTTTAGCGTCGTCTTATCTGAATTTTTATTAAATTTACGTTAATATTTTAATTAACCATTTTTCTTTGACTCACTGAATTTAAAAGCGTAAAATTAAACGAATCTGTGATATGATTTTGATAAAATGTAGGTTGTAAGTTCGAATTCAATGAACTGGTTGATCCTCCTGTTGGATCATTTTCAGGTCAGTGGCGACGCTATGAAGAGAGAGGTGGGATCAGCTTGCCATGGAGAAGTTGTTGAAGTTCCGTTCATTTGTCGGGATTGTTTTTTATTTTTTGATCGGTCATTTGTGGGATTGTTGTGTGAAAATTTGATTTTTCAGTAAAAGTGAAGTGAAGTAAAGAAAAATAAAATTTATTTTTCTGTGTGTGTTTACTTGGCAAGATATCTTGTGGGAAACAAGAATTTCTTTCTTTTGACAATACTTATTTTTGCAGGAAAGTGTTTCTCAATGGGAAAGTTGAAGCTGTGGCCCGTGGGTCTTAGAGCATCCATAGTAGAATAACCAAAATCATAGAGTTACTAAAGTTAGCAATGTTTTCAAAAAAAAGTGTTCACAGTGGCATAACCAAACTTAACAATCTCTTAGCAACTAATCAAATTTTGGTTCTTAGATAATCAAAACTAATAACCTTTTGCCAGTAACCAAACCTTCTATTTCTTCCATCTCTCTCTCTCTCTCTCTCATATTTTTAAAAGAAATTTTTGTTTTTTTGCAAAAACAGTAAAACTATTTTTTATTAGTCTTTTTAAACTGTCTTTTTTTTTTCAAAAACTATTTTTTTTAATTTTTTCTGAAAAGTGTTTCTTTCAAAATAAAAGTTTTCAAAAAATTATTTTATATTTATAATAATTTATTTTTATTAGTTTGAAAACTATTTTTAAAAAATTATTTTATATGGTCACAAATTTTTAGATTTTTATAGGTTGAAAATGTAATGTTGCAAGTTTTGATTATGTCATTGTGGTTATTTACATTGCTAACTTTAGCAACCTCTTAAATGGATAACCAAAAGATGATGTGACAATCCCACTGTGGATGCTCTTATAACTTTGTTGGTAGTTGAAAGTCCAAAAATTGATTTTTCCATTCTTTCCATGCAACTGAACGTATGGGTGTTAATCAAGCCAAACAAGCCAAGCACAGTATTGTTTAGGCTTGGCTTGACTCCACGTTATATGTGTTCAAGCTTGAAAACTTTTTGAGACTAATTGTTTAAGTTTGGCTCGAGCTTGAAGTTTTGTATTCGTGATAAGCTTGGTTTTGACTCGTGAAATATGCAAGTCAATCTCAAGCTTCCAAGCATGAGCTGAGCTTGTGAAGTTTTGAGTTTTCAAGTTTGAACTTAAACTCATTAAGTTCCAAGATAAAATAGGCTAATTCAAAACAATAAAACCCTAGCTAGAAGAACGTGATAACAGCTTCAAATTTACTCAATAAATTCTTTGAATTGCTCCAGGGAAAATTTGTATAGGATTTAATGTAGTCCTAAATTTTCATATCTCATATTTTGGGATATCTATTAATCTATCCTTAAAATTTTTACTATTTACGGGATGACACCTTTGTTCACGAGTCTATTGAGCCAAACACTCTTATACTCAAACTTGGCTTCAATTCATAAACAAACGAAAAGATGTGATTGACTTTGGCTTATATTTTTTATAAACGAGTTTGAACAAGCCAAAAGTCGAGCCAAGCTTGAGCCGAGCTTGATCTGTTTGGTTCGTTTAACAGCCGTAAACGGAACCTAATTGATTAAAGACGACTTCATTAAAATACTGCAGTGACGCCACAAAATGGGCTAAACACTTCCATTAAAAGAATTCATCGCCTAATTTTTATGTCTTGTTCTCTCATCTGGCTCTCTCACTAGGATTGCAAAAGAAGTACCAAAGAAAAGTGTGAAAGAGTATAAAATGAAATCTTCTTATTATGTAATATTACGTACTCTTCCCCTTTCAAAATATATGTTCGGTCTGCAAAACGAAAACTTAAAAATTACACATTTGCTTCAAGGGAAAATTCAATTCTTTTTCATAAATTAAAAGAACTCATTGATGTCTAGTAGATTGTTTCAATTTTTTCTAAATTTTCTTGAACAATTGTATTTTTTCTATCTTATCGTTTCGCGGACTGACTAAACATTTTGAAACGGACGGAGTATTTGGAAAACTAGGTAACTACGAGGGAACTTGTGAAATTTGGGTCGGGTCAGATGCAAACAACAGGGCTCCGTCTGATGTCCAAATTCGGGCCCACGTATTGCGTAAAACAAAGCGCCAAGTTGGCCCAGCCCAACAAGCTAATAAGATTGAAGCCCGCCCGTGCCTTGTTTTTGTTCAATTGAAACAGGCCCATGCCTGAGAAAACCGAAAATCTTTTTACTTTTACACAGATAGTATTTTTTTTTTTTTTGCCACAGCGATATACATCAGCGGAGGTTAGTGGGGGTGTTAGAGTTAGCACGGGAGGCCAGAAGCTGTCCATAGCCCTGGCCCCCTAAGCCACTTCCAAAAGCCAAAAACCCTACTGACCCACGCCAGGGCGCATTCGTCTCGCGCCAGGGCGCAACCGTTGCGCGCCAGGGAGCACCGTCGCGCGACGGTCTGACTTCCTCGCGCGAGAGTCAGCCTGGGTCAAAGCCAAAGTTTTGACTGTTGACCCACGCGCGACAGCTGTGACTCGCGCGATGGTCCCATTTCATCGCGCGACGGTCCCAAACCTGTCACAGTCACTTTTATCAGCTGGGAAAACTTAGCCACGAAGTTACCCTCAGCCAGCACGTCTCTTTGCAGCAGATCTACCTCCCCCTCTCCATTTATGGAAGGTTCTAACTCTACAACTACGCCCCCCCCCCCCCCCAATTTGTCTCTCTTCAAAAAAGGGTTCCAATTTTTGATATTAAAAGGTTTACATCCTAAGCATCCCCAAGAACATAACTTGTTCTTCCTCCTCCATCACTCAAATCCTACTTTCAACTTCAAACATTCAAAACTCGATACACTTTTCAAACCTCAAAAGCCAAAGGTATAGCTTACCTTTGTTCTGATCTCTGAGGGGGCTGGCTAGGCCAAGGCTGGTAATCAATACCAGTCCTGGCCCAAAATCTGGCAAGGTTTCAAAAACCGTCATGGCTTGAACCAACGCGCGATGGACTCACTATATCGCGCGACGGTCCTCCGTTGCTCACGACAATCCACGTGGGGATTGGTGTCTTGCTATTTTATGTTTTTCTTTTATATAGATCGCTGTTAAGCATGAAAACAACCAATTCACTGCTTTCCTTTGTTAAAAATTGCTAGCTTGCACTTCAATACTTTGTTACGCCTGGAATACCCGAACCTTCTCGAATATGTCTCGTAACCGTAAACATGTATACCAAGCAGTCGTCCGTCCACTCGCGCGATGCATCGACACCATCGCCGATGTCGCCGCCAGCGCACTGTCGTTACGCTGAGGCGCACTCGCCGGTAGAGTGATCGCCTCGCGCGATGGTTTGCTTCTGACGGTGGTTGGCCTTGCATGGATAACTATGGGTAACTAGGTCTTTGGTCTCTGTTTTGTCCACACTGTTTATGGACTGTTTTGTTTATTTGTTGGGCTTTTTAGCCTTTAAACTGTATATTATAACTGCTATAAACTGCTTGGTTTGTCCTGGGTGTGCACTGGTCCTTCCAGAGCTCAGAGGGTTTGAAGATAAGAGCTGTGGGTTTAGGCTTTCTGGCGCGCGCAGGTCTTGTAGTAGCGTGCGCAGGTTTAATCAGCATGCATTGACTTGATCAGTGCATACTGGTTTCTTCCTATGCACGACATTCCAAGACAGGGGCTTTCCAGTATATTTAAACTCCCACAGCAGTCTGTTTTCATCCTATACTAACTGCACATCCATGCCATCTATCACATCTTGCAAATTGTTACAGTTTTTAATCCCCGATTAATTGTTCCCCTGCCCTAATTGGCCAAAAATTGATTAATAAAAGAAGAATCACAATCATTTTCAAAATGCCTAAATAGAGACCGATCTCCGAATTGGGCAAGAGGGGTGCCTTAAAATCCTTTCCCTATCGTAACCTGGCTCCCGAACCCAGATATGGTTATGACGGACTGGTTCCTTCACTTTTTCAAATCAAACAGCGCGGCAGGTGCTTTGAAATACGATTCCTTGGGTGTCGGACCTTCAAACCCGAGTGGCGACTCTGTGTTTTGCGAGCGCCTGCTTCTCCGCTCGCGCTCCCTTGATCATGGGCCCTTGCGCTTTGGAATCCAGAAATTTCAGGGCATGCTGCCCACAAGGTAAAAGTAATTTTTTTTTTTTTTTACTTTTTCAATTCGTTTGTCTCGTTAAGACAAATCGAAAATTCACAAAAATTTAGCACAAAATTAACAAACGCGAAATTTTTTTAAACAAGGACAAAAAGGGGCTAAACTTTTAGCTTAGCGAAACTATACCTCAATCGTCTGCTACTCAGATAGATAGGATAGGAAAAGGCTAGCAACAGGGATAGGAACTACCAACTAGCTAATAGTAAAGAATGAAGAAAAAGACTGTTACTAGCAGGGGCGGCTTTATGATTATAATTCATTGGTAACAAAAATGCATATAAAAAAATTTGCATATAGAACACTATAAATTTATGATATTTATTTTGGTCGAAAACTTCTGGGTCTAGTTTATTTTATTTTGTTGATTTATATTGTCTACTTACAAATTTAAGCGATTTTTCACTTACTCTAGTTTTGTATAACTGATTCAGCGCAAAGAAAATGAAAGGAGATATCAAATTGTCCGCAAAATATAGGAAACTTTAGTCCATTTTTTTGAGTCAAGAGATTCCCTTGAACCCCTAAAATCTTAGTGGAGCCACCCTCATTACTAGGATAGGAAGCAACTACATAACAACCAAGCTACCAGAGGAAGTAAAAGCTACTAAGAAAAAAAAAAGCTACTGTCAAGAGAGGGATAGACTGAGGGGAAGGGCTAAATTACAAGGCATAAGAGCATCCTTAATTATCCGCCTCAGCTGGTTTTTGACCAAATAAATCTTCAAAAACTATTTTTATATTTTCACTAGTCACTTTTTCAAAATTGCACAGAATAATATTCTTGACTCTCACTCTCTTCTCAATTATCCATTCTTTTATACTGAGTGAACAATATTAAACATGCCCTATCTTATAAAGCAAGCAAAAAACCGAGTGAACAGTATTAAGAAAATTATTAAAAAACATCAACCGAGTGAATAGTCACCCGCTAGAAGAAACGAGGGACTGTTTCAAAGTTAATATGAAAGGCTGGGGAGATGAGGCCGATGCAGGAGCAATTTCGAAAATTTTGCTCACTACTTTGACGGAGAAAGGCCTTTGACGAGTCACGTAAGAGCATCCTCATCAGACTTATTTTAGAGCATCCGCATTATAATAAGCAAATAGGTGTGGATAAGCAAACTTAACAACAATGCTCAAAAAATACCTCACATTGTAATAAGTAAAGTTACAAGTCTTTTAGCAAATAACCAAATTTCATCCATTTTATAACTAAACTTAACAACTTTTACCAATAACCAAAACTCAATAACTAAACCCAATAACCAAACTCAAAGCTCAATAACTCAAAAACACCTCACATTGGAATCGTCTCATCGAGACGAATAATTTGGTGTGGTCGGGTGCGTGATTGGAACTCGTTTGCGATTGGACATAGGTGCATTGTGTATTGTGGGATTTTTTTGGTTAGGGATGTAAAAATAACCAATGTGGAGGTATAGGTTGTTAAGTTTAATAATGAACTAAATGGATAATCAAATGCTGACGTAGCATATTTTGATTATTGATTTTGATTATTCTCATTGCGGATGCTAACCTGCAAACTAAAGTAGTGTGGAAAATCAGAAAATGCCCCAAAATCTGCCCTGCTTGCTATAATGACCCAAGGTTTTTTGAAAAAGGAACCCAAAGTTTGAGGTTAATTTAACTCAAATTTTGTTGAGCCTGATCATGATGCTCTTATACAGCTCTTTGACCCAGATTTCATACTTTCATGCAATTCACAGAGTTCCAAAAAAATTTAATATTTTGGTGGAATACTCTTCGAAATCCAAAATGAAAAAGGAATAGACCACACTTCGGCCATGTCCAAGTTCAGTAAAAAGGAATAGACCACATTTCGCTATGTGCTGATACTTTCCTCATATTTTAAAAGTGAGCACACAACCTACCCGTGGTTTTTAAAAATAAGTAAATTGACCCTTTTCCGTCTATTTTAACTCCAAGTGTAAAACACAAGCGTTATAAGTGCGTGAGGCATTGAAATATATAGATTTAGGACGATTTTGCCCTAAAAAGATCCACACGCTCTCTCTTCTCAATTTCCCTTCCTCATTTCTTCCACCCCATCGCCCTCCTCCTCCATTGAAACCGTTAATCCCCTCCATCCATACTTCAACCGTGCTCTCTTCTATCTCTGTGCATGGCCTTTAAACTCCAAAAACCTAGAGCCACCGACACCATCACATGTTTCTGTTTCTACCATTTTTTCCGGCGAACTCCATAGTCTCCGGCAAACCTTTAGCATCACCACAAATCCTCAACTTATCACGCCGGACTTGCCGGAACCGGTTGCCAACGAAGTGGAGGCCCAACTTCTTCTTCGATTTCTTCTATCCCATTTGAAGCTTCAATCTGAGGGTAATCCCAGGCCACCATATTCCATGGCCAGCTAGACATGCCTCTGTGTGTGTGTGTTTCAAATTTTTTGAAAGGCAAAACCGTGTGTACATTTATATATATACATATTAGACATTTCGCCATTTCCGTTAACGGAGCAAGCACTCGACCCTTTTTAGAAACCACAAATAGGTTATGTATTCATTTTTAAATCATGAAGAGTATATCCACACGTAACGATAACCACATGGGTTTAAGTCAACTTTACCCTTTTTATTACATAAGCTCACTTTTTTGGTCCACGGTTTGTAGTTATCGAGGACAACTAGTCGGTCCCCACTGCAGCCAATTAGCATTTCCTTTCACATGTTTGCTTAAAAATGAATCACATTTTTGTGCCACAACACCTTAGTTTTCGTTTATTTTATTATTTGTGCCACAACACCTGTCTTTTCCTCGGTCTAGTTTTCGTTTATTCTATTATTTCCGGCGCATTTTGATTGATTTTGAACTGTGAGTGGTCAATCCACCTTCTACGTCGTTCATTGCGGGGAGGTCCAATCTAAACCCCGTAGTAAAGTCATGTTATATACTTGGATAGTGAATTTGGCACTTCAGAAATTGATAGAGGAACTCCATAATTGAACTGTGTTAATACACAAAATGACGTCGTTTTAGAATTCCTCTATCAATTTTTGGAGTACTAAAATCAATTTCCTATTTACTTTCCCCTACAAGAGTTAATAACGAACTTCACCCAAGGAAAAAGAAACCCTCGCAACTACTCATTCTTACAAGTAGTTACAGCTACTTGTCCTTTGTCAAGCTCTGTGTCTATATAGTGTGGGGGAAAATCAGAGAAAAAAAAACCCGAAACATAAACCAAGTAGTGTACAACAAAAAAACTAATGGCTAGCCATCACAGTGGATTTGCGGTTTGTAGATTTCTTTGCTCACCACTAGGCCATAATAGTGGGGACAACTAATGCTGTGTTTGGATGAGTTTTTGAGAAATTTTTATACGATTATGAATGGAGAGAGAAATGAGAGTAATGATATCTTGATTTGGTCGGGGGAGGGGGCCACTGCCGCCTCCTCTTCTCCTCTCCTCCCCCCCGGCTCTCCCCCCCCCCCCCCCCCCACCCATGACCTGGAACCTTTTATGACAATTCATGCATCCGGGCTCCCATACGGACTGGTCTCAAAAGAGTTAATAGGACCAGATCAAAAACCTTTTTGTCAAAGACATGCATGCATGTTCTTCCTATATATTGGCGAGCTCCGATCCAAAGCAAACACAAACATAATTTTTACAAACATTCTGCATTGAGAGAGAGAGAGAGAGACAGAGAGAGAAAGAGATGGCGAGGAACAAACAAGTGATATTGAGAGACTATGTACGTGGTGTTCCGAAAGAGTCGGACATGATTGTGTTGAGCTCAGACAATAAGAGTAGCGTTGTAGCTTTGCCACAAGGTTCCAATGCAGTGGTGGTGAAGAACCTCTACTTATCATGTGATCCTTACATGCGACTTCTAATGACCAAATCTACTCTAACGGTCCTTAATAGCTATTCTCCCGGTTCCGTACGTGCCACTCCAATCTCTCCTCCTTAATTAATTTCTCGACACACACATGCACGTATATATAAAATTCAAGGTTGTGATATTAATGAATTCAGAGGACACATCGGAGTGCCCGAGCGGAGGTCTGAACAACTGATACATAGCTGCTCATACCCTTCGTAGCGGTGTTATATATTCAGATCTGAATACAATCATTCTACAACTACAAACACTTACACAAATAAATAAAAAATACTATATTTTATAGCCATAAATACTTACACAAATTCACTCACATTCATATTGGGGCGTGCGACACGCCGACACTATACCTCAAGTGTGTGTGGGACTCACCAAAGATGTGAGTGTATGTGTAAAGTGTTTGTGTGTATGTGTTAAGCATATGACAGCTGAAGTAGCCAAAAAAAAAAAAGATGAGTGGTATACTTTAACTGCATTAGGTTAGAATCAATTTAATATACAATTGTAAAATATTAATTAAAAAAATAAAAAATTTATGATATAACAAGTATATCGATAAAAAAAAATATATGTCTATCCCCCGCTGCGTTCAAAATCCTGGCTCCGCCACTAGTGGCAGCCATGTGGTAGGCGCACTATACTCATGGACTTGCATTTCTTTCCCCCTTTTCCGGGAAAGGCTACAATACACCATTTAAAAGTGTGTACCATATGCACCTAATATATGGTTCATTCATAATATCTTTGTGTGTTTTGTAACTTTTGCTCTAAAACTCGTAACCTTTCAGCAAAAGGGTTCATAGCATTTTCACTATGATTCATAACATTTTGGTACATCTCGTAACTTTTATACTAAAAGAAGTAACATTTCAGCAATAGAATTCATAAAATTTAGGATATATTCGTTACATTTTCACTAGGATCATAAGATTTTGGTGCATCTCGTAACTTTTATACCAAAATCATAACTTTTCAGTAATACGTACAATTCGTAACATTTTTTCTTATGAGAATCAAAACAGTTTGGGGTACATATAATACACACCCAAATAAGAGTATGTATTGTAGCATTTTTAGTCCCCAGTGTATATTTGTGTACACAACACAAATATATGGTCGTTATGCAAACCTTGGGGCCACTGGGCATTATGCCCGATGGTTACTTTCAGGACCCCATAATTATATGGTCGAGGTGCGTGCAAGGTGGTCCGGACATTCAGTTATAAAAAAAAATAGTAATAGATGTGAATATTGAATTGTGACGCGATGCAGGTCATAACGGGTCACGGAGTAGCCAAAGTCATGGATTCAGGGCACCCAAAATTTGAGACGGGTGACTTCGTCTGGGGAATAACTGGATGGGAAGAGTATAGTCTCATTACGACGCCTGAAACACTTTTCAAAATTGAACATACAGATGATGTAGTGCCCCTCCACTACTATACAGGAATCCTCGGTAAGTATTTAGCTGCAGCTAAATTTTAATTATGTATTTTCTGTTGCAAAAATGTTAGGCTTACAATAAAATCTTACAACATGCTCACAACATCCTCACATGTTAGCATTGAGACCCTTACAATCTTCTTTTTTTTGGCTGGGTGAAATGGTGGGCCCTAGTACTGACGGGTAAGGATGTTGTAGTAAGTCTTGCGATTCTGTTTCTGTTAATGGTTTTAGTGGATGCTAGTGGAAGTTCGGTTATGTAGTGGTGTGAACTAGTGGAAGGGTGGGAGATAAGTTGTGAAAGTTTCAAATTATAATAAGGAAGTGGAGTTCAAGGGTATAGTGCATGTTAACTAGGAGTGATGAGTTTTTTTTTTTACTGGCAAAAGAAAATATTTTATTTATCGTTGAGAATGATTACAAAGACTAAAAAGAACGTAGGTACAAAGGCATCATTACCAAAGGCCAAGATCCCAACTAGATTAGTACCAAGGCCAAGGACAATTCCTTGCCACACAGTGTTTGGTGAGAAGCTAACCACAAAAGAAACGGACAAAAGAAACAAAGCCTAAGAGCCTCGAACGTAAACCGAAATCTGGCAAAAACATCCAGACCCAAAGAAGCAGTAGCAGATTTGATCCAAACTGTTTAGCAACAGCTAGCAGCAGGTTTGATTGTCTAAACATGACTGCCTTTATTACCATCCTCAGGGCATGTCCATACCCATTAGAATTTCTTGATGTGATCCCTACATATGTCACTGCGTTCTTGTAAATTTATAAGTCTGTAATTTCTTTCGATATCTTTTAGTACTTTACGTAACTTTTTGTTTAGCTTTTCGTCATAATTTTTGGGGTTAATCGTTCGTCTCGACAAGACGAATCGGGAAAGTAAAAAAATATAGACTGATGTTGGAAAAATTCATATAAGACCTGTTTGATATAATTTTCTTGAAACATTTTAATCACTATCATTATACTGAAAAAACTTATATTGCAATCAAGTTTAATAAGACCTGTTTGATATAATTTTCTCGAAATATTTTAATCTCTCTATCATTTTATACTAAAAAAACTTACTTCATATATTGCAATCAAGTTTCCAGGAGTGCTGAAAAAACTTCTAT
The DNA here is from genome assembly GCA_025413875.1 of Rhododendron molle. Taxonomy (NCBI): domain Eukaryota; kingdom Viridiplantae; phylum Streptophyta; class Magnoliopsida; order Ericales; family Ericaceae; genus Rhododendron; species Rhododendron molle. The sequence goes on from CM046390.1 coordinate 5,394,678, forward strand.
TGGAATCAAGTTTCCAGGATTTGAAATTAAAGGTTATTAGCTTCCAGGAGTACTGAGACCAATTTCTCGTCTAATGGTTTTAATTTGAGATTGGAAACACGTCGACTGAATCTATCGAAAGGTACTTCTGGTTTCAAGCATTGTTTTATGAGAAATTTATAGAAATGGTCCTCCTAATTTCTCCTGAGTCTCATTTTCGTCCTCCAAGTATCAATTGCAACTCTTTTGACCTTCAAGTTTGGTTTTCGTACTAATTTGGTCCAATTGATAATGTCTGTCAGTCAAACTAGATGGAAAAAATCAAATTGAGGACAAACGTCATCAATTGGACCAATTTGGAACGAACTGCAATGTCCAAACTGCTATCAATTTGATTTTTTCCGTCTAATTTGGCCGACAGAAGTTATCAATTGGACCAATTTGGTACGAAAATGAAACTTGAAGTTCAAAAAAATTGTAATTGATACTTGGAGGACGAAAATGAGACTCGGATGAAACTAGGAGGACCATTTATACAAATTTCCCTTGTTTTATTGATTTTTTTGGCTTGGTGTCTTCCCGAACACAAATTAACCAAAATCCGACAAAAACATCTAGATCCCAAAGAAGCAATAGAAGATTTGATCGATCCAAACTGTTGAGCAACAGCAGCAGGTTTCATTGTCTAATTAAACATATATGAGTGCTGCCTTTTATTACCATCGATCCGCAGGGCATATCCATGCATACCCATTAGAGTTTCTTGATGCGATCATCCCTATACATATATCCATGTATATATTCTAGACTTTTGAAGTAGGAGAGTGAAATAACATATTCCAAGTCTTCTTTTATACTTGATCTTAGATTGTACTAATATGCTTTTTGATGTGTATTTGTACGTTGCAAGCTCAGAGACCCTGATATAAATCCTATTCTGGTATTAATTCTTATACATACAGGTCTGGCTGGTATGACAGCTTATATTGGTTTCTATAAGATTGGTTCTCCCAAGAAAGGAGAACATGTTTTTGTATCTGCAGCATCAGGTGCAGTTGGCCAACTGGTTGGGCAGTTTGCAAAATTAATGGGCTGCTATGTTGTTGGAAGCGCGAGTACTAAAGAAAAGGTGATTAATTTGCAATTATATATTTTATTTCAATTTTTTTTGGCTCAGCAAGGAATTTTTTATTAACCGAAACAAATTACAATATGAACCATTAGGCTACTAGCTAGTTGCTATTGATCTATAATCTCTATCTTTACTACGTACCAAGGTAAACCGGTCAATCTAGATTTTTTTTATTAATTAAGAGAGCCTAAAAGGTCATCTGCATTCGATAATACGCCTTCATCCCGTAATTTCAAAATACGCTCTTATAATTTTATCCTAATGTCACCTACATAAACTAAATTTCTTCCCATTCGATCATAATATCATAAGCTATTCCAAGAAATTTCAAAAGGAATGGGATACAATGGGAATGAGGTTTAAAAGTTTTTAGTATTTTTCTTGCATGTATCAGCTGGTGCTAGCTAGCTAGGGACTGGAACTAACTTTTTCTTTGGTTTTTATTCGTACCGTATAAACCAATAAGGTTGATCTGCTAAAACCAATAAGGTTGATCTGCTAAAGAATAAGTTTGGATTGGATGCGGCTTTCAATTATAAGGAGGAAGACGACTTGGATGCAGCTTTGAAAAGGTGAGTTCCTAACTGCATTCCAAGTTGGTCACGTTATTTTTTTGTCCTTATTCAATTTTTTTTTTCACATTTGTTGGTTTTTTGTGAATTATTGCTTCGTTAAGATGAGAGAAATCTAAAATTAAAGTAAAAAATTATAATTCAAACCCAACTTTTTTGAATAAATGTGAAGAAAAGCGAAATGATGTATTATTGATTGTGTCTACTGTCTAACACGCCTTTATATAGTCTTCAAAACTTGATAACCAAGAAATCCAAACTAATAAAGAAAATACGCGTAACATGGAAACATAGATATTAACATAGCCTAAACAGGAAGAAACCAAGAAAACATGGTAACATAATATCTTTTGTTAACAATAAAGACAAAAAAAAATTGATTTATTGGCTTATTTTTGTTTTTATTCAAAAAGATTTGGATTTCGATCATAATTTTTTGCTTTTTAGATTTCTCTCATTACGACGAAACAATAATCCTCAAGAAAATTAACAAATGCAATATTTTTTTAATAAGGACAAAAAAAATAAGCCATTTGGCTAGGCCAAACAACCCAATTGTCTAATGGTTTTCGAGATTGGAAACATGTCGATCGACTGTATCTATTCAAAGGTGCTTCTGGTTTCAAGCATTGTTTGATTTTTGGCTAGGTATCTTCCCCAAGGCATTGACATCTACTTTGACGACGTTGGAGGGAAGATGTTGGACAATGCACTCCTCAATATGCGAAATCACGGCCGCATTGTTGTTAGCGGAATGATCTCCGAGTACAATGTCGAGCAACCTGCAGGAGTAAAAGAACACGATGTGCCTCGTCTACAAGCGCGTTCGGATGGAAGGATTTTTTGTTCCCCGATTACTATCCGCTTTACCCCGAGTTCCTTGACACAATGTTGTCGTATATCCGAGAAGGAAAAATTGTGTACGTTGAAGACATTTCCCAAGGCCTAGAGAGCGGACCATCATCCTTTATAGGGCTTTTCACTGGTCGCAATGTCGGGAAACAGATTGTTGCGATTGATCGAGAATGATTTTCACACCCTAATTCTCTTCCCGTCGACGTGTTTGGTTCTTGATGCAAGAGCATAATAATTTTACTCTGGAAACGAAGGGTTATCATAATTAGTTCAAAGTGTCTTTTGGTTTCTAGTCAATGTCCTTTAATTTTTGGTCTATCTAGTAAGTTTTGTCTTTGGTTTAATAGTGGTCTAGGCATTTGAAAGGTTTGTGTTGGAAATTGTTGAATATTTAGTATTAGTCTTGAAGAAGAGTACTCTCATCTCGGTAATCCCTATATATAATTGATCCAAGGAAATGAGATGGGAGAGTTGGAGTTTATGAAAAATATTTGCAAGTGTGTCTTGTTTGGAGTTTGGAGTGAGTGATTCCTCCTACAATCAAGTGTGTGGCTTGGTCGCGTGGCAGCGTGAGTGTCTTCCGCGATTAGTAGCGTCGAGAAGCGTCTGCTACCCCCGATCAAGTGGCATTCCGGGACTATTCTAAACGTCACGGGTTTCGGCCTACGTCAATTTCTAGTACCGAAAATCATCATTCGATCGCATTACTCATTATTTTACTCGTATTGGAGTAATTAATTTTTGGGCCAAATCTAGGTAACTACGAGGGAACTTGTAAAATTTGGGTCGGGTCAGATGTAAACAACGCTCCGTCTGAAGTCCAAATTCGGGCCCACGTATTGAGTAAAGCAAAGCGCCAAGTTGGCCCAGCCCAACAAGCTAATTCGCCCGTGCCTTGTTTTCTGCGGTCATTTTCCCTTTGTTCAATTGAAACAGGCCCATGCCTGAGAAAATCAAAAATCTTTTTACTTTTACACAGATATTTTGAGAAATAACTACTTTTACTTTTTTTTGGCTCGGGTTGGTGCTGTTCAGTGAGGTGTAAAGCACTGTGCTGTGTACCTCGGAGCCGTATCGGATCGTGCATCCGACGGCTCGGATCTCATCTCGGCAACCAACGATTGAAAGCCATTCATTGCCGAGATAAGATCTAAGCTCGGAAGTGTGCAATACCGTTCTACGCACATCACTGCACAGCACTATCCCCCATTTCTGTCATAATATTTCGGTAAAAGTAATTTTTTTTACTTTTTCGGTTCGTCTCGTAGAGACGAATCAATAATCCACAAAAATTTAGCGTAAAACTAACAAACGGGAAATTTTTTACTTTTTTCTAGATTTTTTGGGAAATAACCACTCTTACTTTTTTGGCTGAAAAGTAGATATTTCTCAAAATATTTAGGTAAAAGTATTTTTTTTTTTACGTTTTCGATTCGTCGAATCGAAAATTCACAAAAATTTAGCACAAAACTAGGAAATGCAAATTTTTTTTAAACAAGAACAAAAGGGCTAAACTTTTAGCTTAGCGAAACTATACCTCAATCGTGTGCTACTCAGATAGATAGGATAGGAAAAGGCTAGCAACTGGGATAGAAACTACCAACTACTAGCTAATAGTAAGAAAGAAGAAAACGACTGTTACTAGCTGGGGCGGCTTTATGATTATAATTCACCGGTAACAAAAATGTATATAAATTTTTTTGCATATAGAACACTATAAGATTTATGATATTTATTTTGGTTGAAAACTTCTGGGTCTAGTTTATTTTATTTTGTTGATTTATATTGTCTACTTACAAATTTGAGCGACTTTTCACTTACTCTAGTTTTGTATAACTGATTTAGCGCAGAGAAAATGAAACGAGATATCAAATTGTCCGCGAAATATATGAAACTTTAGTCCATTTTTTTGAGTCAAGAGATTCCCTTGAACCCCTAAAATCTTAGTGGAGCCACCCTCCCCTAATTACTACGATAGGAAGCAACTACCTAACAACCAAGCTACCAGAGGAAGTAAAGCTACTAAGAAAAAAAGAAAGCTACTGTCAAGAGAGGGATAGACCGAGGGGAAGGGCTAAATTACAAGGCATATGAACATTCTTATCCGCCTCAGTTGATTTTGGATCAAATTAATCTTCAAAAATCATTTTTCTATTTTCACTTGTCACTTTTTCAAAATTACACAGAATAATACTCTTTACTCTCACTCTCTTCTCAATTATCCATTCTTTTATATTGAGTGAACAATATTAAACATGCCCTATATTATAAAGCAAGCGAAACACTGAGTGAACAGTATTAAGAAAATTATTAAAAAACATCAACCGGGTGAATAGTCACCCGCTAGAAGAAACGAGGGATTGTTTCAAAGTTAATATGAAAGGCTGGGGAGATGAGGCTGATGCAGGAGCAATTTCTAAAATTTGCTCGCTACTTTGACGGAGAAAGGCCTTTGACGAGTCGCGTAAGAGCATCCTCATCAGACTTGTTGTACCCTGCAAACTAAAGTAGTGAGGAATATCAGAAAAAGCCCCAAAATCTGCCCTGCTTGCTATAATGACCCAAAGTTTGAGGTTAATTTAACTCAAATTTTGTTGAGCCTGATCATGATGCTCTTATACTGCTCTTTGACCCAAATTGCAAATTTTTTTTTTTTGACACGTTTGACCCAAATTTCAAACTTTCATGCAATTCACAGGGTTCGACAAAATTTTGATATTTTGGTGGAATACTCTTCGAAATCCAAAATGAAAAAGGAATAGAAGGCTATGTCCAAGTTCAGTAAAAAGGAATAGACCACACTTCGCTATGTACAGATACTTCCCTCATAGTTTAAAAGTGAACACACAACCTATCTGTGGTTTCTAAAAATGACCAGATAGACCATTTTCCGTCTATTTTAACTCCAAGTATAAAATACGCGCGTTATAAGTGAATGAGGCATTGAAATATATAGATTTAGGATGATTTTGCCCTAAAAAACCCACACTCTCTCTCTTCTCCATTTCCCTTCCTCATTTCTTCCACCCCATCGCCCTCCTCCTCCATTGAAACCGGCAATCCCTCCATCCATACTTCAACAGTGCTCTCTTCTATCTCTGTGTGTGGCCTTTAAACGCCAAAAACCTTGAGCCACCAACACCATCACATGTTTCTACCATTTTTTCTGGTGAACTCCATAGTCTCCGGTGAACCTTTAGCATCACCACAAATCCTCAACTTACCACGCCGGACTCATCGAAATCAGTTGCCAACGAGGTGGATGCCCATCTTCTTCTTCGATTTCTTCTTCTTTTCAATTTCTTCTATCCCATTTGAAGCTTCAATCTGGGGTAATCCCATGCCACCATATTCCCTGGCCAGTTAGGCATGCCTCTCTCTCTCTCTGGCAACCCAACTCAATCCCTCATCAGGCAACAAAGGAATGTTGAAATAGTGTATAAGGGAATCCGACCAATTATTGTATAAACTTGTTTTTTGATCCGAGCTATTGTATAATTTGATGTTAATCTTTTGAATCACGTGGTTAGGTGAATAGTTAATAGATCAGCTGACGCGGGTTGTTATAGTTGGTATCAGAGCACAACCCTGGTCTATATGGTGGGGGCCACCTCTAGAATCTTGTACGAGCACACTGATTGTACTATACAGAGCTAAGTGCCACACCATGGCCACCAGGAGAAGATTGCTAGGTCAATGCAACGAGAACGTTACATCATAAGGTGGGGACAGTGGCGGACGCACATTGAGGCCAGAGGAGTCAATTGACCCCACTGGATAAAAATTCCCCATAGAGATGCATTTAAATTTTGGACATTTTGGTAATTTTGCCCTAAGATCCTACTCTGCCCTTTATCTATTGCCCCAAGTGATCTTGAAAAATTACAAGCTTGCCCAACTTTTCACCCATTGCCTTTTTGCTTTCTATGGTCCCACCCTCCTTCTCAATCGGTGACTCTCTCTCTCTCACAAACACACACAAGGGGAAAAATTGAGCAAGAATAGTTTTTCGTCTATTCTAGACACAAAACGAAAGTTTTCAGAGTTTTTATTCAATGTGCACTCTCTCTCTCTCTCTCATTTTTTTTTAGCAAACCAACACTCTGTTTATTGTGAGGTAAGACCTAATCCTCGGGCTTCGAGGGAAATTTGATTTTTTTCTTAGATTTTAACTTCATTTGTGTGTGTTTTCTTTGGAATTGTAGATTGTAAAGCTTAATTGAATTGTACATTAACAAGTTAAAGTAAACATCAGATGGAATCATGGAAAAAAGACTTCATCAAAAGTCATGACCCATTAGATTTGGTAAATAACTATGCAAGAGTTATTCTCTTCTTCAGATCTATTTTTTAGATGGTTAACCAGTTGTTTGTTTGAGTCCTTCTAGTAATTAATGTTTACTACCTAAAACACGCATTGGTTTAATCTAATTTCAGACTTTGAATTTTGTGTACCAAGTTAGGCGCTATCATTAATTTAACCTAAGTGAACTTATTAAAAATTAGGATATACATAGGTCTTATTAAAGATTGTTAGATTGTTAACATTATTGTAAAATTTTCCTATAGCTATGGAGAGATATTTTAATGGAAGGAACCATCACAACCATTAATTTCTATCTATCACAACGAGCTTTTGTGTACCAAGATACCTGATCCCAGTGATAGTAAATCCTGGGTCCGCCCCTGATTGTGGCAACCTAACTCAGTCCCACATCGGGCAACAAAGGAAAGTTGAAATAGTATATAAGTGATTCTGATCAGCTACTGTATAACTTGAGGTTAATCTTTTGAGCCACGTGATTAGATGAATAGTTAGCAGATTAGCTAGCGTGGGTCGTTACTCTGTGTGTGTGTGCTCAATTTTTTTGAAAGGCAAAGTATACATTTATATATATACAAGGGCATATTAGACATTTAGTCATTTCCGTTAACGGCGTAAGCACTCGATCCCCTTTTAAAAACCACAGGTAAGTTATGTACTCACTTTTAAATCATGAGAGAGGTATCTGCACATAACAATAATCGGTCGCGGTTAAAGTGGACTTTACCCTTTTTTTTACACTGGCTCACTTTTTTTGGTCCAGAGTTTGTAGTCATCGGAGGACAACTAGTCGGTCCCCACTGCAGCCAATTAACCTTCCCCTTCACATGTTTTTTTTTTCTTTTTCGGTCAAACGGAAATTCTCCTTTTCACATGTTTGCTTAAATTCTCCTTTTCAAATGTTTGCCTAAAAATGAATCACACATTTTTGTTCTACAACACCGGTCTTTTCCTCGGTCTAGTTTTCGTTTATTTTATTATCTTCGGTGATGTCTGAGTTAGTTTACTTGCATTTTGATTCATTTTGCGCGATCAATCCACCTTCACGTTCATTGTAGTGAGGTCCAATCTAAACCCCGTAGTAAAGTCATGTACAGACTTTCCCCTACAAGAGTTAATAAACGAACTTCACCCAAGGAAAAAGAAACCCTCGCAACTACTCATTCTTATAAGTAGTTACAGTCCTGAAATTATCGAGATTTTTTTTGTGTGAATCAAAACAGAGTGTAATATATATAAAACTACCCGAAATAAGGCAAGGTTGACGTGTAGATCAACCGGTAAGCCATCTAGTCGCGTGTTTGAAACTCGCTGGTGCCTTTGACCATTTGTTTTTTTAATGGCTTAATATGGCTTATGCAGTTAGGAGGGGGGGAAATTCCTCAAAACTTGACGCCAGTAAGAGTTGAACCACGTTCATTCTGGATTTAAGTAGTTGGTAATACTACAAAGCCAAACACATACAATTCTACAAACTACACAAACTACAATTCTCGTTATTTATTTTGAACGCGTGTTTTCTTTATATTGGATTGTTAGTATTTATATTAAGTTTATGCTCAAAAGGTGACCCATCTGTCCAAAATTTTTGAATCCGCCACTGGTTACAGCTACCTTGTCCTTTGTCAAGCTCTGTGTCCATATAGTGTGGGGGGAAATCTGAGGGAAAAAAAAAAACCCCAAACATAGACCAAGTACTGTACAACAAGAGAAGTTTTTCAGTGCCGGGCGGGCACGGGCCACGTGGTGCCAAGCACCATTTCGATCATCCAAACGTGTTTTGGACAGCCCAAATCTGTTTGGGTAATTTAAAAGTGTAAAATTATCACAACAGCCGCTCAAGTCCAAACAGATCTGAACCATTCAAAACACATTTGAACGGTAGAAATACGTGCTCGGCACCACGTAGTCCGTCACCCCTCGGCACTGAAAAATTGCTCCTACAACAAAAACTGATGGCTAGCCATCAGAGTGGATTTGCGGTTCGTCGATTTCTCTGCTCACCCCTAGGCCGTAATAGCGGGGACAACTAAATTTTGGAGTCCCACTATAGACAATATATAGTACTGGAGCCCTGCTTTTCCCACTGACAACCCCCCCGCGACCCCACACCCCATTTCTACTATTACCCCTCCCCCCTCCCCCCTTTCTTTTTTTTTGGATTGAGGGAGCGTGCTGTACAGCCAAAGCCTTCGCATCAAAATCGTCCGATTCGGCGATCAACGCTCATCTCACAATGAACGGCTCGGATGCAACGTGGGTGGAGATGAGATTTGAACCGTTGGATCGCCGAACGGACGGCTCGGATGCTGCGCAGCACGCAGCCGGAGCATGCTGTACAGCACGCCCCCTCAGTCCCTTTTCTTTCTAGTTTGCCTTTTTTTTTTTTCTTTATTTCCTTTTCTTTCTTTTCAGTTAGAATTTTTTCTCTTTTTTTATCTTTATTTTCTTTTCCTTTTCTTTCCAGTTTGAATCTTTTTTTAAAAAAAATTTCAATTATTTTCTTTATTTGTTTTTTTTCCCATTTACCTCCCTTCTTTTTTTTTTTTTTGGGTTAACTCAAATTCTATTTTCAATTAAAAATGACTTTATATTTAATAAATTTATATTATTTTAATTAATTAATTATTTAATTAATTAATTTGTCTTAACAATGAATAATAAAAATAACTTCTAATGAACAATAATAAATTTAAACAAAATTTTGTTTTATTATAGTTGAGTACATATTGTCAAAACATGCTTCAATGTCATTCATAAGCGCTAAATCCCGATCTGAAACAAACACCAATAGCAATGATGTCCCCTTTTGAAGCATCCAGTATTTTAAGGTATCCAATACCCATGTCAGTGTCTCTTCTCTCTCATTACTAAGATATGCGAACATAAGCGAGTAAGTTCGCCATGTGAATATGATACCCACAACCTCCAATAGTAGTTTTCGATACTCATTGGTCTCGTACGTAACGTCAATGATTAATTCTGGAATTATATTTTTTAATATAGAAAGGGTGTATTTATAGAAATTAAATAAATAAGATAAAAGTAATTAAAAATGAATAAAGAAATTAAAAAGTGGGGGTACTTTGGACCCGGAGCTCTGCTGCGCCCATGAGGCAGCAGCCCCTACCTAGTGCAAAAGGCGGCAATGTTTAGTGGAAAAAAAAATTCTTATTTTCCATTTGTAATCCTATAGAGCAGAAACGTAATCATGAAAGTCTTAGAGACAAAATTTAATTATGTCTCTTTAGAATAATATGATCGGAACAATAAGATCTTCACATCCGTTTAAACGGGTTAAAAATTGGAGTAATTATTCTTAAGGGTCATAATTAATTTTTATTTATAGGGCTCTAATAATCACATTTCTCTTCTACAAAGTCCTAAATAAAAAACATATACTTAATATGAGAACCCTAGAGATAAAAATGAATTACGACCCTTTAGAATAATATGATCAGAATAATAAGATCTTTGCACTGATACAAACGGAGTGAAAATTTGAGTACTTAATTTTTTAAGATTGTTATATATTAAAAAAAATAGTTAAAAGATTAAGTGCTCCAATTTTTAATCCGTTTGAATGGGTGTGAAAATCTTATTATTCTGATCATAGCATTCTAAAGAGACATGATCAAATTTTATCCCTAGGACTCTTATAATTACGTTTCTGCTTCATAGGATTGTAAACGGAAGATAAGAATTTTTTTTTTCCAAAACGTTGCAGTTTTTTTACTGGGGAGTGGCTGCTGCTCCCACGAGGGTCCGGGTAATTTGGGAGGGGTTGCGGGGGTAGTCCGGGAAATGAGGTGTGGGGACAAGGGCGGTGGGGTGTTAGGGACTTAGGGGAGGGGAAAAGCAATTTACATAGTACTGCCTTTCTTTTCCATGTTTTCACATGTCTCGAGCTTTCCTTTCACATGTTCTTTTTATTAGATTCCTTTCTTTTTATATTATATATATATAAAAAAAAAAGAATTGATTTCTACACTCGATTTTCTTTCATACAAATGCACACCTTTGTTTTCGATTTGAATTCATGTGAATTTACATGATTGCCCTCTTCATTTGTGAATGGAAAAATGTGAGAAGGGTAATTTTATATAAATAAAGACAAAAAATAAAATGCACTTGAATAAAAGGGGAGTGCGAAAATCTGTATAAAAAAAAAAAAAACATGTTGGCCTTTCAATGCCTTTCACATGTTGGCCTAAATGACAGAATTTTTGTGCGGTTTACGTTGTGCCGTGCCTTCAGTGTGCCTTTAGGCACGGGTAGGCACTAGCAACGTGCATGTAGTCACGTTGCACCGTGCCTTCAGACACGGACATTCGCTAATATACTTATAAAATATGTACGCTTGTATTTTCCTTTGTCTATTTACATTTTATGAGTTCGGGTTAGTTTACCTGCACTTCTACTAATTTTAAGTCACCAATTTAAAATCGGAAGAAAGTCTTGTGTAGACTTGACCTACAAGAATTGATAAATATCTCAGAGATTTTGAACTTGAGATTAAAAAAAAAGAAAGAGAAAGCCTCTCCCTAAATCTTTGACTTCTACTATTTTACCCTCAGTCTATATCTATATAATCGAGGGAAAAGCAGAAAAACATCATACATAGCACATCAAAAACCAATGGCTAGTCAAGCGTCAAAACAACTAGAGCCATGGTGCAACTTGAATGGGAAGGTGGTGTTGGTGACCGGGGCGTCGGCCGGTCTCGGCCGGGAATTTTGCCTCGACCTAGCCCGAGCCCGGTGCAGGATTGTGGCTGCGGCTCGTCGGACGGGCAGACTCAAGACTCTGTGTGACCAAATCAACCAACCAAGCTTCTTATCATCACGTGGTTCAAGTTCAAACATGGCTCATGACCATGATGAAGTTAGAGCTGTTGCCGTTGAGCTTGATGTCACTTCAAATGGCCAAACCATTGAGGCAGCAGTGCAGAAAGCTTGGGAAGCGTTTGGACACATTGATGCTTTGATTAACAATGCTGGTGTTAGAGGTAAAAGCTACAACACTCTTATGACTGCCTTAGCTTTACTATAAAAAAATTTGTATTTCCGAAACAACTAAAGCAAGCCTGGTATGGTATTGCTACATAATTAAGTTTCACTGTCCGATCAAGTTAACCTAGTGACCATTGGAGGTTTGCCCAGTCGTTAACTTCAGAGCTCTAAAATTAGTCGAGGTGCGTGCAACTCCTACCGCTACTTATATCTGGGTATGTATGTGTGTACGTGTATTTTCACGTAGGGAGCGTGAGTAGTTCGTTGGAGCTTTCGGAGGAGGAGTGGAACAATACGACGACAACAAACATAACAGGAGCATGGTTGGTCTCCAAGTACGTCGGGAAGTGCATGAGAGATGGAGGCAGGGGAGGATCAATCATCAATATTTCATCAATTCAGGGACTCAACCGCATCCAAATTCCTGGAGCTCTTGCCTATGCTTCCTCAAAGGGAGCAATGCACATCTTGACAAAGGCACGTACATTAACAATTTTCAGAGACTTTCTAATGGAAATCGATTCCGGGGGCGGATCCAATGTGAGCATAGGTGGGTTACGTGACCCACTTGGAATGTTAATAAATACTATTAAATATGTTACCATTTTAAACAAATACCATTAAAAAAGAAAAGAAAAACACAATGGTCCAGCGATAAGGCAGTCTTGCATTTGCCAAGAGGTCAGAGGTTCAATACTTGTTACCTCCATTTTTGCTTCTTTTTTTGATGTTGCCTCTGTCTTCGCTTTTCGCTTCTTTTTTACTGCTCCAATCATACTGCCTCTTTCTTTGCTTCTTGTTACTGCTCCAATCATATACACACACAATACCTTTGTATATTAAAGTGTTATGATTAAAAATATTTAACTTTGTTTCAATTCTTTTCCTCTTGCAAGATAACTTACAACTTTCATTTAGTGTTTTACCAATTCAATAAGTGATTAAATTTCGAACATCATTAAAAAAATTATATATTCAATTTAAAAAGTACTAGTATGGACATTTTTGAAACTCAAATTATGTGCAATTATAAAATATATTTTTTTCCATATTCTTAGCAAGTTTATTTTTTGTTATTGTCCACTCCATGATATTAATTCAAAACCAATATATTAGCAGAGGTTCAACTTTCTTCCAGTGATTTTATCTTTTTCAATTATTTTAACAAAAAATTATCAAGGATCGCATATTTAAGGTTCGCTTTGAGCCTTGAAATCTCAGGGCCATTGTTATACTCGAATGGTGACCCATCTGTACGAAATTCCTGAATCCGCCACTGCCTATAGCCATCTTGTTTTACCATATTTGTTTATACGAAATCGTCTATATTTTGTAATGGCCAATTTTTTTGCAATGACAGACAATGGCCTTGGAGATGGGAAAGCACAACATTAGAGTGAACGCAATAGCAGCTGGACTATTCCGATCTGAGTTCACTGAATCTCTCTTTCAAAAAGATTGGCTGAACAATGTGGCTCTGAGAACAATACCTTTGCAAACCTGGGGCGAATCCGATCCCGCGTTAACATCCATCATCCGATACTTGATCCATGACTCCTCCGGCTATGTTTCTGGGAACATTTTCATCGTTGATGCTGGATATACACTCCCTGGAATTCCAATTTTCTCTTCCCTCTAAATGATGGTTTTTTCGGCTGTTACATATTGGGATTTTAGACATAGTTTAGATATTTATCAGTGAATAAGGCCGGGATATTGGTCCATTTTATGGAGTAACAGCTATGGTTGCGTCGTCAATAGCAATATGTATCTCGATCGATGCTGTTGTTTAAAACACTGGCTTTGTAGATGAAAGTATGAATTTCATAATGTAGTGAGCCTTTGTTTCATGAAGGAGTTAAGAGACCTTTGTGAGATACTATTTGTGCTTTGCTTGATTAACAATGGGAAAAAGGGTAATGTTATATAACACCACCTTCCTGGAACTTGGAGTGATGATGACAATTGTTGACTTGTCAATTTACCCTTCATGATTAGGATGATAAACATTGCACGCTATTAGGTGGGGTGCACGTACACACTCCCGCTACCCCTCCTAACCCGTATTGTCATTCAAAGGATTTGGGATGTGTACTAAGGACCATCGGATTGGGTTGGTTGAGTTTTTAAGCTTGTTTAAAGTAAATGGAATGGGCTTGAGAACATCACTTAAAATAAAGTCCGGCCAAGGCCCGGTCTGTATAAAATAATGACAATGAATTTATGATGTGCACTAAATATTATGCTATTAGAGCATTCACAGTGGACTAATCAAAAGTTGCCACATCACCTTTTGATTATCCATTTAAGGGATTGCTAAGGATAGCAATATAGATGTCCACACTGGCATAATCGAATATTGAATAATCAAAACTTGTCACATCATCTTTTAACCTGTAAAAATCTAAAAATTGTCACCATATAAAATATTTTTTTTAAATAGTTTTCAAAGTAATAAAAACATGTTATTAGAAATAGAAAATAATTTTTTGAAAACTTTTATTTTGGAAAACACTTTTCCAAAAAAGTTTTAAAAAAAACATTTTTTTGAAAAAAAGACAGTTATTTTTAAATAACAGTTTTTGAAAAAAAGAGACAGTTTTTAATACTAAAAAAAAAAAACAGTTTTTGAAAAATGGTCCAACTGTTTTTGTAAAAAAGAAGAACTTTTGAAAATATTTTTCCTAGAAACATCGTTGAGAGAGAGAGAAAGAGAGAGACAATGTTTTGGTTATTGGCAAAAAGTTGTTAGTTTTGATTATTCAAGGGCCAAAATTTGATGAGTTGCGAAGAGATTGTTAAGTTTGGTTATGCCACTGTGAACACTTTTTTGAAAGAACATTGCTACCTTTAACAACTTTTTATACTTTTGGTTATTCCACTGTGTGGGGGGGGGGGAAGGAAACACAGAAGGCTACTAGCATATCTAACTATACACAGTACCCGTGTTTTAGTTCATACATATACATATATTCAGAGATGAAAGGTGGCAGTGGAGGTCATACTGTTGGTTATCCTCTTCTGAATGACTCCCATTCTATCTTCTTCAATCCTTTTTTGGGTTGAGCTGATTTTTTACAGGGCTCTATAAAAAAATATTTTAAAAATAATGGACGGTTCAAATCATCTCTGTGGGATCCGAGATGGGCCCCTCAAATTTCATATGTACATGATATGTACACACCATATGTACCCATAGCAAGACTCGAGACCCATCTCTAAGGCTCTGTTTCGCTAAGATTTTTAATTTTTAAAAACCTACTGTATTTTTCATTTTACAAGACATGTCATTCTCTCATAATATATCATTTATTTTTCATTTTACAAGACATGTCATTCTCTCATAATATATCATTTTTAATTTAAAAAATAAGTATTCATTTAAAAAATAAATACTTATTTTCTTCCTTAGCGTAACGAGACCTTACTCACCCCATTCCCCATACTATTACTCCAAACTTGTCATGCAAAAGACACAAGATTTTGGCAAAAATTACGGGTTCCTACTGGAGTTTCTAATTACTCCATTAAACCTCAACTTTTCTACTTGCCCTAAAACTTCCGGCCAGCAGCAACTGAACCCATAAAAAAGAAAATTCTTTTTATTTTATTTTTACTTTAATTCACTATGATTTTCTGCAAAATAAATTAAGGGTAGTGATAATGTCAAAATTGTTTTTATTAGTGCCAAAACTCCGGCGCATAAAAGTCTTATACATTACAAATCGTACAAGTCTTTTGTGTACTAGAATTTTAACACCAACAAAAACGATTTTGACATTATCATTTTCCTTAATTAATTGGTGCTCGTTTCCACGACACTTCGTGGTAAAACTAAAACCCCACCTTGGTCTTCATATTTTTCCTTTCGCACTGGTCTTTATTCGGTTTCCCATTTCCCATCTCTTCTTACCAACTCTCTCTTTGTCTCTCTCTCTCTCTCTCTCTCTCTCTCTCTCTCTCTCTCTCTTGCAATTTGAGATGTCTCCTTTCCACCACCCTTCCCAGTTAAACCCACCTGCCTTCCTTTGCCTCTCTCTCTCTCTCTCTCTCTCCACTGCCCATCTTTTCTTACCAACTCCCTCTTTGTCTCTCTCTTTTGCACTTTGTCATTGAGACTTTGAGGTGTCTCGTTAATTTCCACCACCCTTCCCAGTTAAAACCCTCCTGCCTTCGTTTGGCTCTCGTCTTCACTTAGTTCCACTTCCCATCTCTCTCTCTCTCTCTCTCTCTCTCTCTCTCTAAATATATTCAAGTCTAGTGGTGCAAATTCGGTAGAAGGTAGAGCTTGAGACCAGAAACAATGACGAGCCAACTGGAGCCATGGGCCCAACTGGAAGACAAGGTGGTGATGGTAACTGGCGCGTCGTCGGGCATAGGCCGGGAGTTCTGTCTCGACCTTGCCAAGTCGGGCTGCAGGATCATCGCCGCGGCCCGCCGGCTTGACATGCTCGAGTCTCTCTGCGACGAAATAAACCGGCAGCCGCCCGACCCGGTTGGGTCGGCTCAGAGTCGACTTGCTCCGAGGGCTGCCGCGGTGGTGCTCGACGTCAGCGCCGACGGGCCCGCCATCGAGGCGGCGGTGCGGAGGGCTTGGGAGGCGTTTGGGACCGTTGATGCTCTTGTCAACAATGCTGGCATTGCAGGTAATTTTTTATGGTTTCAATCGGAAGTAAATTAATAAGTACTGTTGTCTATTGAAGGGATGAAAATTTTAACCGAAAATGGAGCCCATCTGAATAGTGGATACACAGCTATATGATACTAATTTTTCAGATTCGGCGGTACCCAACATGATATTCATGTCCGGTCTTAGGCATAAGCCTATTAGGCGACCGTCTTGAGCCTTCCGTTTTGGGCCCAATCAGAGGACCCCAAATAGCATAAATATAATAAATATTACGTATGTCAATCATTTTCTAAGTAAGTTGATGTAGTTCAGCGATAAGATGTGTGTGTGATATAGGCAACATTCCAAGCTTGAGTCCCAGTAGCTTCATTTTTTGAAGCGAAAACCTTCTGAACTTGAAAAAAAAGTTCATTTGCTAGGTTCGATTGCCATCTGCGCTGCAACCCTTTTGTGCTACTCCTTTCAAAATACAAATATATATATATATACAAAAAAAAAAAAAAAAGAGGCCCCATTTTGAAACCCCGCCTAGGACCTCAAAAATCTCAGAGCCGGGCTTGATGATATTGACCGGCCACTCGTCGTTGTTCGGCCCTCAAACTAGCTAGGCCTTTAAAGAAGATGTATATTCTGTATATTCTTCGTTAAAAAATTCAAACTTTTTGATAACTTGAAAGAATTCATTGATATCTATTGGTGAAAAAAATTGATTTTTTTTTTTTACAATACATCTTTTTAGAGGCCTAATTTTGCGGTCTGTATATTTATTTAAGGACGAAGAGAGTAGTTTTCTTCTCAACTATTACTATAAAGTTATTGGTAAATCCATAAAAATATGTGATATATAAAGTTATCAAAAAATATCGATCTTTGGAAATGCGATAAATTTACCCTAACCATGTTGCCATGTATCACTAAAAAGAGATTACACATTAGTTATGATAAATAATTATCGTGATAACCGAATCTACCACAATAGAACAAATTTATCAGAACACATAAATTAAACTACGGAATCAACCTTATTATTTATCATGATAACCGAATCTACCACAATAGAACAAATTTATCAGAATACATAAATTAAACTATGGGATCAACCTTATTAGAAAGTTATCAGTATTATGATAAAATTATTATCAATATGTGGAATTTATAACAATTCCCTCGCAAACTATGAATTTTTTTTTTTTAATCACAATTTCCATCGCTAACTTCGGCTTGCAATATATAATTTATAAGATATAAGCCAATTTTGTCATCTTATCGTCTCCTTTGTTCCACCATGAAATAAAAAATCCTATAGTACGTGGGTTTTTAACTTCGTTATCTTACTTATCTGGTCTTTCGGAAATTGCGCATATACCCATTATCAAAATAGATCAAAAAATTCATAATCCACCATGCATGTCTACTCTAAACCTTTAACTACCACCACCAAAACCTTCGACAACTACCGCCTCACTCTCAAGTTTAGGTTCGTTTCCACCAAATTTCCCAGTAAAATCCGAACCGAATTCCCGTCCGACCGTGTTCTTAGGGTAAGCGTGTTAGGTGGTGGAAGTTCTTGAACGTTATACACACCTAGAAGATACACACACGTGACATGACACAACTCTACTCAATTTTTTCCGAAATCACATTAACAAATACTACTACAAAATCTCAACTTTCACTATCCACAGCTCACAACAATCTCTCTCAGACTCTCACAATATTGCACACACTTGCACGTCTCTCCCTGTTTTCAATTGGACTCCCACACTACTTGCACACGGACAGGGATGCTGTTGAGCATCTCCCTATAGAGCAGTGCTGAGTGGCCGACCCGACCGTTCATTTCAGCACGGACGATTCAAATTGAATCGGAGCGCATATAAATCTGAACCATCCATTATTCGATTGAAAAACCGAGCCGTCGGTTGCCTAAATGGAGGGCTAGATCGACATCCACTTTTCAGAGAGTGCTCGGCAGCATCCATTGCACACACATTTTTAAGCATCCATTCCACCGATCATACAGCTACAAAACTTGGTCCCAGCCATAAATCCACCGTCATACAGCTACAAACTTGGCCCCACTCTTTCAAAGCAAGATTAATTCACAACAAACCGTCCTTCGGTTTTTTGGATTCATTCCGAACTCAAAAAATAATCGGAACCGTTCATTATGTAGGACTCGTTCAGAATCCTTCCTAATCAGCTTAATCGGACTCCGCTTTGGATATATATTCATGAATTCAATTTGCACAATAAAGAAAATAAATTGTTCAAGTTTTAAATTAATCATATTTGGCTTCCGATTTTTTCCTAAGTTCAATCAAACTAATTTTTAGCATGCATATTTTTCTTGACAGAGTTTATAAAAATTAAGCGATTCCGATTATTTTATTTTAGCCCGGAACGAACCTAAAAACAGAAACTGGAGTGCACTGGACCCAAAAAACACTGTACTGAAACTCTCATCAGTCCGTTAAATTCACCTGTCTTCCTTCATTTGGCCCTCTGTCTTGAGTTTTGTTTTGGGTAAACAGAAAGTCTACGGCCACCGAAGGCAAAACGCGGTGGCCGGCCACCGCACGCCGCCGGGCCCACTCCGGCCATCAGACGGCCGATCCGAGCCGACCAAAAATTCTAAAAAAAAAAAACGAGTGGGCCTACGCGAAAATCAATGGCATCCGACGTGTGTAGGTGCTCGATCCGAACTTCCAAAAATCAGATGATCCAAGCCGTTCACAAACGAAAGCTTGGTTCGAGCACTTACAAAAGTCGAATGCCATTGATTCCCGCGTAGACCCACTCGTTTTTTTTTTAAAAAATTTTTGGTCGGATCGGATCGGCCGTCCGGTGGCCGGAGTGGGCCCGGCGGCGTGCGGTGGCCGGCCACCGCCCACCCCATGCGGTGGGCCTAGCATTGCTCTTGGGTAAATTCTGTCTTCGGGTTCCACTTCTCATCTTCTCTCTCCTGAACACACACACACACACTCTCTCTCTCTCTCTCTTCAATATACTCCTACAGTAGGAGTCCTACTTGTCTAGGGGTGCAAAATTGGTAGAAGTTAGAGCTTAAGACAAAACCATCAAAACCCAATGACAAGCCAGCTTGAGCCATGGGCCCAATTGGGCGACAAGGTGGTGATGGTCACCGGCGCGTCGTCGGGCATAGGCCGGGAATTGTGTCTCGATCTTGCCAATTCCGGCTGCAGGATTGTCGCCGCGGCTCGCCGGGTCGACCGGCTCGAGTCGCTCTGCGACGAAATAAATCGGCTTCCCGGCTTGGCCGGCTCGACCCGGAGTCGGCTTGTGCCGCGTGCAGTGGCGGTAGAGCTCGACGTGAGTGCCGACGGGCCGGCAATCGAGGCGGCGGTGCGGAGGGCTTGGGACGAGTTTGGGGCCATTGATGCCCTTATCAACAACGCTGGTGTCAGGGGTACGTTATGATTTTGGACTTTGCTTTAGGAGCTGTTTGTTTGTTTGGAAAAAGTTAGTATGTTTTTTCTATGACGAGATGTCCGGCCAGCTTACGCACACCTAACTGTACAAACGAGCTGAGCTTTTGTAGTGTTCGAGCTCGGCTCGTTTACTAAATGAGGCAAAAATTCGAGTTCGAGCTCGGCTTGGTTGTAAACGAGTTGAGCCCTTAACGAACCGAGCCTATATTAACAAGCCGAGCGTTTGAGTGTTAAGCTTGGCTCATTTACTAACTAGACTAAAACTTGAGCTCGAGCTTAGCTCGATTACTAAACGAGCCGAACCTTAACAAGCCAAGCCACACGGGCAGCTTGATTCGTTAGCAGCCTTACGCACATCTCGACTAATCTTGTGGACTATAAACCCACCGTAGCTGGGCCCCACTTGAAGAGGCTCGCTTGAAGCTGAAGCAAATGCTTAGTATGGACGGGCTTGAAAAGAGTTAAAGTTTTGAATTTGAGACCTTGGGAGGGAGCAACCTCTTAAGTCCCGGATCTTGACCACCAACCCAACTCGAAGGACTTATTTGCTTAGAAAAAGTTAAGACTGAAGAAAATGGGAATTTTAGTTCATATGTTATTATATTCTTTTGTGTTCGGATGGAAATTTATTAGTGGTATTAGGTAGAAGGTGCCATGTGCATCATTTATTAAATTTGAATAGCATGTCTGAAACTAGAGCCCGGCTCCTCCCCAATTCCTTTAAATGGAATGGAGAGAACACTCTCTCCAATTCCGGCTAGGGAAAAACTTTTTAAATCACACTTCAATGATCGAAACTGTTCATAATTTTTCATGCACTGAGAGCATCAAGCACGCCAACAATCATTTTGATCAATTATCATTTGATATGATTTTGAAACAGATTTATATTGAAAAAAAAAAATTTGAAAAGGGGTTTTGTTCTAGTGTTGCAATCTTAGATAATGTGTTCCTAATGTGTTTCAAAATCATATCTAATGATGTTCAATAAACTTGATTTTTGGCATTTTTCATGTTGTCAACGAGCAAAATAAAATGAACTATTTCGATCATTGACATGAGATTGTAAGATATTTTTATGGGCTGAGATTGGAGAGAGTGTTCTCTCCAGTAATTGGAGCGGAGCTGGACTCCTGAAACTAAGTGACAAATGTGATAATATAGTTTAATGAACAATAACTTCTATATTTAGTGGGAACAAAACAAATACAGTCGTCAGTCGAATTAATATAATTCTCAGAGACCGAGAACAAATACAATTCTCTTCAACATCTTTAGGCTTAAGAGGGTGATAGAATTTGAAGAATTAAAAGTGCAGACCTTGGCTGATTTGTTAACCTTGAGCGCTCAATTTGAAGAATTAAAAGTGCAGACCTTGGCTTATTTGTTAACCTTGAGAGCTCAACCATCTCGTACTCAATAGGTCCGTTGATGACATTTTGACTCGATCTTATTTTGATAATATTTTTTCACATTCCTTTCTGGTCTGGCTAGATCAGAATGGAACATATCAATATGGAGTGGAGTCTTCAAAGACCCTCCAAAGATTAGTTTGTCTCTGAGTATGCAAAAGAGAGGAATTAGGATGTGGAGAAGAAGAATGCTACCTAGAGCCACCATCTCCCTTATCTTTTCATAGTCTTTTCATACCCACAGATATTGTGGAGTGGAGTCCTTTTCTGACAAGTGTTCTTTCTTCATACAAGAGTACAAGAAACTGTTTTAAAGGGCACATTTAGCATATGGAAATTGTTCACCCGTTCTGTGATCTTGGTTGGGGAAAGGTTCTCTGTATAGGGTTCGGATTCAGGTCTTCTCGGCTGTGTCTACCGGTCCTGGGGTTCAATCAGGTTCGACTTGTCTTTATCCGGGGTCAGGTCAGACTCTCTAGCGTCTTTGGCCTCTAACGAGACTGGAATAGGGACCAGGGCAGGCCTGATATTTCGTGTACTCATCAGAGTGTCCCCCATTCTAGATGGTGAGCTTTAATGTCGGTTTGTTACATGGGTTTTGTGGCTGAAGTTGTGTAGCCTTATGCCTTCCTAAATAACCCAGTCTTGTTGTCAAGTCTACGGGCTCATTGCTTGGCTGCGTTGGAGGGGCTGTGCACTCCCATTCAAACAATTGAAAGGGATTGACCGTGCACTCTGTTTACATTCTTTGTTGCTTCAGTTTTCCTTGTTGATTTTGGGTGTCCATCTTTTTTATTCTTGGCAAACAAAAGCACGGTAATTTGGAAACACCGTTTTAATATTTTAACTTTTTCTCTTTACAAACTGTCAGTTTTTTCATAACTCGTCTAATAATTTGACCGGTTTTCTTGGAGATATGCTGTCGAGTCAAAACGGATGTGCTTATACCGTAGGCCAAGTAGAATGATGATTCTCATGGGACATTGCTGTGGCATGACTGTGACTTTCTTTGTGCTGATACTTCCTATTTATGTTCCTCTGATCTTGTTTAGTTTTTCTTCTTGTGTTTTCACCAATGCTGGTCCTCTTTCTTTGGCCAGATTGTCTGAATTGAACGGAAGAATCAGACTTCCTAAATATGTGGTTTGACATGAACCGAGCATTGCATAGCCACTTCGCAATACTTGTTTCCCCTTGTTTGTTAACGAGGCAAAATACATAATCTCTAGGAATCTATTTAGAGAACTGTGAAGTAAATATTAACATATTATGGTTAAAATTGTTTTGTACCCGTTTTTATTACACTAATATGGAATTCATGTCAACCCCTCGTCCCATAAACAGATTGAGGAGTTCTCTCTTGTACTAATATTTCATGTGGCGTAACTTGCATCTGCACTTTTGATTCTAGCATATGAATGGCACTCTGTTGACACAAGTCCTCTAACATGTGTGTCAGGTAGCGTGAAATCTCCATTGGATTTATCGGAGGATGAGTGGAATAGTACAGTTAAAACAAACTTGACAGGAACATGGTTGGTGTCAAAGTATGTTTGCTCGCGGATGCGTGATGCTAAAAAGGGAGGATCAGTCATCAATATTTCCTCTATTGGTGGTCTTAACCGTGGGCATTTACCGGGTAGTCTAGCATATAGTTCTTCAAAGGCAGCCGTAAACCTCCTGACAAAGGTGAGCTCTTGTAGTATCTGTCCTTGATGCAACATTGGTCTTTGGACTTGGTTTACGGGTCGAATTCAATTATTATAAGGTGTATTATGCATCTAGTTCTCATGTTCGGCATTGATGCACTAGTTTACCATTCTAGAGTTGTTGGTCCGCTTTTTGAGAACATTTTTCAAACATATACTACTACATTTTGATGATGCAATCAAACATCGACATTGTGAAAACTTCGTTAACCATGGAGAGAAATCGTATAAAAGCTACGTTTTGAATGATTAGGTGGGCTTTTCTCATATAAGGTGAAAAAGATAATAAACTCTTGGAGATCTTCAATAAGCCTCGAGGTTCTGACGTTCCCTAGTACAATGAGTATTGTAAATCATGAAGCCCCCTTATAATAACATGAAACCTTCTTGACGGGACAAAGTTGATGGATTCTCTCCATTAATTGCATTATGAATCGCGTCAAAATGTCTGGATGTTGTTGCGCTTTCGTGTGGATCCTCCCATTTCCGGTTACTGAAACAAATTATTTTCTTACTGTAGTGGAATGTCTGGATGTGATTCCTTTGTTGTCTGAGATAGACATATATGTTCTTTCTATTTACCATTTTAAGTGTCGACGAGGAATTCGATACATAACTTTGATCAAAGAATTGACGTAATGTGAAGTTGTTTGTACGTCCCGTTTTAGACAATTTCATAATTTAATTTTTCACCTCTAACGTGGTAATTACCGTGGAATATTGTACTTAACATGTGGTTAATGTCAAGATCAGATGATGGCGATAGAACTTGGGGCACACAACATCAGAGTGAACTCGATTTCTCCTGGACTCTTCCTGTCTGAGATCACGGAGAATCTTTTCCAGAGAGAATGGTTGAAAAATGTGGCGATGAGAACTGTCCCTCTAAGAACCCATGGCACATCAAACCCAGCACTGACGTCGCTCGTACGATACTTGATCCACGACTCTTCGGAGTACGTTTCTGGCAACATTTACATTGTTGATGCTGGTGCTACCTTACCGGGTGTCCCGATTTTTTCCTCGCTTTGAGCATCCATGCAAGTTTTATCGACAGAAGAATAAGAATGATCACTTGAATTGGTTTCTTTTAATTGATTTCAGCGTTTGTTGGTTGTCAAAGGACTCGTGTGCTTTATGCAATATGGTTGAGTGTAATGGCAAGAGTTTCTTAGCGGTTCGGTGAGATAGCTTGATATACATGGTTCGGTGAGATAACTTGATATACATTGCTGAAGCTCTTTCTTAACAGCTTAGAGCATCCCCAATGGGATGTAGAACTGGGTTCTATACTTATAATAGCACCAGATGCAAAAAAAAAAAAACCCCCTCCAATGGGGATGTAAAATGGAACAAATCAGGTGGTAAAATGGCAGAGATGGAAAAGGAGATGGATATTTCCATCCCCATTTAACTATAGCTATAATTGACAGGTCATCACCCAACTGAAATTATTAGAATTTTGGACAGTCGGAGGTTACCTGGTTTCGTCGGAAAGTTGTCGGAAATTGGAAGAACTCGCCGGAATCTGGTAGCACACCCCGGAATCCAGATATGACCATCTCCTACCCCGATTCTTGACGATCCATGGACGGCACATATGCATGCCACCGCCCTGCCCTTCTGAAACTCTCGCTGGCTGTGCCCTTTCAGCTGTGATTTCCCTTCGCTTCAGAGAGAGGGAGAGGGGGGCTGGGTTCTTCAAACCAAAGAGAGAGAGAGAGAGAGGGGGAGGTCTGCTTGAGAGAGAGAGAGAGAGAGAGAGAGAGGTCGTCTCGTTTGGCCGTGGGTGTGGTTGTGTCGGCGGGGAGAGAGAGAGGGAGAGAGAGAGAATGAGCATATCATAAAGATGAGAAAGAGTAAAGTTGGGTTGGGTTTGGTTGGAATCTCAGCCAATTCAATCGTTGGGGTTTTTTTTTTTTATTAGATTCCGACCGTTAGCTCCCAATGGATGGAAAAAATTGCAACAGTAAATTTTTTTTCCCTACCTATAAATATGTGTGTTTTGAATTGGATTTCTCACCAAAAAAAAACTAAGAAAGTTGAATTAGGGTTATAATTTTTCCCTGTCTATAATTATTTTTTTAAGTCCTCAATTACCAGATACCGAAATTATTTTTCAACGGAAGTAGTAATTGAATTAGGGTTAAGAAAGTTGAGGAAAATTAAGGAGGAGGGAAAGTTAGTTTATTATCCATTCCTTTTTTACATCTCACCATTGGATAGGAGTGGGTTTTATTTTACATCCAACTAACTTTTAACCACTTTTTACATTTAAAATAACTATTCATCCCCTTCTAAATAATTACATTAAATACGAAACCCTCGTCGCCGTACGAGTTCGGTCCTTAGCTGCTCCTTCCGAAACCCTATCGCCGGCCGAAATTGATTTCAGAGAAAACTCTGGTTCAGGGCGGTGTGGTTCTCATGAGAGAGAGAGAGAGAGAGAGGAGGGGGTGCGGGGGTTTCTTGTTCGAAAGCAGATCCAGAGGGTCTGGATCTTTCTTCTGCTCTGTTTGTAGAGAGAGAGAGAAGAAAGAGTAAAGTTGGGTTTTGATCCGACCGTTGGACTTTTTTCTTTTTTCGGAATAAATTTTTTTTGTTTTTCGTATCTTTCTTTTTTCTGAAGAAAAAAAAGAAAGAAAGAGTAAAGTTGGGTCTGGATGTTTCTTTTTCCTTTTTTCGGGAAAAAAAATTGGGACAGAAGTATTTTTTTTTATTTCAAAATAAATTGTTTTTTAAGTCCTCAATTACCGGATACCAAAATTATTATTCAACGGAAGTAGTACTTGAATTAGGGTTAAGAAAGTTAGAGAAAATTATGGAGGAGGAAAAGTTAGTTAATTATCCATCCCCTTTTTACATCTCACCATTGGAGAGGGGTGGGTTCTATTTTACATTCAACTAACTTTTAACCACTTTTTACATTTAAAATAACTATCCATCCCCTTTTAAAATACATCCCCATTGGGGATGCTCTTATGTTCTTCAGATAAATGGTAACTTAACATGAAATTAGGGTTCAGGTTGAGATATTGGGTACAAGTATTTCCCATTTACTTTTGTTTCCCATTTGTATTCTTGTTAATGTTTTCCTCTATCTATGGATATTTGCATCTTCATGTGTAGGACAGGGTCCGTTCAAAAAAAAAAAATGTGTATTTCAGGCGGGCATTTGATAACTTGATATGTATTGTTGGACTTATTTTCTATCTAACAGCCCAATTTTTCATGTAAAATGTTTTACATGGGAACAAACGGAGCCTCAGTTTCGTTGTGTCATTAAGACCATTATTTTTGGTTTTCTTTAGTTGAGATTTCCTTTTGTTGTAATTCCAGTAATTGTTTTTATAACCCCACCGAATACCAAATTATTATGTATATATAAAATGGATGAATACCTCTTTTATAAAAAATGAGAAAATGCTGCAATAAAAGTCTGTTTGGTCCTATTTGAATGTACAGTATGCACCTTTTAATTCTTAACATTTTGTATATAAAATCATACTCTCTGCATAAGAATCCATAACATTTTCTTAAAAAATTTAGAACGTTGCTTGAAAATTCATGATATTTTTGCATTTAGATTTGTACGTCATATCCACTGTAAATAAATTTAAACTTCTTTGACTATTGAAAGAGTACATACATTTTGGAACATTTCAAAATAAAATAGGTGGACAAGCAGAATGGACAGAAGGAGTATCATTCATCTGATTTGTTAGGTTTGTTTCTATTTTTCCTACATCCACTCCAATGTTATTTAAAACTAGCGAATTGTCCGCGCCTAAATATGTTCCCACGACAGTTACATATATTCTCTTAATACCCAAGAATAAACACATTCGTCTCAATTGTTTATATTGAGGATCCAAATTCTCATCAACTTCCCATACTCATAACCACCTAAACCAAATTTCGTCCTTTGACAATAATTAAATGACATAAAGGCCCACCAAAAAAATATAATAATCAACAAACCAACTAATTGTGTAATGTTATACTTGTGTTGGATGGTTACTTGTTTGTTTATTTATTTATTTATTTTTATTATTATTAAAAAACATCAGTGTGACCGAACATTGATTGCTACTTAAAAAAAAACAGATTTGGGCACGCATTTCAAGTTATAAATATTTTTCTTGTTTGTTTATATCTAGCACGAATCTATTTTGTCCATGTTGTGATTGATGTTCCATCGCGCTATAGGGATGGAGAACAATGATGATCGGTCGCTCTTCCAAGGGAAAAAAACACTCTACTATTATATTAAAAAAATATTCCTATGAGAGCACACGCCCCCTTCTAGCATTTTGAAAAGAAAATTCAAATAGTAACCTTTGAAATATAAAGATACCAATATTAATTTCTAAAAGCTATGGATTAAAATATAAAATAAAACATAAAATTTGAGGGTTAGCATTGTAAACACTCAATTTTTTTCCAAAAGATCCCCAATCATTAAGAGAATTTTACATTTTATGAGACATGTCATTTTCACAATATATTACCATTTAAAAAGCAAATACTCCTACTTATTTGAAAAATAAGGGAAAATAACGGCTCAAGATGTGTTTTGATAATTAATACCCGCCAATGACAAGCTAAGAATATTTGTTAATGCTAAAATAGTCCTTGGCGGGTATTAATTATCAAAACACGTCCTTAGCCGTCATTTTCCCGAAAAATAATTACTTGAACCGAGCTGTTTTATAATGATTAATTGTGATTTAGGAAAAGATAATGTATTTTTTACTGTATTACAGTATTATTTTTGTCTCGCATTCGCTTGCGTGTAGCACGCTAATTTTAATTCAAATAATTGGATTGGATTCGGTTAATTTGGCTTCAGATCAGTTCATTTAGTACGGACAAGCTGTCTAAAAATATTTTGGATGATTTAAATTTAAATGGGTGTTTTTTTAAAAAAAAACAAAAAATACAAGCTGGAATGAACTAAAACCAAACTTGTCCGAAGCAAATAATATACTCGACGGCAACAGTCCTCGCCGGCAATCCTCCATCTCTATCGACAGTGACTTAACTCTCTCTCTCTCTCTCTCTCTCTCCACCAACAAAACCCAATGACGAGCCAGCTGGAGCCATGGGCCCAATTGGGCGACAAAGTGGTGATGGTCACCGGTGCGTCGTCGGGCATAGGCCGGGAGTTCTGTCTCGACCTTGCCAGATCCGGCTGCATGATCGTCGCCGCGGCTCGCCGAGTCGACCGGCTCGAGTCCCTCTGCGGCGAAATAAACCGGCTCCCCCACTCCGGCGCCGGGTCGCCCCACGGTCGACGGGCGGCGGCGGTGGAGCTTGACATTGGCGCCGACGGGCCCGTCGTCGAGGCGGCCGTGCAGAGGGCTTGGGATGCGTTTGGGACCATTGATGTTCTGATCAACAATGCTGGGGTTTCAGGTGATCTATGATTTTGTGAAAAAATTTAGTTGCTTGGAAAATGGAATTTTAGTTTTCATATGGATCCACCTACTGAGAAGCCGGTGCAGTTCAATCTCAGTCGTTCGCCCCGACGATTAAGGATCTACAATGAACAATGTATGTAATAAGTAGGATAAATTTTACCTTTAGGATAAGTATCTTTTTGGTAAAAATAGGATAAGTATCTTTCCCGTCAATTATTCTACAAACACACACGCTTACACAAACATACTCATATTCACATTGGAACCCACACACACTAAACCTCTAGTGTGTGTAAAGTGTTTGTGGTTGTAGAATAATAGCCTACCCGTAGGATAATTTAAGCAAATATGGACCATTAAAAACACTTTTGGACAACTGTGGTGATGTGAACTGTCCTTTGGGAAGGAAATCAAGTAGTATTGATGCAGGATGTGAGCAAACCATAGGGGGTATTTATGAATTCATGATGTGGAATAATACAGCCACCCATTGAATTGAACATCTGCTTTACGAGCTCTTTCGTCGGGCATTGTTCCACACGCTCACTACGATGGTAGAGTCCTCTACAAAGCTTCACACGTCCCAAATCTCTTGTGATTATGGTGGTGCTCTTGAGAGAACTAGGGGAGAGTATGTGGTATGCACTATACAGATACAGAGATGGGGAAAATATGGTGAATACACTTCTTAGTTATAGTTCATCATGTATGAAAAAAGAATAGATGAGTTAAGACTAATTTATCCTGAGAGCAATTTGTTTTCCACCCTTGCCTTGAGCAGAAATGCTAACCACACAGAGAGTGTTTGCACAGATCATGTACATACAGCTCCGTGGGGCCCATTAAGGGGTCCCCACAAACGATCCAAGCCGTCCATTATTTTTAAAATAATTTTTTAACTAACCATGTAAAAAATCAGCTCAATCCAATACCTCTAAGTACTTAGTCTGATCTTTCAAATTTTAGCTTAGACTTTAGGATTTTGGAATCTGAAGAAACATTTAGACGATTGAATCAAGCACTTAGAGGTATCTAATAAAGTTGATTTTTAGCGTGATGGCTTAGAAAATTATTTTAAAGTTACCGGATGGCTTGGATTGTTTGTGGGGACCCTATTGTGGACCCACAGAGCCATATGTGCATGATTTGTGCACATACTATATGTGTGGTTAGCATTTCCGTGCCTTGAGTGATGGTAACTTTATCCATGCGTGACTGTTACTTTCTTTTCCTGGTACTTCCTTTTTGTTGGACTCTGATTTTATTTATTTAAAGCATGTGTGTTTTTTACGCATGCTTGTCCTCCTTTTTTGGGCTAGCATTGGATGGAAATATCAGACTTCCCAAACAAGTGGTTTAAGATTAAATTCCCATTGCGTAGCTACTAGAAAGAGTACCTAGAATTGTTGAAATGTTCCCCTCGCCCCCTTGTTCTCCCTCTTTGAATTGCAATATTGTGGAGTTTATGTCAACTTCTTGGAGGCGTACATAAATTGAGTTCTTTCTTTCTTTTACTAAAATTTCATTTCGCATCTGCACTTTCGATTTGAGCACATCCTTGGCTCTCTGTTTACACAAAAGTTCTCTAATGTGAGTGTCAGGAAGCGTGAACCCTCTGTCGGATTCATCGTCGGAGGAGTGGAATAGTATATTTAAAATAAACTTGACAGGGACATGGTTGGTGTCAAAGTATGTTTGCTCGCGAATGCGTAATGCTAAGAAGGGGGGATCAGTCATCAATATTTCATCTATTGGTGGTCTTAACCGTGGGCTGTTACCAGTGAGTTATGCATATTGTTCTTCGAAGGCAGCAGTAAACACCCTGACAAAGGTGAGGTGCCATAAAATCTCTCCTGTATGTTGCCATTGACCTTTGGACTGCCTGGTTTACTGGAAAATTTTATGACTTACGAATTGCGAATTTGATTATCGTTCTGTTCATTATTTTGCATTTAATGCTTATGTTAGGGATGGAAGTACTAGTTTACCATTCTAGTGCATGTTAGTCCGCCTTTTGAGCACATTTTGTTTTATTAAGCAACCAAATACAGTTGTTGTGAAAACTTTGTTAACCTCTTAGAGAAATCATAAGCTGTGTTTGAATGTCAAATGATTAGGTGGTCACTTCATTCTCCTTTTTTTTTTTTCTCCCATATAGCAGTAAGTATCTTGCTTAGAGTGTTTTGGGGCATTATGTACCAGAAGTCTTCTTCTCATCTTTGGACCAAGGGCTGCCTGGTAGTTTTGGGGCCTTGGGCACAATCTCACAAGGGATTTTTACCTGTTAAAGTGTTACTTACATTTTTTTAAAAATCAATCTAACTTGTTTCCGTACATATGTATTCCCGTGATAAAGATGAGCTATATGGCCTTTACAATCTCGGTGGTTCCGCCCGGGACAGGGTATTTGGACAAGACAGATATTCGTTTTATTTAACTTGAAAAAATAGTTTCTTTTCCCTTTTCCTTTGGGGCCTTTGGATATATTCTGCTTTTGTTATTGCATTTGCGGCTCTATGAACAAGAATATCATCTTTTAGGACCTTCAGATAAGAAGTGTCTAGTATTACTTTCTTTCTTCTTTCATATTCTCCTTTGGAGAAGGCATGTTTTAATGACGTTTGAACATACCCAAAAAAAAGTTTCTATTTTGCTCGCAATAAATTTGGAAAAGAAAGATTTTTTTATTGGCCAAAAGGAGGAATTTTTTGAGCCTTCAGACTATGAGAGTCTTCACCCAATAATAAACAGAAGACAAGGAGAGTTGTTTAGTCTGCTCCACTGGATATAAGTGATATTCCATAGTAAACTGAGCTCTTGGAAGATCCATGAGCTTCATCATAGCGGAAATGAGGATTGTTCCACTCATCGGACATTTGTACTGATCTATGAAGCACCGACACCTCTAGAGGTCGAAGAATCGCGGTGTCAGGACACGGGGACACGGCGGGATACCTCGGGGACACGGCGGGATACCTCGGGGACACGCCACGTGGCGTGTCCCATAATTTAATATTAAATTTTGAGGGGGACACGGCTGGGGACACGGCGGGACACCGATGGGGACACGGCGGGGACACCGATGGGGACACGGCAGGGGCTAAACTGCAATTTTTTTTAAAATTTTGGGGGCCAAACTGTAATTTTTGAAAAAATTGGGGGTCAAATTGTAATTTTTTTCAAAAAAATTAGGGACCAAATTATAATTTTTTAAAAATTTCTGGGAGTTAAAATATAATTATTTATTTATTTATATATATAAATAAATATACACGTGGCGTGTCCCCCGCCGTGTCCGTGTCCCCATTTTTTTAGAATTCCCGTGTCCCGGTGTCGGTTTCGGTGTCCGTGTCCGTGTCCGTGTCGGTGCATCATAGGTACTGATGTAAATGGGAGTAATAGCGTGGAGTTCGACTTGCAGTTGCTGTCTACTGTGTTTTATAGGATAAACCTGTTTTTTTCTGTGTTAAAAGAACAAGTCTGCCATTGATGATGGACAAATACAATGAGTATTGTCAATCATGAAGACCCTTATAACAACATGATGCCTTCTTCATGGACAAGTAGATAAATTTTCCCCATTAAGTGAGTTTCTGCAAAATTTCTAGATGTTGAATTGTTGCAGATTTGTGGCTCCCATTTCCGGTAAATGAAACAACTCTTATACTTGCGTAGTGCAATATGATTCCTTTGTTGTTTTAGATAAAACCTATAGGTTCATTCTATTTGCTTTCTTGACTGTTGAGGATGAATTTGACTAATAAATTTAAGCAAATGGTTTTCTCCCTCCTAAGCTTTCAGGTTCGAAACTTCTTAGGTGCTATCAACTCTTTGGGGCTAGTCCATTCAGAGCTTTGCTTTGGCTTTATTTGGGACCAACGCAAGTAGGCGGTGGGATTGGTCCCCCATGATTGGTCGAGTGCATGAAAGCTGACCCAGACACCCAAGCTGCAAAAAATATAAAAAATTTAAGCAAATGGTTTAAGTTGAAGTAGTGTGTCCATATAAAGGTTGTCCAATGTAGTTTCTGTTTTAGGCAATTTGATAATACGATTATTCACCTCTATCAAAGTGATCGTGGACATTCAATTTGTCATTTTGTTAATATGAAGATTGTCTTATAATTACAGAAGATGGCGCTGGAACTTGGGGCACTCAACATCAGAGTGAACTCAATTGCTCCTGGACTTTTCAAATCTGAGATCACCGAGGGTCTCATCCAAAAAGATTGGTTAAAAAATGTGGCTCTGAGAAGTGTCCCTCTTAGAACCTTTGGCACATCAGATCCGGCTCTAACGTCGCTGGTACGCTACTTAATACACGACTCTTCAGAGAACATTTCTGGCAACATTTTCATCGTTGATGCCGGTAATACCTTACCGGGTATCCCCATTTTTTCTTCACTTTGAAGATCTATGTTATTTTAAACAGCAGAGGAATTAAAATGGTCACTTGAATTGGTTTCGCGAACTTGATTTCAGCCTTTGTCAGTTGTTAAGGTCTCGTATGCTTTATGCAATAGGGTTGTGTATAATGCAAGAGTTTTTGGGTGTTTAGTGATTCCAGTGCTCCCCTGAATGGACTGGGAGAAATCTTGTCTTGAGAAACTGGTTTGACTGTGCCTCAAATCACTCTGTGCCTGGGCAATGTGCATGTAAAACTAAGATTACAAATATTCAAACAGATGTCACCACATTGCCACAAATTGCATAGTTGCATCTTGTTTTATCCGTACCTTGCGTATTGGAATCTATCCGTGAAGTCATGTTATGTTTAGATTTTGTTTCGTTGTACTATTAGGAACCAAGGTTTTCATATTTTGGTTTTGATTTTGTCTTTTATTATAGGACCATGGTTTTGTAGTCAATAACAATAACAGATCGAAACATTTTGAGGGCCTGAAAAGGTCTTACGATCAACCATCGGTGTGTCCGAATCCTTGCTTCTTAGATCATATGTACTTTTACTCCCGTGCTTGTGGTGCATTACATTGATGTAACTCTTTCTCCCTTGGCCGCGTGCATATATTTCCGTTTTTTCCTACACCTCCATTTTTACTCATTGTTTCTTCTTCTTCTTCTTCTTCTTCTTCTTCTTCTTCTTCTTCTTCTTTTTTCTTGTTTTGTGGTACATATCTTTGCATGATTGGTAAGAAAACAGTGCCTGCTTTTGCATTACAGTTACAGAAGTTTTGGCTTTACCCTATAAAAGAGTAGATAATAAAATTACAGACACTTGGGTTTAAATTAGAGTTATTTGTGAATGCTCTCAGCCAGATGAAACTCCTCCTGGTAGAGGTTTTCCACCCAGAAATGTATTAAACAGAACAAGGGATCTCTCAGGCTGTGAAAATGGAGCTTCATGAGATGCTCCTCTAATGGTGGCAAAAGACAGGATATCTCCGTATACCTGTGTCCATCCAGCAACCTGGTCAAATGGAAACCAAACAGAGAATTAGAGGCACATTAGTAGAGCCATGATATTTTCTTTGCAATGGAGGGAGCCCTTAATTCTGGATCAAGATCCTCTCACGAGATTACCCCTCATGTGATTCTTCATGTGACGAAAAACAAGATTAATCATTGGTGACATTTGATGATCTGAGTCGTTAATCTTGTAGTCCTGGAAGTGTTATTCATTTTGAAGAATCCAGTTGGTCAAAGTATATTTGTCAGATCTTCTGACCTCTATTCCTTAAGTGAAAAACATGTTTCTTTTTCCAGAAGGATATCAATGGATGAATGAAAAACACATCGAGATTTTTACGGAATGAAAGACTTGGATTGTCAAATAAAACCGTCATGAATCTCATTTTGCGTCATATCAGAGAATCTTAATTCCCGTCGTGGATTCCTAGCTTTTGATAGGGGGATATTAGCATATGAGATGAACCCCAGAGGCTCTGATACTGATTAGCTAGTTCGCAGAAAGAGCTTAGCTCCTCGAAGACAGAAATAGAGTAGAGTAATCTAAGTAATTAAATGGCTATAATCCATCTATTAGGCCAGATATTGAGTTCTATATACGGAGTATAAAGAAGTAAAACTGAATATGAAATGGCTAACCTGGCTCCCTTCAAACCAAACTCTGTATGGAACAGTTGTGTTCAAACCCAACTCCCTTGCCAATCCATTCACAAGTCTCCGTGTTCCCGTTAGCGGAATAACTGAATCTTGATCTCCGCTGTAACATTTTTCGATTTTTCATAAAGTTTTCACGATAATTATTTCATGAATTGAGATACTCATCTGTTATGGAGGTAGCTAGGAACTCACCTATAAACTAAGACCCGAATGCCCGACTTGACAAGTGAACCCAGAACCGGAACCGTTGGTATCTCTAGGTTTTGCATATCGTAATGGAGAACACTGTCGTCAAGAGAGTGAAAATGGTTGAATGCGTCGAACTCAAAAGGTACGATACAAGTAAGAATATTGTAGCCGTAGAAGTAAGATAAGCCTCGTCTATTAATAATTTTGCTAAAACTCAAGGAATGATATTTATTTTCGAAATCAGCTCCTCTGTAATTCCTTCCGTCTGTCCCGTTGGACCATTTGTATAGCCTTTTTCGGACCCATTTCATGATTCAAATCATTCATCTTTTAAATTTTGTTGAGAACATAAACCATGGGAAACATTACAACGTTGAATATCAATACACATTCTACTTTAGTGGGCGAGTGGAACAAGAACAAAACAAAAAAAACCCAAAAAAAGCCTAGTGTAAAACAAGGCCTTAATTCGAATTTCTATGTATGATTAATGTCAGGAAGTGCGTAATTAATCTTTGTTCCTTTTCTTATTTATGTTCTCTACGACACAAAAAAAATAGGATTAATCTTACTCGCTGCAAACGCTCCATTGGGTGATGCCAACAAGCCGCGCGTGGAAGGCCTTTTGCACATCTTCCCGATTCAAGTAACTAAACGTTTCGTCTTCTACACACACGTCTACCTTCTGTGTCTCTTGCTGCGAATGAAACATCGAAAAACTAGCTGAAATCATAGAAGTGGACACGACATGAACACAGACACATAAACCAATAATCTTAAATTCGTAGGGTTATAGAAATGAAGAGAGACACATATGCAACGGGGGACACGGCAGAAAAAAAAAAATGTACAATTTTTTTTTTTTTTTTGTATAACTTTGATTGTAATTATGTTGAACATTGAATCTCCAATCACCTATACTATTGGAAATTTATCAGAAAAATAAGAACTGACATTGCTTCTACGTAACTAAGAGAGGTGATTCATCAAAAATACCAACTGCGAGGTATAAGTGACAAATTTTGTTAACAAATTCTAGTCCTTGAAGTAAGTTTCTGACACCATAATTAAAATGACTGCACTCCATATTCTCATACGTGTCTCACTCGAGCCACGCGATGTCTCCCAGTTTAATTTTATTGCAAATAATTGAACGCCAAGTAGTGTACTGTCTGTCGTATTCCTGTGTCCCTGGCGCGTTGGTGTCCCTAGCAGGTTCGACATGGATACGATAACCACTTAGGCGTGTTGGTGTTTCGTAGACTAAACATTCAAATAAAGCATAATAGGATAGAAGAGGAAAACTACAGGGACTAGAGTTGGAGAGCCTTACTAGTTGACTAAGAACCCGGGCTTGTGAATCAACGGTTGATAAGCAGACATCTAGAGTGACATCGTATCCGTCGATGAATTTACTGATCTCTCCCGAAGCCTGATTAAATACTCCAGAACAAACAGGGGTAAGAGCGTCATTCTGGGCTTGTCTTCTAATCTGGGAATAGTTGCATACGTCATTGAAGAGTTGATATGTGTCATCAGATATCAATCCATGAGACCAGTAGTATTCCCCAGTTGAATTGAAATCAGTGTTGAATTCCAGAAGTGGATTCCCTATCTACAAGCACCCACCATGCACATAGTCAGAAGTTAAATCATTTGGTCTGAAACTAATGCAACAAAATTGTTGAAGGGTTCGGATCCTCTCCGGTCCAAGTTTTTGGATCGGGTGGAGACTGTCCAAATCTAGACCATGCATTAGGATAATCAACGGTTCAAATTTCTTGGAAGACTCTTATCGGTAAGTGTCTTTGAGCAAACCCGAACCATTAATTGCAGCAAGGATTGTCTCCTCCGGTCAAAAAACTTGGACGGGAGGGGATCCAATTCCATTGTTGAAATATGGTAATAGTTTTAGGAGTTCTCATTTTCTAGTTTTTACTTACAGCTATTCCCTTGAGATTGAACTGAAGTTTGGATTGGATAATCTGTTGTGCAAGTTGTGGAACATAGTGTCCTGCCAAGAAACAGAGTTAGTCATTTTTGGTTTGAAACTGCCAATTGAGTGGTTAAGTCTTCAATTGTTTTCTTTGATAACTCGGTGTCCGGATCCGGATTAGTAGGTCGACTAAACCAAAAGGACCAATCCACTAATGAGGTCCAATAAAAACCGTGGCAAAGTTTCATATGGATTGAACCAACACAGGAATTGATAACTCGTGGGCGGGAGTTGATTGGTATGAGAGCCCCGGTTGCCAGCTCACTACCACCGCACCAACTCTCCGGGTTAATTCTTTCAATTGATGTCGGCGGGTTTGGCAAGTAGGGTTACAGACAAGTTGAATTGAGCTCAGAAACAGATTGTTTGAGTGTCATCCAAGGAAGAAATGAAGTAGCAAAGAAGACTCCTATGAAGTATGAAGGAGAGGTAGTAATCAATTCTTAGCCTCTCGGGTTTGGTGTAATGGTAGTCACATGACAACCGGTAATCTCTCAAAGACTTCGGTATGGGGTTCTACTCCCATCCGTATGCTACCAACTCCTATGTTAGGCCAATCCATACAGACCCTTGTTTCTGTTGGAGGACGGTGGAATTAGTCTCTCCTGAATTAGTCAGTTTATTGGGTCGAATACCGAGCCATCAAATCAAAACTAGTAAATACCGTTTGCCCTCGGCCTTCGGCAAAATTTGACTCATTTATGTAGAAATACTGCAAGAAGTAATACATACCTCCATAGCTCTCCCCGGTGATGAAGAAGTCTCTGTTCTTGTAATCTGGGAATTTATTGAACCAATTCTCGAGGAAAACAAGATTGTCTCGTGCTAAAGAAAAAGCAAAAACAAAACACTAACATTTGTACCCACGAAATTACTAGGATTTCAAAGAGTTCAACACAAATAGATTTCAGGAAAAAACAGAGTCGAGCTTAAAGTATTCTTCCAAGTATGGTCGATAAACGAATCGAACGAGCCGAGCATATAATTGTTCAATCTTGGCTTAAAGACTTAATGAGGTTCACACAAAAAAAAAAAAAAAATCCAAGGTTGAGTTGCTTTTATGTTTTTAAACATCAAAATTAAGCCAAACGAGTCGAGTAGGAAGTCATTTGAATTTCGAACTTTGTTTGAAAACTTAATGGGTTTAGAATGTTCATACTTGATTTGTTTACGAGAGTATCTAACAAATCGATATCAAACGAAATCCTAACGGACGAACACGTGTTCCCACTCGAATAATTTGGTACGTTTATCAACCATACTAGGAATAAAGTATAATTCTAAATCAACCCTACAACTGCAGAGAAATGGTTAAAGTAAATCAAGGAAATGCTGGACACGATGGAAATTCCCAATGAACTGAAGAAGAGTCCAGGAGAAACGACAATTGGACTGTCAAAAAAGGTTTCATGACATGAGTTAAATCATTAAAGAAATAAATAGATAAAATTTATTGAGGATCGTGCCCAAAAATTTTGAGACCGCAAAACAAACATAGCCAAAATACCTGTCATGTCGTCATCCACTCTTGCATAATAGGATTTATTAGCTGAATAAGAAAACCCAACTCCTGCCGGTGACTCCAAGTATAACATGTTTGCTTCTGTACAAAAATATAGGGAAAAAAAGGTTCATTGAACTTGAGGTACGCTATATAAGTAAAAAAAATACTCCCTCCATCCTTAAATAAGTGTCCGACGCGTAAAACTAGGCCTTACAAAATATGCATGGTTTTTATTAAGAAATTTAATTTTTTTTCACAATCTAATAGAACCCATTGCTATCTATTGATTTGTGAATTTTTTTTGATTTTTTTAACGAAACAAATGCATCTTTTTGAAGGCCTAGGTTTGCGCGTCGGACACTTATTTAGAGACGGAGGGAGTAATTTTTTTTAATAAATATCACTGAAGCCGAAAAAACACGAATGACGAAACAGTAAAATAATTTGGAGATAAATTTTTAAGAGAAGAAAATAGCAAAGCAATTACTTACCTTTGTTCCAGCTATAATCATTTTTGACCAAATTCTGGCCACTTGGTTTAAAAGGCCCATGCTCACAGAAAGCTCCAGCTCCAATGGATGAACAACCAGGTCCTAAGAAATCAAAACTTCGACAAATTATTTCAATATTCGAAAAGGGTATAATTACGCAGCTCCATTCATAGTTTAATGATCCGAGCAGTTCATTTTATATATAAAACAGAATGTGTACCTCATCGCCCGAAAATTTATTTTGGTCAGATATCATTAGTGTTTGAGAAATACATTTATCTTGAAAAAAACAACTGTATTTGAATCAAGTACTTAACCACGTCGGATCAAGATATTTTCTAGTCTAAATGAAATACGCATCCTTTCGTATAAAATAAACGATTTTGATTATGCAAGTAAGATTGGGTGGGAATGCACTCAAACTGCATCGTGCAACAGTCGAGAAGTCGTATCCTAATTGAAATATTTTTGGGGGGGTTTGATGATGATTAAATTACCTCCATTTAACCAAAGGACAAGAGGCTTGGAAGCAGGGTCAGTCTCTGCTTCAACAAAGTAGTAGAACAGAGCTCTGTCTTGCTTTTCATCAACAGTAATATACCCTCCAAATTGCTGGAAACTGACCTGTGGTTGACCTGGCAATATCTGGATTCTGTCAGATTCAGAGAGGGACTCAACCTTGATTAAACATAATATCTGGATTCCACAGAATATTGCAGCTGCCCTGATTAGCCGTGCTTGAGTTAACATGGAGAGAGAGAGAGAGAGAGAGTTGTAATTGGTGTTTGAAGAGTGAAAGATGAAAAGACTTTTTGTTGGTTTGCAAAAAAGAGCACTCGATAATAAAACCACAGACATGTGGGTTTTAGTTGGACTAATTTGTCAATCCATGAGATCAGTAGTAATCCCCAGTTGAATTGAAATCAGTGTTGGATTCCAAAAGGGGATTCCCTATCTGCAACCACCCACCATGCACATGGTCAAAAGTTAAATCATTTGGGCTGAAAGCCTGAAACTAATACAACAAAATTGTTAAAGGGTTCGGGTGTCTAAATAAAGTTTTTGGACTGGTGGAGACTGTCCAAATGGAGACCATACATTAAGGCTGTGTTCGGTTGTAATTTCTGAAAAAAAAAAATTTGAGTTAGTATTTGGTTTGGTTTTTAGAAATGGTTGTTGGAGTAATGATTTGATAGAAAAATAGGGATAATGATTAAAAATAGGGTAATGATTGGAGAGAGATAGAGAGAGAAATAGGAGTAATGATTGGAAGAGAATAGGGGTAATGATTGGATGAAATAGTAATGATTGGAATGAGAGAAAAGTGAAAAGTGGAATCTTTTACACTTTTTCCGGAAATGTTTTCCGGAAATTTCCGGAAATTGCAACCGTACACAACCTAAATAATCAACTGTTCTGATTTCCTGAAAGACTCTTATTAGTAAGTGTCTTTGAGCAAACTTGAACAGCTAATTGTTGCAAGGGAAAATGACGGCTAATGACGTGTTCAGATAATTAATACCCGCCAAAGATATTTTCAGCATTAACAAATGTTATCAGCATGTCCTTGACAGATATTAATTATCCAAACACGTTCTGGGCTGTCATTTTCCCTTGCAGCAATGGACATTTCAAATTTAAATTGTCTCTTCTGGTCCAAAAAAAACCTTGGACCGGAAGGGACCCAATTCCATTGTTAAAATATGGTTATAGTTTTAGGAGTTTTCATTTTCTAGTTTTTACTTACAGCTATTCCCTTGAGATTGAACTGAAGTTCGGATTGGATAACCTGCTGTGCAAGTTGTGGAACATAGTGTCCTGCCAAGAAGTAGAGTTAGTCATTTTCGTTAGAAACTGCCAATTGTGTGGTTAACTCTTCAATTGTTTTCTTCGATAACTCGGTGTCTGGATCCGGCTCGGTAGGTAGACTAAGGGGGTGTTCCCCTTTCCCTTCTTTTTCTAAACCTCAATTTTCTTCAATTTTCAAATTCAAATATAATGAAAATGAAAAATAATTTTTTGATTTTTTTTGCACCGTATTAAAGATCTCAATTCGTTGGAAACTGCCAATTGTGTGGTTAACTCTTCAATTGTTTTCTTCGATAACTCGGTGTCTGGATCCGGCTCGGTAGGTAGACTAAATCGAAGGACCAATCTACTAATGTGGTCCAATTAAAACCGTGGTCAGAGTCAGTCTAAAAGTTTTTAGTGCCCAACACCTAATAAAAAAAAGTGTGCCCTTAGAGAGTTAATACTTGACAAAGACTGAGTTATGGGATGATGGATTGAACTAACTCATTACCTCAAATTGGGCATTTTTTTTTCATTCTATTGGGTTTAAAAAGAAGAAGAGTCCTACTCAAATCCAAGTAGTGAAAATATTAGAGTGCCCCTAAAATTTGAGATTTTTGGGATGCCCAAAGCCTAAGTCTCTTAGGCCTTGGGGTTGGGCTGAGAGTGACCGTGGCAAAGTTTCATATGAATTGAGCCAATACAGGAATTGATAGCACGTGAGTGGGAGTCAATTGGTATGAGAGTTCCGGCCAGCTCACTTACACTGCGCCAACTCTTGGGGTTAACTCGTTCAATTGTTGTCATGGCTTTGGCAAGTACAAACAAGTTGAATTGACCTCAGAAACAGGTTATTTGAGTGTCATCCAAGGAAGAAATGAAGTACTCCTATGAAGGGGTTCACTTCAGCTCCAGTTTTTTTTACTCCAGTCCGGTTCAGTTTTGGACTGTTGTGGGCCCCTTCCGGATTTACAACAATGATCGGAATCGTTCATTCTGTAGAGCTCGTCGAATATGTCTTCCATGCCAAAAATTAGCTTCACCGAACATCAGTAGGTACATGGATGAAACATATTTGTACATGAAAAAAGCGATGACAAAAATTAAGTTAAAATTAATAATTGTCCATTTTTTTCATGTACAAATCTGTTTCATCCATGTACCTATTGATGTTCAGTGAAGCTAATTTTTGGCGTGGAAGACATATTCAACGAGCTCTACAAAATGAACGATTCCGATCATTGTTGTGGACCCTGAAGGGGCCCACAACGGCCCAAAACTGGACCGGACTAGAGCTAAAAAAAACTGGAGCTGAAGTGCACCCCTATGAAGGAGAAGTACTAGTAATCAATTCTTAGCCTTTTGGGTTTGGTGTAATAGTAGTCAGATGACAACCGGGAATCTCAAAAAGACTTCGGTACGGGATTCTACTCCCACCTATGTGCTATCAACTCCTATCTTAGGTCAATCCATACAAACCCTTG
Organism: Rhododendron molle; assembly: GCA_025413875.1. NCBI lineage: Eukaryota > Viridiplantae > Streptophyta > Magnoliopsida > Ericales > Ericaceae > Rhododendron > Rhododendron molle. The sequence goes on from CM046390.1 coordinate 5,436,716, forward strand.
TATCTGCCGGAGGACCGTGGAATTAGTCTCTCCTGAATATTTAGTCAGCTTATTGGGTCGAATACTAAGTCATCAAATCGAAGGTAGTAATTATCGTTTACCTTTGGCAAAATTCGACTCGTTTATGTATAAGGATGACCAGTTAAACTAGCCTCGGTTGTTTTACAGCCATATTAGCAGTATGAAATCCATGCCTGCTATCTTATATTCACAAATTGGAACCGAAATTGTCCTTTTCTAAACCAAAAAAAATGATTAAATACATACCTCCATAGCTCTCCCCTGTGATGAACAAGTCTCTGTCCTCGTATTCTGGGAATTTGTTGAACCAATTCTCGAGGAAAACAAAGATTGTCTCGTGGTAAAGAAAAAGCCAAAACAAACACTTTAGTTTTGAATCTTGGATTCACTTTACCATCACTGGATAAAGAATTCTTGCAAGTATGGTAGATGGCAAGGTTGATAAACGAATCGAATGAGCCGAGCATAATTGTTCAATCTTGACTTTAAGACTTAATGAGGTTCATTACAAAAATCCAAGCTTGGGTTATTTATGAGGCCAGTCGATCTCCATCCAACTTTAATCGAGCCAATATTGAGTCGCTTTTAAGTTTTTAAACATCAAAATTAAGCCAAACGAGTCAAGTACGTACGAAGTCATTCAAATTTTGAACTTAGTTTGGAAAATTAATGGGTATAGAATGCTCAAGTTTGATTTGTTTACGAAAGTATCTGACAAACCGATATCAAACGAAATCCTAATGGACGAACACGTGTTCCTACTCCAATAGTTTGATACATTTATCAATCATACATGGAATAAAGTATAATTTCTAACCAAACCCTACAGCTGTAGAGAAATGGTTAAATTAAATCAAGGAAATGCTGGACACCATGGAAATTCCCAATGAACTGAACAAGAGTCCAGGATAAACGACAATTGCACTGTCAAAAAAGGTTTCATCACATGAGTTAAATCATTAAAGAAACAAATAGAGAAAATTTATTGAGCACCGTGTCCAGAAGTTTTGAGATCCCAAAACGAACAAAGCCGAAATACGTGTCATGTCGTCATCCGCTCCTGTATAATAGGATTTATTAGCTGAATAAGAAAACCCAACTCCCGCGGATGACTCAAAGTATAACATGTTTGCTTCTGTACAAAAATATAGGGGAAAAAAAGGTTCTTTGAACTGTTGAGGTACGCTATATATATTCAAAAAGTAAAAAATGAATAATTTTGTTTTTTCATCAAAATTACTGAAGACGAAAATACACGAATCACGAAGCAGTAAAAAATTTGGAGATAAATTTTTATGAGGAGAAAACAGCAGAGCAATTACTACCTTCATTCCAGCTATAATCATTTTTGACCAAAATCTGGCCACTTGGTTTAAGGCCCATGCTCACAGAAAGATCCAGCTCCAAGAGATGAACAACCAGGTCCTAATAAGAAATCAAAACTTTGACAAATTATCTCAATATTCGAAACAGGTATAATTACCCAGCTCCCTTCTTAGTTTAATGATCGGAGCAATTCATTCTATACAACACAATGTGTACCTCATCACCCGATAATTTATCTTGGTCAGATATCATCAAGTATTTGAGAAATACATTTATCTTGAAAAAGACCACTGTATTCGAATCAAGTGCTTAACGACAACGGGTCAAGATAATTTCTCATCTAAACGAAATACGTTATTCCTATCAAATAAACGATTTAGATTATGCAAGTAAGATTGGGTGGGAATGCACTCGAACTGCATCGGGCAACAGTCGAGAGAAGTCGAATCCTAATTTAAATATTTCTGTGGGGTTGATGATGATTGATTACGGGCGCCGCTATTCACAGCCCTCTATTTTCTCCCGTAGCCCGTTAAAAATTTTCATATGTTTCGACGGTTAGTTACCGAAATTGAGGTACATTTTCGACAGTTAGTTACCGAAATTGAGATACATTTTCAGCATCCAATTGCTGAAATATATGTTTCTTGTACATTTCCGATATGTAGTTACCGAAATATAATCTTGTTTTTAACAGCTATTTACCGAAAATGTATGTTCGGTAGTTGTTTACCGAAGGTTGAACATATTTTCGACATGTAGTTACCGAAATATAATTTTCAAAAATTTTTAACGAATTACGGAAGAAAATAGAGGTCTGCGAATAGTCGCCCAGTTGATTACCGGCCTCCATTTAACCAAAGTACAAGAGGCTTTGAAGCAGGGTTGTTGGGGTGGTCCTTTGCTTTTCCATTTTTACACTCTACTACCTAGTCAGAATTGTTGGGGTGGTCCTTTGCTTTTGCAACAAGGCTATCTCATAGCCCTATACAATCTAGACTCTACTACCTAGTCCTACACAGGGAGCTCTTCAATTCAGGTCGTGCTTGGAATATTATTGTAGTAGTAACTTTTGTGGTAAATTATTTTATATATGAAAAATGATTTTGTCACTCTAAATATTAATAATCGCACTACAATATTTGGAGATGATCGAGAGATCTCAAGAGAACATATATAAGAGGAGTGAGAGAGAGAGAGATTACTTCTGTTGACGAAGAGAAATCGAGAACATGAGAGGAGATGTTCGGTTGTATGCGGCGCTATAAAAATGTGGGAACTAGGAGTGGGAATGAGAAATAAGCCTAGCCCGTTTCACAACACCTTCTTAAAAATAAATACTTATTTCACATTTTTAAACTAAAAAATAACGTAAATGAAAAATAATTTTTTGATTTTTTTTGTACCGTTCGAAAGATCTCAATGAGATCTATCAAACAAAATCCATATTGCTAGGAAATTTTTTTGCATAAACATATTATTTTTGAGCTTGAAATTGTCTTATTGAAAAATAAATACTTAAATTGAGTTGTGGAACGGTCAGAAAAATGGAGTACATCACCCTAATTAAGGGCTTGGAAAATGGATGGCCGCTGCAGTGGCTTGTTTCTGCAGATGAAACTCGTCGAAGAAGAAGAAAAGGAAAAGCGTGAAGAAGAAGAAGAAGAAGAACGCAAGGAGCGACGAAGAACAAAAGAAAGAGAGAAAAAGCTCCGAAGGAAGGAGAGATTGAGGATCAAAGAGAAGGAAAAGGAGAGTATATAAATCCTCTGGATCACACCAGAGTTCTATTGCTTCTGATGTACTGAATGTTCTGTCACCAGAACAGCCAGATGAACGTCAATGAGGGATTGATATGCGAAAACAGGTGATAGTCCATCAAAAACTGATGAGGAGCTATTGAGTGAATCTAATCTATCTTTTCAAAAAATGGAAAACCACTCTGGTAACTGTTCTGATGCGTGTGACTTTTTCAATGTGCAAGATGGGAGTTCATTTGCAATTGATTACTCAAAAGTATCCAATCAAAAGCTGAAGTTCCATAAAGAATTTCAGTCAGATTCGAAAATCGAAATGGTCGGATGAACGACGATGTGCAGTTGTTGCCTTGCCGGAAGAAGAGGTATGGTTAGTGACTTCGATCCTCGATATCGTGGTGACAATTCAGACATCACTTCAAATAGTGTAAATGGGATGAATAAACATAAAACATTCGAGATTCCCATTATGTGAAGAAAGTCTGGGAACCGATGGAATCACAGAGGAAGTATCCTCGAAGCAACTCAGACACCGAAGTTACACTGCAATCATCTGCTTCGCAGGTCAAAGATAATGAATCCGGTAATCTTACGTATGTCATCTGGTTCTGATTGTTTCAATAAAGTCGCTACAAAATCGGATGATACCAGTAATAGTGGGAGTGCTTTAAGTGGAACCGGAGACCCGTCTATGAGCACCAATTCCAATTCTGACAACTGTTCATCATAACTAAGTGAAGGAGACAGCATTACATCCTCTTCGAACTCCCAAAATCCAGAATCCTTGTCCTCATCGGATTCTGAAGATTCCACTCTACATCCAGGCGTGCTTCTACCAATGCACAACCCCTTTCCAATGTTTCAAGCTCCTTCAGCAATGGCTTACTACCATCAGAGTCCAGTTACATGGCCAGCAGCTCCAGCTAATGGGTTGATTCCTGTTTACACCATATTTTAGTAAGTTGGCTACTAATAGTCGATTGAGTCGACTGGTGATACGTACAGTCAACAAGCTAATTTGATAGCATGACAACACACAAGATGGACTAATTGATTAATTGAAGAAGTGCACACAGGAACACGTGGTGGCTGGACAAACATAACTAAACACATCTGAAAGTGGTGATGGGCAGTTGAAGAAGGAGCAGTTGATAACTGCCTCATGTGGAGCAAGATGAGGAATTAAGAAGCAACCGCTCAATTCAAATCAAAGGAGGGAATTCCATCTGATTTGAATTTCAAGTCCAAGTAAAGCCTATAAATATAAAAAGTGAAGACAATTTAGGGACCCCACTCAATCGCCCAAAGGCTTCTACTTTTTATCTGTACTTTACTTTTACTGTACTAGGAGTAGCTTGTAACTTGAACCGTCTACTCGGCTATTTGTTGTAGTCGACTGACTTCTACTTTGAGAAGTAATAAAGTCCATTTTGTTACTTTTCTTCCATCTCCATTCACTTCACTAAGTTTGCTTCCAGAGAAGTCCTGAAATACGGCAGGGAACCAAACTCCGCCACCACAAACACTCATATTCCAGCACTCACCCCATTCCTAGTCGATTCATCGACTACGATCCAAATTTAGACAAACAATTCCCTTCCCACCTCCCAACCATTATGTACATGCAAGTCCTTTTGGATATGGTTTAAATGGGAATTCACAGTTCATGCAGTGTGCTGCCCGGCAAAATACTACTACTACTACCATGCTGAACCCTCGAGCACCCTTTTTCAAGCCAACTTGTTAAAGCCAACAGCATAAACTCAAAGGATCAAGCCAAAATTTCGAAGCCATGTGGGGTGCAACACTCATCATTTGCTGAACCTAAAGAAGCCTCACTGCCGAGCAGCAATGGCGGAGGGCAAAATGGGAACTCTGAAAAATCGCAGGGTAATTCAGGCTTTTCTCTCTTCCATTTTGGTGGTCCGGTAGCCCTTTCCACAGAGTATAAATCAGATCCTGCGCCTGGTAAAGACCGCTCTACTGCTGTCAATCTTTCTTCAAAATATTCAGCAGATCATGTGGAGGATGATTCTGCTTGCAATAAGAAGGACATTATTGAAGAATACAACTCGTTTGCAGCAAGTAATCAAATAAGGTTTTCGTTCTTCTGATATTCTCTTGATATGGTGTGCGGTTGCTGTTTGAGATTTCAGCCCCAATCCTCTTCCTAGATTCAGTAATGGATGTTTTCCTTCCATGTGACGGTAAGTGGCACAAGTTCTGAGTCATGGTATCAGTCCGTCTTTCCTACGTACTCTCTCGCTCCCGTACCCAATTTTTTCAGAACTCCCGCCGAACTAACTCATCCATCCCCTTCCTACTAAACCTTTTCTGGAGCGCATTCCAAATGATGGCTTTAGGCATGCAGTCATAAATACCTCAGGTAGCCCAATGCAAGGGATGAGAAGAAGAAATCGGAGTAGACGGGGACAGAAGCACGATAGAAGGAAAGACCTGGTCTTGAGGAACTGACCTGGTCTTGAGTTCAGTTCCTCGGTCTCTATTTTTCGATTTCTGTAGTCAATCAATTGGAGTTATCGGTCCCTCTGCAACACTACGAGATGGGTGGAGTCGGGTGGGAGACAAGGCAATGCCCTAAACATTCTCTTTCGTGCAGTCTAACGGGTGACTCAGCAGCATCATTTGCTTACCGCCACAATGGTGATTCTGAGGAATCGAATAATTTTGCCTCTCCCTAACAAAAAAATGCTACTACTATTAGAAATGATGCAGCACCGAACCATTCGAAAAATCCTATGCCCTCTTCACTTCTTCCTTTCGGGTTTTGAAAATTCCAAAATTTTGAGAAAGCAGTCAAAATGTGGGTAAAACTCCCAAGAGTAGGCTTTTCCTTTCTTGCTTCCATGTACTCTATAATTTCTGTCCAACTGTTTTTAATCAAACAAAACCCCCTTCCCATGGAGGAAACCAAATCAAGGGGGCTGCACAAGCGACAACCATGCCTTAAACCTTGTTGGAAGCACTTTTTGGATGAATCAAGTATTTCTTGTGCATGATGGTACTAAAATCCAATGCATTTGGAGTGACTCGTCAAGCGAAAAGTATACTCTTCCAACCGGTCAAAATGAAAGAGGAAAAGAGCCAGGGGACAAGGCTTAATTTTGGGGCGCAAATCATGTGGATTAGAATCAAATTGTACACAGAGTAGTGAGCATCCCATTATACTTTTCTGGCTTACCATCAGCGATTCTAATATTAGTTTCGTAAACCATTACAGTATTAATTAGTATAAGAACTAAAACTTAGAGCATCGATATTCCAAGAACTTTGTTGGGGAAAATATATGTTGTACCTTGGACAGCATCAACGGAATCTGAATCAACATCCTTAACAGACCATTCAGAAGCTATAACAGGGGATAGTCTGGAATTTGGGTCAGACGCTTAACATTGCTGATGACCAAATCAATCCCACCGTTTGCTTTGGTGGCACAAGGAGTAGGGCAATAACATTAATCAAGACCCTACAGCAAGATCTTGTGCTCTTGGTAGCCCCATCCCTTGTTTCGATGGGAAAATACCAAGCCCGGTGTTTCGATGGCGTTAATTACATTGGATCAAACTCCAAAATAGAAACAGTGTGGAGCGGGTATTTGGCTAATGCAAATATCATTCTCCTAACTTGGACCAACTGCACTTCCATTGTTTCATGCATATCTAAATGGAGGCTAACAACTGAGAGAAGCCCCTATTTCAAATTACAGCCAATTTCCTTTCATGCTATGACATCTAAAAAAGTGTGCACCAGTGCTAAAAAAATGGATTTAGATAGAATGCCAAACAATCGATGAAACAAGTGGTCACTGAGAAATCTAATTTCCATTCACTCCAATCACAATACTAGTACACAAAATTTCAAAGTATTTTTCAACTGTTCCGACTTCAGATTTGTTGGTCTACTTGCCTGAGTCATTTCCACTAAATTTCAAAACAGCAAGGTAAAAGCTGCGTTTATCTACAAATTCAATCATCTGAAATGAATGATCAGCGGCCGTGTTCTGCAATGTCATCTTATCTGGCAAGTCGGAGGTTACCACATCAGGGAATCGTCGTCTTTGTTGTTCTAACACCTCCCTCCCTTGGGGATGACTGATCACAATTCTTGCACCTACACAAGCTATTGTCAGACGCTTCTTGTCATACCAATGCGAAAGTAATGAACAATTTGAAGTCGTGCTTCTCCACTGAAGTTAAGTCGAGAAATTATCAGAAGTTATGACTTGAAATTATCATAATCAAGTCAACGTAAACGATGCTGATTTTGAAAGTAAGTGATCTGAAATCAATCTCAAATACGTTAATTCTGTATTTGGATCATGGATTCCTGAAGGGATTTGTAGAGATCAATAAGGAAGCAGAAATAGCTTCACGTATCCCTATTCTTTTCGTCCAGAGTTCAAATAAATCAAAGATCCCAACCCAGTTTGAGGGTTAAAATTAGGATGGGATCATTTGGTATAACTTATAAGAACCTAAGTACCATTTATATTCAACTCCTCGACTAAACTAGGACAGCTCGAAATAGCATACTACCATGTGAGTTGGTTTCACAAGTAATCAGATCAAATTCAAAAGTCAAAAGTCAAAAATCAGATGTTAACTGAAAGCCATAAAAAAATCAACTCCAAAATTACCTGGCAAACAACATTTACCGAGTGCTCCAAAAATCTGATCGAGTTCAAAGGGCAAACCAGGCAAGAAGTAAAGAAACACCACATCAAAGGGTGCCCATTTCTCGGGCACATAAATCAGCTCACCCTGCCAGCATCTAACCAAATCATTTTTTTCTTTTATGCAACACAATACTAACAAGGATTCATGGACAACCAGCAATAGTTCGCAAGTCAATGAATTCATTATTTGGTCCACAAATCCTTCGGAACCAATTGAAACCAAAACCCTCGAAGTCTCTTCAATCTCTCCAGCTGAAAGTATCAGATTGATCTTCCGCTTGAGCTCCTCATCAGAATTTATATCACCAGTTTCAAGAAACGACCAATCTTTCTCTGGAAAATCTTCGAAATTAAATACAGCGACTGCTCCTTCTCCTTCATTTGAAGGAACTGTAGCACCAGTGGACAAGTGACGATGGCGCAAGGAATGACGAGAAACGACTGGGGACTTTAATGACAGAGAACAAAGACGCTGATGATTATTGCGACAGAAATTATATTGAGGCTGTGAATGAATACAAAGTGCAGACTGATGGAGAGCTGGGGGATGGAGGAGGAGAGATGATGGTAAGAAAACAGAATTCATCGGGACAATTTTATCGTACATAACCAAAAACGAATATTTGGGTTTAAGGTCAGCGATTGCACTTGCGACTGTTTATTGCAACTTGAGCATCAATTAATGATCCACTAGCATATCAAATCACCACAAATCCTTCCTCTCAAATCTTTTCGCACTCAATATGTCACAGCGTTTAATTTGATGCCCCTGTCATCAATAACACATGAATTGGAATCTTGAATAGCTAGAGTAGAACAACTACCAAAATTTACTAGTACAAAAGATAGGAGATTCACAAACAAAACAATATGTCTGCATACGACTATGATCTAATTATCTTAGGCTCCGTTCCGCAACTCAAAATAAGTACTTATTATTTAAGAAGGCAATTTCAAGCTCAAAAATTATGTGTCTACGCTAATAATTTTTCTATCACTATGGATCTTGTTTGATAAATCTCATTGAGATATTTAATACGGTGAAAAAAAATTAAAAAAATATTTTTTATTTACTTTATTTTTTAGTTTGAAAATGTGAAATAAGCTGCTTATTTTTTAAGAAGATTTCTGGAACGGGGCCTTAGTCCAGTTCCAAAGCTCACCTATGAGGCTATGACAACAATTTTCATAATGAAGTTTTTACCTACCCTTTTGGCTTTCACTTATAAAAACATGTTGGGATTTTCCAGACCCTAAATTTTTGCAAGTCCTAGCAACGAATCACCAAAAACTAACCCCCTTATTTCTCTTACTGTCCATACGAAAAATTACTAGACTCCATAGCTGCACGTAACGAAAAGGCTAGTGATTTCTGTATCCCTCTTTTATATCCACACTCCTATTGTGAAAATCAACTCCCAAAAAGGGTAGTGATTTTCGTATCCCTCCTTTATATCCACACTCCCATTCTGTGAAAATCAACTCCCAGTGAAAAATGCATTTTAATCCAGAAGAAATCAAAAGGGCCGGCTGGGTAGAAGCCTAGAAAGCCACCACCACTATACTTCAAGCCCCAACAAGCTGCTACTGAAGGTGTGTTTATGTAATGAACTCCAGATATATTGAGTTAAGCATCATCTAAATTACCCAGAAAAAACACACACACACACACAACAGAGAGAGAGAGAGAGAGAGGGAGGGAGGGAGAGAGAGGTACCTGTGCTTTCGTTGCCGGCGAGCTTTGTTCGTTTTCAGATGAGATGAAAAGGGTACAGAAGTATATCTGGGGACAATTACATGGAAAGAAGACCCTAGAATGTGTCACAATCACAAACAAGCCCCCGCACTTGTACATCTTTTCAGTTCAAACCGTAACACTTTATTTGAAATTTTAAATTGAGGGATTCGAGTTGGGCGGATAAATGAACTGAGCAAGCCGGACGCTAGATTTTTCGATCTTAGTTTGGAAACTTCACGAGTTTTAAAAATATGTTCTAATTTGGTTGGTTTACGAGACAATCGACTCAAAAGATCATTAATCAAGCCGATCACATAGTGACATTGAGTAGCTTAAATTTTTTAACCATCATAAATCAAATGAGCCAAGTACTAGTAGTTTGTTCAAACTTGATTCAAAATATTAACGAGATTCAAAAATATGTTTCGATATCAAACGAGCACACACAAGCTCAAACTCAAGTGGTTTGGTTCATCTATCAGCCTTAATTTAGAGTAATCGTTTACATTTTGAGTTCCTTGATTTAGCTTGCATTTTATGGCAGGAACCGAGGAGAAATTATTAAGTGCAGTTTTAGCGTCACCATATGGTGTTTTAGAGTTTTTTTTCATTGCACATTGGTGTGAATATAGTCGCACATGGTGATGGAAAAAGTCTATGGAATACCATACATTTGACAGTTCTCCAAGAACATTGAATAATCACTTGGAAAAGAAGAAAAAAGAGTACTACTAATATTTTTAACTCATCATTAATTTAGCCACCAAATTTGGAGAAAGGTAGAAAGTGAAGGGAAAATGCCTTGTTCGTTTTGCATTTTTACTTTGTTTTAACTTTGTTTTCTAATCATTACCCTATATATTTTTTCAATCATTATCCTATTTCTTCAATTATTAATTTCATTTCTCTTTCTATCTCTCTCCACTCATTACCTCTCTCTCCAATCAAGACCCTATTTCTCTCTCCACCCACTACCAAAACTAAAATATCCAAAGTTGCTAAACGAACAATCTCTTTACTTTTTACTTTTATCCATGTGTGAAGAGGTTACAAAGATTAAACATAGTAGATCATTCTTCGCTCTCCTTTGTCACCATTTTTAGACAAGACACATAAAAGAAAACTCAACCTTTTAGTTCTTCTTGATAATTCGAATCAGCGGACCATCCATGCTATGATTGGGTAGCCTGTCTCCGGAGCACTTACCAAGAACACGTGGTATTCCGGGAACCTCCACCACTACACATTCACCTTCCGCTTTGTATGTACTATAAGAACTGTCAATAATTTTTCCTCGCCAATCAATGTTCGGCGCGCAAATATAGGCCTTTAAAAAAATGCATTCGCTTTGTTAAAAAAATTAATTTTTTTTCACAAATCAATAGATGGCAATGGATTCTATTAGATTGTAGGGAAAAAATAGATTTTTTAACAAAAAATATGCATCTTTTGTTAAACCTAGTTTTGCGCGCCGGACACTTATTTAGGAACGGAGGGAGTACAATTTTTCCTGCGCCGGGTGTCATGACTCTGATAAGATGAATGGTTTGTGCGGGTACAAAGCATGGCATGCCAAAAACTACTCAAATTCCAGCAAATTATACATAGTGTATGCATTCAAATTGCAACATTCTTCTAGTCTCCTGCTACGAGAGACCTTTCTCCCTCTGCAAGTGCATACGTCTCAGAATCTTCAATCTAGCTACTACACACAATGGTGGCCATCTCTCGAATCCACCATTTCATACGATACTGACAATATTCATGGTTTTAGTTTAACAACAAAAAATAAGGAGCTGGAAAACATAGGAGGAAAGCTATTAGTTACGGAGAAGGCTATTAGTAGTAGTTCTAAATTAAGGCTGGGTGTTGGGGAGTCTGATGAGAACGGAGTGCTCTGGCTTGTGGTCACACTTGCAATCAAGGTGAACAAATGCCCTCTCTACTTCTTCCAGTTCTTCTATCTTTATCTGCAGCGACTCTCCGATCGTGTGTGCTTCTTTCAGAGGCAGATCTTCCGGCAACTCTATGTCAACTTGTTTTTATACAAACACATCAAAAATACTACTACTATACTAATGAAGAAAAAGGAAGAACCCAAGGAAGGAAAAATGTCTATGGCCATCCGATTTGAGCTTGAAAATTTAGCATGGAGTTATTGAGTTGTTGGAGCAATTTCACTCACCAACTTGCCACAAAGCAAAAAAAAGAAAAAAGAATGGCTTTCCAGAGAATCAGCTGGCTGTGCAGGCATCAATTCGTGAAAAGAGACATTTTATGAATTGCATGAGGTTATCAGTTATAACATTGAGACTAAATTCCATGTTCTAAACTCAATAATGATATGGAAAGGGAAGAAAAAGGCAACCATAATTTGTCGGAGCGTAGAAATTCATGTTTACCTTCTTAGAAATCAGCTACTACTGTTGCTGTTTCTCCCAAATAATAACCCAGGAAACTGTGAAAGCAAAGACTCAAAAATCCTAGCAGGGCCTGTTTTGTTCACTGCCCTGACTTCATTTGCCTGCAATCTATCATCACTATCTCGCCAAAACTTAATGATAAGGAGACTCTCCTCTTCTGTTGATCTCTGCACAACAATTCTGGAAGCATATCCATTGTCTCTCATTTGAAGGCATATTTCTGAGGGATTGTTTGCTCTAAGAGTAACCATGTACAACCAGCCCCTATCGGACAAAAGTTTGTCAGCAACAGGTAATATCTTATCAATGACACACCGACCATTCTCCCCCCCAGCCCAAGCCGAGGCAATCCCATCACGGCCTACTTCCTCTTCAGGTGTTGGCACATAAGGTGGATTCACAACCATCACATCCACCAATCCTGCCAGTCTCTCCTCCAGTCCTGATGCAATGTCAGTAGTTATCAATTCTGCATGAACCCCATGTGCTTCGAGTGTCTCACTGGTCACTCTCACAGCATGAGGGTTGATGTCGGTAGCAATATAATAGGCACTGCAGGCCGCCTGCCCAAGCACAAGAGCTGGAGATGTAATAACATATCCACTACCGCACCCAACTTCCATGCACAGTTTTGGATTATGCATTAACAAGTTCGTCTGATCGGCTTGAAGCGCATCAACCAACGCAAATGAGTCATCACATGGTTCATAAACTTCAGGATGTGAACTTACAAGGCGAATTTGTGCAATTTTGGATGGCATCTTCTATCGTATCTGAAAATCGCAGAGCCAAAGAGAGGTTGAGAACTTATTAGAACTAGTCAATGAGTAGAATACTCGTATGGATTATAAATACTAGATTTTAAAGATCGCATTTAGAATGGCTGACGACTACGACTCTATGAAACTGAGGGGAACAAAAACTAACGAAACTAATTTCATTGATACTAGTTTTTTTTCCTTCATTTGTGTCTTTTACTAGTCCAAATGGAGTGAGAGAATCTTTTTTTCCCTGGAGATTCAAGTTTGTAAGTGCAATTCAGTGCAGCATAAAAGTCAATTAAACATATCAGCAAGCATGGTGGCACAGCCCAAAAAAGCAGATTGGGGATATAGGAAAACATATACTGATATCCAACAAATCACTATTACTGTAGATAATTGGCAGTGGGGGGGCAGCTGTAGCCCCTTTCGCAACATGGTAGGCAGTAGGTACAGAGCTTTGAAGAGATCACAAGGTGGAGGGGTGACAGCTGCATAGAGCTGGAGATCTCCTCCTCAAAGGAGAGTGAGCTTTGGTCAATCGTTCAACTATACGCGGTTATTCCTTATTCAGGGTAGCCATGAAGGAGAATGGAGTATCATAAGTCATGGTAAACGCTAGGCTACGTAGCCCCTGATCAGTTACCAAGTGCCCCCAAAGCATAAGCCGTTAGGAAATGGGCTCAATGCCCTCCCTCACGTGCAATCCCGTCTTGTGATTGCACATGGAGATGCAAACATCCAGACACAACACAACACAAAATAGAATGCAAAGGAGAGAAGCATAATGCAAACAGGGATAAATGCAAATGAAGAGACTTGAACCCAAATCCTCAAGGATATGATACCTACCGAGTGTCCAAAATCTTAATTTGTTAGCGAATGAACTTAACATTGTATATAAGCAATCCAAACACAGACACGGGAGATGACACCGCGAAGCCAGCCGCCCAAATTTCGAAAAAATGAAGCACACGACAAGATGAGGGAGCCGTTAATTTCTCTATGTCTTTGTTCATAATAGATGTTTTAATAGCAATATTGGAAAACACATAAGTGTAATGTCTGGCTGCAACTGCCTTACAAGTACCAAAGGATTTTACAAAGGACACGAACAAGAACAAAAATGCAATTACTGAAATAATCATTTTTAATCCTCCAAGAATACCACTGCGGAACCCTCCGTTAGGGTTTCCACTGTAGAAAAGAAGGAGAAAGAGAGAGAAAAGAACATAATGCACTGATTATTAAGGAGAGACAGAGTCGAAGTGTGAGAGGGAGAGTTACCTGAAGCGAATCGGTGATCGACTGCCGGCGGTGGCGATCGGCGGCCGGCGAGGGCGAGGGGAATCGACGAAGAGTGCTTTCAGTATATGCTTTGTCTGTTGAGAGAGAGAGAGAGAGAGGGCGAGAGACTTGCCAGAGCTGCTAGAGGTACAGCAACGGCTGTACAGCAGCCGCGTACGGATGTCCTTTGCGTCCGTCTCCGATCCCGCAAAAATGATTGGAGTGCTCATTTTATTCAAAATATTTTGATTAGAGTTACTGTAAAACAATAGTGGAAAGAGCGTTTATGAATCATCCAACTTTGTTTCAAAATTTAGCCTAAATTCTAAAGTAAAGTTTGAATGATTCGCAAATATTCTTTTCGGTATTGGATTGAAATGACTTTTCACAATGATCTTAAACAAAATGTTTTGAACAAAATGAGCGACTCCGATCATTTTTACAAAATCCGAGACGGGCACAAATGCCTTAAGTACGCGGCTGCAGCTGTACAACCTTGTTGTGTTCCTATCTTTACTGCTCGCCATTAGTGCTCGAGAATGAAGACAATTTTTGGTTCACTTACTATTTATGTGTCTTTTTTACCTTTTTGTAAACCGAAACTAAAAGCTAACTAAAAGCTGCATAACATATATTCGTGTATTTTCAATTTCCGTTTGACCGAAAAAAAATATATTCGTGTATTTTCGTAGTTATATTGCGGTTCGATTTCGGTTTATGTTACGGTGTGATTATCGTGAAAAATTCGAAACAAAAAATGCCGGGGCTGACTTTTTCAAATTAAAAACCAAAAATGCTCGAGAATGAAGACTAATACGATTGAATGATGATTTTCGGTACCAGAATTGACGCAGGCCGAAGCCCGCGACGCTTAGAATAGTCTCGGAATGCCACTCGGGCGGGGTTAGCGGACGCCACTCGACGCTACTAATCGCGGAAGATCGACACTCATGCGACCAAGCCACACACTTAATTGTGAAAGGAATCACTCACTTCAAACAAGACACTTGCAAATATTTTTCATAAACTCCAGCTCTCCCTTCTCATTTCCTTGGATCAACTATATATAGGGATTACAAAGATGAGAGTACTCTTCTTCAAGACTAATACTAAGAGCAAGTACACCAATAGTTAGGTATACTACCTTGTGCACAGTACACAATTCTATTTTAACTATCAACTTTTTCTTTCACAACTACATCAACACTATCTATTTTACCTAACACCCAATAAAATATACATTTTTCAGTTTAAAGTCTTTCTTGGTTGGAGGAGAGAGAGAGAGAGAGAGAGAAAGAGAGGAGGAGGAAAGAGAAACTAATTGTTTAAACCATTGCTCATGAATAGTGGATCGGTATTTATAGCTCACCATTCCATCAGATGTATTTTAGCTTGCCCTTTTACCTCAGCTGGTGCAAGCTGTTTTTTCAGTTTTGCTTCTGTAAAATGGCTTTTTCGGCATTCTAGCTTCTCCGATGTACTTGCCCTATATATTCAACAATTTCCAACACAAATCTTTCAAATGCTTAGACCATTATTAAACCAAAGACACAACGTACTAGACAGACCAAAAACTAAAGGACATTGACTAGAAAACCAAACGACACTTTGAACTAATTAAGATAACCCTTCGTCTCCAGAGTAAAATTATTATGCTCCTGCATCAAGAACCAAACACGTCGACGGGAAGAAAAGGGTTGAAAAATCATTCTCGAGCACCGCAACAATCTGTTTCCCGACATTGCGGCCGGTGAAAAGCCCTACAAAGGCTGGTGGTCCGCTCTCCAGGCCTTGGGAAATGTCTTCAACGTACACAATTTTCCCTTCTCGGATATACGCCAACATTGTGCCCAAGAACTCCGGGTATAGCGGAAAGTAATCGAAATAAATAAATCCTTCCATCCGAACGCGCTTGTAAACGAGGCACATCATGTTCTTCGCTCCATCAGGTTGCTCTAGATTGTACTGGGAGATCATTCCACTGACAACAATGCGGCCGTGGTTTCGCATATTGAGAAGTACACTGTCCAACATCTTCCCTCCAACGTTGTCAAAGTAGATGTCAATGCCTTGGGGAAGATACCTAGCCAAAAATCAAACAATGCTTGAAACGAGAAGTACCTTTCCATAGATACAGTCGACATGTTTCCAATCTCAGATAAAAAACCAGTAGACGAGAAATTAGTCTCAGACCTCATTCTTATAAACTTAAAAATAATTATTTTCTTCGTTTTGTATGTTTTATTTGTCTCTTCTGAATTTTTGTTAGATTCGAATGATATTTTTCTTATTGATCATCCGTCTCGACGAGAAAAATCTAAAATGTATAAAATTATGACTGAAAAAAAAAAAAAATACTAAAGATGAAAAAAGTATCAAACAGTTGTCTTATTTGTCTAAAGTACCGTTTTATTTGAATTTTTTCAACATCAGGCCGTATTTTATACTTTCCCGATACACCGGAATAAGTTCTAGATTTAAAAGTTCACAAGAACGCAGTCTCGGTACTCCTGGAAGTTCATTTTCTTCCTGATATTTCTAAAGAAGCTTCACTGGAGTGAATCCCCTCTCAACAAAGTGCTTATAACTTTTGTTTTATATATCCAATTTTGGTAAGGAAAAAAATACATTTCAAATCTACTCAACGAGACCTATCTAACAAGCCCCATATTGAATATGAAATTTTGGAAATGATTTGTCCTATCGATTGAGGTGCACTCATTCGATACGTTCTTCGTCATCGCGAGTTGCTTGGATTTGGGTCTGAACATATAAAGTCAAAATGGAGCGCCAACATGAAATTAGCTAACCTTTTCAAAGCCGCATCCAAGTCGTGTTCCTCCTTGTAATTGAAAGCCGCATCATATCCAAACTCGTTCTTTAGCAGATCAACCTTGGTATATACGGTACGAATAAAAACCAAACAAAAAATTAGGGACACGAAAAAGTTTTTAACATCATCTCTGCAATTCAATCACAGTCGTTCATCTTTATATTCAACGGTCCAAATTTTAAAATACTTTTTCCCGGAAAAGTTTTTTTTTTAAACCTCGACCGTTAAAAATACCATCCGACGGTTGCAGTCACTTTGACCGCACCTTTGCAGACAAGCCTGGTGCAAAAATTAGTTCCGGTCCCTAGCACGTGATACATGCAAGAAAAATACTAAAAACTTTTAAACCTCATTCCCATTGTATCCCATTCCTTTTGAAATTTCTTGGAATAGCTTATGATATTATGATTGAACGGGAAGAAATTTATTTATTTATTTTTTTTTTGAATATGGAAGAAATTTAGTTTATGTGGGTCCAAAAACCTACTACTCACACACCCAGGGTTACCCCATTGGTAAGGACGAGTGCTAGACTTAGGGAGTAATCCCCTTGGTCTCACTACTAGAATAATAGATAAAAACCACACTAAGAACATTAGAAAGATCACAGTTTTGATGAAAATGTGATAAAGAAATGTGAGGTGAATTTTTAATGTCACTTTGCTAATAAAACTGTGGAAATTAACATTTATTATCACAGTTTGAATAGAACCGTGATTATAACTTTTTAATTTAACCACATTTTCCTACAAGCGTAATAAAAATGTGTCCATTTAACCACATTTTCCTATAAGCGTGATAAAATGTGTCTATTGTAACCACGGTTTGTTACAACCGTGATAGAAATGTGTCTATTTTAAACCACACTTTCTTACAAGCGTGATAAAATGGGTCTATTTTAACCACAATTCGTTACAACCGTGATAAAATCTTTCTTGTTTGATATAACCACATTTTTTAAAAGCGTGATTAAATGTGTTTTCTTATTTTAATATGCTTTGATTACAAGCGTGATAAAATACTTCTTGGGCGCCAACAAGAAATCAAATTTGAATCCATGAAATTTTGAAATTAGTAGGATTTTACTTTCCCCCCAAAAAACAATTAGTCCCCCTCTTTTTTAGGTGAATACAGTCGCCCTCTTTCTTCTTGGCCTCCATACCATAAAATCTTAGTATCTTACACCTCTCTAGCTCTCTCTCTCTCTCTCTCACAACTTTCAGGACAATTGATGTCACTCACGGCGCAATTCCGAGCAAGACCCTTTGACCTCCAATAGGGCACAACCACATGCAGGCTGATCTCCACCCGATCATAGATATAAATCGTTTGATTTCTGTCTCTATCTTTTTTTTGCTCGTCAATTTCTGTCTCTATCACCATCTCCTCCTTTCCCCAATTTAATTCTGACCGGCTTAGCTAGTTTTACGGCTTGCAAATTGATTTTGTTTCCTCTCAGAATCATCGAGATTATTAATGGTCTTGGTCGATGATCCAAGAGCCTTTTACTCCCAACTTTAATGCTCTTTGTTTCCCTTTGAATTGGCAGGGTAAGAGGTGGAGACCTTTATTAACTGAGCATCTGCATTGTAATAATCAAATGGATGTGAATAAGCAAACTTAACAATAATGCTCAAAAAATACATCACATTGTAATAAGCAAAGTTACAAGTTTTTTAGCAAATAATCAAATTCCACCCATTCCATAACCAAACTTAACAATTTTTACCAATAACCAAAACTCAATAACCAAATCCAATAAGGAAACTCGAAACTCAATAACTCAAAAACACCCCTCATTGGAATCGTCTCATCGAGACGAATAATTTAGTGTGATCGGATGCATGATTGAAACTCGTTTGCGATTGGACATAGGTACATTGAGTATTTTGAGATTTTTTTTGGTTAGGGATGCAAAAATAACCAATGTAGAGATAGAGGTTGTTAAGTTTGATTATGAACTAAATGGATAATCAAATGCTGACGTGGCACATTTTGGTTATTGATTTTGATTATTCCCATTGCGGATGCTCTAAGCACGTACGTAGAAGGATGGAGGAGAGGTGAGATATTTTGAGCCTTTTGTATTCCACCTTTATTAACTAGGTGTTCTTTCTTTGTTTTGATTTTTTTTGGTATTCGCATATTCTAATGAATTCCCTATATATTTTTATCGAATGCAGCAGTATGTACATACACTTGTGACTTGCCGGGCGATGCAAACTTTCTGGGTTGAAGAAGAAGCTACTTGAGTTGTTAGAATATTTTTTTTATAATTATGTTCTTATATCTTTTTAGTTCGCGGCCGGGTTATTGTAAAATCATGCTAGTTGATATATATTGTGTAAATGTACCATACTTTGAAAGATTAATGAGTTAATTAATAAACCTTTCCCTTTTTGCATTGCTGTTATTCGTATATATCATGGTGTGATCCAGAGAAATTTCTTTCAATATATGCTCTACATGTAAAAATAATGCGTTCAATGGGGAAAAATTAATAATCAGGGTACAAAAATTGTTTTCCCGAAAAACAAAATCCACCACGGTTATTAAAGCAACTGTAGTCTTTTATAGGTAACTAAGCACAATGATTCTACAGAGGCATGATCTCTTACTACTACTTATAATCACGGTTCTTCAATCGACTCGTAATCTTAATACATATTCAAGCATGGTTTTACACGAAACTGTGATCTAATCTTTACTTCAATTACGGTTTGTAATACAAAACGTGATCTTATATTCTCTTTAACCACAGCTCTTAATACAAACCGTGATCTTATTTCGTGTATAATCATGCCTTTTTAGTTTTAATATCAGTTTAAACCAACTTTTAATCACTGACAAAAAATGTGATTGAATCTCGCCACTTTTTTATAACGGCTCAATCCACCACAGTTTTAAAACCGTGATTATACTATAACAATCACGGGTAAAGCCCGTGATGTTTTAAGATTATTTTAGTAGTGTCTGGGTTTCAATTCCCCCCGAGTGGGTATCCTGGTATTTAAGTGGGGGTCGCGGCTGGTGTGCTATAGCTAGCTTTCCCAGAGGTTTGGGCTGCGCAATTGGGTTCATTCAGTGGTCTGACTGTAAGACTGTTTTTCAGTTACAAAAAAAAAAAACCTACGTCACCAATAATTGTACAAGTTCTTTGTAATGATTTCCGTTTTGTAAGTGTCGCTGGGCATTTATCAAAATACAATCTTCTCACTTTTGACAAAAAAAAGAAAAAAGAAAAGAAGATAGAATAGCCTACTAGCTGGTAGCCTCATGGTCCGTATTGTAATTTGCTTCGGTTAATAAAATCTTTCTTTGTTGATCGAGCTAAAAGAACAAATTAAATTAATGCGAATCACCTTTTCTTTAGTATCCGCGCTTCCAACAACAAAGCAGCCCATTAATTTTGCAAATTGGCCAACCAGTTGACCAACTGCACCTGATGCTGCAGATACAAAAACATATTCTCCTTTTTTGGGAGCACCAATCTTTATAGAAACCAGCATAAGCTGCCAGACCAGGCATACCTGTATATCAAAAATATATATATATATATACATACATATAGTGTGCTTCCATTGAGAACCTAAGTTGCGGACTTTACTTTTCCCGATCGAATTTCGATGATCCGAGCCGCTCAATGTGCCCAGAACGTGATTTTAAGGGTACTCACGAAAAATCAGCAAAAAAAAAGACCGGAAAGGGCTTCATCCGAGCAGTTTTTGTTTATTTTCAATCGAACGGTTTAAATAAAAATTGCTCAAATCAAGTCCTTCCCGGTCATTTTTTTTCTCAATTTCTCGCGGATACCCTTAAAATCACGTTTTGAACACATTGAACTGCTCGGATCATCAAAATTCAATCGGAAAAGGGAGAAATGGGGTGGTCCACAACTTAGGTCCACAACACATCATCAAAAAGTATATTAGTACAATCTAAGACAAATATAAAAGAAGACTTTAGAATATCTTTGGGTCAGGATGGTTTTTTCCCAGATTTTGGTTGGTGTTCGAGGAGGCTTTGTTTCTTTTCTTTTTTTTTTTTTCCTGTTTATTTTGTGGTTGGGTTCTCACCAACATTGCTTCTCCTTGGGTCGTGGGTGGCAAGTGATCATTGATTCATTGTCCTTGGCTTTGGTGTCAACCTAGTTGGGATCTTGGTACGTCTTTGGTAATGATGCATTTGTGTCCACGTCCCTTAATTTACGTCTTTGTAATCATTCTCAAAAAGATAAATAAAATCTCTTTCTTTTTGCCGATTAAGAAAGGGCACGGCTATTTGCAGCCCATTATTTTCCAAACGTAGCCTGTATATAATATGGTACACAGGCTACGCTTGAAAAATAATGGGCTGCAAATAGCTTGCCCCTTAAGAAAACACCTCAATCAGTACTCCTACTTAACATGCACTTGTATACCCTTGAACTCCACTTACATATTATAATTTGAAACTCTTCACAGATTTGTCTCCCACCCTTCCACTAGTTCTTTTTTTTTTTTTTTTGTCACTCGTTAATTCCTACATTACATTACACTATTGGGGTCGGGAGGGGCCAGAACCGAATTTCCACTAGCTACATCCACTAAAACCATTAACAGAAACAGAATTGTTAGGTTTACAACAAAATCCTACAATATACTTCAAACATCTTTATACGTTAGTATTAGGGCCCACCATTTCACCCAGCCAAAAAAAAAAGCTTGTAAGGGCCCCAGTGCTAATGTGTAAGGATGTTGTGAGTATGTTGTAGGATTTGTTGTAAGAATATGTAGCATTTTTGTAACAGAAAAGGTATAAGTAAAATGTAGCTTCAGTTGAATACTTACCGAGAATTCCTGTATAGTAGTGGAGGGGCACCACATCATCAGTATTCAGTATGTTCAATTTTGAAAAGTGTTTCAGGCATCGTAATGAGGCTATACTCTTCCCATCCTGTTTCTCCCCAGACGAAGTCACCCGTCTCAAATTTTGGGTGCCCTGAATCCATAACTTTGGCTACTCCGTAACCCCTTATGACCTGCATCGTGTCACAATTCAATATTCACATCCATTGCAAATTTTCTTCTGTTGATAAATGGATTGCACACACCACGAGTAATTCCGAGGCCCTGAAGATAGTGATCGGGCATAACTCCTATGGCCCCAAGTTTTGGCATAACTACTGCACATCTATTACAATTACCCCTCTTTCTCTCTCTCCCAATGTCTATATAGTATATAGGTTGGGAGTTTATTTGGTTGTACAAGCGTTTATTGGGATCTCCAAAGGATTTTCCCTTGGTGAAGATCGGCAAAGTATTATCTCATTTGGCGGTTTGAAATTTGAGTGGAACTCGGAACTCACATGATCGCTATGATCAGAATCCATATATGGAATATATAGCACTCGATGATCATCTTTGCAGTAGTAAAAGTGTTTTCGTACTCTTTGAGACTCTCTCAATGCATTTCTTCTCCTGTTGTATTTGTTTTATCCTTTGATCTTTATGATCAATGAAATCTTCTTCGCCGTTCAAGAGGGAGAGAGAGAGAGAACAAAATAGGTTTTCTAGAATTAAGTACGGCTGCAATGGTTAAATAGTGTTGTGGCTGATATTTAGGTTCTTAGTATTGAGCTCCATTGTTATCAATGAAAATACCGCTAGCTTCCTCTAACAAAATATCTTAAATTGTTAATGGATGGAACTATAGATAGATCGATCATCGAGATTTGAATATATAACACCGCTACATAGCGTATCGGCCTCTGAGTATCGGTTGTTCAGCCCTCCGATATGTCCTTTGGATTTATTAATATTACGACCTTGAATTCTATAAATGTACGTGCATGTGTGTCGAGAAATTAAGGAGGAGAGATTGGAGTGGTACGTGTGGGGCTCCGATCAGGATGGTTCGTCCTCCTTCACTTGGGAATGGGGATCTGCTCCTGTCCTTCTTCTTGTCTGCAAAAGAGAGCACGACTAAAGACCACACCGAAGGCCCTCCGGGATGGCCCTCCGGTGCAAGAATCAGTTTACTCGTAGAGAAAGTGGAGAAGAACCAGAGTTAGGGTTTTAGGGTTGTGTCGAATGTACCTTTCACCAAGAGGTATAGTGTTGTATTTATAGGGAACCCTTAGCTTGATCTCCAAGATTGCACATGCGTTTGACACGCGTCGGCTGACATCTCCCTTACGTCACATTAGGGTTTCGTAACCGTTTGGAAGATGAGTTGGCACCTTCACGTGCTCTTCATCATTATCTTTGATAACCGTTCGGCTGACGTCACGATCGTCATCACGACTACGGTTGTTATTCCCACGTGGGTGAGCTGGAGCTTCTGGCCCCCACACCCGTTCAAGGCCGAGTGCAGTAACCGTCCGTCAGAGGGTCGTCGTGCCGAGCGTCGTGGGTAGGTAACAAGGGAGAACTTGAGATATGACTGTAGTACCTTCGGTCTGGCCAAGGCTCCAAGGTGTCTCTAAGGAGACTCCTGGCTAAGCCTGGGGACGGCGCGGGATCCCCTCGGCGCGGCTCGAGCCATTTCGCTCGGCCTGCAACAGTATGTACGGAACCAGGAGAATAGCTAGTGAACAAGTTTTGAGCTCCAGAAGATTTGGACATTAGATGTCGCATGTAAGGATCACACGATAAGTAGAGGTTCTTCACCAGCACTGCGTTGGAACCTTGTGGTAAAGCTACAACACTACTCTTGTCTGAGCTCAACACAATCATGTCCGACTCTTTCGCAACACCACTTACATAGTCTCTCAATATCACTTGTTTGTTCCTTGCCATCTCTCTCTCTCTCTCTCTCTCTCTCTCTCTCTCTCTCTCTCTCTCTCAACAGAATGTTATATATTTGTGTTTGCTTTGGATCGGAGCTCGTCAATGTATAGGAAGAACATGCATGTATTTGACAAAAAGGTTAATTTTTTGGTCCTATCATGCAACTCCTTTGACGTCAGTGCGTACGTGAGCTTTAATTTGCTCCGGTTCTAATTGGCCCCCTCGCAAGTGGACACTGAGATTGGGCTCCTGTATTAGAGACTTTTTTGTATACCGGTATATTAGGGATGGTGGTTTATCCCCTTTGGTTCGTTTCCAATTTTTCGGCTTTTTTTCCGATCTTACATGGATGATCAGCTTCGTTCACTTGGTAAAGTTTGGCGAGAACCGTAATCATACCAAAAATCAAAAAAACATGATCAGCACACGTGAAAATTGCAGAAAAATTAAAATTAAAATTGAGTTCTGATTCAGTGTGTTTTTGAATCCAGTTTTAGTTTTCTTCAATTTTCACATGTGCCGATCATGTATCTACAAAACTCTCATGAACACAATTTGTGGTATGATTAAGGTTCTCACTGGCGGGGGTGGTCCCTGCATTTGGCGATTCTGCTTCATTTTTGGGACCGGCGAGTTCACAGCGGTTCGGGATCCGGTTCTTTGCTCACGGCGGTCAATGATGTCGTCGTCCTTCCGTTCTCAGAGCTGGTTCCCTTGCTGAAACAAATTCCTCTCTTTGTCGTCGTTTTAGCGCCGTCTCCTCCTCTCCTGGGCTCTGCCCTCTTTCTGCCTTTGCCGACCGTCAATTTGCTTGTTGGAGCTTTTCGGTTTTGCATAACGGCTGGGCTTAGCTAAGCGGGTCAAAGGTGTTTGTTCCAGGCTGCGCGTCTCCGTCGATTGATTTCCTGAGATCGATCAGTCCTCTGGCCTAATGGCTCCGTGAGACAGTGGTGTGGCTATGTCCGTTACGGTGGTCTGTCGTGTTTTTGGGTGGCTGTTTGTGGAGGTGGGCGGTGTTGTTGGGTGGCGGTGGTGATGTGTTTTGTTTTGCTCGGGTTTGTGTTTGACTAATTTGTGGGCTTATCCCTTGTATCTAGGCTTCTAGGCCCCTTAGGTGTTTTGGGTTGCGTTCAATCTGGTTTAATTGTTGGGCTTATCCCACGTATCCGGGCTTTAGACTTTTCAGGTGTTTCCTTGGTTGGCATCTTGCTAATCAAGGGATTGGGTCTCGGGTTGGACAATTTGTTGTCGCTATCATTGTCCTATTAATCTTTGTAACAATTTCAAAGGTCAATAAAATTTATTTTTCGTCGTTCAAAAAAAAGAAGGTTCTTACTGAAATCTACAAAATGAACGGAGCCGACATCCAAGTGTGATCGAGAAATGGCCGAAAAAGTAGAAACGGACCGGAGGGGATACCACCACCCCTGGTATACCAAAAAGTTTCTCCCCAAATTAAACGAGGTGCGCGTAAGCTGGCTCGGATACCTAAATTATCAAAAAAATGTTTCTGGTCCTCTATCCACTTTGATAAACCAACTTGGAAAGTGAGCAGAGTTGCTCTGGAATTTGCCCAAGAAGCTCATTTTTGGTCGCATGAAAAATCTTGAGCTCTCTACATTGACTGATAGTCTGATATCACTTGGGATTTTCCCAGAAAATGAATTGTAAGACAGATTGAGATGTTGCAGCCGGATTAAGCGGCCGATTAATTTCTTGAGGAATTTCGCCCTTGGAAATTGTTGTCTTTCAGATTGATTGCAGTCATGAGGAACGTGAGGTTTTCCTATATATACAAGGTGGAATTAATGGAGCCAAACAGATTAATCCTGTGATTCCAAGTTCAAAATCATGACTCTTCCATAGGTAGGATTGCATTTAACACCTACCCAATTGCAGAAATGAAGGGAATCAAGGGCATGATTTGAAATGGGTCTTGAGTACTTATGTGATTCTTGAAATTAAGTAAACCAATTCTATCAGTCTCATTGCCAGAAGTATCGAAATTAAGCTATTGCAAATTCCAGGCCTGATATCAAAAGCACAAGATATCGAAGAATTCGGGGAAAGAGATAAGAAGGCTCCATACATTGTGTTTGTTTCGAATGAAAGTCCGGATGTCAGGACTAAATGCAATTAATATGTAATTTTGTCAAGTCTTTGCCCAGAATTTATGGTTGTTAAAGATCTTATGATACGGAATACATATCTTACGATTCGTCTGGTCTCCTTCCAAAAATGATACGTATCCCACTTCGTATCCTTTTTGTATAGAAATCCTACGATACGATGACGTATCTTACGATATACTCCCTCCGTCCCTAAATAAGTGTCCGGCGCGCAAACCTAGGCCTTTAAAAAAATGCATTTGCTTTGTCAAAAAAATCAATTTTTTTTCACAAATCAATAGATGGCAATGGGTTCTATTAGATTGTGGAAAAAAATTAGATTTTTTAACGGAAAACATGCATATTTTGTAAGACCTAGTTTTGTGCGCCGGACACTTATTTAGGGACGGAGAGAGTAATAGCGTATCCCGATTCGAAACATATGCTACGATTTCTTGTTAAGAAGAAATCGTACCATTTCTTAAGAATTGGAACACAAACGCATTCTAGCTAAATCGTTTGATCTAATTATAACAATATCCAAACCATTTAGAGAAAACCAACTTTCGAAGTTCGAAAAGAAGAAAGAACATATTTCGATCATGTATTGCATGACTCCGGCATGAGAAAGCTCCCCGTTCTAGAAACCTTCTTAAAAAATAAGCAGCTTATTTCACATTTTCAAACTCAAAAATGATGTAAATAAAAAATAATTTTTCAATTTTTTTTTGCATCGTATAAAAGATCTCATCGAGATTTTTCAAACAAAATCCATATTACATATTTTTAGGGGGTCAGGGTTATGGATAGCTTCTGGTCTTTCCGTGCTAACTCTAACACTCCCACTAACCTCCGGTGATGTATATCGATGTGGCAACAACAACAAAAAAAAAAAAGACCATAATTTTTTAACTTAAAATTGCCTTCTTAAAAAATAAGGACTTAAAACCCGTTCTGAAACGGGTCATTATGATAGACCCTACTTGGGAGGCTTGAAATTTCCTATCCTAAAAGCGTATTTTTCATACATTAAACACCTATTTTCATATATCCAATAGACTTTCAGATTATAATTAAGTATAAATATTATTTTATATTATATTTATTTTCGTTAACGTATCTTACGATACACGATACATATTTTGATACGATACATAAAATGAAATAAACGATTCACGATACGTATCCCGATTTGAAAACATTGGCCCAGATAATTTATTATGGGGTTGTTTAGGCCCCGTTTCAGAACACCTTCTTAAAAAATAAGTACTTATTTCACATTTTCAAACTCAAAAATAATGTAAATGAAAAATAAATTTTTAATTTTTTTTACACCGTATAAAATAGGGGTGAGCAAAAATCCGTCAAACCGCGAATCCAGTCCAGACCAATCCAAACCGAAAGGTTTTGTTTGGTTTTTTAGAAGTATGGTTTGGTCATGATTTAAAAAAATTAGAAACCACATTATAAGGTTTGGTTTGTGGATTCACGTTCATGGTAATGGTTTCAAACCGATCCGAACCGTATAATACACACACATATATATATTTATAGTTATATATATATATATATATATATATATATAATTTAATTATGATTGACCAAATAAATATGGGAGTCTTAGTCAACTACTTTCCTAATTTATTGATCCTATTAAATTCACCGGAATATATAGTTTTCCTTCCTTTCCAAGATAATTTGGACTAAACTTCTATATATCACAACAAGTTGGTTTCTACCATGTTGCTGCTGCTGCCCTTTTGCTGCCACATTTCAATTCAATAGTTTAAGAATTTGCTTTGGCCTTTTATTTGGCTAAATTATCTTAAGATGTGT
This sequence comes from Rhododendron molle, assembly GCA_025413875.1. Taxonomy (NCBI): domain Eukaryota; kingdom Viridiplantae; phylum Streptophyta; class Magnoliopsida; order Ericales; family Ericaceae; genus Rhododendron; species Rhododendron molle. The sequence goes on from CM046390.1 coordinate 5,464,272, forward strand.
TTAGTACGTAGTTGGTATTTTGTAGTTTGTTCATTTTAGTAACTTACCATTATTCATTTTTTTAAGTTAAGACTTGAGGCAAAGGTTGGTATTTTACCCTTAATTAGTTGATTGATATTAGTAATTTAGTATGTTTTGATAATTCGTTAGTGTGTTTTGTTAATTTGAATAGAATTAGTTTTAATATAAGGTTTTCTTTAGTTTATCTTCATAATTTCAAGTACTTAAATATTTTTTTTGAAGATAATAGATTAGTTCAAAGTAAACCGTGGTTTAAAACCGAAACCGAACCATATTTAATGGTTTGGATTGGTTTGGTTCTATGCTTTTTTTGGGTTGGTTTGGTTCTCCAAATTCATAATCCGTAGGTATTGGTTTGGTTTGTGGTTTACTATAAAACCGAAACCAATCCGGACCATGCTCACCCCTAGTATAAAAGATCTCAATGAGATTTATCAAACAAGATTCATATTGATAGGAAAATTATTTGCGTAAACACATGATTTTTTGGTTTGAAATTGCCTTCTTAAAAAATAAGTACTTATTTCCCTTTCGGGAATGGAGCCTCAGGCTTCCTATGGATACGTATTTCTTAAGCAATGAAAGAGATTGGTGTTAGTACTTTTGAGTGTCTAGAGAAGGTAGTTTGATTAATTTTCTGAAACACCTCTACAAGCATGTGGCCTGGTTCCAATTTGAAAACAAAGCTCAACTTGATGGAAAGACTTCAAAATGGAGAGGGACATGGATGTTGATTGCTACTCTTTAATTGGCTGCTAAAATGTTGCAAGGAAAGGGAGGATCAGCATTTGTTGGTACACAAATAATAAGTCTACAACCACACCGAACACATACCCATTTACAAAGTCACACACACACACAATAAATTTACTTTTATCTAAATATATTGGAAAATAACCACTTTTTAGCAAAATAAGTCAACTTATTTCACTTTTTTTCCTTCTAAAAAGTGGTTATTTCTCAAAATACTTGGATAAAAGTAAAAAAAATTTACTTTTCTAATTCCTCTCGTCGAGACGAATCAATAATCCACAAAAATTTGGTGCAAAACTTACAATGTAAAAAAAAACCCAAATAAGGACAGCAAAATAAGTCAACTTATTTCAATTTTTTGGGGTAAACTATAGTTAACCCCCTCTAACTAAGTCTCGCGTGCACTTTGCCCCCTCTAACTTTTTTTTGGCACTCAAACCCCTCTAACTAACTGAAATTCAAACAGTCATAACTTCAAATGGTCATAACTTTGATACTAGTGTTGACCCTCTCTTTCTCTGTTGTAATTTGTTTGATCAGTTATAAAAAAATTTCCTTTGCTGAGCCAAAAACTTCAAAAAAAATTGCGAATCACCTTTTCTTTAGCACTCGCGCTTCCAGCAAAATAGCAACCCTTTATTAATTCAGTAAGTCTAAGGGTACAGCAGTTAGGTACAGATTTTTTGTGGGGCCCACTACGGGTCCCACACAAATGATCTGAGCCGTTCATTAAATGTAAAACAGCTTTTCAAAGGTCCCCCGCGAAAAATCAGTTCAATCCGATACTTATAGATGCTCAATCCAATCATCTAACTTTTGATTTAGATTCCCGGATAATGAAACATTATATAATTGGATTGAGCATCTATAAGTATCGGATTGAACTGATTTTTTGCGGGGCCCCTTGAAAAGCTATTTTACATTTAATGAACGGCTCGGATCATTTGTGTGAGACCCGTAGTGGGCCCCACAAAAAATCTATACCCAAAATCTGTACCTAACTGCTATACCCGTAGACTTACTGTTATTAATTTTGCAAACTGGCCAACTAATTGACCAATTGCACCTGGTGCTGCAGATACAAAAACATATTCACCTTTCTTCGGAGCACCAATGTTATGGAAACCAGCATAAGCTGCCAGATCAGGCATACCTAAAAATATTTCAAGAAAATTATATCAAACAGGTTTTATTTGAATTTTTCCAACATCCTCCAAAAGCAGAGAGGATGTACCAAAATAAATTGAATTGAAAGGTTCATAACACATTATTTTGAAACTTTTAGAAAAAATTAATTACTCCAATACGAGCAAAATAATGACTAATGTGATCAAATGATGATTTTCGATACCAGAATTGACGCAGGCCGAAACCCGCGACGTTTAGGATAGTCCCAGGATGCCACTTAACCGGGGGTAGCGGACGCCACTCGACGCTACCAATCGCGGAAGACACTCACGCTGTCACGCGACCAAGCCACACACTTAATTGTAGGAGGAATCACTCACTCCAAACAAGACACACTTGCAAATATTTTTCATAAACTCCAACTCTCCCATCTCATTTCCTTGGATCAATTATATATAGGGATTACAGAGATGAGAGTACTCTTCTTCAAGACTAATACTAAATATTCAACAATTTCCAACACAAACCTTTCAAATGTCTAGACCACTATTAAACCAAAGACACAACGTACTAGATAGATCAAAAATTAAAGGACATTGACTAGAAACCAAAAGACACTTTGAACTAATTAAGATAACCCTTCGTTTCCAAAGTAAAATTATTATGCTCTTGCATCAAGAACCAAACACGTCGACGGGAAGAGAATTAGGGTGTGAAAATCATTCTCGAGCAATCGCAACAATCTGTTTCCCGACATTGCGACCAGTGAAAAGCCCTATAAAGGATGATGGTCCGCTCTCTAGGCCTTGGGAAATGTCTTCAACGTACACAATTTTTCCTTCTCGGATATACGACAACATTGTGTCAAGGAACTCAGGGTAAAGCGGATAGTAATCGGGAACAAAAAATCCTTCCATCCGAACGCGCTTGTAGACGAGGCACATCGTGTTCTTCACTCCATCAGGTTGCTCGAGATTGTACTCGGAGATCTTTCCACTGACAACAATACGGCCGTGGATTCGCATATTGAGAAGTACATTGTCTAACATCTTCCCTCCAACGTTGTCAAAGTAGATGTCAATGCCTTGGGGAAGATACCTAGCCAAAAATCAAACAATGCTTGAAACCAGAAGCACCTTTGAATAGATACAGTCGATCGACATGTTTCCAATCTCGAAAACCATTAGACAATTGGGTTGTTTGGCCTAGCCAAATGTCTTATTTTTTTGTTCTTTTGTTAATTTTCTTGAGGATTGTTGCCTCGTTATATTGAGAGGAATCTAAAAAATAAAAAATTATGATCGAAATTCAAATCTTTTTGAATAAAGACAAAAATAAGCCAATAAGTCAATTTTTTTGTCTTTATTGTTAACAGAAGATATTATGTTACCATGTTTTCTAGGTTTCTTCCTGTTTAGGCTAGGTTAATATCTATGTTTCCATGTTATGCGTATTTTCTTTATTGGTTTGGATTTCTTGGTTATCAACTTTTGAAGACTATATAAAGGCGTGTTAGACGTACAGTAGACACAATCAGTAACACATCATTTCGCTTTTCTTCACATTTATTCAAAAAAGCTGGGTTTCAATTATAATAATTTACATTTTAGATTTCTCTCGTCTTAACAAAGCAATAATCCAAAAAAAAAAAATCCCAACAAATGTGAAAAAAAATTTGAATAATGACAAAAATAAATAACGTGGTCAGCTTGGAATGCAGTTAGGAACTAACCTTTTCAAAGCCGCATCCAAGTCGTCTTCCTCCTTATAATTGAAAGCCGCATCAAATCCAAACTTATTCTTCAGCAGATCAACCTTGTTATATACGGTGCGAATAAAAACCAAAGAAAAAGTTAGTTCCAGTCCCTAGCTAGCTAGCACCAGCAGATACACGCAAGAAAAATACAATAAAATTTTAAACCTCATTCCCATTGTATCCCATTCCTTTGGAAATTTCTTGGAATAGCTTATGATATTATGATCGAATCGGAAGAAATTTAATTAGTTTATGTAAGTGACATTAGGATAAAATTATAAGAGCGTATTTTGAAATTACGGGATGAAGGCGTACGTATTATCGAATACGGATGACCTTTTAGGCTCTCTTAATTAATAAAAAAAAATCCAGATTGACCGGTTTACCTTGGTATGTAGTAAAGATAGAGATTATAGATCAATAGCAACTAGCTAGTAGCCTAATGGTTCATATTGTAATTTGTTTCGGTTAATAAAAAAATTTCTTTGCTGAGCCAAAAAAATGAAATAAAATATATAATTGCAAATTAATCACCTTTTCTTTAGTACTCGCGCTTCCAACAACATAGCAGCCCATTAATTTTGCAAACTGCCCAACCAGTTGGCCAACTGCACCTGATGCTGCAGATACAAAAACATATTCTCCTTTCTTGGGAGCACCAATCTTATAGAAACCAATATAAGCTGTCATACCAGCCAGACCTGTATATATATATATATATATATATAAAGAAAAAATATGTATAAGAATTAATACCACAAGAGGATTTATATCAGGGTCTCCGAGTATGCAACGTACAAATACACATCAAAAAGTATATTAGTACAATCTAAGATCAAGTATAAAAGAAGACTTAGAATATGTTATTTCACTCTCCTATTTCAACAGTCTAGAATATATACATGGATATATGTATAGGGATGATCACATCAAGAAATTCTAAGGGGTATGCATGGATATGCCCTGCGGAGTGCGGATGGTAATAAAAGGCAGCACTCATTTATGTTATATTAATTTGACTATGAAACCTGCTGCTGTTGCTCAACAGTTTGGATCGATCAAATCTGCTATTGCTTCTTTGGGATCTGGATGTTTTTGTCGGATTTTGGTTTGTGTTCGAGGCTATTAGGCTTTGTTTCTTTTCTGTTTATTTTGTGGTTGGCTTCTCACCAGCATTGCTTCTCTTTGGGTCGTGGGTGGCAAGGGATTATCCTTGGCCTTGGCCTTGGTGCCAACCTAGTTGGGATCTTGAACGTCTTTGGTAATGATGCCTTTGTTGCCACATTCCTGTTAGTCTTTGTAATCATTTTTCAAGATAAATAAAATCTCTTCTTTCGCGGATTAAAAAAAAAAACGCATCAGTCCAAGTTAACATGCACTTTAGTACATATTATGATTTGAAACACTTCACAACTTATCTCCCACCCTTCCACTAGTTCACACCACTACATAACCGAACTTTCACTAGCTGCATCCACTAAAACCATTAACAGAAACAAAATCGCAAGACTTACTACAACATCCTTACCCGTCAGTACTAGGGCCCATCATTTCGCTCAGCCAAAAAAAAGAATATTGTAAGGGTCTCAGTGCTAACATATAACGATGTTGTGAGTATGTTGTAAGATTTTATTGTAAGCCTAACATTTTTGCAACAGAAAATACATAATTAAAATTTAGCTCTAGCTGAATACTTACCTAGGATTCCTGTATAGTAGTGGAGGGGCACTACATCATCTGTATGTTCAATTTTGAAAAGTGTTTCAGGCGTCGTAATGAGACTATACTCTTCCCATCCAGTTATTCCCCAGACAAAGTCACCCGTTTCAAATTTTGGGTGCCCTGAATCCATGACTTTAGCTACTCCGTGACCCGTAATGACCTGCATCGCGTCACAATTCAATATTCACATCTATTACTATTTTTTTTGATAACTGAATGTCCGGATTAGTTTGCACACACCTCGATTATATAATTACGAGGCCTTGAAGGTAACCATCAGGCATAATGCTCAGTGGCCCCAAGGTTTGGCATAACGACCGCATAACTATTACTACTACCCCTCTCTCTCTCTCTCTCTCTCTCTCTCTCTCTCTCTCTCTCTCTCTCTCTCTCTCTCTCTCTCTCTCTCTCTCTCTCTCTCTCTCAATGTCTATATAGTATATACGTTTGTGTTGTGTACACAAATATACATCGGGGACGGAAAATGCTACAATACACACTCTTGTTTGGGTGTGTATCAGATGTACCCCCAAACTGTTTTGATTCTCATAAGAAAAATGTTATGAATTGTGTTACTGAAAAGTTATGATTATGGTATAAAAGTTACGAGACGCACCAAAATGTTATGATCCTAGTGAAAATGTAACGAATATATCCTAAATTTTATGAATTCTATGGCTGAAAATTACTTCTTTTAATATAAAAGTTACGAGATGCATCAAAATGTTATGAATCATAGTGAAAATGCTATGAACCCTTTTGCTGAAAGGTTACGAGTTTTAGAACAAAAGTTATGAAACACACAAAGATATTATGAATGAATCATATATTAGGTGCATATAGTACACATTTTTAAAGGATGTATTGTAGCCTTTCCCGAAAAAGGGGGAAAGAAATGCAACTCCATGAGTATAGTGCGCCTACCACATGGCTGCCACTAGTGGCAGAGCCAGGATTTTGAACGCATCGGGGGATAGACATATATATATATTTTTTTTATCGATATACTTGTTATATCATAAAGTTTTTATTTTTGAATTAATATATTACATTTGTATATTAAATTGATTCTAACTTAATACAGTTAAAGTATACCAATCATCTTATTTTTTTCTTTAGGCTACTTCAACTGTCATATGCTTAACACACACAAACACTTTACACATACACTCACATCTTTGGTGAGTCCCACACACACTTGAGGTAGTGTCGCATGCCCCAATGTGAATGTAAGTGGATTTATATAAGTATTTGTGATTGTAAAATATCGTATTTTTTATTTATTTGTGTAAGTGTTTATGGTTGTAGAATGATTGTATTCAGATCTGAATATATAACATCGCTATGAAGCGTATCAGCCGCTACGTATCAGTTGTTCAGACCTCCGCTCGGACACTCCGATGCGTCCTCTGAATTCATTAATATCACAACCTTGAATTTTATATATCGAAAATGATATTGGTACCGACGGGGTCGATACCGAAATTGTAGGGACGGCCGCGCCGGGCCGTCTCCGGCCACCGGACGACAGATCCGATCCGTCCAAAAATTCTGTTAAAAAAAAAAACGAGGGAGCCTACGCGAGAATCAACGGCATCCGAGGTGTGTAAGGTGTTTGATCCGAGCACCCATTTTTCATGTATATATGTATATACATGTATATATACGAAAAAGAGGTGCTCAGATCAAGCACTCTACACACCTCGGATGCCGTTGATTTCAGCGTAAGCCCCCTCGTTCTTTTTTTTATAGAATTTTTGGACGGCTCGGATCGGTCGTCCGGTAGCCCGAGACGGCTCGGCACGGCCGTCGGTGCATTTTCCGTACGCTATTGGTCGGTACCAATAGCATTACTCTTTTATATATACGTGCATATATATGTGTGTCGAGAAATTAATTAAGGAGGAGAGATTGGAGTGGTACGTACGGAACCGGGAGAATAGCTATTAAGGACCGTTAGAGTAGATTTGGTCATTAGAAGTCGCATGTAAGGATCACATGATAAGTAGAGGTTCTTCACCACCACTGCATTGGAACCTTGTGGCAAAGCTACAACACTACTCTTGTCTGAGCTCGACACAATCATGTCCGACTCTTTCGGAACACCACTTACATAGTCTCTCAATATCACTTGTTTGTTCCTCGCCATCTCTCTCTCTCTCTCTCTCTCTCTCTCTCTCTCTCTCAATTCAGAATGTTTGTATAAATTATGTTTGTGTTTGCTTTGGATCGGAGCTCGCCAATATATAGGAAGAACATGCACGTGTTTGAGAAAAAGATTTTCGAATTTACCCACACAAAAAAAAAAAAAAAGGTTTTCGATCTGGTCCTATTAACTCCTTTGAGGCCAATCTGTATGGGGAGCAGGGACGGAACCTGAATTTCGCAAACGCGGGAGCCGGACTATAAACAACAAGATTTTGGCTTTGTTCGTTTCACAGTTTAGTTTTAGTTTTAGTTTTGTTTTCAATCATTATCTTATTTCTTTCTCCAATCATTACCCTATCTTTTCAATTATTACTTTCTCATCTCTCTCTATCTCTCTAATCATTACCCATATTTTCAATCATTACTCTATTTCTCTCTCTACCCACCACCAAAACTAAACTAAACTAAACTCTCAACCAAACACAACCTTTGAAATTTCAAGGTTCAAAAATCTAATAGTTTGTTTGGTTGAGGTTTTGAGAGAGGTTTTTCGGATAGTAAGTGGAGAGAGATAAAAAGAGAAATGAAATTAATAATTGAAAGAAAAACTTATGAGAGATCGTAGCACAAAGAGAGAAATTGGGTTTTGGGACACAAATTGAGCACATTTTTCGAGAATTTGTTAACACCCAACATAAAATACAATATCTAGATGTTCTTGACAAACAAAAAAAAATACTAATATTAATTTGATATTTTTTTTTAAAAAAAAATCCCGAAACAACGCAGGGGCCATGGCCCCCGTATGCCGCTAGCTAGCTCCGTCTCTGACGGGGAGCTTTGCTCCGGTTTTGATCGGCCCTCTTGCAAGTGAACAGTGAAATTGGACACTCAAATTGTGCGTAAGCTAACCCGGATGTGTGAATTGTCATAAAAGGTTCCTGGTTCTCCACCTACTTTGCAGGCATGCATCATGGTACACATGAAAGAAACAAGAGAGAGAGAGCATCATGGTACACATGAAAGAAACAAGAGAGAGAGAGAGAGAGAAAGAGACAAAACAATGCTGCCTTAAAGTCTTTCGTATTCTTGCTTTTGATTATTGGTTCACAGCCAACGATAGCTATGTCGAACGTCCACAGCCACAGGCGTCACATCAATATTAAGAATGAAATTCAAATCCTAGGATGTCCAAAAGTTAGTTGGAGCTTTGGCCTCGGTTCAGTAAAAATTTACAATTTCATTCATCCGTTTATTTTGTAGAGTTCGGCAATAATCTTAAGCATACCAAAAATTGTGTTTATTAAATTTTAATAGGTAAATGATCAACAAACGTGAAAAATTAAGAAAACCAAAATTGGGTTCAAAAACACACTAAATCGGAACACAATTTTAGTTTTTTTTTTAATTTTCACGTGTGCCAATCATTTATCAAATAAAGTCCGATGTACACGATTTTTTATATTATTAAGGTTCTCGTCAAACTCAACAAAATTAACGGAGCCGATAATCAAAATATGATAGAAAAATGACCAAAAAATGAGAAACTGACCGAAAGAAGATACCACCACGGAATACATAAAAATTTCTCAAAACAGTAACACCACGTACGTGACACATTGATGTGATGTCACTGTTTCAGCCGCATGTGCTTGGCTCAGTGCGGAGTGCGATTGATTAGGTAACCCACGTGGTATGCCCCATCTCATGCTCTGCACCCCATAGTATATTACGAAAATGATTGAGGTACCGACCCGTGAAATCAATATATCGTAAATGTGTTTGTGTAATTCTCTTGTGAGTTTCATACATTATAAATGTGTGATCAATACTTCTCTACTCTACACTTTTTGGCTAAAATTATGATAAAATAAGAGCGTATTTTGAAGTCAAGGGACGAAGGCGTATTACGTGCAATCAAAGGCATGCGGATCACCTTTTAGGCTCCCTTGACTAATAAAATCCAGATTGACCGGTTCACCTGGGTAGTAAAGATAGAATGGCAACTAGTAGCCTAACGTTCATGTTGTAATTTGTTTCCGTTAACAAAAACTTTCTTTGCTGAGCCAAAAAAAAATTAAAAATAAAAATTGCGAATCACCTTTTCTTTATTGCTCACGCTTCCGGCCAACGACATAGCAACCCATCATTTTTGCAAACTGTCCAACCAGTTGACCAACTGCACCTGATGCTGCAGATACAGAAACATATTCTTCTTTCTTGGGAGCACCAATCTTATAGAAACCAACATAAACTGCCAGACCAGGCATACCTAAATATATATACCGAGAAAACATATGTATAGGGATGAACATCAAGAAATTCTAGCGGGTATGGATATGCCCTGCGGACGGTAATGAAAGGCAGTCATGTTTAGACAATGAAACCCGCTGCTGATGATCAGTACAGTTTGGATCAAATCTGCTACTGCTTCTTCGGGTCTGGCTGTTTTTGCCAGATTAATTCGGTTTATGTTCGAGGCTCTTAGGCTTTTGTTTCTTTTGTCTGTTTATTTATTTTGTGGTTGGCTTCTCACAAACATGGCTTCTCTTTGGGTCGTGAGTGGCAAGGGATTGTCCTTTGGCCTTCCTTGGCCTGCTAACCTAGTTGGGATCTTGGATGTCTTTACTCTTTAGTAATGATGCTTTTGTCCCACGTTTCTTTTAATCTTTGTAATCATTTTCAAAGATAAATAAAATCTCTTCTCTTGCCGATAAAAACAAAAAAAAACTCATCACTCCTAGTTAACAGGCGCCATACCCTTGAACTCCACTTACATATTATAATTTGAAACTCTTCGCCGTTCAAAATAATAATAATAATAATAATTTGAAACTCTTCACAACTTATCTCCCACCCTTCCACTATTTCACACCACTACATAACCGAACTTAATTCCACTAGCTGGATCCATGTTAAAACCATTGACAGAAAAGACATAAGCAAAATGTAGCTCCAGCTGAATACTTACCGAGGATTCCTGTATAGTAGTGGAGGGGTACAGCATCATCAGTATGTTCAATTTTGAAAAGTGTTTTTGGCGTCGTAATGAGACTGTACTCTTCCCATCCAATTTTTCCCCAAACGAAGTCAGCCGTCTCGAATTTTGGGTGCCCTGAATCCATGACTTTAGCTACTCTGTAACCCCTTATGACCTGCATTACATCATATTCACATCTATTACAATTTCCTTTTTTTTGTAACCGGATGTCCGGACTAGCTAACTTACGCCCACCTCAACTAATTACTGGGCCCTGAAGGTAACCATTGGGCATAATGCCCGATGACCCCAAAGTTTGGCATAACGAGTACCGCACATCTATTACAATAACCCCTCTTTCTCTCTTAATGTCTATATAGTAGTATATATACGTTTGTGTTGTGTACACATGCACAGGGTAAAAGAAATGCAACTCCATGAGTATAGTGTGCCTACCACACAGCTGCCACTCCATTTGCTTTTCCCATTGTTTGCTTTTTTGACTTGTTTGGAGTTTATTTGGTTGTGTCGTTTATTGGGATCTCCAAATGATTCGTCCTTGTTGAAGATGGCCTAGCAATATCTCATTTGAAGGTTTGAAATCCGAGTGCAACTTGGGACTCACATGATCGCTTACTTTATACTCATCTGATCAAAATCAATTGGTAATGAGTGAAAAGATCCCAAATATTATTAAGTGATTATTTATTCCACTCTCAAGCAATGTAGGACTCTATTTTCTTAACATCCCCCCTCACGTGCAGTCGCGTTTGAGGTCTGTTACGTGTGGCCACTTTTTGGGTCCTATCACCAGCTTTTTTGCTAGTCTGTCATCTTGGGAGTGGATTGTGAATTTTTAAAATGTGGGGTGGGTGGAATGGGCCTTGCTCTGATACCACATGAAAACTTTATGTCCATCTCAAAATCAAAATTGGCAATGAGTGAAGAGGTCCCAAATATTATTAAGTGATCACTCATTCTACTCTTACATTGCTCATTCTACTCTCAAGCAATGTGAGACTCCATTTCCTTAACATAATCCATAAATGAAATGACACTCGATGATCATCTTTGTAGTAGTAGAAGTGTCTTTATACTCTTCGAGGCTCTCTGAATGCATTTATTTATTCTCCTATTGTATTGGTTTCATCCTTTGATCTCTATGATCAATGAAATCTTCTTCGCCGTTAAAAAACAAAAACAAAAACAAAAAACAAAGAGATCAAGATCACATGTTCTTTCTTACCCGGCCGTCTTGTATTCTTTTGCTCGTAAGAATGGCAAGTGTGTGACTCCATACCTATCTTTAATTGGTTTTCTAGTAGTACGGCTGTAATGGTTAAATAGTTGTGGCTAATATTTAGGTTCTTTGGGCAGCCCGGTACTCGCCTAACGACAAGGTGCAGCTTCCGCGGCAGGTTGGGTTTGCTCTGGTTTCGGGTTTCTCTGCTGTGGGTGGCCTATGGAGGCTTGGCAGTTGTTGGTCTTGAAATCTGGCGGTGGAGGTGGCTCGTTCAAAGGCGGTGGCCGGGTGGCAGCTCTAGGGTTAGGTACCGTTTTGGGTTTTTTTTGGGGATGGGCTTTCATTGTTGTATTTGGGCTTTTAGGCCTTTGGGTTATTTGTGTTGTTTAATGTATATTTGAACACTTTAGGCTTAGGTGTTGCATTGGGTTTCATCCCTTTACTTGGTTCCAACCTTGGTTGTAAACCTTTCCTCTCTCCCTAGATGTCGCATAGGGAAAATTTCAAAATGGCACCTAAATTTTGCACCAAATGTCACAGAGACACCTGAACTTAAGTTTATTTCAATTAAACACCTATACTAACAAAATCTCCAAATTTAGACCCCCGTCGTTATATTCCGTCCCAAAAATTACTGACATGACATCTCCAACCTGTTTAAGTTGCCCCATTACACATGTTTCCAATAAGGGACTATGCACCCAAGAAAAACCCATCACTTTTGAGAGAGATGGTGGAACAATAGCCAGACTTCTAGAGAGAGAAATAGAGGGAAATCAATAGGTCATTTTTTCTTCAAAATGTGAGGTATAGTAAGGAGTTTGACTTGGGTGCATCGTTCTCTGTTCGAAACATGTGCAATGGGACCACTTAAACGGGGTAAGAGATGCTGTGTCAGTAATTTTTTGGACGGAGTATAACGGCGGGGATCTAAATTTAGGAATTTTGTTAGTACATGTGTTTAATTGAAATAAACTTAAGTTTAAGTGTCTCTGTGACATTTGGTGCAAAGTTCAAATGTCATTTTGAAATTTTCCCTGTCGCACAAGGGTCACATGATAAGTAGAGGTTGTTCACCACCACTGCGTTGGAACCTTGTGGCAAAGCTAAAACACTACTCTTGTCTGAGCTCAACACAATCATGTCCGAATCTTTTGGAACACCTCTTACATAGTCTCTCAATATCATTTGTTTGTTCCTCCCCATCTCTCTCGCTCTCTCTTTCAATACAAAACGTTTATATAAATTATAGTATGTGTTTGCTTTGGATCGGAGCTCGTCAACATGCATGTGTTTGACAAAAAGGTTTTCGATCTGGTCTAACTCTTTTGAGGTCAGTCCGTACAAGAGTTTTGCTCCAGTTTTGATTGGACCCCTTGCAAGTGGACAGTGAGATTAGCCTTCCAAATTAGCCGAGGTGCACGTAAGTTGGCCCGAATGATTAAATTATCAAAAAGGTTTCTGGTCGTCTATCGACTTTGTAGGCATCCATCACGTGAAAGAAACAAAAGAGGGAGAGAGAGTAGTATCCTTGCTTTGATCATTGGTGCATTTTGTCCTGATCCCTAGTGGCGGAGCCATGATTAGGACTCTGGGGGCCAACTTAATATAGACATATTATCCTTGCTTTGATTATTGGTGCATTTTGTCTTGATCCTCAGTGGCGGAGCCGGGATTAGGACTCTGAGGCCGACTTAATATAGACATATTTTTTATCAGATCGTATACTTAATATATCATAGGATTTTTTATTTCTAATACATTACATTTCTACATTAAAATGATTCTCGCCTAATGATGTTAAAGTACCAATCATTTTGTTTTTTTCTTTAGACTATTTCAACAGTCACGTGCTTATTTTTTATTTATGAAAAAAATTGAGAAATAAAAATGTACAATAACTAATTTTTTATCAAATCAAACCAAAATTATTAAGATTATAAGTAAGTATACGTGAATAATCACAAATAATATTCAAAATCAAGTATAAACAAAATAAAATTTTAAAAATTCGAACGCTCAGGGGTGTGGAGACCGGACCCCATTATAGCTCCGCCCTTGTTGATCCTTGTCCTACTCATATTCTTGCTTGATGCATATTATCTAACCGATGATAGCTATGTCCAACGTCCACAGCCACATGCGTTACATCAATTAAGAATGAAATTCACATACTAGGATATGTCCAAAAATGAATTGGAGCTTTGGCCTTGATTCAGTAAGAACTTACAATTTCACCCATCCGAATTACACACTCACCCCATAAGTACTCCCCAAATTTTGAAAATTCCATTAATACCCCTAGATAAAACTTCTGTTTCAGCTCATGCGATATCTACATCGACACAGCTCTTCAAACATTTGCGTGAGAGTTTTGGAACGATGTTATTTTCATTGACCCACAAGGTTATGTTCATTATATATTTACGTATGAGAGGCCTCATTTTCAAATCCCACCTAGGGCCTCGAAAATCTGAGAACCAGATCTATCTTGGGAACTCTCCGTGAAATCATGTCATATTTTGCTTTTTCATTATATAATTAGAAACTATGTTGTCCTTTTTCTTTTTCTTTATCGAGATTTTCTCGTGTTATAGGACCATTGTGTTGTAGTTAATACGTGCAACTAATAACACCAAAAAACACATGAAGTGTACTAACGGAAAACATTTTAAGGGCCTGAAAATGCCTTGTGATCAAAACATTGGCGTGTCCGTATCCGTGCTTCTTAGATCATATGCACTTATTCCCATGTTTGTGGTTGCAGCTAGTTAACTCTCTATTTGGTGCGTTTTTTCGTACACCTCCGGACCTCCGTCTTTACTTGTTTCTTCATTTTTAACCTCCGTTTTTTACTTGTTGTTTCTTCATTTTTAACCTCCGCGCGTTTCACTTGTTGTTTCTTCATTTTTACTTGTTTTGTGGTAAATTCTTTGCATGATTGGCAAGAAAACGGTGTCTTCTTTTACATTACAGTAACAGAAGTTTCTGCTTTGCCCTATAATGGAGTAAAACATTACACTCACAGACATGTGGCCCATGTTGGTTTTAATCACTCAGTTATTTGTGAATGCTCACACTCTCAGCAGATAAAACTCCCACTGGTAGAGGTTTTCCACCCAGATATGTATTAAACAGAACAAGGGATCTCTCAGGCTGCGAAAATGGAGCTTCATGAGATGCTCCTCTAATGGTGGCAAAAGACAGGATATCTCCATATACCTGTGTCCATCCAGCAACCTGGTGATCAAAGGGAAAACCAAATGGAAAATTATTGGCAGATTAGTAGCACCTTGATGACACTCAGGGCCGGCCCAACTCCAAGACTCAAGAGGCCTGGGCCTTGGGCATCCAAAAAACCCAATAAAAGAGAGTAGATACTAGATAATCAAATTACAGACACTTGGGTTTAAATTAGAGTTACTTGTGAATGCTCTCAGCCAGATGAAACTCCCTCTGGTAGAGGTTTCCCACCCAGAAATGTATTAAACAGAACAAGGGATCTCTCAGGCTGTGAAAATGGAGCTTCATGAGATGCTCCTCTAACGGTGGCAAAAGACAGGATATCTCCGTATACCTGTGTCCATCCAGCAACCTGTTGAAATGCAAACCAAACAGAGAATTGTTGGCGACTAGGGAAGCAGCCCTTATTGTCATGTTCGTGGGAAACTCTTAAGCCTGAAATTTTTAGTTTTTAAAAAGCAAGGAGCCTGTACCAAGTGCACTGGCACCCCACTTGAAAGAAAGCTGAATTTGGGTACTTTTGAGACCTGATCTTTTAGAATTCTGAGTAATTTGAAAGTCTATTTTTATGTTTTTGCAGCAAATACTATCAACATTTAATGTAGCTAAGGGAGACATAGTTTTATAGCAATGGCTAATAAGTTTATCTACAGCTCTTAAAACTTGAAACTTGGTATAATCTAAACAAAGTATCTACTGTTATAATCTAAAATCTCATCACCCTATATATGATACTACTGCTGGCCGGCCCGTGGATTCCTACTTTTGAAAGGGGGGCTATTGACTAACAAGATGAATCTCAAATATAAATAGTACGCTATAATAAGAGGACACGGACACGGACACAGACACGGATGCGGTAATAACTCAACAGTGGCCTCGTACAGAATCTACAGATAAGTATGACATAAACTACTGAAGAAATGAGAGTCTTAATTAATTTTGTTAACTAAGACTAACCTGGCTCCCTTCAAACCAAACTCTGTATGGAACAGTGGTGTTCAATCCCAACTCCCTTGCCAATCCATTCACCAGTGTCCGTGTTCCGGTGAACGGAATAACTGAATCTTGGTCTCCACTGTGAAGTGTTTGAAATTTTCGGCAAAAGTTTCATGAAAATAGATTTTATGATTAATGAGATAGCATTGTTAGATGATTTATGGAGCTAGGAAACTTACCTATAAACTAGGACCCGAATACCAGACTTGACGAGTGAAGCCAGGACAGGAATCATTGGTATCTCTAGGTTTTGCCTCTCATAATGGAGAACACTGTCGTCAAGAGTGTGAAAATAGTAAAACAATTGAGCAGTGATACAGACATATATGTACAGCCACATATCCGATCACAAGTATGTCTGGAATCGTCCAATCAATGTACGTGAATTTGACATTATGCACATCAAACACATACATATTGAACGACTTCCGACACAGATATGAGGCCGAGGTGAGCCCCATGCGCACATGAATTTTGTCACTTGGTTTTGTCATCTAGGTTTCGGAGTCCCCAGAATTTCAATCATGTGGTAAAACTATATGCATGGATTTCCTATTGACACAGAACCTTGGTGTGTGATTAATATGGTTTTTTTTTTTTTTTTTGTTTCAGCCATAAGTTCGATTAATTCTAAGTGATTGGGACATAGGCTCGGTTTGGTTTGGTTAGCCGTAAGTTTGATTAATATGTTGAAGTGCTTATCTTTCTTTACGTCTTCTGCGACTTAAAAACAGGATTAATCTTACTCGCTGCAAACGCTCCATCTGGTTACTCCAACAAGCCGCGCATGAAAGGCCTTCTGCACATCTTCCCGATTCAAGTAATTAACCGTTTCATCTTCCACGCACACGTCGATCTTCTCTGTATCTTGCTGCAAATGAAACATCGAAATCATTGAAGCTGAAACATAAGAAGCACAGACACGGACAAGTGACACGACAAGTCTAAATTAATAGCAACGCGAATGTGGCAGGACATGAAAAAACAAATGAAACATAGATGATAAATACAAAAGTTCTAAATTAATGAGGACACAGACACAATAGGAACGAGACTAATAGAGAAACGTATCATATGAACAACAAAACCTGTCCGTAACGGGAGGGGACTGACTTTCATACAGGTGCTGCATAGCTGTCGTCAGCTCGATCGTGTCGTGAGATGTTTGGTTAAGTCCTATAACGAGCGAAACCCTCGTTTTATACAAAAGGAAACCAACACGAAGTTATCTACAATAAGAGCTAACATTGCTTCTACATAATTAAGAGAGACGATTCATCAAAAATACAAATTACGAGGCTCAAGTGACGAAGCTATTTTAATCCTTGAAATAAATTTTGTACATTATGAAATGACACCACATCACATACTCATGCAAGTAGCGTGTCTCATTCGTATCCCCCTGTGTCCTTGGCGTGCCGGTGTCCCTATCATGTTCGACACTTATACGGTCGGTGATCACTTAGGCGTGTCGGTGCTTTGCAGACTGAAAATTCGAATAAACCGTAAGGACCAGAGACGGAGAACCTTACTAGTCGACTGAGAACCTGGGCTTGTGAACCAAGGGATGATAAGCAGACGTCTAGAGTGACATCGTATATGTCGACGAATTTACTGATCTCTCTTGAAGCCTGCTTAGATACTTGGGAACACACAGGGGTAAGAGCGCCATTTTCGGCCTGCCTTCTAATCTGAGAATAGTTGCATGCATTATTGAAGAGTTGATATGTATCATCAGATACAAGTCCATGAGACCATAAGTATTCTCCCTTGGAATTGAAATCAGTGTTGAATTCCAGAAGTGGATTCCCAATCTGCAAAATCACCCACCCTAGAGTCAAAGTTTATTCCATTTGGGAACAAAAAAAAAATTTACGAAAAGTCTAGGAACACACAACTTCGGGACACAACTGTGTTCGGAGCCGTCTGATGTATGCGGGACATTGTGCATCAAACGGCTTCGGACGCAGTTGCGTCTGAAATTTTATTCGAAAGTTGTGTTCCCATATAGCATTGCTCATTATTTTATAACAATCTCATTTTCTAGATTTCCCTTACAGCTATTCCCTTGAGATTGAACTGGACTTTGGATTGGATGATGAGTTGTGCAAGTTGTGGAACATAGTGTCCTGCCAAGAAACAGAGTCGAGTTATTTTGGTTTGAAATTGAAAATTGAGTGGTTTAACTCTTTTAATTGGTTCTTTTTATAACTCAGTTTCAGACCCAAATAATCGACCAATTCAAGGGTCGAATTCCACTGTGGAGGGTCCGATTAAAGTCGAATCAAAAGTTCCGTATGGATTAACCCAACGTACAAGAACTCATGGCACGTGGGTAGGATCGAAACCCAGACCAAAGGCTGCTTGAGACCCCGATCAATTGTTAGGTGACTACCACTGTACTAACCCCTGAGCCTGAGGGTTTGACTCTTTCCGTTGTTGCGTGTTTTGGCAAGTAGGGTTATAGACAAGTCAAGTCGAGCTCAGAAACAGGCTGTTGAAGTTCAGCTTGAAAACTTGGCAAGACAAATTCGAGTGACATGCTCGTTTTACAGCCTCACTATTGCCATTAAATCTTTCAATTTTGAATCTTAGGGTTGTCACAGTGGTGGTCACCTAGCAACCAATAACTTTAGGAAGCCTTTAGCTGGGGCTCGACTCTCAATGCGTGCTATTAATACCTGTGTTGGACCATTCATGACACTAATCGGGTTCCTGGTAGGCTGCTAGAAAACGTTGAGATTGATCACCCGAATTTGGCCCACTGGACCGAATACCCGATCATAAAAGAAAGGAATCAATTCTTGTATTCAACCATATTTGACCGGCTGACGTCTCAGTTGGCAACGTAGAAAAATGACCAATTAAGTTAGCCCTAGTTGATTGTTTTACTGACTGGCAATATAAAATATATGTGTACTATCTTAATTCAAAATCGGAACCGCAATATTTCCCTTTTTCCAAATCCAAATCATGAATACATACCTCCATAGCTCTCCCCTGTAATGAAGAAGTCTGTATTCTTGTATTCTGGGAATTTGTTGAACCAATTCTCAAGGAAGGCAAGATTGTCTCGTGCTAAAGACAAAAGGCCAAAAACCAACACCAACACCAATTGATTAAAATCTTTTTTGAAGCCAAAAACAACAGTAATGTTAAGTCATTAATAAAAAATAAAAAATAAAAAAAGTCGGTGCGACTTTTTGAAGAAAAAATCGTGTTTTTGAGCATAGTTTGGTAAGATTTTTGCACAAATTTAAAGAACTAAAGAAAATTTTAAATTGGCGCGAAAAAAAAAAGGGTTAAAAAATCGCATGGGTGAAGTTTTTTACCTTCTGATTCTATGCTGATCGACTTTTTGTAATGGACTAAAATAATAAGACGGGCGAAAGTAATGTTAATTATAGATTTAATTTGACTAGTGTGTTCGATTTACCGTCATTTTTTTTTTTTTTATCAGCAGGCAATTCGTATATATCATTCAAAAGCCCGAAGTCAAGAATTACATCACAATAAACAAAAGTGAACCAAAACTACTAAAATCTAAGACACGAGCTAGTGCACAAAGCTCTACAACCTAACAGACTCTACGACGCGTACTACCGAAACAGACAGCATTCTTGGAATACTAGATTAAATCATTCAAGAAATACCTGTCATGTTGTCATCCACACTTATATAGTAGGATGCATCAGCTGAATAAGAGAAACCAACTCCTGCTGGTGACTCCAAGTATAACATGTTTGCTCCTGTACAAAAATACAGAAAATTGAATTCATTGAGTCATTGCTTATTTAGAGAGATCTCTAGTTTCCTTTCATATCCATGAGCCACCAATTCACAATATACACACGAGAATGGCAGAGAGAGAGAGAGAGAGAGAGAGAGAGAGAGAGATGGGACCATTATTACCTTTATTCCAGCTATAATTATTTTTGACCAAAATCTGGCCACTTGGTTTAAAAGGCCCATGCTCACAGAAAGCTCCAGCTCCAATGGATGAACAACCAGGCCCTAGAAAAATCAAAACTTTGACAAATTTCAATATTCGAAAAGGGTCCAATTACCCAGCTTTTGTTGGCGAGTTCCATCCCAAATCTTATATGAATGATTCGAACAGTTCATTTTATATAACACAATGTGTGTCTCATCACCTAAAAAATATCTTGACCGGATATCATTTAAGTACTTAATCCAGATACATTTGTATCAGAATTCGGACTCTCTATGTCTTTAAGGCAATATTCGAATCAAGTACTTAATGACATCGGATCAAGATAATTTCTTGTCTAAATGAAATACACATCGTTTCCTTTAAAAATAAATGATTTGGATTATGCAAGTAAGATTGGGTGGGAATGCACTCAAACTGCATCGTGCAACAGTCGAGAAGTCGTAGCCTAATTTAAATCTTTTTTGTGGGGTTGATGATGATTAAATTACCTCCATTTAACCAAAGGACAAGAGGCTTGGAAGCAGGGTCAGTCTCTGCTTCAACAAAGTAGTAGAACAGAGCTCTGTCTTGCTTTTCATCAACAGTAATATACCCTCCAAATTGCTGGAAACTGACCTGCGGCTGACCAGGCAATGGCTGGATTTTATCAGATTCAGATAGGGACTCAACTGTGATTAAACATACTATCTGAATTCCATAGATTGCTGCTGCCATGATTAGCCATGCTTGAGTTAACATGGAGAGAGAGAGAGAGAGAGAGAGAGAGAGAGGAATATGAAAGACTTCTTTGGTGATACTTGACCAAAAACAAAAGACTTCGGTGTTGAAAAGGAGTAAAGCTAGGTGAAAGATTTGTAAATTTGCATGTGTAGTTGTTATCTTTTCAGGAATACAGTTGGCCTATGAGAGGGTGTGAACATGTGAACATCATTTGTCTGCCGAAAACGAAGACAATTTTGGTTCACTTATTGATGTGTCGTTTTACCATTTTAAATTGATAAGCACCGGTCCCTTGTGAACTCGCAACATTATTAAGCGCTTTCGAGTGCCGTCACGTGATGGTTTAAAAATTTTTTTCCCACTCCAAATTGATGTGATAGTTGTTACTCCCTCCGTCCATTTTTAAGTGTTCTGCTTCGTAATTCCAACTTATTAAAAAGCCATCATCATTATACCTTTCACATCAACTTTTTCCTCCACTTTCCCTACTTACTCATCATCATTACACTTTTATTCACTAACTTTTTAAAATAAAATCTACTTTTGAGGGCAAAATGGAAAATTCACCAACTTTTACCCACTAACTTTACAAAATGGACACTTATTAAGGGACAGCCCAAAATGGAATACCGGACTCTAAAAAAGGGGACGGAGGGAGTACTATTTATTTCTCGATAATGATGGTTTGTACTCATTTTTATTTGTTGCCCTTGGTATATTTTGAGTGAATCGTAATCGTTATTTTAACATTCCAATACAGAATACCAAGCAAATAAAATGGGTAGAAGGAAATACTCAAAAGGAAAGAAACAGCAGTGATTCTGTTTTTTTTTTGTGTGTGTGCGAGACAGAATGGCATATATGAGAGCACAAGATGAAAGACATTACAACCGAGCTCCCAGCATAGGTAGAAACGTTCAAAACCCATAAACGAGAAACAAGAGCTTAAGTCCTAAGGTGTCCAACACCTAGGCTGTCTGCAATCACATATTCCCTAGCCGAGAGGAGTGCACAAGCCGTAACAGTCAAATCTTCCTCTTGTTCGCAGTATGATTAGCATGTCGGTAAGTATGCCCAAGCTCAGAACTGGTGCAAATTAACAGCATTTTAGCATCCTCCACAATGATTCTGTTCGGGTGATCCAGAGGGGCTCCTTCTCTTATCAGATTCACTGCTGCCATTGATGTCCGACTCAATTTTGATGTTGGACATTCCATTTTTCAAGGATGATGGTTAGTCCCCTATAGATAGCCCAAATTTAAAAGACGAGGGTACTTCGGAAAGAGAGTGGTGAGTCAGTCCCTGAGTAACGTTGCTTTCCAAGTGAGTGTAGCCACAGTTCACACGCAGCCACACCTCCCCTAGGACCACAGGCAGAAACAGCGAAGGGAGCCAAGGTTCTAGCTAGTTCTACCATGTAGGAGTGGCGGGTAGAATACCACACTGGGAATACGGAGTAGGGAGAGAACATATAGACACCCAGCCTCGAGCGCTTGGACCACACAATACGTCTTGCATATCTACCATAACATTTCAACCTAGACCACGGAGCAACTACAAAATGGAGATCTCCTCGGTCTAAAAAGCTAATTGAGCGCATTTTCGGTGAACCAACTTGTGCAGAGTAAAAAAAAAAAAAGGGAAATTTTCACTTTGACCCCTTATGGTTTGCGCCGGGTGCGGATACACCCCTCCTCTTTCGAATATCAGCACATAACACCTCCTGGTTTCTGGACTAATGTGCACGACTGACTCTGTTAACAGAAACAATTAAAATACCATTTTGCCCTCTGTTATATACTTATACCCCTTTCCCTCCAAATCCCATTTCACGAAGAGAGAGACAGAGGGGATAAGAAAGAGACGAACACCTAGGGTTTCTTTCTGGAGCGGCAATTCGGTTCACAACGATTGATCGAGGTTGAATGCTTGGTCATAACAGTGAATACGTTGAAGGGTCTTCTGCGTGTTCGTCAAAGAAGCCTTTTTTTAGCGATTGCAGAGAAGGTATCATCTCAAACCCTTGAACCATAACTGGGTCAGACCAAATTTTTTGAACTATGACTATTTTTCTGCCGATTTGCTTGATGTTTGAACTGTATGTGTATTTATATAGGCTTCGAAATGGTAGTGGGCATGTGGTCCCCCCCATGTTTGCTGTATTTTTTAAAATGTGTGCATAAGAATCGATTTTTTTAGTAGTTGTGCACTTTTCCCTTTTATTTAAAGCTAGTGGGTGTCGGTTGTGTGGGTTGGTGGAGCTTTGGTCAATGAATTAAATAGTGCATTTTTTGTTGCTTTGCTATGCTTTTGACAGAAATGGGGGACCAGTACTTCAGCTTTGAAGTACACCATGGGGACAATTTGTTTGGAATCCACAAGTGGGCTATGTGGGTGGTAAGATAGATTATGTAGGTGACTTTGACCGTGCTAGGTTGTCATTATTTGAAATTAGGGATGTGTATTACAAGATGTTAGGTGGTACAGGTGCTATTGACCTGTATTACAGGTGGCCTGGGTATACACTTGATACGGGTTTGTCACTGATAAATGGTGATGCTGATGTGCTAAAGATGTTAGAGATGTACAAAGGTTTGACTGTCATTGTAATATATGTGGATAAGTTAATGGGCCCCCTCCTAGTTATGTCATCCAATGGTGAGATTTTAACAAGTTCTCCAGTAATGCCAAGTGGACTTGTCATTGACCTGTCTGATAATGATGAGGGCACAGGGGTTAAGGACTTAGGGGCTGACACTATAACTGAAATTGAGGTTGAGGACATTGGGGATGAAAATTTAACTGAGGGTGGGGACATTGGGGATGAAAATTTAACCAACGTTGGGGACATTGGGGATGAAAATGTACCTGGGGTTGAGGAAGGGGCTAGAATGGAGTGTGATCTTAGTGATGCAGATTCTGAGGACTTGGATTATGTTGCTAGTGAGGAAGATAATGATGAAGTTAGTGATGATGATGAAGTAAGTGATGATGCTAGTTGGATGTATGAGGATTTAGAAGGTCCAGATGATGACATTTTTGAAGTTAATTCCTATAGGAGGGTAGATGAACAACCTCAACCTCAACCACAACCAACCAATGCAGATGTTAATACTGATGAGAAATGGTACTCTGACCCAGAGGATGAAGAAAATCTTAATCTAAAGGGATCATCAGATGAAGAGGGGGATGGACACCCAGAATTCAAAGAGAAGGTCCACATGGCCAACCCTATATTGGTAAAAGGAATGAAGTTTACTGGAGCAAGACAATTTAGGGAGTTTCTTAAAGAGTGGAATGTGGTCAATGGGTATGACATAGAGTACAAGAAAAATGAATCTACTAGGATAACAGCTGTTTGTAAGTATGGCTGCACTTGGAGGATTCATGCTTCTCCTATAATGAGGACCACAAGTTTCCAAATAAAGTCAATAACAGGGGAACATGAGTGTGGAAGGCAGTATGATAATAGGCAGGCCAATTCCACCTACATAGGGAAGAAGTTGTTGGATGAAATCAAGGACAACCCTACCATTGACATAAGTAGTTTGAAGAACAAGATAAGGAGGAAGATTATGGTGGATGCTAGTAGGGTCCAAGTTTACAGGGCAAAAAGGAAAGCAACAGAACTGATTGTTGGTGATATCAAAGAACAATACCTGAGGATTTGGGATTATGCTGAGACAGTTAGGAAACACAACCCAGGGAGCCATATCATTATCAAAACTGATCCAGATACAGTTGAACCTACCTTACAAAGGATGTATTTCAAGGTGTCAGCAATGAAAGATGGATTCTTGGCAGGGTGTAGACCTATCATAGGACTTGATGGATGTCACTTGAAAGGTATATATGGAGGGCAGTTGTTGACTGCTGTTGGGAGAGATGGGAATGATAACATGTTCCCAATTGCTGTGGCATTGGTGGAGCTTGAATCAAAGGATTCTTGGACATGGTTTCTACAGGTTTTGCAAGAGGACATTGGGAGTTATCAAGAGATGGGTTGGACATTTATTTCAGACAGACAGAAGGGATTGATTGAGACTTTTAATGAGCTGTTGCCAGGGTGTGATCACAGGTATTGTCTCAGGCATATGTATAGCAACTTTAAGGTGAAATTTCCTGGTGCTTTTTTGAAGGATTTGTTCTGGAAAGCAGCCTCCACATGCAGTGTAAGTGGGTTCAATTATTGGATGAAGAAAATTGAAGAAACTGACCCCAAGTTAAATGAAAGGAGGCAGACAACAGCAGAGTGGTTAAGGGCTGTTCCCCTTTCACTATGGGCAAGGTCTCACTTCAGTACAAGGAGCAAATGTGATGTGGTAGTTAACAACATATCTGAGTCTTTCAATTCTTACATCTTGGAGGCCAGGGAACTGCCAATTATCTCAATGTTTGAATGGATTAGGAAGAGAGTGATGCAAAGAATTCAAGTTAAAAAAGCTGGGATGCAGAAATATACTGGTGATTTATGTCCTAATATACAAGAAAAGATAGAGAAGTTGAAGGTAGAAAGCAGGTTCTGTGTTGCAGCTTGGTGTGGTGAGTTAGAGTTTGAGGTTGATTACTATGACAGGACTTATACAGTGGATTTGAGAACCAAAATTTGCAGTTGCTGCAAATGGCAACTAACAGGTATACCATGCTGCCATGCAATTGCAGCCATTCAGAAGAACAAAGAACGCGTGGAGACTTATGTGGATCCTTATTTCACCAAGTCTGGGTACCTCGCTGCATATTCCTACATGATCCACTCAGTTCCAGATATGCTTGACTTTGTAGCAACAGGTTACCAACCTCTGAACACACCAAATTCTAAGAGGGGAAGTGGTAGACCCAAGAAACTGAGAAGGAGGACTGCAGATGAACCTAGAGATCCAAACAAAGTTACAAGAAAAGGGTTGAATGTTACATGTGCCAAATGTATGCAAGTTGGGCACAACAAAAGATCATGCAAGAACAGGATCCATCCCAAATCCAAGTTAGTCAAGGTAAATTTATGTTACTTAGTCATCTCCATCTATTGCACTCATGTTTTCATTTCATTTACTGACATGTGTATTTGTTTATGACAGAATGGTCAGACATCCAATGCAACATCTCAACCAATGGAAACACATACTGATGTACCTCCCACAATAGTAATATTTAGAATATTTTCATGTTTATCATTTCATGTACTAGACAATTTCCTGGTCAGACATCCAATGCTACTCTTGCATGACTTGTTAGGGCACAAGAGCTGGAGCTGGAAGAGGAGCAACTGGAAGAGGAGCAACTGGAAGGGGAGCAACTGGCAGGGGAGCAACTGGCAGGGGAGCAACTGGGAGGGGTGTCACAACTGTTGGAACTGGAAGGGGAAAGGGGGTTGGATCTTCACAACCTCCAATTGGTTCATCATCACAACAAGTTGGAAGAAGTACTGGAAGAGGTGTGACTGGAAGGGGAAGGGGGGCTGGATCTTCACAACCTCCAACTAGTTCATCATCACAACCAGTTGGAAGAGGTGTGACTGGAATAGGTGCTGGAAGGGGAAAGGGGGCTAGACCTTATTTGGCAACAGTGCTTCAGAACATAAGGGCAAAAAAGCAAGCTAGGGTCACTGGGATGCAGTGGCTTAGGCATTACTATGTGTCTCTGTTTTTTTTTTTGGTTTCTGCTAACTGTTAAGTAATGTTGGCTGCTGGTATGCAGTCTTTTTGACATTGGTGGTGTAGTTGCCAATGGTTGATTATGTTGCAACTGAATTATGTGGCTGCTATGCAGTCTTTTTGACATTAGGAATGTTTGAGTGCCTGCTCACTTCATTAGGAACTGTTTGAGTGGCTGCTATGCAGTCTTTTTGGCATTAGGAACTGTGAAGTAATGTTGGCTGCTGCTATGTAGTCTTTTTGGCAATGGAATTCCAGTTATTATTGGCAATGAAATGTCTGTTTCCAATGGAACTGTTGTGTATGATTTTTTAAGTTAGAACTATATTCTACCCAGATTTTTTCATGTTAGAACTGTGATGTGCAATGTGAGTTTCTATGTTAGAACTGTAATGCAAAACATTGGAATAACAAGCTGAACTATTACGATTCAATCAATCACATGCAAAACATTTTGATTGAGACTTTCAATTTTGCATTACACCAAAACACTCCCACTGCCACTGCCACTCCCGAACCACTTCCCCAGCTACGTACACAAAATTCCCCAGCTACGTACACAAAACCCTACAAAAAAAAACCCTAATCCCCTTCCAAACCCTACTTGCTGCCCAACTTCCCCAGCTTCATTTCATTATCAATAAAATTGTGCAAAGCACACACAATATAGAGGTCCACCAGATCCACTTCATCATCGTCTTGAATGCTTCCACATTTGCTTCCACCATCACCAGTCTAGCCATCAAATGTGGGTCTTCATGAACCACCCTAGGGCTCTCTTCCACCCTTGGCCTCTCTTCCACCATTGGGCTCTCTTCCACCTTCTCGTCTCCTACATTGATGATTCGAACAGGTTTGCACCAAGCCCAGGTATCACAACCCCTTGGTTCAGAATCACAGACGTAATAGAGCTTCCCCTTCGATGGCTTCTCAGACTCCACCACTCGAATTGCAGCTCTCTTCCCACATCGACACTTCTTTGGTACGTACCTTTAAGTCTAGAGCATCGCAACCCTTAGAGCTGGTTGTGGATGAGGAAGCCATGGCTGGGTTGCAGCAGATGAACGAAGGAGGAGAGAGGAAAAGGAAAGACGTATGGGGGAGGTACCAAATGGATTGAGGGTTTTGTTCTTATATTTGTTATTTGTTATTAATTAAGGGCATTTTGGTCATCCATAGTAGGAAAAGGTTGATCCAATTGCCGAAGAAGAGCGTGTACACCACGATCTGTTATTGTGGATGGAAATGCTCACTGTGCACATTAGTCCAGAAACCAGGAGGTGTTATGTGCTGATATTCGAAAGAGGAGGGGTGTATCCGCACCCGGCGCAAACCATGAGGGGTCAAAGTGAAAATTTCCCAAAAAAAAACGTATAGGAGCAATCTAGTCCTCTCGGAATATATTTAGGGTGGCGCTATTCGCAGCTACGTATTTACTCCCATAGCCCGCTATATTTCGGTAGTTGCTTGTTGAAAATCATAAATAACATTTCGGTAAATAGCTGTTGAAAAACAAATTATATTTCGGCAACTGCATGTCGAAAATATGTTCAACTTTCGGTATGCAACTGCTAATACATACATTTCGGTAAATAGCTGTTGAAAAAAAGATTATATTTCGATAATTGGGTGCTGAAAATGTATCTCAATTTCGGTAACTAACTGTCGAGTATAGTTGGAAATTTTTAGTGGGCTATGGGAATAAATACGTAGCTGCGAATAGCGCCACCCTATATTTAGGGGGCAAATTATCGCCCACATGGATTTAGACATTTTGCCGTCCATTCTGACGCTAATAGTAACAATCTCACTTTAGTGGTGAGTTCAGCAGATGTGTGAGATAATAGTCGAGAGAGTGTGAGTGAGAAACAGTTAAAAGTACAAGAAGTATATGCGAAAATACCTGAAGTGTAACAAAAAATACCATATTACCCAACCATAGACAAAACCCACAAAGATTATCCTATTATTATTGGCTTGCAATGTCGTTATAAACAAATCTGTGTATTAAAACCATTTTGCAGTGACATATCATTGAATTTCTCTACTTATGTGTACAATTACACTCCAATTGTCACATCAATGAAAATTTTGTGTGCCCCACAATAGCCACCAAAAGAATCTAAAGGACTTGGAAGCACGGCTTTTTCATCCCATCTAGAAAATCAACGGGTCCTATAATTTCTTGCTTCAGAAGAAAAGATATAACAGTATTTACCTTCTCATTGGTGAGTCGAAGTGAGCTTCCCTACTTTCAAATATCTGATGGGTAGGAATTTTAGAATTATGAACAACTTTTTTCCAGTACAAGTAGGGTACGCAGCAGAGGTTCAAACCCTAGCAGATGAGCATAACGTGAAGACTCTAACCATCAGGCAACTCTTCAGTTCAAGGACAAGGGCAGAACTAGCGATTTTCCAAAACTATAACATGCGCTTCTAAAAGCACACTTCATGCATCATCAGGCTTTTCCTCAGTTTGGATAGTGATGTTCTCTTCCTTATCATCCACGTTGGAACTCCCCGCAGTCTGTCCAGCATTAGGCATAACTCCATTTTCCACCACATTGGGACTGCCATTTTCAGATATACTTTTTCTCTCCTCATTCTGGATTGGCTTCGGTAGAGCCTTTGCTGCCAATAGGCGCCCAATCCCATCAAATAAATTCTTGGCATCTGAAATAAGAGCAGCTCCGCCAGGGTAACAGCGACCAAAGCATGTAGCACAATGTGGATAAGCGACCTGAGAAGGATACACGGATGTAAACTTGACTGATAATGAGAATTTACCAATAAAAAACAGCACAAGGAACCGTTTGTATTCATTGATTTGCAACGAGATTTAGCATCAGTTTCCCAAAAAGTAGAACTCATCGTTCTATTTTATATTTCAGATCTAGGTTTCACAAAGGGATGTGAGATTGACTTAAGTGACTGTTAGGAATAGCAAATATTTTTATTTTGATGATTTCATATTAGACACAAAATTGATTTTGTATAAGTCTCTTAATCACTCTCTATGTTGTTGAAATGTATATGTGTTAGATATGCATTCACGTTGTTTTGGATTAACTTTGCAGTGCAGCACTTTGTGGCTTTTCGTTTTAAGACCAGCGGTCGATCGGCCATTTGCCGCTGATCGACTGGTCCTGATGGGGACAACAGGTTGATTCTCTGGTCGACCTGGTTGACTTTGGCTGATCCGAAACTAATTCCAATGAACGTTTTAAGCTCGGAAAACGCAATCCAACATATATAACTGAATCATCTGAAGAAACGCATTAGAGAATTTGCAACGAAAAAATACTCCATCAGAGTATTCATCTTCTTCTTCATACTACTTGAATCATTATCCATAATATTCCGTTGTAAGAATTCAGAGGGCTTATTTGTTCAAATCCAATCTTTTCAGAGAATTGTCTGGAAACTCCATATGAGTTCTATTGTAAAGAGAATTTGCACATCCTCTGAAAACTCTAGAATAGAGCTTCTGCTCCAAAACTATGTATTGTTCTGGTCCTTCTGTGAACTGCATTGTAGAGTTTGTTTAAGAAAACCCTAGCCCTTCGGCTGGCTCCTCAGGAAAGCTAGTGATGTGTAACGGTTTGACTGGCGCCCTGACGCCGATCATCTGATAGTGACAACTTTTAATCCCAAGGCAGTGGATGTAGGCTCAGCCGAACCACTATAAATCTCTGCTTACACTCTCTCTCTCCAAACACCTTTACTTTCAGTACTCTATATTGATGTTCTGTCCTACCTTAATCTCTTATTAGCATTTCAATTACTAGTTTTGGTTTTAGAAATCAATACACCCCACCCCAACCCCCCTCTTGGGTTGCCTCTGGGCAACATTGACCAGATATTTGCTTAGTACTTATTAGTGTTTGTATTTGACCCTCCACTTGGGAAATTTTATCTCCCTCCAATCGTGAACCTTCATACAATTTCCAATGTTCAACTTCAAATCCCTCATGTGAAATCCACCAATCAAAACGGAGGTAGAGTATTACCTCAATGAATGCTCGGCAAAGGGAAAGGAAAAGTATGGATTCATTCTCCCTGAGCATCCTAGTTGTATTGTACCGCAGTAAAGAATCAGAAACAGATTGCAACCCCTTGGCTAATTCTTGAGAAAGCATATGCTTCAAGCTTATTGGGGCACAGGGACGCAATTCGTTCATTGCCGCAGACACACCTGCAAGCATGACACAGAGAAATGATGCCAAATTATTAGCATTGGCAGTAAGATTTGCGAAAATCTAGTTCAACTATATGACTAGAACTGCCAAAAAAACAATGATAAAACTTAAAGTTAGCAACTATAAAAACCAGCATTCCTGTTTTACCATATTCCACTAAATAGATATTAGTGTTGGGATACAAGTTTACGGTTTGAACCACCAGGAATGGTCTCCATATCCGTGCGGACACACAAGCACATATGGAACATGCCACGTGGCATGTCCTATTCATGTTAGTAAATTCATGCAGGGGACACACCAAAGACACGTTGGAGACACGTGTCACAAGTTAGACATGGGTGGGTCCATGACAAGGATTTATTAATAACTATAAAAACTTAGTCAGGGGTTTCATTTAAGATATCTAAAAATATATGACAAACAGTCTAAGGCGTTACTCAAAACCGCCGAGTCCTTTAGGTATCAAGAACAGCACATAGAAATTATTTGCGAGAGGGAGAGATCTCAGGCCTAATAAATATAGTTCCAATATCTGTACAACTTACCATTTACAAACACAGCAAGAGGTGGATGTTCCATCAAACTTGAAGGAGGAGTCACATCTTCCAGGCTATCTTCACCAAAGCTATTCGCTGGAAAGCCAATTGCTGGTAAGGGGACCCAGCGATGTGAATCCAAGACTAGCTGGAATGAAACAAGATATTAATTGCCAAGCACCACAGATAGGCTGCTTGCTCAGGAAAAAGTTCTAACCTAAGAAGCTAATCTAAATGCCAATTGAAATTAGACTTCACAAAATCGCCAATATATATTTTGCTTGATTCAGAAGAAGACAAGAACGGAACATTTGTGAAACTTATATTGTGATTTTAGCCACTTGACATCATACCTGAAAATTTTGAACTGCTGTATTCATATTTCTTGAGAACAAGTCAAGAACAGCCCTGTATGATTTAACAAAATCAAGATATATCCAACAGGACTTCAACAAAAGATCAAACACAGCAACAAAGAATCAAATGCATTACTCTTCAAAAAGTGCGGGAAGCAAGCCCCGGAAATCCAATCCGACCCAACCAAGCCCCATCGCACAATACTGTCAAGTAACAAATCAGAACGTTTAAATTAGAATCAGGATGCAGTCCAATAAGTAAAGGTAGTCAACTGCAAGAAAAAAGAAGCAAAATAAAAGACTACAGCCAAAATAGGTCCAACATTTGAGTAGGATAGTCGTGACGCATGAAGAACGGATACTATATTTTTGGTTGCCTTAGTTGGGTCCGACAACTGTCTGACACATACCTAGGACACCAATATAGTATATACATGATCAACATGCAACATTGACTACCCTATATTCTATTATAAATGGGTTCATTGAAAACAAACCTACCCTATGTCCAAACATTGTGAATAACTCTTGTTTGTTGCATTACTACAATAGCAAGTTCCTAGAACATGTGTTCCAAATTACTTTTACAAGGAATCGTATATTTGTGGTGGGCGGCTACTTCTTAATATGAGTATCAGTACAGTTAAGCAGCAACTAATTCTATGTACATCACCTACCATTATAACAATTGGTTTTTACGGCCCTCCTTATCACCGAACACAAGGCCTTCCAATGTTTTCTGATCGTCCATGTGAAGCATATCTATTGTTTGATAGTGACATAGCTACCAAATCATGTATTCTGAATTGCATACATTCCAATAATCCCAAGTACCACAAAAAACAAATCCAGTAAATCACCACTATTACTTTGTCAAGAATAAATTCTCTCCACCTGGGGAGGAAAAGCCCACTTTTCCTCCAAACCAATACCCTTCTGCCACGTCAGCTAACATTACAAAACCCCTTCCCCCTCTGACATCACAGCACCCTCCCAACGCGCCTTCTCTATTGCTCTCTCTCTCCCCCTTAAAATACCCCCACTTTTTAATTTCTTTCTTTATTTAATTACTTTATCGTAATGAATTTTTTGCTCTAAGGCTTTTCAACGAGCACCCTAAGACTCATTATTTAGTTTCAGGGCTCTCTTAGGGTGTCCATTGAAAGGCCTTGGAGCCAAAAATTTATTACGACCATTTAAGATGAAATGATCAGAAAAATAATATTTTTGCACCCGTTCAAACGGATTGAAAATTGAAACACTTATTTTTTAAATTATATTTTTTAATATATAAACGGTGTGAAAAAATAAGTGTTTCAATTTTCAATCCGTTTGAACTGGTACAAAAATGTTATTTTTTTGATCATTTCATCCTAAATGGTCGTCGTAAATTTTTGGCTCTAAGGTTTTTCAATGGGCACCATAAGATTTCTAAAACTAAATAAGGAGTCTTAGGGTGCTCGTTGAAAGACCTTAGAGCCAAAAATTTACTATGATCATTTATGATGAAATGATCAGAAAAATAACATCTTTGTACCGGTTCAAACGGATTGAAAATTGAAACACTTATTTTTTCACACTGTTTATATATTAAAAAATAAGTGTTTCAATTTTCAATCCGTTTGAATAGGTGCAAAAATATTATTTTTCTGATCATTTCATCTTAAATGGTCGTAATAAATTTTTGGCTCCAAGGCCTTTCAATGGACACCCTAATAGAGCCCTGAAACTAAATAATGAGTATTAGGGTGCTCGTTAAAAAACCTTAGAACAAAAAATTCATTACGATAAAGTAATTAAATAAAG
This sequence comes from Rhododendron molle, assembly GCA_025413875.1. NCBI lineage: Eukaryota > Viridiplantae > Streptophyta > Magnoliopsida > Ericales > Ericaceae > Rhododendron > Rhododendron molle. The sequence continues at coordinate 5,497,493 of CM046390.1, forward strand.
AAAGAAATTAAAAAGTGGGGTATTTTATGTGGGGGGGGGGGGGGGAGGGGGGTACTGTGATGTCAGAGGGGGAAGGGGTTTTGTAATGTTGGCTGACGTGGCAGAAGGGTATTGGTTTGGAGGAAAAGTGGGCTTTTCCTCCCCAGGTGGAGAGAATTTATTCTCTACTTTGTCTACTTGTTTATTGCTCCTCATTTTCTTAAACAGGTGCAGTCAGGAATTGCAATCATGAAAAGTGATAACATAACAGCATGAAGCTATGTAAAGTGAATTCACCGATGAATTTCTAGATAGAAAACTGAGGAAAACCACGCCAATAATGTCCAAAATTCTCATCACTGGCAACCCAGCCAGCAATATTTGCGTACTCATGGTCTTCCATGAAAAAATAATCAAGTTGATAATGATATGCAATAATAAATAAAACTAGTTCTTACCATGCATTGGTCCAGGATGTTTGACAAAGACCCGCCTTCAGTTATTCTTGGGAGCATGACCTTGAGTGTTTTAAGGTGAGTGGTAATTTGATGCATAGCCCAGCTAAACAAAAGGCCCCCTTCATAGTTTTCTTCACTTCCCGATGTATCATCAGCAAATATAGCTCGGTATTGGTTAACAACATCAAAAAGATGCATCCTTTGACAGTTTACCATCCCTTTTAAGTATTCATAAGCATTTCTCTGGTCTAAGTCATCAAGAATTGCAGTAAGCCATGCTTCTCGGCATCTTAAGAACTGTAAGACAACTAATCAAGGTCAGAAAAAGGTACCTTAGACGCAGACAAACATGAATTGTCTGATTTCAAAAGAAGAACAAGAAGAAACAGACAAACATGCGACAACAGACAAAAACAGACGGCGGACTAAAATGCACATTCAAAAAATTTTGTTGTAGACATTAAGCTTCGGCAGACCCACCTGTAGGCGCATTTCATATTCATTAAAAACTCCTATGCGACGTAAATATCCGATGATGCGGAGACATTCTGGCAACTGCAATACACGAGGGTTAATTAAAAGGGTCAGCAACTTCAGAAATTATACGTATAGATGAATCATGCTGAACCAGATCCACATCGTAAACATATTCTTTGGTAAGCCCAGCATCAAGTGTACCTGGATGTTTGATCTAAGTTTTTGGAGAAGCTGAGAAAGAAGAGATTGAGTGGTCTGCTTGACCTCTGCAGCGAGGGCCTGAATAACAGGTAACCTTTGAAGGAAACAGATAGAGGAAGGGGGGTAAAAACGAAAAGCTCAGTAGGCATCCTTTACAAGGCTAACAGCAGAAATAAGACAAGGAAGACTCACTTAGGGTGCATTGCGGACAGTTTGCAAACAAAGGCTTCTAAGTCCAGAGCTTCATCGTAATTTCCATTCCTCACACATCTGCAGGAGAGATCATAGTTAATCGTTCCAGCTATAGTAAGACAGCATCCACTATTGCATGCATTTTCCTTGAAACTGTGGCATTACGAGAGAATAAAACCTTTCGATATTTTCTGTTTCTATTCGTTGTACATTTAAGATGTATCAAGTATGTCTTTCTCATTGCGCTTCATTGGTGTAGCAAACTTTAAAGTTTCCTCTTTATTTTCCAATAAAAGCGTTAATCCTCCAACTACCATCCTCAGCGCTCCCAAGTACCAACTTCAATAATAAGTTCTAACTTTCTTACGGAACATAGAATGAAAAATCCCATCAAAACCACATTGTGAGCCTCGTTAAGAAGAGCAGCATCCACGGTGGACGCGCTGTTGATCACAAACTTACAAGGCTTGTTCAACAACTCTGGATTCATGCAAGACCAGGGCCCAAGCCTCTCCATGGCAAACCAAAGATAATCCAAACAGTGTTTTCAAAAGGGAAAAAACGGTTTCAAAATATTTTTACAAATGGAAAAGAAAGAAATCAGTGATCGCAGCAAGAAGCAACAGCACTAGTGGCATGTATATAACCATCATCCACAAAACATTTGTTCAAGTTTCATCTTCCTCATAATAGAATTTATTTATAGTATAAAATTAGGTAAACCACAGAAAATTTACTAAGCAAGAAAGCATAAGGAAAAAAACAAACCTAAAACCATGTGATACCTACTTTGACATTAAGACCTGCCTAAACCCAGGTGCGGCAGCTTGCCATACGAGCATCCCTGCGCCACCTGGTGGTGCATGCATGGAAGTCACTTTAGGCTCTGTTTATGATGTTACTGCACTAGAAATAGGAAGCAATGATTTGTGAAGCAGTTGCAGGGGTTTAGGACAAGTTATCGATGCTATTCACCAAGTGTGGCAACTTACAACTGGTCCATGTTCTGTTCACGGAAATTGTGTTTTAGGCTAAGGTAATAGACATCTGTTCAGGGTTCAACCTAAGGTTTTGAGACATTCCAAATGCAATGGTAGCATCTACTTTCAGAGATCATCCCTCTAACAACGAGAAATTGATCTGGTTAAATGCAGAAGAATTATCATGAAATGAGATCTTCCTATCAACTGACTTACCATTTTAGAACAAGGCTACAACATGTTCCTTTTTTTAACCATGTTACTGAAGAGAAAAAAACATGCGTTGTGTCAACCACTTACGTGTCCATAAGCTGTGGAATTTCAAGCAAGTCAAGCAAAGTACTATGATTGGCTAGTAATGTCTGGTTCATCTTTCTCTTCTCCAAAATATGTTCTGCAGAGTCGAGGAACTCATTGCAACCAGATGTAAGCTTTGGGATTTCAGCTATCTGCAACGACGAGAAAGGTAAGTATCTGCGCACATAATTCAGTACTAGTAAAGAAAATGTAGTATAGATTGTTAATCAAATCCATAATGTTCATAGATTGTCTAGAGGGCAATAGTACCAATAGTTCTCTATTTTCTATGATGAATCTAAGATGCAAAGCTTATAAGCAAACAACCCAAGGCATTATCAATAATCAGGTCACTCACTTCGAGCTGAAATTTAGGCAAAGAGTTGAAGAAAAATGAAGATGGGAAATTTGAGGCAAATATGGGCTCAAGATTGTTTTGAGCTATGGACTGAAGATTGTTATGCAAAAAGTTCACAATTCAGAAGTATGGACATGGGAAGCCAAGCAATTGCATTGTTAAACTGAGATCAGTGAATAAAGGTATACTCATTTTACTTAAATAACTTATAACAAAGAGGCTAATGAAAATAAGCGACAGAAAACTAGTATTGTAAGCAAATACAAAGCTGAATTTGGCGTTAATCAGAAAGGCAGAAAACGAAATTGAGACGCTTATCCATTTCCCACCCACAATTGTCCAACCATACCAATACAAAACAAACCAAGCATATACTCAGCCTCCTACAATATAATACCCTAAACAAACCATCTATCCCTCGTCCCCTTCTACACTATCTACCCCTCTATCAAATCCCCTTATGCTGACAAACGGCACAGTAAACTCGACTACGGAAAACAAAGACAATGCATTGCAATTCAAAAGAAAAAAATATATATATATTTGCCCAATTTTACCAAAGAAGGCATAAACTTACCATATCCCCCCTCTACTCGTCCCCGTATACCCTATCTTCCCCTCTATCATATCCCCTTTATGACAACAAACAGCCCGTTCAGTTCTTGAATCGGCTACAGGGGTGTTTCAGCTAAACTAAATGGACTAAAAAGCTCATGTTTTCACAGATTTTAGGCAAGTCATTCTCCTCACATACATCAACTAAAACACTATTTAGCGGAAACAATTTTGACTAATGCCATTAGCCTATAGTCCAATAATATAGCGGAAACACATCCTACGAAAAAACAAAGACACCGCAACGCAATTCGAAAGAAGAAAGGTGGGGGGGAAATTTGCTCAATTTTACCAAATAAAGGCATAAAATTACCATTGATTCGAGGTGTTTGTCGATGGAGGAAACCTCCTCTCTAATAGCACCCAATGCATCCGCGGCAGAGATGAAGGCACGGTAGTTTGCGACCGCCACCTCTTGCATCTGCCGCTGGATTCTCTCTCCGTCCACCCGTAGAAGCTCTGGCTCCTACATAATTCAATCATAAATTACCGAAAACAAGCACATACAGTGAAGTGCATAAATACGAAATGCAAGGGGGAAGAGAGAGAGAGGGACCTTGTGGAGGCGATCGAGGGTGAAGGAGAGGAGTTCAGAGACGTAAGGTTGTTGAGAGACGGAGGCGAGGGGGAGGAGGCCGGAAACGGCGCCGTTCCCATCCGGTGGAGATTCGGACTCCGTCATCGCCGTTTCGAATGATGTAGTCAATACTGGTTCGAGCTATGCACTGACACTGTGTTCGAATCAGTGCTGGAAAGGAATGAATGAACCGAAAACAAACGTCGATCTTCTCTCTGGATCTCTCCCGCGCAACATCTTCGAACCCTCAGTGAGTTCGTGCGCTCTCTCTCTCTCTCTCTCTCTCTCTCTGAATAGATCTGACTTCTGAGCATCCCAATCTCCACGGCTTAATTAAGTCTTACCCCTTGAACTATTATAATTTTTCGAATTAGCCTCTGTATTAATAAGAATCGACACTTGACTATCTTAAACTATCTAAACCTTTCAAGTCTAAAGGCCGGAAGGAGGTGGTGAGTAAAGGTTATCCTTTCATTTGATATTCTACGGTTTAGAATATCTAACAAGGCTGGAGCTACTGAACACTTTTCTATGCTCTCGCAATTCTGAAAGACACCGACGAGAATGTCCCGATTATGTACATATCAGCGCACGAGACTCACTTACGCGTCCCACACAAATAATCTGCTCCGTTCATTAATTTTGAAATATTTTTTCAAGTGATCTCTGGAAAAATCTGCTCCGTTCACACAAAAACCGGATATGATCCCATTGCTTCATGTACTTTTGTCCACATCTTTCTCTCTCTCTCTCTCTCTCTCTCGAAAATTCCAAAAAAAAAAAATGTCATGAAAATCCGGTTCCAAAGTTTATGAATGAACCATCTCGTGTTTTATTTTGTTCCGATAGCTTTTCGTGAAAGGGATGAATTGGCAATGGCTGTGCAGTACCGGATGAATTTTTCATGATGATGATAGAGAAGCCAGTGTTTGAATGGTGGGTGCATGTATAAAAGTAATTGGAGGCGAAATTGTTGTTTAAATTACTCCATACCAGCTAGGAAGGAGGAATACAATCATTTTTTAAGCACGACTTTACCTCCAAAAGTGAGAGAAGTGGAGTGGGTAGTGGAGTGATTTATTTTGTTAGTAATTTGTGAAGCAGCAACACTCCAAGACCAAGAGGCCGGTTGTCGTATTGATGAACGACACAAAATGTACACTGAAGAACATCCCAGGGACACTGTTAAAAAAACGTAAAGGATACGCCAAGTGTCGTGTCCATAAAATTTGGCTAAATTCTTTTTCGAGGGCACACGCGGGGATGCGGAAGGGATACGTATAGGGACATCACAAGCAACACGTACAGACTCCGTACGGGAGGGAGTATTAGGTTATTTATCTATTTTCCATGTCCCACGCCATTTTCGTATCTCTATTTTCTTAAAAACCTCATACTCTATATCGGTGTTCGTATCCGTATTCGCGTCAGTGTCCGTATATCAACGTTACGTAGTTTAGTATTTTTTAATAGGAAATTGATTTCTACACTCCCCTTTTTACCATGTACACTCCTTTTTTTCTCTTCCCTTTTAATGTGTGAAAAAATTGAACTTATTAAAGGGTAAAAAAGTAAATCCCCGTAAATAAAGATTTAAAAAAAAAATAATGTACATGGTAAAAAAGAGGAGTGTCAAAATCAATTGCCTTTTAATACCAATTCTGCCCCTGCAAAAAATAGTTACTGTCCCCAAGTTCCTGAAGTTGTTAATCCATATTACACCCCCACCTTTCATCAGTACTTGTAATTATCAAACAGTTAAGAGGGAACACAACCATTCCTTATCTGTTGATGAACCAAACAAGTGAAAAGATTCCTCCACAACCTTCTCTTTTCATCCCCTTTCTAATTCAATACTTTCCTTCACTTCCCCCTCCTCTGAATCCAAACTTAACACAAGTGTCAGTACCGTTCCGGCTCGTATCATGCAGTGCCGTTTTGTGTCGACCGTTGAAACAATCGTGTTCGTGCTCGCCATGCCTAATTGACACCTCTAAGTACTAATCCAAGCTTACGGACTGCGACCAACCACTTAACAGTTTGGAGCCTGGCCTCTTGTATCCATAGACGGAGGTATTGTTGATACAAATGGGGTCAATTGACAAAGATCAAACTAGCGTACTAATGAACTCTCAAAAATATGTTTCTTTCGGAAAAAGATCTAATTTAGAAGATGATTTCTATTTCTCTTTAGCCATTTTAATTTAATTTAACGTTTTCTCGTTATTGATTCGAAAAGATAAACTATGTTTTGGTCATGAGTTTTTGACCCTACCAAATTTCTGACTCCGACCCTGCTTATATCCCTTATAACCACACACGGTAACAAAAAAAAAAGAAGAAGGGCCCAAATGGGTTCCTCTTGATCTGCAGTCACATGCTACACCACTGAGCTATGGACCCCTATTTCTTGTAACCATATATAGACACACTCGTCACTTTACATGTACGAATTTACGACCATGCACTTTAGGTAGCTACCAAAAGGCCAGAGTTGAGGTATCCAAACATAGGGGGCTCCAGCCTGCCAAAGGGGCCGGGCTGCTGCAGTTTTATTCTTATTTTTTCCATTTCCGATGGTTGGGGGTGTATAAGTCAACTTACGCGCACCTCAACTAATCTTTTTTCCGGTCTGGTCCCATCTCGGCTGTGTCCTTAGTGTCCATACTCGGCATTGGATGGCTTAGATTTCATCCAACCGAACAGATCTCAGCTGTGTAGCCGAGATGAAATCTGAGTCGTCCATTGCCAAGCATGGATGACCCAAATTGGGCCAACACGCATGTTGTATCCCGGGTTCGGTCTGGTCAAATGCAAGTCAACCATGCGAGGAACTAGGAAATTCAAAAAAAAAAAACTTTCTTGCGATTTGACCCTAATAATCTAATCTTGATTCAATTATATGGAGAGCAAATCTATCAACCAGCCAGCCTAACCGCGGGGGCTTCGGCTGCTGCTTCTTCTTCTTTTATTTTTAGCCTGATTTGGCCCCTACTGATGGAGCCATGGAGGTTGAACTTGGACCTACCCATGTGATGCCCTTGACCGTTGTATGTCCCAAATATCTCTTGAGATTCGGATTAAGAAATCCTCTTTTGATGGGACAGTCCAATTAAACCTTTGCTTAGTATATACTAACTTTTTTCTCTTTTTTTTTTTTTTGTTTTGGAAATCAAAATAACATAAATTAAAACTTCGAAATTCTGGGGTTAGATATAAATTAAAACTTCAAATTACTAGGGTTAAATATCCCTGCACTGTCTTCTTGTAATTGAAACAACGGAAAAACAGGAGAAACCGTAAAAATAAATAAATTCACGCTCTCGAACAAGAGCTTCCCTCTCTAGCTTATAATCCGCACATTGGTTTACATAGACCTTCTTAAATGTATACTTAATATATATATGTGTCAGGCGTTGGACACTATAACAAGAGTGTGAGAATTGTTTCCGACATATTTCTTTAGACGTATACTTCGAAAGTCGATTTAGTAATTCGAACTTCTCAAGAATTATGCATTGAACTCCTATATTATGCACACACAAAGCTCATGGCACTTTGCATACACTGTTTATACAAGAAGAAAAATATATATACGAGTAAGAAACTTGAATTTTGATATATCCCCAAATTCTTGAAACTTAAATTAAATAAAAAAAAACAAAATATGAGTGATTATTTAGTGTTCTTAGAATATAATCACGTGATGCTCCAAAACTCTTCTACCGTCACGTGTTGATGTGGAAACCCCACACTACGGGATATAGCCTACACCAATGTGCATGGTTTCCTAGAGCACCTAGTGACGAGCCCCAGGAGCATTACTAAATATTCCCTAGATATCACCCGATACCTGTACGTGAGTGCAAGTACCACTATTTTATGCTTGATCTTAGTCAAAAGGTCGAGAAAGGAATGAATTGATCCTATTCATGCATCTGCCCCCATAGGATTCCACTTTCCAATATCACATGGATGGAGATTCCAGTTATCTCATATGGCCTACATCAACTCCTATCACATCATTATCAAAAAGAATTATCAATTTGCATAATATATTAGTATTTTTTATAGAAAAGTAATCATACAAAATCACGCCGTACTAATATTTGATAAAAATATAGTAATATGGTGACATTGGGTGGAATTATTGATTTGACTGACTCTACTACTGCTACCAACGGTAATTGTTGGTTGGGAAAATCACAGCTCAGGACGTGTTTTGGTAATTAATATCCGTTAAGAATATTTTTAACATTAATAAATATTCTCAAGCATATTCTTAATGTGTATTAACTATCAAAACACGTCATTGATCGTATTTTTGGATTGCTCTAGGGATGACAATTACCTCCGATCTGTCCCCGCCTCTAACTCCCCCGCCCCGATCCGATATTCAAATGGGGCGGATATGGTATTTGCTTCGCCCACCCCGTTTTAACCCAATCCGAACCCGATTATAAATATTTATATTTTTGTATGTATATGTCTAAATAAATTTCATTGTTTTGATATAATAAGAGTAATACACCAATTAATAAAATACTAATTTATTTTTTTGTTTTTTTATTTCTATTTTTTATTAACTCTCATCAATCATCAATATCTTACAGTATTTTTTTTCAAAAGACTCTAAAAAGAACAAAAGTAGTCAAATTATTATGGTGAATGGGGACCCAATTTTCCCCTGACCTCGACACCTCTCCGATTTCCTCCGCTCCGATTCCGATCCGATATAGACCGGGGTGGGTCCGGGAGACACAAAATCCGACTCAATCCGCCCCATTGCCATCTCTAGGTTGCTCCCATTGCGATATAAAGAATTGGGCTATTGTGGGCCAGACATTGGGCCTTTGTGCTACATCCTGGTACGCCTCTGAACCCTCTCACTACGTATACTACTAGTAGATGTTCAAAATACATCTATAATATTTCATTCGTCCCAAAATGTTTATCCGATCAATAAAACGAGAGCTCAAAAATAATACATTTTTTCAAGAAAACATTCAAATTTTTTTCATAAATTTAAAAAACTCATCGATATCTAATGAATTGTTGAAAAAAAATTGGAGTTTTTCTTGTACAAATTATACTCCCTCCGTCCCTAAATAAATGTCCGACGCACAAACCTAGACCTTTAAAAAAAATGCAATTGTTTCGTTAAAAAAATCAATTTTTTTTTTTCACAAATCATTAGATAGCAATGAGTTCTATTAGATGTAAGGTCTAGTTTTGCGCGCCGAACACTTATTTAAGGACAGATGAAGTATTATTTTTACGTCCTCATTTTACGGACCGGACAAACATTATGAGACGAAAGGGGTACATAATAGCTCTCCGTATAGCCTTAAATGTTGTGTAGTGTTATGAAATGAGATCTAGATCGATCCTTAAAGTAAAACTACATTAAAATTTGATGGAGAAAGCTTACCATCGAAACATTAAAATTTAAAACATACTTATTTATTACGCAGGTTTCGTTATGCATTTTTTTTTTTTTTGTTTGTTAGTTACGCAGGGGTGTACCTTGAAAATGTATGGCACATATAATATTGAAGGATGCTATGCATATTTCTAGTGCACGATATCGATATGCACATTTTTTGGCTCATTAATTACATATCAATGTGGTAAATTTCGGTTCGACCGAAAAAAAAATCACATGTCAACATGGTGTTAGCTACGCGTTTTCTCGGTTTAACGGACAAGGGCATACGTTGAATCTTAAAATAGTACGGCATTTTTTCGTTATTTACTTAATATTTTTGGATTAATTACGCATCTTTCTGATGTTAATTGCGCATCTTCAAAGAAACCGATTTTTTTTTCTTCTACATTTTTTTTTTTTTCAGATGTGTAGCATAGGCTTCTCCAAATTTTATGGCCAGATGCGACCATTCAAAACTGTGATACTTTTCTTCTTTTTCACTCACTTTCTGTAGTTTTCCAATTTTAACGAAGTTTCCACATGGAACCGTGTGCAAGTCACGACCTCGTTTGGGGGTTTTGAGGGAGTTTTTTTTAGAGTAATGAGTAGAGAGATAGACAAAGAAAATTTTATTGGAGATCGTGACCAGAGATTTTGATACCCCAAACGAACAAAGCCCAACATCGCATGTAGTAAATAGCATATTAACCTTAGCAAGACCAAATGCCCAGATGGTGAAATAGGAGTAATTGGCACCAGGAAGAAATAGAGAATTTTCCTTGTGCGTTAGGAACGTCTTCTTTCTTTTTCTTTTTTTTCACTATCAAAGTGTTTGGGCTAGTTTACAAGCACCTCGACTAATATCCCCTCTAATCTGGTTAAAGGCAAGTCATTTATTCCGGGACCAGGAGATTAATTTACAAGGAATAACTAATTTCTTGTGGCCTGACCTAAGTCACATGATGCGCGTGCGGGAGCGCGAAAGCGGCTTTCAAAACTCCACCAAACAACTAGAATTCGTGAGTGTTACTATTGAGAACGCGAGCGCAAAGCGAAGATTGAGTGCGGGAGCGAAGGTCGATCATTCTTGAAGAATTATATACGTGACTAAGAGTCTACCCCCCATAATCGAATTCTGGTCAATTGTGCACCAACCAAGCGGACTAGCTAATTAAACCTTAGGGCCGCAGGCTGCGTTAGGAACTTCGTACATTTAGAGCATTAGTAGCAGACATACGTAAATGGATGTTCTTTGCCTGTTGAAGCGCGCCTCGAGTAGCATGAAGGGAATTGGATATTTAAGCAGCAGTGTACCTTTCAAAGTCACAATCAGGTGACACCGTACTCTCGTTAACTCGAATGGCCTAACTGATTGATAGTGACATTATAGAGCTTGTTTATGAGAAAGTTTTTCAGTTGGGTTTGGGTAGTTTAATGGTGCTTTAGGATCAGTTGTTTTTTTTTTTTTTTTTTTTTTGAGAAAAGTTGATTTTTTCAATTTTTTTAAGAATAAAAAACACTACCAGTTTTTACTGCAACTTAATTATAATTTCATAGTTATGGTAAATGTATTTATCTGCTTCTACTAAAATCTAGAATTTGAAGCAAAATCTGAAAGTTTCAATCTTAAATCTGTATTCACAGGTAGCTATCGCAAGGAAGCTCATAGTATTATTGTAGCACAATAGTGTACGCTACGGTTTCAACTTGAGTGTTTTTTTCTCCTAACGGCAAGAACTTTAAATATGTAAGGAATTTATTATTGTAACTCAGATGGGCGGTGTGTCCAAGCTAGCTTATGCTTGGAGACCAATCCCACAAACAAGGGGACCCATTTAAAATAGGGACAAAACTTCGTAAGGGCTTACTCCGAAAAGTTGATTGTGTAACAACAAGATTGTAAACCTAAATCTTATAAGAAGCAAACCCTAGTGTTGTAGCAGAAACAGAAATAAAGCATACAGCCATACAAAACTAGCTAAGAAAGTCAAGGATTACAAGATCCAAAGTTTAATTGCGTATATTAATTGTTTCAATTGATGCATCCGCTAGTTCAGCTCAACCTTTATCAAAACGGGGTTAAGGGTACCTCTCAAGATTCCAAAGGCTTTTTGTTCACTTTAATCCAACTGTTAAACAATCATTAAGGGCAAATAGTTATACGATGTTACCTACCAACTGTACCCCACCCATATGCAATAAAACAATCTAAACTCCAAAGCAAAGGTTAACCCCAAGGATTTGGCCAAAGATGAAGAAAGCAATAATAAGTGCTTAGTTTTTACGAGATCGTATGTTCGAATCTTACCGAGGCTAAATATTTCAGATTTTGGGGTCAATGGAGAATTTGTCGGATCATTAGTTTAGTGGCACCGGAAATAATCGAGGTGCACGTAAACTGAACTGAACATCTGGCTATAAATAAAATAAAAAAAAAAGTCCAAATAAAGGTTCCAATTAGCCGTTTTATTTGGGATTATGCTTTAGGCCCCACATTCCTCTTGGTGGTGGAATATTTTCCGATCATCTCTTTGTGGTGGAATTTATCAAAAGCCCTATCCACATCACGTCAACTGAGGGTTTTGCTCCAATGGATATTTCAATCCTACGTACTCATCCTTTATTGGTCTTATTATCTCGCCGTCCAAAATTGTATTGGACGGTTTAGATTGAAATCATCTCTCTCTTCTCACCCCACCACTCTCTCTTATCTTTCTCTCTCCTAATTAATTTGAGTCGTCCAGAACCAAAATGAGCTGTCCGGATGTACCAAGCGGACATCACATGGTACCCACTTAGTACCCAAAAATATCTCATTTATCTCGTGTTCATATTTAAATCGTTGATCTCATGCATCTCGGGGAGAACAATCAAGGGTCCAACAATCAACTCGATCAGATATGGACAGGTATGTGAATAACTCACAAGAGTTTACAGAAGAAACTGTCTTAGTTTAAAACTAAATTTGCCGTCTATTTTAAACGAGTTATTCATCAAGTTGATTTTTCTCGAAGGCATTTTTTTTTCTCGCATAATGTACGAGATCAACGATTTGTACGGTACGAGCTAGCCTCAAACGAGGCCTACAAAGTAAGAGTAAAGAGCATGGGATGAGAAAAGGAAAGCTGTGGGGGACCCTGCTGAGCACGGGCATTGGCTCCGTCTGCGCCGTCCATGCTTTGCAATAGACGATAATTTAGATTTTATCTCGGCCGAACAGATCTTAACCGTCCAGCTAGTCAAGGTAAAATCAGAGTTGTACTCTGTTGCCGAGCATGGACGGTCCGAATGGGACCAACACCCATGTTATCTCTGGATCAGCAAGTGAACAGCACGCGCGCGTGAGAATTAGTCTTATCAGGCTTTGTTTTTTTATGTTAATGGATCTTATGGGGAGTACTATGATTAGAAGATGGAAAATTAAGAAAAGAAAAAGGTCTTAAATAAAGTTGGCGTCTCAGCCAACAACCACCAAATTTCTCATAATTAAAGCCATGTTTGGTAGAATTCCTCAAAACTAATTAGCATTTCAACACACGCTTTCATTCATTCCCTTGTAATATGTGGAGTTTGCCAACCTAGCACTTGAAAGTTAGGCTTATTGGAATATTTGGAGAGTCTTGGTTGGAATTTAAGGATTTATTTAGACCCTTGTAGTTGCAATTTCAACGTTGTTTTTCTGAATGAAGTTTACCAAATAGATAAAACCTAGTTGGTAAACTTCTTATTCTCTGAAAATCGAGCTTTTCAACCGCCACTGATGTTATTTTCTGGATGGACAAGAAGTAAGGATGTCAGTGCGGTGTCCATTGACACCCCTCCGAAGCATACGTTAGAAAAGTATATATATTAATTAAGAAGAACTTTAGAGTTTTGTTACGGAGAGAGTTTCGCACCTTCAAAGGTAAAAGAATATTCTCATTTATAGAGCATCTTAGGAGGTGAGAAGATCCCTTTGTTTCGGGTATGCTGATATGGCAAATTATGTAAGAGCTAAATGCGTCTTGGCAAGTCTACTTCAATTAGGAAAACTAAATCCTCCCTTTTAAGAAACAGAGTGTGTCGTTGTGGGTAGAGATACCAATAACTATTTGCAAAATTCTCATGTGCGTTTTGCAAATATTGAGACAAGTTGTACACATTAACCACTGCCCTGAGGGTGATCGGTTGCACTTTCCTATTACAGAAGTTGATACATATTTCTATATGACTATGGTATGGTACGTATTACGCATCAGTAATATTTCTTGAGTTCTCTCTCCCGTGATTCTTCTCTCAATTTAGGTCAAAAAAAATAAAAAATAAAAGGTTGCAGATCTTCTTGTTAATTGCTCTTGATTCTACATACCTTTTCACTCTTCATTTCGTCCTTTTTTGGTATTCTCTCTTTTCTTTCGATCGTTGTTTTCCTATCCATCGATTTGGGGCTCTCTCTTTTAGAGGCATGAACCAACAGCAAAACCAAAATACTATGGACATATATAGATGAGCACAGATACGAACACAGATGTGCCTAGATTCGTGCGATGTACGTGTGTGGACTCCATACAATGCGTGTGGGAGTCACGTGCATCGGACGATTCCGTATACATCTGTGTTTGAATGTGTGCACATTCATCTATATATGTCTGTAGCATTACTCGTAGCAAAAATGACAAATTACTCTAGAAAAAAAAAATACGAAAAACTTTGCATAGAATATAAATGCACGACAATTTATAAAATCTGAGATGAACGGATTATTAAGGAGAAAAACTTAAATAAGTATTTCTTGTAAAGTTATTTATGATATCTTAATTAAGTAAAAAAAAATGGTTTGGTATTATCCACTTATGGGTTCAATAATTCAACTCGTGAAATTTATTTCTTCACTCCAAAAGTCACTACGCAAGCAAGACGTACAGCTCACAGGGAAAAAATTATTGGGGACATTAGGTCATACATATATTTTAAAATACTAGAATATAGGTGCAACAATATGGGACACAAAGATTATTATAAAAATTAGGACAAGCTTACCTCAAGATTCGTCCAAACTCAACTCTCTAATGGGTACCATTTAGGGTTTACAATATTGATCTGAAATATTCATTACGTAGACGCAGAAGAGAAAAAATATTTTATTGTAAAAAAAACATCTTTATCGGATATTCATAAACGTGTGAAATAATATACTTATTCTTTGTATGAAATAGACAGGTAAAGTTTAAAGAACATTTATATTGCAATCCATATAAGAAAGTGCACATACCTATTGATATGTGATCAAGTTATTTGTGAAGAATAATCTCTTCAGTTGCATCTACAATGTGGATCGATGTTATAAAAGTTCTGAGTGGATTAATTCATAGAGTTGAGTTTGGAACTAAGTCACATAATGCACGATCGCTAGTTTGAGTGTGAAAAAATATTCTAAACTATCAAAATTCGCGAAAGCAATGATAGAAAATGCGAGGACAAAGAACGGGTATGTAGGGTTTTCTTTCCTGAAGGTTTATAGGACTAAGAGGCGGGATGAAAGATGCTGCCAAGCATTCCGTACTTGACAGCGGTGCCGAGCAGTCGGATGGGCAGCTCATCTCAGCACAAAAGATTTGAATCTAATTCAAGTAAATAAAAATCTGAACTGTTCATTGATCAGATTAAGACAGCATCTCCGGGTCACCTCATATCAAAGTGGGAAACTCGTTCCACGCGCAATACGACACGCGCTCTCCACCGCATAGATAATTGCGCAGTTTCAGGCTGGATGGGGACCCACCATCGGCGAGTGGGGACAGCGCGTGATGGCAGCAGCCTTTTCTTTTGTTCCGACAGTAGTATTCAACTGTAGGAACCCTTTTGACAGAAAAATACTCCAGTACAGCTTGTCTGAGACCCATTTTTTTTTACTAATTTTCACCCAATTTTTCAAAAATAATTTTAACAGAAAATAACAGACGATAATGTAAAAACTATTATTAAAATTTTAATAAATATATTAAAATTTTGAATTAGTTTTGTAAAATAAAATATACTAATATGAGATGGAGAGAAATTTTTTGTATGAATAAGAATGAGTTCATGCTATTGGTTAAACGGTATTTCTGGTGATATTAGTTTAAAAATATCCACTATTCAGGATAATTTATTTTTTTCTATTTAAAAGAATTAAATAATATTTTTAGTGAAAATAAGTGATATTTTGTCATTAGTATGAGACTCTAACAACATAAAATATAAAGTGAACTCATCGTGACTAAAATA
This sequence comes from Rhododendron molle, assembly GCA_025413875.1. Lineage (NCBI taxonomy): Eukaryota > Viridiplantae > Streptophyta > Magnoliopsida > Ericales > Ericaceae > Rhododendron > Rhododendron molle. The sequence continues at coordinate 5,513,301 of CM046390.1, forward strand.
GAGTTCAATTGTTAATAAAAAAAGGTTTTTTTTTAAAGAGTTAACAAAAAAAAAGGTTATGTACATTATTTTCCCTAGCAGTTTGGGAATAAACTGAAAGAGATAGAGAGAGGAGAGAGAGAGGGTGGAGTTGACACCTAGCCGTCTGGGCAGAGGGGGGGGAGGCTTTTCCTTTTCTCACTCTCCTGCTTTACAAAAGCAGCCACCTCTCTCCTATTCCCGTCTTCTTCTCACTTGTTTATTCATCCTCTTTCTCTCTCTTCAAAAGAAAAACAAAGAACTGGTTGAAGAATCCTCACCATATTCCTCAGTATTCTTCCCCGCATTGTTCCATGATCTGTAAGTGCCATTTTCCACCTCCCTGCCTTCGTTCTTGCTTTACTTTTTATCTGGGTCTTACATTTTCCCCTTGTTTTTGCTCCCATAATTCGATGGGTTTTTTTGTTCTTGGTTTAGATTTAATCTTGGAGATTGAATCTTATTTCTCTGAATATTTGTGGGTTTAAAGTTATGAGCTTTCTAATGATGTATGAATGTATATATATTGCTTGTGTATATGCAAGTTGATTTAATTTTTGAGGATGTTTGGGAATGTGGGTTGAATTTTTTTTCATTTGTACCTGAAAGAATGGTGATCTATGACTGCATTAAGCACTGATTAATCTTTTTTGGGTGCTAAGTTTGGTTTTTTGGTATTTTGTTAATTGAACAACAAGGTAATATTATTTGTTGAACTTATGCCCATGACTATTTTTTTTGTTTGGTTTAAATTTCCCCTCTTCTAGGCATGCAATTATAAATGGTGTTTGATGATGATTCTTAGCCTGTAACGACATGGGGGAATTCGAGTTGGAATGCTGCTGAAAGATTTGTGGTTGATCACTTGCTTTGAGCACCGATAACATGTTTTTTTCTTTTTTGTATTTTGATTGGTGGAAGTCAATATTGTTAGAATAGATAGATTTAACACCTTGAGAGAGGAGTTGAATTCCTGACCTCCTTTCTCCTAGTACCTAAGTGCACCCCTTGATGCCATTAGGCCGAAGGCCTCTTCGTACAGTTTTTTCCTTACTCATTAACCAAATGCACTTTTTTTTTTATATTTGGTTAGTTTTATCCTGCTGTTGGTTTATGCTTAGAATGACAAAATTTATTCGACTTTCTCTCTTCCAGCTAGGCAAGAATCAGGAAGTTTTCCCCCTTTTTTGTTCTTGTTTCACCATCGTTATATTTTGGCATACTTCACAATTCCATATATTTATTGGCTTGTGAATGATGAGTATCCTGTTTGTACCAGAAATTTTCTGTACTGGTTTGTTATGCAATAAAAGCTAAATCTTAGATTTTGGGCATTTAGATGTCAGACAACATACTTGTCAAGCACAATCAAACGTGAGTTTTTGCTTAGTTGTCGCTTATCTCTGCACGTCGTGTATGTACTTGTATGCATCTTCTTGTAGTATTTTTCGTACAAAAATCCTAAGCTTTTCTCTTGGATGGAATGCTTTGTTTTTGTTTTTTTAATGAAAGTTATCAATGATCACCTACAAAAAAAGTAAACAAAAAAGTTGATATTGATGCTCTATCGTAGACGGCATGTATATGTTTTAGCGGGTATCCTTTAGAATTGGCTATATCCGAGGAGATTTATTGGCTTGTCAATGATGATCATCCTGTTGTAGAAAAAATTTACAACCTTATTTATCCTGCATTTCCCTACTCATAGTATGTTACTAAACTAGGAAACATCAATCCACATCTTAAAAATGATTCCTCTTTCTCTCTAGGCCCTTGAAAATATGTATATCCATTTAGTAGATGCACAATGAAGGAAATAACCTTTCTATTTTGCTTATGTTGATCAGGACAATAAAGCTGGACAAATGACGAAGATAAGCCCAGAATTTGGGGATCAGATGCAGATGGAGGCAGTTTCAGCTGATGTGAGCTTTGCATCTAATCAGTTTCCAAAATACAGAATAGGAGCTGATAATCAGATTTTTGATGAGGCCAAGGACGACCCTATGGGTCCGCCCTTGAAGGAGGTTGTTGCACAGGAAACTGCCCAGCTAGCAGAGCAGCAAAAGCGTCTCTCTGTTCGTGACCTTGCCAGTAAATTTGATAAGAACTTAGCTGCTGCTGCAAAGTTGTCAGATGAGGTCTTAGTTTGATGCATTAATCTAAATTGTCCTTAAATAGACTTTTCCATTATCCCCCAAGATTAGTGAGAGTAATTTACTTGTTATACAGAGCAATTCCATGAAATTTTGTACTTGGTTATTTCTGTTTAATTCATTCTTCTCCCGTTTATGCATGACTTTTGGTGAGATAGATGAACAACTGAACTGTAAGCAATTTTTTATGTTATTTTCTATCTTATGTGTTTAGGCTAAGCTTAGAGAAGTTGCTTCTTTGGAGGGACATGTTCTTCTGAAGAAGCTCAGAGATGCACTGGAAGCTTTGAGAGGTCGATTAGCAGGTCGAAATAAGGAAGATGTGGAAAAAGCTATTTCAATGGTTAGTCTTGTGCACTTACCTCTGATGTCACGAACTGAGCAATTTGAATTCTTTGTATGCCATTTAAAATCCAAGTAATCCTTATTATCTCGTATTATTGATATATTTGTTGAAATTTATTTTGACTAAATTTACGTATAGCAATTATCCCCTTTTTCTAAAATTGGTTTTGAAAAGCTATACATACTTTACACATAAACGGAAGATGAGTCATCAGTGAGATTGATTTTACTTTCTTATTTCTTTGGGCTGGTTGCTGTTTGATTGCTGAATTTCATGTCTCCAACGCCTCTCGACACTGTATTTGTAGCATGCTATTTGTCATTCCTTTAGCCGATTCCTCATGTGCTAAATGTACATAGAAGGCCTTTAACGTTTTGTTTCTGACTGTCCTTGCCGCCATAGTTCAAATGAGGATGAAAATCTAAGTGCTCCTTACATTTTCAGGTGGAGGCTTTGGCAGTAAAGTTGACTCAAAAAGAGGGGGAGTTGATTCAAGAGCAGTTTGAAGTGAAAAAGCTAGCGAACTTTCTCAAACAGGTCATATAGTGGTGCATAAAAATTTACATTCATTTCTTCTTCTTCCTTTAAAATGAGACACACACATCTTCTTCTTCTTTAGCTTCTTCCTTTTATCAACTTCTTCTTCTTCTTCTTATTTCTTTAAAATGAGACACACACATCTTCTTTAGCTTCTTCCTTTTATCAACTTTCCAGTTAAGCCAGTGTAGTACATTCTTCAAGTTTCAATTAATAGGGCTTTAACTGATGCAAGAATTAAATATCTAAGATTCCAGCTTTATTATCCAGTTTGATAGTTGAAGTCCATCTATATTTTCTTTTTCCATTTGTCCTGTTTTTGTGCTAATGGAAAAACCCAATCTCTTCTTTCTTTACAGGCTTCAGAAGATGCTAAGAAATTAGTTAGCCAAGAAAGGTCCTTTGCTTGTGCCGAAATTGAGAGTGCTAGGGCGGTGGTGCAAAGATTTGGAGAGGCTTTTGAGGAAGAAGAAAGAATTTCCCAAACCTCAGGAAAGCAGGTAAAAATTGAGTTGTTTGATCTCTGTCTCTGTGAGTGTGTGTGTAAAAGGTATGCATACTTTAGCAAATGTGATAAGTAAGTTCCCAAGTATGATCTCTCTCGATGTGGTTCGCTATTTCCTAAACAGAGAACAAACCACAGTACTAGTAAACAGAACCGGACCACCTGGTTTGGACTGAATTTGTGGTTAATTTAAACTTGTCGTTCCTGCTAGGGTTCTCCTTTTAAACGACAAGGCATATCTCATCAGCTAGTGATTCTTCTCTCATTTTTCTAGACTTGCAATGTTCTGTTATTTTGTTAGGCAGTGATCTGATCCTTAAAGCATGGCTACTTCGAGTTACAATTGTAAGATTCAGAGATGAATAGATGACTACATTATGGTTTTCGCTGACAGCTTATCTGCACAAATTCCAATATCCCTTTTCATACGTAGATTCTGCAGTTAATCTTTACACTTTAGCACTTATTTAGATCTGGAAATACTAACAAGTAAAAAATGATCGGCGCAGTCATGTTTTTGGTGCATCTTTGGAAAGTTTTTGATTGATTCTGAGGTGTTGTAATGGAATTTGACGCTGACTTGATAATAGTCCAATCAACTGTTTCTTGTTGTATTTATATGTATAGTTGTACAGTTGCTGCTGTTTAGTAGGTTTGTATTAAATGAATGGCTGATAAGGAGTTACTTAGTACTCCATATGAGTCATGGTCACAGCTATTATTGATGTAAATGACCGTGCAAGTACAAATATTTATTCTAAAAACGAGCATCGATTTGTACCAACTAATTTACTATGTAAAAGAGATGCTTAAAGTCTCTTGAGCCCTGGGAGGCTTCACGAAATGATTTGCACTGATACTTGCTTTGATCACATATTTGGCCTTGTAAGTGGTGTTGAATGTGGCATTGGTTCATGTTAGATGTTATGTTTAATAAGGTAATTCCCGATGTTTACTTGGTTGTGCAATATACCTGTTCCTTACTGCTGTTTGTCCAATATTGATAGGAACTAGAGAAACTCCTGGAGGAGGTTCAAGAATCTAGAAGAATAAAATTGTTGCATCAGCCCAGCAAGGTGAGTTGAACTGAGTCCTTTGCACTTTTTCTGTCTAGGTAGACATGATTTTATCACTCGCCCTTTGTTATTGCTGGATCGGCAACCAAGTGAATTCTCCATCAAAATATTCACCTCATATGGCTGGTCCTTCAATTATGTGGAATTTATTTTTTTTGTAGAAGTAGATACAGGGTTTGATATGGTGCATTTGTGGCTCCATAAAATGTTTGTCAGTGCTGAGCACTTCAAATATCTGAACTGTTGGGTTTCATGATAAACTCTAGAGTTTATTGATGTGGCTTGTGCTCCTTTGTTTTTCCTTCTTAAGCTTGCTGAATATCATATTTAAAGCATCCACCTCAAAAGCATAGAGTGGAGAGGCCGCCCAGGCTCATATACTAGTTTTGGAGGAGATGATTAACTAATGCCGGACAAACTCCAACATCATCTAGCAACTTTTTTGCGCTTTCTGTAGTTGTATGATCTATAGTTTGCGAAGTGCTAAGCAATTATTTTTGCTCAATCATGGCTTATTTTCCTGCATCATGCTAATGAATCACTTTTTGTTTTTTCTGTATACACAGGAAATCCAATTTTTGTTTTTTCTGTATACACAGGAAATCCACTCTTTGTGTTGAATTTGTGGAAATGTGGTATGTTTTGTAGGTGATTGACATGGAACACGAGCTCCAAGCTCTACGGATTCAAATTCGAGAGAAGTCAATAATATCGGTTAAGCTTCAAAGAGAGGTTTGTGACTGTTTGATTTATCCCCCTAATATTCCTGTAAAGCGTAAACTGAATTTTACTGGCTTTTAAAAGGAAGTTCACACAATGAAACACTCCACATGGTTTTTGGAAGTGGTTATAATGAAGTAGGATGCGGAAACCAAAGTGTCCATATATTGAGCACATTGCGTATCATGGGAAGAAATACTAGCTGTCGTCATGTTTCATGTCACATATAGTTCCTATATTGTTAAAACAAACTGTAAAATAATTGCTATACCTGGATTTTGATATCTCTTTGGTCTGTTGCTCATCATACGCCACCTTGTGAAAGCATTTGTCAAATTTATTCTATAAACGTACACATAGGAAGAAACTAGTTTAAGAGAAGGAAATAATTTTTGCAATAACTTAGGATTACTTGCAATTTTCCGTTGACGTGGTCTTGCTTTGCTATTTTTATTTTTTTATTTTTATGATTTCCTGGGATTTTATTAAATAGATTTTTCCATGTTTTTATTTGTTTATTAAGTATTTCTATGCAATATGAAAGCATAGGGGATTTGTTTTTCTAAATTTGTCACATTTTGCGTTTATCTTAACCTTTGCAGCTGGCAATGAGCAAAAGGGCCCAGGAGAACAAATCCTGTTTATATGAGTTAGGTGGTTGTGAATCTTTAGGTTCATCTTTGCAAGTCCAACCTTGCTCAGATGAACCTCAAGAACTTTCAAAATGTTCGGTTCAGTGGTATCGTATACCGACTGAAGGTAGCAGAAGGGAAATTATTTCAGGTATCATCCTGAGTATGTGATTGGCTTACTAAGCTTAATTTGACGACTTGTAAATTATGCAGCTTTTGTGGAAATATCATATTTTCCAGCTTGATGTTTTCTTGTTTTGGCGTAAAGTGCAGTATTGTAGAATCATCTCTTGTTCAAAATGATAACTTCATACTTGTGTAAATATACAACCCCAACCCATGTGTGATACACTTGAATAAACAATTTGTGTACAAAATCTGGGCCATATGTTGACGAGCTTGGTTGTAAAATCTGGGCAACATGATCCCAAAGGCTTTGCACCTCACAGGGTGGTGCTATAGTGCCAATGAAACCCAAGCGTGTAGTTAGGCCTTGATTCCAACTTAGGCTGGCATAGTACATTGGCCATTGTGTATGGGATGGGAACACAGTGGGCAGCATCATTGGGATAAAAGGGAATTACATTGGTGTCCTTGAAATAATAATTGATGAAGAAAAACTCCGTAGTAACAGCACTGTGCTCAAATTTTGCACCAGCAGTCCCTATGCAACTGTAGCTTGGTGAAACTTGATTAGAAAGTACCCGAGTGAATGGAGATGGAGAATACAGTCAAGTGGAGGACATGCTTAGACAGAGGGTAATGCTCAAATGGAAAGCTATGCTTGGCTGACCAGCCCGACCCTTTTGTCCTGAGGATATATCCTTGGTTGTATGGAGTGTGTCCTTTTTGGTGTTCGAGAATTTTGCAATTAATAACCAGTAGGCTGATACCTGACATTTTCACATGATTTTTACCTGTCATCCTTTTCTGCCCCTTAAAGCCTATCAACTGATAAATTTTATCCTATCCTCCAAATTCATTGGCTACGTTGCTGTGGAGTATGATGTGTATGTGTGACTTTCACATTGAGTGAATCTACATCCTTCATAGTTTTAGTTTCCTTCCACTTAATCAAGTTGGATGTCTGTGCTGTTTCAGTTATGTGGTTGTTTTAGATTTTTATTAGAGGTAAACGCTATGTCAATTAAGAGAATCAGGCAAATAATTGCTATGTGCTGCGGTTGGTCTGTCGTATCGGTGGTTGTGGATATTGCTCATCAATTCAGGCAAATAATTGTTATGTCTAGAAGAGATGGTAACTTGAGACCAGTATTTTGACATAATTTGGATATTCTGTAGGTGTTGGAGAACCCTTTATCTGTTAAACTGTTTCTGTTAAGATGTGTCTTTATAACCTCACTCGTAATAACTTTTTGAACTCCAGTGCATATGATGGATAATATGTGCTCGCATGTTGCTCTTTTCCACTCTACGGGGTACAATATAAACTCTAACTGTACTACGCACATTTTCAGGTGCCAACAGATCAATTTATGCACCAGAGCCTTTTGATGTTGGACGCTTCTTGGAAGTTGATGTCTTCTCAACTGGCCAAAAGGTTGTTGTGACAACTGCCAATCCCATTGGTCCAGGTCCGTACCATTATATATGATATGTAACTATAAACCTCACCTGTTGAGATGTAATCTTCGATCTCCCTTTTGTTCCCCCTTTCTCATCTTTTGAGCTAAAACTAGCATCATATTCTATCTAATTAAAGTTTCATCCCCATTTCAACGCAAGAAAAAATGTTAAATTCTAATTTATTAAGTTGTTTGTTACAGCTGCCGGATTGGCCAGTTATGTGGAGACGCTTTTGAGGAAACCCAACACTGAATTTAATGTATGTTGCCTTTTTCTTTGCTAGTTTTCTGTTGTTTCCATTGTTGCCAAACCATATCTATCATGACTCCTGACCTACAATGTCACACTTTGTATTGAAAAGATAATGTCTTCAGACGGACTGCATCTTTTCACTTATTTTCTGTGTGGCTAGTTTAGGTATTTGTTCTCACATCACAAAGTTACAAGCTTGGATCAGATTGTTATGTTTCCATTCAACGTCTTGCAGTTTGCCTGTTGAACAAAACTTGAACCTGGGAGGCATTCAAATCTTACTTATTGTTGCATTCAATTAATAGGGTGTCTAATACTTTATGACACAAAGTGCAAGGCTCATGTCTCTTGGCTTTTATCCATATCACAAACTTGAGCCATTTGGTAATATCTATGTACGTTGATTAATAATTTAGAAGTTAAGACATGCGACAGCTGAGAAACTCTGATTCTTTGTTGAAATAGGAAAAAAAAGAAAGGAGATAGAATAGATGGTGCGACTACTGAAACTTTACTGCCAGGATTGGTCATTTTGCAATGGCACATCTGATTGGTTCCTTGTACTGTTCAGATGTTTTGTTCTTACATTTGGTGTTCTGCAGGTAACTATTTCTCAGATGAACGGACAAAATTATTCATCACGTTCTGTGCACTTGTTTCATGTTGGGAAAATGAGGATGAAACTTTGTAGAGGATGGATTACAAAGGCTAGAGACTCATATTCGGTAACGATGCAGGTATCTAGCTGAGCATCTTTTTTTCTTTTTTTTCTTTTTTTCCTGAAAAGATGCCTGGAGAATCATCAGACATTACTTGAATTTGGTTTTACTATACACGACTCGAAACTATATCTCTATTTTACTCTCCTATAAGAGGAAAGTTTTAAGATCGATGACACTTGGTATTCCTTACTTTTCCTTTGAGCATTCAGTAACTGGGAAAAAAATAAGAAGTGGAAGACAAAGTGAAGCCATGTGCAATATGTATTGTTAAAGCTTGTCTCACATGGGTTAATTATGAACTCCAAAACTTGTGTATAGCTTAGGCGGTCTCTCAACCCATTGCCTATAACTAATTGGTTTTGAGTTGGTCTAGTTGGATGCTTTAACATGGTATCGGAGCAACACTTTTTGAGACTTTTGGACAAGACTCTCCTTTTCCCCGAATCGAAGTTTTACCGAGTTTACCTGCTTAAAAAAGGCTCTCTTTTTTTTTTGGTCATCCAATCTATGTAGTATTAAAATAAAGGATGGTGGTAAAATAAGTTGATAGAGAAAGCAGTTTATTCTCAGGTTAGAGTTACTGACATTGCCGTCAGTTCAACATATCATACTCATCATATGCAACATAGAATGTATATGTTTTAATTGAATCTAGGTTCCTTCATTTAGTAGCCTTTGTTTTCTTTTTGAGCCTAAGAGATAATCTCTCTCCTTTAGCTTTGGATACGTTACTTCACTATTTCTTACTTAACTCATTGTTACCTCCAGCTATGTGGTTTTCGAGGTGGTGGTAATTCTGCAGCTAAGTCATTGTTTTGGCAAGCAAGGAAAGGACAATCCTTTGTACTTGTATTTGAAACAGAGAGAGAAAGAAATGGGGCCATAATGCTTGCGAGGAGATATGCTCTTGACTGCAATGTATGTAGCTTTTGCTTGCTTTCCTCTGTATCTTATACTGTTTCTGGCTCCCCTTCTGGAAAAAAGAAAGTGATAAATGTGGTGCAAAACGTTTCATATTTCATATGAAGCCCAGAATATATTTAGCAACTTTCTTTTATTTAGAACTTTTTGAATAATATCGAAATACAAGAACCTAAGAACCAAAAGAGGAAAAAGCAAAGCACAAACGAAAACCAAACAAAATAAAGAGCGGCTTTAAGGACGAGGCAGGCTTCAGTGGCTCAGGTGCTCAGCCACATCCAAAGGAAAGGATTGTATGCCCCAGCATGAATTTTACAATAAGAGGGACACGACGAGCTGTAGTGATAGCCTGGAAAACCAAAGCAAAGATTACCTGCAGGACATATATTAGTAGACAAACAGGGAATAAACTCAGAGTACTGGTGGAGAATTCAATGTTGTAGGGCGCGGGCTAAATTTGGATCACTGCAACTGTCTTCAAATTGTATGTACTCTTTTGCGTTTGTTCCAAGCACAACCTTGATGAGGTTGTCAGTTTGTCATCCTTTTCACAAACTTCTGGCATCCTTGTTTGATATTTGGCCTAATATGTCATGGTATTCAGCCAGCTGACATTAGTGGTAGCGCTTTGTGTATTTCGTTTTCCTCTTAGATAAAGGGTAAACAAACTATAAACGTATTATACTTAAAAAAAACCCTTTTCGAGAAGGGACCTCTATGTTAGGTTCTAACGCGCGTTCTTCTAAATGGCAGGTTGTACTTGCTGGGCCAGATGATCAAGCCTTCATCTAAACCTGACTGATTTGAGTCCTCAACTAATGTGTGTATAATTTGTTTTTTTCCCGAGTGTGAGTGTTCCATTTCTTGCGTGTTTTGATGATTAACAGTGCCTTCACTTTTGTAATTTTTTTTTTTGGGGGTCCCTTTCTAATCTGGTTATGCCTTTGTAGGCGGTGTTTTTATTTGCCTAATCATGGGTTGTAACAAGTTTTTTCCTGTCAAAGCTGTATCGTTTACTTGCACACATTTGTGTATTACACTCAGATTAATACTCTCCAAATTGGGAAATGATTTGAAGTGGAATTATGGTTTCAAAATTTTCGATTGTGGAACATGAATTGGAAGCAACATTAAGCATTTTTGAGCTGTGTCTATAACGCAGAGTAATGCTGCTAACTTCAAGTTGCAAAGCCTGTCATGTATCGAAGTGTATACGAGTAAGTCGTAGTTGTTAGGTCTGTCGATGATATCCCTGCCCAAATTGGAGATCCCATATGCATATTTCAGGAGGACACAGAATCCTGAAAATGCTTGGAAATTATGGTGTGGTGATTGGGAGGGAAATGCATCTCAACATTTCCTGAGAATACGGCTGAAGAGATTACAAAGATTACAATGTTCGTGAGGGAAGAATGGCAGGTGTCCGCGAATGAAATAGGATTCGAACCTGAAAATGCGTGGATATTATGGTGTGGTGATTGGGGGGAAATGCATCTCAACTTTTCCTGAGAATACAGCTGAAGCGATTGCAATGTTCTTGAGGGAAGAATGGCAGGTTTCCACGAATAAGATAGGATTCGGGATTCGCTACTGAAAATTTTGTGGGGTGCCGGCATCAATGGGTACAAGAGCAAAAAATTTATAGGTATAATAGTAGTTCTAACTTGTACAAGTTTTGTCATTCTTGCTGGACTAGACTTTATGCATCTGTGTAGACTTGAACTGAATTAGTGAATACCTTCTCTTTCACATGCTCTATTTAGGGCTACAAACGAGCCGAGATTGATTGGATTGCTGAACAATAAAAATGAAAGGCTACACCCAAAAACGGTTTACCAAGAAAGTCGCTCACAACTAATTTTAAGCAAAAAATAAGGACACCAAACGAACCCTTACATCAAGTAATCTTTTTCCATTTCTTATGATAGTGTTAGCGGCCGTTTAGCAAGACTTTCTCGAGATTGTTTGGTTGACTACTTATTCGCTTAACTCTTTAATTAGACTAAAGATAATAGGCACAATGCTTCATCAATTAGATTAAATTAGGGACTTTTCGTTTCTCTAAAGTCTATTTTGAGAATTTGATGGACTTGTAGAGCCCGTCACGAGTTTTCAAATCAATAATTGAGACCATTTATTTCGTTGATCTTGACGTGTAGAACATTTGTGTATCAGTTAGATGGGATATCGATATCTATTCCATTAAAAAACACATTTTCTTAGAAAAGATGTGCAGTAAAAAATTTCGATCATCTATTTTATACAACACAAAAATGGCATAACATGATATTTTATCATTATCCAATCAAAATGATGATTCGCTTGCGACTCTACAAAACAATTGATTTGGATTAATAAAATGAAACCCGTGGTAGACTTCACATGCGTATCAAACTGTCTCACGTCCATTTCATTGGAGTCCTTAATAAAATCAGAAAATGATTTGCCAAATCATCCTTTGACTATATACTAGTAGTAAGTCAGATCAATCACCACCATTCCGCGTGTCGCTTCTTCATAGAGGTAGCATTAAATTTCCATACAACGGACTGTGCAACATCCGAACACCACGGTTTCTACTTTACAGATGGGCGCAACGGTAACTTTCGTAGGGGGAGCGCAACGGGTAACGGAAAATTATTCAATGCCGCTTGGGCACCTTATGTGGTGCTCTAAACTCTTTATCATCATACATTTGTATAGGCTCCACGACAATTCTTTCTCCGCCACATATTTGTATAGTTTCTACCACAAAGTGTGCAGACTCCAATACCAAACTACTTTTACGTTTAATTTTCTTTTAATATCGCAAATATCGGTCAGTATTGGTCAATTTCGGATGGTACTGGACAAATACCAGACAATATTTTTAATAAATGTGTATCTTATAAGTTCTTTTATGCAAAATAGCGATAAATCTGAAACAGTAAATCGGTACATACTGAAAAGCCGACAATTTAACCAGGACATTATTCAGAACCTTAATTTGAAGTACCGCTACGTGGTGTTAGGCTCACTAAATAATTACTCGAGCGCAACGGGTGACAGGTCAGGCGCCTTGTTTGGTAATTGGAAACCCAATCGAAGCCGTTGGATTGGCAAAGCAAATCAAACGGCTGTAATTTGAAAAAGATTTGACCGTTGGAGTGTTAAGCGTCGGTTCCTTCCTCAGCTTCAAAAAGGGGTCTGCTGCCTCCGATTCCTCCTTTCTTTAGCAGACGTACCTACTCCTAGAGAGAGAGAGAGAAAGAAGAAGAAGGGGGGTCCGTATACACCTTTTTCTCGTCTTTGATTTCGAGTTCTTGTGAAGATTCAAGGTTCTGATCACATGGCTTCAAGACCCATCGTCCAGCAGCAAAATAGAGGAGGTATTACTCTCTCTCTCTCTCTCTCTGATTAGTAATCTTGAGTTCTCTATTATTTGGAATCTTAGTTTCAGTAGTATGGGTTGCTGAATTCGTTAGATTTCACCATGGGTTATATGGGGTTTCCAACAGTCCTTCATTTTTTTCTCTTTCTTTGTTTTATTATGGAGATATATTTGCAGTGTGATATGCATATGATGTTTCATGATTCTGGGTTATTTGTTTTCGAAAATTTGAACGTTGCTCTCTCTCTCTCTCTCTCTCGTTTTTCTCTATAATGTAGTACTTGGGTTCGTGATTGTTTTCCCAAAGTTACGATTTTGATCCTTCTCTTCGTTTCATTGAGATGTTGTTTCATTATTCTGAATTTGAACGTTGCTCTCTCTCTCTCTCTCTCTCGTTTTTCTCTATAATGTAGTACTTGGGTTCGTGATTGTTTTCCCAAAGTTACGATTTTGATCCTTCTCTTCGTTTCATTGAGATGTTGTTTCATTATTCTGGGTTTCCTTTCTTGTTGAAACTTTGAATGTTCGTTTTCAATCTTTCATCTTTTTCCCGAAGCCTATTTTGGGTTTTCTTTGTTTCTGCACGTAGTTACCAATTTCTTCTACTCCTTCGATCGCTCTGAATTAATTTAGTTGATCTTTCTGAAGAAGCGTCTTTCTTGATTTTTCCGTGCACATATAATTTGGTACTATTTGATTATCAAGTTGCATTGTCAAGGTTCTGATTCTCTATCCTTTGATATATATGATTATGTGGGTTGATTTCTTTCTTGTTCTTAGGAGAGGCCGTTGGTAAACAGAAGAATATGGCGGCCGCTGAAGGGAGGAACCGCCGTGCCTTGGGTGATATTGGTAACCTTGTTACTGCTCGCGGAATCGACGCCAAGCAGATCACCCGCCCCGTTACCAGGTACCTCTCTCTCTCTCTCTCTCACACACACACACACTTATTGCATACCCTTCTTGATTCGTTGTTTGTGTTTAGGGAAATCACTTTTGTGTCTCTAATGATGTTTCAGGAGCTTTTGTGCACAATTACTTGCCAATGCACAGGCAGTAGCAGCAGCTGAAAACAACAAGGTTCATTTATATCTCTCATAGCCCTTTTCTTGCCTTCTTTTTTTTTTTCGGGCGAATTTGATTTAGATAGTTCTTGCAATTCTTCTAATTGTTTGTGTGTTCTTCTGGGTTTCTTTGGATTTGGCAGAAATTGGTTCCTGTTAATGTGGATGGAGCAGTCATCGTTGCCGATGGAGTAGGAGGGAAAGGAGCTAAGGCTGTGGCTGTACCAAAGGTGGCTCAGAAAAGAGTCACTGTGAAACCAGATCCCAATACTGTGATTGAGATAAGTCCTGATACCGTAGAAGAGATCAAGATCAAGAAGCCGGTAGTGAACGATAAAAAACCCGGCGATGGGTCCTCGAGAAAGAAGGCACAAACAACCCTCACTTCAATCCTCACTGCTAGAAGCAAGGTAACATATTTTCTATCCATTTGTTTGATAGTTCGTTTCCCATAAATTTTGGGATTGAACCCACAAAATGTAGGCTGTTTGTGACCTTTCATATGTTTGATTATTCCTTTCATAAAAAGTTTATGGGGCCAAATTGCAAAGAACCCTTTTGTCTCTTATTTCAACCCAAAAGATTTAAGGCGCAAGTGACCTTTTTCATAAGATTTGTTTGAGTATTCCTTGCTAAAAAGTTATGTGGGGGCAAATTTTTCATTTGCTTTTGTGTCTCAACTTTTGCAGGCTGCTTGTGGTCTGAATGACAAGCCCAAGGAGCACATTCTCGATATCGATGCTGCAGATATCGATAACGAGTTGGCTGTTGTCGAATACGTTGAAGATATGTACAAGTTCTACAAGCTTGTTGAGGTGAATTTTCCCCTTTTTATCCTTTGAAGTATCTGTATTGTATAGTAGTAGCAGTGGTAGAATATGGTATACATCACATATGTATAATATACTGAAACTGTGGGGTGGTGTGCAGAATGAAAGCAGGGTTCACGACTACATGGACTCGCAGCCAGAGATAAACGAGAGGATGAGAGCAATTCTGGTGGATTGGTTGATCGAAGTTCACCACAAATTTGAACTCACGCCGGAGACTCTCTACCTCACCCTCAACATCGTCGATCGGTACCTTGCTTCAACGACAGTGTCCAGGAGGGAACTTCAGTTAGTTGGTATCAGTTCCATGCTTATGGCCTCCAAATATGAAGAAATCTGGGCCCCAGAGGTATACCCATAAACCTGTTATATGCATCATTTACATATACTCTTAGATCATATCCATCTTTGTTTCGCTGTGTCTCTCGGTTTGGAACAAATTACTCTAATTCGTCCTCGCCTATGTACTAGGTGACATTTTTCAAAAATTCTACCAACATAAGCTCTTATTTTCAATCTTGGAAGAGGAAAAATGCCTAGTGAAATATTGAATCTTGAATCGTATTCCCATCAAAGAAAGTTGAGTATATTATAAATATATTTGCTGATTTGCATCTCTTTCTCTGTACACTTATTAAAACAGAAATAATTGATTACAATGCTGTGATTTTTTTTGCAGGTCAATGACTTTGTGTGCATATCAGACAGAGCTTATACACATGGGCAGGTGCTTGTTATGGAGAAAAGGATTTTGGGAGAGCTGGAATGGAACCTAACAGTTCCTACCCCTTACGTATTCCTTGTCCGCTTCATCAAAGCTTCTGTTCCGGATCAACTTGTGCGTGTTTCTTTCTTTCCTTACTACACTTATATACTGCCTGTTTGATGATGCCCGTGGTCGGACATTGGCCTGGATTGGATTGCTACCGTAGGGGCCCGTTTTGGGAGTGCTCAACCCCCAGAATGGGGTGCCTCCGGTAATCCAATCCAGCCCCTTTGATACAATATGTTTTTCAAGAGGAAGAATTGAACTGGCAACAAATTAGGCCATAGTCTAACAATTGCTATATGAATCAACTCTGTATATATCAATCAACTGGGTATAGGTTCTAATTTTGGTTTTGGTTTTGTTCAGATGGAGAACATGGTGCATTTCCTGGCTGAGTTGGGTATTATGAATTATGCAACCATAATATACTGCCCATCAATGCTTGCTGCCTCAGCAGTTTACGCTGCCCGTTGCACCCTAAACAAGAGCCCCGTTTGGAACGATACGCTGAAACTACACACTGGTTTCTCAGAGGCACAAGTGATGTAAGCCTGATTACTATTTACTAAAATTATACGAGTCCATCTTACATGTTGCTGATATTGTGTTTATATTTGGGAACCAGGGATTGTGCTAAACTACTGGTTGGCTTCCACAAGAAGGCCGCAGAAAACAGCCTCAAGACGATCTACAGAAAGTACTCGAATCCCCAGCGAGGCGCTGTTGCCCTTTTCCCTCCGGCCAAAGCTTTATTGGCTGCTACTACTCCTACTACGATATGATCGTCGTTTAAAGAAATATGCGATTTGTTACAGAATTTGGAATAGGTTTGATCATTGGTTTGTGATGATCCTCTTTAGTGGTGGTTTTTCTGTTGTCTCTTGAGAGTGTCCTGGATTTCGCTTTTGGTTGCAGTTGTGGAGAAGTTTTTCTTTTGTTCTTTTTTATGTTGGTTGGTACTTGAGTTTCTTCTTCTTTACAGAAAACTCAAGTACCTTATTCAATTCATTTGGTACAGTTCAGTAATGAATCAGTTGCTTTTCCTAAAATGCTCCAAGGTTATATTTAATTTTTTGTATGCTTTTTTCCTCGGCTTTTGAATAGTAGAAGGCTAAGAAAAACTAAAGAGACGAAGGGAGTATTACATTGAAGTAGTCGGAGGGACACGTTGGATTCTACAGCAAAGAGACGATGGAATCCGGCTTATAATATTTCATCTCAATTCAAGCTCGAATCTTTTCATCTTACGAAAGGAATTTTTTTTTAGGCCTTCAAAATTTTATGGCCGCAGTTTCGGAGTTGGATTTTTTTGTAGGGAACATGAACATTGGGGCATGCTTTGAATTCAAAGGTGGAAACTAGAAGTAGTTTTCATTTTTTTGGGTCTGTGAAGGAAAAATGTAAATTTTTTGAAAGCACCATCGTTTTCTGTTGCCTTCTGTTTCATGGGAAAGAAGTTCTCAAAAATTGAGAGAAACAATAAACAACAACTCATAGACAACGAGGCATATATACACATCGTCACATACTCACGGCACGATCATATACTTAGAGCATCCGCAATGGGTTTGTTATATTTGAGTATCAAAATGTTTGTTAAGATATGTGTTAGGATAAAAAATGGGTCCCATAAGTGTATGTTAACTTAGAAGTGTGTTAGTAAATATATGAGTATTTCAATGGGTTTGATAAGAGTGTGTTAACTCTTTAAAATAATATAAAAACAATGGTTATAAAAAAAAAAGAAGTAGTGTGGGCATTTATATTTTGTGGTTGAAGTTTGGATTTATTGAGATAGGGCCCACTTATTGTTTGTTAACTTGGTTGCTAAACTTAATAATCATGCTAACACACTATTAGGTTTAGCACACTCTAGTACACTTTAACACACATGCATTGTGGCACCAAAAAATACAATTTTGTTTGTTAAATCTTAACACACATAGTTAACACATTAGTTAACAAACCCATTGCGGATGCTCTTAGTTTTGAGTCTTATGTGAATGTTACATTATTGAGGAGGCTGAGACGTCGCGGTGTAAATGTGAGGGGAAAAAAACATAGCCAGATTTCCAACCCACGGAGAGACCTAGAAATAAATCCCTTCGGTTGTTAACTCATTCCCCTCTATCCTCCTACTAATGTATAAATGTGAGGGAAAGAACATCATGGTGTCCAATAAATGGACCGGATCCGATCCGAAAAATTCGATCCGGATCCGGATCCGAATTCGAATCCGATAATCCGAATCCGGTAACGTTATCGGATTCGGATCGGATCGGATTAAATCCGTTATCAATCCGAATCCGAACTTTATTTATTTTTTTTAAAACTTTTTATAAATTTTTGAATTTTTTTTTGAAAATACAGTAAATTTTTTATTTTGAAAAAAAAAATGTTTAAGAAGTTGTATTTTTATTTTCAATTTTTTCTTTTATTTTTTTTTTTGAAAATATTTTTTTTTTGAAAAAAAATTGTATATTTAAAAAAAAAAATTTTTTTTTGCTAAAATTTTTGGAGTAAAAAAGTTTTCGGATCGGATCCGGATTCCCGCTATCGGATTTGAGTCTTATCGGATTCGGATCGGATCCAAGTTTTATCGGATCCGGATTTGTCGGATCCGAATCCGATCCGGCTTGTTGACAGGCCTAGTATAGTCCAAGAAACAACAACGAATTTCTCTCTCAGAAGGTGGTGTGCAAGCAAGCCTTCCAACTCAGGCTTTACTAATTACCTTCAAATCTCTTCTTTATCGGATAACACTGTAGACACAGACTATTCGATACGTTTCAATACACGTGGATTTCATACGATAAATATAGTGTTTACAAACATCGAGTTGTTCTAAACTCATTACTCATGTATGTCGAGATCTGTGCAATTCTATTTATGTCCAGACTATTCGATACTTTTCAATACACGTGGATTTCATACGGTAAATGTAGTGTTTACAAACATTGAGTTGTTCTAAACTCATTACTCATGTATGTCCAGATCTATGCAATTCTGTCTATGTCCGTAGCATTTTTGTCGCGTACTAATTTATCCGTAATATTTTTTTTTTAAAAATGATTTATGTTACTCGGGTTTACTTGGAAAAGTCAGTTCCACCATAATAGTGTTTCCTAAGTTTTCGTCACTCCACTTTTGTTAAGTATTTATGTAGTGTTGAAATCAAAGAATTCAAAGTCAAACCCTAAATATTCCCCTAGGGTTTATCAGGGTAACCAAACACCCATGATGATTGATACTCATCGAGCACCCAAATTATTCTCTGCCGATCAAAAGAAAACATATCCATCCTCCCATGAATAAATATGTTTATCATCTTCACATCACACCTCACAACCAAACACCATCTCGGAGTCTTATTTCCTTTCCTTCTTCTTCGTCTCTTTCCTTTTTGTCGACGGCCAAGGGTGTGTAGGTTCGCTAACGAACACCTCGACTAAATAATTCCTTTCCGGTCTGATCAAAGAAAGACTATTCACATTGGGTTATTTTTCATGTGGCCCGATCCCAAAAATCAAACCATAACAAATTATATAGATAGCAAATCTATCAACCAACCAACGAGACCAGATCCCCTGTCCGAGTGAAATTCGGACATGCGCCTGTCCCAGCCATCCGAGCCGTTGATCTCGCAAATCAACGATTGAGATGTGCTGAACAAACCATTGATTTGCGAGATCAACGGCTCGGAGGGCTGGGACAGACGCCTGTCCGAATTTCACTCGGACAGGGGATCTTCGGTGCCAACCAACTGAACTAACCCTCGGGACTGGACTCTCCTTTTTGTACCCACATCGAGAAACCTCAAAAAAGAATTCCATCGAAGTCGAAAGTGGCCTAACTTTGCATTTTCCTTTTTACGACAAAACTCTCTTGTTTTTCTCCAACCCCCAATCACATCCCACACAAAACCCCATTCATGGAGGCATTATAGAAGTAATTCGCACTCTCCTCTATGGCACGTGTAAATCACGCCCCAAAATCCATTGAGCAAATTTCAACCATGACCTGATTTTTTTAAAAGTTTTTTTTTAGTTTCCCCATTTATAAAAAGATAGTAGGAGGAACCAATCAACACACAACAACCCCTTTTGGATACGATCAAAGGAGCCCCTACCGGCTAAAGAGCTAGACAAAAAAAAGGACCTAGTTCAGTTAGATCACATGGGAGATCGCATTCAGAGATTTTATAAGTGCTATTCAAGACGGACTTGAGTCATGATTTAACTACAATTACATACAATGACAATCAAGATGTCAATTGGGTAGGACGGATATAAGCATGAAACTACGGGACAAATTTGTAAACACAGACAAAACACAAGCACAACACATGCGAGAGAGCCACGATAGGAACACAACTACTTTTATTCCACTTATGTATAGAATAACTAAAGTTCAAACATCTTTAATTCAGTTGCTAAGTGCCGTGCACGCGTTTCATAGAGAAGTGGCAATAGCGGATGAAAATTGCGCATACAGATTAAAGATAAGCCCCAAGGTTAGTCAAGTTTTTTCTTTTTTATAATCGGATGTCCGGGCCAATTTGAGGGCATCTCTGTTAGTCCAGTTAGTTGGTAGATTTGTTCCCTCACGATTTGCTAGGGTTCAATTCTTAAGGTATCCTTTTATCAATGGATTTCTATCATGTTTCACAAAAATACATATATCTTGAGGTAGACAGTAAAAAAGCAATTTTTCGTGAATTCTCTAGTTCAGACGTGAATGACTTGTCTTTGACCAAACCGTGGAGGAATTAGTTGAGATTCGTATAAGTTGACCCAGACACACCTTAACTTTCAAAAAAAGAAGAAGATTACAGATAGATGGGCACGAGAAATTTTTCAGTGCCGAGCGGGTATTGCCTACGTGGCACCCGCTCTGCTCATCGAGTCGTCCTATTCATTTTCGGACGGCTCGGATTAAAATCCTCTCTCTCCTCCCATCCAAACACTTTTCTCTCTCCAAATTTGAGTCGTTCAAATACGAAATGAACGGTTCGAATGCACGAGGGGACACCACATGGTAACCGCTCGGCACTGAAAAATTTTCCGATGGGCGCAAAGATACAAAGGATAAATGAATGCGAAAATATAAATTCCAGATCTTGTTAACACTCACTCTCAAGTGTACAATAATACGACCCCCCAAAATCCCGGAAAAATATAAAATCCCCCACGAATAAAAATCTCAAAGGAAAGCATCTAAGCAAACAGTAACCGTAATAAAAGACTTGGAAAGAAAGAAGAAAACAAGATCCACCTCGAACACCCCTCCTCCTCCAGTTCCACCACCCTCCTCCCTCTCTCTTCCCCTCTCTGCAAAAATCAATCTTTTTAGAGAGAGAGAGAGTGAGTGAGAGAGCAAGAAATTTAACCCATCTCAATAATTCCATTCTTGAATCCCTCTCAATCCCAAATCACCATTTTTTCAACCCCTCCCTCTGCAAAAATCAATCTTTTTAGAGAGAGAGAGAGAGAGAGAGAGAGAGCAAGAAACCCATCTCAATAATTCCATTCTTGAATCTCTCTCAATCCCAAATCACCATTTTTTTCGCAATCTTTCTAGAGAGAGAGAGAGTGAGTGAAAGAGATAGGGAGAGAGAGCAAGAAACCCATCTCAATAATTCCATTCTTGAATCTCCCTCAATCCCAAATCACCATTTTTTTTTTTGTTGTACTTTTACCAAACATATACAAAATCCCAAAAATCTAGCGAAACCCCACCAAAACCAACATCCCCAGAAAAAGAAAAGCAAAATCTTCTACCACTTCCACCCAACAGTCCATCACTTGCAAACAAAACCCATCAAGTGTTGTTCAATTGGGGTTTTGTTTTCATCAATTTGAGAAAGGAAAAAAAAAATAAAGATGAGAGAAGACTCCAATTGGTTTTCCAAGTGGGAAGAAGAGCTCCCCTCCCCGGAAGAACTCATGCCCTTGTCCCAAACCCTAATCACCCCTGACCTCGCCATCGCTTTCGATATCCCAAACCCTAGTACCAACCACAGCCCACAATTACTCCACCAGACCCTAACCCCGCCGGCGCCGCCGCCGAGCAACAACAACAACTCGTCCGAGTTCGTGGACTCGGCCGAGCTGGGCGGCGGCGGGGGGTCGGGCGGGGACGAGCCGGCCCGGACACTGAAGCGGCCGCGGCTGGTGTGGACCCCGCAGCTCCACAAGCGGTTCGTGGACGCCGTGGCCCACCTGGGAATCAAGAACGCCGTGCCCAAGACCATAATGCAGCTCATGAGCGTTGACGGGTTGACTCGGGAGAACGTGGCGAGTCACCTGCAGAAGTACAGGCTCTACCTGAAGCGCATGCAGGGGATTTCCTCCGGCGGGGGAGGCGGGGGCGGGGCAGGCGGTGGGATCGGGAGCGATCCCGCCACTGACCACCTGTTCGCCAGCTCGCCCGTCCCGGCGCATTTCCTGCACCCGGGCGGCGGGGGGCGGCCGGGTCCGGACCATTTCTTGCCCACGTTTGTGCCTTATCACCACCACCCCCCGCCGCAGCAGCCTCAGCAGCAGCAGTATAGGCAAATTGGGCATATTGGGTTGCAGCCAAATGGGCATATTGGGTTGCAGTCAAATGGGCAGTTTGAGCATCCGTTTATGAGTGCTAGGCCTGTTCTTCACAGGATTGGGGGTGGACCGGTGGGCCACCACAATCCTGTTGTACCTTATGTAGAGGATGTGGAATCAGGGACGGCGGCGAATGGGAGGAAAGTTCTTACTTTGTTTCCAACAGGGGATGATTGAATTTGGGTAATTGGTCTGTTCTAGTTTTTTTTAACCTTGTCTCAAATCAATAGAAAGTGTGTCTGGGTCACTTTGTTGTTCATTGGAGTCAATCATTGGGGCCTATTTGGATCGTGGGGTTTGGTTAGAAAGAAAAGAAAAGAAAAGAAAGGAGAATCCCTCCATTTGTCTGAAGGAATGGGTGAGAAATGTGTGTATAAATGCAAGGTCTATTTTATTTCTCAGCGAAATGGTGAGAATTGGTGAGAAATAGTAACCCTTTCGTTTTCTCATCAAAGGGGAGTCTGGCATTAGAGTTTTTCCATCATGTTTGATGTTTCCTTCTCTTTTCTTTTGGCTTCTCTTACATCAATATGGAGTCTGTCTGGGTCACTCAAGCATTGGAGTTCCTCCTTAGAGTCTGGCATTAGAGTTTTTTCCGACGTGTTTGTTGTTGTAACCAGTGTTAGCGTTGTAATGGGTGTTGGGTTTTCGTGGGCTTGCAAATAAATTCGATGCAGGTACTGCAATCCCTCCGCCAGTTCGGTTAGTTTGGTCATTCCTGTTGGGGTGGGTAGGTTCAATTTCAGTTTCGTTGGACTTCTCCGCTTGTAATTAAGGGTATCAATCTAGTTTTCCTCTATTTGTCAGTCTATGCTGCAGAATAACAGTCTGCGCGATGGTTGCAGTAATGGTGGTGTCTTGTTCATACGGTGATTTGTGCTAGTCTAAGTGACTGGCTTTTCTTTACATTGGAGTTACTTCGTCCGGAAGAGTTGCTATTTTGTGGTGGTTGTGTTTGTGATTCATCTTGAGCTCTTCCAGTTTAGCAGTGAATAATGTTGACGGACCCTGAATAAATTTTCTAGACGTCTAAGAACGGCCTTTGCATCCTTGGACAGCATAATTGACATTGGGTGTCTCGGCAGTGTTTAGTCGCTTGTGTACGCATCTTGTTCTCAGCAGTCTCTTCGTATCATGTAGAGGTGAGTCCTGCTTCTTGTAAATTGTGTGATTTTTAAAGAGGTCTTATGAACCCTGATATTTGAGGAATTGAGAAAGTTAAAATCTGTTGTTATTATAGTTTTCAATTTTGTGTTAAGCTTTATGAACATTGATGAATGGTAGATGCATTTCCTGAAATTCTTTGGTTCCCGGATACTTTTCTCTGCAGGTCTTGTCAAAGAGCATGCTTTCCTTTCCTTTTGTGTTGTTTTTCTGTTTCTTGTACGCGTTATTTATTTCATGATGTGTGAAATTAAGAAGTTTTGGAAATTCTTCACTACCAGCAAATGCAACTGCAACTAAACTAAACTTCACTTGTTCACTAGCTAATTTAGATTGGGAGTGGAATGGTTGTTTACTTCAAGACGATAATGCGCATGCTATCAGTTAATCTCTGATCAGAGCCAGCTATAGTGTTGAGCCCTCCAAAGAAGCAACCTTATAATGGATTAGGGCTGGTTCTGTAGAAGCTTCTTATAATATACTGTTCTTCTCAGTGCTTATACAATCTGGCAGGTCTTCCCTTCGCTTCTATGAAGATACGGGGAGATATACTTTGAAATCCTTGAATTCAAGTTTGAGTATTGGTTTCACTCTCAAATTTGAAGTCCGTGTTTTGCCTAGACTTCTTGGCTACCAAACCTGACACAGACCTCCTCCTTTGTCGTACTAACAGTCTCTTCGATGATCCAGAATGTCAGGGATTCAATCATGATTTTCAGATTTGATTAACTTAATGAGAGTATGCACTGTACGGTGCATCTCCCCTTAGGTATGAACTCATAGTAGCAATTGCTTGAACTACATTATTTTGTGAAGCAAATGAAGGGCAATATCAATATCTGAGTGTTGTCTCTCTCAACAATTGGATATTCACATGACCCCGTTATATGTTTCTTATATAAACTTCCCTTGTGGATCCACCAAAAGAAGCGAAGGTATTTTAATCGTTTGCACATCAAGTTTCTTGGTCTTCGTTGTGGTCTACGCAGGGCGGTTTTGTTAATAGTGTTTTGCCCATTGTTTTCCTTTAATCATTTGCGTTTTCGAGAGAGAGAGAGAGAGACCTTGGGAGAGTGCTTGACTGGTGGTGGTCTTTATTGCACTCCGGAGAAAACGTTGATACAATTGTAATAGATGTAGGAGGACACGAGCACTACAATTATCAAAGAATGGGGATATGGACAAGGCGGGGGACGCATCAATTTCTATTGACAAATTTATAGACATGCATACCTGCATCGTAACGGGTCCCCCATCGATCTCTTTTGACAAATTTATAGTTATGCATACCTGCATCGTAACAGCTAAATATTTAGGTTATGCATATGCTACGCCGTGCCTCAATTTTACGACACGGATACGGCAACCTCTTAGGTGTGCCAGTGTTTCATAGATCTTAATATTTCTCATGTTTAAATATGCTCCAGGAAACAATTTGTCGAAAGTCTTAACTATGTTCCTCAAAAGAGTTGTCTTGGGCTCTCTCTTAAGGTCTGAGAGAGTTCCCACTCAAAGTTGGCATGTCCACTGTATCCTGAAAGGGAATGATTTGTTTGTTTGTCATAATTTGACCTTAAATTGGCAGAGCTCACTTTATGATTTGTGGCATTTTCCTCTAATATGCTGTATACAGGTTCTGTTGGATCTTGGCATTGCTTCTGTACTTTTTTGAATTTTTTTGAAAATATTGCTTCTGTACTTTAGCAAACTCATATCCCAATCAATATTTAATTTCCACATGGGCAGCAGTAATGCTTTTGTGGTAATGATCATTAGTATGTCAGGTCCTTTTCTCCAAGGGGAAGGGGAAAAAAAAAGAAGAGATTGTTGTAGTCAATCCTAATTGATTGGAAGTTCCAAAGGCTCTCCTTGGTTTGATTTTTTTTGCCATTTTCGGGTTTATTTTTATCCTTAGTACTGTAGGAGCAATGGTTCGTGCACAAACTTATATGCACAGATCCGGACACATGGAGTCGTTTCATGCATGTGGGATTCACAAAACGATGAGGGATTCGTGTGCATCGGATAGCTCCGAACTATGTGTCAAGATCTATGGATGTAACTTTCACTTTCTCAGGAATCCATGTAGCTAAAGTATATGTTGATATTTAAGGGAGTTGTTTGATTAATACGTTACTTTATGAAGAAAATGAAGGTTATCTTTTATCTCCTAAATGATTAAAAAAAAAAAAAAAAGGATCAATCCTCAAACTTTCCCTCGATTGCTTTACCTCTCAATCGAGGATTGACTTAAGCTTCAGAGTGCTTGTCATCCTGCTAGATGACGGGCGGCGGCTCTCATCGTTCGTGTTCTTGAGTTAGGGAGCTCAGGTTTTGGTGCACTGAGAGTATCTCCATCCGGAGCGCCGTCAAATATATTCATAACCGAACAGTTAAAATGACCCGAAAGGTCCGAACGACAAGAAAAACAACAAAATAAAAACATATGTAGCAACGAAATAAAGTCTGCTCAAACAACAAACACATATCTGTTCGTGGATGTGGCTGAAGAAGGTAGGAGCCCAGGAGGAATCAAGACCGAAGAATGATTTACTTAAAAAAGAGTTAGGTTGTCCCACCTTTCTTTGCAGATATAGTGAGTGTGGGTTTGGGAGGTCACACCTTAGGCATTTTGAATGGAATGAAGAGAGCATCAAGTAGCATACACGTGCTTTGGTTGGTTTGGAGGGAGTGCTTTGCTTGCCTGTACTTGTTGAGACCAGGCAGACAAGGCTATATGGTATGAATAATTGGATCAGCAGCCACGCTGGTGTTGATTAAAAAACCAAACCCATTATTTTTGTCTTTTGTATGGAATCCTTTTTTTTTTTTTTTGGGGGGGGAGGAAAGGTTACTAATAATTAATTATTTAGGTGTTCCCTTGCTCGCATAATCTTCCGGTGGAACTCTTCACTCGCAATCTCAATCCTTGCCTAGTAGATTTTAGTACTTTAGAATGTTTTCGAAAGACACATTTAAGCTCGCACTCGTACAGTTGCATGCGTATTTCCTCACTAAAGGTGTTTGTGAGTGGATCAACTCATCTCCATACCTTATCCACCAAACCCCTCGAAGCCCAATTTTTAGGTCTCACAACAGTGATTTGATTTTGAACTGTTCAGCCCGTAGTCTTTGCTAAGAACAACCCACGTGTAAAAATTTAGCTTAATCAATCGATTACCAGTAAATACATGATCAATTTGTATAAAGTGGACACTTCACATAATTTTAAACTAACACTCTACATTTTATAAACAATTTGTTTATATATATATATATATCAATAACACATCGGGCTGAATTTTTATAAAAATGTTGTTATCAACGAGAAGTACAAGATGAACGATTCAGATCATCGTCGAAGACCATTCTGTAACCCAAAAAATTGGAGTTTGGAGGGATTTGATGTATAAGGGGTTCTGAGGTGAGCTAATCCCGTTCGTGAGGGATCATCCCAGCATCTAAATCATGTAGGGTCTATATACTTTATCGTGAACTCCAGATAAATATGTTGTGTTGCCCCACACTGAATAATTAGTACTTGTTTGCATATGAATGGGCCATTTTTTTTCTTAGAGAAAAGGAAAAAAAAAAAAAACACCAGCTGCCAGTCAGAGTCAGGCATGGTCTGCCCTGTTCAGTGAATTCTTTGTTTGTTTAGTGAATCATCCAAACAGATCTATGAATCTACCCATGATTGTTCCCCGCCACGATATTTAGTACTAGTATTATTCTATCATCAAAATGCAATTATTATAAGTTGGTCTGCTGCTGCTGCTCACGGTAAGTAATATTTGTTGCAATTATTGTTAAAACTACCCATAATAGCATACATCCCCTCCAATAGTTTCTGAATCTCCTAAAGTCACTTTTTAAGGTTGTCCCGTTACGCTACCATCAAAATGCTATTATTATTTGGCAGGAGAGAGAGAGAGAGAGAGAGAGAGTGTGTGTGTGACAGTGTGAGTTTGTGAGCCAAATTTTGTGTAAGATTTGGAAACAAGAAGCAAAACTTCTGCATAATTTAGCTTGGAGTTATGGCTGGAGGGTTGGAAACGGTTTTTGTTATAGGAGAGTATTTGTTAACAGAGGACATGGCTTAGAGCATCTCCATTTGATTCTTGAAAACTGTTTTTGAAAAGAGTGCGCTATATGACAAAATGTATCAATAATTGGACCCATAATGTAGAGCGATTCAAAGCAGCCGGATATCATCTTAGCAATCCACGGCTTGAATCTTAACCGAGCAACCAAGCAATAGAGATTCAGATTTGTATGCGCTCATATTTGATCTGAGCCGTCCAAACCGAGATAAACGGCCAAATCAACCGCTCTGCACCCGCTCGGCAGCATCCCCGGGTCCCGAAAATCGTGTGGCAGAGGTTTGGTAGGAAAAAAAAATGAAAAAAAAGGGGTACATTTGAAAGGTGTGTTTTTTTTTTTTTTTTGTAGTGGTACTTCAGAGTACAACAAAAGTAGAAAACAAGACAAACAATATACCTTGCATGTATACATCATTTCTTGTCTGTAAACATGGTTGGGTGACAGATAACTATAAATCCTAAATGCGATGTACTGTTTTTATATTATCTATTGAAATGATTAAAGTATCAAATAGAGCAACAAAATATCAAAGTTCTTGCTACCTACGAAAAATCCGACACCAAAACGAATGAAAAGAATCATATCGCGATGCTCTTAGGGTTAGAGATGCTCTTAAAAGGATCGGGAAGGCGTCAGGGGTGGCATTCGCACATGACAATTTATAACAAATTACAACTTGCTTTTGAAATTCTCAGATTTAGCTGAAATCGTCTATCAATATTCCCCATACTCCCGAGTTAGAACATCATCAGGCTTCTACCTCCGACACCTTGTACCGACGAGATTTTGATTCGGACACTCCCGACCGTTGAATAAAAAAAAGAGAGGTACTAAGATACATGCATCTGGATTATTAATTCACAACTTCATATGCTAATATTAGAAGGAATTTAAATACCAAATCCCCTCCATTATCAGTAGTTTTTGTTTTTTTCTGGCCCATTATCCATAGTTGGGTAGATCAGATATCATTAGCCGCAATAAATAATACACATCCAGCTGGAAGTTATGTTTTCCAGGGCATTACCAGTCTTCTTCTGTGTAATTTGCGCATTTTCCATCCTACCCCATGTGCTTGAATTTCCTCTGACACATACAAAATAGTACAACCAAACTTGTGTTAGGTAGGAGGCAATGTTTGGGTAGGGCAGGAAACGAACTGAGCTGAACCGAGCCAAATTTTAAAGTGCTTGAGCTCAGTTCGTTCAAAACTAGCTCAAGTCCAGCCCAAATGATCGAGGTCGATCTCGGCAGCTCGGCTCCTTTAGTATTGTTGGCTAAACGAGCTTTTACAAACAAGGTAAGTTACAACTAATTCATGATCAGCACATTCACCAACGAGCTGGGCCGAGCCACAATTTGCTCGGAAACAGCTCAGTTCGTTTGCGGTCCTATTTTCGGTATCGGATTCATTGGAACAAATATCCATGAAAGATAGGAAACAAATAAAATACTAGGAGATATTGACTGGGTTAGATAGGAATTATAAATAAAATAAAATAGGTACTTATCAAGAATAAAATGCATCTGCTTGTGCTTGCTTGATGATGACGCAATTTGATCACGAGTCCATCTTACAATAGCTCCTATTGTAAGTATCACTTAGCCCAACACTAGTGACATTATAATATACTGCAACTTTTGGGTGATATGGATTAAGATGGAGTATATTTGCACTATAATATACTGCAGCTTTTGGGTGATATGGATTAAGTTGGAGTATCTTTGCTACCACGCGGCTCCAGGATTTTAGTTCAGAATTTTAATTTCCGTTGTTGTCGTGGTTTCAGGCTTCTCAACAGACTTTTACTTTATTTGTTGTACAAGTACTGTTATAGGCTTAGAAGACCCTTGAGATGTAGCAGCAGATTCAGTTCGGACTATTTGTCTGGTTCCGCCATATTTCATTTCCAGCCTACTGGACGCTTGGCTTGGGCTGGGCAGTAGTTGCTATGGTTTCTTGGTCCCTTCTGGGATCCGCTGTGGGTGTGGAGTCCTTTTGGACACGCCTAGATGAGGGGGGAAGGGTGTTGCACCAAGTTTCTCCCCCCCGCTCCCTCCAACCTTTATGCTTAACAAAAAAAAAGCATACGTATATAGTTCTAGGGTTCTAGCCACCAAAAATGATAACAGTATTCATCACAACTTAACATTACCATAACCAAGAAAAGATATCTAAGCAATGAATTTGGAACAGCAGAGTTTAAGAGAAGACCTTGAACAACAATATTCATAACACAAATTTTAAGCGAGGAGAACTGGATTCGGTACCCGTTACACATGAATTTTCTCGGCCAATTGCCCATCAATGGTTTTGGGAGTAATCAAAACTCAAAGGCTGCTGCCAGTAGGGTGCCTGCACAACCAGTCAAATAAAGTGAAGTTAGTTCTGAGGGAAACTATTTTTTTTTGTGTGCAAAAGACGATACACAAGGAGATCAGAATGCCAAAGTGGTCTAGGCTCCAATGGCCGGAAAAGATTTAATAAGAGGTGAAATTGGTGCTGACTACCAAATTGAAGAAAGCAGTGCAATGGAGGATGCATAATAAAGTACCCTATCAAAAACATAACCAGATCAGTATGCTACCAGCAGAATGGTAAACAGCGTTTCCAGCTACCAATCTTTCAAGGATGCATTCCGTCAGGAAACCTTGGCTAAGCCTTGAGGTAAATTCCCTCGGAAACCTTGGCTAAGCCATAAGGTAAACACACTAGGTTCAAACTTCCATGAGTAATCTTATCCATGACCATCTCCAACTGCACAACATCCAAAATCTGACCATTTCTCATATGTAGATAGTGCAAAATATCAGATCCCCATAACATAAACATAATGCTGTTGGCATTATTGACAATGGGGACAGCTTATGAGGGATGAACTGGGAGGGTTGGGGCTGGCAGGGACAACCGCCTCACCAAAATGCTACTATTGGACCAGTGTTCCCTGTAAATTGTTTCACAGTTTTAAGCTCACCGCTTAAAATGTTACGAAAATTATGGTATCCCAACCCCCATCTACATTTGCGCCCCCAAGGTTAGAATCTTGCAGCCGCCAATGTGTAACTCGTATATTCTTTCTAAAAAATCATAACTACAGATAAAGAGATGGGAATGTCACCAATGCACGTGCAACTGTACACACAGCCATGAGGCAAGCCCAGATTACCTCCTTGTATGCCTGCCCTACATGATTAGACCATATGTCAGCCCACCACAGTTGAACTAGTCACACTATCTCTACATGCCTCCCTACCTCGAGCTAGGCCAAAGGGGCTACAAGTGCATGCCTGCCAAATCACCGTCCGCGAGGATCCACTCAGCCTCCCCTCCTCACAGCCACATGTCTCAAATTG
Organism: Rhododendron molle; assembly: GCA_025413875.1. Lineage (NCBI taxonomy): Eukaryota > Viridiplantae > Streptophyta > Magnoliopsida > Ericales > Ericaceae > Rhododendron > Rhododendron molle. Next base: position 5,544,027 of record CM046390.1, read on the forward strand.
ATGCAGCTTACCTCTAGGCTATGAAGCACCAACACTCTTAGAGATTGTCGAATCCCTGTCGCTGTCGGAGACTTTAGAGACATGCAATATGCTGGAGAGTGGAGACACGAGGGGGGACATATGGTGGGACATGCCACATGGCGTGTCCATTCAATTTTAATTGTTTTACAATGGGATACGCCAGGGACACACATGTGTACACGGCAGGGTGATTTTTATAAGCTTTAAAAGCTTTTCCAGGATAAATACTAAAACTGCAAAAGTACTGGCCCAAAAGTTTTATGTAAAACATGTGTATGCATGTACACATACTTCATCGGCCGATAATGCATTTGATAGGAGTCCTCACCAAAATATTTAGTGGTTACAACATATGTTTCCAGAGATAAAAAGTCATTTTAAAAAACTGATGTGTCACTGTACCATATGCATGCAATGGTGCCCGTTTTGACCAGAGAGAGAGAGAGGAGGGCCATGATGTGGCACCTTGGAAGCAATGCCATACCTGTGCGGCTGTGCTGAAGCTCCTCTGCAGCTCTCTTGATATAGCCCCCGGGGCTTATTGACTTATTGTACCTACCAACCATATTTGTTAAAAACCTACGATACACGATACATATCTTACGATTTGTATCGTCTCCTTCAAGGAACGATACGTATCCCATCATGTATCCTTTTTGTATCAAAATCCTACGATACGACTGCGTATCCTACAATTTATACGAGTATCATAATTCGGTACGCATCCTACGATTACTTATTTGAAAAAAGTCGGACCTTATTTCAAGAAACGGAACCCCAAATGCATTAATCTAAGCCGCTTGATCTAATTATGGCATCTTTCAAACCCTTTGATAGAAATTCAACCTCAATGTAGGTCTTGTATAAAAGAAAGAACCATACTTCGATTGTATTTTGTCTTACTTTTCTTCTCCTAACAAAGGGAACATAAAGCCTTAATGTAATAGGCCCCAATTGAGAGACTTGAAATTTTGCATTTTAAATTTTTGTTAAATGTAAGCATAGTTTGTTGGTGTTGTTAGGTGTATCTACATCTTAATTATATTTTAATTATGATTAACGCTGTTGAAACATAAACTAAATTTAGGCTCCGTTCCAGAAACCTTCTTAAAAAATAAGCAGCTTATTTCACATTTTCAAACTAAAAAATAATGTAAATGAAAATTATTTTTTCAATTTTTTTTGCATCGTATAAAAGATCTCATTGAGATCTTTCAAACAAGATCCATATTGCATATTTTTAGATTTCAATAAACCCTTGATTTTTAAGCTTGAAATTGCCTTCTTAAAAAATAAGGACTTAAACTGCATTCTGGAACGGAGCCTTAGTATTTTGACAAAGCTCTAATTGATAAAACCCAAATATGATAGATATTATCGAAAAAAGATACAAATATCTAGGCTGTGTTCGGTTGCAATTTCCGGCAAATTTCCGGAAAATATTTCCGGAAAAAGTGTAATCATTACCCCTATTCACTTTTTTCTCATCCAATCATTACTCTTTCATCCAATCATTACTCTTATTCTCTTCCAATCATTACCCCTATTTCTCTCTCTATCTCTCTCCAATCATTACCCTATTTCCAATCATTATCCCTATTTTTCTATCAAATCATTACTCCAACAACCATTTCTAAAAACCAAACCAATCACTAACTCAAAATTTTTTTTCCGGATCATTACCCAAAAATTGCAACCGAACTTAGCCTGAGTTTCTCATTAGGATTAAATATCTAGAGTTTTTTTGTGAGAATTAGTCTCATGTGTAATTCTAGAACTACCTCAAAGTTTATCTTGTATGAAAATATCTTTGTACTAGAGTCTTCCATGGACTAGTACAAATAGGGATGAGTTCTAACCATTTTGTACCAAGCCAAAACAAAGTTTGAGTTCAAGTGCAATACAAATACTCTCCTTCCCCACTCTTGTCTTTAGTATTCTCCCTCTTTCAAAAATATTATCCAACTACACAATAGAAACTCCTACTCTTCCAACAAACGTATCTCAAGATACACGATACGTATCTCAATACGAATTATACAAGTGAAAAAACGATATACAATACGTATCCCGATTTGAAAACATTTCCACTGACTACTGCCCCTGAGGCTTCTAATGAGAAAACTTCAAATTGTCAAACCAAAGGGGTTGAACTACCTTCAACCCAGGCAATGGGGAGTCGGGCTCAATTGAGCTGGTTCCCTTAGTTACCCCAGAAAAGGGTTCCATACGCATGCAGAGGGGCTCTCCTTCAACCATTTCTTATTCTGCGGGTATATCTTCCCTCCCCACACCATCTTTTCCTACCATCCTCCCTTCAACCAACTCATTTTCTGCCTCTAATTTCCACAATTAGAATGGTATCAAACACTTAACAAAATCAGTACCTCGTCTTCACTGACAACAAAAGAAGAAGAAGCAGCAGCTCAAGGCACACTAAGAGACAGATAAAAACCCCTACCATTAGCCAAATTCCATTGATTAATAACGCATTCGGGCACATCTTTTTAAATGTAATTAGCTTATGGGACAATATTTAAACCATAATGCATTCGCATGAGCAAGATGTAGCTTTTTACCCGCACTGAACTAGAAACATCCAGGCCACAGCATGGACTCAAAACATGTTCAGATTCTAGAGTTTAGACATACCAGCTCCTAGCCATAATGGGGGTTAAGTCATCCAGCATGTACTCTTTGTGCCATAAGATACCAATTTCGACAGAAGCACACATTTGAAGAACTGATTTTGTTAAATCCCATGATTAGCATGCATGATCGGGTGCTCAACATGCACAATATACTTGATAGTCTTGGGCAAGGAAGAAGATGCAATAAATTGAGAGTCTGTGAACAACATATTTTACCTGAAAAACAGGATGCATGAACTGATCATACGACTGAGCATACATCACAGCAGAAGTAGGCCACTGCATATAAATGGCATCCCCGGATGTCTGATTTAATCCAGCCACAAAGAAAGGCCTCATGACAGGTGTCCTATAGCTTATGGAAGCTTGGGTTATTGGCATCTGACCTAACTGAGGAAAACCGTTGCAGTATTGCACAGGAGCTTGAAAATTCTGCATATCGAAGGGCGCCAACTTAAAGTTTTCATAATTCATAGTCTTCGCATACCTACAGCAATTAAACAACGAATAAGCTAGGCTGAATGGACCACTTTTCCTTACACTTATTCCTAGTTTGGGATTCACTACGGGTGCCAATGGACCAGGTCACGAAAGGTTGGATGCAACATTATATGAAGCTCAGCCCTTGACAATGAAATATAGAATCACAAATTCTCACCTAGCCTGAGTGACATTCATCAACCAAACGCAAAACCCATTCATTTCCCAATTTCCAATTCGGAAAAACTTTAGAAAAGAAACATTTTACTAGATAATATCCGTAGGTTACGTGTAATGTACAGAAAATGGCTATAACATTACTTGTCATTTCCAACTATTGCCAAAAACAACTGACTACCCATGACATCACTAGGACAAGTAACTTGGTAGAAGATGTTTAAGTTTTAAACCAAACAAATCAGAAACATAGCATACAGAAAAACCATAAAATTTTGTTACTCAAGCAAGCTGATAAATAGGATAGACCTGCTCTAAAAGGGATCCAAAGCCCAACCCCATATCTGAAACAGATAGTGAACAAAAATTTAAACTCTTGTACATATGAGATGCTATGCTAGTTTCATAAACAAAGTATTGCCATTTCTATTGTGGATGTTTTCCCTAACCTCGACCACCAATATCCTTTCTCTGGGACAAACACATCACTTTTTACACTTAGAGTTATAAGAGAAAATCGATTAAGGATGTCCAGCAAATGGGGATGCCTAGCAAGTTACCAACCCAATAATTTGTGCATTCAAACTAAATAAAGGAACACATACCTTGTATAACTTCGGTCATAATCTGGGTCAGTACAATCCTTCCCCTTGTCTCTAAAAACAGCAACCTGGGAAGAAGTACCACTGTCCCTGAAGCTGGGGGTTTTCTCTGTATCGATCATGTAATTCTTGCAGCTTCCATTCTCATCTCCACTCAAACACGTATTCTTCGTACCTAATGGAACCTGAAGCATGAAACCTTCTGACAAAGGTAAACTAGACCCACTGAAGATTCGAGCTCTTGCCCTGTCATACTCTTCCTTCCTCTCCTCCACAGTCCTTGCAGAATTTCCTTTGATTCCTTCTCCACTGGCTTGCTCTGAGAGAATTTTACTAGGCCTCGGCCTCATGACAATTTTAACCAGTTCATGTTTATCATTTTCCAACTGTTTACTAGGTATTTCAGATAAACAGGTTGCAGGGTATCTGCTATCTGCCAATTTCTTAACCACAATTCTAGTACCCAGACCATCAAAGACATTATCCTGAACCATAGTCTGCAGACCATAATGTTGAGCAACATGGTGTGCCACAAGACGAAGGTATGAGGTGGGGAAATGTTGGAACTCGAACTGCTGCTGGTCGGAATTCTTCAGAAACTTCTGAACATCAAGTTCCATTCGCAGAACTAACATAAACAAAGATATAGATAAGATAACTAACTACACATTAAATACCCATAAGGACGTAAATATTTTTTAACTAACTACCATATAACCTACTAGGTATCCCAATTCCTAAGTTCCAGATACCAAAAGCTCTAACCACAACGGCTTGATATTTGAAAAAGAACGCCCACCTAAAAGTTCAAAACCTGCAAATGTCGCTTACATATCCTTTTGGACCTGAACTAGTTATTGCTCCCAGAGCAAGTCCACCCATTGGTGCCAAAATGGCATTGCCAAAGTCATTTTTTTCCAGCTTGCTACAGTATCGAAAAGCCAATAAAGATAGCAATATCACTGCAACGGTTTGGTGCCATTTTAGCACAATCTCAAATCCATGTTGTTGAATTAAACTCATCCCATTTTTCAATCACAGGATTTGGCACATGGGTTGACTTGCTCTGAGAATGTCAACCCCAACTTCATTGCCCTCCAAAACCCTAACCCTAATCCATACCAACCCATACAATCAGTCCAAACTACCTGTATTACCCGTCCCACATCGAATAAAATATAGAAAACAAAAAACCCAAATTCAAAAGTCTAGGAAGTAACAAATGACCGAAATTTCAGATGCATGCCAAAAAAAACAAAAAACAAAGGAGCTATGATAGGAGAAATTAGGGCGAACTTGAAAACAGCAAAAAAGGAGGACTCACTGGTGAGACGATGACAAGGGTTTTGAAGAGCCTCAACCAAGAAAGGATCGACGGCGACCACCCCATCGTTTATGGTTGGTGGAGCTGAATCCATGGCGTTGGGTCTTTGTTTATATATACATGTTTATATGTATATCAGTTTCCGTCGCCTCCTCCTCTTTGGGGGGAAGAGGTTTAAGAAGAAGAAGAAGAAGAAGAAGAAGAAACCTCCCTCTTCTTCTGCATTCAGATGGAGAATTTCCTCACTGTCTCCATTTATTATCCCAGCTCCCGGGGGAAAAGTCCGCAGCGAACCCAACCGAAGGGAGAATGATGCACAGCGAATATTTGTTGGAAATCAAAAAAAAATAAATGTTGGTTGGAATTCTTTCCCGGACGGGGCCGACGCGGGTAGGGCTGCAAACGAAGGAGCTGCCTCCGAGCACGAGGCTCGGTTATCGAGAGATTTAGCTCGACTTGAGGCTTAAACTCGTTTAGTAATCGAGTTGAGTTGGAACTTGAGTTTTGGACTCATTTTGTAAACGAGTCGGACATAACACTCTTGGCTCAAAAAAATAGGCTCGGTTCGTTTATAGAAGCTTGTTAAGTATGGGCTCAACTCGTTTATAGTCGAGCCAAGCTTGAGCTCGAGTTTTTAACTTGTTTAATAAATGAATCGAACTCGAATATTACAAAGTGCGGCTCAACTCGCCTTGTTTGTAGCCCTAGATGCAGGCAGATATGAGGTTTGGAAATCAGTGGCGGGATGGTGAAGAAATAATTTCCGAGCCGGAACCACGTTAAGTCTGCCCTTGTTCGTTGGTTTTATTATTTCTATTTGACCAGAGTGACGAAATATCAATGCAAAAGTTGTTTTCTATTTGTAGATTAGGAAATGATTTTCACACTTCCCTTATTTTTTACACTTTTTTTTTTCACTATGCATGTAAAATTACTAACTTATCCTTTCTTCTGCATCCACTTTTTAATTTCTCATGAATAAAAGCGGCAAAAAAGAAGGTACAATGAATTTTCCCCTTTTTAATTTCTCATGAATAAAAGCGGCAAAAAAGAAGGTACAATGAATAAAAAGAGGGGAAAATTACTGGTCAGTGGAGGACGAAGTCAATATTCACCACTTTCATGGTCTACAATTCTGAAACTACCAATACATGGTACCATTTGTTTTAATCACCAATACATGGTAACCATAACACCGGTGAAACAGCGGGAACAATTTTGCCCTTAATATAAAACGGCGTCGTAAGATCAAAACCGTTTCCCTTCTCCTTCTCCTTCTCCTTCTCCTTCTCCTTCTCCTTCTCCTTCTCTCTCTCAAAACACAATACGTACAGACCGAGAGCACTTCAAAATCGGAACAGACCAAGTCTCTCTCTCTCTCTCTCTAAGCTTTGGTCTCGATTGCTCTCGGCTTTGATCTTGAAGAATCGAAGACGTGCGCCATTGATTCAGTCCCAATCCATTCACCTCAGTCATGTAAGATTTTTTTCCTGATTAGGGTTTGAGATTTATGGGTTGCAAGTACGAACTGTATTAGTTTTTTTTTTTCCCGAAAGGATTTATACCCAGACTAGTCCTGCTTCTCCTTCTAATGCTCGGACTCCAACAGTTTTTTTTTCCCAAATTAGGGCTTGAGATTTATGGGTTGCAAGCACGAACTGTATTAGTTTTATTTTTCTGAAAGGATTCATACCCAGACTAGTCCTGCCTCTCCTTCTAATGCTCGAACTCTTGTTGGTGACGTGCTCTTTTTAAATATAACATAAAGTCTTTTAGATTTTGTGACGTGCTCTTTTTTTGCCCAAAGAAGGTTGGTTCAAGTTGACTCCAAGATGACATTCGTCGAACTCTATTTGACTTGGTCTATTTGAATAAATGTAATGGTGTTTTTAAATATAACAGGAAGTCTGTTTGATTTTGCGACGTGCTCTTTTTCTGCCCAAAACAGGTTGGAGTAGAAAGTTTCCAGTGATTAATCCAAAACTTCGTGCCTGAAGGGCACTGATATTTATATGGAGCATTAGACGTTTGGTGAATTGTGCACTTTGTTGTGGTGTAGTGGTAATAATGAATGTTTATTAAATTGGTTTACCATTAGAAAAACCTTAGTTAGGAGCGCATATATATGGATGAACATTGTGATTTTTGGTTATAAACTTTGAAGTGAGATTTTGTGGTATATCTAAATGATATTTTTTGGTGTTGGTCACGGAACATTGTGGTTAACTACAAAAGGGGCATGATATGCACCCTTTTAAGGATGTTTATGGAGACTTACAAAATCAAAAAGACTTTCTGTTATATTTAAAAAGACCATTACATTTATTGGAATAGACCAAGTCAAATAGAGTTCGACGAATGTCATTTCCGAGTCAACTTGAACCAACCTTCTTTGGGCAAAAAAAGAGCACGTCACAAATTAAAACGACTTTATGTTATATTTAAAAAGACTATTATATTTATTCAAACAGACCAAGTCATATAGAGTTCGAGGAATGTTGTCTCCAAGTCAACTTGAACCAACCTTCCTTGGGCAAAAAAAGGGCACGTCACATAATGAAAAAGACTTTATGTTATATTTAAAAGACCATTACTTTTATTGAAATAGACCAAGTTATATAGGGTTCGAGGAATGTCATCACCCAGCTAAATCGGTAGGTGGGAGATGTAGGGCTCCTTGCAACAATTGAGGAGTATCAATTGCCATGACAATTGCTTGGAAACGTGGAATTGGAATGTTCAAAGTTCGGCTGTCGAATGTTAGAGCTTCATATTGTTCAAGTCGACATTCAAACTCGCATCACATTTCTCTAACAATACGGGGTGTTTATCGCATGTTTGGATTCAAAGGGTATTCAAAATCGTCATCAACATGTCAATGTCAATTACTTCAAAAATTATGGAATCCAATGCTCCTTCATTAGATGGTCCTGCAATAGATGCCAAGATGTGGACCACAGAATGACCTTCGTTCCTAACCAATCAATGGAAATCCTGACTTCACATTTTTACAATACACTGTTCAAACTTAAAGCACTCCCACCAATTGTTTTGAAAAATACCATTACGTTTATTGAAACAGACCAGGTCATATAGGTTTCCAGAAACGTCAAAATATGAAACAGACTTTATTATATTGAATGGGAGATGGCAATTTTCAATATCCATGACACCAAACAGACTTTCTTTGCACAGAAAAGGAGCACGTCACAAAATCAAAAAGACTTTATGTTATATTTAAAAAGACCATTACATTTATTGAAATAGACCAAGTCAAATAGAGTTTGGTGAATGTCATCTCGGAGTCAACTTCAACCAACCTTCTTTGGGCAGAACAGGAGCACGTCACAAAATCAAACAGACTTTCTGTTATATTAAAAACGACCTTTACATTTATTCAAAAAGACCAAGTCAAATAGAGTTCGACGAATGTCATCTCGGAGTCAACTTGAACCAACCTTTTTTGGGTAAAAAAGGAGCACGTCACAAAATCAAAAAGATTTATGTTATATTTAAAAAGACCATTACATTTATTGAAATAGACCAAGTCAAATAGAGTTTGGCGAATGTCATCTCCGAGACAACTTCAACCAACCTTCTTTGGGCAGAACAGGAGCACGTCGCAAAATCAAACAGACTTTCTGTTATATTAAAAAAGACCATTACATTTTTTATATTAAAAAAGACCATTACATTTTTTTAAAAAGACCAAGTCAAATAGAGTTCGACGAATGTCATCTCGGAGTCAACTTGAACCAACCTTCCTTGGGTAAAAAAGGAGCATGTCACAAAATCAAAAAGACTTTATTTTATATTTAAAAAGACCATTACATTTATTCAAATAGACCAAGTCAAATAGAGTTTGGCGAATGTCATCTCGGAGTCAACTTCAACCAACCTTCTTTGGACAGAAGAGGAGCACGTCGCAAAATCAAATAGACTTTATGTTATATTTAAAAAGACCATTACATTTATTGAAATAGACCAAGTCAAATAGAGTTTGGCGAATGTCATCTCCGAGTCAACTTCAACCAACCTTCTTTGGGCAAAAAAACGGCACGTCACATAATCAAAAAGACTTTATGTTCAGTTGTTGAATGTTAGAGCTTGATATTGTTCAAGTCGACATTCATACTCGCATCGCATTTCTCTAACAATACTGGGTGTTTATCGCATGTTTGGGTTCAAAGGGTATTCAAAATGTCATGAAGATGCCAATGCCAATTACTTCAAAAATTATTGGAATCCAATGCTCCTACATTAGATGGTCTTGCAAGAGATGCCAATTAATGAAAATCCTGACTTCACATTTTTACAATACACTTTTCAAACAATTGTTTTGAAAATACCATTACGTTTATTGAAACAGACCAAGTCATATCGGTTTCCAGGAATGTCAAAATATCATACAGACTTTATTATATTGAATGGGAGATGACAATTTTTAATATAACATCAAGTAATATATGCAATCAAAATATATTCGACTATACACTTCCATGCGAAAAAATGCGAAAATGTGTTCAGGTCCCAGTTCATACATACATTTTCAACAGGTTATATGACTGAAATACAACAATCTTTTCGTCATCTTAGATAGCTGAGACACAACCATTATAATATGACAAGGTCCCAATCCATTACATTCAACAAACTCCAAAGTCAGAGGCAACAACAGTTCCATACATTATATTAAAATACAAAGTACCGCTTAGATTGCATACCAAAAAAACCGTAAAGGTTCAACCAAAGTAGGTAAAGCTTCTATTATATTTCCAACGCTCACCCAGGCAATGGAGACTTGCACGTGCTTCGATTGTGTCCAGGCTCATGGCAAAAGCCCACAAAAAACAGTTTGTTTTTCTTGGAATTGTGACTCAATTCTCTTTTTCTTCAGTCTTCCATGGCTGTGGAAGAAGAGGTGGCTATGTCAAGGTCTTCACAAGCGTACTGCATCTCAGCAACTTGTTAGCAAGGGTGTCTCCTTCCACAAATATGTCTACCTCATCCTCATTCAAATAGAATATCATAGAAACACCATTTGCATTCCTCATACGCAAATGTTTCGACTTGTCCCTGCTTGTACTATAAAATAATGACTTCTCATTGGGGCTCATATCCATGCGAGAGCAAACTTTGACGACTAACTCCTCAAACGATATGCCCTCTTTAATGACTGTGGCTTCAGATACACCACCCATATACTTCCCCAAGCAACCATCCGCATTTGCCATGCGCTCACCACCCGAATAACAAAAACAGATCAATTTCCAAGGAGTCGTCGACATGGCTGCACAACATCAACCAAATATATAAGCATTATACGATTCATACTCAATTACATGATACAAGGGACGTTCAATTGTCCGACGAGTCCAAATAAATACATATAACCCTTTAACCTACACCAACAATACTTGTCTGGAAGAGGTAATCTGTAAATCACACAGGACAACGGTAGGAAGTCAAACATTTGTATGGAGCAACTACAATCCTGCAACAACCACGTCATTTAATCAAAAATATTAAACCACTAAACTCTTGAAAACCATATATTCTCCATCTATAAATCAATTTGGATTAAGATGATAACTAAAGGGAAAATTACGGGTCAGAGGTGTTGGCCCGATTTACTGCAAATTTTACATTTTAATACTAATACTATTACATAGCACTCACAAATTTAATGTTCATGTTAAACTTAGTTTTCAAATAGTCTGCAAAATATTAGATGCCACAAATATATTACATTGGGAGTTCCTCAAATTGTGTTCACATATTACATATAACGACTCGCCTTGGGTTACATATGTAACTTTGTTTCCATGATTAAAAGAATTACATTACATGGGATGGTTCAAATAAAACATCAAAAATCTCATTCTGTAGAGTCCAAACATACACAAAAGATACCTATGTAACTTAAAAGACTTGTCTGCCAAAGTTAATCGAAATTCTAACAGGACAGCAGTGCCAAGTGAAATATTTATATGGACTGAACTACATGTTCTCTACAAACCAAGTCATGTAATCAAACAGACCAAACAATCAACAAAAATGGAAACAACAAAGGGACAACAAACTGATCTAACCAACACTCTACCAATACAATTGTTGTCGGTAAACATCTGTCACATGCCAAACAAGAGCAAGCCAATAATCACCAATGTGAGCAAGATCTTGTGTACAAAAACCAAAAACTAGGGTTCAATTGTCCACATTCACTCTATCAATCAATTATATGCTAAATAAGAACAACCACAAATAAAATTGGAAAGTTGTAGCTTCTTAACCCATCTTCGATTGAGTGTGTCTTTTCTGTATGTGTGTGTGAGAGAGAAAAAGACAAGAGCGAGCAAAAGAGAGAGACAGAGACAGAGATACCAGAGTGAGAGACCGACTGAGAGAGGAGCCGCCGTCGCCGAGGGAGAGAGGAGTCGTCGTCACCTGGTGTGAGGAGTCGAGAGAGACCGAGTGAGAAGAGGAGTCGCCGTCGCCTTCGCCTTCACCTGGTGTGGGGAATGAATGGGAGATTGGGGGAATAATGAATGTTAGGGCTTATAAGTGATATACAAAGGAGGGTAGAATAGACATTTCAAATGGGCACATCATGTATTTGTCAATATTTTTCCTCCTGTCATGCAAGTGGTAGTTTGAAGACTTCAGACCATGATATTCGAATTTCTCCCGGTCAACACCTCTGACCGGTCATTTTCCCTAAAAAGAGAATGTGAAATCATTTCTAGTACGTTAGTTCTCGTTGACCACCTTTGTTTGATTTTACTGTATTTGATTTGCACCCAAGACTAGATTTCTAGGCTTCTAGCTCTAAAATGATAGATTATATATTAGAAAAAATACCAGAGTTCTAGCTAGTGCAAGGTACAATAATTAATTACGAAATACTATAGCACTAACTTAGTTTTCTTTGTTCACTCTTCCGCGATCGATGTACCTCCAGTAAATTTTTTTCTAGAATTTTATGCAAAATTTATGAATTTTAACGACAGCAAGTTTTATCCTCTGGTAATTTTAAAAAAATTCACACTCGTTTATTAATGAATAGTATTTTTTTAACCTTATTTTAATTTCTTTTCTTTGGGGGTGGGAGTGGGGGTGGGGGTGGGTTAATCAAGTCCGTTATTTACTTCCCTGAAAGAGAGTTGTTTGTCTAGTATTTCTTTCCTTAACGGATTTCAATTGGGTTAGTGTGATTTATGTGAAAACCCACTTTGGTAAGAATCCCACGTCGGAAACATGTGGGAGTTCCGAAACATGAATAGTAAATTTGCAGTTAGTTGCACCCTTCGGAAGACATGAGAATTCATTGCTCAAGTAGAAGAAAATGTGGCCAATTCTTGAGTAGCGACAAAAAATTGTCATCCTCTTCAACACCATTGCATTTTCCAACAAGTACTTCACAAGGTTTAGCTCTTCTTCTTGATTACCCCAGAATTCGTGAATTTCAAACGTCTTGAGGCTAAGAAGTAATCATTAAGGCACTGGCATGCAACGGTATTTGGAGCTTGGTTCCTTGTAAAGGTGCTGTAGTTCCTCAGGGCGAACGATTCCTTAATTAAAGTGAGGGAATATCCATGATAAACCTTTTTAGTTTTAGTTTTTTCCTTATTTAATATTTTTTGCATATTTTAGTTTTGCGCTAAACTTTTTCGAATTATTGATTGGTCTCGATTAGAGAAATCCAAAAAGTTAAAAAAAAAATTTCTTTCACCCTAACATTTTTGGAAATACCCAAGATAAAACTTGAAAACATCGTAATTTTTTAGTTTCCATTTTGTTTCGATAGGACGAAACATTAATCCGCAAAAGATTGACTCAAAATTAACCAATGCGAATTTTTTTTTGAATATAAAAAAAATTCACAAAGTCCAAAAAGACCCTAAAGCTCTTAGGGGAACAAGCCATCACTATTAGCTTTTCGTAGTAATTGTTTGGATAAATTGTTCGTCCCGACAGGAGAAATCTAAAAAATAAAAAAAATGGACCGTAGTTCAAAAACTACATATAAAACAGTACTGTAGAGAAAAAAAAATCAATTGTTTGGTGTTTTTTCGTCTTTCGTCAAATTATTTCTTAGTTTTTTTATCATAATTTTTTTTTACTTTTAGACTTCTCTAATATAGCCAGACGGATGATCAATTCGAAAAATAAAACTTAAATGTAAGGAAAAAAATATCAAAATGAAAAATAAACATAAACTCGCCCAAAATGTCCAAGACATTGGGAGAAAAATATTTTGGGCCAGTTGGAAGATTTTTAAAAGCATTTTTTCATATTTTATTCGAATGGTAATAGAGGCAGGCCGAGTCCAATTCAATTCAATAAGCCCAAGTGGTCATCTTGAAAACCCAATTGCGAAAACTATAATGTATAGTGATCACACGCTTTCAAAATTTAGCGGCTACAAGTAAAATGTTGCGGCCAGAGTAATTCTTTGACTGTCGCGAATAGTAATTATGCTTTTAAAACTTTGCGGTAAAGAGTAGTTCTTCGCGACCAGGAATAATTCTGCGTGGCCACGAGTAATTCTTTATAGCCACAAGTAATTCAATGCGTAAAAGAGTAATTTTTTGCAACCAGGGGAACAATTTTGTGCGGCTAAGTGCAATTTTGGGCGGCCAACTGCAATTTTATTCAATCAAGTGCAATTCTCCGCGGCCAAGTACAATTTTCCACGGCCAACTGTAACTTTAAGAGGCCAACAACAATTTTCCGCGGTCAACTGCAATTATGCGCAGCCGAGTACAATTTTCCGCGGCCAAGTTCAATTTTCCGTGGGAAGCTGCAATTTTACGCGGCCAACTGTAATTTTCCGCGGCCAACAACAGTTTTCCGCGGCCAATTGCAATTTTTCGCGGCCAAGTGCAATTTTAGGCGGCCAACTGAAATTTTACGCGGCCAACTACAATTCTACGCGGCCAACTGCAATTCTACGTGGCCAAGTACAATTCTTTGTGGGAAGAAGTAATCCTATGCAGCCACTAGTAATTCTTTGCAGCACGAGTAATTTTTCACGGTTAGGAGTAATTTTTTGCAGAAATACTGATTCTTCAAGGCCAGGAGTAGTTCTTTGTCGGAAAATGTAATTTTTCGCAGCCAGAATTCTTCAACCGCCATGCATAGTAATTATGGTTTCAAAACTTTACGGCCTGGAATAATTTGATAACATCACACGAATGGCTTTTCCTTTGGCCGTAACCTTTTTTTTGGTAATTAAAGTTTTTTATCGAATTCGTTAGATAGTATGTCCATGCAAAAGTTCAAATTGATCGAACAAACCATCGAATAGTGCACAAGGTTCCATTCTATAATTCCTGACATGTAAGTCATTCATCAAAAAATCATATATATTATGGTCATTTCAAATAGATGAAACTTCAGAAAAATTCGATTAGAAAAACTGTGATAATCCATGCATATTTATATACTCCACCTTTGTGTCATGAAACATAGCACTAACAGGGTACAAGTTTAATTATATATGCTTCACAAGTTTAATGCCTGTCTTCACAGAAGAAGAACCCAACAAAATCAGTTTGGAGCCTCCAATGCTCTTGTAGTCAATGGCCTATTTCTTGTTCTCTTGTATGGGAAAAAAACATAATGATTTTGCCGTTGCCATGGGAAGTCAAAATATATACTAGTAGTAAAATTTAGCTTAAAAAAAAACTACAGGTCACAATGTGATGCCCCAACAACCAAGTTATTCTGGTTTGACCTAATCTAGATAGATCAAAATTAACTTCTAAATAGCCAAATAAAGTAACGGTGTTTGAGAGCAAATCACGAGCGATCGAGCCCAATCGCAGTAAAAGTACACTACGTTAAACACGTGTCCGACAAGACATAAAAAAAAGAGCTCAAGATAAGCTTTAAGACTTTAATTATAAACTTCTAAACAAACAAAAGACATGCCTGATATGCTAAGTTCCCCAATATCTAGGAGTCTCAACACATGACGTTGTTGGTGGTCCTTCCGGAATATGAAGAGTAAATTTGCAGTTAGTTGCGCCCTTCGGAAAACAAGAGAATTCATCGCTCAAGCAGAAGAAAATGTGGCCAATTCTTGAGTAGCGACAAAAAATTGTCATCCTCTTCAATACCATTGCATTTTCGAACAAGTACTTCCCAAGGTTCAGCTCTTCTTCTTGATCGCCTCAAAATTCGTGAATTTCAAACGTCTTGAGGCTCAGAAGTAATCATTAAGGCACTGGCATGCAACGGTACTTGGAGCTTGGTTCCTTGTAAAGTTGCTGCAGTTCCTCAGGACGAACGATTCCCTAATTAAAGTGAGGGAATATCCATGATAAACTTTTTTAGTTTTGGTTTTTTCCTTATTTAATATTTTTTGCAATTTTTAGTTTTGCACTAAAATTTTTTGAATTATTGATTGGTCTGGATGAGTGAAATCCAAAAACTTTTAAAAAAATTCTTTCACCCTAAAATTTTTGGAAATACCCAAGATAAAACTCAAAAACATCGTAATTTTTTAATTTCCATTTCATTTCGACAAGACGAAACAATAATCCGCAAAAGATTGACTCAATATTAACCAATGCGAAATTTTTTTTGAATATAAAAAAAATTCACAAAGTCGAAAAAGACCCTAAAGCTCTTAGGGGAACAAGCCGTTACTATTAGCTTTTCGTTGTAATTGTTCGGATAAATTGTTATCCCGACAGGAGAAATCTAAAAAATAAAAAAATATGGGCCAAAGTTCAAAAAATACATATAAAACTGTACTATAGAAAAAAAATCAATCGTTTGGTGTTTTTTCGTCTTTCGTCAAATTATTTCTTAGTTTTTATCATAATTTTTTTTACTTTTAGACTTTTCTAATATAGCGAGACGGATGATCAATCCGAAAAATAAAATGTAAATGTAAGAAAAAAAATATCAAAATGAAAAATAAACATAAACTCGCCCAAAATGTCCAAGACATTAGGAAAAAAATATTTTGGGCCAGTTGGAAGATTTCTAAAAGTATTTTTTCAGATTTTATTCGCTTGGTAATAGAGGCAAGCCGAGTCTAATTCAATCCAACAAGCCCAAGTGGCCCTCTTGAAAACCCAATTGCGAAAACTATAGTGTATAGTTATTATACGCTTTCAAAATTTAGCGACTAAAAGTAATTTGTTGCGGTCAGAGAAATTCTGTGACTGTTGCGTTTAGTAATCACGCTTTTAAAACTTTGCGGTAAGGAGTAATTCTTCGCAACTAGAAATAATTATACGTGGCCACGAGTAATTCAATGCGTCAAAGAGTAATTTTTTGCGACCAGGAGAACAATTTTGTGCGGCTAAGTGCAATTTTGGCCGGCCAACAGCAATTCTACGCGGCCAAGTGCAATTATCTGCGGCTAAGTGCAATTTTTCGCGGCCAAGTGCAATTATGCACGGCCAACTGTAATTTTGAGCGGCCAACAGCAATTTTCTGCGGCCAAGTGCAAGTTTCCGCGGCCAACTATAATTTTAGGCAGCCAACAACAGTTTTCCGCGGCCAATTGCAATTTTCCACGGCCAAGTGGAATTTTAGGCGGCCAACTGAAATTTTACGTGGCCAACTACAATTCTACGCGGCCAAATGCAATTCTACGTGGCCAAGTACAATTCTTTGTGGGAAGAAGTAATCCTATGCAGCCACTAGTAATTCTTTGCAGCATAAGTAATTTTTCACAGTTAGGAGTAAGTTTTTTGCAGAAATGCTAATTCTTCAAGGCCAGGAGTAGTTCTTTGTCGGCAAGTGTAATTCTTCGCAGCCAAAATTCTTCAATCGCCATGCATAGTAATTACGGTTTCAAAACTTTACGGCCTGGAATAATTTGATAACATCACACGAATGGTTTTCCTTTGGCCGTAACCTTTTTTTTGGTAATCTGTAACGCCCCTGATTTTTGGGTACGTTAAATAAACATTTCATTGATAAAATCAAATGGAGTCTGGCTCATTATTACAACATAATTTCCACTAGGGTTCAATATTTATACAAATGAAGGGGGTCTAGGGTTCCTGACTACAGCTCCGCCTGCAGTTTCATCCTAACCAGCTCCTTAGCTCCAAAAGCCTCCAAGGTGTACTGTTCATCCTGATTATCTACAAAATCTGACACATTATACCAGCGTCGCCACCGATATAATATGTCAGGGTCACCAAAGGTAACACCATGAGCCACAAGAGCTTAGCAGAATAATCCTATACCAACTAACCCATATCTTACCACTATCAGAGTATAAGAGTAGCATACCAACTCTTGCACGAGCAGCGGAATAATACATACATGTTTAACAAGGCATTAACAACGACATATCCACATTCCTTAGTCTAACGTTGGTGTCAGCATTGTATGTGTTTCTCCTACGCGACTCATCGTAGACCGTGTCACCATATTCATCAACGTTTTCGAAATCCTTTTCATTATCCAAATCAACATTTTGAAAATCACATTTAACACACCCAACCTCGGTTCCGCCGCGCCGGGTTCCCGAGTATCCTCACAATGGTTCCGCCGCGCCGGGTTCCCATTGGCACACATTCGCAAATCATTTTTAACACACCCAACCTCGGTTCCGCCGCGCCGGGTTCCCGAGTATCCTCACAATGGTTCCGCCGCGCCGGGTTCCCATTGGCACACATTTGCATTGGCTCCTCTCCGCGGATAACCAAGCCACACACCCAACCTCGGTTCCGCTGCGCCGGGTTCCCGAGTATCCTCACAATGGTTCCGCCGCGCCGGGTTCCCATTGGCACACAACACACACACTCACATAATGCACCCACATTTGGTCATTATGTAGTTTCAAAAATATTTTATCATTTGTAACACGCATTCCCACAATGGGCAAGTCCGGCCACATTGCGTTTCCAAAACACACCTTGTCTTTAACCCTTTTTATCCATATCAACCACACCCTAGGTGTCATGTTTCTATTTTCTCGATTTTCGTGTCTCGTTTTCATGCATAGACTCCGCGGCAGGACTTTCTCATCATAAATCATTTAAATCATTCATTGTAATCTAAATTTGCAAGATCATCCAACTCTATATGACCTATCATGCTCAAATCACCATTTATAGCATAACGCCACATGTACGGACGCTCTTGGAGTAGAAATCACTTATGCTTTATTAACAACCATAAGTAATGCAAGCAGACTTATAAATAAGCTCATCACCATCCTTATGCTTTCAAACAA
The DNA here is from genome assembly GCA_025413875.1 of Rhododendron molle. Taxonomy (NCBI): domain Eukaryota; kingdom Viridiplantae; phylum Streptophyta; class Magnoliopsida; order Ericales; family Ericaceae; genus Rhododendron; species Rhododendron molle. The sequence continues at coordinate 5,562,495 of CM046390.1, forward strand.
TCATAAGTATTGCAAGCAAAACATGCATTTAGGCTCATAACCAATTCAAAGGTCAAAATAAGAATACTTTCTTTTAAAATAACACTTTATCTTTAAAGTAAAAACGTATTTCCTTCCTTTGTGGAATGTTCAAAAAAAACAACATATGTTTATCAAAATAACTACGTTTATCAAAACAAGTAACTAGCATCAAGATCACGCATTCAAGTATTCATAAGTTCAAAGTAACAACGTATTTTTTAGAAAAGTAGATCGGGATTCTACAAGATCATGCAAAACATATAGGTTTCTATACTTAGAGTTAACAAGTAAAGGAGAATCTACCTTGATCCGAAACTAATCGGGGCCGAATAAGCTAGTTGAAAAAATTCTACGGGCGGTAAAACTTCCAAATCTGGACCGAACTTTGGATGGCAGTAACTCGGTCAATACTTGGCCGAATAGGATCGTTCTTGAGTCTAAAACGAAGATCTCGAAGTTTTCTACAACTTTCGTGAAGGACGTTGTTCCTAGAAACGACTTTCGCTCGGAGAAAAATGGTGATAAAGGGAGTGACAGTAAGCTATCTGGAATTTGGAAATCCGAAATTTGATTGAACTTCGGGTGGCGATAACTCGGTCGATATTCGGCCGAATGAGGTCGTTCTTGAGTCTAAATCGAAGATCTCGAAATTCTCTACGACTTTCGTGAAGGACGTTGTTCCTAAAAACGACTTTCGCCCGGAGAAAAATGGTGATAATGGAGGACAGTAGGCTGCCTGGGCAAAACAGAATGGGTTTTAGAGAGAAGATGAAGCAATGCTTGAGGTGTGAGTTGAATGAGAAGTGAGGAGGCTATTTATAGCCAAACATTGAGCTCTCTCTCCCTCCTCTCTTGGCCGAATCCCATCTCTCTCTCTCCTTCCATGGATTTGATCCATGGACTTGTCATGTCAAGTATGTCATGACTTGTCATCCAATAGTCACCTCAACCAAGTTGTAACTAGGTCAAATAGTGTCAAGGTACACTCACTCTCTCTCTTCTCCCCCTATGGCCGGCCAACTCCTCTCTCTTCATCTTCCCATGGATTTGGTCCATGGACTTATCTTGTCATGCAATAGTATATCAACCAAGTTGTCAAATAGTGTCAAGGTACACTCACACACACTTCCCTCGTTCTTCATCCATCCGGCCAGCCCTCTCTCTCTCTCTTTCTCTCTCCTTGTGTTGTCAAATCATGCTTGGTGGCATGCCAAGTAATGTCACTTTCACTCTTTAGGCTTAAGGCTATTGTATTAGGCCATCATGAAAGATCATGGACTAGTCTTGTCATCTTATTTGGCAAGTCTTATATCCATTAACCAATGGATAAGAATTTTCCTAGCATCTATCGTTCAATGGATAAAGATTACCCTAGCACTTATCGTCCAATGGATAAAGAAGTGATTAGGCTAAGTGGGCATTAGGCTATTCTAACTAATTGGTTAAAGACTAACGATACTTAATCTAGGCTTTCATTGCTTGAGTGGTATTTTGGTTTTATTTAGTAGGAAATCGTCTAATAACGAAATATTAAAGCCCGACGGTGCCAAACGCCAAGGCAAGGCGTGAGCGTGGCCAAGGCAGCCCGCCAGCAAAGCGGTGGCCAAGCGGTGGCTAAGCGGCCAAGCGGGCAAGGCGACCGCTAACAGCGGTGGCCAAAGCGACCTGCAAGCAAGGCGACGGCCAAGGTGGCCAGCCCGCTAGCTGCAAAGGCTGGTGGCCAAGGTGGCCCGCTAGCTGCTAAAGGCTGCCGGTATTGGCGGTGGCCTGCTAGCCGATGGCTAAGGCGTAGCTCGAGCAAGGCGAGCAAGCGACCAGAACGCCTAAGGCAAAAGCAAGGCGTGACCCGACGCCAAGGCGAAAGCCCAAACGCCAAGGCAGAGCAACCCGACAATGACCCCTAGGCGAGGCAGCCCGACAAAGACCGACGCGCAGGCAGTCACAATGAGCCGATGCTAAGGCAAGCGCAGCCGTCAATGAGCCGACGCCAAGGCGAGGCAGTTCTGACCTGACGACGCGGCGAGGCAGTTCGACAATGCCGATGCCAAGGTACCCTAGCCAAGCCAAAGCAAGGCAGTCAAGTCAACGGTCAAGGCAAAGACTAAAAATTAACCATTTTGGCATCGATGCAACGCTCTAGGTTAGGAAAATGTAACTAAGCCAAATGGTAGTTAGGGTTGCTAACTAATCGGTTGCCATGTAGGATTTCCAACCGAGAAATATAATTCTAGGATTTTACTACAATTACCACGTAGCTATACCAAGGTCTTAATAAGCATACTCGTCTTTAGAAAATGACCTTAATGCCCGGGCGATGAATACCAATCTCTTAAGTCATTAAACCTAATTACGACGGATTATTAATCGCAAAAGGGATTTATAAAACAAATAAAGAATTTTCAAATATAACAAAAAATAATAATAATAATAATAATAATAATAATAATAATAACGACCGATTTTTGGATGTTAAAAAATGAAATCCAAGTATAAAAAAAAATTCAAATTTTTAGCGAAATTTTTATTGACCAAAAATCAGGGTCGTTACATAATCAAAGTTTTCTATCGGATTCGTTAGATAGTATGTCTATTCAAAAGTTCAAATTGATCGAACAAACCATCAAATAACGCACAAGGTTCCATTCTATAATTCCTGACATCTAAGTCATTCATCAAAAAATCATATATATTATGGTCATTTCAAATAGATGAAACTTGAGAAAAATTCAATTAGAAAAACTGTGATAATCCATGCATATTTATATACTCCACCTTTGTGTCATGAAACATAGCACTAAAAGGGTACAAGTTTAGTTATATATGCTTCAAAAGTTTAATGCCTGTCTTCACAGAAGAAGAATCCAACAAAATCAGTTTGGAGCCTACAATGCTCTTGTAGTCAATGGCCTATTTCTTGTTCTCTTGTATGGGAAAAAAACATAATGATTTTGCTGCTGCTGTGGAAAGTCAAAATATATACTAGTAGTAAAATTTAGCTTAAAAAAAACAAAAAAACAAAAAGTCACAACGTGATGGCCCAACTCAACCAAGTTATTCTGGTTTGACCTAATCTAGATAGATCAAAATTAACTTCTAAATCGCCAAATAAAGTAACGGTGTTTGAGAGCATATCACGAGCAATCGAGCCCAATCGCAGTAAAAGTACACTACGTTAAACACCTGTTCGACAAGACATAAAAAAAAGAGCTCAAGATAAGCTTTAAGACTTTAACTATGTACTTCTTGTTGGAAAATTTGAATGGATTGGGGGTCATTACTTCCCCATATTCAAGGTGGGGGTTACCTCCATTCATTGGGAGGTTATTCCTCTATTGATTGTGGGGGTTTTCTCCCCATTTACTCTGCCATTCACTCACGGAATTGAAGGCTAGGCAGCTATCTGCCTATATAAAGAGCACCTCACACATAGTTTTAGAGAACAGAAATTCACAAGAGTTCACTACATTCTGATATTGAGTGAGAGAGAGACAAACGCAGAGTTAGTTCGCCAAGACGTTCTTCGGTGGTGTTCCGACGTTCGTGGTCCGAGCCGGATCAATCCTGGGAGACAGACGCCGAGTAACCTCAACACCCTCCGGTAGGCGGTGAATCTGTTTTAAGGACACCGTGTGAATCACGGGTTTCGGTTCATGAATCCAATCTGTATTTCGGTTTGCATTTCAATTTCTGTAACTTCATTTTGTTGTAATTCTGTTCATGTGGAAAGTAATAGAATTCGTATTCTGGACTCCCGATTGAAACATTTTGGGTAACACTTCTAAACAAACAAAAGACATGCCTGATATGCTTAGTTCCCCAATAGCTAGGAGTCTCAACACATGACGCGGTTGGTGGTCCTTCCGGAATATGAAGAGTAAATTTGCAGTTAGTTGCACCCTCGGAAGACATGAGATTCATCGCTCAAGCAAAAGAAAATGTGGCCAATTCTTGAGTAGCGACAAAAAAATGTCATCCTCTTCAATACCATTGCATTTTGCAACAAGTACTTCGCAAGGTTCAGCTCTTCTTCTTGATCGCCCCAGAATTCGTGAATTTCAAACGTCTTGAGGCTAAAAAGTAATCATTAAGGCACTGGCATGCAATGGTACTTGGAGCTTTGTTCCTCGTAAAGGTGCTGCAGTTCCTCAGGGCGAACGATTCCCTAATTAAAGTGAGGGAATATCTGTAACGACCCGGATTTTCAACCCAAATTTTTTTTTTCGAATAAAGAAATTATTATTTTTCAAATAGTCTATAGTAACGGATTAATTATAGAAATATAATTCGATTGAAACTTAGATTTATTTTTGGTGATTAAAATTTGTTTAAATGTTACATTAATTAACTTGTAACCGTATAAGTGTTGTAGCAGCCCGAAAATCTTCATTATCATTAGTAATAATAAAATCATTTTCCTTAAGAGGTTTAAACAAAAAAATAATTATCTAAACCTATTTTACCTCTCTTTTATTTGTTTTAAAAAAATTACATGCATGCATACAACTCTTTCCATCTCTCCCTCTCCTATTCCTACTCCATCTCTACTCCTTCCCAGACTGTATTTTCGTCCATATTCAGTCCGTATCAAAACCCAACGAATCGAAATCCTTTTCGAATTCAAACTCGTCATCCTCTTCCGAAATTCTCTATAAATATCCCATAACTTTAACCCTACGGTTCACTACGAAATTTCCTACACCCGATCAGTCCAGAAGAGAGAGAGAGAGAATTCAAAGAAAATCAAACTCCAATCCATGGAGTTTTAGAGAGAGAAAGAAAGAGAGAGAAAAGTGGGTTTGTGTTCTAGACCCGGCCAAAATCCGAATTGATCGATCCAATTGCTTCCTACAACTCCTAGCATCGCCAAACATCAACCAATTCGGTCCCAAGGTCTCCCGATCGAAGAACCCGAAGCTTTCTTCCCAAACTTTTAAGTTTCGTTCGAAATTCAATTCAATCCGATTCGAGGTATTATAATTCATTCCAATCACTCCTCTAAGTATATATGGTGTTTATATGCTTAACTCTATGCCCCAATTGGTCCCATGCATCAAAAACCGAGCCAAAACGAAAAAAATAGAATTTTCGGCCAGATTAACCAAATTGATATTATTTCTAAGCCCGACACTTTATTTGTAATTATTTATGTAGAAGATGACCCTTCTGATATTATTTTTAAAATCTTTTTGATATTATTATTATAAAAAACTACTGAATTGATATTATTTCTTACAAAATAATATCATCTTAGTATCAAAACTATTAATTATATTAGTTTAATTTATCTGATAGGTTGAATTGATAAAAAACGTTCGAAATGACTTTTCGACATCTTGAACAATGTTTTCGACCCCGATCTATTTTTCCTAGACTTCTCATACGTCGAAGATCATAACTTGTTAATTTCATAATTTTTTTATTTTATTATATATTCATTAATTTTTATTGGTTTTCAATCAAAGTTTTCAAACTAAAAATACTCGCGACCTTATTAACTACTTTATAAATCCCCATACTATTTTTCCTAGACTTCTAACATATCAAAAATCATAACTTACTGATTTCATATTTTTTTTATTTTATTAGCTATTTATTAAATTTTTTATTTGTTTTTAATTAAAGTTACAAACGAAAAATAATTGCAACCTCCCAAACAACGTTTTTAACATCTAAACTATTTTTTTTAGATTTCTTACATCTCAAAGATGTTATGTTATTAAAATAATATTTTATTTATTTAATTAACTATTTATTATTATTTACGCCTTGTTTCTAAATAAAAATACTTTAAAATATTATAAAAGATGTTAATAATACCGAATAATTTTATTTAGACATCTTACAGTCCTAAGATGAAACTTTGTTAATATCAACATATTTTTAATTATCTATTTATTTATTATCTATTTATTCTTCTTTTGTCATTTAACTTAGTCTTTTATTTAAAATAATCCCATGAACCTCCAAACCCAATTTTTAGCACTCGAACTTGTTATAGAGGACCTTTATAACTCTTATTAAGGTTACGATGATTATTTTAATATTTTTACCTAATTAATGTATGTAATTAATATTTAAATCAATCTAATTACCTAAGAATAATTAATAAAAGCCTAGAAAATTATTTTTAAAGTCTTATATAAAATTTCCTACATTGTTATTGATATTTTGGCCATACAAGATTAAGGGCAACGGCTCAGTCATAAAAAGTTATGTGATTGCATTACCTAATGTTTGTTTTGATCTGTTTGTTATTCGTTATAATTATTATTGAGAATGATATTGTGTTGATACTGGATTTGAATGTTAGATTGGACCCTAGAGACATGGGGTGGTATGCGAAATAGAAGTCACTTAGACGATGCTAAGTAATGGATAAATTGTGAAGTTTCTTTCTTTTAGAGGTTGCCTGCAGGCGTGGTTTTGAGATGTGATGAGATTTGTGATGAGATTGAAACTGGCAAAGTAAGCCCAGTGATGAATTGAAACTGGCGGGAGTCCAGTAATGAATTGAGACTGGCAAAGTAAGCCCAGTGATAAATTGAAGTTGGCAAAGTAAGCCCAACGATGATTGTGATGATTGTGAAGTGGTGCATAAGATAGGCGAACCCTAGCGGTGATTCAGGCATGATAAGCTTTCCTTTTGTTGGAATGAGAGGGATACATGCTAGATACATAACTTAGCTGCAATCCGCGCCAGCAAAAGGAAGTGATCTCATGGGACCGAGCATGGCTAGTGGTTGGGGAGGAAAGATCTCGCGGAGAGATCTTAAATCACACGTCAGGTTAATGGATAATAATAAACTGGATTATGTGAAATATCTTTGTTTGGACTTCTTCGTATTATCATTATCTTGTTGTTTGCTAGCTGTAAAGTAAGAGGGGTGGTTGGGTTGGATTATTCTACTGGGTGATTTATCACTCATGGATACGTTTGTATCCTGACAAATCGTTTGCTTCGGCGATCAATTTGCTAGAGGGCACAGGATTCAATGGAGGAGATTCAACGATGATGCAGTTCGACACAGAAGGAATATCAAAAACGGAGATCGGGTATGCTTGGGATTCGTATCAAGATTAGAGTCAGCTCTGAAGTTAATGTATTTTGATTCAGTAGATCTATCTTGAAATTGTAATAGTTAAATCATTATTTTGAAAAATTATATTTATTTAGCAAAATTTTCTCAAAGAAATTATTTATTTTACACCCGAAAAGTCTGGGCGTTACAATATCAAGATAAAACCTTTTTAGTTTTGGTTTTTTCCTTATTTAATATTTTCTTTTGCATATTTTAGTTTTGTGCTAAACTTTTTTGAATTATTGATTGGTCTCGATGAGTGAAATCCAAAAACTTTAAAAAAAATTCTTTCACCCTAACAATTTTTTAAATACCCAAGATAAAACTTAAAAATATCGTAATTTTTTAGTTTTCATTTCGTTTCGACAAGATGAAACAATAATCCGCAAAAGATTGACTCAAAATTAACCAATGCGAATTTTTTTTTGAATATAAAAAAAATTCACAAAGTCCAAAAAGACCCTAAAGCTCTTAGGGGAACAAGCCGTCACTATTATCTTTTTGTAGTAATTGTTTGGATAAATCGTTCATCCCGATAGGAGAAATCTAAAAAATAAAAAAATATGGGCCAAAGTTCAAAAAATACATATAAAACTGTACTATAGAAAAAAAATCAATCGTTTGGTGTTTTTTCGTCTTTCGTCAAATTATTTCTTAGTTTTTATCATAATTTTTTTTTACTTTAGACTTCTCTAATATAGCCAGACGGATGATCAATCCGAAAAATAAAACTTAAATGTAAGAAAAAAAATATCAAAATGAAAAATAAACATAAACTCGCCCAAAATTTCCAAGACATTGGGATAAAAATATTTTGGGCCAGTTGGAAGATTTTTAAAAGAATTTTTTAGATTTTATTTCTAATGGTAATAGAAGCAGGCCGAGTCCAATTGAATTCAATAAGCCCAAGTGGCCATCTTGAAAACTCAATTGCGAAAACTATAGTGTATAGTGATCACACGCTTTTAAAATTTAGCGGCTACAAGTAATTTGTTGCGGCCAGAGTAATTCTTTGAATGTCGCGAATAGTAATTACGCTTTTAAAACTTTGCAGTAAAGAGTAATTCTTCACGACCAGGAATAATTTTGTGTGGCCACGAGTGATTCTTTACAGCCACAAATTCAATGCGTCAAAGAGTAATTTTTTGCAACCAGGAGAACAATTTTGTGCGGCTAAGTTCAATTTTGAATGGCCAACAGCAATTCTAAGTGGCCAAGTGCAATTATCCGCGGCTAAGTGCAATTTTCCGCGGCCAAGTGCAATTATCCGCGGCTAAGTGCAATTTTCCGCGGCCAAGTACAATTATGCGCGGCAAAGTGCAATTTTTATCGGCGAACTGTAATTTTGAGCGGCCAAAAGCAATTTTCCACGGCCAAGTGCAATTATACGCGGCCAAGTGCAATTTTCCGCTGCCAATTGCAGGTTTTCGCGGCCAACGGTAGTTTTATTCGGCCACCAGTAGCTTTCCGCGGCTAAGTACAATTTTCTTCGGCCAATTGCAATTTTAGCCGGCCAACTGAAATTTTGCGAGGCCAACTGAAATGCTGAGCGGCCAAGTGCAATTTTACGTGGCCAAGTACAATTCTTTGTGGGAAGAAGTAATTCTATGCCATCACTAGTAATTCTTTGCAGCACGAGTAATTTTTCACGGTTAGGAGTAATTTTTTGTAGAAATAATAATTCTTCTAGGCCAGGAGTAGTTCTTTGTCGGCAAGTGTAATAGTTCGCGGCCAAAATTCTTCAACCGCCATGCATAGTAATTACGGTTTCAAAATTTTACGGCCTGGAATAATTTGATAACATCACACAAATGGTTTTTCCTTTGGCCGTAACCTTTTTTTTGGTAATTAAAGTTTTCTATCGGATTCGTTAGATAGTATGTCCATGCAAAAGTTCAAATTGATCGAACAAACCATCAAATAGTGCACAAGGTTCCATTCCATAATTCCTGACGTGTAAGTCATTCATCAAAAAATCATATATATTATGGTCATTTGAAATAGATGAAACTTCATAAACAATTCGATTAGAAAAACTGTGATAATCCATGCATATTTATATACTCCACCTTTGTGTCATGAAACATAGCACTAAAAGGGTACAAGTTTAATTTTATATGCTTCACAAGTTTAGTGCCAGTCTTCACAGAAGAAGAACCCAACAAAATCAGTTTGGAGCCTCCAATGCTCTTGTAGTCAATGGCCTATTTCTTGTTCTCTTGTATGGGAAAAAAACATAATGATTTTGCCGGAAGTCAAAATATATACTAGTAGTAAAATTTAGCTTTAAAAAAACAAAAAGTCACGATATGATGCCCCAACTCAACCAAGTTATTCTGGTTTGATCAAATCTAGATAGATCAATATTAACTTCTACATCGCCAAATAAAGTAACGGTGTTTGAGAGCATATCACGAGCGATCGAGCCCAATCGCAGTAAAAGTACACTACGTTAATTAAACACGTGTCCGACAAGCATAAAAAAAAAGGCTCAATATAAGCTTTAAGACTTTAATTATAAACTTCTAAACAAACAGAAGACATGCCTGATATGCTATGCCCCCAATAGTTTGGAGTCTCAACACATGACGCGGTTGGTGGTCCTTCCAAAATATGAAGAGTAAATTTGCAGTTAGTTGCACCCTTCGGAAGACATGAGAATTCATCGCTCAAGCAGAAGAAAATGTGGCCAATTCTTGAGTAGCGACAAAAAATTGTCATCCTCTTCAATAGCATTGCATTTTCGAACAAGTACTTCCCAAGGTTCAGCTCTTCTTCTTGATCGCCTCAGAATTCGTGAATTTCAAACGTCTTGAGGCTCAAAAGTAATCATTAAGGCACTGGCATGCAATGGTACTTGGAGCTTGCTTCCTTGTAAAGTTGCTGCAGTTCCTCAGGGCGAACGATTCCCTAATTAAAGTGAGGGAATATCCATGATTAACTTTTTTAGTATTAGTTTTTTCCTTATTTAATATTTTTTGCATTGTTTAGTTTTGCGCTAATTTTTTTTGAATTCTTGGTTGGTCTCGATGAGTGAAATTCAAAAACTTTTAAAAAAATTCTTTCACCCTAAAATTTTTGGAAATACCCAAGATAAAACTCAAAAACATCGTAATTTTTTAATTTCCATTTCATTTCGACAAGACGAAACAATAATCCGCAAAAGATTGACTCAATATTAACCAATGCGAAATTTTTTTTGAATATAAAAAAAATTCACAAAGTCGAAAAAGACCCTAAAGCTCTTAGGGGAACAAGCCGTTACTATTAGCTTTTCGTTGTAATTGTTCGGATAAATTGTTATCCTGACAGGAGAAATCTAAAAAATAAAAAAATATGGGCCAAAGTTCAAAAAATACAAACGGTACTGTAGAGAAAAAAAAAATCATTCGTTTGGTGTTTTTTCGTCTTTCGTCAAATTATTTCTTAGTTTTTATCATAATTTTTTTTACTTTTAGACTTCTCTAATATAGCGAGACGGATGATCAATCCGAAAAATAAAGCTTAAATGTAAGCAAAAAAAATATCAAAATGAAAAATAAACATAAACTCGCCCAAAATATCCAAGACATTGGGAAAAAAATATTTTGGGCCAGTTGGAAGATTTCTAAAAGCATTTTTTCAGATTTTATTCCCATGGTAATAGAGACAAGCCGAGTCCAATTCAATCCAATAAGCCCAAGTGGCTCTCTTGAAAACCCAATTGCGAAAACTATAGTGTATAGTTATTATACGCTTTCAAAATTTGGCGACTAAAAGTAATTTGTTGCGGTCAGAGAAATTCTTTGACTGTCGTGTATAGCAATCACGCTTGTAAAACTTTGCGGTAAGGAGTAATTATTCGCGACTAGGAATAATTATACATGGCCACGAGTAATTCTTTGCAGCCACAAGTAATTCAATGCGTCAAAGAGTAATTTGTCGCGACCAGGAGAACAATTTTGTGCGGATAAGTGCAATTTTGGGTGGCCAACAGCAATTCTAAGCGGCCAAGTGCAATGATCCGCGGCTAACTACAATTTTCCGCGGCCAAGTACCATTATCCGCGGCCAAGTGCAATATTTCGCGGCCAACTGTAATTTTGAGTGGCCAACAATAATTTTCTGCAGCCAAGTGCAATTTTCCGCAGCTGAGTGCTAGTTTGCACGGCCAACTGTAATTTTAAGCGGTCAACAGCAATTTTCTGCTGCCAAGTGCAATTTTCCGCTGCCAACTGTAGTTTTATTCGGCCAACAGCAACTTTCCGCGGCTAAGTGCAATTTTCATCGGCCAAGTGCAATTTTTGTCGGCCAACTGAAATTTTACAAGGCCAACTACAATGCTGCGCGGCCAAGTGCAATTCTACGTGGCCAAGTACAATTCTTTGTGGGAAGAAGTAATTCTATGCCGTCACTTGTAATTCTTTGCAGCACGAGTAATTTTTCACGGTTAGGAGTAATTTTTTGCAGAAATAATAATTCTTCTAGGCCAGGAGTAGTTCTTTGTCGAAAAGAGTTTAATTGTTCGCGGCAAAAATTCTTCAACCGCCAGGCATAGTAATTACGGTTTAAAAACTTTACAGCCTGGAATAATTTGATAACATCACACGAATGGTTTTTCCTTTGGCCGTAACCTTTTTTTTGGTAATTAAATTTTTCTATCGGATTCGTTAGATAGTATGTCCATGCAAAAGTTCAAATTGATTGAACAAACCATAGCGCACAAGGTTCCATTCCATAATTCCTGACGTGTAAGTCATTCATCAAAAATCATATCTATTATGGTCATTTCATATAGATGAAACTAGAGAAAAATTCAATTAGAAAAACTGTGATAATCCAATCATATTTATATACTCCACCTTTGTGTCATGAAACATAGCACTAAAAGGGTACAAGTTTAATTATATATGCTTCACAAGTTTAGTGCCTGACTTCACAGAAGAAGAACCACACAAAATCAATTTGGAGCCTCCAATGCTCTTGTAGTCAATGGCCTATTTTTGGTTCTCTTGTATGGAAAAAAAAACATAATGATTTTGCCGCTGCCATGGGAAGTCAAAATATATACTACTAGTAAAATTTAGCTTAAAAAAAACAAAAAGTCACGAGGCGATGCCCCAACTCAACCAAGTTATTCTGGTTTGACCTAATCTAGATAGATCAATATTAACTTCTAAATCGCCAAATAAAGTAACAGTGTTTGAGAGCATATCATGAGCGATCGAGCCCAATCGCAGTAAAAGAACACTACGTTAAACACGTGTCCGACAAGCATAAAAAAAAGAGAGCTCAAGATAAGCTTTAAGACTTTAATTATAAACTTCTAAACAAACAGAAGACATGCCTGATATGCTAAGTTCCCCAATAGCTAGGAGTCTCAACACATGACGCGGTTGGTGGTCCTTCTAGAATATGAAGAGTAAATTTGCAGTTAGTTGCACCCTTCGGAAGACATGAGAATTCATCGCTCAAGCAGAAGAAAATGTGGCCAATTCTTGAGTAGCGATAAAAAATTGTCATCCTCTTCAATACCATTGCATTTTCCAACAAGTACTTCCCAAGGTTCAGCTCTTCTTCTTGATCGCCTCAGAATTCGTGAATTTCAAACGTCTTGAGGCTAAGAACTGGCATGCAACGGTACTTGGAGCTTGGTTCCTTGTAAAGGTGTTGCAATTCCTCAGGGCGAACGATTCCCTAATTGAAGTCAATGAATATCCATGATAAACTTTTTTATTTTTAGTTTTTTCCTTATTTAATATTTTTTGCATTTTTTAGTTTTGCGCTAAACTTTTTTGAATTATTGATTGGTCTCGATGAGTGAAATCCAAAAACTTTAAAAAAAAATTCTTTCACCCTAACATTTTTGGAAATACCCAAGATAAAACTCAAAAACATCATAATTTTTAGTTTCCATTTCGTTTCAACAAGACGAAACAATAATCTGCAAAAGATTGACTCAAAGTTAACCAATATGAAATTTTTTTTGAATATAAAAAAAATTTACAAAGTCCAAAAAGACCCTAAAACTCTTAGGGGAAAAAGCCATCACTATTAGCTTTTCGTAGTAATTGTTTGGATAAATTGTTCGTCCTGACAGGAAAAATTTAAAACATAAAAAAATATGGACCAAAGTTCAAAAAATACATATAAAACTGTATTGTAGAGAAAAAAATATCAATTGTTTGGTGTTTTTTCGTCTTTCGTCAAATTATTTCTTAGTTTTTATCATAATTTTTTTTACTTTTAGACTTTTCTAATAAAGCGAGGCAAATGATCAATTCGAAAAATAAAGCTTAAATGTAACAAAAAAATATCAAAATGAAAAATAAACATAAATTCGCCCAAAATGTCCAAGACATTGGGAGAAAAATATTTTGGGCCAGTTGGAACATTTCTAAAAGAATTTTTTCAGATTTTATTCGAATGGTAATAGAGGCAGGCCGAGTCCAATTCAATCAAATAAGCCCAAGTGGCCCTCTTCAAAATCCAATTGCGAAAACTATAGTGTATATCGATCACACACTTTCAAAATTTAACAGCTAAAAGTAATTTGTTGTGGCCAGAGTAATTTTTTGACTATCGCGTCTAGTAATCACGCTTTTAAAACTTTGCGGTAAGGAGTAATTCTTATAGACAAGGAATAATTCTGCGTGGCCACAAGAAATTCTTTGCAGCCACGCGTAATTCAATGCGTCAAAGAGTAATTTTTTGCGACCAGGAGAACAATTTTGTGCAGCTAAGTGCAATTTTGGGCGGCCAACAACAATTCCACACGGCCAAGTGCAATTATCCGCGGCTTAGTGCAATATTCCATGGCCAAGTACAATTATTCGCGGCCAAGTGCAATTTTTCGTGGCCAAGTAATTTTGAGCGGCTACAATGCAATTTTCGCGCGGCGCAATTTTCCATTGAGTGCTAGTTTGCACGCCAATCAGAATTAATTTTGAGAGGACAACAGCAATTTCAGCGGCGAAGTGCAAGGTTCGCGGCCAACTGTAGTTTTACGCGGCCAACAGCAGTTTTCCGCGGCCAAGTGCAATAATGCGCGGCCAAGTCCAATTTTCCGCGTCTATAGCAATTTTAGGCGGCCAACATAAATTTTACGTGGCCAACTGCAATTATGCGTGGCCTACTGCAGTTCTACGTGGCCAAGTACAATTCTTTGTGGGAAGAAGTAATTCTTTGCAGCCACTAGTAATTCTTTGCAGCACAAGTAAATTTCACGGTGAGGAGTAATTGTTTGCAGAAATAATAATTCTTCAAGGCCAGGAGTAGTTCTTTGTCGGTAAGTGTAATTCTTTGCGGCCAGAATTCTTAAACCGTCATGCATAGTAATTACGGTTTCAAAACTTTGCAGCCTGAAATAATTTGATAACATCACACGAATGGTTTAAATTTGGCCATAACCTTTTTTTTTGATAATTAAAGTTTTCTATCGGATTCGTTAGATGGTATGTCCTTGCAAAAGTTCAAGTTAATCGAACAAACCATCGAATAGCGCACAAGGTTCCATTCTAGAATTCCTGACATGTAAGTCATTCATCAAAAAATCATATATATTATGGTCATTTCAAATATATGAAACTTGAGAAAAATTCAATTAGAAAAACTGAGAATCCATGCATATTTATATACTCCACCTTTGTGTCATTATACATAGCACTAAAAGGGTACAAGTTTAATTATATGCTTCACAAGTTTAATGCTTGTTTTCACAGAAGAAGAACCCAACAAAATCAGTTTGGAGCTTCCAATGCTCTTGTAGTCAATAGCCTATTTCTTGTTCTCTTGTATGGGAAAAAAACATAATGATTTTGCCGCTGCCATGGGAAGTCAAAATATATACTTGTAGAAAATTTAGCCTAAAAAAATGAAAAAACAAAAAGTCACAATGTGATGCCCAACTCAACCAAGTTATTCTGGTTTGACCTAATCTAGATAAATCAAAATTAACTTCTAAATCGCCAAATAAAGTAACGGTGTTTGAGAGCATCTCACGAGCGATCGAGCCCAATCGCAGTAAGAGTACACTACGTTAAACACGTGTCCGACAAGCATAAAAAAAAGAGCACAAGATAGGCTTTAAGTCTTTAATTATAAACTTCTAAACAAACAGAAGACATGCCTGATATGCTAAGTTCACCAATAGCTAGGAGTCTCAACACATGACGCGGTTGGTGGTCCTTCCAGAATATGAAGAGTAAATTTGCAGTTAGTTGCACCCTTCGGAAGACATGAGAATTCATCGCTCAAGCACAAGAAAATGTGGCCAATTCTTGAGTAGCGACAAGAAATTGTCATCCTCCTCAATACCATTGCATTTTCCAACAAGTACTTCCCAAGGTTCAGCTCTTCTTCTTGATCGCCTCAGAATTCGTGATTTTCAAACGTCTTGAGGCTAAGTAGTAATCATTAAGGCACTGGCATGCAACGGTACTTGGAGCTTGATTCTTTGTAAAGGTGCTGCAGTTCCTCAGGGCGAACGATTCCCTAATTAAAGTGAGTGAATATCCATGATAAACTTTTTTAGTTTTAGTTTTTTCCTTATTTAATATTTTATTTTATTTTTTAGTTTTGCGCTAAACTTTTTTGAATTATTGATTGGTCTCGATGTGTGAAATCCAAAAACTTTAAAAAAAAATTCTTTCACCCTAACATTTTTGGAAATACCCAAGAGAAACTCAAAAACATCGTAATTTTTTAGTTTCCATTTCGTTTCGACAAGACAAAACAATAATCCGCAAAAGATTGACTCAAAGTTAAGCAAAGCGAAATTTTTTTTGAATATAAAAAAAATTCACAAAGTCCAAAAAGACCCTAAAGCTCTTAGGGGAACAAGCCGTCACTATTAGCTTTTCGTAGTAATTGTTTGGATAAATTGTTCTTCCTGACAAGAGAAATCGAAAACATAAAAAAATATGGACCAAAGTTCAAAAAATACATATAAAACTGTATTGTAGAGAAAAAAATATCAACTGTTTGGAGTTTTTTCATCTTTCGTCAAATTATTTCTTAGTTTTTATCATAATTTTTTTTACTTTTAGATTTTTCTAATAAAGCAAGGCAGATGATCAATTCGAAAAATAAAGCTTAAATGTAACAAAAAAAATATCAAAATGAAAAATAAACATAAACTCATCCAAAATGTCCAAGACATTGGGAGAAAAATATTTTGGGCCAGTTGGAACATTTCTAAAAGAATTGTTTTCAGATTTTATTCTAATGGTAATAGAGGCAGGCCGAGTCCAATTCAATCCAATAAGCCCAAGTGGCCCTCTTCAAAATTCAATTGTGAAAACTATAGCGTATAGTGATCACACGCTTTCAAAATTTAACGGCTAAAAGTAATTTGTTGCGGTCAGAGAAATTTTTTAACTGTCGCGTATAGTAATCACGTTTTTAAAACTTTGCGGTAAGGAGTAATTCTTCGAGACCAGGAATAATTCTGCGTGGCCACAAGTAATTCTTTGCAGCCACGAGTAATTCAATGCGTTAAAGAGTAAGTTTTTTGCGACCAGGAGAACAATTTTGTGCGGCTAAGTGCAATTTTGGGCGGCCAACAACAATTCAACGCGGCCAAGTGCAATTTTACCCGACCAAGTGCAACTATCCGCGGCCAAGAGCAATTATCCGTGGCCAAGTACAATTATACGCGGCCAAGTGCAATTTTTCGCGGCCAAGTACAATTATGAGCGGCCTAGTGCAATTATCTGCGGCCAAGTGCAATTTTCTGCGGCCAAGTACAATTTTCCGCGGCCAACTGTAATTTTTAGAGGCCAAAAGCAATTATGCGCGGCCAAGTGCACGGTTCCGCGGCCAGCTGTAATTTTAAGCGGCCAACGACAGTTTTCCGCGGCCAAGTGCAATTTTCCGCGCCGAGTGCAATTTTAGGTGGCCAACTTAAATTTTGCGTGGCCAACTGCAATTATGCGCGGCCAACTGCAGTTCTACGTGGCCAAGTACAATTCTTTGTGGGAAGAAGTAATTCTATGTAGCCACTAGTAATTCTTCGCAGCACAAGTAATTTTCACGGTTAGGAGTAATTTTTTGCCGAAATAATAATTCTTCAAGGCCAGGAGTAGTTCTTTGTCGACAAGTGTACGTAATTCTTCGCGGCTAGAATTCTAAAACCGCCATGCATAGTAATTACGGTTTCAAAATATTACGGCCTGAAATAATTTGATAACATCACACGAATGGTTTTCCTCTGGCCTTAACCTTTTTTTTGATAATTAAAGTTTTCTATCGGATTCGTTAGATAGCATGTCCTTGCAAAAGTTCAAATTGATCGAACAAACCATCAAATAGCGCACAAGGTTCCATTCTATAATTCCTGACTTGTAAGTCTTTCATCAAAAAATCATATATATTATGGTCATTTCAAATAGATGAAACCCGAGAAAAATTCAATTAGAAAAACTGATAATCCATGCATATTTATATACTCCACCTTTGTATCATTAAACATAGCACTAAAAGGGTACAAATTTAATTATATGCTTCACAAGTTTAATTCTTGTCTTCACAGAAGAAGAACCCAACAAAATCAGTTTGGAGCTTCCAATGCTCTTGTAGTCAATGGCCTATTTCTTGTTCTCTTGTATGGGAAAAAAACATAATGATTTTGCCGCTACCATGGGAAGTCAAAATATATACTCGTAGTAAAATTTAGCCTAAAAAAAATGAAAAAACAAAAAGTCACAATGTGATGCCCAACTCAACCAAGTTATTCTGGTTTGACCTAATCTAGATAAATCAAAATTAAGTTCTAAATCGCCAAATAAAGTAACGGTGTTTGAGAGCATATCACGGGCGATCGAGCCCAATCGCAGTAAAAGTACACTACGTTAAACACGTCCGACAAGCATAAAAAAAAGAGCTCAAGATAAGCTTTAAGACTTTAATTATAAACTTCTAAACAAACAGAAGACATGCCTGATATGCTAAGTTCCCCAATAGCTAGGAGTCTCAACACATGACGCGGTTGGTGGTCCTTCCAGAATATGAAGAGTAAATTTGCAGTTAGTTGCACCCTTCGGAAGACATGAGAATTCATCGCTCAAGCAGAAGAAAATGTGGCCAATTCTTGAGTAGCGACAAAAAATTGTCATCCTCTTCAATACCATTGCATTTTCCAACAAGTACTTCCCAAGGTTCAGCTCTTCTTCTTGATCGCCTCAGAAGTCGTGAATTTCAAAACGTCTTGAGGCTAAGAAGTAATCATTAAGGCACTGGCATGCAACCGTACTTGGAGCTTGGTTCCTTGTAAAGGTGCTACAGTTCCTCAGGGCGAACAATTCCCTTATTGAAGTGAGTGAATATCCATGATAAACTTTTTTAGTTTTAGTTTTTTCCTTATTTAATATTTTTTGCATTTTTTAGTTTTGCGCTAAACTTTTTTGAATTATTGATTGGTCTCGATGATTGAAATCCAAAAACTTTAAAAAAAATTCTTTCACCCTAACATTTTTGGAAATACCCAAGATAAAACTCAATAACATCGTAATTTTTTAGTTTCCATTTCGTTTCGACAAGACGAGACATTAATCCGCAAAAGATTGACTCAAAGTTAACCAATGCGAAATTTTTTTTGAATATAAAAAAAATTCACAAAGTCCAGAAAGACCCTAAAGCTCTTAGGGGAACAAGCCGTCACTATTAGCTTATCGTAGTAATTGTCTAGATAAATTGTTCGTCCTGACGGGAGAAATCTAAAACAGAAAAAAAACATGGGCTAAAGTTCAAAATGCATATAAAACTGTATTGTAAAGAAAATAATATCAATTGTTTGGTGTTTTTTCGTCTTTCGTCAAATTATTTCTTAGTTTTTATCATAATTTTTTTTACTTTTAGACTTTAATAAAGCGAGGCGGGTGATCAATCCGAAAAATAAAGCTTAAATGTAACAAAAAAAATATCAAAATGAAAAATAAACAAACTCGCCCAAAATGTCCAAGACATTGGGAGAAAAATATTTTGGGACCATTGGAACATTTCTAAAAGAATTTTTTCAAATTTTATTCAAATGGTAATAGAGGGTGGCCGAGTCCAATTCAATCCAATAAGCCCAAGTGGCCCTCTTCAAAACCCAATTGCGAAAAGTATAGTGTATAGTGATCACACGCTTTCAAAATTTAGTGGCTAAAAGTAATTTGTTGCTGCCTGTGTAATTCTTTGACTATCACGTATAGTAATCACGCTTTTATAACTTTGCGGTAAGGGATAATTTTTTGCGACCAGGAATAATTCTGCGTGGCCACAAGTATTTCTTTGCAGCCACGAGTAATTCAATGAGTCAAAGAGTAATTTTTTGCGACCAGGAGAACAATTTTGTGCAACTAAGTGCAATTTTGGGCGGCCAACAGCAATTTTACGCGGCCAAGTGCAATTTTATTCAGCCAAGGGCAATTTTCCGCGGCCATGTGCAATTATGCAAGGCCAAGTGCAATTTTTCACGGCCAACTGTAATTTTAAGCGGCCAAGTGCAATTTTCCGTGGCAAACTTTAATTTTACGCGGCCAACAGCAGTTTTCCACGGCCAAGTGCAATTTAAGGTGGCCAACTGAAATTTTACGTGGCCAACTGCAATTCTGCGCGGTCAACTGCAATTCTACGTGGCCAAGTATAATTCTTTGTGGGAAGAAGTAATTCTATGCAGCTACTAGTAATCCTTTGCAGCACGAGTAATTTTTCACGGTTAGGAGTAATTTTTTGCAGAAATAATAATTCTTCAAGGCTAGGAGTAGTTCTTTATCGGCAAGTGTAATTCTTCGCGGCCAAAATTCTTCTACCGCCATGCATAGTAATTACAATTTCAAAACTTTACGGCCTGGAATAATTTGATAACATCACACAAAGTGGTTTCCTTTGGCCGCAACCTTTTTTTTGATAATTAAAGTTTTTTATTGGATTCGTTAGATAGTATGTCCATGCAAAAGTTCAAATTGATCGAACTAACCATCGAATAGCGCACAAGGTTTCATTCTATAATTCCTAACATGTAAGTCATTCATCAAAAAATCTTATATATTATGGTCATTTCAAATAGATGAAACTCTAGAAAAATTCAATCAGAAAAACTATGATAATCCATGCATATTTATATACTCCACCTTTGTGTCATGAAACATAGCGCTAAAAGGGTACAAGTTTAATTATATATGCTTCACAAGTTTAATGCATGTCTTCACAGCAGAAGAACCCAACAAAATCTGTTTGGAGCCTCCAATGCTTTTGTAGTCAATGGCCTATTTCTTGTTCTCTTGTATGGGAAAAAAACATAATGATTTTGCCGCTGCCATGGGAGGTCAAAATATATACCAGTAGTTGAATTTAGCTTAAAAAAAAACGAAAAAACAAAAAGTCACAATGTGATGCCTCAACTCAACCAAGTTATTCTGGTTAGACCTAATCTAGATAGATCAAAGTTAACTTCTAAATCGCCAAATAAAGTAATAGTGTTTGAGAGCATATTACGAGCGATCGAGCCCAATCGCAGTAAAAGTACACCACGTTAAATACGTGTCTGACAAGACATTAAAAAAGAGCTCAAGATAAACTTTAAGACTTTAATTATAGTGTATAGTGATCACGCTTTCAAAATTTAGCAGCTAAAAGTAATTTGTTGCGGCCAGAATAATTCTTTGACTGTCGTGTATACTAATCACGCTTTCAAAACTTTGTGTTAAGGAGTAATTCTTCGCGACCAGGAATAATTCTGCGTGGCCATGAGTAATTCAATGCGTCAAAGAGTAATTTGTTGCGACCAGGAGAACAATTTTGGGCGGCTAAGTGAAGTTTTGGGCGGCCAACAGCAATTCTACGCGGCCAAGTGCAATTTTATTCGGCCAAGTGCACTGTTCCGCGGCCAACTGTAATTTTTGGCGGCCAACAGCATTTTCCTCGACCAAGTGCAATTTTCAGCGGCCAACAACAGTTTTCCGCGGCCAAGTGCAATTTTAGGTGGCCAACTGAAATTTTAGGTGGCCTACTGCAATTCTACGCAGCCAAGTGCAATTCTACGTGGCCAAGTACAATTCTTTGTGGGAAGAAGTAATTCTATGCAGCCACTAGTAATTCTTTGCAGCACGAGTAATTTTTCACGGTTAGGAGTAATTTTTTGCAGAAATACTAATTCTTCAAGGCCAGGAGTAGTTCTTCGTCGGCAAGTGTAATTCTTCGCGGCCAAAATTCTTCAACCACCATGCATAGTAATTAGGGTTTCAAAATTTTACGGCCTGAAATAATTTGATAACATCACACGAATGGTTTTCCTTTGGCCGTAACCTTTTTTTTGATAATTAAAGTTTTCTGTCGGATTTGTTAGATAGTATGTCCATGCAAAAGTTCAAATTGATCGAACAAACCATCGAATGGCGCACAAGGTTCCATTTCTATAATTCCTGACATGTAAGTCATTCATCAAAAAATCATATATATTATGGTCATTTCAAATAAATGAAACTTCAGAAAAATTCAATCAGAAAAACTGTGATAATCCATGCATATTTATATACTCCACCTTTGTGTCATGAAACATAGCACTAAAAGGGTAAAAGTTTAATTATATATGCGTCACAAGTTTAATGCATGTCTTCACAGAAGAAGAACCCAACAAAATCAGTTTGGAGCCTCCAATGCTCTTGTGGTCAATGGCCTATTTCTTGTTCTCTTGTATGGGAAAAAAACATAATGATTTTGCCGCTACCATGGGAAGTACTAGTAGTAAAATTTAGCTTTAAAAAAACAAAAAAACAAAAAGTCACAATGTGATCACACTTTAACTATAGTGTATAGTGGTCACGCTTTCAAAATTTAGCGGCTAAAAGTAATTTGTTGCGGCCAGAGTAATTCTTTGACTGTCGTGTATAGTAATCACGCTTTCAAAACTTTGAGGTAAGGAGTAATTCTTCGCGACCAGGAAAAATTCTGCGTTGCCACGAGCAATTCTTTGCAGCCACGAGTAATTCAATGCGTCAAAGAGTAATTTTTTGCGACCAGGAGAACAATTTTGTGCAGCTAAGTGCAATTTTGGGCGGCCAACAGCAATTTTACGCGGCCAAGTGCAATTATCTGCGACAAAGTGCAATTTTTCGCGGCCAAGTACAATTATGCGAGGCCAAGTACAATTTTCCACGGCCAACTGTAATTTTGAGCCTAGCTTATTCGTAATCGGAAAACAAAACTACGTAGTAGATAATGTGGAGCCTTTCACAAATATGGAAAAACACTGTGACCTATAGCAAGTTCTTCACTTGACTTTCATCACAAAAATAGAAGAAGATCAAACAAAAATCACAAGGCGGATCAAAAAATAAAAATAAAACCCACTAGAAAGTGTAATAAAAATCATAATGGGTTGACAATGAGTAACAACAATCGAAATAAAATAAACCATAAAGTTTATTAAATTAGGTTCTTAAACATTTTACATTATTATTATTATTATTATTTATTTTTATTTGGGGGGGGGGGGCGGCATAGTAATCATCCTCACAAATAAATGTTTATATAAATTCTACTTAATAATCTAATTGTTTTTTTTATATATATTTGCAATAATAAATTTATTAGGACTATTTCAAATGTAACTTCTTCAAGTAGTTTGTGAAAATATGTACCTCGTCTTCTTCTATGATATAGTAATGCATTGTTTTTGTTTTTGTAACCTTTTTCTTTTGTTAATATTGAGCAACTATCAGAAAGCAAATAGAGATTGTTATAGAACCGATAATTTTGACTAATTATTATATTATTACAATCATAATGATTAAATCGATCCGATTGAAATTTTAAAGACTAAAATAAAACTTGAGTAATTCTTTGAAGATTGCCAAAAGAAATTCTTCTGTTACGATCGTAAAGTCTCACATCGCCTAAGCATGGACTTAATCTAGTGTATATAAGCTCTTGGGCACCCTTTCCTTGTAAGCTGGTTTTCAATGATGAGTTCTACCGACGAGTTTGTATCATTGGTATCAGAGCCAGGTTCCATGTTGCAATTTGACCCAAGAACGATCGACTTGGTCCTGATTAGGGGTGATACCGGTCCGGTTTCGACCGGTTTTGGCAATTTGTTCGGTCGAAGCCGGTTATCCGGTTTGAGGATTTTTGAAACCGGAACCGGTTGAGATGAAATCGGTCCGGTTTCGACCGGTTCAACCGGTTTCGGTCCGGTTTATCCGGTTTCATTCATGGGCCACATTTTGGGCCCAACACATCAAAAAATTCACAATTCAACCCACAAAATATCAAACAAAAATTCATAATTCAACCCCTTTTTTTGGGCCCAACAAAAAAAGATCAATTTTGAGCCCAATACATCCATTTATAGGCTTTTAAATTACAAATCAAGGGCCAAGCCCAACAAGAAAAAAAAATGAATGCAACACTTTTAGTTCAACAACACTAGCGTAGAATGAAAGTTAGGGCTCAATTGGTAAAGGGGTATATATATATCCGATTTATCCGGTTTTGACCGGTTTTTAGAAGACATAAACCGGAACCGGAAAACCGGTTTCTAAAAATTTTAAAACCGGAACCGGATCGAAATTATTCAACCGGTTTAAAAAATTCGGTTCCGTCCGATTTTCCCGATTTCGGTCGATTTTTCGGTTTCGACTAACACCCCTAGTCCTGAGGCCTAGAATGGGCTGGATCTGACTAGAGTTGTCCCGTCCTAGTCTGGCAGAGACTGGACCATGGACTAGGCTTGAGCCCTGTTGGTTCGGGCAAAATCCCATAACCCAGTCACCCAAAATGCTTGTTATGGGAATTTAGGAGTATGAGAGATTAGGGTTGATAAGCAATAAAATTTGGGATCTAAAATCTGTAGCATAATCTGAAGCTAAAATTTAAATTTTGTATCCATAACTATCGCATACACTTCCTTATGGGAGTGAAAGTAATCAAAAGGCAATTTCTTGCGAATAGCACCTAGTGGACCCGGGGTGCTGTACCCCTGCATAAGTACAACTGATCCGGCCGTCCATCTCGACAATGGACAGCTATACCAACATGGACGGTCACATCGGCTGCACTACACGCCCTGCCTGGATTCTACCCTAACTTCACTCCGCCTTCTTCTTCTGTGCGGTCTTCTTCCTTTACTTCTTCTTCTTCTGCCTGGCAAGCAAGCTTCCCTATTCATAGAAGAGATTTTCTTTATTCCTATTGCCTAAAGTGAGCTACAAGACGGATACGGATAATTGTTAGTTAATGTGTGGCTTGCTCTCAAAACCCTGGACCAGGACCCTGGCTTTCGATTCAATTAGACTCTTTTTCACGACTGGTGGTCTTTCGCTTAGGAATCAGTCACATTGCCTCTCTTACATTCAAGGATTCACAAAAACTCACAAACGCCGCTGAAAGTAGGGATGAGTCAACTCCGCTTCCTGGTCGAACATAAAAAGAAAGTTTACTAATCTCGACGGATTGGCAAGCCCGCCCAGCTCTGACTGGCATTTCCACCTTCCTGGATCGACTTCTTGATCTATAACTTAAACGACTGCTGCGGAGGCGCCGGATCACAACCAAAAGTCTACGATCACAACTTTAAAATTTAATTCCGAACACAAATGCATCTGAGTCGTTAGATGCATGTAGATCAATACACATCGAACAGCTGCAAACGCAATTGTGTCTGAAGTTGTATTTTAAAATTGTGTTGACAGCATTGCTTTCGAACTTGCTTTCACTAATGACAAGATTTTACGATAACTGGTAAAATATTGCTGCCGTTTTATTTATTTCTTTATTTATCAAAAAGCAATATAATACATTCGTCGAAGCCTTTCGGTACTTGCAGAATTTTCATCTTCATCTGACAAATAGTGATAAGAAAATATACACAATCCATGCAACAACTATAAAAGACCACATTCGTTTTTGGTTTTGGGATTCTCGGTAATGAGTGGCGAAAGATAGGTAGATAGAGAAATGAAAGTAATACTCCCTCCGTCCCAAAATATTTTTCGGTCTGCAAAACAAGAACATTAAAATAATACAATTTTTGCAAAAAAAAGTTTAAATTTTTTCCAACAATTTACTAGATATCAGCGAGTTCTTTTAATTTATGAAAATACATTAGAATTTTTTCTCAAAAGAAATGTATTATTTTTTAGTTTTCGTTTTACGGACCGAACAAATATTTTGGATTGGAGATAGTAATTGTTTAAAATTTATTGGGGACGGTTTGCATAGAGATAATTCCAAATCTAAAATTCCCAAAATATTTCGCGGCCAGATGTAATTTCATGTGGGCAAGGTTAATTAAAAGCGGCCAAGTGTAATTCTACGCGTCCAAGAGGCATGTAAAACACAAAAGAATCGTTTATAGTGATCACGCTTTCAATATTCCAAGGCCAGATGCAATTTCAAGCGGCCAAGGTTACTTCAAAGCAGCCAAGCGTAATTCCGCGCAGCCAAGATGCGTGTAAAACACGGAAGAATCGTTTACAGTGATCACGCTTTCAATATTCCGCGGCCATATGCAATTTTAAGCGTTTAAGGGTAATTATACGCGGGCAAGTGTAATTATACGCGTCCAAGAGACATATAAAATGGTTTCAGATACGCAGATAACCCAACAGATTGCAGATCGACGACAATGGGCGAAGTCAATCTGATCAACATTTGGCTCCCAATCCCATCTTCAGTTTCTAAGGTTAATACGGAAAATTATCACTCCATGTTCTTGTATTAACTGCTTGGTTGCACCTGCACATAATATGTTCGAATAAATGTCTATCAGAAACTCCCTTCAGTTATACCTAGACTTCAAACAACTTGCTGGCTAGAAGTCTAGGTAAGGTACCAAAAACTGGCGTGAAAAAATGATCCATGAAGTAAATGGAACAAAATCCTAGACGTTCTGTAACCTGTAGGGCTCTTTGTGGGTTCTTGCCAGGCCTACTTGTATGACTGAAATTGTTTACGTTTTAGAGCTTGTTGATCGGATGTCATTTGATATGTATTCGAAACACACCCTTCAGTCCTTCTATCTTTTTTTCTCAATACGAATGTGTTCTGATTCTCTTGAAAACATTTCAAATGATGAAAAGGGCGCACAAAGGGCCCAATAGGACCGTCGAGTCCCTTTGGGGACTAGAGAGAATCGTAATCTTGAGCAAATTGTGTGGTCCAGATTCACATGGGTCGGTTAGCAGGTATACTTTATGAACAGTTATTTGTTTTTCGTTTTTTTTTTGTTCCAAATTCTTGAACCATAAAATTGCTCTTTTGTTGGATAACACTAAATGGAAACAAGAAAAACAAAACATATGTGTAATCACTTGTGATGATTTTCATAATGATTTTCACTTGTGCATAATGATAGAGCTAAAGATAGATGTCATCTAGGCATGACGTGGGACATAGTTGCAAAATTAGCTGAAACAAATTTCTTCCCATGACTTGTGATGATTTTCTTCATCCATATCAGTTTTAGTTGAAAAGGCAGGCATTTTAGGTGCTGACACATCTTCAATTTCATTTTTGAGCATCGAGTACACTTCCAACATGGTTGGTCTATCTTCCCATTTCTCTTGGACGCAAAGAAGCGCGACTTGCATGCATCGCAGGAGTTTACACCCCAAATTTGTATCATCCATTAGTGGATCCATGAACTCCATTCTTTTGCCATCCTTCCACAATTCATACGCCTGCCCAAAAATATTTATCATATAACCTTGGGTGTTGACATGCGAAAGTTTGAACCACAGCTGTGATAGGAGTCATTGTTTAAGTGATGACTTACGTATTCTAGGAGGTGAAGGTTGTCCCGACCATATAGAAATGTATTATTCTTTCCACTTATGATTTGCAAGAGTAGAATTTCAAGGCTATAAACATCATATTTGGTGGAGTCTATGCCTTGTTTTACGTACTACGGAGGAACGTAACTGCTGCAATTCAAGAGTCAACATCTCTATTTTTGTTTACTATAATACATGTCTAAGAGATTTGAGAATAGATTCACTTACAATGTTCCAACAATCCGGCCGCTGTTTGCTTCATGTTCATCTTTCTGAAAAATTCCAGCTATACCGAAATCTACAATTTTAGGTCTCATGTCATTGTCAAGTAAGATGTTGCTAGCCTTCAAATCTCTGTGGATTATGGTGAATCTTGAATATTCTTGAAGATATAGAAGCCTTTGAGTCACGCCTTCGATCATATGAACCCGTTTCTTCTAATCCAACAGTGCCCGTCTAACCGAATCTACATCATACAAATTAAGAAGTCACCACTCAATAAGTCAGGTAGGAGCTGGAGGAGCAGGTTAGACTCAACTGATCACGATTTCATTCAAGCTTGAAGGTAAGTGGCACAACACAGGAACCTCTTATTGAAACTCTTTTAGCCTTTTAGGCACAAACACATCGCATTTAGATACATGCATGCCCTTCTGGCCGGATTACTGTGGATAAGTAATATTGCGGGATAACATACGTCAAAATATTAGTTGTACCATGTTTGTTTGGGGTTCGGATAAGGAGAGAATTGTTTAGAGTCTTTAGACTGTTGGGAAAAGGAGGGATATAATCTGGATGGACTTAATCTCAAGAGTCCATGGGGTTAATGTCTGTTCTATGTTCAGTAATCAGGAATTTTGGTTTCGAGTGTTTGTTCTTTCATTTCGTACAAAAATCTCAGTACTGCAGCAATGCCGAGAGAGGGTATGGGCCTGGAAGTGTGATGTTAGGCGCCAAATAATTACCGGTATAGAAGGGGAGTGTACGTAAAGAGATAGCGTACCATATAGGTAGAAATCCAAACTTTTGTTAGGCATATACTCATAGATCAGCAGCTTTTCTTCCTTAGGCTCCGTTTGATAACAGTGATAGATTGATGGAATTCGTAAGAAGATGGGATTAGGATTGGAATTTGTAATGAGAAGGGATTGGTAATGAGAAGAAATTCATAAAGAGTATGTTTGTTTAGGATATGATTAGATGATGGAATTATTAATATCATGTTTGTTTGAGATGTGATTAGATGATGGGATTGGATTGATAGAAGAAATTAGTAATGAGAAGGAGATGGGATTGGACTATTAATACCAAGTCCCACACGGGATATTGTGAATACCCCTAAAGTCCGGCTTCCTCATCCTATGAGATTCACAATCCGAAACCATTTGTATTACCAAACAAGGAATTAATAGTCCGAAGGGACTATTAATCCAATCCCATGACCGAATCAAGTTATCAAACGGGGCCTTATAGTACAAATCCCCACAAGTGTTACTAGACTGACATGTTGAAGTTTTGCCAGTGAGTGTTACCTCATTTATGAACTCCTCTTGCCCTTGTTTAGAAGAGATTCCGAAAGTCTCTTCACCGCATGCAACTTCCTGTCCATCTCGCAATCTACCCTGCAAAATCTCACTTGGTTAGTGTTAACGATTGAATAGATGGCAAATTTTGTGATGCCTTCAGTAAATGATTCCTGCAAGTACCTCTAACCTGAACTTTTTTCATCTATATATATATTCTACTTTATGCTCTCATATTGGAAAGCACTGAAAGCAAATGCATAATGATCAACCAGCTCTAGTGTTAAGGCAAGTCGACATGACACCGGTCCAATTCTTTCTGTGGTTTCGAATGGCCTAATATAATGTGGATTTACCTTAATTTTCGAAAAGAAGAGTTCCTTGGGTGATACCTTTAAGAAAATTGAGTCTATAAGTTGCACACCACGTATCTCCTCTGTTGTACAATTCAACGTTTTGCCCGTGGTAGGTCCGCCCTTGTTCGTAGGTTTTATTATTTCCATTTGACTAGAGTAATGAAATATCAATGCAAAAGTTGTTTTCTATTCGTAGGTTGGAAAATGATTTTTACACTTCCCTTATCTTCTGCACTTTCTTTTTTTTGTCGCTATGCATGTAAATTACTAACTTGTCCTTTCTTCTACGTCCGCTTTTTAATTTCTCGTGAATAAAAGCAAAAAAAAAAAAGAAAGGTGCAATAAATAAAAGGAGAATGCGAAAATCATTTTTCCTATGTAAGTTCTCGTTGACCACCTTTGTTTGCTTTTACTGTACTTGATTTGCACCCAAGACTAGATTTCTAGGCTTCTAGCTCTAAAATGATAGATTATATCGGAAAAAAGGTACGACAATTAATTACGAAATACTATAGTACTAACTCACTTTTCTTTGTTCATTCTTCGGCGAAGTAAATATTTTTCTAGAATTTTATGCAAAATTTATGGGTTTGAACGACACCAAATTTTATCCTCTGGTAATTTTTAAAAAATTCACACTCCTTTATTAATGAATAGTATTTTTTAAACCTTTATTTTAATTTCTTTTCTTGGAGGTTGGGGAGGGGGGTTGTTATTTTGTAATCACCCGTAAAGTAATTTTCTATATTACGGTTTAATACCCTATACACTAACGCTGTGTACTTTAAAAGATTATCCAAGTGAAGTGGTAACCTAATGGTAGACACTATATACTTTCATGCATTAGGTGGTGGTTTTAAACCCTAGCCATCCTTGTCGTCTTCTTTTTTTTCACGGAAAAAGCCATCCCAGTCCAATCCTTCAGATTATTAGTGCGTATTAAATTTCTTGCCTTCTACGCAAAAAAATAAAACACGGTTATGACCTCATGGTAATGGAAAATAGCCCGAAAAATGAATCTGAAGAGAAAGACCAGAGACATTCACTACAAAAATTAAAGTATGCGCTTAGTCACATAATTTTTCAAAATGCCATGCGCTCTCACTCTCAAATTATCGCTCGCACGGATTATTGTAATTTAGGATGTGTTTAAGAGACGCTTTCACGTTCACGTATCCGCACGCGAATTATGCGACTTAGAGTATGCCAATAGCTTCAGCCATTTGATGCAAAGTAGCAGTTTGACAACAAGAAAGAACTACTCTCTTTTTCTTTAGTTTATCAGCTTCTAAGAATTACAAACTGTGGACAGCAGGTCCAAGAAGTCGATCGCAACTCTTAAATTTATGATTCCAAACACTATAATCTTGCTCAGTGATATAACCTAACAGAAAGAATCTCGAGTGTTTTAACATCGAACGAACTTAGTTTGCAGAAAATGGAAAGGAATTACACTTGGAAGGAATCAAGTATAGCCTCCAGTGTTTTCTGGGATGACTGCCACTGTTTGTCATTTGCGCTAGCAACAAACAGGACTACGGTGTTTCCTTTTGCTGTTGCTTTCGCAAGATTGTGAGATCCAGTCAGCGCATATGGGGTCTCAAGAGCATACTTGTAATACTGCACACACCAGAAATCAATGAGAGAAGTTACAACCATACGCTATTTAACCGAATAAGTTTTGCGCCTCTTTCTTCAAACTATGGTTGATTAAAGAACTTATCATACGTGGACCTAAAAACTAACAGTCTTTTCGGATGGTGAGAAAGGTAAGAAAAGAAAGAGAGTAGCATTCTTAATTTATCTGAATAATTGAAAGAGATGAGAAATGGTGAGAAAGGATGAGCAATGGAGAAAAGGTTGTATCTTTGTCAGTCCATCTTGTTTCTTACCAAATCTCGAGATTTGGTGATAAACCACAACCCTTTCTTCTCTCCCTTTCCCAAGTTAACACGGAGTTTGTTTTAGTATCTTCCATTTTATCGCAAAACTGTAAGTACTTCGGAGATAAAACATACCCAATGTCAACAGATATTGACCTCTTAGCTGTTTCATTAAAGATGCCCACGCAAGTGGTGATAGCTAGTCAAGCTAAGCTTCCTTTCCTTGAATTGATGTCTACATCGTTTCACTTAGAAAACATAGACCTTGACATTTCTAAAGTAACAAAACTCATACTATGATTCCATCTGTTACTGATGGTCATGTCTTAGAGTGCTTCCTCATGGCTTTTTATGGGCACCAACATACAATTGTGTTACGTGTATTATTCCTAACTTCATCAAAGTTGTGTGACTTGTGTCTGTGTTTTAATTTTGAAGACTTCACGAGGATTTGTACCATTCATCTAAAAACTTGTCTTTGATTGTTGCAAAACACAATTATATATCTCGTCCATTTTACACCAAAGGTCCTTTGAAGTTGGATGAATATGCCCCGTACTCCCAGTCTCTACATCCGGTGAGAGCCAAATATACTCTCTTTTTTGGCAATGTGATCACAGGTTGTCTTTGCTTAATTGGTTTTTCCTTCTCAAAAGAGGAAGGTAATAAGATGAGACAAAATTGAATAGTTGAAAATATGTACCGTCTGATCACCGCGCTTCTCCACTGAAGTTTCGATCAATTCATCAGGGTCATATGTGCTGCCAGTGACAAAAGGGCCAAGGGATGCAATGACCTTGTCAGGGGTTCCAATATCTTCGATTGTTGCATTTGGTTTGTTAGTCAGTCGAATCAATGGAGAAGCCACAACCTGAACTTTTCCTTGCTTTTCGTCTTCAAATTTTACCTCCACCCAAGGCTCTGCACACTTGGGTTGACAGTAATTACCGGAGAGTATGTTGGCTATACGTGTCTGTTTCCATGTTGGAGGAAGGATGAACTGGTAAGGCTGCACATTTCCTGCAAGAAACTAGATTGGAAGTTTCCTTCACATACAAGGATATACATATCACGAAGAAAGCTCAAGAGAGAAAAGCACTATGGCAAGGGAGATGAATGAGCAGAGTGTTAGCTGAAATGGACCAAGTGTTCGTGGCAGATTTTCTTTTCCAAAAATGCAGTTTCAATGAGAGATGGCAACGGGGAACTTAGAACTCTCAACTTCAAAAATTTGTAACCAATAAGGATAGGTGCCATGTGGCTCCCAGTTTGCAACCAGAAGTAGAAGGAGGTGTGGCGCTTGCCAAACAAGTGAAACAACACGGCCATTGAGCGAAGTGTAAAAAGCAGGTGTACTCTAATTAACCAATGTGGAATTCTTGACGATTACATCCTCTTATGGCAATTAGTATCTCATTGGCAATAATAAAGATCCGATGATTAAGATTCATCTTGTTAGTTTGAGGCCAAAAACCATGGACAAGTATAAAATGGGAAGGGCTGCCCGCGCAGTCCCTTCAGTTTGAGGCCATAAACCAATGACAATTGTAATATGGGAAGAGCTGCCCTTGCCCTTAAGATTGAAACTTGAGCAAATTAGAGGGTGCAAGCCCTTCAGTTTGAGGCCATAAACCATAGACGACTGTAATTTGGGCTGAAGACAACTGTTTTAAACTAGTATCATTGCAAGCAAATTCCCAGAAAATTCGACCCCTTAACCAACCCCGGAATAAGATCCTGCTTAATTTGTCAATGCACTAATTTATAGCAGATACACGAGATAAATCGTAAAGCAACGGAATTGAAGATAGCATACGTACAACTAAGAGTTATGTAGATGTCGGGATTGTGAAGTCTGATTTGTACTTTTGCCACTTCATTGACTACGGCTGGCTTTGATAAGTGGTGAGCAAAAACCTAGGATAGCAAACATTTTACTATACGCAGCAACCGATTTAATCTGTACTCACATCATTGAATGTACTCTTTTCATACATAGCGAAAACGGGTGTAATCTGCAAACGTGCCCAATTACGTAATAAAGGTATCACGTAAAATCTTTGTGTCGTGCTTAATTTCTTTGTTAATAACTATTTGCATGGGCGGAGCTACTCTTAGTCAAGTGGGGTCATGTCACTAATTCATTATTTTGGTTAAATTTTAAGTTTTTAACTACATTTTGTTAATCTGACCCCATAATTGTAAGGAAATTGTCCCAAAGTACGAACTAATCTCGCTAAAACTACAAATTTGCTCTCTTCTTTAGACTAGAATTTCACCTACCATCGCCCCAATAAGTGTGGATAATACTCAATTCATTGAGTGCTAAAGAAGCTGGAATTTAACACCCATTTCAAATTAGGAACGCGGTCTGAAAAACACACATGTATTACCTGCGCGAAGAGCGGGAGTGTCCTTGGGAGAGGCCTTGAAGACGACGAAGGAAGGGTCGGAAGGCAACGGCGGAAGGAACGCACCAACCTCCACCTCCCGAGCTTCGGAATGCGGCGGAGGAGGAACTGCAACGAGGAGTGGTACAAGTCCCATTCCTCTCACGAATTCCCTTCTACTGTTGCTAACGGCATTGCAGTTGCTGGGTACTGATTGCTGATTCCTGCTGTATTCCTGTTCGTCTGTTTTGAAGGTGACAGTGGAAGGAGATAGATGAGGTTTTGGAATTGATGAGGAGGGTTTTGAGGTCGAGGAGATGGAGGACAGTGGTGTCACGGAGGCAGTAGCCATGAGAGAGAGAGAGAGAGAGAGAGAGGTGGTTGACACTGGACAGTTGGGTTGGGCTTTCTCCGATCCGTTTTCTTGGATGAGGTTGGAAATCCCATCCGTTATTTCTCTCCTCTCTGGGGCCTAATGACTAGTTGAAAGTTTCCATATCGACGTGGCCTCTTTTTTTTTTTTAAAAGACTTCAATGATGATCAGATGATGTGATCTGAACCGTTTACCGGGTAGATCGTTCCTAGAAATGTCCTCGCTCTGGATCATATCTATATCGGATCGTTTGAAAGTACTAAATGAATATTGGTGCAAAAATTATCGACATTCGTACATCAAGATTTCCTTCACGAAGCACTTTAACCAACTGAACGATCTCAGGTTCAATTCCGCTCCAGTATTTGGAGGCTCCAGTCCGGTCCAGTTTGGGTCCGTTGTGGGCCCCTCCCGGGTCCACAACAATGATCGGAATCGTTCATTTTGTAGAACTCGTCGAATATGTTATCCAAGCCAAAAATTAGCTTCATCGAACATCAATAGATGCATGGATGAAACAGATTTGTACATGAAAAAAATGGGCAATTATTAATTTTAACTTAATTTTTGTCATCGCTTTTTCCTTGTACAAATTTGTTTCATCCATATACCTATTGATATTCAATGAAACTAATTTTTGGTGTGGATGACATATTCGACGAACTCTATAAAATGAACGATTCCGATCATTGTTGTGGACCCGGGAGGGGTCCACAACGGACCCAAACTGGACCGGACTGGAGCCTCCAAATACTGGAGCGGAATTGAACCCACGATCTCAAGTATTGATGTGGTTTGAGCATGAGCTCGCAAAAAGTACAAACTAGTACTTGGTTTTGTTTGGTCAGGCATACGTCAAATTTTAAAAAGTAGTAAGAAAACCGAACAATGAGTAAACCGGACTGGTTGCACCGAACCGGCCAGTCTATTTGGATTGGTCCTGTAATTTAATGGATTGGTCCTCATTCTAAAAAAAAACAAATGAGAGCCAAATATTTGGGTTCGGTCCCTGGTTCCATAATTGGGAACCATGATTTGAACCAAACCGGACAATTTATCTGTATACACAAATATACTTGAAAACTATGTTAGTAAAAATGTATCATCAAATCCTTTGTTTCCCACAAAACTCTTCCACTCTTCCACAAAACTAGTGAAGGTGTTGATACTTATTATTTTGCGGTCTACTTTGTTAGCTAGTATTTTAAGCTAGTATTTTAAAGAACTAGTGGTATATTATTCATGTTTTTGGGCAATTTTTGAATGCTAACACGGTTTAGAATCGAAAAATCTGACCAAACCGGTCTAATGATTTGGTTGTGGTTTGGTTTCATGTGTGTAACAGTCTGGTTCTCGATTCTTTAAAATCCTTATTAGATTTGGTTTGGTTTCTCGATTCCAATATAAATGATCCAACCGAGACCACACACTCTTAACTATGGATGTTTGTAATTAAAAAAATAGAACAAAACAAAACAAAACTTATTCATATTTTTGTTTGGGAAATATTTTAAACAGAGTTTGCAATAAACGGAAAGAAAGGACCCATCACCATCACCATAGTCACCACTCATCAATCGTACGTCTCTGCTCTGTCCTCATCCTCTCTCCAACGTTGCCCCGGCCGAACCTTCCTTCTCCCTTCTTCCTACTCTACATGCAGGGTTAGGTGAAAAACAGGGTGAGGGGTGGAGTTGAAGAAAGTTGAGAGAGAGAGAGAGAGAGATGGTGGTGGAAATCGTGGAGCCAAACACGTGCATTCGGGGTTGCTGCAGGAGCGACTCAATCCCGCTTCACCTTCCCGCTTCTTCCTACTCTCTCTCACACCCAATTGCTCGAGGTTTGATTTTCCCCCCTCCCTTTTTATAACGTGTTTTATCTGGTGCTCAGTTTCAATTTAAGAAAGTGGTTAGTGTGAGTTTGGACCTCAGTCGCATGGCCGTGTTCGTTTTCAGACTTGAGGAAAGGTTTTTGGGTAATGGGTGAAGATAGATTGATAGAGAAATGAGAGTAATAATTGGAGAGAAAATTGATAGGGACCGTGCGCAGAGAAAAGGTTGGGTCTAGAGACCCAAAATGAACATGGTCAATCTTTCAAAATTGCATCCGCTCCCGTTCTCAATTTCTTGCTCTCACGAATTTTAGTAGGACGCTTTCCCGCTCCTGCACTGCACCTGCTTGCGCGTTATGTGACGTGGGTGACGTGGGTTTAGACTACATTAAACTATTCTTAAAGACAATTGGTATTTCTGCTGTTTAGTGACTTTTTTTATTATCTCGAGGTATGATTTTTTAATGTGTATTCTGTGTTGCTCAATTTCAATTTAAGGAGGCTTAGGTGGGCTTGGACTAAATCCTTCAATTGGTGTTTAGGGGATTTTTTTAGGCTTTTCGTCAAAAACTTTGGAGCTAATCATATTCTTTTTCACACCTAATTGCTTGAGGTTTGATTCTTTTCCAATTTTTTATGCATGTTATGTGTTGCTCAAGTTCAATTAAACAAAGATGGTAGTGTTGGTTTGGAATAAATTAACTTTTGGCAAAGACTACTGGTGTCAGTGGCGTTTAGCGGACTTCTGAGCTCGATGTATGATTGTTAATGTGTATTTTGTGTTGCTCAATTCAATTCAATTCAAGAAAGAGGTTAGGTGGATTTGGACTAAATCCAATCATTGGTGTATAGTGATTTTTTTAAAGCTTTCTGTCAACTTTTGAGTTAGTTATTCATTTTAATGAGTGAAATTATTGATAGAATAATTTAGCCCGAGTTGGAAAGGGTTCAGAGAAGACGTACAAAAAGACAGTGAAAATTGTATTTTCAGAACTTCTTTCGTCATTGGTAAACTTTTTTTTTTTGTCTCAGTTTTCTATTTTTGTAGATTTCGCAAGTCACGAAAAACGATTGATTCAAAAAATTTGATGCGAATCTAATGAAAATTTTGAAAAGAAGATGAAAGACAACCCAAAGTTTAGGCCAAAAGGACCCTTGACCTGCCTTGGTTTGTACTCCCATTTAGCTTACCTTAGAATTCAGATTACTCATGTGAATTGGTATGCCTTATTGTTCGATTACAGGTGCAGAAAGTGTAGTTTATGAAGCTATTTTGGATGGAAAGAAGGTTGCTGTCAAAAAACCCATATTGTCAACCTCTGAAGACATCGATAAATTCCACAAGGAGTTGCAAATGCTATGGTCTCTCTCTCTCTCTCTCTCTCCGAAACAACCTAAATGTGCTGGCCTAGGTCTGTGTAAAAAGGGATGCAGTTTATTGTATTACTAGTAGTTCATTTGATATATGTCTAGCTTTATTTATGGGATTGTGAGTGTCTTAGGCTATAAATAGGTGGTTAGGGTCTTTAGTAGTCAGTTTTTTTTTTTTTTCATTTTGAAAATAGAATATTTGAGAGCATAGCTCTTTGTTTCTGGATTCTGTCCTTTTGATTTGGTTCCATCAAAAAGTACATAAAATTGCAAGTGCATGTAAAGTACATAAAATCTAAATATTTACATAAAAACTGCATGAACTCATAAACATATGTGAAAGTGTTTTGAAGGATTTGAAAAGAGCCTTGAAAAGCTGAATATTTTGGCGTTACTGCTACCTTAACCACCACCCAATGAGTGGTTGTTACCATGGCAAAAAAAATTGAAAGTGCAATTTCTGCAAGTGTGGAAAAAAAGCTAGAAAAACTTGAGCCGGGGCATTTGCCCCCACTGGTCCTTTGCTCCCTCCAGGACTGGTTGTCCACATTAGTTCCCATCCATTTGTATTTATCTTTGCCTTTTTGTTTGTCGTTGTATTACATGGTGGGTTAATTTCTGCCAACTCAGTTGTATATTGTAATGTGAAGCAAGTTAGATCATTCGGGAGTCGCCAAGTTAGTTGCTGCACATGCGAAGCCGGTGAATTATATGTTTTTCTTCAAATACTATGAGTCTGGGAATCTGGCAGACAAACTACACGTGGAAGAATGGAATCCAAGTTTTGATGAGGTGCTCACAATGTCAGTCCAGCTAGGTATGCGTTTGGTTAGCTTGGCAAAATATGAGCTTGGTTTAATTCGGTGATGAGACCGTTTAACTTCCTCTCTGGACTGGAATTGTTTACACGTTCATTAATTTCCTTGTGATGAGAGCATTTAATTTGCTTAATCGTTTTCTATTATATATTTAAGCTTTCATTTTGTACTTGATTTGAACTTTCTGCAACACTTCCGCAAATCTGAACTTAGTCCATGTTTTGTGATGAGACTTGGCAGTAACCCACGCATAGAAAGAGCCCATGAGCCTTCTTTGGTAGTAAGTCAATGAAGTATTGTGAAAGTAGTACTTTGCTTGCCATTATGTACTTTTTGGGTGTTTGTGGAAATGGAGAGAGAGGGATATTCCGATTTATATACAGCACTATCTGCGTTACAGCATTTCTTAAAAAATATATATGTGAATAGAGGAGGTTCAGTAAGGAAATTGTTAGATGGAAATGAGTTGTTTTGTTGACACAGCAAGAGTAGACTGAAGAACTTAAGTAGTTACTGTCATTCTCCTTTGGTATTGAGGTGGTGATTGTATGATTCAGGGTCGTATGTTATAATCAGTCATGCTATTGCTACTTTTCTTAATTGATTGCCGAATTTTCTAACTGCTACATCTTTATTATTACTCCGTATGTTCTAATTTTTTGTTTTGTGATAATATGATGAGGCTTATGCTGAAGTTATAGTGTTTCTATATTTTACAGCTAAGGCTCTGCAATATCTACATAACCTTGGAATTATACACAGGGATGTGAAACCAGCAAATATTCTTGTAAATGCCATCACAATTCTGTATATATTTATTTGTTGTCCATTATATCTCCTTTTCAGTTTCTAATGATTTTTTGCTTCATATTGACGTCGTTAGTTAATATACCGCCTTTGGCAGCTTGATGAAAATCTTCTACCACATCTGGCAGACTTTGGTTTAGCAGAGTATAAGAAAGATCTTAATCAAGTCTCTGTTGAGAACTGGAGGTCATCTGGAAAGCCAACCGGTGGTTTCCACAAAAAGAAGATGGTTGGAACACTCATCTATATGGCACCTGAGATATTGAAGAGGGAGATGCACAGTGAAAAATCAGATGCATATAGTTATGGGATAACAATCAAGTAAAAGTCAATTCTTTCTGCCTCCTTCAATAATAACAAGTTGAAATGCAATTGTGTGTTTACATCTAATGTTATAGCAGATCAACGCGAACTTTCTTGAAATTTCCAATTTGCTTATTTTGGACGATTAGTCATTGTTTTAGATCATAAAACTGTGCTTTGATAATGTTGAATATAACCACCACCTACACTGAACTCGGTTACCTCTAGAAGGCATGGTGAATCTGCGCAACTAATACTTGGCAGGTATTGGACATTTTAACGGCTACTACCTGGTTAGTTACCTTATCTTAGAAGTTGATGATTGAAAAAGCTTTAGGCTGCTAAAGTGTACACCAGTTTTGTAATTGGTTGGGAAATGTTTGATCTCGCATATGCTACAAGCTTCTATTGCAAAGAGTCTGTAAGTTAATAGGCCACATGTGCTTTAAAAAGTAGGACAAATAGTACCGGTCAAGTGCCTAGTGGAGATCAAATTACGGAGAATAAAAATGTAGAAGCAGCTCTTAAGAAATACTCTTCTGAAGTTCCACTAGCATCAGCCTTGTGGTTAGTATCACGTCACAGCGGTCCATGAGAGAATAGATGCTGGCAATTTATCTCCCATATGTTCTTCATTGAACTTAAAGAATTACACATGGGTATACTCATTTCTATACAACTGCAGCTTGTTTAGGACCTTGACTACAACTTTTCGAAAACTAGAACTTAGATACTGTGAATACTATTGCCAATATTGAAACTTCAAAGGATCATACCTGACTAAAGTACCAAAGTATAATGAACTTTTAAGATCAAGCGTGAAAACATGAATTAGCCAGATGAACAGTAACCTAAAAGACATAAATAGGACCTGACCTATGGTAGCATATGTAGCCTGAACATGCTGTCGATTCTATCTAGATAGCACACTTCTTTATACTTCTCATAACCACGGTGTTTGATAGAATGCTATCATCTGCAATGACATGTATATGAAGCATTTTGGTCATTATATATGAACATAACTCTGATTGCAATGTGTTGCAGTGAGCTGCTTACTGGTGTTGTCCCATATACCAATCTTCGCGCAGAAGTGCAGGTTTGACTTTTTGCCAATTTATCTCCACCTTTATCTGTTGTAGGAGTGATGTGGCGGCATATTAGCCAGGTTTGTGGCACTGTGTATGCTACATTGACCACAAAAATGACATGAAATAGTCTAATTTTGGTACAAACATGCATTGAGATGGTCTAATTGGGTTCAAAAAGGATGTGGCGGCCCAACAACTTCCAACTTAGTAGATTCATTGTTTTCCAAGGCAGCATGCAAGACTACCACAAATAAAGCACATGCATAGTTTATAGAGGCTAGCATCCAACTCAAAACCAATTGGCAATGAGTGTAGAGGCCGCCCAGACTCATATACTAGGTTTGGAGGTTATATTAACCTACGTGGGACAAGCTCCAACACTCCCCCGCATATGCGACCCCTGACTCGTACGTGGTGAGGTAAGCAAACGATTCAATACATGAACGACAAACAAAGAGGGAACCAACAGAGGCCATGGGATGCTCTAGTGCTACAAATGCATGCATGAGTTCATCCTCTTTTGTGCAAGCAAACATTGGATTAATGGGCCCATAACATTGCTAATCCTATCCCAACGGGCTCGAGACTTATCATTAAAGGCCTTAGATCTTGCCTGCCTTCTGCTACATTGTGGTTTTCATTATCTCACAGAAGGTCAAGTGGCATTTCTTTTGCCTGAAACCAGTGCAGGACTGAAATCATCATGCATGAAGTTGTTAAAATTTGTGGAAAAAAAGGCTTCCAGGGGTATTTAATTGTCAACAACTCAACATTCCCAATATTGGGAAGAGGTTATGTGGATGGTCAGTTCAGTTTGAATATCCAATGATTCACAAGTTATATGATAACCTCACTCTGACATTTTCAAATACACCTCAACAGTATGACATGTCTGTTAGAGCTTGTCCCACATTGGTTAATTATAACCTCCAAAACTAGTACATGAGCCTTGGCGGCCTCTCCACTCATCGCCAATTGGTTTTGAGTTGGATGCTTAAAGCATGGTATTAAAGCTAGTGTTCTGGGTCGCACGTGCGGGGGAGTGTTAGAACTTGTCCCACATTGGTTAATTATAACCTCCAAAACTAATATATTAGCCTGGGTGGGCTCTCCACTTATTGCCAATTGGTTTTAACAATGTCAATCATGGTTTCAGTGTGGTTGTGCCTAATTGGTGCATTATGTCTTGTGCTGGCAGGCCCATACTGTTCTGGAAATGAACTATTCTGAACAGCAACTTACAGCAGCTATAGTGTCCGAAGGATTGCGACCTGCTCTTGCTAATCTTGATTCGGGTGCACCAACTGGTTTACAGCACTTGATACAGAGATGTTGGGATGCAAATCCCCAGAATAGGCCTTCTTTTGATGATATCATTCTGGGACTTGGTCATGTTAGGAAATGCAGAAAGACAGTTGAAGAAAAGAAAAAGGCAGTTGTTGAACCTTCTATCCCTCTTGGTGATGAGAACAGCTCAAGCCTCCGAAATTACCAGATTAGTATTAACTGGTTTACCAAGGGTGAAAACTT
The DNA here is from genome assembly GCA_025413875.1 of Rhododendron molle. Lineage (NCBI taxonomy): Eukaryota > Viridiplantae > Streptophyta > Magnoliopsida > Ericales > Ericaceae > Rhododendron > Rhododendron molle. Next base: position 5,603,607 of record CM046390.1, read on the forward strand.
CTCTAAGAGCTCTTGTATTGCAGCTGATTCTTGTGTAAGAATCTGGCATGATCCTTTAACAGATCCATCAGAATACCATCCAGTGCTGTCTTGGGGGTCCTTTGCTACTTGCGGGAGAAGGGAGACAATGGAGGATACTCATTTTCTTATGCCCCATATGCGCAGTGAGGACATTCATGTGTTTGGAATCTTTGATGGGCATCGAGGTGCACCACAAGTACTACTTACATTTACCGTTTGTTTGTTTGGGAGCAATCTCACAACAAAAGCTTAGTTTGCAACGAAGTAGGTGATCACACTAACCATTCACAACAAAGTTCACACCATCACTTAACGTATTTCTTAGTGAAATCAGGATGACATGCCTTTGGATAGGTTTAGAGAAGGATGCATAGTTGTTCTGGAAATTACTTTGTTTATAAAAAACAGCTTGCACTTGTAATGGAGATTCTGAAACCTTCGAGCTATTGAAGAGGAGTTAACAAGTTACAACCACCATTTGGTTAATACCTTTAACAACATCACATGCAGGTGCAGCAGCTGCAGAGTTTTCTGCAAGCGCTCTACCAGGATTCTTGCAAATTCTGGTTTCCACCAAAAGGTTCCTTCCATTCTACTGTTCTTCTGATATTTTTAGCCTTTACTTTTGTATACCATATTTTTATTCATTTTGGTGCATTTTGTAGTCCGTCGGATGCACTACTTGAAGCATTTGTCAAGACAGATGTCGCATTTAGGGAGGAGTTGGATAACCATCGTAAACCTAAGGGAGTTATACAAAAAGACTGGCATCCAGGTTGCACAGCCATTGCGGCTCTTATAGTTCGAAACAAGCTTTTTGTTGCTAATGCTGGTGATTGCAGGGCAATGTTGTGCCGGGCTAGCTGTGCTCATTCTCTAAGTAAGGTGAGATGGGGCTTGATGTAGCAGATGTATGTTGGTATTTTATGTGGACATGCCATAAATGGTTTTCTCCTTTGAAGTTGAGTTCAGATTGTCTCCTTTGATACCCCTGAGTGGTTGAATCTTTCGATAACTAATTCATCTTGACAATCTAGGACCATGTTGCAAGTTGTCTTGACGAGAGAGAACGTATTATCAGGACAGGGGGACAGGTCACATGGGTTGTTGACACATGGAGGGTTGGTCCCGCTGCTCTCCAGGTTTTCTTCTTACCTCTTGATAGTTTTATTTTTTAATGCTCTACCTGAAAATGTTTAGATTGTATGGTTGTCTATTGTCTGGAAGTACATGGTCAGGGATTCTGTCCCCAGAACTTCTTGTTCTTCCGTCCCAATGAACTTGCTGTCTGCAGATGTGGTCAGAATCAGGAAATATCCAAATCTTGGATCAAAATCTGTGGCCAGGAGTGAATTGGGACAGGGGAGATAAATAAGTTATTTTTTATTGCTTTTGTATTTGCCGCCAAGTTCTGATCTAATAGATTGTTTTCAAGCTCAATTAAACTTCTTGACTAATAAGTAGAAGATACCAAAAGCTTATATTAATTCTACTCCAAGTTTTAACAGAAAAAGAAATTACTATACACGAGCTTCTACAATTGCATTTAACAAAGTTTCATGTTTTGGAATAGTTGCTTACTGGCTTCAGTACAATAAATTTAAGCCCTAAATATATAGTCCTGGAAGAACTAAACACAAACTCTAAATCCAACTTTTGGGGATTCTTTTTACTAATGTGAGAAGATAGAGTTCACAAACAGACAGAGGGAGAACAGAAGAGTTAGCTGGTCGGTTCTCTTTGTAGGAAAAATTCTATGGTGGTGTCAATTCTATATTTTAGTGGGGTCAATTTTTTCCGTGATGCTAGTATTATTTGTGTTTTTGTAATACCTACTCTCATTGTTACTCTGGTATTTGAACACGCACCTGTAATTTATATCTTTGCATGGTAAAGTGTGTCCAACGCGTTAGGGTTCTAATTGCAGTAAAAATGACATGTTTTTGTGTCCATGTCATGTCGTGTCCGTATCCATGCTTCTTAGCTCCATCAGTCATCCACAGTATTTTAGAAGCTCAAAAATGGAGGAGTGGCAGGCAAATTACCCTTTGAACATATACAATGAACAGAAGCAAGGGTTGAAATTCCTTTGCCACCTCACAATGTGCCAATATATGGTCAAAAGTGTCCTCTCCTTATTGGCATTCGCGGCACTACTTTATAGATCTGTATTTGTGATCGACGGTCTTGGCAAAAAACACACCTGCTGGCGCTCCTAACTTACCTATAACCGTAGAAGGAATTGACTAGTTCTTTCTCAAGGGATAAGAGAACAAAAGGATCTTACTGGGAAACTTCCATCACCATTGTGATGGAGTAAGAAGATATCACTGATGAAAATACAGTTGACATGGTTCCTCTATTTGTCCAACCTACTTTTAGGGTCTCTAATCCATACAGGAGGTCCAATAACACTTTCAAAAGGGAACCAAATCCACCATCCGAATGCTCCTAAAATGCTCTCTACTGGGCTCCCAGCTGTCTTCCCTATCCGTATTTCTTGTATTCAAAATAATGTACAAAGAAATTATCAAGAATTTTTTTGACAGGTTACACGCTCCATTGGGGATGGTGATCTGAAGCCTTATGTTACTGCCGAACCTGAGATAACTGAGACCACTCTCTCTGTGGAGGATGAATACTTGGTAAGGTCCATTGATACGATAATCTGCTGTAACCTAGGGTTTGTTATTTGTTTGAACCTCTCTTTCACCCTAGTAGGACGTGAAAAGAACAAGTGAACTATGACAAACTGATAAATGCATTGTGGTTTCAAAGTAGACTGTTGCATGTGCATTTTTCCGGGAAGTTGGCAAACTTGGTGCATCTTCCTTGGTTATTTTGAAAAAAATTTAGTTGCCATTTTGCTATACAATTTTCTTAAAGTGCTTGGATATTCATAGCATGATACATACTATTTCATAAACCCTGTACTCCAAGCTTTCCCTGTTTGGTACAAGTTGAATTGGCTCGGCTTATTTCTGTCACCAATGGTGCTTGCAAATAGAATTTTTTGGAGCCAACAATGAAGGGTTCTCGTACTTGGACAATTTCATTGGTTATTCAATAATGTAATCTTAAGGTAGAAGACCTTTCTGATCGTCTTCACTCCAATCTTGACTGCTGGAGGCCTAAGGCAGAGCTCTCTGTTTTCCTAAGGTCTAGAACTCTATGTAGACTTTTTGTGGATTCCCTGAACCATTCTGACTAGTGGACAGAATCTCTTGAATGTGTTCGGATATGAATGATCATTAGTTAATTTGTTGCATAGTCTGCAATCATCACTAAGCTTGTAAATAGGCCATGCACTTGACCATTTTGAAATGACAATGAAGCTTTTAAGAGGCTTCTTCATCCAAGTTCTCATTTTTTACTTTTTGTATTATCACTGCATTCTTGTGTTTAATTTAGAGCAGAGGTAGAACACTAGTATTGTGATTGACATGTAATATGGATTTGAAAGAAAAATAATATATTAGTTTACGAACGTTAGTCTGCAACAATGTTTTGAAAACCAGACCGGTGAGCGAACCGGAAAGAGTGTGGGTTCAATCGTGGGTACAGGTTCAACCGGATAGAGTACCAATTCAATCGTGGGAGGTGATGAAGTGACTTGCTTGTTCTTGGCTTCTTGCAAGATCTAGAGCGCGAATAGGCTCAATTGTGTCTTGAGTTGCAATGTATTCTCCCCGGTTAATTTGATGCATGAAGGCCTAAACATCCAATCATTACAGGTAGCTTGCTCGTACCATCTTGCAGTCTAGTAAACTTGATATCATACCCTCCCTTCACTGCATACTCTCGCTGCCACTTTGAACTCAACTGCATTGCTAAACAGTGTTCTGAAATGAAATTAATGAACTAAAGATATTCAGGCCTAACGTCATCTTCCTCGTCAGAATCCCACTACGGAGTTTTAACTTCAAAAGCTTTGGGCTGTTTGAAACTTAAGAACTTTGACTAGTATTATGTCGTAATATTTACGAATCCAATACGTGTAGAAACTGCTGGTCATATTTTGAAAAGGACTGCTACAAGAAGAATGAACGTGATTTAGTTCAACTCAGTGCTAAAATATGTTTGCTTGTTAGGTTCTGGCTAGTGATGGGCTCTGGGATGTCATGAGTGAGGCAGAGGTCGTCAACATAATGAAGGACACGGTGAAAGAAGCCGGGATGTGCTCGAAGAGATTGGCAACTGAGGCTGCGGGACGTGGAAGCAGAGATAATATAACTGTTATTGTTGTCTTCCTGCGTCCGGTATCTACTGCAGAGAGGATCTACTAGGTAGGTTTGAAGATGTACCCTTACCCTTGGTATGGCGGAGTGAGACAATGGTTCCATGGAGAGGAAACGGAGGTGGTAGGACAGAAGGTTTGCCTCCTGTTTGTTGAAATTGTATGTTTGCAATTTTTTTATTTGGAGAACTTCAATTTTACATATGATTGGCAACATAGAATTTCATGGTGATTCTTTGATAGTAATGCTATTCTCTCTCTCTCTCTCTCTCTCTCTCTCTCTCTGCAACAGGTTAGTATGGATTTCAAAGTCTATCCATAACTCTGAATCCCAAATGCCCACCCCGGCTTGAATCCTGGCCTCCCACATGGAGAGGACAAGGAGATACCAATTGGGCTAGAGCCCATTGGCAACAATGTTAGTTACTAATGTTAATTTTGAATATAACATTTGTGAGAGCATGTGTTTTCTTGGGGTTGCACGTAGGACTTGTCAACTCAGATTGTGGGATATAGTATTTCTGAATTCACGTGCCTTCGTGTTCCCAAGGAGTCCATTGTTGACTTTCATATATTCAATGACACAATGCAGTACTTTAATTTATTACGGGAAATGATTATTACAATTTTTCTATCATTGAATTTCGTTTTTCCCCTTCAAAATAACATAATACTAAGATATTACAAAACTTGTAAGAAAATCATTATTAAAAGTTACGACTTATGCTACTCCTGCACTCAGAAATAAATATTGTTTATTTCAAAAATATAGTGTTATTAATCGACTGCAAAATTTAAAAAATTATATTTTTTTTATTTGAAAAAAAAAACTAATTGAGTACTTTTACACCCCATTGATGTCCCGAGGTCTAGTAATAGATAATCTATATGGAAAGGAGGAAGAAGTAATTGTTTCTGCCTAACAAAACCAAGCAAATATTAAATGGCTAGTTATAGATATTGGGCCACACCGGCCATTTCTCAAGAACAATAGCTGAAGGCCCGAAAAAACTGTATCATGTAAATTTTAAGGGTTGACCCGGTGGTCAAGACTTAGAATTTAGAGGACTGCTCTTTCTTAAGGTTTTAAGTTTGGGATTTCGCATGGGTTATCAACTCCTTTGGGGCTAGCCCATATGAAGTTTTGCTTCGGCTTTTGTAGTGCTTCCCGCAAGTGGACGGTGTGATTGTACTTGCCCTTAGAATTAGTCATGGTATGAGTAAGCTGATCCGGAGTTATAAATAAACCGATTCATGTAACACTTGTGGGCACATAAAAGTAGGTTTATTATAGGCCAAGGTTGGTGACCGAATAGCACATAATTAGCCCTAAATGTGTTTAGCTGCTAGCCTAGCCATCACCGAACATTGTCCCACCCCCAAGCTTGATATTCATTGAGCATATTGTTAGGTCCAAATAGCGGCGCCATTTGTTTTGATTGACAATTCCATTGACAAAACATATTTTTCATTATATCTCTTTTTTCTTATCGAGTTGTAATTAATTTTTATATTTTTTAAGCATAGTGAATCTGTATAAGATTAGAGTGGAAGGAGTATTTTATTTGTAATTGAGAGAGAATGAATCGAATGACTAAAGGCTGAACAACTTCGCGAATGGAACGGATTGGTCGGGTTATCAATCTGCTATCGATCTGAACAGGTTGACTAAAAAGAGGCGGAACGTGGGACCAAAGATGTTCTGAGTGCATACTATAATTTATATAATACAAGGTTGCTTTTGGGTGCTAGGGCTGTGAAATACAAGACACGGCAGCCACCATTACCTATATAAGGCATCTTATTCCATCAGAAGATTAGGACGGCAGCCACAAAGTTTATAGAAAAAGTTTGTAACACGGCAGCCACCAAAAAGGAGCATATACACGGCAGCCACCATCTTCTACATCATGCGGAGTTTTTTTGAAGGAGTTCAAAGGCGATCGGAGGTTGGTCTAAAGGAAGAGCCCTGCGTAGATCAAATATTCGAGGAGTCGAATACGAATGAGTATCTATTAGAGCGGTTCATGAGGAGTCAGCAAAGAGATTCTTAGCCAATATTGAGGAGTCATAGCGTGGTTGTAAGAAACTCTCTATTTCCGCGTTTTGCGTATAGTGCTCTCTTCCCTCCCATAGTTTTTTTCCCCGTCTTGGGGCTTTTCCACGTATATCTGTGTGTGATGCCTGCTTCTTTATTTATTGCGTTTATTATCTTGCATAATCACATAGATTAGGGTTTGATTAAATTAGTTGGTTAATTTAATTTGTTCTCCGTAGTAGTAAATCTCGACGTGATCCGATCCTTGATTATTCAATTGGTATCAGAGCGGGTTAATCAAAGTTTTTTTTTTAAAAAGAAAACTTTTTCAAAAATCTGATCATTAATTTACTGTTATGGATATGAATACCTCCACTCCTCGTCCGCCTATGCATGATGGTAATAACTTTGATTATTGGAAAGCTAGGATGAGAGCCTACTTAAAAGCTATTGATAGTGGTGTTTGGAATACTTGCCTTACGGGTTACACAATACCCATGGTTACGCTTGAAGGGAAGATAGTCCCTAAATCTGAGCTTAACAATGCTGAGAAAGCTGCTCGTTCTGCTAATGATCGAGCGATTAATGCGATATTTGCTGCTGTTGATATTAATGAATTCTCTCGCATATGTAATTGTGAAATTGCTAAAGAAGCTTGGGATATTTTGGTTACTACTCATGACGGAACTGACACTGTTAAGCAATCCAAACTCCAAAGGGTCACTATTGACTTTGAGTTGATTAAGATGCAGGAAGATGAATCCTTCAATGAGTTTTATGGGAGACTTAATGCCATTGTCAACACGAGTTTTACCCTGGGTGAGCCTATGTCTGATTTTAAAGTTGTTAAAAAGATTTTAAGATCCCTGCCTAAACGTTTTCGAACTAAAGTCACCATGCTTCAGGGTAAGAAAAAGCTTCCTAACATGTCTGTTGAAGAAATTGTCGGACTCCTTCAAACTTATGAAGCAGACATATTGCAGTATGACTCTGTGAATGATAAAACTAAAACTTCGGCTAAGTCGATTGCATTTAAAAGTACTCAAGCTGATGATTCTGATTCAAACTGCAATAATGTTGAGTATGATACTAAAGCTATGGCTCTCTTTACTAAAAAATTCCAGAAGGCATTTCAAAAAGGAAATTTTACTAAGAGATCTTCTAAAAATGAGTCAAAAGATAAAGGCAGTGGAAAAATTAATTTTGATTCTTCCAAAGATAAAGAGAAGAAAATTAGAAAAGGTAAATCCTTGGGTCCTCGATGTTATGAATGTCAAGGCTATGGGCATATTGCTCAAGATTGTGGAAATAGAAAGAACAATAAAGTCTTGAATGTTAAGACTTGGGATGATGATAGTGACTCTAGTAGTTCTGATTATCACAAAGAGGAAAGCAGTAGTGATAATGAGAATGTTATTACTTTTGTTGCATCTTTTGAGTGTGCATCGTTTAACTCTGAAGATGATAGTAGTGAGGAAGAGGAGGAGAATGAGACTTTAGAATTTGAGACATTGAAAGATGACTACAACAAACTTTTTTTGAAGAGTCTGAAAATATCTCGCATGAATGTTAAGCTAGTGAGTAAAGTTGAATCTAGTGAGAAAAATGTTGTTAATCTCACACAAGACTTGGAGAAGGATCAAATCAAGATAAGAGAGTTGGAAGTCTCTTTGAAATCTAGTAATGATGAATGTGAAGTGTTGAAAAAAACAGTTTGTGATTTTCAAGAGAAAGAAAACAATCTTGTTGAATTAAACAAATCTTTAGAAGTTAAAATCAACAAGTTGAATTCTGATCTTAAAAATGCTGATGTTGTTTTTAAGCGTTTCAATGCAGGGTCTAAAGTATTAAATGAGATTCTTGATATTCAAAGACCAACCAGCGACCGATCGGGACTTGGGTATCAAGCCTCCTTTTCGCGTCCAGAAAAAAAAGAAAAGATACATGAAAAGAGTACGAAGGTTGTATCAAAAGTCCCAGTAAGTGCCAAAATATCTCAGACTCAGCACAACGAGGTAAAAGCTAAACCTATTCAGAATAATGCTAAGCCTCGGAGGTTTTTTAAAATGCCTGGATATATTCAAAGGTCTACTGCTAGTAAATTTATTCCTGTGTGTCACTATTGTGGTGTGAAAGGTCATATTCGCCCTAACTGTTTTCAACTTTATGGTTATCCTACAAATCATCACATTCACCGTAACAACACTAATGTTAATCAGAATGGTGGTAATCATAAAAGGTATGTCCAAAATTACGTCAAAGAAAAATCAGTTAGTATCCGGACTAGACTTATTTGGGTAAGGAGGTCAGATTTGAGACATCCTGTAGAATTGCCTTCCAATCCTCTAGATGACGCTGAATCATCCGGAGGCATTGACCTTGTTTTTTAATGCTTGGTATCGTGTCCATAGTCTAGGTTAATTTGCATTTTCTTATCTAATACCTAGAGCTATGGTTGAGTCATTTTTTTATTTTATTGCGTATTCCTGTTTTTTCTTATCTAGCTTCATTTGTTTAGTGCTGTTGGTTTTCATTTATGCAATACTTGTGAAATTTAAAAAAAAAAAAACAAAAAAAAAAATCTTTAAAATCATTTAAAAAAAAGGATTTTTCTTGTTTACAATAAGCATGCTCGTGAGTCTTCAATTGTTTACTATGGGTTTTAGGCATATGAGCATATTTGTTAATGCATGGGTGTCTTGGATGATTTCATTCATGTGATGCATTAGAAAGTTAAGTGTGTCTTGATCCATGGTTCTGTGATTTCCACATTTTTACACGTCAAAGATAGCCAGATTTCTTATAGAGGCTTGTCCCTTCCCATGTACTTTGCTCATCTATCTTCTGTACTCCCTCCACGATTGACCGTTTAGCATATCAATTTTGTTTTGGGTATACAATGTTCCATATGCCATGCTATGAAAAGAAGAAAAAAAGATTGTGTATGTTATGTTTGAGTTGATAATGCTTATCCGGGCGTTCACCGAGTAACCGGGCTCTTGCCTCAGTAAGCAGTGAGTGTTCGCGTCAAAAGGTGGATTGACCTTGTGAAGGCATTCGTATTGGACCACTTGCCTAGTAACCGGATCCATTCGGCTCTATCCAGTCTGAACGTTCGCGTCAAACGGAAGTGGGGTAAAAGCGAAATACACTTTTGATGGTTACATAAAAAATATAAAATGGAGGGAGTAGTCATTGGTTGAGGGGGAGTTGTGATCGTTCTTTGGCACTTAATATGTATCGATGATTGCTTGGTTTGACTTCGTGAGGGGGGGACAATTTGACAGCCCAAAGTTACATGAGAAATCAAGGCACTTATATATTAATCTGAATAGCTTATGACGTGGTTCACACACTCACCATTTGTCACCGATTCATGTCTCATGGCACATTTATCTTCTAAATAAATCCGTGGGTTGGTTTCAAAAGAGGTTGTCCATGCATTTTTAAATGTTCTCATATTCATTAAATCTCATGTTCAAGAACTGGGTCTTCATTGGTGTGTTGCATTTTTTTTTGGTCATGGTGACGTGGTTAGATTTTGTATTATTCATAATTAAGTTATGCTTTTAATATGTTGACTGCTCATGCTACTTTCCTATTGGTCATTGTTAGGTGTGGAGTTTTGTGTTTTCAGCCATCGTTTCTATTTGGATTTTAAGATATATTACTCGTATGGTGATTTTATGTGAGTAAGTGGATGTTGGACTTATTCGTATGCATGCTTAGTAAGTGGATGTTTTCATGCTTGTGAGTAAGTGGATGTTTTCAGCCATCGTTTCATGCTTGTTATGTTCTTTGTCATTCCATGACAAAAAGGGGGAGTAGGAATTCTTGTTTATCTAATCCTTGATTTTGTTTGAGTTGTGATTGCAGCGGTTTAACGACTTAGGGATATGGTATTATTTTTGTAGTGTATTTTGTCATGGAAGTGTCAAAGGGGGAGATTGTTAGGTCCAAATAGCGGCGCCATTTGTTTTGATTGACAATTCCATTGACAAAACATATTTTTCACTATATCTCTTTTTTCTTATCGAGTTGTAATTAATTTTTATATTTTTTAAGTATAGTGAGTCTGTATAGGATTAGAGTGGAAGGAGTATTTTATTTGTAATTGAGAGAGAATGAATCGAATGACTAAAGGCTGAACAACTTCGCGAATGGAACGGATTGGTCGGATTATCAATCTGCTATCGATCTGAACGGATTGACTAAAAAGAAGCGGAACGTAGGACCAAAGATGTTCTGAATACATACTATAATTTATATAAATACAAGGTTGCTTTTGGGTGCTAGAGCTGTGAAATACAAGACACGGCAGCCACCATTACCTATATAAGGCATCTTATTCCATCAGAAGATTAGGACGGCAGCCACAAAGTTTATAGAAAAAGTTTGTAACACGGCAGCCACCAAAAAGGAGCATATACACGGCAGCCACCATCTTCTACATCATGCGGAGTTTTTTTGAAGGAGTTCAAAGGCGATCGGAGGTTGGTCTAAAGGAAGAGCCCTGCGTAGATCAAATATTCGAGGAGTCGAATACGAATGAGTATCTATTAGAGCGGTTCATGAGGAGTCAGCAAAGAGATTCTTAGCCAATATTGAGGAGTCAAAGCGTGGTTGTAAGAAACTCTCTGTTTCTGCGTTTTGCGTATAGTGCTCTCTTCCCTCCCGTGGTTTTTTCCCCGTCTTGGGGCTTTTCCACGTATATTTGTGTGTGATGCCTGCTTCTTTATTTATTGCGTTTATTATCTTGCATAATCACATAGATTAGGGTTTGATTAAATTAGTTGGTTAATTTAATTTGTTCTCCGTAGTAGTAAATCTCGACGTGATCCGATCCTTGATTATTCACATATAATCATAAATTACAGTCTGTTTATAATGGTGTTTACCGTTTTAATAAATAGGAGTCGGTACAGAAAATGTACCAACCCCATGTACAAGACTCACCTCGGGATCCAAGATGTGCAATTTTAAGTTAAAAAGAGTTAACTACTACCGTAAAATCGTCTTCGCAGGGGCGGAGGGAGTGAAAAATAGTTACTCCAAACTTACTGTGTACAAACACCAGTTTAATCAAATATTAGTTCTAGTGCTTTTGGTCAACTTAATTAACGAGTCCACAATATGCAAAAATAAAAATCCCAAATTTGCAAGAAATAGAAGATGTAATGAATTCATATCTCGTGTATTGGTTACTACTAAAAATAATGCGAAGATTCTCTTGGAGTGTACTTTTCTAATGATCTTTAATTTGACACATAGTGAGCAAACTGTATATTTGGTACGTACAAAGTTTTACTTCTTCCGTTGAGATGCTCATCGCGCATGTCTTTTCGGTGCATAAAATGAGAACAATGCTATAATGTATTGTATACGAGATTGTGAAAAAAATTAATGATATCTTTTTTATCAACTGATGTTATACCCGTTCGATACACGAGGTCAAAAATCACGTAAATTTGATTTCTATTGTTTCTTTTTTTTTGGTAAACAATTCATGTTGTTTTACATGTATTGAACGGGCATAAACGCTAATACTTATAAATATATATACATGTACACTTCATATCTTCTCTCTCGCTCTACCTCGCTAAAGATGGAACTCTTCTCCCTCCCCACCGTCCTCTTCCTCTTCCTCCTCTCTTTCTACCTCTCCGTCTACTTCCTCCTCCCCAAACCACCCAAAACCCCCCCACCTCCTCCCAAAGGCTTCAATTGCTACCTGGTCATCGGCCACCTACCGGGCTTCCTCCACAACCGCCACCGTTTCCTCGACTGGACGACGGAAGTGCTGGGGCGCAGCCCGAACAACACGGCCGTCTTCCGTCGCCCGAACGCGGACGGCGTGTTGACGGCCAACCCGTTAGTCGTGGAGCACATGCTCAAGACCAACTTCGAAAACTACCCGAAGGGGATACATTTCCTGTCGATTCTGGGGGATTTTCTCGGCCAGGGGATTTTCAATGCCGATGGGGAAAACTGGAAGCACCAGCGGAAAACGGCGAGCTACGAGTTCAACACCAAGTCACTCCGTAGCTTCGTTATGGAGAGTGTCAAGTCTGAGGTGGAAGTCAGGTGATGATACATATCCCCTCTGTGTAGTTCTGTTTCGACGATCAGAATCATTCATTATGTTTGACTTTTCTTTTTAATAGCTCGTGCATAAAGAATCAACTCAATTAGATATCTTTAAGCACTTCATCCGGGCATTGAATTTGTTAGTCTATTAAAATCCTGGACTAAAGTTTTTGAAACAAGACAAGAACTTTTGGACCGATCGAGTACTTACCGATATGGAATTGCATTAGTTTTTAAAGGAATATTGACTAAAAAACCAAGCCGTAAAAGATAAGACAACTCTCATTATTGAAGTGGAAAAGTCTGTAGGCACTAATATGGTGCCAACCAATGTATTAAATGCGCATGTAACACTCCTTTAGCGGATGGAACATCGTACGTCGTGTGGGATTTACTCCGAACTCCAAAAAATACACAGCATTGCTTTAAATTTATAGTCTAGTTTGATGTTTATAAAATCTGGGCAAACAAACAGGCCCTCTATTATATCCTGGAGTCGATTTCTTTCGTAACATCTTTAAAATCTTGTCTCCGTCCGTCCATCAATCAGGTTGATTCCAATCCTACACAGAGCCGCAGCGGCATCCGGAACTACTAACCGCATTCTGGACATGCAAGATGTTCTCGAAAGGTTCGCGTTTGACAACATATGTAAGGTGGCTTTCAACGTCGATCCGGGGTGTCTCGGGGGAGACGCCACCACCGGCACGGAGTTCATGCAGGCGTTTGAAGAGGCGGCCACCCTCAGCTCCGGCAGGTTCTTCTATGCGGTTCCGTTTTGTCTACAGAATCAAGAAGTACTTCAACCTCGGCTCCGAACGCAGGTTTGTCAACCACCACAGTAGGACTTGCTAGTCATTGATAGTCCCTTGTTCCTTCGAAGCCAGCCCCTTTTAGATAAAAGTTACTCCCTCCGTCCCTTTTTTAGAGTCCGGTATTCCATTTTGGGCTGTCCCTTAATAAGTGTCCATTTTGTAAAGTTAGTGGGTAAAAGTTGGTGAATTTTCCATTTTGCCCCTAAAAGTAGATTCCATTTTGAAAAGTTAGTAAGTAAAAGTGTAATGATGATGGGTAAGTAGGGAAAGTGAAGGAAAAAGTTGATGTGAAAGGTATAATGATGATGTATTTTTAATAAGTTGGAATTACGAAGCGGGACACTTAAAAAGGGACGGATGGAGTAACTATTTCCTTGCTCTTGTTTTCAATCTGACTCATTGGTTGTTGAGATAGGCGGTCCAGATAGAATCGGTCCTGACTTTTTAGAGCCTTGAAACAAAAATTGAAACTGAAGCCCTTTTGTTAAACTATTACAAGAAGTAAAAGAGTAGGAACTAGGAAGGGCCCCTCAAATTCAAAAATTTTTGAAGGTCTAAAACGACTGCAACACAAGTTTTAGTTCAAAACCGATTCTGGATCCGGATGCACACTGCAAGACTGCTTGTCTCCGCAACCTACCCTCCAAATAAAGCAAGGGCTAGGTCATTGCAAGCATATAAACCGGTAAGACCGGATCGTTCCCACTGAGAAATCTTCTATGCTAATTTGGAATAGATGCAATAAAAAGGTTTGCAGCTTTCAAGCAGCCAACTTCGGTGGTTGGTTTGAAAAAACAATTAAAACTTGGATTTAAACTATATTAAGATGGTCGAGTCAAGAGGGATTGATTTACTCACGACTTAGTCATTCAAACGGTTCCTTTATCTAACAAATGAGTGGACCGAAACCGTCCGAATTCTACTAAAAGCATTAAAAGCTAAAGACTACTTGTAACTCAATTCAATGCATTAATTCAAACTGAACTCATTTAACGCAAGTGAGAGACGAAAAAGGATCGTTCGCACGCGTGCAATTATCAAGCACGTAGCATGAGGCGATAGACTTCATTGATCAAAGAAGCCACCAACCCTATGATCAATACAAGAAATTATGGGTTTAATTCATTCAACACATTGAGATCGAGCTAAAGTTTAGGCGAAACCGTTTAAACGGCTAATTCATAGAGTAAATCTCACCCCGAGACCAAACCGATTAACTACTCACTCATGATTAAAAGACTAGAAATTATGCTAGAAAATAAAAACATGCTTAACCGATAGAAACGTGAATAAACTTGATTTTACTACGGATCGCAACCACACGAACAATTTTAGTACTTGAGATTTAATTGAACAAACGAAACTTACTTGAATTGATGTAGAATTAAGGACAAGAAGTTGAGAACATTAATTGAGAACTCTTGAACATAAAAAGACTTAAAGTTGTAAAAATATACATTATGGCCAATAAAGGCCAATAAAGTTATTTAAAGGCCAAAACAATCAGCCATAAAATGTACCAAAAGGCCCCCAAAATATCCTAAAAACATCCCAAAAGTAGAAACTTTTCATAAAAGAAAAATCTGAAAAGTCAGCAAAAGTGACTGCTGGAAAAGGAAGGTTATCGATAACACTAGCTAAGGTTATCGATAACGTTAACTGGGATGACCCACGGAGCCCACGTTATCGATAACACTCCAAGTGTTATCCCTACTTCCAGTCTGGAGTCTTCTGGACCAAGAATTGCTGCAACGTTAAGGATAACACTGTGGAGTGTTAGGGATAACACTTGACTGCTGGGCCAAGATATGACAATCGTTAGGGATAATACTGTGAAGTATTAGGAATAACATTCTGCAAAAATTTTAGAATCTGGCCTACTGATCTGCTATCTGATCCGCCAACCCCCCGAGCTTCACTCAAAACATCATTTCATGATTGCTTGAACTCGGTGACACCATTTCCCATGGTCTTGAGTGCTCAAATACCGTCTAACGTAAATCTCGATGCACTTGGCTTGTTTGCCACGCCTTGGCACGGTCCAAAGCAAATTGTGAGCAACGGTTGACCTTTGGACCTCTGTGCGATGCTCTTGAGACCCAATGATCGTACATGTAGTACCGACGGCCTCTTGGCATGTTGATTGCATCCCGGAGCGTTCGTTGGCCCACAAAACCACTTGATTGGCACGTTTTTCCTACAAAATCCAACAACATACCTTACGTGCAATACGGAGTAAAAACGAATATTTAAATATGAAAACGTCACAACTTGGAGAGTTTGAGCCCCGAGATTATACAATCTCGGGTGCTAATCAAAGACGCTCTACAAAAAGCTGTTTTGCAGCATCTCCAAATCCTTGTGTATGTATCAAGATCACTAATGAGACTTTTTGTTTGCCCCATGGAGATCGAATGGGGTAAGTGGCTTACTTTCCTCTAGACAATGACAGTACTATTGGAGCATGGTCACGTGGCGCTCTACTATACAATCATCGTGCAATATACATATAAGTCGTGGATCGTGTCACTGACAATGGGTTAAAATTGATGCGCAGGTTAATGAAGTCGATAGCAACGGTACACGAATTCACAGATAACATCATAAGAAAAAGACTCGAAGAGAAGAGTGCGATCGCAGAGGAAGACTTACTTTCGAGGTTCATCGGAAGCACGGAGGATCACTCGCCCGAGTTTCTCCGCGACATCGTCATAAGCATCATTCTTGCCGGACGGGACACCACCACGTCCACTCTCACGTCTTTCTTCTGGGTCGTGTCGTCCCGGCCGGACATCACAAATAACATGCTCCAAGAGCTCAAATCTATTAGGGCCCGTAACGCGAAACACATCCGCGGTACATAAAACCTTGGCGTAATATTTGGTTTAATAAACTAAATGGCTTTTTTTTGCATTTGTTAATTTTCATCTTTATGTAAAAAATTAGATTTTGATTATAATTTTTTACTTTTTAATTTCTCTTATCAAAGACAAAACAATAACCTAAAAAAATTCATGAAAAACCAACAAATATAAAAAAATAAATTGAATAAGGACAACAAATGTTCAAAAAGCTAACTTATAAGTGATACCAATCAGGGCCATACAGTTTCGATGAGCTACGCGAAATGCATTACCTCCACGCAGCGATTTCGGAGGCACTGCGGCTGTACCCGCCGGTGGCGATCGACTCCAAGACTCCAAGTTGTCCCTCAACGACGACGTGTTCCCGACGGCACAACGCTCAAGAAGGGCTGGTTCCTGACGTACAGCTCGTATGCGATGGGCAGGATGGAGAGCATATGGGGAAAAGACTGTTGCGAGTTCAAGCCCGAGAAGTGGCTGGAGAACGGGGTATGCAGGCAGGAGATGCCGTTCCGGTTCCCGGCTTTCCACGCAGGGCCGAGGATATGCCTGGGGAGGGAGATGGCGTACATCCAAATGAAGTCGATCGCCGCGGCGGTGGTCGAGAGGTTCGAGCTCGACGTGCTGAACAGAGGGGAGTGTCCGGAGCATACGTTGTCTTTGACTATTAGGATGAAAGGCGGGTTGCCTGTGTTGGTTAAAGAAAAAAATTGATCTCCGTAAGCTTTTGAGGCACCGCCACGATTACGTTATGTAATGTCTCGATCGATGTCTTTTACGGTTATGCGATTATGCGAGATTCATAACTAAATGTATGAATCTCGAACGAATGTTTAGCTATATAGAGTGTTATGGTACCATATATGTGATGGTATCCGAGACATTGAATAATGATTATCGTACGTTCATGTATAATGAGACACATTGCTACTGAGTACACGTATGGCCAAAAGATTTTTGGAAATTCTCAACAGCATTGAATAACTTCTTGTTTAGGAGGACTTATGAGATGCTGTCACGTAGTGCTTTAATACTTCTCAACACTCTAGTATGATCTATATACTTAGTAATGGGCACCAAAAAAATGAATGTGGTGCCAAGGGGCGCTAAGGCATTGTGCAATGGTGGTGTTCCAAGACCACCAAATAATGTTGTTCGGTGGCTGCAATCTCAAGTACAGTATCTGTTATTTTATAATTTCTTTATTGTGAAAAAAGCAAGATTATCTTTTTTACACTATTTTATGATAAAAGAACTACAACCAATATGTAAAATGCTTATGTAGAATTTTACAACCATTCTCTCATGTCGAATTTGACATTGACGTTAAAATTTAACTTTCACTTTTTACTCTCCAAAATTTTGAAGATGTCAAATTTTACGGGTCAAATTGTCATGTAAACCTTCCAAAAAATTTGACATGCTCAAATTTGAAGCCAAGGTTAGAGATGCTCAAGATCTTTAGTTTAATTCTTCTTGTCAGTAATTTTTAGAGCTGGCCCACGTGTTTGTATGAAACGGCTATGGTAGGAAGTAGGAACTGCAGGAGCAGCCTCGGATGCACAAAGCTGACCCGAGATACTCAACGTTACCACACACAAAAAAAAACACGTGTAAAGCGGCCCGAGATACTCAACGTTACCCAAAAAAAAAAAAACACGTGTAAAGCGGAAAACGGTTAATACGAGCCTCTCAAAGTTTTACACTACCTAACAGGATCACTCAGGGGGCGTTTGGACAAATAAGCCACTGTGGCTTATTTTTTGTCCTTATTCAAATTTTTTTCCCATTTTGTGGCTTATTGTCAATTTTTTGGAGATTATTATTCCGTCGTCTCGACGAATCGGAAAAGTAAAAAATTTCGATCGGAATCCAATTTTTTTGAAATTTCGACGAAATTTGGCGGGAAAGCCACGTTTTCGTCTTTTTGTGCAAAAATTTAGATTTCGACCAAAATTTTTTACTTTTTAGATTCCTCTCGTCATAACAAAGCAATAATCCCCAAAAAATTGACAATAAACCACAAAATATGGAAAAAATTTGAATAAGGACAAAAAATAAGCTAAAATGGCTTATTTGTCCAAACGGGGCCTCAACTCTCGCAACACGAGCGCTCCGATTTCTTGACGTCATCGCTCTTTCTTTCTCTGTACAAAAATATCTCCTCCCTCAAAAAATCTCACCGCCGGGAATGCGATGCACATTTTGTTTCTTCTGTTCTGAGAGCTGCGGGTCTGTTTGTTTCTTTAATAATCAATGGAGTGTATAAAACCCACTTTCAGATCCCTCTTTTTTTGCTCTCCACTCTCTTCCTATCAATAAACCTCACCATATTCGTCTAAAGTTTGGAAGCAAAGTCCCTCTTTTTACTTCAACCGAAGGTACCCACGACTGCACATCTCAGATTGTTCTTTCTGCTTGTTTCGGGTTTGTTATTTTCGTGGATCTCATTTGGGTTATCTTCTCTTAACAGTCGGGTTTTTCTTGGATTTGTGTTTACTTCAATATTTTTAGTAGTACGTGATCAAGTCTACGTTTTAATCTCTGGGTTTTTGCTACTCCCAGAAAGATTGTCTTGTCCGCGAAACAATAACTTAAAAATAATGTACTTTTGTCGAGAAAGATTCGAACTTTTTACCTTTAGTTACTAGATGTCATTCTCTTATTTGTACATGATCGACTCTGTACGTTTTAGTCTCTGGGTTTTTGCTAGTACTATCTCCGTATTGTCCCGTACGCGAAACAAGAAATTAAAAATAATGTATTTTTGTCGGGAAATATTCAAACTTTTTACCCTTAGTTACTAGAAATCAATGAGTTCTTTGTAATTATAAAAAGAGGTTGAATTTTTCTCGACAAAGAGAACATTTTTGTAAGTTCTCGTTTTGCATACCAAACAATCTTTTAGGGAGGGAGGGAAATAGAATTCGTTTGACAGCTGCATTGAATCTCACAAGTTAGGTTTTGGTTATTGCTAGATTTTCATATATTGGAGCAATGGTCAATTTGGGTCTGATCTCTGGGAACAAGGGTACGAAATCAGTGGGGTTGAGTTTCAGAATCCCTTACAATACTCAATGGGGTCAGAGCCTGGTGGTTTGTGGTTCGGAATCTGTGTTGGGTTCATGGAATGTGAAGAGGGGTCTTGCGTTGAGCCCTCAACATCAAGGTGATGAGCTCATTTGGCGCGGACGTACGGCCGTCCCGGCCGGGTTGGAATGTGAGTACAGCTATTATGTGGTGGATGATGAAAGAAATGTTCTGAGATGGGAGGCTGGTAAGAAGAGGAAACTAGTCCTCCCTGATGGCCTTAGGGATGGAGAGGTGGTGGAACTTCATGATCTTTGGCAGGTCCTACTTTTACTTTATTCTCGTACCTCTTTTTCTTTTTTTCATTAATTATCCCGTTTAGGTTCTAGTGGTGCTACGAGTACAGAAAAAGTATGCTGAAAAATTTACTCCATAATCAAAATAGTTGTGGTTCCAACATAAAACCTTGAGATGGGGCCCACACCTATTGTGAGTTTGGAGTGGATTTTTTGTTATACTTTTTCAGTTCCCCTAACGTTACTAGGTTTCCTTTTGTTCCTATCATTATGGAAGTACTAACACTTTGGGTCCAGATTTAGTTTAGTTATGGGTACTTTTGTTTGGGAATTATCATCGTAATGAAATACAAGTATGATAGGTTTGTTATGATTCAATGATTGGGTGATTTAGACAAATATTGAGTTTCAGCTTTTATTTTCCCGCTCAAAACAGAAAATAATGTCGTAGTATTGCTAAGGCACTTCAAGGTTACGGAAGGCAGTGGTGGTGTAGTTGTTATTATTTAATCTTTACGTTAACATTAATCATTTTAAGGGCGAAATCCAAAATTCTAATTTGCAAGAATTTGGGTACCAAAAGATGCACTTGACAATGTGGACCACGATTACACTGATACATAGTTGTCTGTAGTTTTTGTTTTTTGAGAGGTTCTTGTATTTCTCCATTAAGTTAAATGCTTGACCTTAACTGAAAAAAGAATTTCCTTTTCTGACGCAGACTAGTTCTGATGGCCTCCCTTGTACAAGTGCCTTCAGAAATGTCATCTTCCGCAAGACTTGGAGCACTGAGATTCAGAGGCCCCTTGGGGTAATTCAGACTAAGTTGGATGAAAATGGTAATTCTTCTCGGTTTGACTTCACGTTGACATTAGATATTTATTTTCAGAAACATCATCTAGCCAGATATGTTGCTTACAAATTAATGCTGTGAGCAGATTCAGTCGTAGTTCAGTTCAGAATTTGCTGCCCAAATATAGAGGAAGAAACATCAGTAAGGTCTTCTTTCCTGGATGAATATTACACAATTCTGTGCAAATATTTCAGTGCCTTCAGAGTTTTGCTGTGATGTTGTTGAAATAGCTAGGGTTGATGAAGTTAAACTCTTGACTTCACAACTTTCTGCAGATATATGTGATTGGCAGTTCTACAAAATTGGGGCAGTGGAAGGTCCAGGATGGACTTAAACTCTATTATGCTGGTGATTCTATTTGGCAAGCAGATTGTGTTGTGCAAAAGGATGATTTTCCTATAAAATATCCTTGGCTTATTGTATGATTCAATATGTACTATTTGCTAGTTCTTATAATGTACCCAGAAAAGGACAGGAAAGAAAATGTCATCTTTATTTGACCCTCCCTTAACAGCTGTTTCACGTACAAGTACAGTAAATATGGCAAGGCAGGAAACTTTTGTCCTGAAACTGGTCCAAATCGGGAACTCGTTGAATTGTCAGAACCTCAACCAAGATCCATTATACTTTCAGATGGAATGATGCGGGTAAAGCAGCTTATAAAAAAAATCAGTTGCTTCGCTTTATAAACAACTAACTGAATGGCTTTGTTTGTTAGGAAATGCCATGGCGCGGTGCTGGTGTGGCAGTCCCTATGTTCTCCATTAGATCGGAAGCCGATCTTGGAGTTGGAGAGTTCCTTGACCTGAAGATACTTGTAGACTGGGCTGTTGAATCGGGATTTCATTTGGTTCAGCTTTTACCAATCAATGATACATCAGTGCATGGGATGTGGTGGGACTCGTATCCATACAGGTATTAGATCATGTTATCGTACTTGTATATTCTACACAACATTGAAGTTTGTTGCTGTTTCACCTTCTCATCTCTCTTAATATAGAGTGGAAACGTTTATTGAGGGTACTTGCCTAAGTACATTCACTGATCTTACGTTCATCAACTGGGTCCATACCATAAGAGAATTATTTTGGACACCTACATTTATTGAGTTTCAGTTATATCAAAAAGTATATGATCCCATTGGCTCCCGGCATTTTGAACCAACGAGGGTTAGGGTAGACGGTGAACAAAATTGGACTCATATCACAATCCTAGTCCTGCAAGAAGTACATACACTAGAAAGTTGTTGGCCCACAGATGCATGAGCTTTTTTGTCTTGTACTGATCTTTGAGGCACACATCCAGTCACAAGTATGATATGGGAATGCTGCAATGACAATGGTCAGAAGTAGAACTACTTTGCCATCATAGTTATTACTATAAAATTTTGACAATTTCGGAAGTGCATTATGCAGAACTATTGTAGACTACTTTTTAAATGATTTTCTAAAAGCATATTGTTGTTAAAGGATTCAACCTGCAAGCCTGGAGCTCATGTCAAAAGTAAGGTTCAAGCTAGAATTTATTGCCATCACATTAGGCAACCTACAAACCATAATTGGAAAGCATGTTAAGCATCATAAAGAAATCTTACCAAGCCAACTTCATTTTTGAAAAAAAGAAAGTCCTGTTCAGGTGCTTTTTATGTTTTGAACAGCCCTGCTAACAGCTGCTCACCAAGTGGGCGCTGGTTAAGGTTCAAACAGAGCCAAAAAATACTGATTTCACTAATAACAATACATTTTGCATATTCCGATGGACCATTTTTCCCAATTTCCAACAATCTTCATCAACAGTACCACTCTGAAGGATGAGCCCTCAGCTTCACCAATGCCCCCATTATATGCCTACAATTAACAACTCCCCAGATCCCGTGTGAGGCCATAGGTTGCTCGTGCGCCACACAACCTTGCCCGAAGCATCAATCTTCGGGGGTCCCTAGGCTCGTACCCAATCTAGGCAAGATATGTAAGCTCAGGGTGCAAGTTTTGAGTTGAGCGGAGACCTGGTGAGGCAAGGTACTGAGGCCCACAAGCGGCGGTTAGGCCATGATGCACTGAGTTTGATCTTTGATGAGTGTTTGAGGTCTACGAGGTGCTGAGGTCCATGAAATGGACAGAGAGATATTTAGCAGTCAAATGTGTCAGCTGAAAACAGTGCTGACAGTGGACACGTTGCATTAAAATGCATTGCATAAGCATGCTGGCTGAGAGTTATGACTACTGTGATCATGTGACTTTTGTACTACCTTGATTAAAGGCTATGGTTGTGGGTCGACAAATTACAGAATTGCCACCGAAATCTTTTCATGAATTTGGTGGCCAATGTATTGCATGTTCAGACTCTTTTGTAGTAAATTCCATGAGGAAAGTGATGAACCAGGATGTTAACACGTGGGTTGGCATTTTGCTGCTCTAATTGTTTAGTGACTAAATGCACCTGAAGATTAAATTTTCTTATCCATCCTAACGATTAAGTTGTAATTGTATTTCCTCTCTCATTTTGGTCATGCAGCTCTCTCTCTGTGTTTGCATTGCACCCATTGTATTTGAGAGTACAGGCGCTTTCAGAAAGAATTCCAGAGGAGATAAAGGTTATCTGCATCCCCTTCTCTGCCATTGTTTGTGCGATCATAGATAACAGTAGCGTTGCCTACCTGTTGAAATGTCAATTCTGGGTGCCTGATAACTGTATAAATAATTGTGTTCTGCTCATTGTATATCCACCATGGGGAATGATTCAGATGATTCCATACTGATCCGGGTGGTCTGGTGTACCACTAGACTCTACCGAACATATCTCCGTGTCATCTAAGGATAACGATCTATCTTGATATGTTATTTGTTTTGTTTTTGTCTGCCGTATTTATTTTGGTATTTCCTTGTCTCTGATGCTTTTCGCAGGAAGAAATTCAAAGAGCGAAAGAACTGCTGGATGGGAAGGTATTTTGTAGCTTCATCGATTTGTTTTGTTGATTATACATTATAATTGTTGAAAGACACTCGGTAATTTACTGTAACTTATCTGAAGCATGCAGCTTTATAAGCAGCATCAGTTGACCTGAGAAATTTCTAGTATGAGTCGACACTATCACAATATTGCTTCGACGCTTCATTATCATTAAGCCGAAAAATCTTTGATCATTTGCAGCTTCTTCCTTGCCTACTTATACTATGCTTGCATAAGACCGTCTCAAACGGCAGTGCATGTCTTCAGAACATCCCAATATTTGGCAAGAGGTTTCATTTTGTGCATTCCAAGGCAGGCCATTTTGTTTAGCAAAATAATGGCTCTGCCATTTTCTAAGCTAAATATGGCTGGAGCCATTTCTTGCCGCTTCACATTTTGCTTCTTTTATTTTCAACTATCAAATCAAAAACATTAAGTGAGACTTCAAAAAACATGCATCTGAGACTATCCCAAAAATAAAAAAAACGCAGAATTTGTAATCCTGGACAAAACCTGAAATAGAAACTATGAGGTTCTAGAGCAGTAGAGAATTCAAAATTTTATTCAAAATTCCTAGAAAAACAATGAAGAAAGAGAGAGATTAGAATCATGGATTTGCCATTCTTCTCACCAGAATTCTAATGACGACGATGTGGAGCACTTAAGCTCTTGAAGATTCGTAGGTGTTTCTCTCCAACCAAACTCGGACCATTTTAGCATATGATTGCGTTGCAATTTGCTTTATTTGTTTGGGAGAAGGTGATATTGCATGGGTTTTCATGTCTTCCAGATTATTCCTAGTGATCTAACGACTAAGATTAGATGCACAGAGGGTGGCCAAGATTAATTTAATAGAGTGGTCCCATAGCCTAGAGTAATTAATGGTATGGCTGTGATTAGGACTTAGGAGTGATCCAAGAGCTGTGACAGTATATGACTAATCAAAGGACTGTGATTGAGGATGACTAATCCAAAGGCTGTGATGATGTGGGAGTGCTCCACTGGCTGCAAGAGATGGTTGGGCAAAAAATGAGTTTGGCACCGTTGGAGCAATTCTGCAGAAATTTAGCCAAATGGCAATTTCCCAGTTTAGAAACGTCTTTGGCTCCAGTCATTGGAGTTTCTCTTAGATGCCTCTCCAAAGCTTTTGTCATCAGATATAGATCTAACCATTTTAGCTAAAGGGCTTTAGGCATTATAGATGTACTGATGGCCCTTACCATCAACAATCAATTTCCCCCGTACATAAGTTGTTGCACTCAGCTTGATGATATTTCAAACTTACCTCTTGTGCTACCTGTAAAAAATAACGTCTTTATTTCTAGGTGACTTCCATTACTCTCGGAGCATAATTGCAGATAGTAAATATGTGCCTAAATAACGAAGAGGTCGAATTGAGGCTTTCCTACCCAATGTGGCATATTTAGCTTCTCTAGTACTCAAACTTTGTATTTTCCCTTTAAAGAATTGGACTCGAATCTATTCTGATTAACATTGGTTGAGGAGGTAATAACGCTATATTACCTTGTCAGGATTCTGTATTCTGATATTAGTGCATCCTTTTTTTGGTATCTTTAAGTGGGACATTCTGTAAAATATTAAGCTTGAATTTGATCTTAATACTCTCTTGATTCAATTTTGCACATAAGCTGCCTCAATATAAACTAGACTCTGTCCACACAACACCAGGGGCGGAGGGAGCATGGGCCCAGGGGGAGTCCTGTGTCCCTCCTAGAATTTTATCACCTACTCTTTTTTTTCTTTTTTTTAAACCTATTCAAAAAAAAATTGGAAGAATTGAAGTTTTTGGGTATTGGGTTTATTGTTTATTGTGTTATCATGGGTTTCCAACTAAATCAATGGACCCCTTCAAGAATTAAATCCTCGTTTCACCGAGGAAATATTGAATTGCTAATTTTTGTGGCATATTTGAATCCATCCAACTCATTTTTTGACAATTTCTCATGATTAAAAACTCGTCAAGGTTAATTGTAAGAAAAATTGGCAACAGATATTTAGACTTTTGTGCTTATATTTTGAAGCTTTTGAATACATTATATTATAAGCTATTGTGCCTAATAGAGAATATTTAAATTTTTGTGCTCAATATTTCTTTTTTATATTTTACGTGAATTTTTTTAGTTTGTTGTGAAAAGGTGCCCCCTTTGAACGGGATTCCTGGCTCCGCCACTGCACAACACCATTTGAAAACAAGGAAAGGAAAAGAGATTGCTTGCAAAATATTATACTATTTAGAATTTATATGGCGAGGGAAAAACATAGGGTTGTGCACGTATTTGTGTCGGTAGCTATTACACACATGCTAAGCTATGTGTGTGTTAAAGCCAACAGACACATTAAGAACAACTGTGCACAGTTTTGTGAATTTTTTGCACCAATCTCAAGATCTCATTTTGACACTGCTGAAAAGATCAATGTAACAGGCTGTAACAATCGTTGTCTTTCATGTTTTATTATGGGCAACTAATTTGTTAGATCAAATGAATTGTATGCACATGGTTGACCGTTTCGGACTTGTTTTCACAGTTATAGAAGGGTCTGGATCATCTTTTCTGTTGAATTTTTTTACTGCTCCCCGCATTTATTTTACTTCTGTTTTGATCTGTGGTACAGGATGTAGATTATGAGGCAACCATGGCCACGAAGCTTTCCATTGCCAAGAAAATTTTTGTTCTCGAGAAGGATACGATACTAAACTCAGATTCCTTCAACAATTTTTTTTCTGAGAATGAGGTTATACATATGATATAGTACCCTCTTCCATTCTAACTAAAATAAAATTACTTTTGCATAACTGGTTTGGCAGTTCATTCTATTGTTGTGAACTGTTCGGTTCTCCTTTAAAGTTGAACAGCATTTTTATCTCTCTCTCTCTCTCTCTCTCTAAATGTGTCCTTGGACAGGGTTGGCTGAAACCTTACGCAGCCTTTTGTTTTCTTCGGGATTTCTTTGAAACATCAGATCACAGCCAATGGGGTCGTTTTACTTGTTATTCAATAGACAAGGTACTCATACTTTTGATTCACCTTTGGACAAATTTACATTTAGATTTTTTAATCTGCTGTTGTTTTGGTTTACCAAACTTTGTTTATTTCTTATTGAATGACTGCTAAATAGAGAGTTGATGTGTTCATAGAGTAAATAGAGATTTTCAGAACCTTGAGGAGGGTTCTATATCTAGAGTTGAGAAGTTCTCTCTATAGCTTCCCACGGATGAGGTTGCTAACCAAGCACGGTGAAGAAGGATTGTGTTCAAGATTATTCTATGGCCTTGGAGACTTTACATTACCTTCCTGCCCTTTTTCTACCTGAGAATCTTTTGAGGAGGTTTCTCCCATGTACTAACCTACCTTTGTGCTCATTGTATTATCTTGTTCGCTTTGATATTAGTTTTGGTTAGTGTCGTTACCTTCATTTTTTGTTTCAAGCCTTGTGATTCTTTGAGAGGCCTTTTGCTTCTTGGCTATCACCATTTGGGAACCCGTTTCGTTGAACTTATCTTTGTGTTGGTGACTCAATGGAGGTTTGACCTTGTGGAGTTACCAGACAGAACCAAACTTTGCCTACTTTCTGTTCCATTTTTTGACCTGTTCGCATGCCATCTGTGGCACCACTTTCCGATAGTGGGAGCTTCATCGTAGTCAGAGAAAGTTTGAAACCTAAATGTTAACATAAGCTTGCTAGTTGCTACCATGGCAACTTCCCGGTGCACACATTAGCTCCTTCGGTCTTGGATACATAGGAATCTAGTTTTGATGGCTGGTGTTTGCCATTTTCATCCAGCGAGAATATGTTAGCCTTCCCGGCTGTGGGAGTTTATTTTTTCTCGAATAAACTACGGCTGTGGCCTGTGGTCGTTTCTTGAGCTGTCTTTTGGGGTTGATTCTTAAGCTTGATGTCTGCTAAGTTGGTAATTGGTAACAAAACTAAACCGCTTACTTACCAAACATATGTAAAGCAAGCAACATTTTGGAGCTTAGTAATCACTTCTCTGCCTTCAGTTTAACACTACTACTATTCTGTTTTTTCAGCTTGAGAAACTTGTTTCAAAGGACAGTGTCCAGTATGACGTAATTTGCTTTCATTATTATATCCAGTTCCACTTGCATTTACAAGTAAGTCGTATCATTCCTAACTTTTATGTTTTGTAATTTGTAAGCTCCCCTAGTTGGAAATATATTTCATTTTATTTTATTTGTTGAATGACAGTTGGCAGAAGCCGCAGAGTATGCAAGAAAGAAGGGAGTGGTGCTGAAAGGAGATCTCCCTATTGGAGTTGACAGAAATAGTGTGGATACCTGGGTAGATCCAAATATATTTCGGATGAACACATCTACTGGTGCACCTCCAGATTATTTTGATAAAAATGGACAAAATTGGGGATTTCCCACTTATAATTGGGAGGAAATGTCGAAAGACAATTATGCTTGGTGGCGTGCTCGTTTAACACAGGTTGATTTGTTATACGTATATATTTTTTTTTTTTAGTTTCTTTACATCCATTCTTATTTAAATGTTGATTTTAACTTAATACTATATGTTAGTTGGTTTCTTGGGTCTTGTACAGATGGGAAAGTACTTCACTGCTTACAGGATTGATCACATACTGGGTTTCTTTAGGATATGGGAGCTTCCTGAGCATGCAATGACAGGTTTAGTTGGGAAATTTCGACCATCTATCCCTTTAAGTCAGGTACAGTTTCAATTCAACTGAAAACCGTTAATTAAGGTCATATTCAACTTTGAGAAAACAATAAGCTTGCTGTAGGAAGAGCTTGAAAGGGAGGGAATATGGGACTTCAACCGCCTGAGCAGGCCATATATTCGACATGGATTTTTACAGGTTGGTTAAATTTATTTAGGGACTGGAGTCTTTGTGTTCTAAAAATGTTGTTGTTTCCTTCCTAGTGGGTTTTTTTTTTTTTTTTGGTGCCAAATTAGTTATATATTTGCACGTATTTATGTTTTTCTACTACCCCACTGCAGGAGAAGTTTGGTGCTTATTGGACTGTTATAGCTTCTAACTTCATGAATGAATATGAGCAGCAGCGTTATGAGGTAATAATGATATAGTATTGCAAGAAATATCAGCCTTATATTCTGTATTTATTCCATTATTTTGTTAGATATGTAAACATACATTTTTTTTCCCCCCACTTTTGGAAGGGTAACACGTAGTTGCTCGTTTATTTATTTGTTTCTATGGTTATAGTTCAAGGAGGACTGCAACACAGAGAAAAAAATTGCTTCCAAGCTGAAGTCCTGTTCAGAGAGCTTTTTCTTTTTGGATAATGAAGACAAGATAAGGCGCAATCTTTTTGATCTTCTACAGGCAAGTAGAGTGTAAAGTAGAGTTGTAGAAAGTTACCCATTAATTTTAACTTTGTTCTATTAACTTTTTTACCAGAATATAGTTCTCATCAGAGATCCAGAGGATGCAAGCAAATTCTATCCTCGGTTCAATCTTGAAGATACATCAAGTTTCAAGGATTTAGACGATCATAGGTACTTAATGATTAAAATGCTGAGCGAATGGCTTGCTTTACATGCTATCTCATCTTGAAGTACAAAAAGTTGTTAAAGTTGAACCAAAATGCCTTTCTACACTAAAACTCCTATGTTTTCTTTGGTTTGTTAAGAAGTGGATGTTTTAACTATTGCTATGCTGCCAACGTAGAATAACTTACATTCTGTCATCTAATACAGCAAAAATGTCCTGAAGAGATTGTACTATGACTACTATTTCCATCGGCAAGAAAGTCTTTGGCATCAAAATGCTCTGAAGACACTGCCTGCCCTCTTAAACTCGTCAGATATGCTGGCTTGTGGGGAAGATTTGGGCCTTATTCCTTCCTGTGTCCATCCTGTATGCTAATCACTAATCTATTTAGTGTTCTTTCCCCTTCTTTTGACATGTTACTCCTATCTTTTACTAATATATTGCTTCTCAAGCATATGTTCAACACAAGTTGTGAAATGTGGCACATTTTGGATGCAGGTTATGCAAGAACTAGGATTAATAGGACTACGCATTCAACGTATGCCTAGTGAACCTGGTTTGGACTTTGGAATTCCTTCTCAATACTCCTATATGACGGTACAGTGCTTTATAATCGAATTTCTCTATTTATTTATTTTTCACTTTGTGGTCCTATTTGATATTAGATGAACATGGTCTTAACTCTTACATACTTTTCTGAGTGACCAAAACTGAAAAAGGAATTAGAAATTGGGATCTGTCCGTTTGAAGCATCATGCCTTTTTGTCACGGCACCTATCTTTTGCTGCAACTCATCCTTACATTAGGAATCATTGCTGCAATGTTGCATACTGAGTTATCCAATGTTGCACATTGGGAACTTACAGAGATTTATCTTAGTCCATGTATCATATGTTGCTCTTTTTCCAGTGGTAGACGTCTACAAACTTATTTCGTGCCGTATGTTTTGAGTTCTCCACTGGTGGGAGTTGTTACCTTCAAGTCCATTTCCTGATTAGCCTGAACTAAATCACTTGCTTCATCACGGCTCTCATTTTTCAACTCTGGTCTTGTTCTATACCTGATTATCTTGTTCTTCTTAGAGTTTATGAGGAGCTTTTCACAAAAGTTGAACCACTTCCTTGCGCTTTAATGCATTCTCTTGTCAGCAGATCATTATGGTTTTTTCAATGGTGCACGTTTGGTCATTAAATCTATCGTTAATATCTGTAATGCAATATGCAAGTTATTTATTTGTGCTCAAATGATGACTTTAAGCAAGTAGACTGCCTGAATCCTTTTAGGTGTGTGCTCCATCGTGCCATGACTGCTCCACCCTTCGCGCTTGGTGGGAAGAAGATGAGGAGAGAAGATGTCAATTTTATAAAACTATGGTGGGCTCTGACAGTCTGCCACCTAGTCAATGTGTTCCTGAAATTGCATATTTCATTCTACGTCAGCATGTTGAAGCTCCATCCATGTGGGCTATCTTTCCTCTCCAGGTACTCTAATTGAAGCAATAAGCAGTACATACTTGTTGATGGTCTTCCGACAAAATAACTAGTGGCTCAGACATTTTCAAGCTTTTCAGCAGAGAAACTTGAAAGATTATAATCGATAGCATCCTAAGAGAAAATAAGTATTACTTGTTATAGTGCTGATAATTATTTCGACTGTACTGTAGAAAAGTAAAGAAACTTAAGTGCAGTTCCTACCTACTGTAGATATTCCATATATTCTCATGACTTTGTTGTTTCTGTTCTGGCTCTTGTCATTCCTATGTATCATGACTATGATGTTTGACATGATGAATCTTTCAATCATTCCAAATTCATGCATCAACCACACATAATTTTGGTAACCAGGATTTGTTAGCTGTGAAAGAAGAATACACCACACGCCCTGCAGCAGAGGAGACAATCAATGATCCTACAAATCCGAAACATTACTGGAGATTCCGTGAGTACAGTTGTCCTTTTTTGTTCATTTAAGATTATTGGTGTGCAATCATGCAATATTTGCAACTCTGTCGCTGATAGCTTCCCAAAATAACCCCACAAATAAGTGGAGTCTTCTTCCTTCGTATGATACACAATAATGCAAACCCAATGGGAGATTAACCCACAGTACTTCGAGAAGGACCTCCTCCCTTTCTAGCTCTCCCTCCCTCTTTGAACCACATTGACTTGGAACATGAATTTCAATTTTGCTTTCATATGCCATTCCAAATAGATTATGGTTGAATTTGTAGGAGATCCACATGCTCTTTGGCTGCCGCTAACTTCAGTCTTCAGTATTTTAGTTCTTGTGTTACTGGTATTGTCAAATCCTATACAACTAAGGCAATCTATGAGCTCATTCATTGGTTGGCCCTGTTTGATTGGGGAGATTAGTTGTGCAGGCTTAACTACTAGTTGTGCAGGCTTGACTATACCTACAGAAAGAGTAATCCCGCTGAAAAATCAATCAGCAAGGAAATTACCAATGGCACATCCCAGTTACTGCATTCATATGCCAAAAATGTGGCACCCACGGTGGTTGTATTCCATCCAATTTTCGAACCTGTGAATCAAACAGGCAGTATGCATTTTGTGCAACATCTAAGATCCTGAGGCGCAACCACAAGATCAATTTTTAAAATTTTCACTTTCTAGAATAAAAAAGGGATACTGGTTCTAATTGTATAACCACAAGATCAATTTTTAAAATTTTCAGTTTCTAGAATAAAAAAGGGATACTGGTTCTAATTGTATTACTGCTTTCAGGCGTACATGTGACATTGGAGTCCTTGATGAAGGATAAAGAGCTTAAATCAACCATCAAAGATCTTATTCGCGGGAGTGGTAGATCATATCCTCCCACGTCGGGAGAAATCGAAGTTCAAGCGGGAAGAGAAAAAGGTGTAGCAACAGCAGCTCCAACAAAGCAGCAAGTTACCGCTGGACTGGAAAAGATCTCTTTGCTAAATGGAAGTCCTAAAACAGAAGCTGTAGCAGTCTTATAAGTAGGGGCTTTTCTTTTCCATCGTTGTTATTGAAGTTAGAAAAATCTTAAATCCAACTCCTATTACAACTCGAATAACGTAGTGGGTTGTTATCTGTTTAAGACGCCCACTCCATCTTGCTACAATAATCGTGTAACGTCTCAAGAAACAAGCATATATTTCTAAATAAAGCGTCGCCTGAGTTACTTGGTTGAACTTGTGAATGCGAAATTCCACGATGGCTACTTAAGCGCAATGGCTCATTCATTGTTGCTTCATTGTTGCATCCTCGCCTTTTGCTTTGTATTTTATGGCCAATATTCTGCTTATCTGTAACTCTATTTTCTGTCATACAATAGGATGTTAACCATGATCACTGAACAACGCTCAAAGTTCACACAAACAACAACGAGACCTTTAACTTTTTCCCAAACAATGGCTCAGGACTACTGGCCCAGCAATGTATACCAACGGCATCTATTGTTGAACACGCACACACGGGAAATGCCACGATAATTGAAAATTTTATAACATATTTTAGGCCAGGAAAGAAATACTAATGTACAAGACATGATAAAGAGATTATGAAAGTGGGGAACCTGTAGCTGAAACTGGAAGTGAGACGGAAAGGATGGCAACCTGCCAATCGCTTTTCCGGTCGAGTGGCCCTACTATATACAATGCTCTATGTCTTTCTTTACCTTCCATGTCCCATTGGCATTTTTTCCCCCCTGATTCGTCATTGTATTTTGTTAACTCCAACAGTTCGGAACTACTCAAAGCAATAAGAGGCAGTGGTTGCCAAACTCTGGTCTCTACTACTGCTGATTCATCGAGTCCATATTCTTCTGGCTCTCAAAGTACTCTGACAAAAGCTTCTCAAAATTCTCCAGGAACAATTCCCATTCTTCTTCACCGATTTCCCCAAAACAAATGTGACCGCCACGCATTTTGTTACATTCAATGTGATTGTTGTCAAGCTGAAATATTCCCATTTCTTCTTCACATTGATGGTGAGCAATGCAATTTCTGTCGTCATTTAATGACAATATACTAGTGTGCATGACCATAGCCTTCTCTGCATTCAAGCAAATATTCTCTAGAATGCTCAGATGTTCTTCCGATCCTCCACGAAACTCCCGAGTCATCATTTCACCTATGTTGGCAAGGCAGAGCCCAGCAACAACAGCTTGCTTCAAAAAAATGGTGCACAACACAAGAACCCGAATGGAGGACTCCCTCATAAAATTAGGAAACTCATTCCTGAGAAGTTGAGCATCTTTGAATGGATCAAGATTGCGTATGTACTCGACTTCAGAATCTGAGAAGGGAACCAAGGCTTGAGGCCAATGCAACCACTCAAAATACGGATCATCCAGCCACTCTGGCAAGCAAAGTCCGTGGTCTATAGGCACGAGCTCATGAGCTCCTCCTCCCACAAAACTTTTATCATTTCCTCGTCCTTGTTCAATTACAAGCATGTTTCCTGCATGCCTATCAAGATTCAGGAGTCTTACATCGAGTATCCCAATACGATGGATCGAAGAGACAGAGAAGGCAGAAGGACCCAAGTCTCCTGCATCAGAAACGTGCTCTATGAATCGTTGAACTGAAGCTATCTTATAAAAAGGTGGCCGTACTGTTGGTGGTGTTAAAGCATCTGCAATACTGTGTGCATCCTTAATTAAATTGACATGATGATGATGATGAAATGCAACTTGGGAAATTTTGACAAGTGCTGTTGGAGGAACCCCGGCAAAACCACTGTGATCAAGGAGGTAAGCAGCCAATTCACGGACACCAGTTTCATCCACCCGAATCGAGCTTCTTATGCCCAGCTGGCCCATTATTCGTTGGCCTGCAACAAATCCTCCCTCAAGTCTATTTAAGGCTAGAGGCTTTTCATCAATGGGCTTTACCACCGCAATAACGGGGTTGGAGGTACAATCATAGTTAGTAGATTTTTTTTTATCATGTAAGAAGTAAGCACCGCCTGGCCCACCACTGCTTGATATGGGCACTGGATCTACAACTCCTCCGAAGGCCATAGCCATGGCAATCTCGACTACAAGAGCACGTGCTCTCAGGTCACTCTGGCCACCAATGATCTTGATCTTTGGAATATTAGCAGCAACAGCATCATCAAACTCTTCTTCTCCCTCTCCCCAATCCAATGTACTGGTGGTTGCGGTCATAAGGAGGGGTAGGCATGGGGTGGAGAAGCTTCGATGAGTGCCAAGGTGGGAAACTTGTTCGAAGTAGGCTTCCTTTAAGGAGTAGGTGTGGGCAAAATTAGTTTTGGTGGCAAATTCGGGCATGATGATGTCGTTGTAATACTCGAGATGAGAATGGGATTGGGATTGGTGTTTGCTTCTTCGTGGTGGTGGTGGTGGTAGGCCAAACGACTTACTGAATCCATGATGTTGTTGATCGACAGCTACAGCCATCTCGGTGAAGAAGAAGAAGAAGATCTAAGCCCAAGCATTCATGCAATTCAAAATTAGTATGGCAGCATTCCAGCAGAAAGGAAGATCAGCTTCTTAACGTAAT
The DNA here is from genome assembly GCA_025413875.1 of Rhododendron molle. Lineage (NCBI taxonomy): Eukaryota > Viridiplantae > Streptophyta > Magnoliopsida > Ericales > Ericaceae > Rhododendron > Rhododendron molle. The sequence goes on from CM046390.1 coordinate 5,637,830, forward strand.
TAATATTATGCCTTGCGAAACCATCACTTGTGATCTGCAAATTTACAAGAAAAAATCAAACGTCCAAATATCAACTAAACAACGTCATCGACTCATTGATCCTTTTATTTGATCTCATTCCATTCGTTTCGTTCTATTCTAAGCTTTTTTGACAACTCGGTACACAACTCAGATCAAGAAAAAAGATTATAACATTTTGATGTTATGAATCCAATATTTATGTTACGACTTTTTACGCGAAATATTATGAGTTCTTGGCGATTCAAGAACGAACGTACCAAAATTTGTTGTAGCATTTTCATCAAGGGAACATCACAAGTTAGGAATAATAGTTGTCTAAATGAATGGAAAAACAAACAGAACAAAATCATACATAGAAACAGAAAATAATCAAGCATAAATATTTCAATAATCATTTGCCCAAAAAATAAAATTCAATAATCAGAAAGGCAAAATTTGCTTACTCTGATCACGAACAAGGTTGCATCTGTCAACAACCACTGGATCCATAATTTTTTTTTTCCCTTTTTTAATTCGCCAATCACCTGATAAATACAATTTCTCCTCTACCCATTTTTCAATCGATCATGCCCTCTGCACAAACTGAAGAGAAAAATAAAAAGTTTCTAAAACAATTCGTTTCATATATAATCGTAATTACGATATCTGCAATTAATTTTCACTAACCTTAATTTAATTAGTTCCTCGCTCCTCCGCTTTGAGATCCCAGCCACAATGTTACTGCATAATTCCAAATAAATCTGAATTTAGATATGTTTTGTGCAATGTGTGTATGTCATATATACGTACAACCTTTTGCTACGACCATAGGAACTCGATGGGCGATAGGCGGATCACGGGATTCAAATGGGAGCGACACGCTCTCGAACCCGTGACCCACATGACAGCCAAACCCAATGGGAGTAACCTATTGCCATCTTAGCTACCACCCCGGGTGGTTGTCATACATACAATCTAATACTAACACATTCGAATAGGCATATATAAAAATATATGTATATATGTAGAGAGAGAGAGAGAGAGAGAGACCCTGAACACGGGTGAGGCATTCAGGAAGACGGAGAGAGAGAGAGAGAGAGAGGATGAACCGGCGTGACGACGGAGAAGTTGCTGAAAGGAGCCTTCTCTCCCGTTCCCCTATCTTTCTTATTTATAAACAACCAACAACTAAAATAGCCACCCACCATGCACTTGCCCCTCAAAATAAGGGAGGAAAACCCCGTTACGGATGCACAAGTCCGGATATGGTGTGCGTGGAGCTTTGTCACGTAATCCTTCAAAACAGTATGCACTCGCGTTCTCAATTCTTGCAGTACTCACGAATTTTAGTTGTTTTGGGGATTTTCAAAAGACGTACGTTTTCACGCTCGTGCTCTCATACACACCCGCGCTTTTATGTGGCTTAGGTTGAATAGAGTATGTTTCATGTATTCAAGGTGTATTTTATCACCATGGTGTATTTTACCATCACGTGCATTGCTTGAACAAGTCGTGACTTGAACAAGCAAATTTCATGGTAAATGGTGCGAATAATCTACCATGATTTTGAATGTTTGAGTTTTAAATTTCATCCGTAAAAAATGGATTCAGTATAAATTGGACTACGCACACACATATATATATACATATATTTAGTATAATTTTGAATCTGGCCTTTCCAATCGACGAGACAGTCCACATCTTCATTTGCTACAATGAATGGTTGAGATTTGTTCAAAAACTCTTCCATTGAAGAGCCCAAACCATTGATTATACCAACGGTCTCGTCAAATCCAAAGATTTGGACCAAAGAGGATCCGAATACTATAATTTTTAACACATCTGGGTCTATGATCGAAATATTTTTCTCGCAATCCTATGATAGTAGTAGACCTCCTTCGTTCTCTGTTTGCTTCTTTCTTTTTGAAGAGAACCCATCAATGTCCCAACCGAATTCTGTAACCGCTTTTCTATTTAGGGGAGAGAAGCTAGCCATCACTGAAACAAAAGGTCTGTACAGCCGTGATGAAATTTAGGCCGTCCATTGCCAAGCACGGATTACCCAAATGGGCTCAACACGCAGCATGAACTCCGGGTTCATTTTTCTGCTTCACGGGCAATCTAATCCTTATTTTCATAAATCAATGACTGAAAATATTAGTTATAACATACTTGATTGAAGTATGTGAGTAGATATTGGTAATGTGTTTAAGGGTTAAGGCCTCTTAACCAACTGGGGTTAGCCAGGATTGCTCAAGCTTAAATTGAAAATCTAAGGAACTTCAAAAATACAGGTTTCAAGCTGGGGATGGTGTTATGCAGTGGTGTGCACAGCACAATGCTATGCACCTCCAAACCGTCGGATGCACAGGACCAACAGCTCAGATCTCATCTCAGCAATGAACGGCTTTCGATCGTTGATTGCCAAGATGAGATCCAAACCATCGGATACACAATCCGACGGCTCCGAGGTGTGCAACACTATACAGTTGACCTCACTGCATAGCACCAACCTGATGACTTGTTTAACAAATGACCCAATCTCACACAAGCATTAACCGAGCCAAATTTATTTTTGTTAGACCACAAAGATGGAAATTATAACTCTAGCTTTTATTTTATGATTTAGATTTTTTATTTTACATGACAAGCCCATTCCGCTAAGCGAAATAAATACTTATAAAAATAAAAATCTTAACAGAAGGGAGCTGATCGATTGTATTACCAGGCCATAGCAAGCAAAGCATACTCTCAAACTTTAAAGAGTTTAAATTTTGAATCCAATTATCACCGAAATACACTTTTGGGCATGGGAATTTTAGAAAGAGTGGCTCTAGCTAGACTCTAGGTCGTTTTTCACTCTTTTTTTTTGTTAAAAAAATCCGTTAAGACTAATGTTTTAGCCTTGTTTCTTTCACTTTTCAAAAAGTATTTTTCAAAAAATACCTACTAGATTCTCCCTAGATTCCCCCTACTTCTACCATTTCTCTCTCTATCTTTTTTTTTGTTAAAAAAATCCGTTAGACTAATGTTTTAAAAACTTGAAAGTAAGTCATACTATAAAACTGAAAAAATGACAATCTTTAGTAATGCTACTGAATTTGATGAATTTTAATACTAGAACACATTTTTTACCCTCTAGGTTTTGAAAAAAAAAAAAAATTCAGGCGCGCTGCATTTATCCCGGTAAATGAAAAACAATAATTATATATTTTTTCCTTTCTCAATAAAAAAAATCCACTACCCCAATGTGAATTCAGGTAGTTCTAAATTTTTATGCCTCTTTCACTAATTCTCATAACGTAACCTGGTGCAAAACCATAATATATTTTCCCAGACGACATATATACCTAAAGCAACATATACATATAACCATGCATCACGAAAATGGTAACATTCCCAAGACTTGACACTTATAAACGAGTTTGGATAACATACACAAAATACGACCATAATGCTAAGTTGCTAACATGTCCGCAAACAGGGCATGATACTCCAAAGACCCCTTTCTCACCACAAATACCAAAATCATTCAGCTGCCACCGTCGCCAGAATCCCACCATGACCACCCTAAAACAGATTTTCCCTTTTCAAAATCGCAACAAACATTTGTTCACCATTGTTGGAACTCCAGCTTAGGTTGGAATTTCATCGTGGGTTTTTCTCACGATTTCAAATCTGAAGTTAGCCGTACAATCGAGCTCACAATGAACTTCGAAGTTCATAATAGGTACGTTTTTTTCCATAAATTCACAGACCAGATCATAATATTGTTCTGTGTTGAGCACAGAAAGGAGTGAAAGTAAGAACACTCCTGTAAGGGACAGCTACCCAAACCGATCCGCCTCAACGGGGAACAGCAGCTCAATTTACCCTTGTTTTGTGAACAAGGAATTACCAACACTTCCCGAACTAGGAGCTGGTACTTACTAAACCCTGTACAGAAGGAGGACGTAAAATTGCATGAGAGATCGGATAGAATTTCCAAACCTATCGCACGAATAAGATATTTGCAGGCAAAAATAATGAAAAGTTGAGTAATATTTATACAGCTGGGTAATCTCTGTCTCCTCTGATCAATTCAAGAACTTGTGTCCTTTGAGTAATAAGTTCAACCCATACCATAAATTTACCACCTCTCTTGTACACTAGTTGGAGAGTACATGCACGCAATAACTCCCACTATGCAGATCAGGAAGACAGTACCACAGTCAACAAATTTGTCGAGCAAGCATCAAAGTTCAGAAAGGGACAATTTTCCAGTTGAACCACGCAATGAAAACTTCAACTAAGCAGAATAACAAACTAAGCATTCAATCTACGATGCAAGGAATACCACTAGATCGTGATATGTACAAACCCACCAAGATGGACAAACTATTAAAACAAAGCACAATCGATGGCTAAATCATCCTATATAAGAACTTCTGGTTTCTTGCACTATAGATAAAGCGTATTGACTAAGTTTGAACCACTCAATTTGAACATGATGCCAGCAATACGTCTTCCTGCCGTAAGTGGATACTGTCAAGCATGCAAGGAATAACTCCTTTCATCTACTCGGTTAGTTCATCATTAGTTGGAAGGGTATTATACACTAAAGATGCAATTATATTGAACAATTTTTTTTTTTGGTCTTTTCGAAAAGTCAAGAAAAAAGACGAAAAAATGGTCAGCAGTACAACCATTCGGCTAGAATATATGATTTCAGTCAAAAGTTGACATCTTGACCAAGTGTATCTAAAGAGTGAAACAAAACATATATGCTTTTGCCCATAAATTAACATACATTCGTGCACCTTCTGAAGCATTTCAAAAGAGAACTACTGAAACAACCCAACCCAATTAAAAAAAGGTGCACCCACATTCGGAAAAGAAGAAACTTTAGCAATCACTCGTTCACTCACTGTGGTCTTCTTGTCGTGTAATAGATAATGGTTGATTAAATATACAGACCCATAAAAAAGAGTGATAAAACGTTTTTTCTTGAAATATTTTAGTAAATTATGAAATGGTAAATGTGAAAAACAGGATATGTGACATTTGGTTGTAATCATCGTACATTGATTGTAATTAGAGGCTTGTCTTTTTGTTCTGCAATAATATGATAAACTACACATATTTTCCTAAACGTGCACCCCAAGGTGTCGTGTCCTCCATTTTTGGAGATTTATGTGTCGGTACCATATCCATGTTGTGTCGCGCATCCATCTCGGTGCTAAATAGCATCCCCGTATGTGTCCACAACTAATGCTTTGCCATGCATCACCCATTGCCCTGTAAAACCGAGTATTATCACGCTATATGCCTTGTAATAGTAGCAAGGTGCCTCACACTGAAGTACATCAACATGCTTCCATAAACACCAAAAAATAATGCAGTAAATTAAAAACCCAACACTCTTGAGTCTGTGCCACATGGTCTACATTTACCATAAAGATCAAGATATGTCCCTAGGGGTGCTTCACCACAGACAACAGGAAGAATAATCCGCAAACACAAAATAAAACCGGGGATAAATTCATAACCAAGCACTGTATAAACATGGTTCGTATCTAGAGTCCGTATATTATAGGCGTTATGCCCAGAGGTGCTTCATCACAGACAATTAGAAACAATAATCCATACTGTTTTACCTGCCGAATCAGAGTATACTAGTGAGTGAAGCACACTCGCTGAAAAGTCTCCAAAAGATCTTCATCTGTTCTCGACACCAACCTAGCCTGGAAGAGAAATCCACACAGAATTCAAGAAAGCAAATATTCAAGAAAGCAAAAGCATAACACCAGATCATCACAACGGAAACACAATATTAAAGCAGGAATATCACCTACAAAGCCAGCTTAGAGTTCAGAGTTCTGCATAAGCAACTAATGTCTCAAGTATTGTGATACAAAAGTAAAGTAGATTAAAGCCTACAGATAGGGCAATATAACAAGCAAAAAATAACTGGGCGAAGACCCGTGCAGATACTATTCCAAGGAGCTTAACCGACATTCAGAAAGCAGCAACTCAGATGAACATGGTCAATTCAGGTCTACTGAATATGTTACTCTCCTCATCCTCCAGCACAGGATAAGCAGCCACAAGTGCGTCTTGTGCGCCAATATACAATGAGTTATAGATCTTCCAGTACACTTCCCGAACCTTCCTCGCTGGATGGAAAAGTCCCTGAAGGCAGTAGTTGAGCACTACAGCTGCTCCCAGCGCCACTCTCATCCCCTCAATGGCTTCCATGACAGCATTTATAACGTGTGGGGATGTCTCAAAAATATTTGGCCAAACGTAGTTCAGTAAGTGGATTAAAGCATCCTCGCATCCCAACCCAGCAACTCCTAAAGCCATGTGCTTCACAGCAGAAGCAGCAGTCTGCCTATGAACCAAATCCCTGTCCATGAGAGCATCCTCTAGCAATGGAGTCACAGCATAAATGTAATCCTTTCCCATTTCACCAATGTATTCGAACAGAAACGAGAGCGATTTCAGGACTCCATTCTGGACATTAAGCTCTGGCACGCGGTATTCGTTCATCAAGGCGGGCAAAACTGTAAAAGGAGAACATGTTTCTGCCACAATTGCAATTGCAACAGTGGTACAAACACGATTCTGACGTTCCTGCACCTTGAGATTGTTCAGTAGTGTCGCCAGAACATCTTGTGGTCCAATAGCTTTTGCAATGTACCCAAAAGTATTAACAGTAGCTCTACGGATACCCTTCTTGTGAGCTTTAAGCATCTCCAGGAGCTCAAAACAGATCCTCATCCACTCTCTTGCCGGTACAAACTCAGCACCACGGTCAGCAATTCGACCAACAAGGTCGATACAATTCTCCTGGACTTTCTCGTGACGATTCTTCAAGATTGGTGTTAATCGAGGAAGCAAATCCTTTATTGGAGGAGTCATTTTCGTCATACCAATGACATTAACGATTGCCTTGAGAGCTCCAAGTATCGACCCCAAAACTTCTGGATACTCCTCTCCCAAATACTCATACAAGACAACCCCAAGATGGCCCATTAGTTGCTCTTCCTGGCACTGCTTCATTACCACAGCAATCCTGGAGATGAGATCAGCTGCTTGCTGCCTTACCTTTGCACTCTTGTTATTCAGACGCCACTTGATAGTACCACATATTTGGGGAAGGTACGGCTTCACTCTCTGCCCAAGAGCATTTACAACTGCACCAAACCCATTAAGCATCACATTAGCATCATCACTGGTCTGCTCCTGGAAGGCGTAAAGAATTCCATCAATCAGCAGCTCCTCCAATCGAGCATCAATGTCGGATGCTCCCAAATTAGCAACCACTTTTTCAATGGTTTCCATAACCATTCGCCGGTATGGTTCACTCTCATCTTTAAGGTCCTCAACTATTCTTCCAACAATATCAGCGACACCAACCTTGTTAGCTATCTCCACAGTGGTTTCCACGAGCTGTCGATAGTTTCTGCGATCCAAAGCCATCCTTCTGACCCAAAAGTTTTTGAAAAAATCGGGAAGTATATCACTTCGGATGTAATCCGCCTCCACACCTTCTGTACTCACACACTGCTTCACCACCTTCAGCACGATTTTCTTCATCTCTTCATCGGGTGATTGAAACTCACGGATTAAAATGAACATCACTTCCTTCGTATAGTAGCTGGCATATATTGCATCCATCAGAGGAATGATGAAACCAATGGCCTTAAGGAAGGCAGCCAAGACTTTCCCTCGGTGGGATCTAATACCCTTCCACAAAGGCTTCAAAACCGAGTCAAAGCTTTCAATACCATAGGGAGCAGCAGCCTCAGCAAGAGCAGCCAACGACAGAGCTGTAATAGTTCTAACCTTCTGATTTTCATCATTGAGACCATGTTCAATGATTTCCACAAGAGACCTCAAGTGAGGAAGAACCGCACAGCCTATCAAAATAGCAATTTGCTGAACAATCTTGATGCCGGTGTGACGAGCTTGCCAAGATTTCTTACTCTGACACACAGCTTTCAAGAACGGCAACAGCGCAGGAATTCCAAGTGCAGACGCGACGACACTGAAGGCTCTGGCAGTGGTGTTCCTCACGTACTCATCAATGTTATCAATATCCGGACGCATTGCTGCAATCATGGTCGCAAGGCCAGCTGCCTTGCTGAGATTGGAAATGATCTCCCTGCCCTCTACACGGGCATAATAATCTTCATCAATCAACAGGGGTTCAATCACCACCAGAATTTTGTGCACAAATGGACGAACCAACTCATCCAACTTATACAGCACCCTATCAATAACCTTAACCAAAAGATGTCTCTCCTGATCTTCCAATGTGGGTTGCATGAGCAAAGGCAAAATTCGATTAAACAGTGGCCCCGCTCCCAAATCTCGAGCCTTGTCTGTGAGCTGTCGCAAAGCAGTTTTCCTCTGCGGAGGAGTCCCGTTCTTGACCTTGAGTAGAAGTTTCATAATTTTCCGCTCTTTCTGTTCGTCAGGTGACAACTCCTCCTCCTCTTCTTCATTCAATAGTGCCCCAAAGTACTGATAATCCTCTGGCTTCATGAACGGCAACCCACCCGGCAATTCCTTTGGAACATCAAACTGTTGACCCCTGTTTTCCTCAGGAATCGAATAAAGAGGAGTCCCTAGTGGAGTAGGCGTAGCAAGGAGCTTCCTAGCAGGTGTTCTAATGGGAACATACGAAGGAGGGGGTTCAAGAATCTTATACCCCTCCATTGGAAACATTGCATCAAGCTCTTCATCAGTCAAAGGGCGATTCCTCTCCTCAATATCTTTCTCCCACCTCAACAAATTATATTGCTCGGGAGTAATGGCACCACGCAAATTAATAGCTCCAGGGGTAGGCGTAGCAAGTTCAACCCCACCAACAGGAGTCACACCAGGGGTATATGCAGCAGCAGGAGTAGCACCAGCCATAGGTGTTGCACTTCCCATTGTTGCAGGAGTCTCATCCCACCTCGACCTTTGCCGTTTAGGAGTGGGTGTAGCAAGCCCGGCTAGCTTAGGTGTAGCATCCCAGGTCATCCCAGCAGGAGTAGCACCGGGAGTAACCCCACCAGCAGACGGGGTTGCATCAGAATCAGCCAAACGACCGGGCGTGGGAGTCTCATCCCACCGGTTCCTCCTCGAAAGGGAAGGAGTCGCATCGCCAACAACCCTACCAGGAGTTGGGGTTGCATCCCACCTCCCAATCCCCGGAGTTGAATCTGGTAAATCCCAATCAGACTTGGCTTTCTTCGCCGCGTTATCCTCCTGAGACTGGTCCCACCTGTTCCTCCTCTTCTGGCTAGGCTGCGAAGCAGCAGCAGCCACCACACTGCCACTACTCTCCTTCTCCCCTCCCGCCGCCTTCCTCTCCTCTTCCTCCTTCTTCTTCTTCGCAATTGCCCTCAACGTATCGTCCTTCTCCCTCTTCAACAACTCCTCTTGCATCACATCCTGATAAGTCCTCACAGAAACATCAGGGGTCTTATCCCCGGCAGCAAAAGCATCGTGCCTATCCGGCGAAATCACCCTATTCAATCTCCTCCTCCTGTAATCATCCTCCCTATCAACAATCCTCTGAGGCCTCTTGAACCCCGCTTCGTCTAAATCCTCCCCCGTCCCTCTCGGCATATCCTTCAGTATCGACTTGGGGGCCGTGTACGAAGCCAGTTTCCTCGCCACCTCCGAATCCATCGCGTCCAAATTCTCCTCCTCATCGTTCACTGGTATCGATAGCTCGTAATCCTCGAACCGGTTGTTACCTCCATAGAGATCCTTGTCGTAAGTGACCGAAGTGAGGGACGCGAGCTGCTGCTCCAGCGCTTTCTTCTCCTCTTGAGTCTTTGCAATCTCGGAATCCAAAGACGCCATGTTTCAGGTAAGATACAAAAACCCTAATCCTTCAAAAACCCAAACCCTAGCCCCGACCAAAACTCTCGTTTAGCTTTTCGATCTTATCTCTCTTTCATGTATCAATCGACAGGATGTCAAATCATCCAAGACCTGCACACAGAAGAACATCTTCCCATCATTTCATGACAACGAACAATCAAAAACGAGACCGAAGTTATAAATTTAATATCCGGGAAAAAAAAATCTCTGATGATAACTACGATAATTAGAAGAATTAAGAACGGGAATGATTAGAGGAGAGAGAAAACTGACCTGATTTGCTTCGTTGATCGCCAATGGAGTTATGGTAGAGAGAGAGAGAAGGATAGGGCACGAGTATGTAGGACTGTGTATGCGGGTGTTAACCAAATGGGCACGAAAGTCGGTTTGGTTTCATGAGGCCCAGAATTTGGGGGGGTTTTGGGGTTTGGAGTAATTGAAAATTAACCCTGATTGTTGGACGTTATAACAAATTGAACCCTGGATGTTTTTGTTTTGTTATACCTAAACCCTGTACTTGTGCATGACTGCAAAGTCAACCACTTTGGTGTCGTTCTTGTTTCTTTTAGTTTTTTTTTTTTTTTTGGCGTATTTTCCTTATTCAAAAATAATAATAGCATGTCGTGCATGACTGCAAAATCTTTATATGTACTCAAATAACATGTTACCGTGTCTTGAATTAACAAGTTCCTTGCATGAGGAAATTTCACTCTTCTTTCATGTCCTTCGATCCAATATTTCTCTCAAAACTAAACTAGTTTCATATAGTTTACTTATGCATGATTGCAAAGTCAACCACTTAGCTGTTGTTTCTTTTACTTTTTTGGTCATCTTGTCCTTATTCAAAAATAATAGTACCATGCCGTGCACGACTGTAAAATCTTTATACGTACTCAAATAACATACTACCGTTTTGAATTAACAAGTTCCTTGCATGAGGCAAGTTTGGCACATGAATTTTCGACACAAAAGATCTTGCGTCAGAAAACCTCACCATTCAATCATCCATCTAATCATATCAATCAAAAGCACCTGAATTGAATAAAGGCATTTTTAGTACACTATCTTATAGTGAATTTCTGCACGGCATGCTGCGCGATGACCTTTCCTCCCATTACAAGTGATTGGTAGTAGACTCTTTTCTTTCCAGGCTGGTAGTACAAAATTAGTCTTTAGGTACCCTTCAAAATGCAGTTTTGATATGGGTGAACCCCCTGTTTTATGGAAGAACAAAGGCCAACATTAATATCTTGCTTTTGCTTGATTTTTAACGACAGGAATTGAATGATTGGAACTTGGACAAGTTCAGAAAAGAGAAATTCAATCTTCAAAAGTGCCTGCCCAGCGTTTCTTTGAATCGTGCGTTTATCAAAATCAGGCATCAATGGCGAGGCAGATTTCTTCTAAGAGCCAGAGAGGCAAGTTTGGCTGCTACTCTATTAGCTGCTCGACTGATCCAATTCACTGAACAAAACCCTTGATAAACCAGACCCTTGATATCTTCCACCAAAGCATTGACTTCCCATGGGCGATCGAATTCGTTCATGCAGAGGAGAATTGCTTGCCGACAATCTGACTCCACAACGACATTAGACATCCCCAGATCTTCGGCCATCAACCCAGCCAACCGAATTGCCATTACCTGGCCTTGACAAAACTGAATTAACCGTAACTGGTCTCACCACTCCGTCAACATTTTTCCCTTTGAAATCTCTAAAAACAACAGCAGACAAAGCCTCATTTCTCATCCCAGAGTTGCAACCGCGGGATTTTTGAACTCCAACCTGCTTCCTTTCATTTATTCTGACCAATAAGTTAAAAAGAGGTACTGCACTTGAAGGAGCAAAAATTAGACCTCAACTTCGGAAAGAGATATATGTGATATGTATGCCTATGTTCCTTTTACATGACATGGATGCGTACAGATCAACTTTTCAAGTCTATAAGCACAGTGCGTTGGGCTGCGAACACAGGAGATGCTTAGGTACACCGCAGCTCGTTTCCAGCAGCAACCTTACAATAAGATATGTCAAAAAGTCAATGTCCTCCATTTTTCGTGTTCTAAACAAGCAACTAATTCTTGATGGAAGTAATCACAATGAAAAACTCCACGATGACAACCAACAGAAAAGAAGGTTATGAATCACCCAAATCTCTGATAGGGTGAATAGTCACTGCTTTCATGTTAGAAATTGGGAACCAAGAAGAGTATCTCTGCATGTAATTCCTTTTCTATTTTCCACGAGAGTGTATTATAGTACAAAACAAGGTACATAATCGGGGAGGACGTTTCCACCATTACAAAGAAACCAAACCAAAAAGTCTAAGTTATGGGGCTAATGCTACCAACTAAGAAAATAAAGGATCCTCCTGTGGCTGTGGGTGCAAAGAAACAGATGAAGTGCAGATGGGACCAAAATACACAAACAAAGAGGCTTTTACCATAACAACATGAACGATATGATTCAGAAGCCCTTTGGAATTCAATCCCTTGAAGAATATGAAGTATTTCCTGCATTCAAAGCTTAAAAAAGTTGCAAGGGGCAGTGGAGTATTGTTAGGTGTCTGATTAATCACAAGGCATAGAGAGAGGCGGAGTAGCTTATATCTGCTCTTGCACGCATTTACCCCTTGTTGCTCAAGCATAAGTTACTTATATTGATCAAACAAGCTACTTCAAACTCCTAATGGAAAACGCGACGAGAACTGTTGATTGCAAATTGATATGTGAATGCGTTGTAATGGCTCCAACGTAGTCTTACCCTGATTGACCATTAATTTTGTCCAGTCTTATCAGTGGCGGAGCCAAGATGAGGACTCCGGAGGGGCCAACTTATTGGACATATATTTTTTATCGAAACGTACACTTATTATATCATAAGGTTTTTGCTTTCCAACATATTACATTTCTACATTGAAATGATTCTAGCCTAATGATGTTAAAGTATACCAATCATTTTATTTTTTTCCTTTAGGCTCTTTCAACCATCACGTGCTTATTTTTTATTTGTGAAAGAAATTGAGAATGTAAAATAACCAGTTTATTATCAAATCAAACCAAAATTATTGAGATTATAAATAGCTATGCGCAAATAATATTCAAAATCAAGTATATTCAAAATAAAATTTTAAAAACTCATACGCTCGGGGGGTCGGGGTCGGGGCCGGGGCGCTTCCCCCTTGAATCTGATCCCTTAGGGATATGAATAATGGTGCCGTCTTGATGATGCATTTACAATCCTACCTTCTTTGCTAGTTCTCCTTGCCATTTTCTTCATGGTTATCAGTCATAAGAACATGACCTGCTGTTCAAAAAAAAACAAAAGACCTGCAAGAAGATGACAGAACATCTAAAATCACTTACCCTACTAACCCCAATCAGTGAAGTAACAGCTTAACCAAAATTTAACCAACAACAGCGACAGCAAAAAAGAAAAACTAGCTGCAGAAGCTTCCATCAAGCCAAGTATTTCTATCAAGCCAAGTATTTCTAACTTATGCAGAGAAAGAAAGTTCAGGAATCGGCAAGGGCCAAAGTGACCAAACTCAAAAGGTGTAGCATTCCAGATACTTGAATGTACCACTAACCCACAAAAAAAATCGTACCTACAAGTTTATCTTACCCAAGTGGTTTATTACAAAATGTAGCTCTATCTCCTCTTTGGAAAGCATGAATGGAGTTGCATGATTCCTGCATTGTTACTTACAAGTTACAACAAGAAAAAGGGACTGCGTTGTGCTCATAGTTAAGCTTAAGACCAGGCAGGCCTCCTAAATATGGATATGTTATTCAACCGGAGATAAAACTGAATCATTCTAACATATTTAGAAACGAAGGCTACCCATGAGGGGATTGAGCTGAGTGAATGTGGCCAAGAAAAGAACATATGAATAGCCGAATCGCCCTAGGGGAGGTACTGTCTGATCTTGGTAGTTATAAGTAAAGGTGTTGAACAAATTCAGAGAGCTGTCACAATAGTCTAGAAGATAGATGCCTAGCATTCAATACGCTATTGCCAATAAGATATGGACTGGAATAGCATGAAAATAGATACCAGCACATGGTTTCTTTTTCTATACCGCACGTCAACAAGCTCCAATTAAGACTGTAACTGGAGCGTTTGAAAATATGAGGACACAAAAGGATTATCCAACAAGTACATCAGGAAATGGTAGACAATAAGGCTGTGTTCGGTTGCAATTTCCGGAAAAAGTGTAATCATTACCCCTATTCACTTTTCTCTCATTCCAATCATTACTCTTTCATCCAATCATTACCCCTATTCTCTTCCAATAATTACCCATATTTCTCTCTCTATCTCTCTCCAATCATTATCCCTATTTTTCTATCAAATCATTACTCCAACAACCATTTTTAAAAACCAAACCAATCACTAACTCAAAATTTTTTTTCCGGATCATTACCCAGAAATTGCAACCGAACTTAGCCTAAGATTTTCAACCTTGCCATGATTGCGAAGAAGATATATGCCTAACATTCAATATACTAGCACAAGAGAATAAAAATTGCACTTTTGAGCACAGATAGGCCCACATGAACAAGCGTAAACTTTTGGGTGCAGATCTTTCAATGCAATATATGAAGCCACACAGAGGTTTCTTTTCAGAGTTTTCTCTTGCATCAATATAATTTTCTTGAAATGATAGAAAGGCATTTCAGGCTCATGAACAAGCATAAACCCATCTAACTTTCAGAAATCAAGCTTCCAATAAAAACGTAAGTTGAGAGAGAGAGAGAGAGAGAGAGAATTCAGTCGCTATTCCCGACATGTCTTACATGAGTAGATTCAGAGGAAGACCCAATGAATTGAACTCCGATCCGATGCCAACTTCCTCACTGATGCCAGTAAAATGAGGTCCAATCCCATAGCTTCAATTTTTGCAGTTGGGATTTCCTTAACTATAGCTTGAGCATCTTTGACCTCTTTTCCAGAACCCATACTTCTGACGCCCATTGGTACATGGACAGCACGCAATGCTAGAACACGCGCAGTTTCAGTGCCAATACCTATTGACACTGCTGCAAAAACAGCAACACGATAAGCATATCCCAAAAACTCAGGATTCAGAACAATCCACTACTTCATCCAACACAGTTCACTTATCAGCATTTGCCGTTATGTCAGTTATGAAGTGCCCATTGCCCAATATGAATAGCAGATTGAATAGGCAAAACTCAAATAATCAAACTTCAGGGACATTCTGCAACATGGCTTGTTCTCGATTATACTTGTCAATTCCAAAACATAGAGGGATTCGTTGCTAGGTGATTTCCGCTGCTTACATAGAATTTTGCATGTGAAGTGAAGTTAAACTTACTACCTTATGTTAGGTGTCTTTTTCAACAGAACGAGATACCAAAATGTTGCTTTTAGCTAATTGAGAAAAATAATTTCACAAGTACGAGCAAGCGAGCCCGTGAAAAAACTTTCAGAATAAAAGTTTTGACAAAACTCAGGATATTCCCCTTCTTTTTTGGTTAGTAAAACTGAATATATAATCCTATACCGTATCCTTTTGCAACCCTTCATGCACTCCGCACCAGCATTTAGGCTTGCTCAACCTTTTTTCTTCTGTAAAGCCTAGTGTTCTGTTATTGCGTAGAAGGAACCTGGAAGTACACATGTAAAGGTATTTGCCGTATTTCCAAGGTATGAAATACAACCAAATTCAATGTATTGTGAAAGTAAAGGGAAACAGATAGTCCGTTGGAACGAAACATACCGTCGAATCAGCAATAATATTTCTTTTGGAGCAGAGTGAATTACTTGTTAATTTTACCCCAAAGCAGACGTGAACTATAAGAAGAGATTTTGGCTATTAGTAGATTAGTGTTGTGGTTTGTGTTTTCCCCTCAGCCAAAGAAGAAGGTTTTTTTTTTTTTTTGAACAAGAGGTAATTTCGTTCAAATCGCCTGAAGGACTTGCAAGATTTCACCGCAAAATACAGGAATGAAACAAAACTACCGGCATCTCGACGCAAGCAAATGCACTAGCAGGCTCAACAACACATGCCGCGAAAGCAGACAAACAACGAGGTCGGGCATATAAATTGAAGTGACCATGAAATCCAATATAAACATAGTAATTGTCATCAGTTAGGGTTGAAGCCTGAAGGGTGGAAGAGACCTGTAACAATGGCTGTGAGAGACCAACCCCATGAATTCCTTCCTCAGCTGAACAACCGCATTCTCTCTCCCTCTCTCTGGGGGAGTGAATTCCCAACATCCAGTGATAAAATGGGTTTCATCCGGTACGGCCATATCTATTTTCATGAAAATAAAATCACACAAATCATCTCCGATAATGTATTAATCAGTATTCGATTAATGTTATCTTCAACCAGGTTCATCATCTCGACAATTTCTACAACCTGAACCGCTTCGATCATAGAAATAACCCGTCGTGAGTTCACAATTTATCAACAACTCCCTGCAAAGAGGACTGTAGCAAAATGGGTTTCATCA
Organism: Rhododendron molle; assembly: GCA_025413875.1. Classification (NCBI taxonomy): domain Eukaryota; kingdom Viridiplantae; phylum Streptophyta; class Magnoliopsida; order Ericales; family Ericaceae; genus Rhododendron; species Rhododendron molle. Next base: position 5,654,184 of record CM046390.1, read on the forward strand.
AGTGCGGCCAAACCTATTTTCATAAAAAAAACTTCACACAGATCATCTCCGATTACTTTTCAATGAGCGATCGATTCACACAATCTTAACCTAGATTTATCTTCTCGACAAGCTCTAAAATTTGAACAGTTTCGATCACAGAACTAATCCAAAATGAGTTCACAATTAACCAATTACAAGTTTCGACGGACTTCGCAGGTTCAAATTGAGAAGTGCCAAAAGAGTCCGTACGACGTCGTCACTCCTAAACCTCCTGTGTTAAAGACGCGAGGCCACCCCGTGGACGTCGTTTTGGCAACCTCGCCACTCTGAAGCGCGACTTCCTCACCGTCCAGTGATAAATTGGTTTTGGTCCAGTATGGACAAACCTATTTTCATAAAGAAAAACGGGAAATGACTTTTTCACTTTATTTTTTGTTAACGCCACTCACCTGCAAGTGTATTTTTGGTAAATAAACAAACTGACTTATTTTTTTTGTTCGAATTCAAAAAAAATCCGTATTTGTTAGTTTATCGTCAATTTTTTGAGAATTGTTTCATCGTCATGACGAGAGGAATCTAAAAAAGTAAAAAATTATGATCGAAATCTAATTTTTTTTGAATAAAGACGAAAAAAGTAAAAAAATATTTTTGTCTTTATTCAAAAAAATTAGATTGCGATCATAATTTTTTACTTTTTATATTTCTCTCGTCATGACGATGCAATAATCCCCAAAAAATTGACGATAAACTAACAATACGAAAAAAAAAATTGAATAAGGACAAAAAAATGAACCAGTTGGCTTATTTAGCTGAACGGGGCTTAACATTTAGGCCCCGTTTGATAAGTGTGTTGGATTAACTGGAATTAGTAAGGAGATGAGATTAGTAATACCGAGTGTAATCCCAAGTGAGTGTTTAATTATGTAAGGATTAAATCATGGGATTGTAATTACCAATTTTCAATCCTTTGTTTGATTGGAACACCAAGGGATAGAATACAAATTACATTTTCTAATTATACTCATGGGTGAAAACCTGGTCTAAGGAATTGCATGGAAAACCAGCTCACGAATTTGCAATTTTTTTTTTTCATCCAATCAATTTTTGGACAATCACCAGCATACATTTTTTTCCAAAAGGCTCAAAAGCCATAGGAGCAACGATTGCTCCTCCTCCTCGCTCCAATCTTGTCGTGCCATTGATATTGTGCAATCAAAATAGAAAAGAAATTAAACTTAATAACCAATTAGATGATTAGATCAGGAAACGAGATGGAGGATTGGTCCTATTTATACAAAATGGTGGCCCCAGAAATGTAATTGAACCCACTTTTCAATGAAGCTTCATAGTCTACTATGAATATTAGATAGCAATGGTTGAACTCTCCAAGTCCACACAAAACCAATTCGTACCAGCTAAAAGAAGAGGAAATTTTTCTGGTGACAACTACCAAACACCTTATTAATTTATTTCAACCAATGGAGGGTATTATTGGTATCGAGTTAAAAAACCATGCAGGAGAGAGCTTGGCATAGGATTGGTCATACCTAGTACCCCATGGTATTAGCTAGTAAGTGTGGGATTACTAATCCCATGCTCTTCTTAATCCCATCCTTAGTTTGCCAACCAAACAAAGAGTTAATAACCCTATAGGATTAGCAATCCTATCCCAAGGTCTAACACACTTATCAAACACGGCCTTAGGTCTTTTTCCCCTAACAAGAATTGAGTTACAAATGAAAGCTGAAGTTAGCGATTCTATGTCTAAACATCACATCCCAATATATGTCTAAACATCACATCCCAATATGTTCTGATCGCCAACTCATACTTGTGTTACATTCCAACGTGTGATTCGTTTTTTTAAAACTCATCGAAAACTTCAACTAAGTTCCAATTAGGTGTCTCAAGCTCCAGATTTAGACCGATTCGGGTTCTTTTCAAATTTTCTTTATACCCTGGTTTTACAAAATTAGTCTTTTGGTACTCTTTAAAATGCATTTTTGAAATGGGTGAACCACCTGTTTTTTATTTATTATAGAAAAAGAAAAAAAGGCCAACCTTGGATATCTTGCTATTGATTGATTTTCAATGACAGGAATTGAATGACCGGAACTCAGGCAAGTTCAGAAAAGAGAAATTCAATCTTCAAAATTGACTGCCTAGCGTTTCATTGAATCGTGCTTTCATCAAAAATCAGGCGTCTAGTTAGAGACAAACTCTGGCCGTCCGCGCTCCTTCATGACATACCCTGTACTACTTCTTTCTTTCTTGATCGGATACACAGCCGAAAAAGGCTTAAGAAGAAACACCAATATCAGGAATATGAAAACATCTCAAACAGCACGGCACGGGCGAGGCAGATTTGTTCCAAGAGCCAGAGAGGCAAGTTTGGCTGCCACTCTATTAGCTGCTCTACCGATCCAATTCACTGAACAAATCCCTTGATATCTTCCACCAAAAGCATTGACTTCCCAGGGGCGATCAAATTCGTTCGTGCAGAGGAGAATTGCTTGCCGACAATCTGACTCCACAACGACATTAGACATCCCCAGATCTTCGGCCATCCACCAGGCCAACCGAATTGCCATTACCTCGTCTTGCCAAAACCGAACTAACCGTGAGAGGTTTCACCACTCCGTCAACAATTTTCCCTTTGAAATCTCTAAAAGCAACAGCAGACAAAGCCTCATTTCTCATCCCAGACATACCCACATCACAATTCGCGTTCCATTGATTTTCCCAAACGGGGCTATTTTTTGTGTTCTGAAGAAGCCACTAATTCTTAATGGAAGTGATCACAAGGAAAAATTCCACAGTGACCACCAACAGAAAAGAAGGTTATGAATCACCCAAGTCTCTGACAGGGTGAATAGTCACTGCTTTCATGTAAGAAATTGGGAACCAAGAAGAGTATCTCTGCATGTAATTCCTTTTCTATTTTCCATGACAGTGTATTATTATAGTACAAAACAAGGTACATAATCGAGGAGGACGTTTCCTCCGTTCTAAAGAAACCAAACCAAAAAATCTAAGTAATGGGGCTAATGCTACCAACTAAGAAAATAAAGGATCCTCCCGTTAGAGCAAACTGCAAAGAAACAGATGAAGTGCCGATTAGAATACTCAAACAAAGAGGCTTTTACCGTAACAACATGAGCGATATGATTCAGAAGCCCTTTGGAACTCAACGAATCCCTCGAAGAATAGGAAGAGGATTTCCTGCATTCAAAGCTTAAAAAAGTTGCAAGGGGCAGTGGAGTATTTTTAGGTGTCTGATTAATCACATGGCATAGAGAGAGGCGGAGTAGCTTATATCTGCTCTCGCAACGCATTTACCCCTTGTTGCTCAAGCATAAGTTACTTATATTGATCAAACAAGCCACATCTAACTCCTAATGGAAAATGCGGCGAGAACTGTTGATTGCAAATTGATATGTGAACGTGTTGTAATGGCTCCAACGTAGTCTTTACCCTGATCAATAACTGTTCGACCACAAACACTTACACACACACTCACAATGGGGTGAGCCACTCCCAATCACAATGGGAGTGGCTCACCCCATTGTGAGTGTGTGTGTAAGTGTTTGTGTTTTTTTTTGTTTGTGGTTGTAGCATTGTTGTACCCTGATTGACCATTGATTTGGTCCAATCTGATCCCTTCTGAATATGAATAACGGAGCCGTCTTGACGATGCATTTACAATTCTACCTTCTTTTGGAGTTCTCCACACCGTTTTCTTCCTGGTTTCCAACATTAGATCAGTCAAAAGAAATTGATCTGCTGTTCAAAAAAAAAAAAAAAAAAGACCTGCAAGAAGATGACAGAACATCTTAAATCACTTACCCTACTAACACCAATCAGTGAAGTAACAGCTTAACCAAAATTTAACCAACAACAGCGACAGCAAAAAGAAAAGGAAAAAGAAAAACTAGCAGAAGCTTCCATCACGCCTAGTATTTCTAACTAATGCAGAAAAAGAAAGTTCAGGAATCGGCAAGCGCCAAAAGTGACCAAACTCAAAAGATGTAGCATTCCAGATACTTGAATATACCACTAACCTACGAAAAATTTGTACCTACAAGTTTATCTTACCCAAGTGGTTTATTGCAAACTGTAGCTCTATCTCGTCTTTGGAAAACATGAATGGAGTTGCATGATTCCTGCATTATTACTTACAACAAGAAAAAGGAATTGCATTGTGCTCATAGTTAAGCTTAAGACCAAGCAAGCCTGCTAAAGATGGATATGTTAATCGACCCGAGATAAAAGTGACACATTCTAACAAATTTGGAAACGAAGGCTATCCATGAGGGGATTGAGCTGAGTAAATGTGGCCAAGAAAAGAACAAATGGATAGCCGAATCGCCCTAAGGGAGGTACTGCTTGATCTTGGCAGTTATAAGGAAGTAAAGGTGTTGAAAAATTTCAGAAAGCTGTCAAAATAGTCTAGAAGATAGATGCCTAGCATTCAATACGCTATTAATTGCCAATAAGATACGGACTGGAATAGCATGAAAATAGATAGCAGCACATGGTTTCTTTTGATACCGCACGTCAACTAGCTCCAATTAAGACCGTAAGTTGAGGGTTTGAAAATATGAGGACAGAAAAGGATTACATAAGGAAATGGCAGACAATAACATTTTCAACCTTGCCATGATTGCGTAGAAGATATATGCCTAACATTCAATACACAAACACAAGAGAAGAAATTGCACTTGTGGGGGCAGATAGGCCCACATGGATATCTTTCAATGCAATATATGAAGCCACACAGAGGTTTCTTTTCAGAGTTTTCTCTTGCATCAATATAATTTTCTTGAAATGATAGAAAGGCATTTCAGGCTCATGAACAAGCATAAACCCATCTAACTTACAGAAATCAAGCTTCCAATAAAACGTAAGTTGAAAGAGGAGGGGAAAATTCAATCACTATTCCCGACATGTCTTACACGAGTAGATTCAGAGGAAGAGCCAATGAATTGAACTCCGATGCCAACTTCCTCACCGATGACAGTAAATTGAGGTCCAATCCCATAGCTTCAATTTTGGCAGTTGGGATTTCCCTAACTATATCTTCTTTGTCCTCTTTTCCAGAAGCCATACTTCTGAGGCCCATTGGTACATGGACAGCACGCAATGCTAGAACACGTGCAGTTCAGTGCCAATACCTGTTGATGCTGCTGCAACAACAGCAGCATGATAAGCAAATGCCAAAAACTCAGGATTCAGAACAATACACTACTTCATCCAACACAGTTCACTCATCAGCATTAGTTGTTCTGTCAGTTATGATGTGCCCAATATGAATGGCAGATTGAATAGGCAAAACTCAAATAATCAAACTTCAGGGACATTCTGCAACATGCTTTGTTCTCGATTGTACTTTTTAACTCTAAAACTTAGAGGGATTCGTTGCTATGTGGTTTCTGCTGCTTATATAGAATTTGCATGTGAAGTGTATAATAAGCAAATTGGTTCAATGAAGTTAAACTTACCACCTTATGTTAGGTGTCTTTTTCAACAGAACGAGATACCAAAATGTTACTTTTAGCTAATTGAGAAAAATAATTTCACAAGTCCGAGCAAGCGAGCCCACGCAAAAAATAAAAAAAAAAAAACTTTCAGAATAAAAGTTTTGACAAAACTCTGGATAATCCCCTTCTTTTTTGGTTAGTAAAACTGAAGATATAATGCTATACCGAATCTTTTTGCAACCATTCATGCACCCGGCACCAGCATTTAGGCTTGCTCACCCTTTTTTCTTCTGTAAAGCCTAGTGTTCTGTTATTGTGTGGAAGGAACCTGGAAGTACACATGCAAAGGTATCTCCAAGGGATGAAATAACAACCAAATTCAATGTATTGTGAAAGTAAAGGGAAACAGATTGTCCGTTGGAGTGGAACTTACACCGTCGAATAAGCAAGAATATTTCTTTTGGAGCAGAGTGAATTACAACTAATTTTACCCCAAAGCAGATGTGAACTATAAGAAGAGATTTTTGGCTGTTAGTGTATTAGTGCTGTGATCTGTGATATCCCCTCAGCCAAAGGAGTTGTTCTTTTCGTGAACAAGAGGTAATTTCATTTCAAACGCCCGAAAGGCATTACAAGATTTCACCGCAAAATACAGGAATGAAACAAAATTACCAGCATCTACCGGCATCTCGACGCAAGCAAATGTACTAGCAGGCTCAATAACACATGCCGCGAAAGCAGACAAACAACGAGGTCGGGCATTTCAATTGAATTGACCATTAAATAAGAAATTGCCTTTCAGAAAAGTAAAAAAAGAAAGAAAGAAAGTGACCATGAAATCCAATATAAACATAGTAATTGTTATCAGTTAGGGTAGAAGCCTGAAGGGTGGAAGAGACCTGTAACAATGGCTGTGAGAGACCCAGCCCCATGAATTCCTTCCTCAGCGCTGTAGAGCGCGATGAAAATGCATATAATAAACTCCATTTCTGCTGAACAACCGCATTCTCTCTCTCTCTCTCTCTCTCTCTGGGGGAGTGGAATTCCCAACATCCAGTGATAAAATGGGTTTCATCCGGTACGGCCATATCTATTTTCATGAAAATAAAATCGCACAAATCATCTCCGATAATGTATTAATCAGCATTCGATTAATGTTATCTTCAACCAGGTTCATCATCTCGACAGTTTCTACAACCTGAACCGCTTCGATCATAGAAATAACTTGTCGTGAGTTCACATTTTATCAACTACTCCCTGCAAATAGGACAGTAACAAAATGGATTTCATCAAGTGCGGTCAAACCTATTTTCATAAAAAGAACTTCACAGAGATCATCTTCGATTACGTATCAATGAGCAATCAATTCACATAATCTTTACTTTGATTTATTTTCTCGACAAGATCTAAAATTTGAACAGTTTCGATCACAGAAATAATCCAAAATGAGTTCACAATTTACCAATTACTAGTTTCAAAGGACTTCGGAGGTTCAAATTGAGAAGTGCCAAAAGAGTCCGTACGACGTCGTCACTCATAAACCTCCTGTGTTAGAGACGCGAGGCCACCTCGTCGACGTCGTTTTGAACAACCTCGCTAATCTGAAGCGCGAGTTCTTCACCGTCCGGTGATAAAATGGTTTTGATCCAGTATGGACAAACCTATTTTCAAAAAAATACATTCACAAAGATCATCTTTGATTGTGTATTAATCGGTATAATGTTCAAATGATTTTTAACGTGGACTATCTTCTCGACAAGTTCTACAATTTGGACAATTTCGATTATAGAAAGAATCTGTTATGAGTTCGCAAGTAACTAAGGGACGAAATCTTTGTAACCACGAATTTCCTAAATCTAACCTGTTTTAAACTTAACCCACAAATCTTTTAGTAATAATTTGCTCGTACGTGACGTAACAATTATTCATCAATTTCCTAAAATGCCCTTCCCTATCCAAACCTAATTTTTCCCCAAATTTTGAACACCTCCTCCGCCACCACGCCACACCTGCTTCTCTTCCTCCATGACCACCACCACGCCACACCAGCACCACCAGTTTTATTCCCAACCATTCACCACCAAAAAATTTCACTAGCACAACACCAACACCACGAAAGGTCGGCATTCTCTCATATCTGCTCTCGGTTTCTCTACAATATATTCTGTGACTGACCTCCATGCGACCACCAACAACAGCCCTTCTTCCGTTCCACCACTGCTAGCGCGATTCCCTAACAAAAGGTTTGCACCAGACCTGTCATCACCACCTCCTTTAACACCACCTAACTCAAAAAAAAAAAAAAAATTTGTTGGCATTTGGATACACATCCTCGAAAAATTTAGAAACTTTGGAATTTTCAAACTCGAAAATGTTTGGAAAGTTTGGGGGTAGTCCTATGGTACACATCCCTTATTAGGGGGTGTTCCGTACGCATCATGATTTTAAACCATTGAATTTCAAAGTAAATAATCCGGACCACCCATTTATTAAATCAATTAATAAAATAAACAAAGGGCTTAGCAGGTAACAGGTTGTTCTCTCCTCCTTGACTTTCTCTCCCTCTCCCTCATGTGTAAAATACTACAAATTATATAACATAACCACAATTGTTATGACAACACAAAAAATTGACACTTTCTTACCACAATGTGTCGTACCAAAAGAAATCGATCAAAAGATACTAGATACAAGACCAAAATATATCGTAGCACAATCAATAATACTATGCCTTAGCAAGATAAAAGTCTAAAATATCACAAATTAAATATTGTAGAACTTAACATTCTAACAATCCTGATCGATCATTTTAAAAATACACTCACTAAGGACATTTAGATTGTACAGTCAATTTATATTTTGTATGAAACCTAACCCACTTATAACTTGCCCAATTTGGCCCAAATCCGCCCATTTGGCATCCCTAGCACTTTACTCCAATTATGAGAAGAAATAAACCGTTGAATCCAATGACTCAAATATAAGTTGGCAATAAGAGCCCTTAGATCGGCATATTCTCCTAGAGATACCGCCCTATGTTATTATACCTAGCTGCTAGATACATACAGAGAGCGGAAAAAAAAAAAAGATACATACCGAGAGACTGCGAGAGAGAGCACACCTGATATTCTAAATAACTTCGGGATGCATTAAATGAGATACAATAATGACGATCGAAACCGTTGATTGCATTATCTTTGTTTATTACATCATCCACGAAATTTTTTGCTATTATCAAGTTTAGAAAGCCTCTTCATCGGCTCCCTAATTCAATAAAAAAAAGAATATTTTCATCCGATTAATGGTCTAATGATAAGCGATGACCTTCATTCTTAGTACATTTAATCTAATTCATATTCTGTACAAGATAGACGGGTCCGATTGAAAAAAATTGCTTACATGGGGCTCAGTTGTTGCATTATTAGATATTAATATGCATATGGATACATTAAAAGTCTTTCGATTACGTAGTTATCGATATCCAATAATCTCTAATTTTGGTGACAATGTTGAATGTCATATAACTTGGCATCCTAACAGTCCTGATCGATCATTCTAAAAATACACTTACTGACGACATTTAGATTGTACATTCAATTTATGTTTGATATGAAACCTAGTCCTCTGTTGTAGTTGAATGTAAGGTAGCCATGCGATCGTGACACAATAACGACGATCAATTCCGTTGAGTTTTGTATGTTTGTTGATTAAGTCACCTACGTAAATTTTTGCATCGATCTGATTTAGGAAGCTCCATCATCGACACACAAATTTAATAATATAATGATATTTTTCATCCAATTAAGTGTCTACCTATAAGCCATCAACTTCATTCTTGGTACGAATGACCTAATTGATATTATGTAAAAGATAGACGATTTCGATAAAATAATTAAAATATATATATAACACCTTACGTGGGGCTCAGATGGTGCATTTTAGATTTTATTGTTATATTGAAATTAAACGACTAAATTTTTCAAAGTATAAAACTACAAGGACTAACTATGTAATTTAACCTTAAAAAACAACATTCTTAAAAAAAAAAAGGAATGAAGGGTGCAAGACTTGAACCCCTGATCTTTTAGATAAATGTCCAAATTCCAACACCTTATCATTCCGATTGAATTTTTTTTATACGACACGTTGTGGGTATGAAAACGCCAATTTATGGTGTTGTCATAACAAATTTGGTTATAATACTGAATTTGTGGTATGATATTTTGCTGATTATAACTATCGCTAATTGAACTTTCTGATTGAAATTTTTTATACGACACGTTGTGGGTATGAAAACGTCAATTTATGGTATTGTTATAACAAATTTGGTTATATTACTGAATTTGTGGTATTTTAGACATGTGTAATTACGAAATATTTTAATTAATTTCATTTGGTACGACACATTGTGGTAAGAAAACGTCAATTTATGATATTGTCATAACAATTGTGGTTTGTTATATAATTTGTGGTATTTAAATATATTTTCTTTTAATACGACACATTGTGTTAAGAAAACGACAATTTTAGGTGTTGTCATAACAATTGTGGTTATTTTATAAAATTTATGGCATTCTACAAATATTTTTGTCTTGAGTATAACAATTAATGATTCTGATACGACATATTTTGATTTTGTTACGGAATATCATACGAGTCAAAGAATTTTTGGTACGACTCATTGTGGTAAGACAATGCCAATTTATGGTATTGTTATAACATTTGTGGGTAGCATTATTTAATTTTTGATATTGTACGCATATATCTGGTTAGGGTACAAGTATTATGAATTCGGGTACGAATAATTATGGTTATATCATAACAATATTTTTTAACTATGGGTAACCTACTAGTGACCTGTTCAATAGGTAAATTGTAAAGTTCAAGTCGTAACTGAGTCATAAATATGTATTATAAAACCAAAAATCGACATAATGAAAATCACAAATTGTCATAATTTAAAAATACGATATACCCTGTGTACCATAGCTTCACCCAAAGTTTGGATTCTAATACTCGAATACTGTATAATGCATCTTGAAGATGCATCATTTTTTTATTTTTTATTTTGGTAAAAACGCATTCTCATGCTCCGTATAACGCATTTCATGAATGCGCGATCATTTTCGTAATGAGCGATGGACTAGTTCTGTCGATTTGGACAAGGTCGCGTCTCTGTGGTACGAGTTCTTCACCAAACTCGCTCGACTGCAAAAGAAAGGCCAAATCAGATGTGGGTAAGCTCTTCTCTCTGCAAAACTCATTTTCAAGACCGGATGCTATGAAAGTTTCTTCAACATGTCCAATCTCCAGAGGTTCCTGAGGGATGATGGTATTGATGAAGATGCTGGGATTTTGCGTAGAAGTTCACACAAACTCATTTTCTAGCCTCGCTTGCATTTTTTTCCCCCTGGAATTCGTTGCTGCACCTACGTATTGGTTTTAGCCTCATCTGATTCTCTTGCAGCTCTGCAAGCAACATATTGGCTTGTTTCATTAGCTTTCTGGCTTCTGCTATCGCCAAACAAAACTGCAATTTTAAACTTCAATGGGAAGAGAAACGTTAAGTTGGCTCCAACCAAGATAATTTTACTGCATATATTTGCCTCTTTCCTTTCTTTTGGATGGGCCTTAACATGGAAACTTCACAAAATGGTGCGAGTGCCGTGAAAACTTGTTTCTTATGGTAGATTTAGATTTCCCCGGTAGAATGTGTTTCTACCTCTTCGAATCTAATCCGAAATGGATAATCTCATGAATAGAAAGAAGTATTTGTTTGCTTGCTTGATCTCTTAATCAACTTTCAAGAGACCATCCGTTTCTACGAACAAGAAATGTAACATAGCTGAGGTGCAAATTGAACTGATTTGTGGTTTATGGGTTTGTGGCCTCTTTGGTCTTTGTTCTTACTTCTTAGACATGTGAGATTCTTTGGTTCTTTTTCCCACAGTATGGCTTGTATACACTGTTTGATTGCTGAACCGTTCACCAGCATTCTATTGTGTACGCAATATGTCTCCTTGAGCAAGATGTCTTCTGGGCTCCTTAATTTCTCGAGCTTGAGCAGAATTTGTCTTCGTTGTGAGAACTGGGTTTTCAAGTCATCATTTCCCTATTGGTGAAAGATCGCTATGCTATTTAGAATTTATCATTATCAATGCATCGGTTTCCCGATTCCAGCTGTATGTCTTGTGATTATTGGTCTTTTCATATTAGTTTTATTTTGGTCTTTTCTGGGTTTAGCTAAGCTAAAATGCTGCCTCTTGATGAATGGGCTTGTTATTGATGCAGAGAGAGAGAGAGTGCGGAGGCTGTTAAGTACAGTTTCCGGTGGATGGAGATTTGAGGAAGCACAGTGTTGTGAAGATCACAAACCCCATTTTTCTCTACTGCATGGAGAGGCCTGCAGTCCCGGTAGGTCTGTATGATCCGGCAATGGGACCAATAAATGAGCAAACACCGTAAGTCTGTACATATGATGTACCCATCTGTATCTTCATGTCATTTCAACTTTTAGGACCTTTGAATAGCAGCTGCTGCAATAGAATTTCACACTATGTAATTAAGCTTGACAATGCTCCAAGAGGGTAGCACAATTATTTTGACAATGTGAAGATCACAAACCCCATTTTCCGCAATCTTCTACAGAGTACTTATTTATTTTGCTTACGTTTTAGGGCAAGCAGAAGTCAAGTAGTTTGACCTTATTTGGTTTTTATAATGTCACTAAGCCGCACCCACAAATGGTTTGCAGAATTCGCGGTCATCAAAACCCAGTTTACTGAAGCGATGTTTGTCCTGAATAAACTTCTAAAGCCAAAAACTAACGAGTGCAAGAACTGCAAGGTAAAAAAAAATCCGAAGAGCATCTCCAACCCAGACTTCAAAATTGGAAGCGTCAATTTTTTTTTTCTAGGGCTTACGCGACAAAATTTGACATCTTTAAAATGTCCACTCCAACCACCATGCCAAATTTACTAGTTTAGGAAGTTTTAACCGGTAAAGAAATCAAAGAAAAGTTGACGTGAGAGAGATATCAAATGACACCTAGACAATTGGCATCTTGGTTAGAACTGATTCAAATGCCGATTCATCCACTTGGCATGCCATTTCAAACTTGACGTCTGGCTTGGAGATGCTTAGACCAAGTTTGAGAGGAGGATTATCTCAGTTTTGATACTATGCTTGTTGCAATTCTTTTTAGTACTAGTTGCTTTGCCTTTGTTCTGCTTAATTGTTTTTCTTTGGTTTGTACCGGTTGAACTTTGTAGCTTGACCCTAAGTTCATCAATGCGATATTTTACCTTTTCTGAAAGAGAAAGATATGGAGTCACTAGCAAATATAGTCCAGTCACTTGAGTGCATGAAAACTACAGTATATCTCAAAATTTATATTTTGAGCATGAGTCTTAACTGATACCGATCTATCGAAACTAAGTTCTGATCGAAATGCTCACTTTGTACGCAACAACAAACATTACACGGGCATGAGCGCGAGACACAGTGCGTGCATGGATGTGATGCGGCATACATTGCCTAAGGTTTGTGATATTCTAGTATTTGCATTGAATCAGCTTATCATTTCTAGCCAGACTCGGTGCACTCTTTATACTTGTATGAGACATTCGAGTTTCCCTTTTCTTTTATACTACGACTGTACATTTTTTTGAATGTCAAGTGGCAGTGCTAACCTTAGTTTCTGACGTTTTGCATTTTCCAGAGATCTAGGAGATCTAAAAATTGCGAACGCGTTGGGGGAAAAAAACGTGTTGCACCCGATATCCAGTGCGTGTAGAGTTCACACTCTCGTGAGTGTGAGTGTGTAAATAGGCATGGTTGTAGCATTTTTGAATAGAAGGGGGTTAAAACAGTGGTGCATATGGGATTAATTTCTCAAAATTAATTGAGGTGTGCGTAAACAGACCCGGATATCTTAGTTACTGGGGAAAAAATAATCCTCACAGTTTTGGAGACTGACGATGGCTTCCTTCCTTTGGAGAATGGAAGGGACAAGCAATGAAGCCACTATCAAAGTTAGAAAGTACTATGCAAAATTGCAAACGCCAATGGACCACAATTTCACACTCAGTACAGAAATCAAAACACCAAACACTTGCATTAGATACGACAAACTGGCCCCAAGGTAGGTCCGGTTGGGATTGAGGGAGTGTGCTGTACAGCACGCTCCCGTAGCGTGCTGCGCGGCACGGATGCCCGTCCGTTCGGACGATCCAACGGTTCAAATTTCATCTCCACCCACGTTGCATCCGAGCCGTTCATTGCAAGATGAGATTTGAACCGTTGGATCGCCGAACGGACGGCATCCGTGCCGCGCAGCACGCTGTACAGCACACTCCCTCAATCCGTTCGGTTGGTTGGTGAATTTGTTTTTTCCACAATTGTCTTGGGTTAGATTCATGGGGTCAGACCGCAAGAAAAAAAAATTCTCATGAATCTCCCATTTCCAGCATGGATGGTTGACTTTAGCCGGATCAGAGAGGGAATTAGTAGAGGTGCGCATAAACTAGTCCGAACATCCGGTCGGAAAATATATATACATACGACAAACTGGTCAGCAAAGAAGTCTTGGTTAACAGGAGACAATGACATCTTCTTGAGTTGATCATTTCGTGCAAGCAAAAGACAAGTGAAATGGACATGACGAAATCCAATCCAAAGACAAAATAAAAAATCAAGTGGAAAGTCACTTTCACCACTTGATTATCGCCATGTGCGGATATCCCCTTATGAGTCAAAATTGATCACATAATCTACCTGTGGTTTTGAAAATGTGCAGATAGACTCCATGTCGTCGTATTTTCCATCCATATTAACGAACACAACATTAAAAAACCGTTATATCCCCATCACGTCTCTTGTTTCTTCTTCTTTTTTAAATCTAACCACACCATTCCGTATACCAAAAATTGAATCCAAACCGTTGATATTGTAAATTTTGACGAGTACTACGTCTATGCCAAAATTCAAGTCAATCAAAAAATGAAAAGCTCATGGTCAAATCGATTTTGTTATGAAATTAAAATTTCAAATTTGAATATATTAAAAATTAGATCACTGTGTTATTAATACCTGATCAAGATTATTTTTTACAGAGATACTCTATTATTTATTTAAAACATTATGAACGACTCAGATTACATTCTAGAGGTGTAAGATACACCTCCGTTAATATAGATGAAAAACATGACAGCGGCAGGAAGTTTATCCGCACACATGTAAGTTATGTGGTCAGTTTTGAACCATAAGGAGGGTATTCGCACATGACGATAATCACAAGGGTGAAAGTGGACTTTCCTCCCACCCTTAAGATTGAAAAGAGGGGTAACGTTTGGTAGTTTAGTTTAGTTTTGGTAGTGGATGGAGAGAAAAATATGATAATAATTGGAGAAAGATGTAATGATTAGAGATAGGGAGAGAAATGAAATTAATAATTGGAGATACAGGATAATAATTAAAAAAAGATATAGGGTAATAATTGAAAAATAAAACTAGAACTAAAATAAAATGGCACCCAAACACAGCGAAAAAAATTGTTTTTTCAAGCAATTTCGACTCGAATACAGAATCAGAAGCATGAGGATGATTCATAATAGTACCACATAACACAACTTGCATGTATTAAAAATAGACATGCAGTGGAAGCTCCAGATTTAGGCCGATTCGGGTTCTTTTCAAGTCCACCTCAACGAAAAACCATTCGATTTTGTAAAACTCGTCGAAACCTTCAACTAAGTTCCGATTAGGTGTTTTATTCTTCAACGTAGATGTCTTTCGAAATAAGATTGATTGACATTACACGATAATTTGAAAGGGGTAAATAACAGTGGTGGTAGAGACTTGTGACGGCTTCCTCAGGAAAGGGACTAGCAATGAATCCACTATCAAAGTAATAGTAGGACCCTTGACCCTCAGGCCTCAAATAAATCAATTGTCTTTCCAAGCGTTTTATTATAGACTCCCAGAGTCTATTCTAGCAAAGTTTCGTATCGTAACATGAACGAAATTGCACATACCCGAATACAGGTGTGTTCAAAGATCGTCTGTAGATCTCGTAATGTAAATGTAGAGTCCGAACGGATCCGACAATGTCTCCGGATCTGTAACCATTGGTCTAAATCCGTAACGTGCTTGTTTCATAATTCACACTATATGCAACTTGCATCCTTTTATTAAAGGGAAAAATTATGTTTCAAACAGTACTAGTTTTCTATTTCTCCATTTCTTACCGCTGACACGATCAAATAAACAAAAGCTAAAGGAAAGAAAATTATAAATGAGCATCCAAGATGAATCACATGGGCACGCATAAAATCAAGCTGCTAAGGCTAATTTGCTATGAGAACTTTGAAGCTCCAATTTAAATCAACCCAAATGCAGTTCGAATCACGTCAATCGATATGCAATTAGCGTAATTTTTGGCAGGGTACTGAACAATTTCGATCATCAAGATGGGTACGAGAAAAAGCCACCAGACTATATACCACATCTATAATTGTACTAAATTCTTGTGATTCTAGGCTTTATCATGGACAAAAATAAGTGGACCTTCAATTAAACTAGACCATGTTCCTTTCCATGGCAACTCTCTAACTCCACAACAGAGCAAAAAAAAAAACACACCAATGTGGACAAAACAAAACCAAGCCACCCCATTGTCGAGCTGGTGCCGAGCGGCATCCGGCCGTTCATCTCAGTACAAATGACTAGGATTGAATCTAAGCGCAAACCATCTATTGCAAAGATGAACGGCTCGATCGGCCGCTCAGCACTACATGGCAGGAGGGCCCCATCCTCAAAATATTCATCAGAAATGCAGAAAAAATTAACACCAAGATGAAACAGTAAGCAGTGGGACTTTGTTCCAGGCCAGGGACAGAAACCCAGGTTCCGACTGAACCAACGAAAACAACGGGCTGTAATCGTAATCCGACAGCAGTATATCCGCCTGGCTCCGCGCGTAATGGCTGACCGGAACCGACTCGAAGCCGGCGCTCTCCATCAAAACCTTCCACTGCTCCCTGTCCTCCGTGCGCTCCCTCTTCCTCCCGGCTCCCGGCCCGACCACCGCGGCGATGCGGCGGCCGAGGAGCAGCCTCTCCACCTGCTCCCTCTCCGGCGAGTCCCCGCTCAGGTTCGGCCCGATGGACTCGAAGACCGCCGCGTAGTAAACCAGCGCGTTCTTCACCCGGTTTGCGAATCCCACCCGGTTCAGACTCGCCTCGTACTCGCCCAGCGTCACGATCGTCGGGTTCAGCGACTTGGCCAACCCGAGGGCGGTCTCGACCCCGACCTCAGGTTCGTCAAGCAGGTTATAAAGTTGGAGCATGAAATTCACTGCTAAAACCTCATCCGGGTCGACCCGGAAATTCGACCCGTTGAGTTCCTGGATCGGTGTCAAAACCGGTTCGAACTCGAAGTTTAGACCCAGAAGCTTGGCGAAGTCGCTGAGGCGTTTTCCGGTGGCGTGTAAAGCCGCTGACGGAGATTTACCCAGGATTTTAGCCGGAATACCCGAGATCCGGATCAAGTCGGGTTTTCCTTCGGGCCGGGTCGCTAGGGCTTGGAGCAGGGCCGACCACTGAACGCCCTGAACGATGCCGAAATCGACGATGTGAATCCTTTTCGCCGTCTGGGTTGACTCGAGTATGGCTTGGTTCGCCGTCAAGTGGGCGAATTTGGAGTACGGGCAGGCGTCGTTCAACACTTTGTAACAGAGCGTGAGTTCCTCCTCCGACGTGGACGGAGCCGTCGCCGGTTCGGAGATTTTTCTGGGCATATTGAGAATCTCCTTTTTTTCTTCTTCGCCGGAGCTCTCCGCGTCTGATAATCTATGGTGGAGAGCTTCGGCGAAGTAATAAACGACTCGTTCATTCGGACCTCCGCGTCTGTTCACGGATTCTCTGAGCGTACCCAGAGATTTGGAAGCTTTTTCGGGGTCTGACTCGACGAGTTGTGCGCATTCGAGTAGAGCCGTGAACAGGGGCGTTGATGAGTGCTGTGAACTCGAGGAGGCGGCGGCGGGGACCACAACGTCGTTCTTCGGCTTTTGAGGGGAAGACGGAACCCACGGGATGGTGGACTCGGGAAAGATGACTCGGTTGAGATCGGACGGCGGCGGCGGGGGAGGAGGAGACGAAGCGATGCTGAGTCGACTCTGGCAAGCGGAGAATGGATCGGAGCTGTAGAGACTGAACTCGCTCGAATCGCCACCGATCAAGCTCTCCATCCACTCGTCCGAGTCGTACTCCCCGCCGGATCCGCCGCCGCCAACGACGTAATCGGAGAACCTAAAACCCACGGCGGCGGCGGAGTGGTGGTGGTGGTGATCCAAGGCGGGGAAGTGGAACCCGGAAACCGGGTCGGGGCCGTCCGCCGCTCCGTCGTGAAACGGGTCTGGCAGCCCGTAGGGCAGGGTGGCTGGGGCATTGGCGGTGGTCCACGGGCTGAGGCAGAACGGGCTGAGGCCCGTCACCGCCGCGGGTTGCTGGTGCTGTTGCTCGTGTTGCTGATGGTGGTGGTGGTGGTGCTGTTGCTCTTGCTGCTGCTTTTGTTTTATCACTTGCTGAGCGATGGCCATGAGGTTCCCGCTGTCGGTGCACATGTACGCCATTCTCCGGCCAAATCTCGCCGGTTAGGGTCCAATCACATCACCGGGGTCGATAGAGTGAGCGAGCTAAGCTCTCAGCTGATGTAGAGCGAGAGAGAGGGGGAGGAGAGAGAAGGGGGGAAGTTCGTGGAGTGGGAGAGGAGGATTTATTAAAGAAGGGAAAGCTCTCTCAGCCGCAGGAGGAGGAGAAGGAGGAGGAGGAGGAAGTATGATTAAAGTGTCAAGTGGGAAAGGAAATGAGCTAGAAGGGTCCCACCGTTCCAACGTACACTTGGACTGAGATTTTAGAAATACAAGTATCCTTTAGAAATAGAAAAAGTGGGGCAAAAATTGGTGTATAAACAGTACTTTTTGCCTTTACCATAACGGAAGAGAGTTTAATTTTGGATTTAATTTGTAATGCTGCCTTTTTGACTGCTAGCTTTAAAATGGGAATGAGAAGGAAATTGTCTTTTAACCCTACAATTCCTCTCATAATTCCTCACATGACTGTTTCACATACTTGTGTATGATAGTGAGTTAAACTCAGAGTTGTGCGCAAAGAAAATCGAATCTGAAACCTTAAGGGGCTGACATATCGCACGCGAGTTCAGTATTTATTTATGTGTGCTGATTATTATTACTCGCATCTTCTATCTATCTTTCTGCATCTATTATCCCAAAATCTTGGATTGAGCTCCCTTCTAATCTTCCTTCCTCTCCGGTTCAGGCTAGTTCGGGTCATTTGAGAGTCATCCTCAGGGCCCAAATTAATGATCGAAATCGTATACATTACAGAGCTCGCAGAGAATGTTGATCACTTTAAAAACCACGTTGATCGGATAACGTTTGATATTATTTTGATAAGTATTAAATTAAATTTGTTGAATCCAATTTTATATAACAAGAATTGAAATTTTTGGGTAAGCGTTTAGCCAAAATTGAGTTTGTCCCACTAACTAAAATAAGTACTTATTTTTTAAATTAAATATAATATATTGTGATATAATAACTTGTCTCGATTTTATTTACCTTGGCGAAACGGGTGAGTCGATTTTATTTACACAATCTCCAAATAAATCACGAAAATGTCCTAAAGAAAAACGAATAATGTACTCCTAATAATCAGGAGCCGTTCCACTAAGGTTCCTTTTTAAAAAGTACTTTTTTTTTTAATTTTCAAATTCAAATACAATGAAAATGAAAAATAATTTTTTAATTTTTTTTACACCATATAAAAGATCTCAATGAGATCTATCAAACAAAATTCATATTGATAGAAAAATTATTTACGTAAACACATGATTTTTGAGCTTGAAATTACCTTCCTTTTTTAAAAGTTACTTTTTTACGAAATCGGAACACTTCCTCAAATTAGAAACAACTGGGAAGGTGATTAAAAGTTAAAAAATTCATAAAGCTTAAAATGAGGTTAATTAAGTCAAAACGGGATTTGGAGGCACTCCGTTTTTCCTACTTTTGGGTAAAAAAATCCAGAGGGTAATGGGGCGTGAATGACGTGGCGCCGATACGGAAGTGGGACCCCAGTGCACACCTCGAAATGGAAGCTCCGAGTCATTACGTCCACGTGTACCACCTTCCCCCCTCCCGCTATGTTCGGGCCAAACAGTACTTCACCCGAGGATGGGAGGGAGTGGGGGGCCCACTTCTGGACTTTTTATTGCGAGAGGTGCTTTCCCCACACCCGAATTTCCACTATTACCCCCACACACCCCCTCCCTTCTTTCTTTCCCGGATTGGTTTTTTTTTTTTTTTTCTCTTTATTTCCTTTTCTTTATTTTCAGTTTAATTTTTTTTTCTCTTTATTTCCTTTTCTTTCTTTCACTTTATTTCTTTTTCTTTTTTTCCGGTTTGAATTTTTTTTCTCTTTGTTTCCTTTTCTTTCCAGTTAGAATCTTTTTTTTTTCTTTTTTTAATTTTCAATTATTTTCTTTATTCGTTTCTTTTCCCATTTACCTCCCCTTTTTTTTTCGTTAACTCAAATTCTATTTTCAATTAAAATTGAATTTATACTTAATAAATTTATATTATTTCAATTAGTTAATTAATTTGTCTTAACAATGAAATAATAAAAATAACTTCTAATGAACAATAATAAATTTAAACAAAGTTTCATTTCATTATAATTGAATATATATTGTCAAAACAATACATAAAAACTTGCATGGTCCTGCCACCATATTGGGATGGATGGTACAGGGTAATGAGGTTGTAAGAAAACTTGCACGAAGTGATTATCAACACGGGCAATAGCAATTAATAGGAAAGACTACTTGTTAGACAATTAATAGGTTCAAGTCTAATTCTAGACTTTGTAAATTAATTGAGAGAAAAAAAAAAGTGTTTCAATTGATCATGTTTATCCTGACTGTTTTTTTTCCTTTTTTTTCCCTATATACATATTAAAAAATATAGTTAAAAAAATAAGTGTTTCAATTTTCAATCCGTTTGAATCAATGCAAAGATGTTATTTTTCTGATCATTTCATCCTAAATGGTCGTAATAAATTTTTTGATCCAAAGCCTTTCAATGAACACCCTAAGAGAGCCCTGAAATTAAATAATGAGCCTTAGGGTATTCGTTGAAAGACCTAAGAGCAAAAAAATCATTATGACCATTTAGAATAAAATGATTAAAAAAATACGATTTTCGCTCCGGTTCAACTGAATTGAAAATTGGTACACTTAATTCTTGAATTATATTTTTTAATATAGAAAGGGTGTATTTATATAAATTAAATAAATAAAATATAAGTAATTAAATAAAGAAAGAAATTAAAATGTGGGTAGGGGGAGCGGGCCCAGTGCCTAAAACGCCAACGTTTGATTTTTAAAAAAAATCATTATCATCAATTTGCAATCCTATGGAGCAGAAACGTGATTATGAGAGTTTTAGAGACAAAATTTGACTATGTCTCTTTAAAATATTATGATCAGAATAATAAGATCTTTACACCCGTTCAAACGGATTAAAAATTGAAGTAATTAATGGAGTATATAAACGTTACCGAAGGAGAATGTGGCTACTGAACGAAGTGACTTCTTACGGTAAGTTTAAAAGAGAAAAGAAAAGACTTTCTTTTTCTCTCGAAACTAAAGAGGTTGGAAAATTGGAAAAACTATCAATGTGTTTGGTTGGGAGTTTAGTTTAGTTTTGGTAGTAGGTGGAGAGAGAAATAGAGTAATGATTGAAAATAGGGGTAATGATTGGAGAGAGATAGAGAGAGAAATGAAATTAATAATTGAAAATATAGGGTAATGATTGGAGAAATATATAGAGTAATGATTGGAAACAAAACTAAAACTAAAACTAAGTTAAGAACCGAACAAAGCCACCGGAAACGCTACAATCAAAATTTAATTATGACCATTTAGAATAAAATGATCAGAAAACTAAAGGCCTTGTTCGTTTAACACATTTGGTTATTTTTGTTTTGGTAGTGGGTGGAGAGAGAAATAGGGTAATGATTGGAGAGAGGGGTAATAAGTGGAAAGAGATAGAGAGATAAATAAAATTAATAATTGGAGAAATAGGATAATGATTAGAGAAAGATATAGGGTAATGATTGAAAAATAAAGTTAAAACAAAGTAAATATGCTAAACGAACAAGGCCAAAATCTTTCCACCCCTTCAAACGAATTGAATTTTGGAACACTTAATTTTTCAACCTCTTTATACATTTAAACTACCACAAAAATATATAATTTTTTCATTTTTCATTATTTCACCATCATTATTAGGTTGATTTGATAGGTTTCGTTGAGTAGATTTCAAAAATATAAAATTTATTTTAAAAAAATACGTCTAAAAAAGTTATTATCATTTAAAATTTTGTAACAAAAAAAATAAAATGAGAGAGAGAGAAGGAGGGGCTGGGGGTAATGCGGGAAAAGTGGGTGGGGCCGGAGGGGGGTGTGTCAGGGGAGGGGGATTAGCAATTTACTTTATTGCGATTTGCGACACATCGGTATACGGCGCGTCGATGTCGCCGCTCGCCGTGACGTCATGCTCTGTGATCTTTTCGGAAGAAGCGACGCGTAGTAATAATTCAGTGGCTCTGGCCCTTCCCTGTTCCAAGTAACGAGCGAGTGATGAGGGACAGATAAATGGAAATGATTTTTGCCATTCTTTTTTTTTTTAATGCAAACCTTTGTAATTTTTGTTGCATTAAAAATATACTTGCAGGAAAATGACGTTAATAGAAAAAAAAGTGACAAAATCAGCAACCTAGATGAAATAATTTATTGGGACCCTGCACAAAGATTTTAAGATCACTAAGGCCACCCACTTTGTTTAAGGATTTTGGCTTTTAGAAATTATTACCCTATTTTCATCCAATCATTACTCTCATTATTCTCTTTATCTTTTTTTAAATTATTATCTATATTTTTAATCATTACTTTATTTTTTTCTACACTTATCATACTTATAAATCCAAATCCAAAATCTCAAAACAAACGGAGTCTAAGGTTTTTTATTTTTTAAGTACTCATTTTTCTCTTACAAGACAAGTCATTTTCTCTCAATATACATCAGGCAAATCGGGATTCCATTACAAATTATCAAAATCATTCAATTTGTTTGAAACAAGTTTGTTTTCTTAAAAAAATAAACTCATTTGTTAGCGATAAAAGGTTTGATCGGCTTTTATTCCTAATTTTGCAGGGACAAAATTGAGTGATTGACAAAGTTCTTACCAATATTCAATGAACCGATTTTTAAAAGAAAATTTTAAAATATTATTTCAAAAAAATTAAAAAATTATAATCATTAATGTGAGACTCCAAAATAAATCATTTGTCCTATTTATCTACAAAACGGACAAGATTTCTGTGGACTTGTTCGTTCAGAACGAGAGTCACATGCACGCACGAGGTAAAAAAAAAGGTTTAAAAAGAGTGTTCAAGATTTCACTGGGAGGTGAAAACAATAGTGTGTATTGGGAAAAAAAAAATTCAATGCCGAGCGGGTATCACGTGGTGTCCACTCGGACATCCGAGCCATCTATTGAGAAAAAATTGAGAGAGAAAGTGTTGGGGTTGAGAGGAGAGAGAGTTTTAATTCGAACTGTCCAAAAATGTATTGAACGGCTGAGATGCGCTAAGCGGATACCAAATAAGATATACCCGAGTGGGACATGTCTAGCTAGTAGTAATTGTTGAAAGGACTCTTTTTTTAGGAGCATATTACTTGGTGCCCAAACAGGAGAGGAGGGCAGGTGAGATACTAACGTTCGCGGAGACTATTGCTGCGTTACACCACACCATTTACATGTGTAGATGATTCCACCGGACTTACGTCGGTCAAAGCTAAGTACTTATGTCTGAGCAAAGTTTGGAGTTTTTTTTTGGGTATTACAACTCAGACTATAATCTCTATGGTCTCTTTTGTAATTTTTTCACTCGCTTATGCGGGAGGGTGAAGTTGTCTCAAGAGTTATTGAATATGAGATTTTAAGAGGGAACAAACTCCTAAATCTCAGACTAAGAATACTTGGTGATCAGCCCATTGGACTTCTCAGTAGCTTATGTTTTGTTTTTAATCATAATAAGAGACTATTAAGAACTCAAGCATGATTAGTAGTATTATTCAACTAAGGCTCCATTCCGCTAAGGGAAATAAGTATTTATTTTTTAAGTTAAAAGTGATGTATTGCGAAAGAATGATTTATCTCGTTAAACAAAAAATAAGTACTTAAAAAATAAAAAATTTATAGCACAGGGCCTAAATCCGACTTTCAACCATTGAACCAACCTGGAATAAGAGAGGGACCCTGCACAAAGATTTAAAGATCAATAAGGCCCTTGCGCAAAGATTTTAAGATCACTAAGGCCCCATTTCACTAAGTCCCCGTTTCACTAAGACCCCGTTTGTTTATGGATTTTGGATTTTAAAAATTATTACCCTATTTTCATCAAATCATTATCCTCATTTTTGTCTCTATCTTTCTTTAATCATTATTCCTATTTTCAATTATTACTCTATTTCTTTCTACACTCATTACCTATAAATTCAAAATCCCAAAATGAACGGGGTCTAAGGTTTTTTATTTTTTAAGTACTCATTTTTCTCTTACAAGACAAGTCATTTTCTCTCAATATACATCAGGCAAATCGAGATTCCATTACAAATTATCAAAATCGTTCAATTTGTTTGAAACAAGTTTGTTTAAAAAAAAAAAAAACCTCACTTGTTAGCGACAAAAGTTTGATCGGCTTTATCCCTAAATTTACAGGGACATAATTGAGTGAATTGACCAAGTTCTTATCGATATTCAATGAGCTGATTTTTAAAAGAAATTTTTAAAATATTATTTCAAGAAAATTAAAAAACTATAATCAATAGTGTGAGACTCCGAAATGGATCTCAGACAACCTAGTAGTTACCAAATGGTGTATCATAGTTGGGCTCCACAATAACTAAAGCCATAAAAATATCCAAATCTTCAACATTTACCCATGGAGTAACTTTTTCAAAAAAATAACCTTATTTTGAAATAGCAGGTGTAAATAGGGAATTTTATTCATGAAAAAAGGTTAATGCACAAAATAAAATTGTGGCATAAATTCTAAAGGTAATCTTCGACAAAGAGAAATGCTAAGTGCAAAGAAAATGAGTAAGAAAATACTCTTAAAGCGTACATGACGGCGCGCAATTTTTTAATTAAATGGCACTCGTGGCGTGCATTAAGTGAGCTTTATTTTAGTCTAATTAATTATTATCATCATTCCCAAAAAAAAATTGTCCTATCTACACTACAAAACGGATAAGATTTTGTGGACTTGTTCGTTCAGAAACGAGAGTCACATGCATGCACGAGGTTTTAAAAAAAATAATAATAATAAAAGGTTTAAAAAGAGTGTTCAAGATTTCACTGGGAGGTGAAAACAATAGTGTGTGTATTGGACTGGACATGTCTAGCTGGTAGTAATTGAAGGGACTCTGTTTTTTTTTTTTTTTGGAGCATTAATTTACACTAAATCTAGGTACACTACATCCAACCACTACACCATCCACTACATGTTTTGTAGGGCTCACTCCGGGTCCTAAAAAAATACAGAAAAATGTTCATAAATTTTAAAATAATATATTATGGGGCCCTGTAAAAAATCAGCAGTTTTGATTCGTAGGGGTGAAACAGTGCAGTTGAGCAGTTTCGCACCTATAAATTAAGAAATAATACTTACCGATATCCGTTGGAGCTGATTTTTTACAGGGCCACATAAAATATTATTCTAAAATTTATGGATATTTTTCTGTATTTTTTTGGGATCCGGGGTGAGCCCCACAAAAAATATAGTAGATGATGTAGTGGATGGATGGTAGTGTATGTAACATCTCTCATTAATTTACTTGGTGCCTAAACAGGAGAGAAGAGGAGGCCAGGTGTGATACTCTCTGTAACTTCCGCGGACACTATTGCTCCTTTACTCCACACCATTACATGTGTAGATGATTCCACCCGACGTAATTTAAGCACTTATGTCGGGCAAAGTTAGGGAGTGTTTTTTTTTTTTGGGGTCATAATAATACAACTCAGACTATAATCTCTAACAGTCTCTTCTGTAATTTTTTCACGCGCTTATGCGGGAGGGTGAAGTTGTTCCAAGAGTTGTTGAATGTGAGATTTTAAGAGAGAGCGGACTCCTGAATCTCGGACTAAGAATACTTGGTGATCAGCCCATTGGAATTCTCGGTAGCATATGTTTTTAATCATAATAATAAGAGACTATTAAGAACTCAAGCATGATTAGTATTCAACCAAGATCCCGTTCCGCTAAGAAAAATAATAACTTTTTTTTTATAATTAAAAATGATGTATTGCGAGAGAATGATCTGTCTCGTAAATCAAAAAATAAGTATTTAAAGAATAAGAAACTTAGTAGCACGGGGCCAAAAATCCGACTTAAAACCATTGAACCAACCCGACATAGGAGAGGGACTCCGCCGCGCTTTATTCAACGAAGTCCAAAGTTTTATTTTTAACCACTATAAATTAACCAACTTGGCGTAAGAGAGGAGAAGTTTTTCGATGCTGGGCGGGTACCACATACGTGGTATTCCATTAGCGATCTCAATTGTCTTAACGTGTTTTGAACGGCCCAAATTTTATAGAGAGAGAGAGAGAGAGAGAGTAAATCTGGGTCGTCCACGTTTTGGAGATAATCGACTGGTACTGCCACGTGGTACTCGCTCAGCACCCAAAAATTTATCGCAAGAGAGGGAGTAACTGGGACCGTTCTTTATGGACGGCCAGTGGGGCCACGGGGTTGGACCAAATGCCGTGGACTGAACGGAAAAAGGCGATCGAGGAAAGAGTGGTGATGGTGGTGGTGGACCAAAATGGGCCGAAATGCCACAACGGCAAAAAAACTCAGAGGCAACGTGTGGGGATCGATGATGATATTTTTTTTATTTCCTTTCTTTCAACGGGGGCAGATCGATCTAACCCCACAGTCCACTCAAGGGCTCGCAAAGAGGATCGTGATTGATAATAGTAGTGCATTTGAGTGGTTTTTTTTCTTCTTTTTACTACTCTATCTTGGAAGGAAGAATTTTTCAGTGCCGGATTGGTACCACGTGGTGTCAGCTCGGTACATCTGGGCATTTCTTGACGAGTTTGGACGGCTTGAAATTGGAGAAAGAAAAAAAAAAAAAAGAGTGGATTTCAATTTGATCACCGTTTAAAAACGTATTAGACGATACAAATGTGATGAGCAAACACCGTATGGGATATATCCATCCGGGACCGAAAAATTTCTCATCTGGGAAGAGATGGTTTTCTTGGTCGATAATGATATTTTTGAAGAAGAGAGATAGTGATGGGTAGGGCTGTAAGTGAGCCGAGCTACTCGCGAGCTCGGCTCGGCTCGACTCGCTAAGGCTCGTTTAGTAAACGAGCCGAGCTCGAGCTCGAGTATCCGGCTCGTTTACTAAACGAGCCGAGCTCGGCTCGGCTCGTTAGACAAACTCGGCTCGTTAAGGGCTCGGCTCGTTAAGGCTCGAGCTCGAGTTTTGGGCTCGTTAAGTTAACGAGCCGAGCTCGAGCTCGCCGAAACTCGGCTCGGCTCGGCTCGTTTACACCCCTAGTGATGGGTGAAATCGACGTGACTCCAAGCAAATAGTGTGGTAAAGACACTGGTGACTGGACCCTGTGTCGTCTTCCATGCTGTAAGAAAATTGGAATAGCAATGTCAGTACATGCATGTGGGCGATTGGGCGGATTGGGAGATGGTGTTGTACACGTTCTGGCCATTGATCTCGGTAATTAATGGTTTGGATCAGCAAACGTTAGGTCGGTCGAGATTACGTACAGAATTATGCGACCCGGATTGTTGATTGCCAAAATCAATGACCCGAACATGCCAAGCACGGTGCGCATGGCACCATCCCCACGTGGGCTTGTGAGGGCTTCTGAAGTCTAATTCGATTTAATTTATGAAGAGTACGAAATTGTGTTGAGGTACTACATATATAGTAAGGGGTTGTTTGGCTAAATAAGTCATTCGATTTATTTTTTTGTCTTTATTGCATTTTTTTATTTTTCGTCAATTTTTTAGAGATTATTTCTTCGTCGTGACGAGAGGAATCTAAAAAGTAAAAAATTACGACCAAAATCTAATTTCTTTTAAATAAAGATAAAATAAGCTAATTTTTTCGTCTTTATTCAAAAAATTGAATTTCGATCATAATTTTTTACTTTTAGATTCCTCTTGTTATGAATAAGCAATAATCTCCAAAAAAAATTAACAAAAAACTAACAAATAAAAAAAAAATTTAAATAAGGACAAAAAAAATAAGCCAAATGATTTATTTAGCCGAACTACATCTAAAAATTCTAGGACATATACTAGACGCACAAACCAATGTAACTTCTTTTTTTTATTCGATACACAGTCGAATTGGTGTGAGCCGTGGAGATATATCTTCATCAACCTGTTGAGAAAATACCTAAAATATGTGTTAGATTTGTAATTAATTCGGGTTGAAATACCGGTTGATATGTATTTTAATTTTAAATATACGTTTTTTGCGATTTCAAATGATTTTTTCACCATCTCTCCTAAAATCAATTAGTGTTAGAGAGGATTTCAATTAAATCTTTTATGACACTCGATATCGCACCCGCAAGTGTATTCAAGTATACACCGTATATAAGTCTAGATTTAATACAAGTAATCACTTTCTTCTGTAACTCATTACAATATAGTAGTAAAATACTCTTTGTCCTGATCAAAATAATAATGGGATGATGATTTTCTCGCGGCTTATATTTTTGTATTCTGTGTTCTGTTTTAATTGTGTTTTTTCAGGACGATTCAAGGGGCATCCAAAAAAACACCTCAAATTTCAATCTCATAGTTCTCGATCAAATTTTTATGATCCAAACCGTTAAATGTGTGCAGAATGTGATTTTAAGAAATACAATGACTGTTAGCAAAAAATATGACTAGAAAGTGCTCATTTTGAGTAGTTTTTAATTGAACTTTTCATTAAATTTAAGCTAAAAATTGCTTAGATCAAGCCTTTTTCGGTCATTTTTTTGGCTAATTTATCATGATTGCCCTTAAAATCACATTCTGATCACATTGAGCGGCTCGGATCATCAAAATTTTATCAAGAGCTATGAGGTGTTTTTTTAGGTGTTTAATTAATTGTTTCCAAAACCGCATCGGTGTTTTTTTAGGGTTTTAGTTTTGTCTTTTTCCCAATATCTCTGGGATGATGCTTCCTCGAAAAACACTAGTAGCTGTTGAACATCTTGCGAGCTTGAAATGACACGTTAATTATTTATTTATTGGTCAAACAAATGTCGAGTTAATTAGCTTTCGTTCTTATTAGAAAGGAAAAAAAACAAGGGCTAAGCAAACACTGATCTTTTTACACTCTGCTTGCCTATTCACCTAGAAAAAATACTTCTTCCGTCCCTAAATAAGTGTCCAGTTGCATTTTTTTTTATATTATTTTTAAATTAATTATATTTTTTTTTAAAAAATTATATTACATATAAAAAATGAAATTTTTTTAAAAATGTAAATGATTTTTTAAAATATCTAAAATCGTAACATGGACATTTATTGAGGGACATAGAGAGTAGTTCGAGTGCCGAGGCTCAAAATCCTACTACTGGCATCAATTTTTGTGTTGGCACGGCCCAATACTTGTATCCAGGCCCAATAAAAAGCTACATGGGCTTCGTTGTTCAAAGAGCGACGTACTCTCCAAAAAGAAAGGGAAAATGACGGGCAATGACGTGTTTTGATAATTAATACACTCTAAAGATATTTTCGGTATTAATAAATATTCTTTAGCATGTTCTTGGCGGGTATTAATTATCAAAATACGTCTTGAGCCGTCATTTTTCCCTAAATGAATGAATCAGATTCACTTTGATGTTTGGGTCTTAACTCCTAGTATTAATTTCACTTATCTGGATGTTTTCGGAAAAACTTTTGTCACAATTCATTTTTTGTTGTTCCGATTTGATTACCGAATTCTATAGAAACCTGGTACAGTCCAGGCAAGGGAAGACAGAAAATTGCCAATGACGACAGTTAACAATCCAGAATTGTTTCCTGGAAGACCAAAACAGGAAGAGTTTCTTTGGAGGGTTTCAACTTTCATGGTCCTGCCGTCTTGGTTTCTATCTTTTATGTTCTATATATATATATGGTTTCTCCAGAAAAAACCCAAAAAAAAAAAAACCCTTTAGACCTCATTTGTTTTGGAATTTTGGATTTATAGGTAATAAGTGTACTAAGAAATAAAATAATGATCGAAAATAGGGAATAATGACTAGAGAAAGGGAAAAAAAATAGATTAATAATTGAAGAGAGATAAGATAATGATTAAAATTCAAAATCTAAAACCATTAAATGAACCGGGTCTTGGAGCATCCCCATTGTAATAAGCAAATGGGTGTTGATAAGCAAATTTAACAACAATGCTCAAAAAATACCCTACGTTGTAATAAGGATTACAAGTCTTTTAGCAAATAACTAAATTCTGCTCATTCCATAATCAAACTTAACAACTTTTACCAATAACCAAACTCGACAAGTAAACTCAAAAACTCAATACATCCACGGTGGAATCGTCTCATCAAGAAGAATAATTTGGTGTAGTCGGGCGCGTGATTGAAATTTTTTTGCGATTGGGCAAATGTGCATTGTGTATTAGGCTCCGTTCCAGAAACCTTCTTAAAAAATAAGCAGCTTATTTCACATTTTCAAACTAAAAAATAATGTAAATGAAAATTAATTTTTAAATTTTTCTTGCACCGTATTAAAGATCTTGATGAGATCTATCAAACTAGATCCATATTGGTAGAAAAATTATTCGTGTAAACACATTATTTTTGAGCTTGAAATTGCCTTTTTAAAAAATAAGGACTTATTTAAGGTTCCGGAACGGAACCTTAGAGCATCTCCAATCCAATACTCTATTTGAGAATATCAAAATACTCTATTTTTTTTCATAAAGTGATTTTAGAGGAAATCACTATTCTTATTTATTTCAACCACAAACCCTCTATTTTTCCCTCTAAAATAGAGGAGACTTGAGAGAATGGGTTGGAGGAGTTCCATACTCTCAAATGGAGGAATTGAGGATTAGTTGGAGATGCTCTAAGGATACAAATACCATTTTAAAAGGTGAATAGTGTTATAGAGGGGATCCCCATATTTTCTCCCATCCTCTAAATATGGAGGATCAAAATTCCATCCTCTCAAATAGAGGAGGCTTGAGAGAATGAGTTGGAGGAGTTTCATACTCTCAAATGAAGGAATAGAGCATGAGTTGAAGATACTTTTAGGGGGTTTTTTTTTATGAGGGATACAAAAATAACTATATATGAAGGTAAAAGTTGTTAAGTTTAGGCAATCTAATCTCTTGAATCCGACTTGAAGTAAATTCCCGCAAACATGCCTATCCGCACCTGAACCAAAATCGTAAGCTCATAAAGGGCAATCATATGTTAACGTGACACATTTTGATTATTACAATAGTATTATTACAATTGCGGATACTGTTACCGACCCTACCACCGGCACATCAACAAGCCTACGCACGTTCGAAAATCCCAACCAATCACAAGCCGACACGTCATCCCATACGTATGCAAAACCGTATACAATGACCCTGGTTTCTGTGTTTGCGTGAAACCACTCTCCTCTCTCTCTCTCTCCTCGACATCGAGATTCCTGCTCGTGCTCCCAAACACACACACTCTCTCTATCTCTCTAATTCATCTTTCTCGACCTCGGATTTTTACCCATGAGATCTGCTCCTCTCTCTTCGGTTGATTTCAACCTTTTCTGATCTGGAAAAATGGTAACTCTCTCTTTTCTCATCCTCCTCCAGTGGTAACTCTAACTCACTCTTTCCTGTTTGTTTGTACTTTCATTTCGTAAGCCATATTTGAAGGGAAAAAGAAAACCTCTATTATCTCATTTCTGTACTTTTTCTTGCTTCCCTGTCCATTTTCTCATCTGTAAACTTTCCATTTTTCAATCTTTGCAAGATGGGGTTTCTAGGGTTTTAGCTAATTTTTTAAATTTAGGTTTTCAAAGCTTGATTTTTTTTTTAATTTAGGGTTTTAGTAGTAGTTATTTATCTTGTACTATTTGAAGTGTAATCTCTACTTGTCCCAGGAAGCAGTAATCCGTACTGTTGCAGGCAATTTTTCTGTTGTTAGGTTTGTTTTGTGGTTTTTGTGAATTGGGTCTTGTGTTTTTGTGTGTGGAGTTTTTATAATTGGAAGTGTGTGTGTGTGTCAACTATAGAATGGAACAACAAGGTGGTTTGGGTTCAGAATCTGTTGCTTCTGGGTCTGTTGACAAGTCTAGGGTTTTGAACATAAGGCCCTTGCGATGTCTCGTTCCGATATTCCCATCGCCACCTGGCATGTCCTCGATTTCGTCACCCCAGGCTTCCCCCTTTGTGTGTGTCCCTCCAACCGGTCCTTTCCCACCCGGTGTTTCTCCATTCTTTCCTTTCCTCATTCCGAACGAATCTCAACAGAACCCTCAAGCAGGAGGGTTTAACAGCACGATTCAATCACCCGTGCCCATAACTTCATATAGAACACCAACTTCAAATGGAAATGCAGGTTCGTCTAGAAGGGGTTCAAAAAACCGTAAAGCTGGTATTCATTCGCAACCTAATGATGATGGCTATGGTGACTCCCAGAATCAGGGTGACCAATATCTGAGCGGATTCAGTATGCATGTTGCTTCTGCAGAAGATACCGGTAAAGTGGGCAGGAAAAGGGGGAATTCGCAGAGAAAGACAAGGAGCGGCCGAGAGATCAACACGACCACTTCTGATATTGACCTCGATGCATTAGCCAATGATTTCCTACAGTCGTTTGATCTTACGCGGTTCGATACAATTAGGCGATCCGATGGTGATAGGGAGTCAGTAAGATATGTACTCATGATATATACTTTGCTCCGGAGAAGGTTTACTCAAGCTGAAGACTCCAAGGAATCTACTCCTGGGGTTACGAGACGCCCAGACTTAAGGGCGGGTGCACTTTTGATGAGTAAAGGGATTCGAACGAACATGACAAAGAGGGTTGGAGCAGTCCCAGGGATAGAAGTTGGAGATATTTTCTTTTTCAGGATGGAAATTTGTCTGGTGGGTTTGCATGCACAGTCCATGGCCGGGATTGATTACATGAGTCTCAAGGTTGGTCTAGATGAGGAGCCTGTTGCTGTTAGCATAGTTTCATCTGGGTCATATGAGGATAACGATGAGGATGGGGATGTCTTAATTTATAGTGGCCAAGGTGGGGTTCTCAGGAAAGATAACGTCATGATGGATCAGAAACTCGAAAGAGGTAATCTTGCTTTGGAGAAGAGTTTGCATCGGGGTAACGATGTTAGAGTTATTCGGGGCATGAGGGATGAAACAAATGCAACTGGGAAGATATATGTGTATGATGGACTTTACAATATCCAGGAGTCATGGGTGGAGAAAGGGAAGTCAGGTTGCAATGTTTTTAAGTATAAATTGGTTAGAGCTGCCGGACAGCCAGAAGCTTTTACCTTGTGGAAATCAGTTCGTAATTGGAAGGAAGGTATTTCTTCGAGGGTGGGGGTTATCCTACCTGATCTTACTTCAGGGGCTGAGAGTTTACCAGTTTCTCTTGTAAACGATGTAGATCATGAAAAGGGCCCTGCTTATTTCACATATTTTCCCACTCTCAAGTACCCTAAACCGGTCAGTTCACAGCAACCTTCTCTTAGCTGCCTTTGCCGTGGTGGATGTCAACCTGGTGACCTCAACTGTTCTTGCATTCAGAAAAATGGAGGGGCTCTCGCATATACTTCACTGGGGGTTCTTCTGAGTTTTAAATCCTTAGTACGTGAGTGTGGTCCTTCCTGCTTATGCCCGCCCAACTGCAGGAACCGTATATCGCAGGCAGGTTTGAAAATCCGCCTTGAGGTGTTTAGGACAAAGGATAGAGGTTGGGGATTAAGGTCTTGGGATCCTATCCGTGCAGGTTGTTTTATCTGTGAGTATGCAGGAGAAGTCATCGCCAAATCCATGGATGGGGAAATTGGGATTGACAATGACGATAGCTATATCTTTGATTCAACTCGCATTTGTGAACCGCGAGAGGTTATGCCTGGAAATTCTGCCGGTTCTCCTAAACTCCCGTTTCCCCTTGTTATTAGTGCAAAAAATGGTGGCAATGTAGCTCGATTTATGAACCATAGTTGTACTCCAAATGTCTATTGGCAGCCTGTTGTGCGAGAGGGATCTTATCTACATATTGCATTTTTCGCAATCAACCACATTCCTCCTATGAAAGAGCTGACGTATGACTATGGGACAATTCACCCTGGAAAAGCAGAGCCGAGGAGGAAGAAATGCCTGTGTGGATCGTTGAGGTGCAGAGGTCACTTTTATTAACAGGTCGTCATACTGAAGGTTAGACATCATCTTGTATATCTCAAGATTTCTTTATTTATCATGTCTTTCTTTGGTGAAGGATTTAGATGTCACAAATTGAACTGAACTGTGCATAGTGTAGTAGTTGTAATTGAGAATTTGAGGCAGAGCAAGTGTTCAGAAATTGTGTTTTGAACCTTGTCAAAGATGGAGCTCTAATGGGAGGTCAACTAGGCATAAGAATCAAACTTTGCTAGACACTTAATGTGACCAGAACTTATTCAAGTTATATACGTCTTACTGTTCTGAGCTGATTTACGCCTGCCATACCAAACTGTGCCATTTTCTTTTCTTTTCTTTTTCAGTCCGAAGAATAAGCTTTAGTTGGTAATTTAATTTCGAAAGGATTAGTGTGAATCTTTTCTACACAGTTGATTTTTGCGGAGGAATGCTAAGCATGATCGTAGACGCATATCTTTTCAAATGCCCTGAAGCCCGTGTTGGTAAAGTCCCAAGCAGGGAGGACATTGTCAAGATATATGACATTTCGTCTGTAAATTGTCTTTTTCAAGTTAATTATATATGGGTTTAGCATGCTTTTGCATGATGGCACAAGGTTGTGTGATTTGGCTGTGATATATAATTTGGTTGTGAATTTAGAAGCCATGGGTAGCACTGTCCTTTGTAAAAGGCGGAACGAATCTGGTTAATCATTAGATATCTTCTTTCCTTAAATAGTGGAACTCTTATGCGGGGGCAAGCCCTTCATTTAACTGCTTGAATTGGCATGAAGAAATTGCTTTCTTGTTATTGTCATGTGCTTTTATGCTTATCAAAAAAAAAAAAATTGTCATGTGCTTTTATGGTTTATTTCCACCAAACAAGGTTACGTTTTTATGACGTTGTTTAAGCTTATTGCCTAAAATTATACGCAATGTGACAAGGGTGATGGTGTGGTACATGTGCAACCCGTATGGGTTCCATGACCAACTCTGGTACTATTATCCTTCATAAGTTCCAAAAAAATAGAAGATGTTCTTATGCGGTCTTAATAGTGAGGGAATTTTCTTCAACGCCAAATACCCGCCTGGAGGGGAGGCTACATAAAAACCTTTCTTTTTACTGTTTCATAAAACAGAATCCGGAGAGAGCACGGAGTTTATAAAAAACAAAAAATCCTGTATGACATTGAGCACAATAATTTCTGAAAGCCCACCACTTGACTTCAAATTTCAAAACGGATAGTGGTACGTCAATGGTCAACTTTTGAGCGACATGAGATCTTGACCATTGGTTTTGCTGAAATCAAGCACTGATCTTCGTTAAATATCTCACCATTTAGGCGGTACAGGTGTGGGTCTTTCAAGACATGACTGGAAAACAATCCCCACAGGCCATGGTTCTCCAATAGCGTGTGTTGGGACACAATTATCTGTTGTCTACTTGTCTCTCTCCACTTCCCAAACAAAGATCTTAGAGCCCATTTGGCAGGCGGAGAAGGGAGAGGGATCAAGGCTTGGGAAATAAGCTAATCAGGGTCCAATAATTATACCAAAAGGGTAGCAAAAATTTCTAGTGACAAACAAACGTATGCATGAAAGACCCAAAAAAATTCACTTTCTGATATTGCTTCATAACATTTGATTAGCCTATTGTTTATGCTAGATCCGTAATTCACTTCAGCTTGTATGATTACTGTGAATGCATACTGAATATCATTTTTTTCTCTCTTCAGTTTGATCTGTTGTTAGTGGCAAGAAAGAGCTTCCGGGCAGAATGGTTGCCTTCAGTTCTTACCGCATTCTCTCAAGCTGCATGGCGCTACAGGTATGGTAGGACACCGAATTCCGTGTTTATTGTAGCATATGGTCTCAGAAAACTTATGTTTTGGCTTTTGGCTGGTTTGTCAATGTAATATCGATTCGGATCCTGTTAGTTCATTAGACTCCCTTCTTATCTCCTTTGATCATTTGACTGTTTCAATCTAGTTGAGAAATCCTTTTAACTTATCTGCTGTTTATAACTCTATTTCTGATTGCGTTACTCTTAAGGTGAAGCAAAAGCCTGAGAGTTCTATTGTTCTTTCATAAGGTGCGAATTTATGTTTGATTGATTAATGGGAGAGGGTTCTCTTTGGAGTGGACAGTCCCACCATGAGTCCCCTTATGATGATCCGTATCGGAACATGATTCCCTCAATAGAGCTTAATGGGAAAAAGCGGATTCATGTCGCCAATCCCTATTGACTGGGACTTGACGCTCCGTTTGGTTTTGTTTGTAGATTATCTGTGAGGAATTCAGCTTGATACAATCACCATTAGTTTGTAGAATAAGCATAAAAATCATACCTTTCCAATTTCTATCGGAGTTTGTCTGAGGAGGATCTACACATGGGCCTAAAAGTGAATGGAACACATCATTTAGAGGGGACCTTTGGTGGGCCGTTGACAGGATATTCAAGTACAGTTACCGGACTGGAGAGATGCTCTTCCCTGGATTAATTGGTGGCTGCAAACTCCTTGATGCAGAGGAATAGTCGGAACAAAAATGTATGCAAAAGCGAGGCTTGGTGATTTCTTGAAGTTTCTCATTGTTAAGACGAAACATCTGGATCTTTTCTGGTGGTCTCCATTATGACTTGTAAAATATCCAGTCAATCCTCAATTTCGTTGAACTGCTTATTTGCTCGTCGTTCTCAAGAGTGTTTTTTTGTCGTGTTTTAACTTGTCAAGGATACCTCTCGCCAGGTCTTCACCAAGTAGTTAGTTGTTTGTGTGTTGATTTGTCCTGCTTACCATGGAATGCTGCCTATACTAGCTTAGGCAACGTCTCAGGGGGCTGTTATGTTTGATGATTTGGGTACCTTCCCCGAAGGTTTTGTAGAAGAGCAAGAACGGGCATAACC
The DNA here is from genome assembly GCA_025413875.1 of Rhododendron molle. Classification (NCBI taxonomy): domain Eukaryota; kingdom Viridiplantae; phylum Streptophyta; class Magnoliopsida; order Ericales; family Ericaceae; genus Rhododendron; species Rhododendron molle. The sequence continues at coordinate 5,691,078 of CM046390.1, forward strand.
ACCTTACCATATGTAAGATAGGCGGCTCTTTCAATTTGATGGCGTAAAGGTTGTTGCATCTTTTTTCTATTGAGTTCGTTCATTTATGTTCGACACAGTACTATTTGTTTTATGACGTCGTTTCTCAATCGCAATTTGCGTCACATGAATTCTTTGATGCAAGTCAATTACTGGTGTCTGGCGCTTCACATCGTGGACAAGGGCGTGGGATGTGTGTCCGATACTTCTCGTTTGGTTCTTGTTGTATGGTTGCATTTAATAACATCGTTATGACATGTTATTTTGTTGGGTATTGCTTAAAAGAATATTAAAGTGCCTTCTTCCAAGTTGTATAAAGTATCTATTAGCCCTTGTTCGGTTGTGGTTTTGAGTAGTGTTTTTGAATAAAGGTAGAGAGAGAAATGAGAGTAATGATTGTGGAGAGAGGTAAAAAGTAGAGAGAGATAGAGTGAAAAATGAGAGTAATGATTGAAAAGTTAGAGAAAAAAAAGTAGAAAAGTTGCTTTTTCCGAAATTTTGGATTTGGAGTTCCAAACCGAACAAGGCCAGGCTCCACCTTTTGATATCCACGCTCCATTCTTTGTTTTTTAGTGTTGAAAGTGTGTATTTTTTTAGTTTTCTTTTTCTTTTTTATCCCTTAAATTATACTCCTTCCGTCCATTTTTAAGTGTCCTGCTTCGTATCTCCAACTTATTAAAAGGACATCATCATTATACCTTTCATATCAACTTTTTCCTCTACTTTCCCTACTTACCCATCAGCATTACTTTTTTACTCACTTACTTTTCAAAAAGGAATCTATTTTTAGGGACAAAATAGACAATACACCAACTTTTAACTACTAACTTTACAAAATGGACACTTATTAAGAGACAGCCCAAAATAGAATACTGGACAATAATAAAGGGACGGAGGGAGTACTCATTTTTCTCTACTTAGTCCTTAAACTAGCAATTTAATGATTTTTTCTCCTCAACTATCAAACAGTTACCTGCTTAGTCCAATAGATAATGGAAATTAGGAATTTGGACGGAAAAGACCACGTAGGGCCCTGTTTTGAACTTTGTAGAGCAGATACTTGATTATGAGAATTCTAGAGATAAAAGTTAACTATAACCCTTTAGGATAAAATGGTTGGAAAAATAAGATTTTTGCATTGGTTCAAATGGGTTAAAAATTTGAGTATTTAATTTTTTAATTATATTTTTAATATATAAATAGTCTAAATTCTATACAAGGAACTCAGTCTTTTTGAAAAACTATGCATGTTTCAGCCTGTAAAAAATGCCATGTAAAGCCTTGATATATTAATGATGAGAGCTCTAAGAAATAAAAATTAATTATGACCATATAGGATAATATGATTAGAAAAATAAGATTTTGCACCGGTTTAAACGGATTAAAAATTGGAGCATTTAATTTTTTTGACAAGATTAAATCTAAAAATATGATTAAAAAATTTAGTGCTTTAATTTTTAGTCCGTTTGAACCAGTGCGTAGATCTTTTTTTTATCATTTTATTCTAAAAGGTCATAATTAATTTTTATCTCTAGGACTCTCATAATCAAGTAATTCCTAATTTCCGTTGTCTATTGGGTTAGGAGATGTTTGGGAGCTTACTTTTTGGTTTTTCGTTTTCAACTTTTTGGTTTTTTGAATTATGGTCAGAATGAATTTTAAATCTGGTAGAATGTTTGGATAATACTAGTATTTAGGAGATATGCGATAAAAATAAATTATTATAAGTTATTTTTTACCAAATTATCTTTAATTATTTAATGGAAAAGAAAAGGACATCCCACGTTACCAATCTCTTTCGTGATTCCTTTTCCTTCTACTTTTGAGTCTTTTACATTGTTTTCTCGCACTGTAGTGAGAAAAGCAAAAATAGAAATGGCGGATCATGGGCCAAGGCCACATAATCGCCTTTCTAGCTCTATCCCTCCAACTAGAACAAAGAGGATTAACATAATCTTCCTCAACACCCCACTCTGCTTTCGTCTGCTTCTCTCTCTCTCCCCCTGTAACGCCCCGATTTTCGAAGGTAAAATCGGAGGTATTAAATACTAATTCTTGAAAAACTTATTAAATCAAATTTAAAATCCAAAACAGGTAATTCATCATAATGATTTATCTATTACAAACCATTGTGAAAATATTGGAAATAGTCTTTAAAGGGATATGCTAAACATATATTAGAGCCATCTTCTAAGTCTGATATGGGTCCCAAGCGTATTCTGGCTCAACTCCCACTTCCGGATTCTCTTCGGTATAGAATTGGTCACCTTCGGGATTCTGCGGTTCTTTCTGATTTTCTGCAAAATCTGACACGGATGCCAGGAAATCCGTGCTGAGTGAAAGAGTTCACCCCGAACTATAATCCAACCCAAATACCCCTCTTACAATACAATTAGCAGGCAAACAGATATATATGGTGCGAAAAAGTAAAACAGAGATAATCCATACAACTTGATTCATTACTATCCATTAACTTAATCAAAATCTAAGATCTCTCCACGAGATCTTTCCTCTGACCACTAGCCATGCTCGGTCCCATGAGATCACTTTTTGTTGTCGCGAGGGAACACCCAAGTTATATCAGAGTGTACCTTACAATAACTAATGAGGGTAAAACATCATGCGGTATCCGACTAAGGTTAGCTATCTTATAAACCACATCATAATTCTTTTCACAATCATCACGGACACCCGCCGGTCTATCAATTCATCCTGACACCGCCGGATCAATTCTCATCCACAATCTCATCATATATCACAACATCACGCTGCAGCGACGGCTCTAAATGGAAATAAACTTCACAATTTATCCATTACTTAACATCATCTACGTGATTCTATTTCATACGCCACCCCATGTCTCTAGGGTCCAATCTAACAGTCAAATGAAGCATCGGCACAATATCAATCTCAATAATAATTAAAAACGAACAACAGATGGATCAAACAGTTATTAAGAAATGCAATCACGTAACTTTTTATGACTGGGCCGTTGCCCTTAATCTCGTATGATCACAAAGTAATTAAGAATGTAAGATTTATTTAATTAAGCTTAAATAATAATTTTCTAAGCTTTTATTAATTAATTATAAGTAATTAAGCTAATTAAATACTAATTAAATTCATTAATTAGGTAAAAATATTAAAATAAATATCGTAACCTTAATAAATGTCTTAACAGTCCCCTATAATAACTTCAAGTGCTAAAAGTTGAGTTTGGATGCTCACGGAATTATTTTAAATAAAAGGATTAAATTAATAGACGAAACAAGAATAAATAGACGATAAATAATTAAGGAGTTGGAAATATATTTATATTTACAGGATATCATTCTAGGGCTGTAAATAGTCTAAATAAAATTATTTGGATTTTTAAACCTTCTGTATAATATTTTACGATATTATTATTAAGGAACAATGCTTAAATAATAATAAATAGTAAACCAAATAAATAAAATTTTATTTTAATAAAATATCACCTTTGAACTGTCAGGAGTCTAGGAAAAATATTTTCGATGTTAAAAATATTTTTTATAAGGTTGTTATTAATTTTCGTTTATATCTTTAATTAAAAATAAAATAAATATCAAATAACATCAAAAAGTTACGAAATCAACAACTTATGATCTTTAAGAAGTTAGGAATCTAAGAAAAATAGTTTGAGGATTTATAGAATAATTTAAAAGGTCGCAACGATTTTTAGTTTACAAACGATCACACGATTACGAATAAAAATTAAATAAATCGAAGATTAAATAACAAAAATATGAAACTAACAAGGCATGAACTTTAGAATGTGGGTAACCTAGGATAAAAATTTCGTCAAATCACGATGTTTAAAAGGTCGCGCAATTGATTGAAAGCGAAAACCAAATCCACGTTTGGACATAAAGGAGTTCGCGACGCTGAGCTCCGATCTTCAGTTCTTGCGGTTGGCTGCCCCCGAACATTGCGGCCGCAAGGTCGCGTCTTGTTTATTTTTGTTACGTTTGGCCTCGGGTTACGATGCATGGGGCACGGGGGGCGTTGGTTATATGTCTTATAAACATAAATATCGTAGAGGAGGGCTCGGATTGAATTATAGTACCTTGGTCGGATTAATTTCGTTTTGATCGAACGTGATTTTGGGGAAGACGACTTCAATTCCTTTGATCGGAGGACCTTGGGACCGAATTGTGATCTACTGGTGATCTCGGGGTGTGGTAAACAACTTGCATGATCAAAATTATCATCATGAAAGCCCACTCTCTCTCTCTTTTTCTCTCTCTAAATTCTATCGATTGTAATTGATTTCTCTGGTTTTCTCTCTTCGACTCGTGGAGGTGGTAGAATAATGTCGTGCCCTAGAATTCGATTGTGGTGTGTATATAGGAGAATTGGATGAGTTTCGAATTAAAAGCGAGTCCCTAACCGATCTGTTTTTGCATGGACGAATTACGCACGAATTTTGGGTTATGGAGGAGGTAGAAATTGAGTAGGAGAGTGGGGGAGAGGATAAACGTGCATGCATGCAATTATATGTATGTATGTAATGCTAAATTAATTTTTAAAAGCTTAATTAGATAGAATAGCTTATTTTTTGTAATTATTTACTAATTATTAAATAAGGAAAATAATATTATCATAAATAAATAATTCTTTTGAATATTTTTATTAGTTAAATTTTCGGGTTATTACACCCCCCCTCTCTCTCTTCAATAGTGGAAGAACAGATCTGGAATAGAGGAGGAGATAACGTTCAAAGGGTTTATTGGGATTATCACAAAAACGGAGAGGGTAGGGATGTCTTTTGGCGTGGCTGGATAACGAAAATGAGGAAAGGTGAATGGGTGTTTGGTTAGGCCATTTTTACATTTTCCAATTCTAATTTTTGGGTTTTGGGTGTTTGGCAAGAAAAGAGAAAATGAATTTTGGGAAAATGGCATTTCTAAAATAAAACCGAGAATGAGGTGAAGAGGAGCTTTTTGAATTGTCATTTTTCCATTTTGGAATACTAGCATGCCAAAAAGACCAACCTACCCTCTCCCTTTTGGAATAATCTCCACTGGTGAAAAGCCACACTCACCATGTGTGCAGTAGATGCTGGTCTGTGACCATGCGATGATTTCTGATTCGGCTATGACTGCCAGATTGAGATCATTGTTCATTCTCCAGCATCTGTTTTTTTTTTTTTTTATCATTAGAGACTTGCTTGTTTGGTACGTGGATAGAAATTTGGGAAAAAATGTGCTGATTTTGTTTACTACTTCTATTCATGCACCAGTTTTGTTCTTGGAAAGGCTCCACCCAATGAACTCTTTGAACTTGAAGTTTCACAAGTCATAAGTCACAAGTCATATGCACAAATCCAAATTCAATGTCAATCATTTTTTGTCTTCAGTTTCTGCACTCTTTTTTGCAGGTACACAGGCCATATACAGAGTTGCTATCATCTTTTTTTTCCTGCAACTAATTTTTGTTTCGTACTGTTTGGTTTTTCCATTACTTTGGTTTAAACTTCATTATTAATTTAATTTATAATTCAAAAACATTTTTATGGAAAAGTAACAGCAAACAATAATAGAAATATATTTAAAATAAATGGGGACACTTTCAGTTCATGCACCAGTCCAATTTCGGATGTACATTTTAAATTTTTTTATTAAAACATTATTTATATACATTATACACCATTATTAATAACCGGGGGCAACATAGTAAAAAACTAATCCATAATTCATTTTCATTCCATATCTTCCAAACACTACTCCTACTGCAAAATGCATTCTGCACATATCATCCAAACACTCTACCAAATACAAAATACATTCTGATCATAATCTCAAAAGCCAAAAAGGCAAAAGTGGAAAATGAAAAGCCAAAAAGTTGGCTCCCAAACACCCCCGAAAAACTCCTCTGGACCACTTTCTTACTTCTCTTCTCCTTTCTTCAAATCTGAAAAACCATTCTCAGAGAATGAGTTATCTGATTTTCAACCAAACAACCAAAATGGAAAAAGGAGAAACATAATGTGAAAATGAGGTTGCCAAACAGGAACTAAGTAGGTAATTGTTTGATAATTGAGAGGATGAAATCGTTAAATTAATAGCTTAGGGCCGGACTAAGAAGAGAAAATGAGCATAATTTAGAGAATAAAAAGGGCTCTGTGTGTGTGTGTGTGTGTGTGGCGGGGGGAACTCATGTATTTTTCTTGCTAAAGGACAAAAAAACGGGTGTGAATATAAAAAAAAAACGAGAGTTTAAAAATCATTTCCCCTCATTTTGTCCTGCAAATTATAAAAGAGATTAGAAGTATGAGAAATAAAGGAAAATAATGGATCATTGTTGGGCTATTTTATTCCTCACAAAATGTCTTTACTAGTAAGATTTGGTGAAAAATAACAATTTTTTTACTCATGTCACCTTCTCAGTATAAAAGGTCGTTACGCTATTGACAACACATAGAAAATTGTGAAAAAGAACAATTATTTGTTTATTCTTCTTGATTTAAACGCATAGAAAATTGTTATTTTTTTCTTTACCTTACAGGCAATTTATTGGGGTGTTATTAACATTTTTCATTAACGGGACTGGTATGACATTTTACTAAGGACCCAAACCCAACGGTTAGCGAGTGCGGATTCCACATGTCCCTCTTTGATAATTTGAAATTTTGAATTGTTTAATTAGATATCGAGAAGTGCTTGAACTTATAACATTTGTGGATTTGTATTATTTACGTCCCCAAGAAAGAATTGTTTCGATTATTGAGAAATGGGCACACCTATGTGGATTGTGCGTCCAGATTTCCATGTGGAGAAGAAGATTTTTCTCAACCAACTGGATTCTTTGCAATTCATCATAAAAATGGATAATTCATGTATTCTTGTGTCCCCTTCTAAACCCGTTTCGATAATTGAGATTGTTTACTTTTTAGAAATCGATGAGAACATAAATTAAGAATAAAATCACGCTGATCGATATGATTTGGAAACATATCATGTTGAAAGCAAAAGAGTTGCAAACTCTAGAATGAAATCCATTTATGTATTACATGCATCTCAAAACTAATGGAGCTAGATATAGGGTTCTAGATCTGGTTTCTTGGAACCAGTTCAACGTCGACGGTGGCGGCGTCTGTAGCGACTTCAGCCTTCAGTGTGCGGCGGGAATGAGTTCAAGTTGGTGCGACGGGTCCCACCCAGGAGAGTTTGCCCTGTGTCCATACCTGGCCACTCTATGCTTGGCCACTCCAACCCCCTTCACGAGTGTGATCGACGGCTCTGACTCTGGTGTCTTTGCTCCAGGCGGTTTTATCTTTTTTGTTTTATTTTGTTTGGTGTATTTTGTTTTGTTTGTTATTTTTTGTACTTTCGGACCGGTAATATCCATTTTTATTGTACCGTGTTTTCTTTATGTTATATATAAATCGAGTTTAATTCTGGCCAAAATTAATGGCACTCCGAAATCATATGAAAGAATATCCAATCAATGTGGTTTTTACCACAATTATGTTCCCAACAAGTTTTTTTTTAAAAAAAAATCAACAACAAACAAAATTACTCCTATTTAAGATGGACCCAAAAATCCAAAAAACCTTTATGAACTGAACAAGAATATCCAATCAATGTGATTTTTACCACAATTATGTTCCCAACAAGTTTTTTTTTTTTAAAATCAACAACAAACAAAATTACTCCTATTTAAGATGGACCCAAAAATCCAAAAAAACTTTATGAACTGAACCGAATCCAATCCAAATTATTATTCTCTCCGAAATCATAGGAAGCGATGTCCAATTAGATCCGAAGATTCTGTAGGGCGGGTTATCTTACAGAATTGTACTACATCACGCCTACCGTTCATCTTATAAATGAACGGTTCAAATTTAAATCACCTCCAGAAAAATTTGTTTTAAATCCGAACTCAAGAACACTTTTGAACGATGGCCTATCCAAAAACTGGATGGAACTGAACCGTCCCACGTATGGACGGGAGATCCAGTTGTCTCTGTTTTGACTTTTGCGACCACTTCACCTTCTGTCCCTCCTCTAGTCCTCTCTCTCTCTCTCTCACTCATCCGTCAAAAAAGCCCCAATTGTCTTCTTCTTCTCCCTGATCCGCCGCCGTACGCAAAAACAGGTTTCTGATCCGACCGAACTCCCTAGTACCTTCCCCCATCCGCCAATCAATTGCCCTCTCTCGCTGTCTCTCTCTAGCCCGCTCTCACTTTCTCTCTCTACAGCTATCGCATTGGCGCTGTCTCTAACGAAGCTCATGAACAGTTAATTCTCAACCTAGAAAGCGTCGACTACTGTCCCCTGGTACGTCGCTCTTTCTACAATTCGAATTGGGCTCCTTGTTTTCACTCTCTATTTCCCTCTCTCACGAAATCTATTTGTTGTGCTGTGTAATTGACTATTAATGCGTATTTCACTTGATTGTGGGTTGTTCTTTTCTTTTTTTGCCGTAGAGGTTGAAGGTTTCGCTTCTTAATCTCTTTGTTTGGTTTGCTACGACATATATCCTGTTCAATTTGTGTTTTACTTTTGAATATTTTTTTAAATAATTAGATGTCCGGGCTAACTTGCACGCACACATATGGGCTTATTCCGGGCCTCTCAAAGTTTGGAATGTTTGGCCTCTTTAGTATTCGAACATGGGACCTCACGAACATCAATTCAATTGATACTTACCAAAAAAAAAAAAAATTCTATTGATTACATAGACTAAAGTAGAATAAGCGGAACAAAAGAATAGATTGAACTAAAAACATTTGATTTTAGACATGAATTGAAATAGAATGGAAGAGAAAGGAATTTGATAATCTAGAATTTGATTTGGATTTCTTGGTCTAAAAATGTATTGACGAGCTTCAGTGATTGCACCTATTAAAGCAATTAAAAGAAATATGAGATTGACGTAATTTTTCTACCGCGTGTACATTCCCAGACAAGCACTTATTTCTAATGTTGATCCTTCTTTTACGCTATTGATTTACTTCACAATTTTGGTGGATGAATAGTCCCCCCCCTCCCTCTCGCACCAATTCTGGACTGATGCCACCCTCTGTAACATTAGGTCGCACCATAAATCGAAGCCCCTTCCACAACTATTTTGCACAAGCTTTCGCTTGCGAAGGGTTGGCATAAAGAATTTTGCTCTTATTGGGATGACTTGGAGATTTGTGCTTGTAAGGCACTTTCCTCTGTTTTCCTTACCACTTGAGCTAACCCTTTATGTTTACCCTGGGAAATATGTCCGACGAATTAGAATGAAAAGTGCAAAAACTTCATAATTGCTACTGTGAAGCCCAAATGGAAGACTATATATGCTGATTAGCAAAGCTAAACATGCAATCTTAATGTTTCTAATTGTCAAGATACACGTGGAGGACTGTAGCTTAAAACAACGTTTCTGTCATCTGTGGCAATACAATATGGAACGCATCCGTCAACAGCATACTCTGAAACCTTGGTTTAATGGTTATTTGTAAGAGTTGCTTGGTATACATTTGGACCATGTGATGTAAACTTGGGTAAGGAAGGAACGGCTGGTGAGGGGATTCTCTAGAATCCAGGTTCCTGCTTTGGGCTCTTCAGATTTAGGAGCTGTAAAGTCTGAAACATCCAATTTAATTTTTGAGTAGAGCTTCTAAAAATATATTAAGTTTTTGCTTCATTATGAATTTCCAAAATGCTGAATAAAAGACAATTTCTTATTTTGGTGGTCCACTGTTTTTGAGATTGTCGTGTTTGCGTCACATTTGTTTTGTACAGATCTAGAAATAGCACATTGTGATGCAGAAGTGATTATGCCTCTAGAGATGGACTAAGGGATGGCTCAAAATTAATGTGCTATGGTCGATATTAATTCTATGGAGGCGATAAGCTGTTTAGGATCCGTCAGGGATGGTGCTGGCTCATCAGTACTTGTTATGCAAGAATGTTCAGTAAGAGATGATTCTTTGCAGCATTCCGATGAAGCAAATGGATCTGGCGAGACGCAGGAAATGTTGGGAGATACGGCGGCAGTATGTGGTACCTCTTTGCCGGTGGCTGGAGAGATTTTAAAAGAAAGAGCTTGTCCAGGTGTTGAGCTTGAATCTGGGGAACAAGATGTTAAAAATAAGATGGAAAAATTAAACGAGATTACTGATGAGCAGAGTGTTATGAAGGTTGACTCTGTGGAAGACCCCCCGGGGAATGATTTTCAATTGGGTGACACAGATGTGCTAAATGTCATCCCCAATGCAGTGCAAGATGTTTGTAGTGTGAAAGAAATACAGGACAAATCTATGACATTTTACAAGGAGGGCAAGGCTTCTTATGATGCATATGGCAGTTATACTTCAATTGAGAAGTTAGAGTCTGACAATTTGGAGATACTTCCCAACATGAAGGAAACAATATCTTCATCATCCCAATTGGGTGGAGTGACAGATGATGTTAGCCTAGCTGCTGTTGGGAAGGATGGGCCTCAACCGATGTTGCAGCCTCCACTAGAAAGAGCTTCCACTAACAATTTTGGGAAAAAGCTTCTTGTCCTCGATGTGAATGGACTGCTTGTTGATATGGTGTCACTGTCACATGTGTCTGAAGGTTATCATCCGGACAAAACTATATCTGGGAAAGCAGGTTAGAATTGGATCTACGGTGATTGTATTGACTTTTGTTATTTCTCTACTAATAGCTTGGATCTAACTTGTTTGTCATGTTCCTGTAACAGTTTTTAAGAGGCCTTTTTGTGACGATTTTCTGCAGTTTTGCTTTGAGAGGTTTCATGTGGGTGTCTGGTCATCGAGAATCAAGTACGCTTCTATGTTTATAGTTAAATTTTCTATTCCCTTGTTTATGTTTCCACTAGAGACTCTTGATCTGTTGTGTTACTTTTATATTTTTATTGGCATTTAGCTGTTTTCAAGTGATCGATAGATTCATTTGTTATGGCATAATACAAGTAAAGCACCTTTTATTGGCATTTTCTAATGCTTGACTTGCTCACTTATTATAAATCGTACAAGTAAAGTCTCGTGTCTATATTTATCGGATGATAAAGTGCCCCTTGTCCTTATTCCTGCTCATTCTTTCTCACCATTTCCTCTCTCTCTCTCTCTCTCCCCCTCTCTCTCTGCGTTTTTCCGATAGAATGTGTCATACTTGTTTTCGCGTCACCATCCTATATTCCTCTTGTATTCTTCCTTGAAGTTGCGTTGCTTTTTAAGTTTGCATTTCCGCTTCAGTCACCTCTGCATTTGTGTAGCTTATTTAAATTATCCTTTGTAATTGGTATGAGTTTGTTGTGGCGTCTTTGTGTATGCTATTATTCCCAATTTCAATCTGCATTGTTGCTTGTATGGAAGACGGTGTACTTTCTCTTTCCATCTGGGGGATGTTTGGTCTATTGTGTCGAGTGAGTTTTTCGCATTTATGATTAAGGGTGCCTGTGAACCCCTGTATCACTTTGATTTGCTCTGGTTACTTTATCAATTCTATCTCATTTTAGCCAAGAACCCGTAACTTCCATTTTTGCATTGAATGCGCACATACCTAGACAGCAATCCAAGCTACAACTTGGAGAAATGATTTTAACAAAGCAATCAAAAGAATGATGGAATCCTTTCTCTAAACCAAACCAAACCAAACCAAGCCTTATGTCCCAATTACTTGGGGTCGGCTACATGAATCCTTTTCCTCCATTGAGCTCTGTCAAGAGCCACTTGTTCGCACAAACCTAATATACTCATATCTTGGCGCACCGCAACATCTAATGTCAATTTAGGTCTACCTCTCCCCGTAGCATTGCTATCCAAAGCTATCCTATCTGCTCTCTTAACTACCGCATCTTCTGGTCTACGGTAGACATGCCAAAACCACCTTAGCCTATTTTCCTTCAACTTCTCTTCTATAGGTGCTACACTTACCATCTCATGAACCATTTCATTTGTAATCCTGTCTCGTCTAGTCTTACCACACATCCACCTCAACATTCTCATTTTCGCTACACTCATCTTGTTCACTTGTTGTTTCTTAATAGGCCAACATTCTGTCCCGTAAAGCATCGTTGGTCTGATGGCAGTTCCATAAAATTTTTTCTTCAATTTTGTGGGTACCCTTTTGTCACACAGTACACCTGTAGCGCTCTTCTGCTTCAGCCGTCCCATTTGGATCCTATGGGTCACATCATCGGCAATCTCCCCATTACTACTAAAAATTGAGCCTAAGTACTTAAAATAATTACTCTTAGGTATCTTTTGGTTTTGGATCATCACTCTTTCTTCATGCGCACTGTTGGTACCACTAAACTTGCACACCATATGGCTTGGAAGTGTATAATCATTGTGCTAAAACTAGTACCACCTCTGGCACATGTTTGATATAGGCTGTTAATGTGTATAGATGTGTGACTTTGAAAATATATTCAAATACATTTTTTCCTTCTTCAACCAATCTAGGATCTTCAATGCTATGATCTATATTACACAAACTTGGGTATGGGTATGTGTTTAAGTGTCCGCTTCATCCAATTTCCATCACAAGGACAGGGGATATGCCAAAATAATCGAGTTTCTTAGTACATTTCTTTTCTTTTCACGGATGAATAGTGTTTGCTAAGTGCCTTAGGCATTCCATACAAAATATAGGGGTTCCCGCATGGTTCATGGTAGATTCGAATTACAGTACACGCTTGCTTTGGTGTATGTCCAACTAAATGTGTAGGACACAGATCTCGCACCCTTATCTAAGTGTCGAGTTTCCAACTCGGATATTTCTTTATTTAAAAGGATCCATGTTGTAACGACCCGCGCGACCTGCTAACCCTTAGCCTAACCACGTGGCTCAAGTTTAACGTTATGCAATAGCTGCTTGTGTTAATTTATATATATCGAATTCACTTTTGACATCACATCAAGCTCGTCTCATGCGGGACCCGCCCAAGCACAAGAAGCACCTCAATCTCCTCACTTTTTAGGCCCACCCAAGCACGTCTCCTTGCGGGACCCGCCCCCCACTTCTGGTTGGTGTATGCTCTATATCACCTGTGACGACCTGCGCCAGCCTACTAACCCTTAGCTAACCACGTGGCTCAAAAGGTTAACCTTAGGTCATACAGCAGTTGCTTGCGTTACCTTATATATCGAATTCACTCTATATACAACTGATGTGGGACTCTACACATGTGACATAGGTATGATGGATGCAATTTTTCTCTTAAGATGTGTATCTTCTATTTGCAAAGGCAATCCTTACTTTGTCTGTGACTTCACCATTCATGAAAATCATGGAATTAAGCAATTATGTTCTTGTGAGTAGCATGATTGAAGTTGCTCATAATATTATAATGATTGGAAGAAGAAATGACATTTACCCAAAAAGAGTCCACACATTGCACTGGTGCAAAACTAAGTTTTTTTTAATTTTCTGATTCATTTGGAATGTGCGTAAACAGTGAAGTGATTAATTTTCTGCAGGAAAAATTTGGACTCAGTTCTTGAATTTCTCATGGGGAAACTCAAACTCAATTTGCTCTTTTGCTGGGTAAGCCACTGAACCCCTTTTTCATGAAATGCTAAAACTTTGTTTTCAAGTTCTATACTTTGTTTGTACCATGCTTCAAATGTCCCTGATCAGTTTGCCACGAAGTATTTCGGGGAACTCAGAGTTTTGCATTGGTTGGATTGTTTCTTCTCTCAGTGTCTCTTGCATTTAAACGCTGGTTGCGAAAAGCATTTTTCAGTGGTTGCATGTTATTATGAGATTATGGTTTAACCTCTTTAATCTTTTGTAGTATTGGAAGCTTGAATAGCTATTGTGGACTTTTCGAGTCTGTCTAATAATCTTCTTTTTTGTTTGATGATGTTGAGAAGCTTTATGCCTGTATTTGCTCGTTTGTCCTTAAGAAGTGATTTAGTGCTTAGAAGGGATTTTTGGTAGACAACTGGTGACCTTGTTGTTGACAAGAAGATTATTTCATATCACATATTTTTATGCAACTTATTAGGTAGGATTTATTGGGCCCACATTCTTTGGTCTTCTAAGGAGGCTAAAAAGATTTACTCGGTCCTCCTTAAGAAGTGATTCAGTTTTAGATGTGATTTTGGCTGGACAACTGGTGACCTTGTTGACAAGAAGATTATGTTGTATCATATATTTTTGTGTAACTGATTAGGTAGGATTTACTGGGCCTGCAATGTTTGGTCTTCTTAGGAGGCTAAATTATTTCCCTCCTTTGATAGTGATCCTTTAACTCAACCATGTAGGGAATGCCAAAAAGTTAGTTTTCGAGGATACTTTTCTTCATCATTTACTTGAGTTGATGCACGGACTTGTTGCCCTTTATCTTGGTGCAATGTGAAGAATGAGAAAACCAGAGGCGCAGAGTGTTATGGTCTTGTTGTGCAAGGATACAATTGCATGCTTTTAAGATTGTCAAAAAACATTCATTCAGTTCAAATTATTTTACTTATCTGCTTGAAGTTCAACAATGAGCAAGTAATCCATATATCCTTAATCAATTCTTGAGCCTAGTATATTTTTACTGGGATTTCTTGATGTCTTTCATGGCTCAAGCTAAGGCATCCTGGCCAAATCTTTGGGTGATATTTTTCTCGTCTACTCCAGAACCAGTGGGTGATATGAAGTGGTTCTTAGAGTCGTCTTTGTTTCACCGTATTTAAGGCTGTTGTTTAGATGATATTTTCAACTATGGAGCAGAGAACAACGTACTGATGCCCTAGAAAAAATGTCTAGAAGGGTTCAGTTTGCTAATTCTCTCATGCGCAATTCAGAGGGCGGACTGCTTTGATATCAAGGGGGTCGTTATGGTGTTTCTTACATGCCTAGTAGAAATTAATGCTGCTTCGTCATTATGGAAGTATAGTTTGGAATCAGATTTCCATGGCATTGCTCTGTAGCCTGAGCTGGAATACTGGGGACTGGACCATGTTGACGAACGAGGATATTGACCTGAGTCCGAAGATTCAACATGGACAGGAGCTGCCAGGAATAGTAGTTGTTGAAATTCGGTTGCAGGGTACTATCAGTTTTAAATAAACTATATCAGGCACATACTCTTACCAGAGAATAGTTGTGTTGTTGGTAAAGAAACTTGGGGAACAAAATTATGATCAGCATTTCCTCTAGTGCATGTTTCTGTTAGAAAAAAGAGAGTACAATATTCTCTGTTTCAGGACACTTGTGAATCATAAATTTGCTATTTTGAAAGTGTCCAAATGTTGGATTAGATGAGACTAGTGCTTGTGTTTTGTAACTTCTGTATTGTATCAATTTTTAATAAGCACATATATCAAGCGTCAAGCTTAAAATTACATGGGCTTGTATTATACACAAGATCTATCTAGTCATAGGAGTAAACAAAATCTGGTGATGTACTCACTTGTGCTTAATGCTGAATTATGTGGGGCGCTAACCTTTCTCAAGCAGCGTACTTTAGAAGTGGAAGTTCAGGAGGTGGTCTACTTTTCCTGGCATGCTTTTCTTGGCTGTTTTTCTTAGAAAAGTAGAACAATGGATAGGCCTTTGATGGGTTGATTTATCCGTTCGGGTTGGAATGAAGATTCTTGTGAGGAAAATTAGTGATGCATAAAGATCACCTTTTTCGTGGAAGAGTCTTATTTTGGAATTAAAGTTGTCTGCTACAAAGGTTAGTTCCTGATAGCTGATTCATCTAGTATTAGATACAGACAGTTCTGTTATCAAATGAGTTTTTCTAGCTTTAAGATCATACATTAGCTGAGTTCAGACTGGGCCACCATAACACTTCTAAAACTCCTGTTTGCATACTATTCTGTCAATAAGGCACATGTAGTTGGCAGAGAAATGGATTGTGCGCTATTTTTTTCCATAACACTTGAGCTTGGGACCTTCTTTCACTTGATGGTACAGATTCTACTCAATAAATGAATCTTCCTTTCTTGCTTGTGAAAAAATGAAACAGAAATTGCTTGAAATGTCTGTATTAGTTGTTTGTTGCTTCTCTTTCTAAGGAGTGTTTCTCTTGTTTGGAGTTCGATTTTTTGACTTGTCTACCTTTCTATAGAATGCAAACCCCTATGCTTAATCTATTAGCTACTTCAACTCTGGAACCTGTTGGTTTGATAGAGGGATTTCCGTTTTCTGCAGGATCAGTCCCACTGTACAGATACCGGTTACAATACGCTTCAGAACAAAGACAAGCCCCTAGTACTAAAGGAACTAAGAAAATTATGGGAAAAGCAAGAGCCAGATCTTCCATGGAACAGGGGAGATTATAACACATCAAACACACTGTTGTTGGATGATTCTCCATACAAGGCCTTGTGCAATCCTGTAACTTCAATATTTTTCTTTCCTTTCCTCTCGTTTTTATTTCTGTCTTTTTCTCATTCTTTCTCGTTCAACACATGACTCATACCACATTTTTATGTCTCCCTTATTCTCTTTTTTCTTTTCCCCATTACTCAGGCGTATACTGCTATCTTCCCCTATCCATACCAATACAAGGATGTCGACGATAATGCTCTAGGTATGCCAGTCTTCATAGGTTGTGAATTTACACTTATTGGATATGTCAGCTAAGGTAAATACTAGGTGGTGCAGCTTATAAACTGTCTATATACTGTTCTCTTTTACTTAAGTAGGTCCCTGTTCGGCTCCTGTTTTAGGGAGAAACTTTTTGTCTTTAATGGATGTTTAATCTTTTGGTCGCTGTTTTTTTCCTCATGTTTTGGTTTCTCTTGACTAAATGTCCTAAAAATACCAAGGTTTGAATTAGTTGAGAAAAAGAGGGATTTTAGAAAATACTAGAGATGAGAAAATTTGAAAACTGGGCAAATAAAGTTTGAGTTAGTTAGATAATTTGTCTACAGTGAAGTTTTCTAAACCAGATCCAATTTTTTAATTGGCTCCTCTAGTCGAATAGCAATGGAAGAAATACAAAACTTTGGACAAAAAGCTAAATTTAGCAAAAGATTTTTTTTTTTTTTGTGTGTGTGTGTGCTGGTCATCCTCATTCTGCAAAATTCACATCACCAAGATTTTGTTGCAGCATGATGGTTGCAAAAGGTGGAGTGAGTCCCAAGACTCCCAAACCGCAACCAAACCAAACAGAACCTTAAAGTCCCAATCAATTGGGCTCGATTACATGAGTCCGTTTTTTCCATTGAGTTCTGTCAAGCGAGTCCCAAGACTCCAACACTTTCTATTTTAACTTTCTTGGTGGCTTTCCGAGCTTTTTTGTTTCGTTTTTTTTTACTTGGTTCTTTTCGTTAAAAATATGGTCTGTCTCATGATATGTTACTTCATCGTTTTTTTTTCCATCAATTACCTTATCCCTTCCGGCAATCATTTTGTTGCTGGCATTCTGCAGTCATCCTGGCATCCATCCACTATTGTACAATCTTTGTTGCATTATGTCCCATAATTTCCTTGCACATTAATAATGGCCAGTGAATTTCCCGTTCTTCATTGACCACAGGACCTGGTGGTGATCTTCGGGTTTATCTAGAACGATTAGCGTCAGCTAACAACGTTCAAAAGTACGTAGAGATGAATCCATTTGGTCAGCGGCCTATAACAGAGACAAACTTATCTTGGAAGTTCTATCGTAAGGTTATGAATGCCAGCTCATTGCAAGCAGAAGAAGATGCTAATAATTCTTCGGCTGATCAACAAAGATTAACACCAAATGATCTTAAGGTTATGAATGCCAGCACATCGCAGTCAGAAGAAGATGCTAATAATTCTCCAGCTGATGAACAAAGATTACCACCAAATGATCCTAAGGTTATGGACACCAGCACATTGCGTGCAGAAGAGGATGCTTATAATTCTTCGGCGGATCAACAAAGATTAACACCGAATAATCAAGGCATGGGTTTTGATGCTCGGCTTCCATTGCATGCGTTGCACGGTCAAAGTGTGGGTTTTGATAGTAGGGATGCAGTGGTTGCAATGCCCAAGACGCTCCCTGTGGCAATGCCTCTTCCACCAGATGCTTCAAATGCAATGCCTCTTCCGCCAGATGCTTCAAATGCAATGCCTCTTCCACCAGATGCTTCAAATGCAATGCCTCTTCCCCCATATGCTTCAAATACTATATATGTGGAAGGGCTTCCTCCTGATAGTACAAGGAGAGAAGTAGCTCATATTTTCCGTCATTTCCCGGGGTACAAACATGTAAGACTTGTAAGGAAGGAATCCAGACGCCGTGGTGGTTATTATCCCTATATCCTTGGCTTTGTGGAATTTGTGGATCCAGCCTGTGCGGCAACTGCTTTGACTGCCTTAGATGGCTATAAGGTGGACGAGGACGATCCGTATTCTGCCTACTTGCGACTGGAGTTTTCAAGGTCCGCCTCAGAATCTCGTTGGAAAAGGTACACAAAAACGATAACTTAGGAAAATTTAAGTTTAAAAAGAGGAACCAACATAAAGGTGAAAACAAAAAAAAAGTTTCTGCATTCTTTGTTAAGATTCTCCAAACACCGCAGCTGAACCTATCATTTAGATTGTCGAGTGCATCAATGCGCTGCAAACCACAAAAGCAATAGTATCATTTTCAACGCAGCCTAGAAATCCTTCAGGTTTTCTTCTCTGCATAAAAGGAAACATGAAGCAGACGAGTTACATATGAGCCATATGATATTGGCGCGCCTATGTTTGCAACACATTAATGGAGCCGAGAGCAAAGTGATAGGTTCAGCTACAATATATGCTGGAACTTCTTCCTACAATCTTAGAGAAAATGTAGATCCTTTCTTTTTGTTGGACCTACTTTAGATTCCTTTGCTGATATCTAGACTCCTAAGTGCAAGGTTTTACTGTTGGTTTTCCACGGGGATGTGTTCATTTTTGTATGTACACAAGTACATTTCATACTAAATTGCTAGTAGGTGAGTCATCAATCTAATTTACTGCACTTGTGATTATGCAGGCAACGCAGATATTACGACCGCTAGAACAAAAAGTTATTCTGGAATGCTTACTTGGTATTGAGGTGAAAATGGGGCAAAGATTGATTAGAGCTAGGGAAGGCTTGTGAACATGGTTCCTTTTGCAATTAGTCCTTGTTTGAAGACAAAAGTTCCTTTTGTGACGAGATTGCGTCATTTTGGATTAACTTTTGATTATGTTTGTAAACGATTACCCTTTTCTTTGTTTTTCTTGGCCGAAAGGAAGGACTTTGATTGTTAGGGACCATAAGCAAAAATATGCTTTCGTGCCTAGGCCATATTTATTCTCTAATGACTGCATTGGTTAATTGACAAAGTCTACAATTTTGTTCGTTTTCCTTGTGATAGGAGATGAAAAGTTGAAGGGAAATTCCGAGACTATAGCTTGCTTCTGGGAGACTCAAACAAAACACCATCACTTGTATGGGATGGATTCATCCACGTAAACTGTATAATACCCGAGTTCCAAAATATGAGCCTGCA
This sequence comes from Rhododendron molle, assembly GCA_025413875.1. Classification (NCBI taxonomy): domain Eukaryota; kingdom Viridiplantae; phylum Streptophyta; class Magnoliopsida; order Ericales; family Ericaceae; genus Rhododendron; species Rhododendron molle. Next base: position 5,710,510 of record CM046390.1, read on the forward strand.
AAATTCCACAATGGAAACTGCTAAACACCACTCCTTGGGCATTGGTCGAGGTCTAATAGATGTGTTGACTAATGTGGAACTTGTAAACCCGCGCAGGTTGAGTTGGTGTGAATCGGAATCGAGTCTGCAGATAAATTCAAGCTGGTGGCTAGCAAAGCTCACCTGCACTCCCAAAGATGGGTACGACAAGAGTTCTGCCTTTGGTCTCCAGAAGACATTCTGATCTGAAGTCGGTAACTTAAAAGGGTGACGCAAGATGAACCTAGTGGTTAATTGGCTTCACCCGAGTTCCCATTCTTGTAGAAGATCCAAGCACATGAGGTGTTTAGGATAGGATCTTGTCCCTCACCAGTTCTTCGCACTACCGTATGATTGCCCCTTTATTCCTGGCAACTTTCTGAGAGCAGGTGCCTCCATGTCACCGGGTTTGAACCAGAGGCCGGCCTGATGGCTCGACCTTGGATCCACCTCTCAAGTGAACCATGAACTAAGGCCATTATTTATTCTGAACCTTGAGGGTTGACCTCTGAACATTGGACTCTCGAAGTGGTTTCTGGCTTCCAAGCTGGTGACTTAACTCACCGAGCTCAGTCGAGTTATGACGAGTTTTCCCTTCATTTTGCCGGTCCATATTTACCTCCCTTGATAGATTTGGTCAATAATTTCAATACACATCTCTCAGTTTAATCTGTATCTTTTGGAGAAGGTATCCCGACCTAGATCGTTTATTGCATGAGTACTTTTGATGATCATGCAAAAACCAACTATGTTAAAGCAGTTTATTAATGGGCAGAGTCATATTCTTTTGTATCCTTGTTCTGAAGGTTTTAAGTGGATTGTATTAAGGTTCTCGTTATCCATTGCTTGCAGATGACTGGCAGCTGAATATTAGACTCTGCCAGAGATTCCTAGTGGCAAAAGATTTTATGTACTAGTTTTATTAATTGTAAGGCTGCTATAGAGTCGATTAGTTCCCTGTTGTTGACGATTGGCTTTTCTTTTTCTGTTTGTAGTTATTAGTGCTTAGTCTGATTCGGTTGAACAAATATGGGGAAAATGTAATGTACAATTCATTACATTACATAAGTAGTATTGGTCGTCTATAATAGTGTCTATTCTGATCTTTTGATACTGGTTTCCTGAGTTTGAAGTATGTGCTTGGAAATTATGGTCATTCTCGAATTGCATATCATCGGAACATAATCTTCCATCCAGAGGGAATTCCTTGCAATGAGTTATGTTCTTAATCCTTGACGGCTTCGGAAATGTTGAGATTATCGACATGAAGTCTGTAGAAGATTGATGAAAACATTATCCATTCCATCACTCCAAGAGTGAAAGCAATTTCTGATTGGCCTTTGCAAGTAATGACATCAGGCAATTCAGAATTCTTTTTCCAGCTGCTTCTCGTCGATGCGTTTGACGGCCACTTTCAAAGGATTGAGTTTTCTGACTAGTTTTGGTGGCTTAATTAAGTGGACAGGTTTTGTTTCTTATTCTCTTTGAATTTTAATTGAAGCTTCTGTTTTTTCTTTTTGAAGTTGTGAATCACTGGCGGCAGCCTGCAAGTCCTAGGGCAGCAACTCTTTTAGAGATGGATCCTCATAAGGATGGACCTCGGTAGCATGATAGCCCCCAGAGAGTAGGACCACCACCGACTACTTTTAATCAATTTTGTACATTTCCCAACCAGGTTAGGGAAATAAAGCTTGGGATGTACATTTTCGGGGTGGGGGTAGTAGTTGGGAAGTAAAAGCTTTTAACTTTGCCTGGGTTCTCATGTGTATCCCCATGCGTTCTTGCTTAGGGAGGTGCTTTCCAATTCATTCTTCGGAGCTTAGATTGAAGAAAAGTGGATAGTGCAAGTTTACATTCTTTTCTTTCTCCCCGGTAGTAATTAGCATTTAAATTGTAATTAACTTTTGAACCGGAGATCGTGTAGATGCATTGGATAGCATAGTTTCGCATCTTTTTTATCAGGCGGTTTTATGGTACTTGGGAGTTAAACTAGCGTTATGGAAGTGAGAATTTATGGCTATTTAAAAGTTTTAGTGCTTAATAATTAAATGTGATTTGAAGTGATATTGATTAGCATTTAACTTTATAACTTAACCGTCATATGAATGCTGTTGAGATTTCAGGATGGACTATGAGCTATCTGATATTGGTACTCTGTTTGCCAATGGTGTCACACTGTCACTTCATCGGCCTTCATATGGGATTCATGGACCATGCTGTTGAGAATGACCCATTGCAGAGGTTAGTGTCCATTTTTTTGTGTTTTGAGCGTCCTGTACAATTCAGCTTAATTACTGGTTGAGAAATGGGAGGTGATGCCTGTAGTTAGCATGCGATTTACAGGTGTAGAACCACATCTCTCACAAAAATGCCACAATTCATCCGGTGTCCTTAAATGTCCTTAAAATTGCAATTTATCCACCTCTCTAAATATGACAAAGGAATGCCTTGTTTAGCAGTTCCAACAGCTTCACAGCTGCTCGCATTTATCCATGATCACTTGTTGAATTGCATTTCTAGGGGTCTTTTCTCCTTCATTAACCACTATTTATGTTGTGCTTTGTATTCGTGTTTCGATAGTTCTGCAACTTCCACATTTGCTAATGCACAAGGGTAATTTTTTGTGCAACAGTAAAGGTCCATGAAACATGTCTAAACATCCCAAGCCACTTTTGTACAATTTTAGTTTTGTACATTTGCACACCCTCTCAATCCAATCATCCGTTGTATCAACAGGAGATGGGAGAATCAGTGGTCACCTCCTTTACCTAGGAACTGTAGCTCGTGAAAGTCAAATAATTGGTTTGCTGGGGAAGATGAATATTTTTCTTCTGTTCTCCTTTCTTCCTTTTTGATTACTGATTCTTCCCTTTGTGTTAAATCAACAGGAAGGCATGGTGAAATTGATTAGGAGATACGACTGTTGGTTTTATGTTGAACTTCACTTGAAATTTCATAATGTCACTATTTCATTTTGACATACATGATAAATGCATGTGGCAGAGAAATGTTTACAGGCCTTCCGTTATATAGTTGCCTTTTATACTGATGTGCACAAACAGTTGCTCCCTCAAGTGAAGGTTACAGGAAGAACATGTGCTGCAACGATGGTTGCTTCACTTACAAATGTTTCCAATACTGCATCTTTATCAAATTATTTCCTATACTATGGGATGCTCTGTTTCATAGCTTTGCTGCTATGTTTATTTCACCAACTGTTGATCTCCTAATTAATCTCAATATGTGTTTCATACAACCTTGCTCTGCTTGGCGTTCTACAAACTGAACTCCAACACCAATTCTTACCATGCACCCTTTGTTGCGTGCCTTCTGCACAACAATGTAGCCAATACAGCATAAATAAAGCGTGGAATCCGTGGATGCATAGAACAGTGACTTTTTGTCGTCAAATGTCTCATTTTCATTGCCATTGGCTCTGCTGTTGGGTTTGTCCTTTGAGCTAAACCTAATGAAACCTCTTCGGCTCTTCCTTCTCTGCAATGCATGACACCCCACCCTCCATCGCCAAGCCTGGTTCTTGACTACTCTCTCTCTCTCTCTCAAGAAGACTAATACAAAGGAAAAGTTTTGTTTGTGCGTGTGGGTTGACGTTGGTTGTCAGAGACAGATTTGATAGTCTAGGGCATGATATTGTGGCAGGAGTAGGACCCAAAAACATACCAGAGTTACTGCTTAACTTTTCATCGCAATGTATCTTGGTTATTTCACTTGTTATGAACACCTTGGTCATGAATGGTATTGAAACATGGGTGCCAATACTTTCAGTAAAACATGGGTCAATTTATCAGGCTAATTGCCTAAGGATCTCTCTGATAGTTGCCTATTGCTTAGGGATCTATGGCTTGAACAGCTTATGACAAGTTCATGGTCAATTTGTGGTTGGGAGGAGTGCTGCTGGTTGTAGTTTCACTTGGGCCTTTTCCTCTTTACGTGTTGTTGCAGCAGTTGCTCCATCATTTTTTGTGTATCATTCATGACTCCTTGTACCAATTATGTTAAGTTTCTGAGTTCCCACCACGAGGTATGAGCAATTTACTATTTCATTTTCTGCTTGTAAGCATCCTTTAGCTGTTGGTGGTACTTAACTGCTGATGAGAGTTTGGACTTTTCTGCATCTGGTGGCAATCAGTTAGCATGCAGAACTTATGGATCCTAATTCTGATACCAGTTTATGTGCTTACCTTCTTCTCCTTATACTGCGCTAATTGTTTGTCCAAAATTTGTGGTTGCATATTTCATGGTTTGCTCTTATATTTGGGGACAAAGTGGATTGTTCAAAAGACACTTGCTGGGTGAGGACTCAAACGGACAGCAGAATGTTTTGGAGAAAATATCTTTAAGTTATGCGAGGTGCCGTCCTGGATGGGGACATGAGCAGAAAATCATAGACACAGTTCAAAAGTCGTCATGCACATGTAATAAATTGTTCTAACATGTGCTCCTTTCCTAGAGTCTATTCTCCATTAAAGTACCATTTCAGTCAGCCTTAAAAAGTATGATCTCCTAAATGTAGGTGTGCAACTCTGGTGCCTTTATCGTGCATTAGTAATTTCTCAATAGTCTTCCAGCCATTTATTTCTCAACTCTTGACATAATTTTTTGGTTCTTATTTTGTGCTGTTTCTTTTTTGGGTAAGTACTTGCCCTTTCTACAGTAGATAAGCTAACACGCCAGAAATTATTTTGCGTTGTTTCAGCGTAGTAGGCTTGGATAGGTAGCCAGTGTCGAAGGATACTTGCAATCTTTTGTTATGCTTAATGTTTTTATGAACTGGCCCGGGTGGCTTGAAAGCGAGGGCATTAACTTTCTTGTTATGCTTAACGTTTTTATAAACTTGCCTGCGTGGCCTGAAAGCGATATCATTAACTTTATTGGTTATTTACATAAAACACCTCTCTATTTGAACTTTGGGTCGCTTGTAGGCAGGTCTTTGCGTTTTCTTGCGTTTCTCCTTCCCAGTCCTTCTGAAGAACTTCGGTATGGAAAATTCCTCTTGTGAAAAAAAGAGTTGATTTTTCAATGATCAAATAAAAGTTCCGGCTTGCATTCACTTCTTTGATACAGGCCAGCTAACTTCTAGTGTCTTTAATATGATTCCTCTGCGTATAGCATTTGGTAAATCATACATCTGATTCTTCTTTTGTTAGGATAACTTTCCTTTTATTGTCTGCTAGGGTTGGATTTCCTTGTATTTCTTTACGTGTACTCTTTCCTACATAAATGCTTAAATTTGTCACGTAGAGAGTAGGAACTTTCCATCCTGCCAAAAATTAGAGAAAAGGAGGTGTATCAATGTTGAGTTACAGTTACTCAGCATTATCGAAGATATACGTCAGATTGAAGTATGATCACTGGGTTCTTTGCTTCTTTTGAATTTATCAGTTTTAAGAAGCTATCTTTTGTGTCATTACCTACCTTCCGTGTTAGGTTGGCAGAAATGTTGGTTAGATCTTCCAAGTGGAGTGGTAAGCATCACGTACTTCCATGCTTTTGACTGGGATTCAAACCTTGCTAACTTATAACTACCGATGCTGACTTTCGTCGAGCAAAAAGAAAATGTTGGTTAGATCTTGCAAAAGTTTTTGTTTTGGTATTTTCTTTTTTCATTTTGTTACCTCCGTTCCCTATCTCTCCCACTTGGGGCATACAGGCTGCAAGGAATTCTGTATGGGTGGAAGTGATGATCCTAAATTTCTAATTGTTGCTAGTCTTGTTATTTTACCCTCTTTTTTTCCCTTTGTTTAGTTAAGTCTGTTTCGCTTTCTATTATCCTAGGTAGAAACTCACGCCGTTTATTCTTTGAGAGTGATTTATAAAGATGTCTCGGAAAGAATTAAAATGCTTGTCTTCTTGCTAGTTTCGTTACGTTGTAGACAAGTAGTTCCATATCAACAATGTTGAATGTTTGCCCTTGTCGCTCGACTTTATTTGCATAGCGCTTCTAGGCATTAAGTTTGTTCAGTTTGGGTTTTGAGGGAGGTTTTTGGGGGTAATGAGTGGAGAGAGAGAATTTATTGGGGACTGTGCGCAGAGAGATGAGTTGGGTTTTGAGACCCAAAACGAACACAGTCTGAAAGCATAGGATGAAAGAATAGTGGTTACATGTGTAAGTTGTTAACTATTGTTTTCGTCCTAAAATGTATTCTTGCTCAAAATAACAGTCCATTTGGAGACTTGTAGTTCTAACTCCATTTTTGTTCTTGACAATATACGAATCTTTTGCTTGAGAGCTGGGTAAATGACGATTTCAATCTACTGTACCGAACCCGCCATTTGGATGATACCATTTCTCTGTTTTGGCAGCTTAAAGAATGGTTCACCACCAAGAGGAAATGGTTTCAAGACGATGCTTGGGAAAAGAAAAATTACTATGACGCTGCAATGAGACCCGGTTCTTGCACATTGATCCCTTGCTTATACGGAATTTTCCCGCACTATTCAGTGCTATGGAGGAGAATTTCTTCTTGTTCAAATTGTCCCCTGTACGAGACGGTACTCGATGATCCAATTGCTTGAATGATTTGCAATGAATGATGAAAGATATTAACCCAACTGCTTGGACGATTGCAGGTTTAACTGATTTTATAGGACCTTTAATGCTCTTACGAAACGAACAACTTAGGCGGCCCTTCAGTATAATCCATCCAGTTGCCTTCTTTAAGTAGACAGCGGTTTATGTTTTATGATGCGCAGCGTTATTCGAAAGCTGGGCTGTACTTCATGATTATTTACTTAGTTTCATCGTTTTTTAGTTTCATCGTTTGTCCCGCTGGGCCGAATTAGTCAGTTCAGTGGGCTAGATACTGAGTTATCAAAACATAGATTTGTTGTTTGGATTGTCAGTTATTTTCGAAAGCTCAAAGTTTATTGAGTTCGTCACGCAGGACATTCAATCATTCGAAAGCAACTTTGCCCTATAACAAGTGTTCAAAGCTGGTACACATGATCATCAAGGTAGTCTAGACGCCAGTGGCAGGAGTACCATACACGGATTTGGTTCCCTTAGAAATGCCTGTTGACACTCTTTGCACGTTGTGAAATGGGACAAGTACTTCTCTCGGCTGGCACAAACCAACCAACCTGAATCTGCTTTATTGGCCTGTTGAGCTTTGTCAAGTGCCATGTTTGGCTAATCAATTAAAATGGGAGAGTGCATGGGTCCAAGTTTCCAATAGTGATGGACATGGCAGCGTTGGAGTTTTGCTTCCATGACAAAGGTCAGGTTTAGTTTAGCGGTTCGCTTTTAGTTTGTGTATTCAAGGTGTTTTCCATTTGTCATACACAATCTGCGTGTTTCCTTAATAATTGGCTTTGACAGTGCATAGGACTAAACATTATAAGTAGGAGCTCCAAGTGTAATTGTTTTAAACACTCATCTCAGTTTGTTTAAATCCTGTCCTTTATCCTGCCTTATTCCTCATAAATTTAAGAATTGCTAACTTGATGGTTAACTTTGTCAATTTTTTTTCACGATCAGTTTTGTGTAGACCCTCATTTGGTTGTTGACAAAAGTAAGAAAAGTAAAAAGGGAATATACTTTTTTCTGCTGTCTAAAAGGGGAGTGGAGTTTGCAACTGAAGTACAATGTTCTGTAGGCAGTTATGGATTCTCACGTCAATAGACCCATTAGTCATTGCCTTCAGGTTTTGGCTGGATCCTTTAAATGCTAAATGTTTTAAATGTAAAATTTGTGCTGCTCATTTATTGTAAACTGGTTGAGAAAATGTGTATGAAATTAAGCATTTTTGTGTTTTTTTCAGGTGATGCTGACTGACCTCTTCTGAAGCCTTGCCTTTATAGACTATCAAAGGCCACAAAGCTTGCATTTCTCCACCGTGGTCCCCACCTATATTGCAAGCCTTGATAAATTTACCGATATATGGAATGAATCTAGAAAACCATGTCCTATGGTTCAGGAAATAGATCAGTTCTCTGGAACAAGTGCTAGTATTAATCAAGTTAATTAATTACGCACATACTGTTGTTTTGAGGAAACCATTGGAGGGTGAAACCCAATCCTGTGCATTCAGCTACTGTGTTATTCAAGGTCAAGACTATTGTACATCATTCGTTGACAAAATAACAAAAAGTTTGAGTGTGCTCGAGCACGAGAATGAGGTAATAAAGCAGACTGGGTGAAAATAGAGTTCCCGCCGGGATCCATTGGTCCCCTTCGTGAAATTTTGTACTGTAAAGCTATTTGCTTCTGTTCGATGGGTTACTCTTGACCGTCGAACTCTGTCTGACTCTAGCTCCTGATCCTCTGTTTCCATGCTCAGCATAGTGAACTCTGAATACTTTACGATCTTCCCCTCGGGTCCGGCCAACCTTTGGGGTCAATTATGTCGTCCAGAAAGCTCCGCATTGATGACTTGTTGAGAAATTCACCCATGGCCTGCCCAGAAATGTTTCAAGTTTTGGTAGGTCTAGTGCAACTGTGATATTCCAATTGTGAGTTATTGTGCCGGTTTTATTTGTCATGTATTCCTTTTGCTTGGATCGTGTGCATAAATCCTATTGTTTTGGAACACAACTGTGCATCTCAAATTCTAAGATGCCGGTGGATTTTGTGCTTAAATCCTATAGTTTCGAAACACTACAGTGCATCCCCAAATATAGAGTCTACGAGAAAGTCGCTCACAACATGCTTATGTGGCAGAGTCTCATTGGTAATTGAAAAACTACTGTAGCAATCTTTTCATTTGCCAGTGAAAACCTGTCACAGAGACATGTTATGTATGTTGTTATGTTCCTAGACCACCTCTACATTACGCAGAATACGTTGCCAATGAAACGCTATACCACAGGCATGTTGTGCAAAATGTTCTGTAGGTTGTGTTCCCAGACCACCTCTATGGTCTGTTAAATACAACACACCTACAAGCTTGTTTGCCGGCTTCGGTGTATAGTCCCTATAGCTTGATACCCTCCAAAAAAAGTGCATCTAAGGAAGGGTGACTGTGAGCCTTCATTTCTGAGTACAACAGCTTGTTTCGTGATGATCCGACTGTTTCTCGGAAGGTGATTCAAGGAACACAACAGTGCCTGTTTTATATTGCTGAGAGGGATGAATTTTAATGATGCTTTGCTCGCATCTGGAGATACTTACTCGTTTATGCATCATAGTGATGAGATATGTTTATGGAACCTGTTCATGTTATATATACAATTGTCCAAATATTTGATTCTCTCAACAGCAAATCGTTGTTTCGTTGGTAGATATAACGTTCCGAGTCCAAGACATTTGGCCTTTTCACATTGTCAGTGGACATGAGTATTTCCAATCTGGAAAAAGTAATCTGCAGATTTGCAGAATTTATTGGTCTGGATGAGCAAACACGAAGTAGGTGAGGGGAGAGAGAGAGAGAGAGAGAGAGAGAGAGAGAGAGAACAAGACACGAGTGATATTATTAAGAACACATTGACTTGTTGGATGTATTAATGAGAACACTGACTTGGATATTACAATGGGGAGAGCCCCCTTTTTATAGACATAAGGAGGGATTAATTACATCATTGCTTGCATCACTTACATAATTAGTCTATACTATTACTAGTCCATTCCTGCCATAAATCACACCTGCCACAACTATTATTATGTGGATTTTCCTACTACATCTTTGTACCTATTACATACTAAAGTCCACACCTATCACACACTACTAACTTTTACTTTATTACACCACACCACTTCTATCACGCTTTACTACCACATACAACGGGGAGAGCCCTCATTTTATAAGCGTAAGGAGGAGTTGATTACATCATTGCTTACATCACCCACATAATTAGTCTATACTATTACTAGTCCATTCCTGTCATAAATCACACTTGCCACAACTATTATTACGTGAATTTTCCTACTACATCTTTATACCTATTGCATGCTAAAGTCTACAACTATCACACACTACTAACTTTTACAGTACTTTATTACACCACATTTCGGCTACAAAGCAAAGGCTGTAGACATTTGTAAGCTTAAAAATTCAGTGGAGAAAATATGGAGAGTGCATTTTCTGTATTGCGATTAACGGTTGGAAAATATACCCACAAAGAAATTTGGGCATCAATTTGAGAAGTGGTGATGTATTAACAAGGTCAGGAAGAAAAAGGAGTTAGGCATGAAATCGTAATGAACTTTTCTTCCCCTTACAGTCCTCTTTCACTGAGAGCTTCGAGAGAGCTAGCGGTGGCGTGAATCGAGAGAAAAATGAGTGTCGGAGTAGAAGTGAAAGAAAATACCCTACAAGTGAGCGGGAGCTTCAAGTTGGGTACTATTTTTCTCTCATTGTAATCCATTAACGTATAGGAACTCTCATTTGGCCGTGTACGTAGACATTCTCTATAATCTTTTCGTTTGGCATTTGGCTTCTGGTGTCCGTCCTTGGTTGTGTCCGCCCACGTGTTAATCCCCGCCGGTTTTTCCCCCTGGGTCAACCGGGTTTTGGCCTAACGGCTAGGGGATCGGGCGGCTCTGGATGGCATGGTTGACGTGGCCGCCCGTCGTGTACATTGTTGGGTGTACTAGTCCTTGCCTAATGGTACAATGAACAGTAAGCATCCACGGCAGTTGGGTTGTCAATGAACCGGTTCATCTTTCCGTTGGGAGGCTAGTGACAGCACAGTGGTTTTCGGGAGATGATTGGTTCGCTAGCTGTGGTGGTTGCTGTCAAGTGCTGATCGTTGGCGGTTGGGCGGCAAGGATAAGATTTGCCCTCTCCTTTATCCTTAATAGTAAAATGTTACTTTTGCCGTTAACAAAAAAAAAAAAACATTCTAACAGTATCAATGGATAAAATCTCAGACCTTTTTTTTCCCCTCGGAATCTCAGACCATTTGGTAAAGCAAATACCCAAGCAAATAATGGGGTGCTGAACATGCACACAATCACCTGAGAAGGCGAAGATCAAACTGTTACAGAACTAAATCCCAGTTTTGCATTCACACAGACACTGGTATGGATCCGTCAGGGCGCCAAAGAACTGTTTTTATAAGAACTATGAAGGACTTGTGGTGGAAGTGGAACATAGATCCCAGGTTATCGTGGTTATGAAACTGGAATTGGGGTGCTTGGTTTCTTTCCTTTTTATACTATAGGCTTCACTCTCGAGAGCACATTGTTCCAGTGCCAAGGATGCTTTGTGATCCTGAGAAAGTAACGGCAATGGCCTGTCCTGCTCCTAATTGCATCATAACCAGAATAAGTTATGCAAGTGGGATGTTTTTTTGCAGACCAAAAAATTGCAAACCCAAGAAACAAAGAGCACTTGTGGAATAATCTTTGAGGAGTAATCAAATCAGAAGATTCAGAACAACCAGCTCATTGATGGCCGCAAGTTCGCAACTGTTTTCATCGACTTTGAGGGTCAAGACAACCGTAGGAACTTTACTCCAACCTCAAATAATCAAAGAACAGATTTATAAAATGTTAATGTCTGACGCGTGATGGGCCATGGATGTGTTGGTCTCCACTTGACAAGGAATACTGAGAAGAAGGGCATGGCTAATACAATGAACGCGTGCATTCACAAATTATGAGCTGAGGCTAAATACCCTCTGCTGTGCTCAGAAATTTTTCCAGGACCTTGTCAGATCATGCCCCATTTGTCATACTGCTTTCAGATATGATTGGTCCTCCCATAGGCAAACCTTCCCATTTGAGGCTAAGATTGACTCTCCTCCCTGATTTTGTCAATTTCATTAGCAAAAAGAAATGCCATGAATGCCCACCATTCATGGATTTGCAACACTTTGGTGGTCCGCCTCAAAGGTTGAACAAGCATGCATTGGGAAATGATTTTCGAAGGAATGAATGAATGTTGGATACAAGCACGGACATCCAAGATCCCAGGCTTCGCACATTGCTCGAATCCTGGAAAGCTAACTTGGTTTCATGTATAATGAGACCTTGAGGTTCCAGGAACTCCATGGTATCAAAAAATTAGAGTGAGTTGTAAAGCTCTAGGGGGGAAGAATTAAAAAATACTTCAAAAAATCCATGCGAATACTCTGGCTAAAAAAGGAAGAAAATTGAGCACATCAAAAATGCAAGAAAGTTGGATATTTTCTCACTTTCCATTCCTTTTCCATCAACTGAGCGGGCCCTAACTGAAGCTCCGCAATCAATCTCCACTATAAGGGAAAAGTAATGCACCTGGCCAACCTTTAGTCAAATGAAGGTACAACTGTTCATTTCTTCTGCATTAACACATCATCTCGATATCTACACTTCTGAGCAACACTTTTTATCATGAATCTCCCTCAAATAAGATTTGCATGCTAAACATCATAGTTGAACAGTTGAACTTGTTCCCTTCACTACCGAGTCAATGACACTAGGCACACAGGTTTAAAAAAATGTGGAATCGTCAAATAAGAATGGAACGCCATAAATCCCATACATTTTATGATGGATGAAATGACATAACTACGTATGCAAAAACGAGGACATCAAAATCCTATTTCCCCCATTTTACTCTCTAAGTGGGATCATAATCAGCATTAGTTCAGATTAAACAATGAAAGCAGACCATGTAGCTTGAAATCATTAAGAACAATAATCTGAACTAATGCTAAGAGGCTCCTGAACAACAATACAAGGAACAACAAGACTATACAGGAGCCTCTCAGCCATAATTGATCCTAAAAATTCTAGAATCAAGTAACCAGGCATCACATATTTTCCTATTAAGGCCAGAAAACTTTACAGAATTAAAAGAACAAAGCTTGGCTCTAATCGCATCAAAAATCACAGCAGCTAGGCCATCTACATCCCTGCTCTTGTTCTGAAATATCCTCATGTTATGCTCACCGCACGGGCAGTAAGTAGTTGCTGCCAAAGATAACTTGTATATAGTACTACAAAAACTTTTACCTTTCCTTTGAGCACCAGCCCACACAAGCTCCTGATTCAAAGGAAGAGGCGCCCTGAATATGTCATTTTTACGCAGAACACGGCTCCAAATCATCACAGAAAATTGGCAATCAAAAAACATATGGGCATGAGACTATACACAACACACAAACTATATTAATGGATATCCCTCAGTTGGCTATTCTATCCTTGGTGGAAAGACAGCTCCAAGATTGCAAGCCAAAGAATAAAGCTCTACCGTGGCACATTCTGGCTAAACCATACAAATGAATGCCAGTGTTTAAAAGAATACGTATGCCTGCATGCCTCCCATGCTGTCTTGACAGAGTAACAACGATCTAGAGAAAGAGTCCATATTACTTTATCCTTAGTCGATGAATTTGGAAGAAAATTTGCAGGAGTCCGACGCATAACCTCCATCATAACTCGACTACTCTGTCTTGGACAACGCCAACTCCCCTATACAATGATGGAGGATACCTTAGCCCGCAAAGCCCTGCCTATTTGGAACAATGGAATCACCAAACTGCTTGTACAATGCACCGAAGGGGGGTGCCAATTGCCCGTCCAAAAAAATGTATCTTCTCCATCCCCAATGCAATACCTGATCCAGCCTTGGCAAACATCCCTTAATTTGAGAAGCTTCCTTACTACCCATGATGCATCATTCGGTGCAGGAAAAGAAAGTTGGCCATAGTTGTTTAATGTTATAAAGTATCAATGCAGGATTCATAGTTTGCATGAAACGTTAAACGAGCGCATCAATGTCTTTTGATCGTATTTGGTTAATTTATCCTACTGCATGAGAAATTCGAGAGTCAGTCCTTGAAACCACCATTAATTTTCTCTTCTTGCAGGGACCATGTGTTCAGTCCAATACTGAGAATGTTGACGTCTAGATGTAGGTTGTGTTCTTACTTTTGTTCTCTGAAAAGCAGATTTCCTTGAAGGTTATATCTCACTGAGCTTATCTGCGTTACTTTGATCCTTAAAATTGTCCAGAAGTGAAATAACCCAGTCACCATCCCTCGTCCCCCCTTCATTCACATTGTGTGCAACACTACGACTCTCATCGTTGACTTCTGTTTGCGAACTCAGTTCTCTAGTATTTCGACGACCCGTCAAAATAAGGTCCAACATTTTCCTCCGAACAGCATAAATTTGGTTTGGCACAATCAAACACCCTTTACTATACGCTTCTCTAAGAAAAACAGTTTGTGCACTTCCTTTTGTACTCAGATAGAAAATCCCCGGGTGCTTCAATATAACCTCGCGCAAATTAACTTCGATACCCAAATCCTTCCGGAAGTGGACTAATCGTTCAACCCCAACCATTTTCTCTACCGTCAAGCACAAAAACTCATGAAGAATCCCAACAGCTCGCTTTTCAAACCGTTCAGCCCCTCCGCAAGTGCGAACCCTGACCACCTCTTTTCTCTGGTAAGGCTTCACATAAGGAAGCCTTTGCCAATTCCTCAACCTCTCCCTATACCCCGCCTCAATCTTGAACCCCGTCGGGAGACTAATCGGGAACGCATACTTAGTCTCAAACTCACTCAACCATTTCTCTCTAAACTCTCTCTCCCTCCACTTCTCAACCTCTGCCACACCCATTTCTGATAACCTAGGCTGTCCGGGCCAGCTTACGCGGACCTCACCCACACCCATCTCTGATAACTCAGGCTGTCCGGGCCAGCGGCTTACGCACACCTCAGCCACACCCACCTCCCCTCTATCAACCATACCCACAATCTCTAAATCAACCAACCTAAATTCGTTACTATACTTTTGCAAAATCGATTCGCGAAAATCTTTAGGCAATCCCAATTCCCTCCTAGCAAGTCTCAACCCATGTATATGAATTGTCCCATTTACAGACATCATTAAAAGCTTCTTTATCCTAAGAACATTTTCCAATTCCAATTCCCTAATACTATCCTCTTCTTCTTGGATTAAATCCGTCATTTTCCTACCGATTCTACAACAAGCAATTCTTCTAAGGGGGTGAGTAAATACCTCGAAAACGTGGGGGTATTTCCGTAAGAAAACGGTGGTGGAGACGTTGAGGCCGACGACGTTTTTCCAGCGGGAAATGAGGTGGAGGGAGACGAAGGGGCTGCGCTTCCGGGCGGAGATGAGCCGGTGGAAGGTTAGGGACCGGGTGAGTTGGTTGAGTCGACTCGTGAGTTTGTCGAGTTTTGAGTCTCTGGTTCTTTGGGATTCTAAGCGGGTTTGTGCCGTGGAAACTGGTCTCTTCTTCCACCTCCGTTGGGTTGTGGAGTTGAAGGGCCCGAATGGGAGCCCAGTGGAAGAGGGTTCGAGCTTGAGGATTTTGTGTGTGAATTTTTGCAGGATTTTCATGGTGTGAGGCGTCTAGAGGAAGGTGGGTTATAGAGCGAGAAAGATGTGGAGAGAGAGAGAGAGAGAAGCCGGTGACATCTTCGTCGTCTTCCCTGAGTTTCAATTCCAAGTACCCGAGGGAGGGGGGAAAGGGAAAAGGGTAAATTTCACCGGCGCTCCCTTCACTTCAATATAATCACTCTGGCACCCCTCTTGTTCTATAAGAAATCATTCTCGCACTCTTACTTGGAAAATTCTAAAAACAATAATAAGTATATAAATGTGTATTAAAGGGTGCAAAAAATAAACAGAATTACGTATTTTTCTTATTTTTTAGTGTACTCATCGTCAACCTAGTGGACTGACAATAGCAAAATTGTTCTTCCTTTATAAAATTGTTCCACGCTTAAGTCCACCCGTTAGTTGACCATGAGTTGGCATGTGGACGAAAATAAAAAATTAACGAATTAGACCTTGAAATACCAATTTTACCCTTCTAGTTCTCTACTTCATCCATCCTCAATTTAACAATAATATCCCACCCACCCGCACATGCTTCACTCATTGAAATTGTCATATAGCTAGCAGAAGACCTTCAAGAATTCCAAGATGAAATAGTGAAAAAAATATATGATATAAACAGTTTGTTGATTTGGTTAGAAATACTTCACCGAAACATTTTTTTAACGGTTTCAGTAAAGAGGATTTCCAAAAAGTTCAAAGGAAAAACTACCACATAAATTTCTTAGTTGTGAATCACAATGAGTCCACCACAAGTTGTAACAATGATTTGGACAAAAGTCATATACTTTACGATCCATAAAATTTTCATAGTTTCACATCATTTTCATTATTCATTACTAACACAATTTCACCACCACCACCACCACCACATTCACCCATTGTTAGTGCCAACACCGCACCACATTTGTCGTAAAAAATGCACTCAACCATTAGGAACGGTGGCTATATTATCAAAAGGTTGGTGGATGGTTATAAGGAGGTAGCGATTATGGTGGTTGTGAAAAGTTCAGATGGTGTTGAGTTCAAATTTCAGAAAAATGGTTGATGGCCATGGTGGTTGGGGATAATGGGTAGATATGGGGGAGTGAAAGATCGGGGAAGAAGAGAGATGAAGGAGAGGAAGAGGGGAAAACCCGGAAACAATTGGAGGGTATATTAGTAACTTCAGTGTCCTTTTAACGACGTTAAATGGAGTAAGAGTTATCTGACAGAGGTAGAAAGTATGATTTCGGAGAATAATGGGGTGTGTAATGTGATTCCAACAAAACAATGACCTTCGAGGTTTTGAGTTTGGAGGTTTCGTCGATAAACCCTAATCTACCTCCGTCTACGCTCCCCAACCCTACGAAAACAGTTTTCAAACAACTCTGAAAGCATTCAAAAATGCCTTCTTTTCCCTCTCCTGGTTTAGTCACAATCTGCGAAATTAACAGAAACTTGAGTATGAATCTCTCTCTCTCTCTCTCTCTCTCTCTCTCACACACACACACACACACACACACTAGATAACTCTATCGCAAGTGGTTGCATGAATTCTTGGTCCTCCACTTCCGAATATCTGTACATAGTGGGTTTTTTTTTTTTTTTTTAAATCACAAATCTCTATATGTTTTCATTTGTCTGTCAATAAATGCATATAACTGCAGTTACGGCGGCCGAGCCCCTCGCAGACGACCAAGCTAAGGAAACCTACGCCAAAATTCTCGTAAGTCCTGTTAATGTGTGAATGAATTTAAGCGTGTCTCTGTGAGTGTACCTATTGTATTATTCATTGTCGTCATTCGTACACATGGATAGGGTCTTAGGGTGCGTTTGGTTGGATGTAATGGAATGGAATTGAAGGAATTGAGATTGGAATAATCATTCCTCTTCCCACGTTTGGTTGTGGCTATGAATCAGTTGCAAGAATGAAATTTGCATTCCAATTCTTGTGTTTGTTATGCTAGAGTCACATCTGAATGGAATGGAATGGAATGGAATTTGGAGTGGCAATAGTAATTATGGGGGTGGCATTAGAAAATTTTGGAGGGGCAATAGCAAATTTGTTGTGGCAATAGCAAATTTTGGAGTGGCATATGTAATTATGTGAGTGACATTAACAATTCAGTAAGGGATGGTGGAATGGAATTGTAATTCTTTTACTTTTCAATTGGAATAGCTATTCCTTTAGTTGGATGAATAATAATTCCATGTGGCATGGCTATTCCTTCAATTTTTAGTGAACCAAACATCGAAGTAGACATTCCACAGGAATAACCATTCCATTAAACCAAACATTGCTATGTACTTGTGTTTATATTTGTACGGTTAGAAGATTAAGTTTGGTGGGTAATTGCAGGGAACTGTGTTCAGTCCAGTTTCGTTTCAGACAGACCATCTAATATCATCACCAAGTCCCGAACAAGGATCAGAGCAACGAGGAAGGATCGAAGAGAGTGATCAAAGGAACAGCTGGTCAACAGCATTGAGGGAGATTTTTAGTGATTCCCTCAAACGCCTTTTCCATCAGGTTGATGTAAGTATTCCCCCTCTTCAATTACTTATCAGATTCTTTGGGTTGTAGTTTGTTATAATTCTTGAAATGTTGGAAACTAGTTACGGATTTTAATATTTCAGCTCTCTTGATTGTTATTCAAAATTAGTTAGTGGAGTTATGTTGTTATTATCCACTAAAGGTCGTGTGGTTAGCGGCGTTATGTATTTAGCTTACCCTTTAGTTTGTTGGTTATATCTTCCTTTATGTATATGATGGCTGTGTATATAAAAAGGAAGTTGAAAATTATTAAGAGTATTCTATGGCGAAGAAGAGGTATGGTTCTCCTCAATGCGAGCCAATTGGAGGTCGTTCCCCCTCGAAGTGAGACTCTTCTCTTCTTTTATTCTATTTTAGTTTTTATCACAAGAAGGTTTGTGTCATTACTTTGCTTATTAGAATGCTACCCTACCTGACAAGGTTATAAAGCCTAATAGACAATAGGTTGGCTTCAAAATGTAGAAAGTGATCAAAAGATGCCGAAATGGCCTAGTTATCCCTTGACTTCTGTTGCTGATATATGATTATGCATAATTTAACTCAGCATGTTGAATTTGAGGGTGAATAATCTACATCATTTGTTTTACATGACAATCATGTCAATGATGCCCATTTGGCCTGTCTGGTGTACGTCTTATTGCATATTTACTTCGATTAAAATTAGAATTGTAAGTGTGCCTGACATGGCCTTCCAGAAATATGTTAAGTATTGCAATGGCTCAAGATAACCAGAGGTGGAGGAGAGAGCTCAGGTTAGCCTCTGAGAGAGAGAGAGAGAGAGAGAGAGAGAGAGAGAAGAGGGATAGCAGAAAATCATGTCTATGATGCCCATTTGGCCTGTCTGGTGTACGTCTTATTGCATATTTACTTAAATTAAAATTAGAATTGTAAGTGTGGTGGAGGAGAGAGCTTAGGTTTGCCTGAGAGAGAGAGAGAAGAGGGATAGCAGAAAATCATGTCAATGATGCCCATTTGGCCTGTCTGGTGTACGTCTTATTGCATATTTACTTCAATTAAAATTAGAATTGTAAGTGTGCCTGACGTGGCCTTCCAGAAAATATGGTAAGTATTGCAATGGCTTGAGATAACCAGAGGTGGAGGAGAGAGCTCAGGTTAGCCTCTGAGTGAGAGAGAGAGAGAGAGAGAAAGAGCGCAGTGGAGAGTGGTCAACTAGATATTGATTAGGGTTGTTGAAGTGTAGTCTTTGTATGTTTGATTGTTTGGACCTACATTATATAGGTGTGGACCTCCCTTATATAGGTGTGGACCTCCCTTGTATAGAAGGTTGGAGGAAGGATCCAACTCATAGTAGGGCAAGTGTCCCCTCCTTGTTGGCTCTGCAGGTTGGGGGTGATAGAATCTCCTCCACAAGACCTAGGGCCGGAATGACTTGTGGATGTCGAATCAAGAAATTGTGAGGCGGTAGGTATGATACTTGTTCCAAGATGTCAGACGTCTAGTTGGTGTCCTTTCTATGACCCGTCAAGGTAGAGCTCACCAAGGGCATGCTCTGCCTCCTTGATAAACCCTTTGTTCTAGCCTTCAATTCGCATGTCTCTTTGGTCCCATGTGAAGTACCTAGGCCCTGCTACCGGCCTAGGGTGTAGATGGAAAATAGAGGACTTTTGGATACCCGACATTAAGGTGGAAATATGCCTAGAGACAATCTTTGTATGGTCTTGAGCACGGATTTTCTAGGTATCCATATATGTTTTACTTACGTATTAAAGAATTGAAACCGTCATACTATTCCATCATATTGGAGCATGAACCATCCTACTATACAAGAGTATCCATATATGATTTTCTAGGCAATCGTCACATTTTTTTCTCCGAGTGCAAGAAAACATCATCATCATATTCCAAGAGTTTTATGTTGGATGACACCATTTAAGCTTGCAAGTTGGACATGGCTTTACCATGAATTTTTCAAAAATGCTCTTGAAATGTTTAGTGTCCATGAGTTGCATAAGTCGAGGCAAAAATAGATGACTGGAGCATCTGAATAGTTGCAATTATTGGTTACTTCACTTTCCTGACAAGAAAAGATAAAACGGAAACAATTATGTGGTCTGAAGCATTTTTACTTTCTTGCCTGCTGTCATTTCTGCAGGTAAAATCTTTGCCAGAGGTTGATCTTCACGGTGTGAGTTGGCATCAGCATAAACATATTTTAGCATTCATTTCTGGGCCTAATCATGTCACAATTCGTGATTATGAGGATTCAGGTCAGTTAATACTTTAGTTGATAGGACATGGATGGTTGCTTCTCTCTACGCTTTATGCACTGTCAAAGAGCTCTTTAATTCATCATCCTTTTAGATGCCTCCAAATGTAGTACTTTGTTCCAGTGAATTGCATGTCTTTACCTCTAACAGAAGGGAAGGAACCATTCATTCTGACCCATGAGTCCCAAAGAGATGTTAAGCTCCTTGAGTGGCGGCCAAATGGTGGAAGGACACTCTCTGTAGCATGCAAGTAAGTATTGTAGCATTGCTGCATTTTCGCTGAAAGTATATAGTGCTCTAGAAGACTTACAGAACAGTTTTCGGATTATTCTTATTGGGTAGTACTTTCAATATGGATTGAGCAGAGGTGGAATTTGCATATGGACAGCTAGTAATCCTGGCAATATAGCATCTGTCAGATCTGGAGTTGCATCTGGCACCCTCTCTAGGGGCTCCGGAGCTCGATGGACTCTTGTGGATTTTCTTCGAAGCCATGATGATGAACAAATTAGTGCACTTTCTTGGAGTCCAGATGGAAGATATCCAAACTAGTGAAACTTCTTTACATTCCTCAAGTTAATTAATTTGTTGTCTTGCCATGTAGGGGAATTTTGTGGTCATTCTTCTCTGCATGCAGGATGTCCATGTAAATCATGTAATCTATTCCCCCCTTTATCAGTATTTAGCTCAATTGTTTTCGTTGTGCAGAATTAATAGACTGAAGATCATTTATTAGTTTGCAATAAACTGTTAGGATGAAGATTTAATCTCGTATCCACTTGAACTATAAAATGTTGTATGATTGGATTATATGTATTTTTGTTGTGGTTGTGAATTGGAAATCTCCTTGACCTCTTTTTACATATTTGGCATCTGGTTCATACGAGAGCTCATCGTTCACCATCTGGGATGTTGCTCAAGGTATATATACCACTTTTATCCCTATCGGTGTTTGCTTTGGTCTTGTGTGTAGCTTTATGGTTGATTTTAAAAGCATCAGAAATAGTGTTCTCTAGTAGTTGTACTTGCGCCTTCTTCCCCGTTGGGTATATTCTCTTACGAAGTGGTTCTCAAGCTAATATATTTAACAAGTTGCTTGAGATGATGCCCAGTAACCAATCTCTATTGACTTGGATTTCCTTATAACTTGGCTGCTTTTCTTTTTGCTCGGGCATTGGAAACATGGCCCATCCTGAAATTGATCACCAGCATCCACACTACCATGTGATATGTTAGTGCAAATGATAGCCACGAGCTGCGATAACCAACACAGAGCTTTACCTGTAACAAGTCACGTTCGATCTCATGAGTTGGTGTTCGAGTTCGTCCTTCAATGATGAGTGTGCCTGTGTACTAGAACTCAACAGAGTTTGATTTTAGCTTATCTTAGGTAGGATGTGGGGATTTTAGGGTTTGTATGGCTAACAAAGAGGTAGGGTTTTGAGGCAACTACAGGGCTGTTCTAGAGGCTATGAACAGTGATCTACGATGAGTAACACTTCAGTTTTTCTGGAAAATTTAAATAAAAGAGAAGAACTATAGGATTCACAACTGGAACTATTGTCTGACCTACGTTCCCATAGGCTTTACATGAAGGGCTAGAATTGCATCACACTACTCACAACCAAGGTTCAAAGTTCTGGAACTTCTCTAGATATTTGGCTCTATTAGTTAAGAAGCATCATGTGATGATATATAGACTTCAGGGGCAACTACACGGCGGGGGGCCCACCTTTGCGAAATATTGTCCAAATTGGTACCCTTACTGAGCAGAACCTCGACAATATGATGGTGTCTGTTTCTAGGCCTCAACCAGTACTTCTCCGGCTAGTAGATGAGTGACGGTTTTGATGTCTCGCCTTCAAACTCTGCCGCAGCTTGTCAATTAGTAGTCATGAGATCCCGGAAAGCCCACTACCAGAGACTGCAAGAGAATTTTCCCTTCACTTGGCGAGGTAAGATTTTCCAGAAAATCTCACTAAAGAGGTCCCCCTGCAACGATGGCAATGAGGGCCATAACGATCCCATTGTTATTGTTGGAGGGGTCTAACACCTCCCTTCTCCCTAAGTGACGAACGTCAACAGAATTAAGGATATTTTACACCTCTCTAAACTTGGTCACATTCTCGTCAGAAAGCATATTTCAGAATTCCGTAGTCGTTTTGCGCTATCAAAAGAATGGTATAACAGAATTACACCAAGAAATTGGAAGAGCGGGTGGAGACAGATGACAACGGTAAGCCAAAGATGACAACTGGTGAAGTAGTGGCGGGAGAGGATTTCTCAAGAAGCTCTGGAGATAAGAAGGAAGCATAAGGAAGAAGATTGACTCTCGTTTGTGTTTGCAGGTTGCAAAAAGGTGCCTTTGCAGGGTTTGTCAAATGTGATCCAAATGTCTCTTCGCATTTAATGACGTCACATCGAAATGCATACGTCAGCAAAATTTGAAATGGAAAGAGCCCTTGATGACAAAAGAGGCTCTGCATAAATAGCTCATGCCTCTCGGCAACAAGGAGCCGAGCACTCTTCGAGGAGGCATTAGCTAAGGGGCAATTGTGAGGGGTGGATTTATTGTGACCAGTTATTAGTATAAAGCCAAAAGAATTGACGGGAGGAGACGTTGTTGTGGATGGGGTGCTTGGTAATTGTCGACCGTTTGAGGAATCCAAGAACGTCAGAAGGACTGCTTGTCGGCCTAGGAAGCAAGTAGCCTGGGGGAGTGACCTCAACGGATCAATTATCCAGATATTGTGAGGAGGAGCGAAGGGTTCTTAAGTGGTTTTACAAGTAGCAAGTCATGCACATCCAAAATGGTTACTTGGTGTCCCATCAACCAATAAGAAAGGAGCTGAGTGGACAAGCCTGGTTAATAGTAACGTAATCAGCCTTAGGGTGGTTATCCCATTAGCCTATAAGAACTAGAAGCGTAGGCAGCATAAGGCATCTGAGAGATACACAACAAAAGCTTATTCAAAATTCTCTCCCAACACAAGCTTATAGATAGCTCGTGCTATTTAGTGAAAGGAGAAAGAAAGGTCTCTTTTTCTTTTTTTTCCCTATCGGCGGAAGTCAATATTGTTAGAATAGTTAGTAGATTTGGAAGAGGAATTGAACTCCTAACCTCCTTTCTCCTAGCACCTAAGTGTACTTTGATGCCTGATCTCTTAAAGAAAAAAATTGGGTTTTCGACCTATAGGCAATATGATAATGCAGTTTTGGATCTTTCAATCTTTGAGTGATTTGTGGAGGGAAAAGGAATGGAATGGGAAGAGATAGGTAAAGAGAACAAATTAGATATATGTTATTTGCTTCTTTTATCGTTGAGTTAGGCAAATGAATATGTACTTGGTATGTTTAGTTTAGTTACATAATAGATGGTATTCAAGATTTAAGCACATCCTTCATGTTTGCAGATCCTATGATCTTTTTCTAATTGGTGTATTTGTACGCATGCAATTGCAGGCCTTGGCACACCCATTCGACGGGGATTAGGAGGCATATCAATGCTGAAGTGGTCTCCCACTGGAGATTATTTTTTTGCAGCGAAGTTGTACTGTCTTTGGCTTGGATAACTCAGATTGTCTGCAGACTGTTCATCATTCTACCTCTGTAGTGATTATCTTCTTCTTTTGCAGTGATGGGACATTTTATCTTTGGGAGACAAACACTTGGACATCAGAACCCTGGTCCTCAACCAGCGGCTTTGTCACGGTCAGTTAGATGACAATTGCACTCATGCAATCAAGCTCTAAATTGCAAGATCAAATCATGTTACCATCATAAATTTCTCTAGCTGAATTGCTATTGATGCTCTTTCATTCACAATCAGCAGTGTAGTAATGTCTTACACATTGTATCCGGTACCTGTTAACCTTTTGGTAGGGATTCAGCTCAGTGGCTCCTGTTGTAACTTCTACTGGCTGTTCTAACTTGTAGACATTACCTGTTCTAACTTATTATTTCCTGTACGCATGCCTCACTATTCTTGAAATTCAGTCACTCTAAACCTATTGGTCAAAGGTGCATTTATAGTTGTCAGTCTTTTTCGAAGCCAAGTACTTGTGTTTGTTGTATCTCCTTATTCGTTAGTGATTTCATTATTCTTTATGTGCTTTTTGCTGCTTTTATGCTTCTTAAATACTTTGCATGTTTTCCTTGCCAACTTAAATAAACTTAGTCAGTGGATGTCTTGTTAATGGAGTATTTTCTTACTTTTGATTTGTGACAACATTATTTTTTATCAGGGAGCGACATGGGATCCTGATGGACGTATGATACTGATTGCTTTCTCTGATTCTTCAACATTAGGTTCTATTCATTTTGCATCAAATCCTCCATCACTAGGTATGTGAGTACCTTCCTCTTTTTCCTCGGTAGTTTTTATTTATGTTTGCTTTTTTCATTGTTACACTCGTGTTCTGAGTTCGGGCACTTGATTTAATGCGTTAGGGCCAAGCCTTGAGATGTATCCTTTTCAGTTCCGTACATTAATGGATAACATTGGAAGGAGATAAACATAATGTGGGCTTGTGTGTGTGATTCTTGCAAATGTGCGTTTCAACGAAGAAACTATTTATTCTCAGATTTTGTTTCTCCCTCTATATCCTCCCCTGTATCTGCACGAAAAAATATTAAGTGCTCCCATGTGGTGCTCTAGGGCCTTCCACCACTGCATGTTGGCGTGGGGTCCATACCTTAGTGTATGGTCCCATGTGTAATGTGTGGTGGTGGAGGGCCCTAGAGGAGCACTAAATAATCACTACTTTCTCCATGCACACTATCATTGTGTGAATTTGTTTTGGGGTTGGGTTTGCATATAAAGTCTCTAAACTGAGAGGAATAAGAAAAGCAAAGTTTTGTGCATGTGGCAAAAAATGGAGAACTATATGGTTCAAATCAAATTCATGAGTATTATTATAGTTTCAGATTTATGCATAATAAAATCAAGGTTTTAAGCACTTTTTGCTATGCATCATATGTGCATAATCTGGAATGTGTTATGTTGGTGGGAGCCGGTGGGACAGATGATGTGCACGACTTAGGCAGGGAATGCTATAGGTTACTGACTAGCAATCTAAAGCCTGCCCTTTGTATTATTGAGCCTGTTCTCTCTTTCTCTCCCTCTCTACACACGCACGCGCGCCAGAGTTAAAACGAATAGAACGACCAAAACTCAATATTTGAAATTCTGTTAATATCCCAACCGTATATTGTCCTATCAGTTGAGTTGGATATGCTGGAAATGCTGAAGAGAAGAAGTTTAGTCATGCATCCCAACATGTATTATGAATTTGTATCATGGTTTTTGGAACTGTACGTGCTTGGTCCTTAGGGAACACAGGGCCTCAACAGTTACACACACATAAAACACATTGCAAATTTTGAAGAAAATAATTGAAGCCAAATTAACTTGAACAATATGGAGTTGTACCCACATATCCCTCCTCTAAGTCTCTTAGTTTTTGAACCATAAAGCCTAAAATTTTAAACTTTTTGCTAATAAGTGTTTGGAGAAGCTTTTAGGGGTTTTTGTTCACACTTTTATTTTACACAATACTATTAAATGTGCAAAAATAAAATTTTCTAGTTTGACATCACCAAATATTGGATGTGTGCAGTACTTTAGACATGTGCATTACTTTATTCGTTGCCGTGTTCTTCTTGTGTTGTCTACCGTGTTCTTCTTGTGTTGTCTTCCTGTTGTGCTTTTTTTGTTTCTCTTAGAACCTCGCTCTCGCACTCCCAAATAGAATCTTGTATGTACCTCGGTCTCATCGAGAAAGGAGCCCGCTTCCAACTTGGATAGAACTTCTCAAGCACTTAACTTTCAAAAGAAACAAAAGAAAAGATGCCAATCAAGAGAGTATTTGTAGGAGTGGTTAGATACTGGGGTTATTAGCTCAAATCTACTTAACACAGAAGGAATATTAACTGATATTCACCAAAACAAGGTAAAAAATATTAATTTTAGAGCATCTTTGTTTTCATTTACATCACTATCTATCTTTAAATTTGTGTGTGTGTTGGGGGGGGAGGAGGGTTGGGGGTTGCAGACCGTATGTATATACATGCTCTTACTCTCTGTAGATGCTCCCAACAATCTATATCTTCTCCACCCCACACCCACTCCCCTGCTGGCGCTAAGTGTGACTATGGTCTTGAGTGGGTATGGTACATCGCGAACCACCTTTATGACAACTAAGCAAACACAATAGACCTGTTAGCTGAATACATATGGTTCAGGATTTTTCACGAAAGTACTTAACTACATGCACTTGGTCCTTGAGATTTGATTTATTTCTTTGTGTGTGATGACATTTCCAGATGCACACCTTTTGCCGGTTGATTTGCCGGAGGTGAAATCATTGACTCACAGGTAGAAAAGAACTTCTTGTTAATTTCTATACCTTCTCTATATTTCCTTCTGTATTAACATTTTTAGATATGGCTCTTGCTTAATGACAAGTGATTGTTCATTGGAAGGCTGTATAGATCTTTATTGATGCAGTTAGGTCGTTGCCTCCTTGGACTTGGCTTCTGGTTGTTTAATTCATCTTTTCCTCCTAACAAAACGTCCTATATAGTCTTCTTTTTGCTGGACAGACATCACAATCACTGCAGTAAAAGTGTATAAAGTGAGTTAGCTAATTGTAGGTGATATATACAGTGCTTGGGTGAGAATAAGATCATTTGGTTTTGTGGTTGACTTGTTCTTTTTGCAAAAGAAGCAAAGAAAAAAGAAGAAGCACTTTCTGTAGTTTATTTAGTGCTTGTAGTGGTACTAATGTTTACTTGTTGTAAAACAAATTGCATTTACTGCCCTTGTAATGTCATTATTACTATCCATACTAGTAAACTGAAGTGAACAAAGAAATGTTTTGTGCTAGTTGTGGTGCTTTTATGACCATTGACCTCATTCATGGTAGATATTTCTGTCCTCTTTTATATTTTTGGTGACAAAACCTCAACAATGGCTTGGATTATCATTTAATTGGTACTTGGAATTAGACAGTCTAATTGGTACTTGGATTATCATGTAGTTGGTACTTGGATTATTATTTAATTGGTACTTGTAAAGGACCAGACTGTATTTTGCAGTCGAGGCATTGAGAAGATAGCGTGGGACGGTTCAGGTGAAAGATTGGCTATATCGTATAAAGATGGGGATGATTTGTACAAGGGTCTCATTGCTGTATATGATGTTAGACGGTCTAAGCTGATTTCTGCATCACTAATGTGAGTTTAATATTGGCGAATTTGTTTATCATATATTGTTATTACAAACAGCATTATTCTTTTACTTGCTGTCGTATCTGATAGGGTGATTAGGACAATTCTACTAGCACTGACTTATGTGCATCAGATCTGGATTCTGGACACATATGTGACCGCCATCGTTTGAGGCATGTTGACCCCTCGTTATTTTGTGGGCCCCATGTGCATCGGACAATTTCGGCTTTGTGCATGTTAGTCTGTGCAGACTTTCCCGGTGGTTATTGCCAGGGTAATATTAACTGTTTCATGCACCACAGCACCAGTCATAACTTATCAGGCATTAGGTCTCCCGTGTCACATTAAATTACTGCTATTGTTGGATTTTTAGATAATGGGGTACCAAATTGGTTGTGCTTTGTATTTATTTTACATAGTGGATCTGGAATCTTGATAATCTGTGTACGCTTCCTAGATCTACTGATACCTTTAAGATTCTAATCTCTCCTCATGTTATTGATCCAGAGGGTTCATTAGAGGGCCTGGAAACAATCCAAGGCCAGTCGCATTCTCGTTTCATGACAAGTTCAAACAAGGACCATTGCTCTCTGTGGTAGGTCCCTTGCATTGTTCTTTTGTTTCCATACTCATGTCTTTACTCTTTTGTAAGATTTTATGGTTAGAAATTTTGTTATATTCTGACACGGATCTGTACCTTTTCAGCTACTGATTTGATTAATATATGACATGATATGGATAAGTTCCCATACAGAATTGTTGAGTAGGAATTTCTTTTGAATGGTCCACAGAATCATAATTTGATTTTTAGTCCTATAAAGTGCTAATATCACTCTGGATTAGTTCTGAGCCACAGCTAATTAATCCTATAATTTCATTCATTCTGCAGTGTTGGAGCAGCGGATTATGCTGCACCTACCCTCTTATATTTCGGTCGCATGTTCAGCCCTAATCCAGGTTGTTTACTTTTTTTATTATGTCTTCATTATGATGTTCTGATTCTGTAACAACTCTTATTCCTGTTTTCTCTTAGCGAAATTTTATCTTTGAAAAGGAACTTTTCTGTATTTTCCTTTATAGCTTTCCTTGCTCTAGAAGGAAAAACACACCACACTTTGAAATTTTCAACACAGCTTTGGATTGTATATCTTCTTTAAAGTAGAAAATTCTGTTCGGGCTTGAGTTGGCCTTGGAGGTGATTTCAATGTAACTCTGCTAAATGGAAGATTTCTTCACTCTGGGATGTCTGTCCCTTCTAGAGTGTTGCGATTTAGCTTTTGGGAATGGATGGATGTATTGTGAGGCTTGAAGGTTGCTTTTGTCTATTAGCTAGTAACAAATGCTGCTTTGTTCCATCACCAGTTATTTAGCAGAGCTTTTTGTTATTTTGCTTGGCAATTGTTTAGTTCTCTGCTCCTGGTGCTTTTCCTTGGCGCTTTGGTATGACAGCCATAGTTGTTAAAAACTTAAGATATAGGATACATATCTTACGATTTATATTGTCTCCTTTGGTGAAGGATACGTATCACATCATGTATCCTTTTTGTATAAAAATCCTACAATGTGATCGCGTATCGTACGATTTATACGCGTATCCTAATTCTGTACGTATCCTACAATTACTCATTCAAAAAATGTTGGACCTTATTTCAAGAAGCGGAACCCCAAATGCATTAATCTAATAAGCCGTTTGATCTAATTATGGCATCTTTCAAACCCTTTGACAGAGATTCAACCTCAATGTAGGTCTTGTATAAAAGAAAGAACCATACTTCGATTGTATTTTGTCTTACTTTCTTTTCCTAACAAAGGGAACATAAAGCCTTAATGTAATAGGTCCCAGTTGAGAGACTTGAAATTTTGCATCTTAATTTTTTTTAAATGTAAGCATAGTTTGTTGGTGTTATTAGGTATATCTACTTCTTAATTATATTTTAATTATGATTAACGTTGTTGAAACATAAAACAAATTTAGTATTTTTACAAAGTTCCAATTGACAAAACCCAATATGATAGATATTATCGGAAAAGATATAAATATCTAGTTTTTAGAAACTCTAAAATATCTAGCTCTAGAAGCTCTAGAATATCCTTGTGAAATATCTAGAATTTTTTTTTTGTGAGAATTAGTCTCATGTGTAATTGTAGAATTACCTCAAAATTTATCTTATATGAAAAATTGAAAATATCTTTGTACTAAAGTCTTTCATGGGGTAGTACAAATAGAGATGGGTTCTAACCATGTTGTACCAAGCTAAAAAAAAGTTTGAATTCAAGTGCAATACAAATACTTTCCTTCTCCACTCGTCTTTAGTATTCTCCCTCCCAAAAATGTTGTCCAAAAATATTGTCCAACTGCACAATAGAAACTCCTACTCTACCAGCAAACGTATCTCAAGATACACGATACGTATCCGGATACGAACTATACAAGTGAAAAAACGATACACGATACGTATCCCGATTTGAAAACATTGATGACAGCTTTCTTGATATGAGTGTTATTTACTGCAGAAAACAAATGCCCCATATCTGTGGAAGAGCTTTGATTTAATTGGAAATCAAATTCTTCATTATAAGAGATCAACAAGTTTCTTGTTTTGATTCTCCTAGGCTCTCAACTAGTTATAAAAGTGCAATTTGGCAGGTTCTACTTAGTTGGTCTTCTTGAATGGGTGAAAGAATATCCTATGGTACTTAGTTGGTCTTCTTGAGTGGGTGAAAGAATATCCTATGGTTTTTACGATTCGGACCAGTAGACGTAGACCGTTGGAAGTAAAGTATTTCCATAGGTGAAGTACGTTACGCAACACTACCTATTATTTCATACCTACAATACAAAGATTACTGTAGAGCTTATTCTCGTTCTTTTATTCTCTTCTTGTGGCATTCTTGTAGGTTGGGGTCGCTTTGCTTTCTAACCGAGGCTTTCTGTGCTCGCACAGTAGAGGAGATATTGTTTGCTCTAACCTACTTGAAGTTTTGGATATCTGTGTTGTTACATTTTCTGTATTCCATATTCAATATCTGTATCTATGCATTTCCAGGAAGTTGAAATTTGCTTTTTTCGAGATGGTGGTTATAGCAGTTACATCAAGATTTTAGAAGTAGCATTGGTATAATTGTTAGAGCACCCCCCGTTGTCTCGTCACCACCCTTTTTCTGATAGTGGCTAGCAAACTGCTGAGAAATGCTTCCAACGGCCCTAGTCATGCGGCATATTAGAAGTTAGGTGTTCTAGTCAAAGCTCAGGTGTATGGTTTCATGTATCTTCAAGGCCTCTTGTTCTTGGCCTTTGTTTTTTTTTGTTTTTTGAAACTTTGCCTTTGTTGTTTTTGCTGTTTTGGTTGTGTTTTTTAACAGCTCTAGTCTATACCCGAACCTTATCTATTGATGTTCTACTTTTTCAAAAAAGAAAGAAAAAATAGTGCAAAAGTTGCTACCCTTGTCGGGGGTGTTACTATAGCACTAGCAAGCAAATAGGAATTGGGTCTTTATTTTATACTGTATGAAAGTTCTCTCGTTTATGGTAATTAAATTTGGAATGTCGTTTTATTGTTGCTATTGGTCTTCTCCCTCTCTCTTTATTCGCTAAGATTCTTCAACTAAGATTATTGTTTCTCTGTGGGATAATTGATCATCTTGTATATTTGTGTTATAAGTTCTTGGGTGACTGTTGTTGGTACTTGTCGCATAGGGTGTAGTTGCTTTTTATATAGTAGTTATTTTTCTGAAAAATGATAGACCACTCAGAAAATAGCTATTTGCTTTGTTAAAAAAATTAAAAAATTTTCACAAATCAATAGATGGCAATGGGTTCTATTAGATTGTGGAAAAAAATTAGATTTTTTAACGAAAAACATGCATCTTTTGTAAGGCCCAGTTTTGCGCGCCGGACACTTATTTAGGGACGGAGGGAGTAGTAGTTATTTTTCTGAAAAATGATAGACCACTCAGAAAATAGCTATTCAAAGAGGCTCGCATTATGCAGCTAGTACCAACACCAAGCTTTATTTGAAAAAGGTGGATCAATAAAAAAAGGAAAATATTCAAAGCAACCAACGCTATCGATATGAGTAGTCTAGAACATCACCCTTTACATAAATATTTACTCACATTCAACTTTCAAATGAATGAAAGATGAACCACAGAAAGTACACATATTTTGGGATTAATCACTTGTATAGTACATAAAAAAGTATATATAGCTTTACGGTTAATCAAGAATAAAAGTAACGTAGTTTAACGACTTATCAAAATGGAATTTTCATTCTTTTTCGATTCCGAAAACAAGGTGGATTTGTATCTAGTTTTTCGAAAGAAAAGAAATTTGGAACATGAGGAGAGAGCACGTTGGAAAATAGAGGCTTTCAATTAAGATTTAAAGCAGGGATTTAAAATTCCAAAATCACACTTGACTCCCTATTTTCTAGTCACATTTTTCTCTAAATTTCAAAAAACACACTGACTCTGTCATTCTTGTAAACTAAATTTCTTGGACCCAAATTTTGCTTTTATTCATCTTTGAAGACCAAAATTCTGCACTGCAAATGATCTTCCAGAACACCTTTTTTTTTTAACTGATCTTCTAGAACGCCTTAGGTCGCCGAAGAGGACCTTGAGTATAGTATTAGATCGTATGCTTATGATCTTGTCTTTTGTATTAATAAAGTGTCATTAACTACTACAAGTTTGTAAAACTTGAAAAAACGAATTAAAAAAGACAATATATCAATAAGGACGATGACGAATTATATCAATGAAACACCGGAAAAGCACCTTCTCATATTTCTGCGAAGATGAGAGGATAAGAAATCAATTATTTGTCGAAGTAGCTGTCAAATTTAACAATAAAAATGACTTTGAACCACTGATAGACATGGATTTTGAACAACCAATAGACAAGGAATTTAACTCCGGGGTGACATGCTCTCTAACTTCCCATAAACACAAGTCTTAAGATATGTTTGATTCGATGGAATGAAATTGCCAAAGGAATAGAATTGAGGTTGAAATGAAATTGGAGAAAATGAGATTGGAATATCATTTCCATTCCCAAGTTTGATTGTACTTAGGAATAGCTATTCTCATCCGCAATGAAATGGTGTGACAATAGTAGTTTTTGGAATGAAAATAGTAATTTTTGGAGTGGCAATAGTATTTTTTGGCATGACACTACTAATTTTTGAAGTGGCAATAATACTTTTGGAATGACAATAGTAATTTTCCGTGTGGCAATAGTAAATTTTAGAGTAACTAATAATTTTGGTGTGGCAAAGAAATAGAATGAAAAATTCCTTAGGTTTTTTGGGTGGAACGACAATTTCTTTACTAAGATGAATAGTAATTCTATTTGAAATGATCATTCTATTATTTAATGGTGAACCAAACATGAGAATAAATATTTTATGAAATGACTATTCCATTCCCACGTTGATTCCATCGAACCGAACACACCCTTAGTGCTTTCGAGGGGCAACAACAAAACAAACACATGCACAAGCACCCACCGACACATGGAGAGATATATTCCATCTTTGCAAAAGATATGACCATTGATGTAGTACAAGAAGTGGAGTGCTATAGCACATTGTACTCCCATGCATAAGACTTTGGCTCAACCCTCACTAACTACGACCAACAACTAACACTTTTTGCCCTTCCAAAAAAAAGAACTGATATAAGTACATCCTTTCTCATTGCTGCTGAAAATAATCGATCATGTCAAGAATATAATATGCAGCATAGCAGCAAGTGTTGCCAATGGACAACTATTCTAAAACCAAATTTCTATGCTCTTTCTCAACTACTACTGTCGCGCTAAACATACCAAAACCATCACAGAACTTCATGTAGAACCCAACCCATGAGCAGCAGAGAAATCACCCATCACAATACACCTTTCCAAATGTACAATTTTATGCCGCTCCTGCTTTCCTTTACTGGTTGGATGGACAGGGGTAGGGAAGGGGGACTGATGTATACACAGGGCACAGTGGCCCATAAGTATTTCCTAGAATTGAATATTATCTGGTGCGGAAGTCGTTCCTGAATTTGGTCAGGTTCTGGGTGAACTTGTCCCTATTCTTTGTTTCTAAGCTCCGGGTAATGTCTGCCATAAGTTGGTCAAAACATAATTGAAGCCGCTGTTGTTGATCCACCGGCTGCAATAAGTAACAGCAAGAAACATGGAATGCATTAGACAATTCGATCAGGTTGTAATTTACAAAATTGGAGCTACGAAGGTAGTAAAAGCAGTGGCTTCAGCTTACTAACTATACCAAAATAACCCTCTTGATTCGTCGTCATCCAAAAATAACAAAGTCAAAAAACTCAATGTTGGCAAAAGTTCTCCTCAAAATTATTCTTGAAAAATGAGTACTATAACCTAATAAACACTGACACGTCTGCCGGCCTAATGTATTCGAGTCCGGCAACATGGACACAACACTCTCCGGACATAGGTCAGACACACCCACAAATGTGTATGCCTTTGTGTGGTTTGTTTACTCGGACACATCGGTCCACTCTAGGAACACATTGCGAACTCATTGCAAGGTAAAAATGTAATTTTCAAAAGTTGGCCTGGAGTCAAAACTTCCATTGTTTAGTTTAAGGAGAGATAATGACTCTTGATTTGCATCTATTAACTATTAATATGATTTGCAATTTATACATATTTTATCTGATAGAAGAAATGGTTTTAAACTTTTATATCGACTCCTAAGATACATAATTTCATTTCATTTTATATTCAACGTATCCCTAATGTGTCCAAACTCCAACGTGTCGTGTCCGTATCCGTGCTTCTGAAACTATAACTAAAGACTGAATCGTTATATGAGTCTAAAAAATCTAGAGTATTAAAATATAAAGTCAAAAGGTTACTACAATGAAAAATATGAAATTCATAGTTGAATCCCTTGACAACATCCATCAATCAGAAGCAATTAAATAGAGGCGCCATCAAACTTACTTGTGAAGCTAAAATCTGAGCTCTTAAATTTGTGAACATCTGCAAGATATCAGTCTTTTCAGTTAGTATGCAGAGGAAAACAAAATGGAAAGCCCCACAGCAGAGGTTTAAATGCTCTTCAAATGAATCACACTACAAATGTCCGTCACTGTGTCTATGCGAAACAAGATGGAAAAAGAAATATTTCCACCATTTACCTCTTCACTTATAAGTATCAAACTCAGCATTGGCCTGCTAAGACTCCACTGATTGCCGCAATCTTCAAATAGAACAATCTCAAAGAGTGTTTTCAATATCTAGAACAGTAAAAAAAAAAAATTAGTGATCATGAGTAACTCCAGTATACACAAGAAGAATTACATCAATCTACTAATACAATTCCATTTGTGCATTACTGATGCTTTGGATTTTTAATGAAGCAAGGTAGTGAGCACAGAAACTGAATCGGGTGTTTAGGCTCGTTCTCTCTGATGCCTTCCGGCTTTGATTTGGGGGACATAGTTCCCCAGCATACCATCCCTTAGTTCCTCTATTTCTGAAGGTACATGGGGCCGCTATTTTAGTAGCAAAACTTTCTGAGATCAGCCACTTTGTGCATATATTTCCAAAGCTTAGTTCTTTCTCAAGTCCTCCCTCACCCATACACTCATTGATTAGGGATTACGCAGGTACTGTTATAGTTGTAGTACTACAATTCCAGCTTCCTTGTTTAAGATTGTTTTCGGAATGAATTTGTGACTGCTCTTCTGGGACATGGATATAGCTATTTCATAAAGAGATTCAAGATTCCAAATGGTTCAAGTAAGACATCCCTAAGGATATCATGTCTAAAAAAAGCTTTGAACTATTTATGATATAACCCCACAAAACGACATTCCCAAAAGAAGTTTCCATGAAAAATGATTTATAGAAAGCAGCAGGCCTAGTCTGTACTGTGATATCCTGTGGCACATACCTCGTGCCAGGGTGGAGTCAATAACTAAAAACTACTGTAACAAGACAGATTGCCACTGGTCAGATAACCTTCAAACCCAGGAAACCTCTATGTCTAGCCCAAAACCTTCTAGTTCATAGGAGTTCTTCTTTCTTTTGACATAAAAAAGTAGGAATACATATTCTAAGGCGTGCCACAGAAAATCCCAGCCCAATTAAAAGCAGTCAAAGTGAGTATGAGTGATTATCCCTCAAATGATGTTTGTAAGACAATTCTGACAATATTATCCCGATTCCCAACTCCCAAGAAAAAGATGAAAAAGGTTTTAAAAAATTCCTATATCACAAGAGGTCCATGAGATGCAAAGTGAAACCAGTATAATCTGCAAAAATATTTACAGTCCAACTTAAATGATACTCCCTCCGTCCCAGCTTGTTTTGCCTCTCATTCTATTATCCTAACCTGGTAGAAAATTCTTTATATTTATTTACTAATTATAATTTTACACACCATACGTATCTTTTTTGATAGATATCAATTAGTTCTACTAAACAAAGTTCTCAAAATCACCTAAAGCATTATAAATCAATGATATGAGCAATTCAAAAATGGCACAAACTCCCTAAAAGGATAACAAGTTGCGACTGAGGGAGTATACCTTCAAAAAGAATGAAATTTAGGTCTCCTTGCCTCCTGTGCAAATTGTTTTAAGAAACCTAATCCCGGTTTCAAGATCTATGAATAAGAGAGATCCCTAAATATCCATTTGACAAGAGAGACGAATAGACAGGGCGGAGCCTGCTGAAGGAAGGGTGCTAACGCTCCCCTTGTTGAAAAGTAAAGCA
Organism: Rhododendron molle; assembly: GCA_025413875.1. Taxonomy (NCBI): domain Eukaryota; kingdom Viridiplantae; phylum Streptophyta; class Magnoliopsida; order Ericales; family Ericaceae; genus Rhododendron; species Rhododendron molle. The sequence continues at coordinate 5,746,536 of CM046390.1, forward strand.
AGAAATGAGAAAGTTGACTTTGAGAAAGAAGGGCCAACTCTTTCGCGAAAGGATCCAACTCACCAAGGCTTAGATACTAGGTTTCGTGGCAAGGACAAGCTTTAACATTCTTAACAGGATAAATCATTGACATCATTATCAGAAACAGACCCTAATGATCTTCATTGGAATATTTAATCCAATCATACGAATTTTAAACAAAGTTAAGCAAGAAAACTTCCTCCTGTTGAAGAAGTAGAAGAAATCTAAAACAGATTCCACGCTTGTAATTAGGATGTGGAAGGTGATAATGCGAAATTTCAAATGAAGTGGTGTTAGCCAAAGACGAAGCTACTCACTTCAGGAAAGACACCAGGACAATCTGCAACATGCCGTGTAAGCTTAAGAGCAGCTGGTGTGGTAGGTGAGTCCCCAACCGTTATGTTGTTGAAATAGTAAGTAGCCAAATTATCTACAGCAGATGCACACTGGCATAACATATTCAAAGCTGATTCATTAGTAGAACAATTGCATATGAAAATTAAAAGGGGGGGTCTTAAATGAATGGTCGTAAAATATTATCCAAAAGGTCCTAGAAAATGTGAGGATAGCTCAAACTCAAAGAAAACCAGGAATGGAAATTTTCAATGTAGTCCAATAGCAAAATTAAAGAAGACGAGAGATTAGAATATGAACCTGTGATAAGATATTCGCATCCAATCCTCTAAGGCCGGATTCAAGAGACCCAACCATGTACCTAAAAGTGCTTGTATCCAGATTCAAAACAAAACTGATATGGCTGTGCAGAAGGACCTCCAAGAATGCGAAGTAAGCTACAGTGAGCTGCAAGAATGTTAGGAAAACAGTTAGGCGGACAAGCAATAATTAACTATTACTGAAGTGCTCTTATGTATAGAAAGTTAGGAACCATCAAATTGCAGGTTTGAGTATCGTTTGCAACCCTAATACAGAACTCATTTATTGTATTTGCCACTGCCGACTTCTTAAACTAGTCAAATGATTATACTTAGCAAGAAGAAAAATATCCATAACACGGTGATAATCGGGGTTTAAGGTGGATGGGCAACACATATAATATGTGCATGGTATAGTCAAAACTGGATGCTTCTAGGAACAAAACTTGAAGTGGTAGGTAATGGAAAAATCCATGAAACTACGAACAGCCAGGTTGTATAACGACAAGTTTATGGTTTCAACCTAAAACAAAAGAAGAAGCATTTAGGATACGATTGACTGGTGTATCAATACTCTCCTCATCTATAGGTTCGGGGAAAACATAATACTGGGACTTCATAACAAAGGACTACACGCTACAGAAAGTATAGCAAGGCTGTAAAACTACGACTAGAAAAGCACAGTGAATCACTTCGTCTACACGCTGTTCGATGGAAAAAATGGCCACACTAATCAATCTCATCCTTTAATAGCTATTTTGCTACAATTTATTCCCTACAAACGCCCTTTGATCCTGATAACATGGCACGACAGGTGGAAAAGAACGTATAAAGAAAGAGAGTGAATAAACCGAGCAGAAACTTTTGTGGACAGTTATCATAAAGGTCATGTTGGCGGAGGAAGTAAGGGATATGAAAAGAAATTATAAAAAGTAGCGCAAAATGAGTGTTGACAATGGCATATGACTTTGTAAATACAAATGAGAATATGAACCAGGTAAAATTAAATATCAGTTTACTTCAGTCTTTTCTTTCGTTTAGTTTTCAGTAACCAAATTATTTACTGAAGGGTGCTATTACTTTACTACCAATCAGCAACGTAGGGTGTAATCCATAATTATATGCAAGAGTATGTAAGAGAACCTACAAACCTCACTATGACAAAAAGCACAACACACAAAAGAATTTAAAGCCATTAACAACAACCAGAAAGACAACAGAGAAAATATCCACCAAGTTCAACTCATGAAATGAAGCTTCCATGCCATCAAAGGACCGCACATACCTTTCCTCAAATACTACATGATCCACCAAGAGACAACAACTTAGGAAACGCAAATTTACCATGAGGAAACTCAACCAAAAAAAAAAATCCCCAGCCAAACACAACAGCACTGATGGACACCGACTAGAGATAACAATAGGATCCACATCGTCACAATAGTGCCAGTGCAAAAGCGAATGGCCAAAACTCGCCAAGCAGTCAATAACCACATCAAGTCCTTGATGGTGAGAACAGTTTGCCAGGGTTGCATACAGGAAAGACCAGGTTAAGTGGAGCTTTCTAAACCAGAACATTTCCCACAAAAGTACGACACCCCTAGCTTCAAGCACTCTCTACATTTATCTGAAACTGAACACTGGAGTTTTCAACAATAGCACTTGTCTACCTAAGGTTCAAGAGATATGCTTAATAATATAAGATTTACTAAATATTTATAGCATCTTACAATTAGCATCATTTAGAACTCAACATTAGTCCAACTTGCAAAAAGAAATGGTACCTTCCGATATGCCAGTATGTCCACCAAAGGAATTGATATTATGAGCTTCAGCACAGTATCAAGAGCGTCAGAAAGTGCTCTATCACCATATAGCTCGAACACTCCAAAGTTGACATAGTTACCAGCTAGTGCTGTTGTGATAGCAGAATAAGTAAACGCAACCAACAGATGCTAGTACATGATTACTATTTGGTATCTGGTTAGTTTTGTATCCAATACAAAAGAAAAAACAGGTGCTACAATGACTAAGTAAATCACTAATAACAAAGAGACACACACACACAAATACAGAGAGAGACACAGAGAGAGAGAGAGAGAGAGAGAGAGAGAGAGTACCCCAACCATGAAACATAAGTTGCCCATACTCTTTACTTTTTTACTAACCACATTTTATGAGCCCAACGTTTGCATTATCAAAAAAGATACCGTAGTTTGTACGAAAACTAAGTAAGTACTCATCCAACAAAGCCTTTGTCCAATTACTTGCAGCTGCCAACATGGACACATTTCTTATTCTAAGTCAAATCCTTAGTTGAAGTTTACGATAATCTTACCTTCTATTATATCATTCCTTCTTCTTTAACCACACTTCACGAGGATCATACAAGTGCTCTGCAAAATCTTTTCCCTAGATATTTGCTCCAATCTCCCTTTTAGGTGCAGCTTTTTTTGTTTCCTTGAAATGATTTTTCTGTCGAAACCCTAACCCATCCCCCTTTTTTCTGTTGTTATTTCATTTGGCTCGAAACAACAATTTCCCCCCTTTGATCCAGTAACAAAATTGTTGTTGTTGTTGAACTGATAGAGCTATTTCTTTCACTTGTGCAAAAGGACATAGTAAGTTAATAGTCTTTTACGGAGAGCGATTCACTTCAACTTGTCCATGGTTTGGATGCTTGTTCACCATCATCCCATGGTAACATGGCATTAGGATAAGGGTGTATCTATGTTGTTCAAGGATACCACATACTAGGGGTCCAGTTTTGGGTCAACCTACATTAGACAGTTTCGACAGAAGTGGATGTGATGGAGATGAGTGGGCTTTCTACATATCTTCTTGCCGTTACAAGAGGACGCAGCCAAGGTTCTTGCAGCACCGAAATGCAGATGTGATGAAATCCAGTCTTCCGGGTCCCTCTAAGTCTGCCACATACCATATAGGAAAGTCAGCCTGGCATCAAATTGCTTGGTGGGTTCCAAATTTATATGCGGGATTTGGAAGCTTTAAAGTCCAGGCATCTCCATGGAAGGTTTGTGCAGATGGATCCAGAGATGACACGTCTGACGCTGGAACTTGAATTGGTTAAGGGCGAAAGGAGTGCTATTCTTGTGTCAATGAAAGTTGGAGGGCTTCATTCAATTCAGGTCAAGACTAGGTAGAGTCGGCACCTCGGTTAGGCTTCTGATTGACATCAATTGCTTCTGGTGAGGAGAAGGGTGCGTTGGAGAGGGAGAAGAGGGAGGCAGGCAAGAAAATTGGTCGTTATGCGCATGGGGCAGGGGATCTGATAAATGGACATTAGAACTATGTGGGACTTTGAGGAGAAAGGGGTTGTTTCAAAAGTGGAGGGGTTACAGGTAGGGGGTGGGGTGCTAGGGAGAAAGGTGGGGTTGATATGTGAGCTTAAGCAGAGGTTGGAGAGGGAGATCAGAAGTAGCTCCAAGAGAAAAGGCTCATGGAGGAGGATATTGGGCTCCAAGAATGAAGAAACTCAATGGTAGATAATTGGGCTTCACAAGACCTAAGGACTAATAAGAGCAATTGGGCCGAGGAGTCAAATCTTATGTGGAGCTCCACTTGTCGAAATTGACATCATAAGCCCCTCCTATCTTACCTTCAAATGCAAAGTCAAATCCTACAAGGATTTGACAACAATCCACTTGCTTCAAAATTGGCATCAGATGTCAAATGCAAAAGTGGCGTTTTGGATTAACAAAAATAGTGGTTTGGGATGTCTTAGATCCTGAGAGCAAATTTGACACCATGAATAGAGGAAGAATGTTGTGCGTGTCAAATTTGAATGTGTCATACAGCCAAATCAGCCTTCAAAAAAAAATTGAGATATCCAAAATTTGAACCAAAGCTCGGAGATGCTCTAAGTTTTATGAAGGAAAGAAGGTTTTATGAAGGAAAGAAGGGCCAAGGAGTGTGAATGGTGACATAAGCAGTCCAATCTATGGCCACCGGTTTCAGCTTTTACAAAAGCAGGTTAGGGCCAACCAAATCACAACTTCTTACAAAGTTGGAATGAACCCAAAGCACAAGTTCGGTGGGCTAATGGAGTGGTAATGGAGGACAATCGGATGAAGAAACTCAATGGATACAAGTGGGCTAGAGAAGGTCCAAGTTATATGAGCGTAAGAAGGCCCCGAGGCTATTAATTAACGACCGAACAAGTGCTATGCAGGACCATGGGTTTCAGCCTTTACAATAGCTTGCGCCAACAAAAACTTAAAGCCAAAAAGGAATGAGCCCAGAAAGCACCAAATCGATTGGCTAAGGAGGTCAATCGCTTGAGCTTGCTTGAGAAAAGTCCAACAACGGGAGTCATCCGCTGAAAAGAAGAGCTAAGCAAGCATCACAACTCTACAGCTGAGATAGAATGCTCACGTGAAGACAAGGTAGGTACATGTTTTCAGTTTTAATTGGGTTATTTGTCAACTCTCTGGATGAGAAAGAAACAAATGACTAATGAACTATGACAAGTCCTACCACACTAAAAAGGCTGTTGATTTAATGAGTAAAACTTGAAACTTATAGAAATTAAAAACAAAACCTTGAAAGTTTAAGTTTTACTCCCTCCATCCCATATTGCTGGTAGCATAAGGGAAACTAAAGTTTTTAAGGGGACATCCAATCAATGCACGTCTCCTTAGAAAGTTTGTTTCCAAAATTATTTGTACGTTTGAATTCATATATATTTTCTATACACACTTATTTTTCATGAAAATAATACACTTCGAATTGGGTTTTGACCTTAAGATGCAATTGTAGGCAAAGTCGAAAAGACAAGTTATATGTGTACCTCTGGATAGGATAGACAACAAAATTCCTATTCCCTTGTACTTGAATGTGTACATATCTGCACGATTTGGAAGAGATAAGATTCGTGATCCATATGCAACTGTTAATTTGCTGACTTCTCGAAAAAGCAGTATGCCATTAGGCGATGATGAATCAAAAGTCAGTCTTTGCGACTTGTTCAACACGAACTCTGCCACGAATTTCAATAATGGGATTGTTACCTGCACCAATTTTCTCTCTATAATAAGTGCACCACCTACTACCTTAAGCACAGAAAGCATGAAAGTTGTTTCTCTTATGGAAGATATCAGACAAAATGATGAATAAATGAATTAGAAAATAGCAAGAATATTTAATAACACAAATTTCAAGTATTTCACTTGCAACTGATTTTATTTCTAACAAAAAACAGGTGAACAGACAGATTTAGGAAATAACCCTACTTTACAAACGCACAGCCACTAGTATATGTATATATATACACACCAAATAGGTAAATTAATAGGATGAAAGTTACTAGCATGTTTCCTTCCTCTTAAGATATAATATGCAAAATCCCCCTTCTCTAAAGGGTCTAAACCATTGCGAAAAAAGATGTCATTTGGCTCGGATGCATTTTTCATGTAAATGTAGGAGAATTCCAGGAACTGTACCTAAATACTTTAGAACAACTACTTACAACAAACACACTACGCACAAGCTTATGGCAGAGCTTAAAATGAGAGTTTCAAACCCCTTAACATTTAGAATGGGAATCTCCAACTTGGGAACCTGATGTGAGACATTTTATGGATCGTGTCAGAAAGTCAATTGGGAGAAACTAGGATAAGCGTGATAACTAGGTAAGATTAATTAGGGTAAATTATTAGCCTGCTTAAATTTTGATTTCCTCAACAAGGAATACTTAAGGATAAGTGAGCACTTATTGCTTAATTAGTCGGGAGATGAATCACAACTTATCTAGTGAGGTGGCACATCCTCCTTGTTAAGGATGAATAAAGGTCAGCAAGAGACACAAAAATACAAGGAAACATAAGGAGGAGAGGTACGACAAGTGAGAGAGGGAGGGGCAGAGATTTCTGTTTGGCTTAAAAGAACGCGTACGGAAAACGAAAAGGAAACAAGAGGAAAAGAGCTAGTTCCCTAATCTAGTTCGGATAAAATTCATGGGCACGTAAAATTCAACATCCCTAACCTAATTCGTCAACTCCAATCTGAAATAATACAACTAAAGCGGATCTTAAAAGAGTACTTAATGACAAGAAGATTGAAAATCATGTACGTGCCTTGACCATCATTTTGCGAGCCTTGGACATTGAATCTATGCACATATAGACCTCACAGGACAGGACACTAGCACGAGGTTGAGAACTTGGATGGTGTCTAGGAGAGATGCGAATTTCTATCCATATCTCTTTGTTCTTTTATCAGCTTCTATGCAAAACTCAAAAGTAAAGGTTATTGAACAAAGGACATGTTATTTGCATCCCTCTCCTTTTTTTTCTTTCAGTTTTTTTGTTAACCAGATGTGTGGTGTGAGGACCGGAGCAGCACTGAACAATTTTTCTCAGGGAAGAGGAAAAGGAGACACCGGCCAGATACTGTTCAGGGGGACCCGCAAACATGGTGCAAGTTCTTGATTTCCCGTAATATCCAAAGAGGATAGAGTAATTACCTGGCATGCCCAAAGCATGAAAAGTTTGAAAAAGGGCAAACTCGTAAATGCTGTAAAACACTGTCATCCATTTGCAATTGTACTTACCAGATAGCCCTATTCAATCCTGAAGCAAAATTACTTTCAAAGTTTGGATGAAATCACAGTTCATTTCACTCCATCTACATATATAGGACTGACATGTTAGGCTAAAAAGGAAAAAAATTAATTTCTTATCCTGCCAAACGCACTCTTGGTAAAGTGCAAGTAGGCCTTCCGTAGGGCATAGCTACTAATCGCTCATGAGGTTGACTCCTTTTAGCTTGGGTTCAGGTTGTGATAGCACTAGCTGCAAGCAATGTGTCGCATACTTTATTTCTTTTAATTTTGACATGCCTTGGTACATTATACACGATTATTTATATCTTTATGACGGACACACTTTCCTACTTTATTTCTATCAAATACAACATAAGATTTTCCACTCAATAATGTTTTAAACAAGAAAACAGGATTTTCCTAAGAAGGAAGGAGCAGCTACACTAAACTTCAGTTAATCTTAAACCAAAAATCAAAGCCATTAATGGTAATTTTTTTCCAACAAATGCTTAGAAAGTCCGTTAGACCTGTATTGAAGAATCATAGACTGCAACTTACCTCCGGTGTATCAGTCCAATGTGTGATTGCTTTCAGAAGAAGTGGCGTGTGTGCCGGATACAACCAATCAAAAAGGAACCCATATGTTCGGCGACTACAAAAGACAAACGGCAAGCAAAAAATAGAAAAAAGAGGGATCATGTAAAAGTTAGAACTTAGAAGAGAATCTGCTGATAAAATGCAATTTCAAAAACTGCAAAGGAGACCAACCTATTTGTGGCCATCGCGATGCCTCTGAGATCCCTCATTAATCCTATTAGGGCATATTTAACAGTGTCGGCACGAAATACTGCATCAGGCGTTGACTCCAAACTCACAAAAACCTTAGGTGGGAAAATCATTCTGAGGTTTAAAACGCGAACAAAGAACAAAAAAACAAATGACAATCAAAAGGATATGCATGAATATGATTTTCAGAGCCTAGACCTCAATATTTGTAGTTCATAGCATAAGATGATTTCCAGAACCAAACTTACAAGAATGAATCCGGCTCATTCAACAAAATCACTTATAAAATCAAAATGAACAGTGGACCCAATCAACTATATACCTGCAACAGCGGACCCATGGAAGATTTAAATTTTGAAAGGTTATCTTCCATGAAGACCAATAAGCCAATAGTGTAATAGAATGTTGTTCTGCAACGAGAACACCTGTAATTCTCTAAGAAATTGAACTGCTCCCTCTGTGAATGCAAATTTATTTTAATTAGCACCTAAAGTAAGCCTCCCAAATATATGAACACATAGGAAAACTGAAGTTTCAATTACATTGTGATGTGAAATTATGTACTGAACAGTATCCAACTTCAAAAGCAGCTTCCCAGTCATAAACCTACGCATATTTTGGAAGTTAGAAATATTAGACATTGAACAACTCCAATTATACTAATAGAAAACTCCGTATATATAAAACTAACCCAGAGGCCATTTCGGAAAAGAGACTTAAAGTATGATTGATAACCTCTTCACTCTGCAAGTAAAGAAAAACATGCATTTAACCCTAAGCAAAGAATCATTTAACAGGGGTGCACATGTGTGTGTGGTGGGGGGAGGACTGGGTGGGCTTGGAAAACTCACCTCAGCATAACACTTCAGATTTGTAGCAATCTTCCCAACAATAATGTTTAATATGAGCAGATGATCATGAAGCCCAAGAAGCTCAGATAACCGGGCATATAACTGCTGCAAGAAAAGCGCAAAGCAAAAATGAAAAGATTTCAAACAATGGAACACAGAGATCCTTGTTTCTACTCCATACTTTTCAAATGAAGAATTTCAAACTGTAAATTTCTTTTACCTTAGAAGAATGCATTGCCTGATCTCCTACATAGGACTTTCTAAAATGCTGAAAAAAGATTAGAACAGCACGATCAAGTCTTTGCTTGGTTACTTCGCCATATCTCTGAAACACATTAGAGAATTCACAGGATGACAAAATAGCACAAGGATAAAAAACAAAAAAAAAATAACCAAACTAGATGAAAAAGAAAAAGTAAGAGGCTACTTTGATCAGAAGTAAAAATAAGCAGGACTCTGAAGTTAAGGTACAACAAAATATAAAAATCACAAAAATACAGATTTCCAGCTCTGCTGGTGGAAAGGCAGTCAGTCCTAAAAATTACCCAATCTGCAAATAAAGAGGGAACTAATCACATACAAAAACCAAAACAAAGAAGAAGAAAAAAAACTCCAACGTGAGCCAAAGTTTTCTACAAAAGACGCTCCATTTCAATATTATGACTGAACCAACAGACACTAATATCGGATGCCAATGCCATGAATGACGAAGGCAAAAAACAAAACTTCGTCTCCACGTCGCCATTACGCAGATGACTATATTGGTCAGTCACGGCTTGCCACGTTAAACTTTGGAAGCTTAAGTGACTTGACCCAATGAACTAAACAAACAGGGAACGATTAATACAGGACCAATAAGGAAAGGAGAAAAACAGGGCGTGGAGTAGTGAACACACTTGATGTGTACCCGATCAGTAGCAGAGAACAATTTCTACTACAGAGGGAAGGATAAAATTGCTAAAGACTAGATTCATGAAATTGTGGAGACTAGAATCGTGGAAAGGTGAGAAAAGTATTATTTAGAGATGACATGTGAGCAGCAACTAAGATGGTTTCTCAGAGTCAACGTACACTAATGAGGTACAAATCAGAAGGGTTACACTTCAATGGTGTATATTAGACCTCTAGGCACATTGCCAAAATGAGCATAAAACGACCAGTTAAATGATGTAAACAAATACAGCTAAAAGGCAGATATACAGCAAATAAACCGACAACCCCAAATACTTAAGCTTTTAACACTTGCAATCAAAAAATAAAACAAGAACTGATCCCAAACAATGAAACTTTGAGCGAAGGTTTTAGTTTGGTGGGACTCGTGGGTTCTCCCATGATCAGAGTTAAAGCTGATTCAAGAATGGTTCGGGGCTAGAGTGGGTAGTGGAATTTGCTTGACGTGGCTTATTTGGAGAGAGCGGAATAGTAAATGTTTTGATGGGTGGAGAGCCATATGTTTACGCAAAAGAGTCTATTTCTTTCTAGTTTGCATAGCTGGGACTCGAGGGAGCACAATCCTACCCTTGACCAATTTCTTGATATGATAGATATTTTTGGAGTATACAATGAAGTATAGTGGGGTATAAAGGTTTTTCCTCAGATTGGTATTAAGCTTCTTAAGTATAGGGTCTTTTTGTCCTTAGCCTACTTTTGTGACATGGATGGCATCCCCTTGATTCCTTTTCTACAATACTTACTGATTATCAAAAAAATTCCCCTTAAAAGTCTATTTCAATGGAAAAACAAGCACATGTAAGATTACTTGCATGAGGAAGAATCTTGAACACAGGAAAATATATGTTTTGTTGTCAAGCCAAAATTCTGCCCCAAGAAACCAAAACCATCTTTTTTTCTTGATTACCTGACTGTGCAATCCACTATCAATGACATTTATCAAGCGCAATACACGAGCTGAAAGTTCTGCATCATGTATCTCATGTGATTCCGCACTGAAAAACACAGTAAAAGGGGATGAGAAACACAATGTGCTATTGAAATGTCTCACCAAAAATTGACAAGAGTATAATTAACCTCAATCCACTAAGCTGCCTTGTCTTAAGAATGGCTGCAATTATATGCACTATCCAAGCAAGTTTGGCTTCAATGATAACAAGTTCGCTATTATCTGCAAGGGCAGGGAGGTTTACCGCTTCCTACACATAGTAGTAATATGGAATATTAGAAAATCCATAATCATCAAATAATGAAGTATGCAAATATCTGCGATATAAATACGTTGGCAAAATATATTGGACCCCTTTCCTAATAGCTTCAGCTTTTGGGACCATAGGTGACTAGCAAGCTATCAAGCCTCTGGTTCCAGGAAGCCCTAGGTTCAAGTCTCGTTACCAAATTCTGTACATAGTTTGTTCTGTGAGTTGTGCGCCTAGTTCAGCTAGTTTGTTTATGTGTATTCAATACTGTGTCACGCGTCAGGTGCAGTGTTGACAGTTTGATATAAGTTGTTTATCCCATTGGCTAAAAGCTTAAGCTCTGGGACAATTTATGATGGAACACAAAGAAATGAGTGGACTTTTCCAAAAAATGCAAATAAACCATACCATATACAACTGCAAGATCGGATCCATAATCTGCATTATAAATGTGCTACAACTCTCATACTGCAACCAAATGACAGCATTTTAAGTCAACAATGAGAAACAGAAAAATACCATTAACAAAGAATAAGTGCAAAATGAGAAGATTCAGTTTTGTTTTTTATTTTTTTTTTGGATCGGCGAGGAGATTCAGTTTCAACCATAACAGATCTGAGAACTGCTGATTTGGAATCATTAATTTAGCTCAAAATAGCTATAATTATGAACCTGGAATCTGCAAATGTAAGGAATCGATTCAAGCTGATCCTGAAGGAGTTCAACATTGTCAAGTGGGTCCTCTGAGAGATCATCAGATAAACCAGCCTGCAACATATCGAAAGATAAAGAATAACGCAGGGCATAATCTACAGTGGACTTAATTCATCATTAGCTAAAAGAGCTCAGTAATCTAACCTGAATAGAATCAAATTTTGATGAGATAAAATGTTCTATGATCTTAGGCACAAATTCATTTAGCAGGACAGGTGCGTTGCCCTTCAAGTAAGGTACAGATGTCACCAATCTAGACCATAACCCAAGAAGGTAGTATACACTGCTGCTTGCCCACTGGTGAAAGGCGAAAATTGGGTAAGACTCACAAAAGAGGAAATTTGCAATGCATAGATTACAGTTCTCAACAGACTTTCTTCTCGACTAAAAAGTTGTAACACGAAATAACCTGCCATGACTGTAGAGACTTCAATGTGAACTCTGTTACTAAACTTATCCAACTACTGTAGCCCTCCATGTTCACAAGCTCTGACAGCTGCAATCCATGATCACAAGAACCGTCAGCAACAAGCAAATCATCAGCCAAAGTAAACTGGAGAACAATATACAACAAGCAATCTGATTTGTAATTCAGAAGGGATTAACACGTCTAAAGAAACTTTCTTTGAAGCTAAGTCACTTCTCAGTGACAATGTTAAAATGAGAAGAATGAGAGAACAAACAGAGAGGCGTTAACAAAAAGCATTGTTAAAGCATCCAACTCCAAACCAATTGGCAAGGAGGGAAGAGGCCGCCCAGGCTCATATACTAGTTTGGGAGGAGACAATTAACCCATGCGAGACAAACTCAACACTCCCTTGCACGTGCGACCCCTAACTCGTACGTTGAGAGGTAAACAAACAATCCATAACACTTGGATCAAAACAAACAACGGTGCACTTATGGCACAAATAAGGGGGAACAAATTCTCCGAAACCATAGCTCTGATACCATATTAAAGCATCCAACTCCAAACCAATTGGCAAGGAGTGGAGAGGCCGTCCAAGCTCATATACTAGTTTGGGAGGAGATAATTAACCAATGTGGGACAAACTTCAACAAGCATAAAATGCAGTCCTTTTTTAATATGAACCTAAACTAACTTCTGTGATAGAGGACATCTCAGGGTTTTACTACTTACTAAAAATTGAGCCAAAATCAACATATATGAGCAGAAAAGTTGGATTTGAAGTCTAGTTTGAAATCGTTTTCCAATATTAAATCGGTGGTTAGGGGCCGTTAGGGGGTTGCATGGGCAGCGTAAGCAGTACCCAAGAATTGTACCTTCGCCTAGGTTTTCGCTGCGAAGGTTAGATCATGATATGGTTGGCTGAAGGGTTTGGAAACAGCTATCGGTGTTAATTAACCCTACCACAAATATTTTTGATATTTATAGTGTGAGAGTACAAGATACAAACACAAATATACCCTCACTAAAACTCTCAACCATATATCTCCTAACACTCCCCCTCAAGCTAGAGAATAAATATCACAGAGTCCCAGCTTGTTACGCAACAATTCTTACCTTTGCTTGAACAATGATTTCGTAAACATGTAAGCCGATTGGGTGCTTGTAAACTCAAAGGGAGTAGCTATCACACCTCCAGCTAACTTCTCACGCACAAGATGACAATCGACTTCAATATGCTTAGTCCTCTAATGACATACTGGATTGGATGCAATGTGAATTGTTGCTTGACTTAGAATCAACAAATGTGAGGAATCTTTTAGGAGATCTACGAAGCAAAACAAGCCAGACACCTTGAACGCTTCTCGCCTCATTATGAGGCCCTCACCTCGTGCCCATGGGCCTCGCATCACAAAAGTCACCTTGCCTCAAAATGTTTGGTCCCCAGGTTGCGCCTCACGCAGCCTCGCTGTGATGCCCCATAGCCAGGCTGGGCCCAGGCTCCGGAGTAGAGTCTCAGAAGACGACTGGATGGGTGGTCACTGGTCCCACAGGGCTTGGCGAATGCAAAGTGCAGTGCTATATATAAATATATCATGCCCCTATCTTGTACAAGACAATTTAAAGCCGCGAGGGCGCCAAAACTCATTGGAATTTCACAGTAAAGTGTACTCATCCTGCAGCAATGTTGGGATGGGTGACCTACTGAGAAGTTCATGGAGCTTGGGCGGACAATATTGTACACTTGCCTTGCCCCTCGGCGCGTGCTTCAGTGTTTTCAAAAAGAAAACACTGGGGTAAGCATATTCACACAAACACAATGGGAAATTCCCATAACTCAGCATCGAATTCAAAATACCATGTGCAGATACAGGATAAAGACTTCCTACGTATTGGACTAGGACTGAAACTTAGAACTAAGAATATTTACTTAGCAACTGCAAATATTCTAGACCTAGTCCGATCCCGAATTAATCAAATAACAGTGTTTGACTCAATTTACGACAGCCACTAGTCATATCCAGCAAATGCTGAAATTACGATACCACTAAAAACCTTACATAACATTATAATTTATACTCATGAAACCAAAAAAAAAAAAGGCCGCCTCAAATTCTAGCGAAATGCAACTAGATGGTGCCCTAAATGTGCTCCCTGTGTTTCAAGATTTTTTGCTTCTTTGCGCACACACTCCCCTACCAATATGTCATGCATACATACACACCCCATAAAGATATGCGCACGCGCACACACACAGAGAAAGAGAGAAACCTGGTAATTCACTTTAAAGCGGCCGAGAAGACGACAAAACTCATGGTAATTATCATGATCAGCCAGACCTGCCCCATCCCCAGGAAAAACAGAGTCACAAACAAAATGGAAACAGAAAACCAGTGATTATCCAGCACTGAGACACAGGATGAGATAAGTGCAATATTTCATATATATCAAATAATCCAATCAGTTGCTGTCTACTGTTTTTCTTTTCTCGTTTAACTTTCACTCTACAACTTTCCGTTGCTGTGTACAGTTTTTCTTTTCACCTTTAAATTCCATTCTGCAACTTTCCGGCACTTCGTACTGTTTTTCTTTGCTCCTTCAACTTCCATTCTGCAACTTTACTTACAGGAATCCTCTATGATTCCCCCAAAGGTCCTTTTCAAAAGATAAACTTTACATATGCAATGGCTTTAGAAAAAGGTATTACCGAACGAAATTTCAACACCTGTTCAGTAAGATTTTTGTTTCAAAAAATCTGGAAATTGGAAATAATACACATTATAATTTTCCTCCATTCCAAAATAATGGTATTAGTTTCAAACTTATTAAATTCAGCGATAAAAAATGAAGTGGTTTTCAATTTACAAAACAAGATTTACAATTCTCCTCCCTCCCCTATGCCCAGCCCCGTCCATAGGCGATCCCTCCTGACGGAACCAGTATTTTTATCGATTCATCCAACGGGGCTGGGTATTAAAATGCAGGTTCCTTGTCAAAACAAGGTTTACATCTTATATAATTTTTCCTGCTAGAGGCTCAGGAGAAATAAACAGCAACCTTGGCTCGTGGATTTCGACGGCAAATGAAGAGAAGTTCATGCAAACTCAATGAAACAAGGTGCAGGTGATTTCCAAACTTTATTTAGGGTTGACATACACAAGAGTAGACTTCTGATTTTGATATAAATCCGCAAGGCACAAATGGTTAGGAGATTTTCTTGAGGAAAGCATTAGCATCTCCATGTAAAGGTATATATATCTATATATATAGTGAAGATTCAAAGAAATGAAAAGTAGGTGAATGTGCACCAACAAATCATATCAACACACCTACTATAAAGCAAGAGAAACTGGGACAACATGTTGAGTATTAGTAAGACCCTAAACAATTAGAGGGAAAACACAAATGATGCTCGTGCTCATTGCTAAATTGAATATTTTCTTTCGATTCCAATCGTATAATTAGCGTTAACAGTTAGTCCACTTTAAGATAACTTTCCTCATGCTGCGACATTAAAAAATACTCTAGAAAGATGTCAATATTACTTTGGCCAAATATGCTGCTAACATAGTATACAAATTAGACAAGGCAAAGACATAAAAGCCACAAAACTCCTAC
The DNA here is from genome assembly GCA_025413875.1 of Rhododendron molle. Classification (NCBI taxonomy): domain Eukaryota; kingdom Viridiplantae; phylum Streptophyta; class Magnoliopsida; order Ericales; family Ericaceae; genus Rhododendron; species Rhododendron molle. Next base: position 5,762,300 of record CM046390.1, read on the forward strand.
TTACCTTTCCCCGTTTCCATAACTTCTTTTGTTCCCGTCATTAGGTGAGCTAAATATTTAAGGCGCATCGTATCATTTGTGAACAGAGATCTTCTTACGGAAACCAGACGTACCAAGCACTCCAAAGCCTGAAAGTAACGGTGCATGGGAGAAAAAGACATCAAATGGGAAAGTGAAAAATAACAGTTCGCCTGCATGCATACATATGTACGTATATAAAAGCACCAACTAAACTGCCACGCCAGAAAGAAAAAGTGGAGTAACTTTTTTAGTGGGTAGGACGTGGAAGGTTCAACAACTCACCTAAAAGAAATCATGTAATTTCAAACCGTGCAATAAATGAACCAAGTTGAATCATGGCAATGACACTTAAAAATTATACCAACAATGACGATATATTGCAAACTACATGATTTGTAATAGCGCCAAGACAAAATTGGTGAAAATCATTTCAAAAAACGTGACACCAATGCAAAACCAGTAACTCAATGGGCACAAGTCAAGAAGAATAAACTGAACGGAATAGACAACTGAAAACTATTGATGGGAGAAACATACCAGACAAAGTACATACAATAGCCACAAGTCAAGGAATGGTGACAAAAGAAAGCAACCCAAGGATAATTACAAGTGGAGGAACCCAGAGACTATATTTAGTGTCCTTGCATGTTAATCTCTGTGTCTGATATGCTAGAAAGCAGACATGATCGAGCCTGGACAAAACATGTTCAAAAAACTATAGAAGTCTCTCTTCCATATCTTGAGATGTAATGATACAATGTTTTCCGTACTGTGACATAAATATTGGTAATGGGATTTTGGCCGACCCTCCCTCTGACTCGTTGGAAGCGCAGCTATCCATATGTCATAATTGTTGTTGCAATGGTTAACAAAAAGTATCATACGTGAACTATTTAATGTCAAAAAGTCTGCTTGCACAGCAAATGTGCACAGCGATCGTGCACAGATCGCGGTGTGGGGCCCACTCTGGGTCCCACACAAACAATCCAAGCCGTTCATGTAAAACATTTTTCCGAAGGCCCTTCCATTAAATGAGCTCAATCCAATGCCTATAGGTACTCGATCCAATCATTTCAAAATCCTGAAAACTAAATGAAAAGTAATACGATTAGATCAAGTACGTATATGTATCGGATTGAGCTGATTTTTACGAGAGCCTTTGAACAAATGTTTTACATCGGGGAACTAGAGTGGGCCCCACATCGCGATCTGTGCACGATCACTGTGCACATTTTCTGTGCAATTAGTCGGGTTGAATTAATGTCAAAAGCTTGGAATTAAGTTGCTTCTCGCATGACCAGCAAACTTTATTTACGGTGCATAAGATTAATCATATTGCCCAACTTCAGATAATTTAGTCCCAGCAGCTGAAATAATGTTTACATAATTTCTGCAATAATGCATGGGATGCAACTCAAAAGATCCATTCACCAGTACCCAAAAATCAAGCAATAGTTGGTCAATATAGAGAGAACATAATGTCCATTCAGAAAACAAGACTTTTCCCCCGATCTTTGGACCAATTAACCCATCACTCAATCTGCTAGAGCACATGAAATTAGAAACCAATTGTCACACAACAGATGAATGAAAACTAACCTCCTTTGATAGAGGAGGTTTAGTGATTGCATAGTAATCAAAAAAGATTTGCAGTGTCGAGGGATCTTCAATGACTGGCTTCCAGGAAGCTGGAATCTACAAATAAAAAAAGAAACAAGCATAACTTCAAACGTGAATTTCAAAAACTGGCATGTATCAGCACAACCTTTGCCACAGAAAAAGTTAATTGCACCTGAATAGACCCAAAATCATCTGAACTTTCATCAAATGACGTTCCCACAAAATCAAATGATAGACATTTGAGAGACAATGAAAGAGCCAGTTCTTGTAACTTGCTTCCAACTGCAATTAAATCAAACCAATATCATTCTAATCACAAAAGCAATTTACAGGGAAAAGGCCACAACTTAAGAGTCCTCTAAAAGCTTGTCACAGAGAGAGAGAGAGAGAGTAATGAAGCTACCATCATTTTTAAGTTGACATAGTGAAGTCAGAGATATTCGGAAAATCTGGAGAAGAGATTGATCCCGGAAGGAGCACGCTACCTTGCGATGTTGGGTTGAAGACAATCCTGGATTTGGCTGAATGGTCATAATATAAAAGAACAAGTATTAATAGGAATAAGTTGTTCATTATATATTGCAACCATAATAAATATGAAATCAGTACCATTTCAATACGTCAAACAAACATGTAGATGTAATATTGAACTACGTCAAACCGATTGCATAGCTTGTTCGAGAGAAAATTACATCTATAAAACTGGACAAGCAAGAAAGCGCAAGGAAGTTATCTCAATTGTTAAGACAGTAACAAATATTCGATTTTTTAATCCAACTTGGCAGACATCTCACAACTTGTGGTGCAGCAACAAATGTAAAAAGCTTGTAAATTCCCACCCATGGCAGGGTGAGATCAAAACCAATTGTTTTTTCAAATTGTACCCCTCTAATGGAGGAAAGTCCAAACTCTAGGAAAGAAGCGAACATTTTTTTGGTAACTACTTATGTCTAGGTCCAAATGGTGGGGAGAATTAAACGGCTAAAAAGCACTTTAAAAATGCAACTAACCATTAAAGCTGCAAAATATCAAACCAGGAAGCACATGAACAAGACAATAAGAAGTGTCAAAAAACATATGAAACGAGAAGTCTAGTGCTGCAAGGAAATATAACGAGTTTAGATGATAAAAATATGAAGAAAAAAGTCAAAAACACAGAAGGGACTTAAACAAAGGAAACTAACAATAGGCTCCAAATTCAAATAAAGCATATTGCTACAAAAACACAAACAAGCTCCATAAGCTCCACAACCAAATAACTTCGACAAGACTAACCTGATTCATTTCACTAATGAGTTGGTTCAAAATCTTCAGGCCAATGGCGTAGTGGAATGTTGACTGCAAGAGCCAAAAAATGCATAAAGGTGTAGAAGCTTGTACAAAAATATTATTGACTGAAATTGACACTAGATACATATGACATAATATGAACAATTTTGAACACCCTAAGCAAGTAACATGCTTATTGACACAAAAACAAGTAACATAGAGAAAAGGTACACTTGATTGCAACAGCAGAGATAACAAAAACAAGTAGAAACCATGAAGTAAGCAAAATTTGTCAAAGGAAACCAACTCCACTAATCAAACAAACATACTAGCATTCCAACGAGTATGCAAGAATCATAATAAATCACCTACCTGAGATATAAATGCTGTTTACATGGCTAGATACGCTAACTTCTCGTGATTGTCCACATAAAAGATGCACACATTTTCTTTAGTTTCTGAATAGTGTAGCTGATGAGTAGAATAAAGCAGGAAGATATTAAGATATGCCAAATTTGTTTTTCTGTCATGTTTAGGCACACAAAAATGCACCATAGCTAAATATTGAAACAAGTCTGTAACATTGGTCGAGTTAACAAAGGCTTAACAAAAGAAAATATGACACTAAGGACTATCCAACACCTCTTGGGAAATATTAAGAGTCCTTGAAATGTATATCCCAGCAGTATCAAGTAGTAGCTGAGGACATGAATGTTTTCTCCAAAATTTGGACATTAAATCTGTATCTGCCTTTTCATGGTTTATGCCAAATGTGCGATATTAGGTTACATGCAAATCCATACCATTAACTTTGTAACTTTGTCTCTTATTTCTACCCCAATTTTTGAAGAACCAGTATGTATTTTACAGCAGAAATGCAAGGTAATGAACTAACAAAATTATAGGAGAACCATACAAGGTGACAACCTCCCTGGAAAGCACACAATGCTTTTAAGTTATACCTAATATTCAAGAAAATCACTGACTTCAGTGACAACCAAACCACAAAGAGGCAATCATCAATGTAGAGCTCAAAGAATAATATACAGCTCAGATCGGCCCCAAACTACGCATTCCTTATTTCTATAATATATCTGGAACCATAGTAAGCAGATCCAAAAGATACAATGCAACAGAACCATAATGAAGACATGCACAATGCATCTGAACCCATGAGAGTAACGCCTTAACATTTTTCTTGACATCATATTGAAATTTGAAACACTATAAAAAACAAAGACTAATGAATATTTGTGATTCAGCAATCAGCATTCATGTAGAAAATTATGTATGCGCCAGGCCATTTTGCAAGTAAAATATCATAACCGGATCTGGATTATGCAACTATGTCAAGTTTTAAGAAAATTATATACAACCATTGACTGGTCTCGATTTGCCTTCATCTATCTTGATTTCTTGCTCAATAATTTATATCATTCTCAAGGAACCGTAACTTGCTATGAAATATGGGGAACGACTCCCATTACTGGCTAAGCCCCTTCCGAACACCACATAAAATATAAGCACATAAAATATAACGGCAAAACAAACAGTAAAACACACCATCTGGTTTATGCACCAGTGTCAAATTTCACAAAATAAGCGTTCGCAATAACTTGTCTCGCATTTGCTCTTCAGCTATCTTGATCTTCTTTCTCATAAACTGATATAGTTTTAAGGGAACTGCAACTTCTGATGAGTAAATGTTGAAGAATTTCGGTTACAGTCCAAGCCCCTTTTCCCTCAACCAGTCAACAACCACTAAAAGTTCATTGTTGTGGATAGTCGATAGACTCAATACCACCTAGTTAAAAACAATTATGATGGTGCATAACCCCTAATCCACAACACAACCATCCCCTCTGTCAACAGGAACTGTTAAGTATGATGAAGATTATCATGAAGCATTCGCAGAACATTTGGGCAGTTCTAGAAGGCAACAGTTACAATTACTGGGGCAGACACGTGCCACATTCAGATAACTTATGTGATAAATTAGCTATTGCTTGGTCAGAAAAGACCTGTCAAATTCAGTTATTCCGATTATGAAACTAAGGACACCCGCTGCTATCCATCGAAAAAGCTTATGACGCCGAATTTTTGTTGTGTTAAATTAACTGATATACATCTTTCGCGATTGTGTTATATCTTTTCAGCCTTAACTATTCACCCATTGTTAGGCTCACACGTGCCTCATCTATACACTAATGAGGCAATGAATTGGTAAAGATTTGAGTTTTAGCTTTTAAGTTACACTTCACAAGTTCCAGGAGAGCTACAAGCTAGCATCAACGAGTCTTCAAACTTCTCTGACAATGACTTCCTATTAAGAACATCCACAATTCCATATAACTATATACATAAGAACCCTTGAGTAAAGGCAATCCATTTCCCAAGGCAACCTGATCCTTGGGATGACAACTCTCGTAGATTTCTCAAATATTGATTTGTAAACACAAAAGATAATAGTAACAGTGTTCTAAAACAAGGAATTAATCGCTGGCGGGGCCTATCCGATTAGGTCCGACTAACGATTAATTGCCGATTACTAATTAATATGCACCGATTAATCGCTCGAAGGTGGCCAACTGCCCAAATAGCGCCTACCGACTTTTAGAACATTAAGGACATGTGTATACAAGCAACAACCATCATCATAGATCTTCCATAACAGCTCATAACTAGACTTGCAAATTTTTTCATAGTTTTCCTGTTCCAGAAAAATATAAGTCTGATTGTTATTTGTGGAGAAGTTAGGGTGTCTATAAAACAAGGACCTTATCTTCTGTGATAATTCAGGTCACGTAATCTTATTGTTGTTCCTAACAGGGTTCAATGAGAGTCGCAATCCAGTAGGTGTATATAAGCAAGGATCTTATCTGATATTTCAGGTAATGATATCAAGGAGCAACATGTTCAAATCAAGAATCTAATCATCTACAAAACATGTTCAAATCAAGAATCTAATCATCTGCAAATCTTTGTCATCGACATAATGAAAATAAACGATGCTCAAATAGAAAGAGAAGCAAAAAGGAATACCAAAGATTTCCTTCCAAGGGCAAAACACTCTTTTCAATTTCCGTTACATAAAACAATTGTTAACGAAGAAGATTATAAGCACATCATCAATCTTTTCCCAGTCACTTGCTCTATATAAGTACAACACTTTGATACGCGCATTAAATATCACGGATTCTTTTTCCAGTCACTGGTTTTTACTCGTTATTTGGTAAACTATCATTGGAATTGAGTGGACTTAAAATGAAGGTGCCACGGATGTTACTTTGTCCGTTTAGCCTCTTGTAAGATTGTGAAGATTTTAATTTTCCAAAATCCATCAAAAAATTACAACATCCAGCTGATTGATGAAAAATGTGGTAGTAGAATTAAGTCTGCAAGGGTTCACTTTACAAAACTAAAACCCTTCTTTTTTGTTGTCATAATGAAAAAAAGTTGCACCTACGCATACAATCCCACATACATTTCGAATTTTCTGCAGTTGGGGCTTTGACTGTAATGCATTACATATCATTTGATAACCCCCAAAACCCTCTGTCCTTGGTCCAACATTGAATCCGAAAGCAGGAGAAAAAAAGGTAAAGAGTATCTTATCAAGAAACTAATGCCTTGTTCGGTTTCAAACTTGGAAAAAAAATTCCAACTCCAAAAACACTCATTACCCCTACTTTCAAGCATTACTCTCATTTCTCTCTCCACTCACTACCCCTACCTCCAATCATTACTCTCATTTTTCTCTCTCTCCCCACTCATTACTCCTATATCCAATTATTACCCTAATTTCTCTCACCACTCATTACACCAAAAACCAAACCCAAAAATTTCTCAAAAGGGAACCAAACAACGGAACAAGGCATAAGGCTCCCACATAAGCAAGATCCGAGAGAAAAAAGATAGGCCACCTTATACCACATTTTGGTGGAGACCCAAATTGATTGAGTTAACCCTACAATTGGAGGGACTAGAACTTGTCATCGCTCCATATCATGAGGTACGAAATGAGGTACGATAGGATGATCATCATAATTCCCCGAAGGCATAACCTTGCACCATCAAAGGGTAATATCACCATATCTACTCAGATAGTTATCAAATGAGATATCAATCAATAATGACAGTTATAACTTGTGACGGTACCCTAATTTGGTAAGTAAGGCACCATCAATTGAGTAGGTATATAAGGTGGTCCTTTTAATTAAAAAGCACACAAATAAGTATATTTTGTAATATAGGTATGTGTGTGTCTCTACAAAGTGGGAGGATACTTTTCTAGCAAAGATGGTAAGAACATATAAAAACTTGTAGCTAAGAGTAGATTGTTTTCATTTTCAAAGCGAGGGGAGCTACCCACGGTAAGATAGCAAGTCCCTTATGTGAGCACTTGGTACTTATTGCGTTCACAATTTTGGTTATACTTATTTAGGCTAGTTATATTGCAGCATTTACTAGATTCAGATTGTTTTGTTTTGAAGGTTAAGATTTGTTTTCTGTAGGGTTCAACCTTTCGACGTCCACCACCGACTTGGTGAATATCCAAATAACTGCAATGGTGTACTATAATTGAGAGAACATGATCACTTCCGCTTTCTCCTTTTGTTGTTTTTTCTCCTTTTGTTGTTTTTTCTCCTTTTGTTGTTTTTTTCCTCTTATAATTCTAACATTTCTTCTCTATTGTTTTGATTTCCTCACAATAGAAGTTAATGAATACACATTATCTTCCACATCAAACAAATCGAAAACATTGAACAACCCAACACCACCACACCATATAGGGCTAGTTTCAACACTATTCACGCTAATTCCCTTTCCCAAACCCGTAAAAAATCCACAAGCAGCCCACCCTAACTTAAGCTACCCTAACTCTCTCTCAAGTGCCAATATCCGCAGGCATTTTACTTAACAAGGCAAAGTCAATCCCATGAGAACTGGGTTGTCCCAATTAGCCAGAACCTAGAATTCCCATATGAGAGGACAAATGTAAGAATCCTGAGCAATGAACCAATGGTGCAAATCACATTCCTCACTCCTGCTTGAGGACCTGAAGGCAGGCCCAGTAATTACCTAGTACCGATCAAAAAGAGGACTACATGGACCCGAGAGATTTGCCATGCCAAAGTCTCAGACATCTCATCATCAAAAAAGGATACTAGAGGTCAATTTTTAAGCATTACCTCAATCAAATACTTTGGATGCTATGAAAACCGCTCTTTCCACGATTAGCTTTCAGATGTCTATACGAGATACAATAAAAAAGGTGGATGTGCCACCTTGCACTTCGAGTCTACGACGGAGGAAATCCCTAACAATATAAGAATAAATTGTAAATGGTGCCATGGCCAACCAGAATTATAGAAACAATTGATTCTGGGACTTCTAAAAGGGAAAAGACTTGTGATTCGCTTGGTCTCAAGGTTATGAGTCACAAAACTTTCAGAGAAAGTGACCAATCAATTAAATGCCAAGAAAGTATAGGAAATGGGTAGGGCTATGGTATTTGTCTTAAACTGATGACCCAAAGAAATCAAAGGTTTGCCATGGTTAAAAAAAGGAACCTGATCAGAGAATTGAGGAAGGAAATCTTCCATAATCCCAGCTCAAATTCCTTTAGACTTGAACACCTTAAATTGGCTAAAACTCAATGCATTACATAGAGTTAGCTCCCATTGCACTTTTTGTCATGACATTGTCATCCGGAGAAGCAAAAATAAGAGGAAAGAAAACTATATATGACATGAAGATCAACAAGCCATTGGACTGCTCCTGATTAAACTTATATGATCCCAAAAGTCGCCAAGGAAACTGTCATAAAGCTAGTAAACTACAAAGAAGCAACAACTAAATTTATATGTGACGAGTAAGCACTAACAAAGTCCACATCCAGAAATTTGGACCGTAATTAAATTGGCAGTCATGAATTGTAGACCTATACAGATTTGTAACAGCAGCATGTTAAGCCACCACTATGACTAGTGTCAACTGCATTAAGAAAAGGTCTTCGTTGGAAGCTCCTAAATCTTTTGAGGAGAAGGCACACATAAGTTTCTTTCAACAGTTCCCCAGAAAATTAATAATAGAAGCAATAAGTTTCTTTCGATCTGATGAAGAAAATCGAAAGACATCAACATCAAAAGATTGATTGCAGGCTAAAACCAAACCCACTTGACTCACAAATTACATACCCACAGAAGTAAGGGAGAGATAAACAAGAGAAAAGCAGCAACAGTCATGCATCATTGCACAACACAAGAAAATACAAAGCAAACCTAGCTTATTCAACATCCTACTAAATGGCCATTGCATAAGCATCATTAAAATTCAAACTCAATACCTAGACAATAAATTCATGCCCAAGGAACAAATGTACAGTGGATAGAAGGATGCCTTGAATTATCCAAGTATGCATTTGTCGTTACCTGATTCAAAAAGTTCATTGACTCCTTGACCACGTCCCTGAAGCTATCATCGTCCAACCACCCAAACTTTATAACCCGACAAAAGAGTTGAATTATGGATCCAATTACAAAGGGCTCCAAATCAGGACCTCTGGTGGCCAGATAGCTTATCAGATAGAGTCCTTCAGAAAAAGTCAAAATACATCAATTGGGAAATACCAACCACAATGGATATCAGATGTATTAAGATATACTAAACTAATCATCAATCAGACACAATAAAGCAGAGAAAACGTGACTATGTTTTGCAATTGAAAGTTGTCCATCCTAATAAAGCTTACCATCTAAGGAATTCCTCCTTGATAGAGTAATACGAAAAAACAATATCTTCTTATGAACCATAGATTAAAGATGAAGATAAGTGAGGATGTGATATGACCAAGAATATTAACAAAGCCAATAAATGATAAGAGCGCAGAAGAGGTCGTGAACGAAATTATACAGAAATTCTAGATTAGATGTCAATGACTAAATTAAGCAGGGAAAGAAATAAAGAAAGCAATAAGAAGAATAAAGCTTTGTCACCCAATCAAAGCCCATACAAAGTTTGTCATTCTAATCTATAAGCATATTATCTGGAAGCAAACAAGAATATTACGAATATCAAGCCGTAGTTGCAAAGGTAGCCGCTGCTCTGTCACTTGCTTCAACAAGCTTGAACTAGCCAACATCAGTGCATATGGAGTTGAGGCATTATCCAGAATGTATTGGCATTGTGAAATGTAATCAGCATTCATCGAAAAGCATTTCAAAGTATTCTCTGCATGAGCACGTTCAGCAGAGTCCTGTGAATTGTAAAGCCTCTCACACAATGCTTCCAGTTGCGCTAAGCTTTCCATAGTTGACAGTGTAGGCAGAGTTTCCAGAATTCAGGTGATCAAGCAACCAGAATCAAAAAGTTCAAGTCTTTCTCTTTCCCAATATAATCGACAGAAATCTACAAATTTCCCACAAAGTGCGATTATATATTTAAAGGCGGAAAAAGAGGAGATATGAAGAACAACTTCAATCCAATTCAAAACATCAAAATGCAGCCAGAGTTGTCGAAACCAATATAGTAGAACCAGAATGTTGTGTTATTTACAAAATTACAGGAGAATATTTCCATCTGGAATTGTCTCTTGTTACAGAATATGCTCAAAAGTCAAAAAGTAAAGAAGACTCGAGATACATGATCCATGAAACTCATCATCAGCAGATCTCAGCCACAATATCTCTGATCCAGCACAAAATCATGGCATCAATTCTGAAACCGCAAAAGGAAAGGTTAAATCATAACAATGATTGAACTGTACATTGATCACTGCTACAAGTTCAGTCCCCAACTAATTGTCAGCATGCTCAACAACAAACGATGACACAGAGAGCTTAAACACCGTTAGACTAAACATACGACCACGAGTTTATGAATGGAAATCCATTGCCACAATGACATTACACATTAATGTGATCCATGGGAAATAAAAAACGAAATAACCGACAGACTAAAGATTACTCGCCCAAAGAAATGTACTGGGAGTAGAAATTAAGAACCTCATTGTAGGTAGCTTCTCAAGGAAGGGGTGACTCAAATTGGAGAACGGTGATTAGAATATGGAGGTGGAGATTCTGATAGCTTGACGTTGGGCTGTCTGCTATTGGTGGGGTATAAAAAGATGTTGTTTATGGCATCATAAACATAACAAAAAATGAAATTAGACATACATAGTAACTTAACACGTATCTTCCTCGTCTTTGGAACTTACTGCACGGCACGCTTACTCTGGCTAAGCTGTTAACATTCTTAAATTGTTCACGAACAATCTTGTTTACCGCCGCAGAGGAAAAAAGATCCCAAGAAAACAATGAAATTTAGTAAATCAAAACCTAAGTAAGAGGTGTTCTCTATCTGCTTGGAACTTAGGGCGTGAAAAATTTTCTCCATCTTTTTTTCCTTTTTTGATAACTCAAGTGTCTAGGCCAGCATTCGCACACCTATACTAATCCAGCCATCCTGGTGGACCAATCGCCCGCCCAATTTTTCTCGATCCTCCGATGTACCAGGAAAAAAAATCCCTCAGACTTAGCCACGTACATTCTCGAATTGTTTACCAACTTATTTGATTCTAACACACACACACAAAATTGTTCCTAAAATCAACTGAGAAACGCGTTCGAGATACAAGAACTCAACATTGAGATTTAGACGTGTCTTTTAAGTCAGAATCGCCACTCATTTCTTCAGTATCTTAACAACGTACAGATTATAAAAACAAAAAACAAAACACGTTAATGGATGACTAATTATTCCGCATCCACGAATTCCGATTAAACGGCGTTCAATGCTTTTATTTACAAGACCACAAATGAAATGCGTTCAGGCATCTAAATTACCTATCGAAAACAAGGAACGGAAAGAGCGAGATAGACGAAGAACACAAAGGGGGAGAGAGAGAGAGGAGTACGTTTGCTTATCGTTAACGGAACCGTCGATCTTTGCCGGTGCTGATGAGCGTTTTTACGATTTAGATTTTACAGGATTTTGGGGGAGGGGGAGAAGGGGTGGGGGGGGGTGTCTTCTGATTCCTGATCGACAGCCAGTATTTTAGGGCTCATGTACAGATATATATATATATATATTTTTTTATTTTATTTTTTTCCTTCTGTTTTGCAATATCTAACCTCAAAATTATGAAATCACATTTTAGCCCAAAACCAAAAAATAATAATAATAATAAAGGTAATCCTGAAAAATGAGATATTAGGCAAAAACCCAAATATGTGTCGATTACGAGATGCTCAATATCGGTCGCCATATTATAATATTTTTTAGACTTTTATACAAGCATCATATGGTCAATTCTGTTAAATATTAACATTGTTTTTTATTGATAAAGTCAATTCACTCAATTAATTTAGAATCGGTTACCTTCGTAATATCCAATTCACAAAATAATTAACCGAATTTTAACGTTCTCTTTGATGAAAGTAGTATTCATTTTCCCTCGTGAAAGTGACAAATATTTTAACTGATTCAAGTTTATCCTGTTTTTTGGTACTTTAAAATTGGCTTCAATTTGATTGGTTATTAATGAGTCCTCAATGGTTTTTTTTATATTTTCCATGTTGCATGTATATTTTGACATTGTGTTCTACCGGAATTCATGTTTTAATTCATTCAAATGGCGTCTGTGGCCTTCGTCATACTTTTCATTTCCTTTTTGTTCATAGATTTGACAAATATTGTGATTGCTTTGAAAATTATCCATTGTTTCTAATGTTTGTATAATTTTCATGTTGAACATATATTTTAACGTTGGGACCCACGCGGACTCATATTTTTAGTATTTTCCAATTTATTTCGTCATCAATCTCGGTCATTTCCGTCATCAATTTAGTGACCATCAAATTAGATTTCATGAATCCACTATCACTGGTCAAAAATTCACATTATATTTTGTAAGTTAAAAATACAAGAGAAAATTACCCCTAAGTATAGAAAAGTGACACTTAATTCCCATTAAGGAGATATGAAATACTTAATTACCACTAAGTCCACTTTTACAAAAATACATTTACCATTAATAGAAATGTCACCCTAGGGTTTTAGGGTATGCTAGGGTTTTATGACTTAATGGCACTTAAGTCTGCATAAAATCTTAGCAGACTAGATTTTAGATTTTTAAGTCTGTAGTTTTAGACCTTAAGATTTTAGATTTTAGGATACCCTGGGGTTTAAGGTACCTTATAGTTTAGGTTTAGGTGATTTCATTGAGCCATAGGGTTTAGGTTTAGCACTTTCATAGGAGTTTTAGGGTGCACTTTCCATTATAGGGTTTTAGCGATTTAGGCACTTTTATTAGATACCTTCAGAGTTTTAGGCACTTTTATAGAGAACCCTGGTTTAAGCACTTTCATAGTATGCCCTAAGAGTTAAGCACTTTCAATATTGGGGGTTTGGGGGTTTTAGGCACTTTCATAGGGTTTTAGTGTTTCGTTAATTAGAGGAAACTTGGTGGGAATTACTTTCTATTTTCTGGACCTAGAGGTAATGGGCACAACCTAGCTTGACTAATTACATGATAATTAAATTCGGCGGATCTCAGTATTATCTTCGTAATTTCGTATTAATTAAATATGGGACCCACACAGCCGCTTCATTTAAGCCCCCGTTTTAGAATGTAAAATAAGTCCTTATTTTTATAAAATGGCAATTTTGTTCTAAAAAATAATGGACTTATTGAAATTCGAAAATAAGCAATGCATATCTTGTTTGAAAAATCTCATCGAGATTTTTATACGGTGCAAAAAAATATTATTTACAAATTTTTTATTTGAAAATGTAAAATAAATACTTCGTTTTTAAGATTGTGTTCTGAAACTAGCCCTTAGCAAAATAAGGGCGTCTTTCTCATCTCCGTGCAAAATGAACCATCAACCCCTCTTTTATAAATACTAGCGTTGAACATGCGTGACATACTAATCATCATATGTTACTAAATTTAATTACTAGCCGAAAGTATCATATCACACGTCATATGTATCAATACGACCTATGACAAACACGGTACAAAGAGAGAAACGTATTCTTTTAAAAGTAGTAATAATACATCTGATTACCGCCACAGCCGCCGACACCATTAAAATGTCCTATACATAATTTTATTCTAGTACATTATGTTATGAATACCGTGTTAACATCGTCGTTGGTTATACTATAGTAATATTTTTAATTTGTTAAAATCATCTCGCCTATTTAAATTACGGAATATCGGTTACCATAGCCAATCCCAATTACTACCGTATTTTTATTATTTTTATTTATCAAATTAGCTCATACTCCTACGTTTTAGTTACGACATTTTCAACTGATCATACAACTTTGTTTCATCATAATTTAAAGCCTGAACTCTCATCCAAGATTTGGATATTTTGTAATTGCCCTTACCCATATACGATTCAACTGGTTTTTTACGGCGACTCTAAACAAAGTATTTAGTTCGAAATGAGCAGCTCCGATTATCTTTATGGAACCCGATAAGCACCTAAATCCATACGTAAGTTGGGTACGTACATATCCGTATGCACTCACATTCTTTTCGAAAAATGTACCATAGGTAGGTACCGACAAGATACGGACTGGGTTGCGGGGCCACCTCGAAGTCCTGCGCAAACTATCCCAATTGTTCATCAAATGAAAGATGGTACATTGAATCAAACACTTACAATTATTCGATTGAGATGATTTTTCGCAAAACCATTCAAAATGATACTAATCCTAAGTTCATGAACATCGCGGATAATCTACGCAGGACTTCGAGATGAGCCCGCAATCCGGTCTGTGCACTATCGGTACCTTTTGATAGGTACCTATAGTCAGATTCGTGCGTACCAAACCCAAACCTGAACCTTTCTCTATTTTTTTTTTCAATCATTCTACCATCACACTCAACTACACCCAATCACACACACCCACTCACAATAGGAGTGAAGCCCGCACACACTATATACCCAGTGTGTAGGATCTACCGTTATTGTGAGTGTGGATGTGTAGTTAGGTGTGGTGTTAGAATTATTTTTTCTTCTTTAGGTGCTTCGAAAACAGAACCCGAACCATTCGTTATTTTTTATAATTAGATATTCGGGACAATTTATGCACACCACGCACCTCAACTAATTTAGAAATCGCAATGACAAGTATAACCTCAATGGTCCAAGATTTGGAATGTAGACGGGCTCTCGCTTTTTGAACCTTGCGTAGCTGTTATACGCTTGTACGCATCCTCTCGAGTCACGAGTGCGCTTTATAGATCTCACCTTCATCAACGCATAAAAATTTCTCCAACCCATAAACCCGTCATAAATCTTCTTGGCCGCTTTGCGAGGCAGACACCACCACCAAAAACCCTCGAGCAATCACCAACCATGGCATTGTTACCGAACCCAGTAACCATTTCCCGTAAAACTCCACTCCTGTTCAGATTCATGAGCCACTCACTCAAACCCACTTCTCGTATTTCTAACCAGACCAAAATTCCCCCACACCCACTTCAGATAAGTGGTTTCAGGAGCTGTTCTTCTTCATTCTGCTCTCAACCAGTTTCTTATACTCGTTGGGTCTTGTTTAAAGATATGGGGTGCAAGGGAACTGGGTATGGTTTTTTGGGTAGTGATTATTTTCGTATCTCAGCTGTGTCTGATGGCGGAAGTGGAGGGTTTGGGGGTTCTGGTGACGGAAATTCCGGTGGCAAAGGTGGCAGTGGCAAAAGTGATGGAGGTGGTGGTGAAGGTGGTGACGGCGGCGGTAGCAAATGGTCCTTACTCTCCTGGTAAAGATTGGTTCTTTATTATGCATCAATTTGACTCCGAATTACGATAACCATTTTTTCGTACTTTCGTGTTGCATAAAAATGAAGTAGAATAGTTTCTCTTACCCACCACAACACCACCCGCTTGTTGTGTCTATAGCATTATTGTTTCTCTTATGTGGTTTTAGGGGAAAAGGATAGAAAACAATGACCTAAATTATGGAATGAAGAAAGAAAAAAGGAATTGAAAGAAGAAGGAATTGATGATAGGGAGAAGGAGATTCACTGAATTATCAATATCTTTGTAGTTGTTTCTAAATGTTGAACCAAGTAGGAAAAGAACACAACATACTCTTAGTCTACTCTGTTATAATAGAGGATTAAGGACTTGTATATAGCAAAAAACAATGAAATTTTTTTTTTTGTTTTCATTTCCTTATTTTTTATTACCGTGTGTTCCAATTTCCAAGCACGTCCTAAATTTTCTTTATGTTCCATGGGAGTGTTAGGAGGTACCAAGACTAAGACAGAAACGGTTAATTTTGACGTTGGAAAAAAATGCATAAGGAAAAGAACACAACATACTCTTAGTCTACGACTACTCAGTTATAATGGAAAATGGTTGGCGACAATATTTTTTACAAACCAATTGCTAATGAAGCTGACAGAACCAGACATTGCACTGCAGTTGGCATTTTTTATTTTTTAAAACAAAAGAATTGTTAAGAATTGAATCTTTACTTTGGGGGAATGCGACCAATGCCACTCGGTGTCTCCAAGTGGACCTGGTTTGTTGGCATATTTTAGTTGGATTTGTAGTTAGAATCGTTCATTTGGTGATATTTTTTGAAACTACTCGATATCAGGTCAAATGCTGCCTGTAATTCCCGACATAGCATGTGTATAGAGAGCTTCTAACTGTCTATGATTCTCCATTTCTAGATTTTCATGTATATTTTCTGTTATTTTGGCGCTGCATTTGGGCATATTACCTTTCCGTGTACAGCATGGTTGCAGTTATTTAGGATGCTTGTATTGCTATTCTTATTTTATTTCCCTTGACGTTATTTGTTATTTGATTTGTAATCTATTTTCTGTTTCTTCTTGTCCTCCTCCCAATGAATTCTATTTTTTGTACATTAGCAAGTAACAAGTATGATGGCAAGAAAGAAAAAAGCTTCGGTTATGATTATTGTCTACTGTACACCACATTTCTTTGTGGTATTGAAAACAATTTTTGCTGTGTACCTACTTGGATTTTTTCCTTCAGGTACTTGTCTCTACTTGATAAGCATCCCGTGTTGACGAAAGCTGTGACTAGTGCATTGCTTACGTTAATTGGTGATTTAATCTGTCAGGTACAGTTTGCCCAAGTTCCTTTGATGGTCCATGTTTCTGATGTGCTCATCGGTTTTTCTTTTTCTGCGCATTTTTTTTTCAATTTCCTTAACTGCTATACCATTGGTGGAGTTTGTTGTATTTTTAGTCCGTACTTTCATTCCAGTTCCTGTACTAGTTTTAGATTCTAACATGGGGACGCGAAGTGCTTCATGAAGGAGGTAAAACATATTCTACCCACTGTTTTCTACAACCGAGTCAACACTTATGTGGCAAAAATGGAGATTCTGCATGGACTTTTGGGGTGTAGGATGATGCTACTATATTGCTAGATTGAGATATATTCCACGGCATTACGTCACTTGAGTTCTTTGATTTTTGGAGGTATGGGGGCCGCAAGTTCAGTGGTAAAACTTTCTGAGAGCAGTCACTTTGTTCGTATATTGCCAAAGGATAGATATGTCTGTAGTCCTCCACATCCCAAACCTCCATTGATTGGGGATTTCATCAGTACTGTCATTGTTCTTATATAAATGAGATATGTAGGGAAGAGCTACATACTTGCCCCCCACCCCAAACAAAAAATTTGTTTTGTTTATTTCCTTACAATTGTCATTCATATTAAGGAAATATAGGTATTCACCCTTTAGTGAAATCTATGAACCATATTCATTATGAATACACCAAGTTCTAAAAAAACACCATACCGAATACTGAACGTTACCTTCAATAATTATGTCATGCGCGATTGACATGGTATTTAGAATATTGCGAGTAATATTTCTAATTTCTGAATATCGTTATGAAGAAATTAAAATGATTTAATCATTTTCTTACAATCATTCATAAAAAATTCTCCCTCCTAATTTGCCTCCCTCGATTGAAATTTTTGCTACGCCCCTTGTGCTATGCCTATGTCACATTATTTGACTACTCATCTTGCTTTCACTTTCCAGACGAGAGGAATGCTGTTCTGGATTATGAATTCGTAGTGATCATGTTTCCTGCTTAGCAGTGCATTCTATACTTTGCTTCTGTGAGTTATTAACTTCTTGCATAATCTCACTCTAGATTTGTGCCTCAGGTAATGATTGATCAAGTGCCATCACTAGATCTGAAGAGGACATTCTTATTCACCCTGCTAGGGCTGGTCTTGGTGGGTCCTACATTGCACTTCTGGTAATGGGTACAGATTCCTTTTTACATCGACCTTTTATTAATCTTTGTGATGTAGAAACAGAAATACAAGCAGAGTCCACTAGAAATGAACATACATAATTACAGATAACAAACCTAAGGCCTAGAGCAAGGACATAACGATGCTTAAGCAAAACAAAAGAGAAAACATAGACTTTGCTGCTCTTAATGCAATACAAAAGCTAAGAAAAAATCCACCCGAGCACATTCAGCAAGCTTCATTGACAACCGCTATGGCATCCAACTACAACTGGAATCTATGATCCAGTAATCTGAAATAGAATGCTCTTCTTAATGCGAAGCTGAATTCGTCTTGGGAATTTCTTGCCTAGGTATGAGGTGGGAGACCCATGAGTTGCAAACCTTACCAAAATGGCTTTCACAGAACTATATTGGAATGTAAAGGCGTTGCCTTTCTCATTATAAGTGCATTAAAATTTCCAATTTATGTACGACCAAGTTAACTCATGTGTAATAGGCATGGGAATGACATCATGACCAATCATATCAAGATAACCACTTATTTGGATAGGAACCAAACAACTTTGAGAGTTTGAGAGAGGAGCAGTATCATATTTAAGAAGATAGGGTCACGGGTGTATTTAATGCTGAAGTTTTTCATTCTCGTGTGAAACAAATATCGATACCTCATTCGTTGTCTATCCTCTATGAATGACAATTTTGCAAACTATGTTGGCGTGCCTAATGTATGTATGAAATTTTTTAGTGGATTCCAGTTATTGTGACAAGTGTCATTGTTTCCATGGTTTCAAACATTAGAACAATCACAATGGTCAAGGGTTCTACTGTGGGTGGCAATTGTTTTGCGTTTGAACTAAAGATAAATAGGGTCCGAATGTTGCTTGGTTTTGGTGTGGGTAAATGCGTCAGGTTTTATTGCGGGGCTGACTCTAGTTAGATTGAGCTGAAGTGGCCTTTCATTTTTCTTATCTTGCTTTTTTTTACCGTTCTGGGCCAAATAGATATGGCTTGGGCTAAGTTAAAAGACTATCAGGTTGGCCAGGTTTATAAGCTAGTGGGTCAAGCATTTGGGTTAATAACTGGTTCCGCTGCTGGCTAGTGGGTAAAACATAGGAGGCTTGATAACGTAGAAAATTTGACGATATATTTACCCACTGTGTGGCACCTTCACTTTAAAAGACTTTTCAAAGATCTCCTGTCAAACTCCAATGACAGTGGAATGCGGCGACTAGCAGCCATTGTGAAACAATGATCTTTCATTCAAAGTGAACAGAAGATCTTCCAGTGACGGGAACACTGAATCTTTCAATGATAAAATCTGGTTGCTGGTGACGATTTGCAGTGGATTGGACAATGGCAGCTATGGTAGTGATGAGCTCGATGACGTGAGGCTGTATGAAGACCACAGCCACATGATCAGACAAAAATAAAAGAGGGGTATGAGCTCTGAGCCTAAGCTCTGATACCAAAACTGAAATTGATGCAACACGTGGAGGGATGAGGAGAGGAAAAAGGGTAGCACAAATGGGCCACAACCCTAACACAAGGCAGCAACCTTAAAACTCACTCAATTCGCATCAATCAAACTCTAATGATTGCAATGCTCAAAGGTCTTTTTTATAAGCTAAGAGCCCTAACTGAAAAGAAAACTGGAATCCCAATTCGGAAAGGAGATAATCCTTATTCTATTTCGTAATTATCTAAATGTTATAAAAGGTAATTTTTTATCTTTATTTCCTAATTACATAATAGTTTAAAGAAATGAATAGAAAGTAATTAAGGGCAGTAATACAGCTAGAAAAAAACCTGAATGAAAGCTCTAATTGCCACATATGTTCTGCATCAGGAATTCTTTTTTCAACACATAAGTGCTTAACTGAAGAATATACCTAAAGGGAAGGACAGAAGTCAAATTCCAGACCGAACAAATAAAGAAAATACATGCAATACCAAGAACCGAAGGTTGAGTCCTGTATGATGATTGGGATGCATGTCTTCTTCAAGTATTCTTTCATCATTGAGAGCGAAGGACGTGTTTTTCTTTCTGTTTAATGATAGTACAACATTCGAATATATGCTTATGGGTGTTCCCATTTGCTTGCTGAAGATGTATACTTGGGCATGGCAAGGAACGAGTCAGATAATAAAATGCCTCAGTGCTTTTATCCTCATTGTTGGATTGGACTCTGGAATTCTCTCAAGGGAAAGATCCACCCTTTCCTGACACCCAATAGTACAAAAATTTCAACAATTGGATCTTGGAAAAATACAGCACACCCTCTTGGAATGGTTACTTTTCCCTGAAACATCACTAGCTTCTTGTTCAAAATTTAAAAGTTAGCTTCGTCTTGGTGGCCCACATTGAAAGATGCATGAATCTTTGGGAAAAACTTTTTTGGTAGATATAGTTTTTGTAACCGTCATTTGATCCTTTAAACTTGATCAAGAACCAACTCATATTTCCTTTAACATTGCTGACAATTTTATTTTTCCTTACTTTGTTCTGTAACTAGCTGGATTTAGTTGGATATTGTTTTTCATTCAAACAGTTTTACACTGGAAAGAAGAGAGAGTGCTTTTGTAAGAAAGCACGGGTGCCAGATTGTTGTTTGTTAATGAACTTAATGTTCATATCTTTGCTCTTCTTTTTGGTTATGAGTTTTAAAACCTGAACGTGGCCCAACTCTTAGGTGGTCTGGAGCAATGAGAATATCAACGACCTACAATTTCCAAATGTGGTAGTTTGAGCCCCAAGAGTGTGACCACTCCAAAGATTACTCTGTTTTTTTGTCATCCTTTTTTCTGGTCCTCTCTCATTTTCAGTTGTCAGTATAGTGTCAATCTTTTAACCCAACCTGAAATGATCGTAGGTACTTGTATTTGAGTAGATTGGTCCCATTGTCAGGAGCGTCAGGTGCTGTCTCGCGCCTTGTACTGGACCAGGTGAGTTTCTCTGTCATTTAATCTTTCCTGGCACGAAACTAAATGATGTTTTACCAACTTGGCATATACATTCATAAACAGTGAGTAGTCTATATACTTAGATATATGAACATAAATAAATAAATAATGGATACTCATTGTTCTGAGTGGAGTTGACCTAACATGATGCAGTTCCTCTTTTCTCCTATATTCATTGGAGTTTTCCTAGCTTCATTATTAACACTTGAGGGGAGGCCATCAGATGTGGTGCCAAAACTTCAACAGGTAGTACTAAATGCTCGTTTTTCCTTTGATATTTTACTAATTTTTCTATCTCTTGAAAGCATGCTGCTAGAAGAAACTTGTCCTGTGCCCAAAGTTAAAATTGTTGATTTTTTTGATGGCCTCCTGTTTTGTAGGAGTGGTTCTCTGCTGTTCTTGCAAATTGGAAATTGTGGATACCTTTTCAATTCCTCAACTTTCGATTTGTACCACAACAATTCCAGGTTTGGATGGCACTTTCAGAATCTGCATTAGGCTCTATAGCACTTGAAAATTTACATATCTTGTAAAAGAATCTGTTGTACATATGACAGAAACTAATGCTTTGTTTGGATTGGAATTTTAAATTTTTTTTGAAAAATAGTAGGGGTAATAAGTGGAGAGAGAGAGAGAGAGAGAGAAATGTTGGAAGTTGGAGGAATCTACGGGGAATTTTTTGAAAAATTCTTTTTGAATTGCAAAGAGAACAAGGCATTAATTTCTTGTTGCAACGTAACTGTGTAATTTTAATAATAGAATAAGAACTGGTTTATGACCTAATGCATAATGATTGCAAGTACAAGACAGATTCCTCAATCATCAAGTTTATGTCTAATTAGAGACACCTGAACCATTAGGATTATGTATGTTGTAGGAGTTCTTATACCGTCAATGGGAGATGGCTCAACCGATCAAAGCTTGGATGTCATTGGAGATCAACCTCAACAATAATGATAAAATTATTCAACAGTAACGAGAGTACTTCGGGCATTGTTACCCACATTGCTCCTTTTCGTTCCAGATATAGAATTATCATTGCCTTCAGATGTTGAGCCGTGCCATCTCTTCAAAAGCATATCTCAAGAGACTTGGAAGATGGGAATATATATATGTTGGGAACATGCGTTGGAGTGATTAAGCAGGAACCTTGAGAAAACACATTTGCATTAAGATTTAGACTGCATGTATTTTATCTGTCATGGGGATCAAGAGAGGAACCAAGGTCTGGGAAAATATCCTTAATTCCTTGGGTTGAATCTGAGGCTCTGGAAGGATGCATGAGCTTCAGCTCTTACCTTAGCCATTTTTCCAAGCGGTGAATTGTTTCCTTGGCATATCTCAAGAGACTTGCATAGCGTCACATCACAACCTAACCAGTATTATAGGACTTGACACTATCAATAAACACAAGGTGATGGTAGATGTTGCAGGAGCTGCCTCATGGTAAGCTGGCGTATTTAATATGCTTCTACCCAATTTCCGGCTCTTTGTGTTGGCTAGCATGGGTGGTTAGCACGACGTGACGCAAGCTTTGATAAACATATTTGAGGTAATATCCTGGTGGATTTGGAGGTTAGGATTGTTTTCCTCCGTACCAATAGCAAAATCTCGGTTATAGATGTTCCGAACACATGTCCTAACGAGATTTGAGTCGTGTAGCATCCAAAATATGTTCAGTGGGTTATGAGAATTGTAATTGCAAGGCAAGTTTTTTTAACAATAGGAGTAATCTCATTACAAGTCTGCACATTCTTCAAGAGAAAATGGGGGACACTGCTGTAACGCTGTCCAAATGAGTGTCCTACACAGGCTGTGGTTAC
Organism: Rhododendron molle; assembly: GCA_025413875.1. Taxonomy (NCBI): domain Eukaryota; kingdom Viridiplantae; phylum Streptophyta; class Magnoliopsida; order Ericales; family Ericaceae; genus Rhododendron; species Rhododendron molle. The sequence goes on from CM046390.1 coordinate 5,785,271, forward strand.
CATTTTTATTACTACTATCCCCATGCTGCTTTCCGGAAGTGACTTACAGAAAACGCCAAGTGCAAACCACAATTTGGGGGGAAATAACCTACACAAAATATAGTTGACGATTTCAACTAATGCCGTGCAGACTCTTGACCTTCCCTCCTGTTTAATCCACTGATCTAGTCATTTGTCAAAAGTAAAAAGGAAGTTATACTCTGATCTAGTGATCTAGCATTCTGTTTTTTAATCTATGGAAAGATCTCATAAATAGGTAGTTCACAACTTCTTCCCAATCATATGAGCCTGTTACTCCAGTCGGTGCGGTGCCGAGCAATAAATGCCTCTTCCTTCATTTTGGTTTATTCGCTCATCTGAACTTAGCACTTGTTTTCTTATTGATTCCTGTGGTGGCGGCCCTTACTGATTGAGGTTGGCTGGTGAGTTGAGGTCTAAGCATCATTGTTGAGAGCCAAATTAAGTCTTCCTTCATTTTGGTTTATTCGCTCATCTGAACTTAGCACTTGTTTTCTTATTGATTCCTGTGGTGGCGGCCCTTACTGATTGAGGTTGGCTGGTGAGTTGAGGTCTAAGCATCATTGTTGAGAGCCAAATTAAGTCTGACCTTGGTCCTTGTGATGTCTCGATGATCCCTTGAGAGCAATCACTTGAGTTCTGACTTTAGTTTTTGTTGCTGATAATGTCTCAGCATCCTAGAATATACATGTCTCACTCCTAGCTGAGCTTACTTATCTTAGCATTTGAAGTGTGGTTACTAAATGCGCTTTTTGTCTGTACTTTTTCTGGTTCTCCTTTAACGGTTTTACCGTACGATATCAAATTGGCAATTCATCTCTCATGGATTAATTTTGTAGGTCCTTGCTGCTAATGTGGTTGCTTTGGCCTGGAACGTGATTCTCTCGTATAAAGCCCACAAAGAGGTGCTTCGGAAATAGGTATGTTTATGAAAGGGTAAACTTACTGCAGCTAACAAACTCTTTTACTGAGGCAGTATTGGTGTTTGAGAATCCTTTAATGCTTGTGTTTTGTTGATAATCTGAACAGATAGAAGAGAAACAGAAAATAACATAAGTAGTCAGTGGCGGCTCCAAAAATTCTGAGAAGGGTGTTCAGAAATCTCTATTGTCTCTGGAAACCACTATTGCCTCTGAAAACCACTATTTTTTTTTTACACAAAAATTTATCATTTACTTGGTTGTTATACATTAAATTGATTTGTGGCCTGACTTTTGGGTTGGATGTTCAAATATTTTTGGGTAGGGTGTTCAAATATTTTTGGGTAAGGTGTTCAAGAAGGGCTAAATTAACATAATACTACAAATATTACATGTATTTAGTGAAAAGAAATTTTTTGGAGGTGTTCAAGTGGCAAAGGGTGGAGCCGCCACTGTAAGTAGTGGCCACTGGCCACAATTGAAAAGATTATTTCACTCCACCTCTCTATTTTGGAATGTGTCTGTTCAGCCTCCAGTGTTTGTTTACTGGAACTCGTATTTGGACGAGGGTTGTGGGAGTAATTCAATTCTATTGAATTACGGGGAAGTTAGCCTAATATCCACTATTTGCATATTCTCTCTCTTCCTCGACTCAATTGGCAAACAATCTATTCTCTTTCTTCTCTCGCTTCCTCGATGATAGGCAAACGATTCAAACCACCACGGTCGAATGACCAGAGACTCGAGCCCAGTTGAAGATGTTAACAGTCACTTTCCCAACAAACCATCTCTCCAATATGGTCGTGCCATTTTGCATTGCTGATAGTTTTTGGATGGACCATACGTCTTGTGAAAAGTTTGTTCGAAATTCGTTTATTTTAGCTTATATCAGGGGGTGGACCCCTAGTCATTTTTCTTTGTTTGGGTTAAAATTCATTCTAGTTTTAACTTTGTAGAACAGAAAATGTTTTAGTACATAAATACAGAATAATTTACGGTATTATTATGTGGATATGACATGCAGGAAGCCAGGACTGCCGCTAACTCTATTTCGCTCCCAGATCAATCCTTTTTGCACTGATTCAAGTTTCGATTTTGCTCCAAGTCTTCCAACCCAGAAATCTAAAACTGCACATCTAAGTAGTGCTTACTCTCTCTCTCTCTCTCTTTTCCCTTGATCAGGAATTAGTGCTTACATTCGAATGCTTGGTTTTGGTAAGGTTTTCGCATGAATTTCTTTTTCTCTGGTGTTTGAAGTCAATGAACTTGAAATGTAAAGCCGCAGGGGTTTTGTAAGTTGGGTTTCTGTTGTTGATCACTTATGATCACCTTCTCTTCTTTCTTCCCCTCTTCCTTTTTTCTGTTCGGAAAGTTCCATTGCATTTGACTGAGCATGTTGGCAAGCAAAGCGGTCAATTCCTTATTGCACCGCCGCTGAAACGAGACACATAGCTAAGTGATCTGTATCATTTGACGGAGCATTTTGACAAGCAAAGTCGTCAAATTCCTTATTGTACCGCTGCTAAAACGAGACACATAGCGTATCGGCTAAAAGTTGGGCTATTCTAGTCAATCCTGGCCGGTATCGGCCTGCTCCAGTCATTATTTGGAATCTCGGAAATGATATGTGTACCGACCAAATGTAGGGATTTCGTACTGACCGGCCGCACCGGCCGGTCTCCGGCCACTGGACGGCCGATCCGAGCCGTTCAAAAATTTTTTAAAAAAAAAACCGAGGGGGCCACGCGGGAATAAATGGCATCCGATGTGTGTAGGGTGTTTGATCTAAATACCCTATTTTTCGGATATATATGCCTAGTCTGGGATATTGTTGAGCACCAGCTCCCACTAAAACCAGAATGCAAGCCTGTCAAACAGAAGCTCAGGAGAATGAAGCCTCAATGGTTGTTAAAAATCAGAGAGGAAGTGATGAAGCAATTTGAAGCCGGTTTCCTCAGGGTGGCTACCTACCCGGAATGGATAGCAAATCTTGTCCCAGTTCTGAAGAAGGATGGAAGAGTCAGAATGTGTGTCGACTATCGTGACTTGAACAGAGCAAGCCGAATTTTGATAGATACGGTTCGATAAAAACATCGAAATCATAACATAAAAATGCATTGTCTAAGAATCCATAGTTTCATTTTTTATTCCCGTTATTATTCCACTATGTATTAAACTACTTAAAAAAAGTACACACGAAAAATAGGGTGTTTAGATCAAGCACCCTATACGCATCGGATGCCATTTATTCCCGCACGGGCCCCCTCTATTTTTTTTAAAATTTTTGAACGGCTCGGCCGGTCGGTACAAAATCCCTACTTTTCAATTGGTGCACATAGCAATACTCTTGGAATCTTGGCCCTTACGATGCACTATTGTATTTTTTTTTTTCCCTTTTCCTCGAAAAAGGCTTGCACTTTACAATAATTAAACAAAATTGGGATTCCATTATAGTAGATGGTTAGGTACACCTTGAAGTGTTCAAACTTGGTTTTTTTTTTTTTAGGGGTGGGGGATTGGTTTGGAAGCGTAAGAACTCCATTAACATAACAAAAAAAAGTACGAGTGTACTATCATCACGAGATAAAGAGCATCGGCCATGAGTAAAGATCAACAAAAAGGGCTAAGGAACAGATGATAGAGCACTGATTCGCTAAACACTAAGGACATAAAACTATGCCCAAACTTGTTTTATTTTGTTGTTATTTCAAGTTTTTCTATATTATTATGATATTATAGATAGGCTTGTCAACGGAACATTTGTTAAAACTGGAAATGTCCTTGGTGGGTATTAATTATCAAAACACGTCATTGGCCGTCATTTTCCCTTTATTTTATTATTTCAAGTTTTTCTATATTATTATGATATTATAGATAGGCCTGTCAACGGGCCGGACTTGATCCGAAAACTTTTGAACTTCAAAAATTTTAACCAAAAAAAAAATTAAATAAAAATACAACCTTCTTAAACATTTTTTTCAAAAAAAAAATGAAGTTTGGATTTGGATTAGTAACGGATTTAATCCAAATCCGATCCGTACTTGGATTATCGGATTGACGTTATCGGATTTGGATTTTCTGATAAAATCCAGATCGGATCCAGTCCATTGACGGACCTAATTATAGATATGCCTTCCCCGGCTTTGTTTTGGCTAAGATCGAGTTTTTCTAGAATAAATATATATCAGACATAAAAGAATATATTCTTTTGTACTCCATTGACGGTGCTAGTCAATGATACTTGACGTGCCAGTCAATTGCATAGAGGATGAAGACCGCAGATAATGCATAAGGAAATAAATTTGTTAAACTTTATGGTTGGTGAAACAAAAGTTTTTTTTTTTTTTTAAATTTTTAAATTTGATTATTTTGCTACGAGACTTAAGGGTTCGATCCCTCTTCAGGTCTTGGGTTTGATTTTCCTTGCCCCCGGCCCCAACTCTAACAGATGCCTCCACCCCCACATGCAAGCATACAAGGGGTTCGATCTAGGCCTGTCAATGGACCAGAGCCGATCCGAAAAATCCGATCCGGATCCGATTCCGATAACGTCAATCCGATAATCCGATAATCCGAATCCGGTAACGTTATCGGATCCGGATCGGATCCGATTAAATCCGTTATCAATCCGAACCCGAACTTTTTTTTTTTTTTTTACTTTTTATAAATTTTTGAATTTTTAAATTTTTTATTTTGAAAAAAAAATGTTTAAGAAGTTGTATTTTTATTTTCAATTTTTTCTTTTATTTTTTTTTTTGGAAAATATTTTTTTTTGGCTAAATTTTTTGGAGTAAAAAAGTTTTCGGATCGGATTCGGATTTTCGGATCGGATCCAAATTTTTCGGATCGGATCCGGATTTCCGCTATCGGATTTGGGTCTTATCGGATTCGGATCGGATCCAAGTCTTGTCGGATTCGGATCTATCGGACCCGGATCCGACCCGGCCCGTTGACAGGCCTAGTTCGATCCATCTTATCTCAGGTTCGATTTTTTTGCCCCGGGCCCCAACTATAAAGGTTCTCTCACCCTTACGCGCAAGCATATGAAATGGTTGTGGAAAAATTTGCAAGAATTAATCCAAGATACATGCAAGCTTGCACGGGATACTCTGCATTATATAGATAAATAAATAAAAGTAATACTGGTCGAGCAGGAAGCTTCTTGGAAGGACCTTACGTAAGGACTCATAGATCCCAATCAAATTTTGATAATCCGAACAATTCAATGTATGCAAAACGTGATTATAAGGTGTCCCGCAAGAAATCAACAAAAATATATGACCGGAAAGTCCTTATTTTGAGTAGTTTTTAGTTGAACCGTCAAATAAAAACTGCTCAGATCAAACACTTTCGGTCGTAATTTTTGCTGATTTCTTGTAGAAACTCTTAAAATCATATTCTGATCGTATTGAACGGTTCGGATCATCAAAATTCAATCGGGATCTATGAGGTCTTTATTTAAACTATGTAAGAGAGTCCTTACATAAAGCTGACTAAGTTGACTAACTGGTTGCAAATCATAAATATGATTTTGAGTCTTTGACACAAGAAAAAGCAGATAAGCGAGAAATAAGGGGTGAGTACACGTGAGAGAGAGAGAGAGAGAGAGAGAGAGAGAGAGAGAGATAGAGAGAGAGAGGGGCAAGGACTCAAGAGATAGTTCTGGTAATCTTGACTATGAAAATAAAACAAAAACTCTTGACTATAAAAGATTCCATGACTTTGCAATTTAAATTTTTTTCCATGACGGTGCAATTTCTGTTGGTCAGTCCCACAAAAACGATAATCGTCCTGTACATTAACTTATTATTATTATTATTAAGTATTATTTTTCATAAAAAGGCCTCGACGTGCGCCCTATAGGATGAGTCGTTTGAATCGAGAGTACGAGATCTCCCAAAAAAAGCCTCACGAAAATTCATTACAATCCCTAACATCTCCAATAGACACTATAAAATCACGCATTAGGAGGTTGGATAAAACTTCCGACCAGTGAGTGCAAAAATCGACTCCGGCCTGGAACTCTGCCTATAATCTCTCTCTCTCCATACATAGCTTTTGCCACCAACATACATTAGCCATTCACTAAACCGTAGTAGTGAACTTTAATTTCCCATCAGTTTCGTTGCAAGCATATTTTTTCTATCTTATCCGCCGCGACGAACGATTTGAATTGCCCTCCTCGCTCCATCCTCCGAGACGAACTATTTGAGCTGCCGCTCCATCCTTCGAGATGAACGATTTGAATGGTCGTCCTCGCTCCAAAACACGTCTTACGAAATAGCTGCCGCTCCATTCTCCGAGATATGAACGATTTGAATGGTCGTTCCTCGCTCTGAAACACGCCTTACGAAATTTGAGAGAAACACCAAGGGACGAAATTTGAGAGAAACACCAAGGGACGAAATTTGAGAGAAACACCAAGGGAAAAGGTGTGTATATAGGGAGTAGCTCATCTAGAGTCACCGACACCACATGAGTAGTAGAGAGGAATGTAGGACTATAGATACACGAGAAAAAAAAACATTTAACTAAAATCCAAACAAAACTTTAAATAAAAATGTGTAGCCATCCAATATTATACCATAGCCAAAGTCAAAACACCACTAAGTACAACCACCCTCCCTAGTCCCCAACTACATGAACCACATAATACTACCTAGTAAAATAGAGTACTAAAATATACCCCCCAGGCCCCCAACCCAATCCAAAATAGTAGTACAAAACATAGTCCTAACCATACACGCCTTCCCAAATATTGACACAAATATCCCCATGGACCCACATCCTACATAAGTACATATCCCCACCCCTAGCAATTCCCATCAGAATCTCAATTAAAAAAAAAAACAACAGGAATTAGTGCTTTTTTTTCTTACAAAAATCGTACTTCCTCCGTCCCAAAAGAAAAACGATCGATCGGTCCGCAAATTGATGATTTAAAACGTAATGTACTTTTATGTGGAAACAAAAACCCCCCAAGGTATAGGGTAACTTGAAAAGTTTGCGCAAGAACTCAGATGGTATCTGGGCACTTGCGAAAACTTTTCAAAAAAAAATTTTCAATTAAAAAATACATTATTTTTAAATTCACGTTTTGCGGAACCGAGCGAGTGATTTTTCCGGATGAACAAAGGAGACTAGTGAACTACTACATCACTTTCCACGACTCGAGAGTGGGAAAGCTCGAAAACGAGTCGAAGTCTGCGTAATCGGGCGCAGACGCGGCGGCGGCGAGAGGCGGCTGCGCCACCGACGCGGCGGCGGAGGGAGGCAAGACCTGTTGTCGGTGGATGTGGTGGTGGTCGAGAAGAAAAGCTGAGGTGTCAAGAGTGGGCAAGCACCCCTGTCCCTGCAGGGCGCGGTTGACGCTTGGCCGCTGCGGCTCCGGCTTCAACAGCACCGTCGCCGGAACCTGCAAGTTTCCGCCGGGGAATCTGACTCCGGTCACCTGCTGCACCATCTGCCGGAAATTCGCCGGATCGGCCGTGATAAACGTCGTCGTCGTCCTCTTCGACGCCCTCGACTTCCGCTTCGTCCCCGCCTTCCCGCCCCCGTTGACCGGAATCGAGATCCGCCGCTTCGCCGACCCCGGCGTCTCCGGGTCGGATCCCGAACCCCCACCGTTGAACTGCGTCCTGATCGTCATCGGAATCTCCGGCGGCGGGCTGAAGAAGGAAGAGATCGCCGCCGCGCCTCCGCCGTCCGCGGCGGCGGAGACGTTGTTGGACAGCGATTTCTGCAGGGCCTTGGTCAGGGTTTCGGTGTCGCGTGCGAAGGCCTCGGAGATCCACGAGTCGGCAAATGCCGGTCGGAACGTCCACGGCTCGATGCTCGCCAAATTGTCCGAAGACGCCATCCAGATACTACTATACCCCTTGATTAAATCTCCTGTTTGTTTCGCTTCGCGTAAACTGACCCGGACACCCAATTACTTATAAATAAATAAAAAAAATTCTGGGGTGGGTTTGGTTTTTTTTTTTTTTGAAAGAAGAAATGGGTGAGGAAAGGAGTGGACGAGAGATGTGAGTAAAATTTTCCAGTGGAGTTGGGAGACCAATGATAAGTCCACTAATGGTGAACCGAAGCTGAGACGAGAGAGTAAGAGAGAGAGAGGTGCTGAAGAGATAGAGGAGAGAGAGGGGGGGTATAAGACAGAGGAGGAGAGAGGGAGGGAGGGGGGTGGAGGGATAATAAATAGGGCGGTGAGTGGGGAGGAAGGAACCGCGTTGTTGGGGGACACGCGTCAGCAAACGTGTACGGACGCTAGCGATGGCTCTTGTACTGAAACCCGGATGGGGTTTGACTGTAGCAGGAGTGTTGTTAAACCATGGTTGACTTAATAAACCCCAGGTTTACTATGTCATTGACTGTAGTTTAGTCATCACCGTGACGTAGTCACGTTGCGATGGTTTGATTTTCAGAAAAGAAGTCCCTCTAGTTTCACTAAAATTACGTTTTCGCCTCTTAGGTATGAACCCGGGGACATGCGTCAGCATGTGTGCAGATTCCATATGGACTGTCCATTTTGGTAACGAACGGATCATATCTTGTCTCAGCAATGAACGGATAGACTATTGAGATCTGTTTTCCTTGGGAAAACAACAAGCTCCCCAATTTCCTTTAGATATGAAAATTGCAATGATTTTAACCTTTTATCTTTGGTTGGCATATCGATGAAATTGGACCTTTTTTTGTTGGCTCTCTAGCCAAAACGAGTCAAAGAGTTGGAGCTCAAACTCGTCTGTATATATGTTCTTCCATTTGTGGCATAATATCGGTACACCATCAACACTAAAGTGAAGAATCGCGATATCTCATGCCAAAGTCATAATTTAACAATAAGAATTAGAAACGCTTCTCTGTTATTGTACCAACATCAATGCCAAATTTTGTTAATGTTATTCTTTGTGCCAAATTCGACATTAATTTTCACAATTGCCAAACTTGTCACGTTATCCAAACCATTTGATTTGCAAACAAAAATGAGATTTGTGGTCCAATGAATCTAGTTTTTATATTGTGCCAAAAATGCTTGCAATCTTTTAAATTCATTCTGACATCCCACTTAGTGATCTTTCTGCGCTTAGTCTTCAAAGTATATCACTAGCCAAATCCCAAGTGTCACATGCCTCTTTAACAACGATGTAGAAGTCGCTCGTATATTGTGAGTCATCCTTCCACAGTTGTGTGTAAATAATATAGGTTTTGACTTGAAAACCTTTTCATCTTACATCCGCATCTCCACTAATTCTTCATTGTCATTTCAGTGGGTACTACCAACATCGACATGCTCTTTATCTTTTTTTTTTCCATAGACATCACGCCCAGACTCCATATTTTTGTCCACGTAAATTACCTAAGTATGTGTAATCTCCCATTAAGCTACTGATCAATTGCTTATACATCGTGTTTTACAAACCAATACGTCGTAGAAATACATGTTTGCAGGGCGACACACTACCGTCGTTTTGAGTTGCGTTTCTTCTCTAACTCTCTCTCTCTAGTCATATTTTTCTCTCTATCGGTATACTACCCAAGTACCAAACCTGAAAAACCTCAAGGGCGGTCCATTGTAATTTGTCATTATTTAAAGTGTATATTTTATCGAGTGGCAGGGGAGTAGGAGTATTGGGGTTTTCTACTTTACTTTGCTTTTTGTGTGATCTGTGAGTCAAGCCGCGTCATCGGCGTCGCAGACGCGTTAAAAGGCTCGCATCCCAATCCCAATCCTGCACCCTCCTCCCCCCTTTACAGATTCTCTTATTATTATTTCTACTTTGTTCGGAAACTTGCGCCGTTATTACTTACTATTACAATTACCCCAATTTATCCGGTGGAGTTCGTATTGTGTCATGTTTTGTTTTTGTTTTTTTTTAAAATTTATATTGCATGGTGTCCCGAACCAGTTTGTGTGTGTCTCGGAATTCCTACAGTCTCTCCCACAGTCGTTTCACACGCTTTACGCGGGTGAGGTGACCCTAAGAGTTGTTGATAGGGAGAATCAAACATGAAACTTTAGAATGAAGCAAACACCTAAATCTGAGGCAAAGACCACTTGGCCAACCTCTTAGATTACATTGTGTCATGTTATAGAGAAGCTCGTTTCAGTAGGGGTTTTTTTTTTTTTTTCTTCCTTTCTTCAGATTCATATTAAAGGAGTGTTACCAAACTTTAATATATTTTCAAACGCTACCTCGAATTACTTAAAGTTATACTATTGTTTGGGTTAACACCAATTAATATTTTCTTTTCTTATAACTGAATGTTCGGGTCACCTTGTGCGCACCTAGACTAATTTTGGACCATGAAGTTAACAACCGGACAAATCTAAAGTAGTCTCAAGTTTTGGAATGTTTGTTCTTTAAAATATTCGAACTTGTGACCTCTTGGGGGAGAGGCCATGTAATTATTTTTTTCATACTTACTGGGCCAAATCACTACACTTACCCAAATATAGATAAATAAAAAACCACTTGGGGTTAACTAATCTTATACTTATTTTTTTTTTAAAAAGATGTACATAGCTTATCTTCCAAATGAAAAACCTGTTTAGACTTTGGGCAATCTTTTTAGATGCTATTGCCATTTTCTTTCGAGGGCGTCATCTTGTCTTATTGTATGAAATATCTTAAGGGCACAATGGGCCTTTCGCGCATTGTAAATCCAGATTAGTCTAAATAAAAATTTACCCCTCTCTTGAATTTGGTATAACCTCCATTTGGGGCCATTAGCAGTTCGGAGGAACTCCTAGTCCCCCTCTCTCAATGAAAACCAAATAAAAAAAATAGCCCAAAACATGCCCTCCACATCTTCTTTCCATTCATGCTAATGATTAATTTATGCACCACAATTTTTTGATTTTGTCCTTATTCAAATTTTTTAGCGTTTGTTAGTTTTACGTCAAATTTTAATATGACGTGAGTGAGTAAGGACGAAAGGAATCAGAAAAGTAAAAAATATATGACTTTTAAACAAGTATTTTGGAAAATATCCAAGAACTTTTTGAGCTTTTATTTGGATATTTCCCAAAATACTTGTGTAAAAGTAATAATTTTTTACTTTTTGATATCCTCTCATCTCTACTTACCCACGTCAGATAAAAGTTTGCCGTAAAACTAACAAATGCAAAAAAAAATTGAAGAAAGACAAAACCAAAAACTTATTATATATAAGTTAATAACTAGCGTAAACAAATCAACCTTTTTTTGAGTTCAGATATTGGTAGTCTTGTCAATCATGTACTATACTAGCAATAAAACGGTACACATACTTAAGTGTTTTGCACCACCCAAACTACCCGCATGTACCGGTTGATACCGGGCATATCGGCCTGTACTTGACTTGTACTAAAACCTCGGTCAGTTAAAAAAAAATGTGTATTTTTGTCTCTTACTAAAAAAACACTTGAACTTTAAAATAATTCAACCAAACTTTGGAGTCTATAATCTGCTAATAATCTTACTAATTTTTTATTAGGCTTAAAGGCAAAAGAAATGGATATTGTAGAGTCCAAAAAATAAAACAAAAGTATCTGATTGCTTGAGGCATTTGGTATCCTTTTAAGAGAAGAAAAGGATAAAGGGGGAGAAGGATAAGGCGGAAGTACAATCTCCATCCCATGTAAGGTTTTTTTGTTGCACTAAAAAGTAAGTTTAGTGGATTAGAATCTCATTGCCTTCTCTTTTATGTACAAAACAAAAGCAAGATAATGTAAAAAGTATAATCGATCATTTCATATACCTTGCCCATTCGGAGGTTAGAGTTAACTGTGATCGGTAATAGTGCTACAGCAAATCTGACCCATCGATTGCGAAAACCGACGGTCGGATACTGCAGTACAAGGTGTGCTACAGGTCCCGGAGTCTAATCAACATGGTCACCTTCCTGGGATTGCCAAATCAAAAGCCGAAGCAGCACAGTTGGGAAGATTAACCACAGGCCCACTCTCTTTTTGTACTCATTCCGCGTCTCTTGCACTTCTTCGAAGTAAGCACTTTATCTATAGGAGCACATCCATTCGGCCAAGTAGGGTCCAGGCCAACCCGGGGAGCCTGTTGTTCTTAGATGAAATCTGAGTCGTATATTGTCGAAATTAGATGGTCCAGATGGATCAACACACATGTTGTCCCCTAAGGCACAACAGGCTCCCCAATTTCGGCTGGACTAGCACTGCATAATAACATAACTTACGCATTTTCACGCTCGCACAGTAAAAAAACCGGACTTCGCTTATTCTCTCGAGCCTTAACCAATAAAAGTTATATTTTTCAAGCCCGTCCAACTAATCCCTTGTTCCCCCAATACGAAATAATACTCCAAAAACGTAAAACAATCATACAGAACTATCACAAATCACATCCTTAACAAGTAGGGAAAATGACAGCCAAGGACGTGTTTTGATAATTAATATCCTCCAAGGACATTTTCAGCATTAACAAATGTTCTCAGCATATCAAAACATGTTTTGGGCCATCATTTTCCCTAACGAGTATAGCAAAAACTCCATTTCAGAACAGACCTATTTTAAGTTGGAATCTTAAAACTCGCTACGAGAAAACAATTTTCTATGGGCTGCGCCAGATCAAACTCGATTTCAAGAGCTATTCAAGAACAGAAACTAGTTATGTCAAACCGGCAACAACAAAGAGCAGGTGAGAGCTGATGTGATCCAGAAAGTTACTGATTCAAATAAATCGAACGCAACAATTTAATGCGGGAACACATTTACAGAAGAAGAATGACCCACCACGCAATAATCACAAATCCGATGCTCCGAACATTCTCATCATACAAAGAAAAGAAGAAACCACAAAATTCGAAACAATCTGAACAGCTCCTATCTTTACAAGAAACAGTTTACCTTATACTCAGATCTCTTTGGCAGCTCATCACCATTGCAGAAAGGCCTGATATTTAAGATTTTCTTGGAGTACTTTGCGAGATACATGAAAACCAGAACCAGGTGATATTCTGAAATCCAATCAAGCACCACAACGCAACCCAGTTTTCTGAAAACTTGACAGGGTGGCTCAACTGTGCAGGTACCAGACGAGATGAGAACAGGATGACATATATCACAGAACAAAAGTTATCATCTAGCTGTTCCAGGGAACAATCGATCAGTCTCAAGGAAAAGATAAGGCAACACAAACCACCTGTGGCAAAAACTTAGTTACACCAATTCCAGACCAACCAATAAATTAGACAAGTGGCTCCGACTTTCATATACTTCCCGAGAAAACAAAAAGAAACAACCCCCAAATCAGGAAGTGACAATTATCGGGGTCCATGGGGGTTCAACTCTGACAAGTGGCAAGAACCTAACTTGATGTGTCAATTTCCTTCCCATTATCTTCTTCCTGAATATGTCGCCTCAACCTTCTTAGCCAGATACCACAATCCATAGGATATGGCGTTCCACAAAGACTATCAACATAGTCAGCAAATGCTTTCAGGACAGCAGAGATGTCCCCAAGCTTCTGCTGAATCAACCTTTTAGACCAAGCACTCTCTCTCCACTGCAGTGCCCCCTCAACTGAATCCAAATCAGGCATATTACCACCAGTACAAAAGTAAAGCAGATAGACAAGGCTCTCTGCATCAGAAGCTGAGCACAACTTACCCTCCTGAAGGGCGTAAGTGGATGAGAAATGAAGATTCATGGCTGGGCGATCCCTCTCTTCTAAAACAGCATGCCCCCATCCTACAAGGACATAATAAGGCTGCCTCAACCCGGAAGTCACATAAATAATATTCTCAGGTCTAATGTCTCCATGTCGAATCCCAGCAGCACCAGCAGTTGAAAGAGCCGACAAGCAGTCATGGCAACACCTAATAGCCTCATCTAAACCAAATTCGCCACTTCCTACCATCCTAGCAACGGTTTTGCCGACTGGACTTGTCACTAGAACGGGTGTCCCACACAGTGTGTGTTCGCAATTTCCACCTGAGCTAGGTCTCCGACATGGACCAGGGTGAATTATCCTGCCAGACATACACAATTCTGGCAAATACTTGTCAGATAAACCTTTTTGTTTCATAGCCGTCAATATCTTAGTCTGCCTTTGCACTTGATACCACAGCTTCATATCTTCCCATGCCGGTTCCAATATGGAAGGATGTGAACCAACATACAGAAACAGGGGATTGCCCGGATCATCCACACAGTATGCACTATAAAATGTAACTTCACCATCATTCAGAACTTCATTAATTTGATAACCTTTCTGCCAATTCGAATCCTCCACCCATAGAATGGTCCCTATTTCAAGCCTCATTGACTTATCAGATTCCAATTTGACAGATTCCTCCCTTAATTCCACAATTTCAGGAGAAACACTTGACTGCTGGAACCGGAACAAACCATTTCCATTCACTCTGGTATCCCTCAACTGCCTTTCAGCTCTTCTTGCTTGAAGACGAGAGCTGTGGTCGGCAGCTAAATCTTCAACCGAGTGCTTGGGCATTCCAGCATATTGTGCGATGCAATGAAAAGTTGCAAAAAGTACCTGTAGAGCACCAATATCAGCCCAGTTAGCATTTCCAAGCTTGTTCCAGATTCTATCGATAGGGGAAACTGCTATTCGTGCATAGCTTTTTATCCATTCAGAAGCACATTTGTACACATTATCTGTATCACAATCTAATTTATTCACATCTCCTTCAACTTTTAGAACCCCACCATACTGAGAATCAAAGAGAAGAACAAAAACAGAATTTGAACTAGGAGTAACATTTGTTCTGCTGAGGCTTCTTGATAATAAAATACGAACAGCGTAAAATAGTGCTTCGCCTATGACGGAGCAAAAAGACTTCCGGTCACTCTCCAATGAAAGGCTTCCAATATCATGCCTCAGAAGTGCTATCTCAAGAATATCCTCCCACTTCCCATGTGGATGTCTTGGGTTTTTTAGCATTATAGCTGAGGCACAAAGACCTTCAAGTTTCCCATTTGCAATCGCCTTCTCAGCCTGGTAGAATTTCAGGTTCGCATCGTATAGACAGGCAACATAGAAAGGCATAGGACCATCATTACTCCAAAATGACTCCCACAAGCCCCTGACACTTGTGTGTAAGAAATCTTCAATTGCAAGATAAGAAGTTGCTTCAACAGCACCAGATGTTGAAGCATAAACAGCACTGGGCATCCGAATCAGCTGCTGAAAGGAAACCCCTTCCAATGCATAATCAAACTTCTGAAGGTCTATCAATTCAAAAGGAACATCAAAGGGAGGTGTTTTGTGGGCTGATTGTTCTGTTATTTCTTCAAACCAGTCCTCAAGATTTACGGTCAGGTTTTCACTGTTCACAAATCTACGGAGGAACTCCTTGCAATTCTGGCGCCTCTCACTGGATGAAAGACTGGATTTTTTCGTTGCCGACTCTACTGATTCATGATCTGGGGATCCACCTGTCAAACATAGTATATTTTGATAAAGATATATCAGCCGCGTTCTGTCAATTCTACATTCATAACACATACAACTACATTGTGTACACAGGGTATCATAATCAGAGAAGCAACTACTGGACCAAAAAATATACTATCACTAACGTTTTATGATACATGGCAACACCGCCAAAACCTGTTGTGGAAGTGTATGAGGAAATAATAAGTGCATAAGCTGGGACAGACCAACCAGGTCCTGGATAGGAACACGAAACTGAATATCATCTACCAACATAAACCTAAAAGAATGTAGCTCCAACCAAACCTAGAATTTGTACTGCATTGCATCAGCAGTTAATTTGCACATCATGATACAATTAATTTGCACCCACGAATCTAGAATTTGCTTCTCAAGAGACAAAGTCCTAATGTGGGATACAAGAGCACTTGGCTCACAAAATCATAGTAAAATGTACTGCATTGCATCAGCAGTTCAATCTTCAGAATCATGCTGCCAAGATATAACACATAAAGATAACAGGCACAAAAAATAAGCAACAAAAACAAAAAAATGTAAATCCTAATGCAGACCAGCTATCCCAAGATGAGTCGGAGCAGCATAAAGCTATTGCACTAGTAATCCGTGGTAGCAGCTCCTTACTTCCTTGTTTCTAGTTCTAATGGAAGATTGCAGAGTCATAATGGAAAGAAATTACATCTCTATCCATTACACTCTTAGAGAGAAAAATAGGGTGGCAGACAAGCTAGCAAAGATGGGAACGGAACAAGAGTGCCAGCTGGTTGCACTGGTGATAGCCCCAAAGCAAATTAGGGATTTGCTTGCTGCATACATTGCTGGTGTTTCTTTAAGAATGGTTCCACCTCTATTTTGTCTGTGCTAAGTATCTTTTGCACCGAAAAAAGAAAGAGTATTGTGTTGCTTGGGTTTGGTAGCAGGGAGCAGTTGGTCAAACAAACTGACGGTAGAACCACTAATTTAAGACCACTAGTCCACCACCAAGATGATAACAAGATGTTCAAAAATAGTCCAGTGGGGCAATCGGAGCTTTGAACAGCTGAACCACAATGACGTTCCAAAAACAAAACTGGCACCTTTGTATCACAATATGCCACTCATGGCCCACCTCATTCGATTATGCATGTTCATAAAGAGGAAACCCTCATCGTGAGAGCCAAATCTGATCGTACAAATTTTTAAATGGGGTACCGTTCATAACTCTAAATCATTAACCACACAACAAACAACAGTAACAGCTATCGTAATAGCAGCCTAACAATGAATATTGTTGTAGCTTCATTTTATTAGGAATCGCTTGGATGAGGTATTAGGTTTGGAGGTATTATGTAAGAAGGGGGGATTGGATAGTAGGGGGTATTATGTAAGGAGAGTGGGTCCACATTGATGTGACGGGTGGATTAAATAATACTTGGTTTGGATGAGGTATAAAATGGGGGGATAAAGTTGTTTTTTAGTTGAATGGAAGAGAGAGGGGGTATTATAAAGGGGGATTCCACATAGCCACCTCAAAACCAAGCCATGTGTAATCCCCCCTCAGGTTGTATTAGGAGGGGTTATGGAGCCGGGGGTATTGAGGAATTCCCCCGGTTTTGGACTTGCCAAACCCTGTATTAGACGAGGGAAGGTGTATTGTAAGGGGGTATAAAACAATACACCTTCCTTTAGTGGCATCCAAACAGTTAAGATAAGAGAAAGAACTTTACTGGTATTTGGCTACTATAGTTCTACGGGACTTCGATTTCTGTTTCGAACTAAGCTTTAGCCTTCCCTCCCTCCCTCCTGTTTGTCTCATATTCTTAAACCCTCTCTGCCTTAGAGTCTCCCTTGGTTCCTCTTCTTTTTCTTTTTTCCTTCCTTTTGTGCCTCGGCTTCTTGATGCTTGCACTCATCTTCTTGTCTACTCTTAAATCATTTTGAATATCCTTCCTCTACCTCTCTCTTCCCTCTTTCTTCTAATCGTTTCATGTCAATATTTTACGATGATGGATCAGCAAAGCTTTATGTTACATGGATCTGCCTTTAAGGTGAAGCATCTGTTCGACAGTCAACACAACATATATGTACCAGACACAGCATTTTCAAAACCAAATATTGCGTTTTTCTATGTATCTATAACCGACAGGTTGTGTGGGCTGTTATAGTAGACATTTAGTGTTTCTTTAGTGGTTGGAGCATTTGTGGCATGCATTAAGTGCTGCAATTTACTATTTTTTGGGCTGCAGTCAAGTAAGGAAAGTCCAATAAGGTTCATGGGGAGACAACTTGTTAAAGAGTTTGGCCTTTGGAGCCTTAGTTAGCTTGGCCATCTTTGTTCCAATAAATTTCATTAAGAAAAAGTTATTGATGAAGTTAATAAATTACTATATAGTTATTCGAACAACCACTGTAGCCATATCAAAATCTGGATAAACTACTATATAATTATTCAACCTATCACTGTACCCAGATCCAAATTGGGATCCACATCTAAGGATCCTCAATTTCTAAGATTGAGCTATTTGACTCTTACATATACTGCCCTACCTGATACCCGCCCCCACGTCCCCACGATAGAGGCTTTCTTTGGCCACCATGCATTCAATGGAAGTCTCATCATAGGCCATATTGCACCAAAGAGTATAACAGCTTTTAACAAAAAGCAACACATGTAATAGCGCACAGAACCCTTGCTCTTTTTTGCCATGGAACAGAGAAAGTGTGATCGTGTGGCTGTCCGCTGTGTGTGTTTCTATGCGTGTGTTTTCAACAAAAGGAAGTGTTTGCATCTCCACATATGAAGATACCATTCATGGACAATTACATCTTTTTCATCCTAATCGATTAATATGAAAATACCCAGACATTCATGGGCAATAAAAGAAAATTAAATCATACCCAATATTTTTAGAAGGGACACGTGCAAATCTTGGACATCTTGGACACTTCAGGAACAAATAATTAAATAATTCATGTGATTGCAATATCTTGGACACTATGATGCTACAGTTGGCCATGTAATCTGAGCCTCGCAATTGAAATAGCAGGCTATCATTGTTGAAATTTTGAACTTGAAATGGTTTGCTACTCAGATTAACAGGGTAAGATCCTGGGGTGCCAAACACCGAAGTAGAATTGAAGATGGAAAAGGAAGGGTAAATTTTTGGTAAGGGAAATATGTAATACAGGAGGGCCAGTATAGAGCATATGGGGTAGGAAACCTTTATTAGGACACCAAACAGAATGCCAACCATGCACAGCATTCAAAGAAGTGTTGACACTTGACATCCTAGCATCTAGCCAACTAAAGGCCTCTGTTGATGAGTAGCATTATATTACGAGACGGCATAAACAGCCACGGCCACCCTTACACAACAGACCAATAAGAGCCAGCATTGAATAAAGAGCTAAATAGATGATCAAAGGGTGCATGTGGTCAACAGACCACAAGTTATTACATTACATCTGGCCAGGCATTAGATGTGAGCCATGGTTTCCCATTTGCAGACTTTAAGTAAGGATTCATGAGAAGTCCAGATTTGGTGGACTTGGTTGACGTCTTGATAAACAAAGCCGGGGAAAAAATAGAGGATATTTGAATTTTTTATATAAGTTTTGAAAAATAAAGTTAATTCAATCAATTGAAAAGTTGGATAAAAATATCAAATTCACAAAATTCCAAAAAAAAGTACTTAAGGATTAGAATCCCCAGCTGCAGCATTCAGCCGCAATGTCTTTAACTCAGAAAATACGCAAGGGCAGGTTCATCCGGTTGGATGAAAAACAGTAATTTCAAGCTCACTACTACTAAATAATAGCAAAGTTATTAACAAGGATTATAGTGGCTGGCATTACAATAATAGCACGTGCAATGCAGACATGCCTATCAGATGAGCGAATGCAGGAACCAGGATGGCCATATAATTGATTTACCTAGCAAGGCCGTACACTAGAACAATCCATTTCGCACGCAATGACAGAAATTCCAAAATTGGCAACAAATCAGCTGGTTCTGTCTCATCAAAAATTACAACAAAATGAGGAGCTTTATTAATCATTTCCTTATGCAGAGACTACCCATTTCATTCTCTTTGCTTAATTACTTAAATCTAGTTCTTGTTTTCAAAGAAGAAGTTCATGTGTCGGACAATTAATACTCAGAATGCAGTTATTGGGGCTTCATCTAGACCATGGTAGAAACATCTTGTGTAATGGACCCTTCCATGAACGCAATGTAATGGCCTTATGGGTACATCCCAAAGTATAATAGATAACATTCTGACATAATTTGTCAATTCTTACGGCCCGTTTGTCCAGTTTAACACATGCCTTGGGTATCTTATCTCACAAAGCATATACAATACAATGGGGAAGAGCTACTCTCCATACTACTCTTGTGGCCTTCACTCTCAAGTCGACACCCACAATTTGAATTGCTCATCTCTCAGAACTAGTTTCATTGGCCGCACAAAAACGCAGAAATCAGTTGCATTTCTATTTAAATGATGCAGGCCACGTATGATTGAATCTTTTTTTTTTATAAACAAAATGCGACTTGTTTATATATTGTCAATTAAGCTAAGAGCATCTCCAACCCTTGACTGATGTCAATTTTTTTTTTGAAGACTGATGTGGCATTTTGGCATCTTTAATTTGAAATCAAAACCTCCCCTCCAACCCTTATGTCAAATTCTATTTATTTGATATCAAATTATCCCTCTCCAACCCTTATGTCAAAATACAAATAGTCATTTTTTGAAATTTGACAGGCAAGGTGTAGGTAGCAAAGTTGGCATGCTTCCTTTCCCCTTCATCCATGTCAAAAGCCACGTAAGATTTGGCCTAAATAAGATTTGGCCTAAAAAAGGCATTTGGGTTGGTTTGTCAATTAGTGTCAAATATTACCGTTACAAGCTCCACATTAGATTTGACATCTCCCGTTGGAGATGTTCTAACTTTTTAAACAGACAATCTCCATTACGGGTTCCACAAGATGAGCGATTTGAATCATCAGTGTCGGTTTGGGAGTGAGGACCACAAGAGGAGTATGAAGCGATGAAGCACGGAGACGAGTTTTTTTTTTTGTATCTGTTGGAGACGAGCTTATAGCAAGGAAAATGCTAGCCTCAGCATTAAGGGTAGTGGATAAGATAAGGGCAGTGGATACATTGATATCCAAGAAGAGTATATTAAATTTTTAATATCCGAGAGATATGTATTGAAATCCGCACTTGTTTGGAATTATTTGCATATAATCCGTCGCGGAGGTTAGCAACACCCATGCAATAGAAGCGTGGTATTATCAATCTGATCACTAATAATCCGTTGGGATTCCTCCGGTCAAACAAAAAGATCCTCCTAATATTGGTAAAAGGAATGTCTTCACCAAACAAAATCGAGCGAATTACAAGGGGGGGAAAATGAAAAAAAGCAACATCAAGTGGAGAAAGTAGTCAATTGAGCTGTGTATCTAGTTGCGCCAGAGCGATAAGGGAGATAGAGAAAGATAAAATCTAGGGTTTAGAGAGAGAGAGGAATTACTTTCCATCGGGAGAGGCGAGGGTCCTGAGAAGCTTCAGATCTTCGACCGAGAATAACGCATCACGACCTGGTCTTACGCCGATCGATCAACCACGAGAAATCCGTCCAGCTCCGTCTCTCTCTCTCCTCTCTCTCTCTCTCTCTCTCACACACACACTGGCACCAAGGAGGAAGGGTGGAGGCGGGGAGTTTGCGGCCAGGGGGAAACGGTGCCGTTTTGGATGTGTTGCCATCATGGTACCCACTAGTCCTTTTTCGGGTTTTTTTTAAAAGAAAAAGAGAAACGCCGTAAATAGATTATTGTGTTTCCTTATCGGGTTAATCAATTCTGAGCGGTCTCCCTGACATAGCGACAGCATGCATGCGTGTTGGTTCAATTCGAGTCGTTCATGCTCGATAATGGATAGATCAGATTTGACGGCTGAGATTTTTTTGGCCGAATAAAATTTGAGCTGTCCATCGTAAAATATAGACGATCAAGATGGGACCAACACCCATAATGTCCCGTCCCCCAATTCAGTGACATGCGCAATGATCTCTCGTGCTAACTAAACAATTGTCTGTGAGTGTAACTTTTCTTTATTTATCTACAAATATGATGAATTAACAGATTTTGTCAAGGCAACAAAGTTGACGAATAAATAAGTTGGATATTTTTTAATTAATAAATAGGTTGTACAATAGTATTACACTCACAAAGTGACGACGTTTTGCTTGGCTTCAAAGTTGTTGAGCGATTGATGATGCTAAAAAAAATGACTCTTGGTTGCAATCTTACGGGCCTCATCTCTAAACGTGTCTCGAGATGCTGCTTAGAGATAAGAGTATGCATCTTCGTACACTTAAATTAAGAAGCGAAAAAAAAAATAAAAAATACTAATATACTTCATAAACTTTTTAATACATTTTTTGTATATCTTGTTTTACTTCTGCAAGAAAACTATTTTGGCCCATTTAAAAGTTTTTGGAAAAATGATGGCGAATGACATGTTTTTATAATTAATACTCGACAAGGACATACCGAGAACAATTAATACCTGACAAGGACATGCTTGTCGAGTATATTAATTATTAAAACACGTCGTGGACCGTCATTTTCCCAAAGTTTTTTACTATAAATTATTTTTGGACTAATTCAATTGTTTTAAGACTTCAAATAGAAGTAAGCCAGGCCCAATCAAGCCTAACCCAACAAGTCTAGAAGCCCAATTTTAACTCCCAATATATGACCCCAAGTTAAGATGTTGCGGCCGCAAGGTTAGAGGTTGTGGTTAGGAGGTTTCAGAAGGTCAAAATAGCAGATGTATCTTGTCGGGTTGCTGCCTCGATGTCTTACCATTTCAATTTTGCGGTCGCAAGATCAAAACTCATAAAACAGACTGTTTTAAAGCTTTTAACATGGATCGGCCGCAAGGTTAGAGGTTGTGGTTAGGAGGTTTCAGAAGGTCAAAATAGCAGATGTATCTTGTCGGGTTGCTGCCTCGATGTCTTACCATTTCAATTTTGCGGTCGCAAGATCAAAACTCATAAAACAGACTGTTTTAAAGCTTTTAACATGGATCGAATAATGAGATTCGTGAGCCCCTTAGCCAATTTTGGGTGGTAATTCAATTGTACAAGCTTCCTCCTTGCATATAAAAAAAGAG
Organism: Rhododendron molle; assembly: GCA_025413875.1. Classification (NCBI taxonomy): domain Eukaryota; kingdom Viridiplantae; phylum Streptophyta; class Magnoliopsida; order Ericales; family Ericaceae; genus Rhododendron; species Rhododendron molle. Next base: position 5,807,804 of record CM046390.1, read on the forward strand.
GAAATCTCGTGAATCAACACACAGCAAGCACCCAAACGTGCCATAAAATGTCCATAAAGAATAAAAGAACCAATCATGCCGTAAAGTGGTCTCGAACCGAAACATGTCATAAAGTATGGCATGATTCATCAAATTATACAAATATGAGTAGATAGCGTGGTGGGATGTACTCCTTCTGTCCCAACTTGCTGTCAACTTCGGCATTTGTATCTTTTAAAAATTGTTTCTAGCTAATACGGAGTACTAATTGGTAAGTAACACTTTATTTGTAATTTTGAAAACTTTTTAAATTGGAGGTACTTAAAATCTGCCACACAGTATTAATAGTGCATATGAAGAAAAAATATATAAAGTAGAAAAAAAAAGCATTATTTTACTTTAAAAAATTGTGATAGAAAAATGGACAAATAAATTAAGACGAAAAGAATCTACTGTAGGAAGTATTTTCACATTTTTGTTTTTTGAAAGACCGAACACCACATCAAAGGTGGTTGGTTCGTTACTTTCCACTATAAGGGAGATGTCATGAATTTGAATTCTCGTAGAGGAGGTGCTCCGCTCTCGCTGTGAGGGGCCATCAATGTAACATAAAGAATAAGAGACGGAAAAGGCCGTCAAGGAATTAGCTGGCACCGGTAACGGCTAGTTAGCTGACTCTCCAACGGTCACCAGCATTATAGCGTCGGCAAATTCGAATTTCTCGACAAAATGGCCCGCTGTTGGACAAAGCCCACCTAACCGGCTAGCTTTTTCTTTTTCTTCTTCTTTTTTATTTATTTATTTATTTAAATCAAACGTCCACCTAACTTTTATTATTCGGATTCTTATGCCGCAACTGCCCATCCCCTTTCCCGATTGTTACAATTTCAACCTCATGACTCATCAACCTCGACGGTCTGCGAGCTTTGTCGAGCTCGAGCTCGGCTCAAGCATTAACGAGCCGAGTTTTTTTATTAAACGGGCCAAAAATCCGAGTCCGAGCTCGTTTATTAAACGAACTACCGATGATCAAGGGCGTATTGAAGCCTACTTTCTTATCCCACACAAATAATTCGAGTTGTTCATAAATTTAAAATAAATTTTTGAACAGCAGTGCGAATAAACAAGATCGGATAAAAATAAGTGTTTAATTTAGAGTTTTTTCCTTCGCAAAATACTACTAACGAAAATTGTAGCTCTTGGAAACTACCCCATTAACGTTCCAATATTTTCTTCCTAAAAGCAAGATCTCGTTGCTTCAAGTATATTGCAACACAATAACTTATTGTGATTTTTCTCGATGTCAAATAGGCTTCAACTTACAACTACAATTCAATTCATATTTTTTCTGATTGTTTATATGCTATATTGCAGTTAGTAGGGACGACTGACTGTCACTATATATGCTGACAGATTTTTGTTGCGCAACTTGAAGATCGAGATTGCCAAATTCTCTTTTTGTAGGATCTCCAAGGTTGACCGCAAGAGCAACAATCAAGCCCACTGTTTGACAAAGCGGGTATTACAGTGCTTTACGGACCCCACAGCTGCTGGAGATCACCAGTTTTTGCATAGAGCCAGTGCTGATTTTCCATTTCAATTGTAGCTCTATTTTTGGGATTGTATTCTCCTGTTATATGTTTTAGCTTTTTCGGGTTGTATTTGCTTTGAACAATTTGCCTTATCTATTGCCGCTCTTCCAAAAGAAAAGAAAAGTTGTGTTCCTTTCAGAACAAGATGTTGAACGAGACAATATCATCTAGACGTCTATAGAGAGGGTAAACAATATATTTTTCCTCCAAAATTTTCGCATTTAACATGGATCGTTTTTATAAGATCGGAGGGCTATGCCTACACCCCATGTGTGTATGCGTGCAAGTGTGTACGTGCTTGCCGTTATTTTCACCCTCCGTACTGTGATTGTTCATAATTACCAACAATGTTTATACTAATAACAATTTATCTTCAAAGAGTCTTGAGTACTTATTTCTTAAAAGCTAAAGTTGTTATTGTTTTCCTTATCTTATAATCATTTTCTTTTAAGATCTTAAAATCAGAGTATGATTTATGACAAAATACACTAGAAATGTTTGAAAACACACAATAGATTTTCAACATTTATTTATACACTAACAAATGATAGACAAGAAACAAATACTAGCCAAATACTACAACCTTATCAACTTGGAGTGATCCATTTCTATTTCTATTTTTATTTATATTTATTTCTGTTTTTTTATTGGGATTGGGGTCGCCAGGTTTTGTTAATAATTTTTTTGTTGGGCAACCAATTTATATATTTTATATATATAAGTACACAAAGGAGGAGAACCATGGAAACGAATCCTTAACGTCTATCCACTTTCCGGTGCACCTAATAGCGAATAATGTTTGGAATTTGAATTGTCTCGGTGGGTTTTTATTTATTTATATTTTCAATCGATAGAAAGAGATCGTACTACATATTGCCGTTCAAATAAACACAAAAGTACCGATCCGAAAAACTACATTAATTACGAGAGTTTACGAAATAACTAAACCCAACAACTATTTACATATTTTGAGAGCATCCACCATCACAAGAATCATTTAAAACATATAGTATTCATATTACAGTTTGAAAACGTATTCATATTGGAAAACAAAAAGTCCACAAAATAAAACTCTGGACACAACAGCGAATCTCGATAAAGGTGTGTCCGAAGTTGTGTTATAAATTTGTGTTGATAGCATTGCTCATTGGATAAATGGGTTAAAACAACTGGATCGAAGTCGTATATGTATCAATGTGTGGTCTAATCACGTGTTGATCGATAGAAAATCAACTCGATTTTTCACTATAAGTGATTTTTCTCAACAACTCTAGGGCTTGTAAATTCAGGAGCCTCAAAATTTTTGCACATGATCTCTCATAAATTTTCTCTATCTATCTTTATACACTCATTACTCTTAAAAACCTCTTTCAAAACCAAGTCCTCAATTGCATAAAGTCACTTGACCATATTTTATTTTATTTTTTTGATCAGAGTCACTTGACCATATTACATCATAAAAAATAATGCTAAATATAAAATCAAAAATCACCTCTAAGAAAATTTCTTTGAATTCTCAAATAACTTTTCGTCACTATTTGTCTTTATAAAAATTTATTTTGAACATCACTTAAATCAATTGGGTCCGGCCAAGACGAAATAATACACACAAAAATACAAAATAATTAGAACTTCAATGCAACTTTTATAAATATCAATACACTTTGTCGCACATCTATGTATTTTTTGCGAATATCAATACATCTTTTTGCTATTTTCCCAAATTCTAGTAGGCTTTAGTTAGCATTTTCCAAAACAATTTCATAAATTCCGGTTGTAATTTACGCCACATTTTAATTCTCCGTGCGTTGTGTCTGCAATATTTAAGTACTAGTAGTGCGTAATTTGGAGGAGTGATTGCTTTTTGACTTTGTCCCCAAAATCTAACTCAATAGACTATCTCCTCAATCATTTTGAATCGCTGTAGCAATCTGTGGTATTCTGAACGCCGTGCCCTAAACGAAGATAGATACTCTCCGAGGAAGAAGAAATAACCCCACTCTCCCACTGCCACCTCTCTCTCTCTCTCTCTCGCGCTCTCGCTCTCGCTCGTAGGACTCTGTAAAAGCTCATTTGACCCATTTCCTATCTGGGTTTTGGTTGTTTGCGCAAGTTTTGTACCCATCTCTTCTGGGTAATCGATTAATTCAAATTTACTTGCATTTTCATTATGCCACACAATTTCAGTTTGAATGATTCCCATGTGGGTTTTGTGATTTTTTTCTTTAATTGTTTGATTCTAAAGTTGAGTGATCACAAGATGATGAAATCTCTGGCGATTTAACAAATAATGATGTATGTGCACGTTTGTACTAGTGATGTGATGTTTCTTCTGGGATTGGGAAATGCAGATTCGAATTGGGTCTTTTGCAATGCTTTGATAATTAGGGTTTTTATTTTTGATTTCTGATTCTTGATCTGAAAAGGATCTCCTTTTGTGTAAAGGAGGTGCCTTTCTTTGGTCCACGGGCATGGTTGATAGTTACTTGTTTGATTCGTTATTTGGTAACCTGGTTTTTAGTGTACACGCCAAGACTGGGTTTCTCGCCCTCTCTCTCTCTCTCTCTCTCTCTCCCTGGGAAAAGGGTATTTGTGTGATATTTGGTGCTCAGATTAATTTGATTCTGTGGGTATTTGTGGTTAAAGATTCGTTTTTTTTTTTGTGTGTGGTTGTGATGACGGGAAGGAAGTAAAAGTGAGCAGCATGTCTACTTTGCTCTCCTACCCCCTTCTTTCTCCGAATATTGTTCTTGGCTGTTCTCTCGCTTTTATTTTATTTTTTAATTTATGGATCTTCTGTTGGGTTGTTTCTTTGTACGTCACAAAGTATGTGATGTTGAATGTGTTCGCAGGATTGATATTTCATTTTGAATGCATTTGGTGTAATTTTGTTCTGGTTTATGCATCTATCTATGTTTGTTTTGATTCTTTTTCGCACATTTTCACTTGAACGAGTTGGTCTTAAGACTGAGTTCCAATCAGGATGGATCAAGTAGTTGGGAGACCCACTAGTTGATTAGGTGGTTAGTGATTCTAATGCCATCATTGGATGTGAGCCATATCACTAATTGATTAGTTCTGTCGGTCTGCTTTTGGCCAGGAAAATGACTTGGATTATATTTTAATTGATGGGTTTATGTTAAGATACTTTCTATGTATTACTATTGCTTCGATGTATTAGAAGTTTACCAGAAACAGGTTTAAAACATCTTAGGATAAGGAAAGACTTTTTTGTGGTTATTTTTTTCTGGCTAATTATTCGTTCTTTAGTTACAAAAAGTTGTCTTTGGAGTTGGTGACAATTTAAGACTTAGTTCTGTTGTAGTGTTTTAGATTCCGGGAGAGATGCTGTACTAGGTTTTAGCCAATAGTATAGTTAATTTGTGTTACTCCCATATTGTTCTTAGTACTGAGCACCAGGAGAATATTGTTGCTGAGATTTGGCTATTGAAAGGGTAAGACTGGAGCTGATATTATGATCGAGTTCGAACCGGTGTTTTTGCTGTAAAAAGATGTTCACTTTTAGGATTTTGCTGCTACCTTGCCTACAAGGAATTCCCCTTTATTTTATCCATGCAAATATACGGTTTATTTGTCTTACAAGATCTCATGAATTGCCGATTACTTTGAGACTTTTGTGTACTTAGAGTGGAACGCTTCTCTTCTTCTTATTGGAGCTTTCTTGGTGCTAGAATCTGATAATTTTCCGTAGAATATGTATCATCTCATCTTATTGCTGAGATGCCATGTGTAACAGATGTATTAGCTACTCAGTGGGTTCTTATTTAAGAGTTCTGGAAATTGGAAATGTTTTCTAAAAGTATGTTGATTGTTTTTAAGTATAGGTGATACTGATGTTGATTGGATACTAAGCTTTGGGAACTGTGTGGCGTCACCCATTTTACAGCCTTGGAATGAGTGTCTATGAATTTTTAATGATTTTATCTGAATGGGGTTGTGGATATAGAATCTGATATTTGGTTTCTCAATTCTACAAACTAGCTTGCTTAGAATTTTGCCGAATTTCTTTAAGTGCATTCCTGCTCTGGAGGAAAATGATTTTTTACTCGTGGTATTGATTATTTTTTTTTGTTTTGTATTGTAGGATTTCCTTTTTTGGCTCAAGTAGCTGGCTGGCAAAAAACTGCTGGGGTAGTTTTTGCACATCATTAGCAATTCGGATACCTTGTTGGTTACTCTCTAAGATTGTTGGACGACTGCATCAGTATTTGGGATGGTAATTCTCAGGTTTTAGAACATAATTTTCTCTATTGGCTGCAGAGTATATCCATGGCAATGACACATAGATTTCCCCTCTGGATGTTATATCCTATTTGAACTGTATAAGACTGTTTGAAAACGAAAATTCTAAAAATAATGAGGACAGTAACGCAACGGGAAGACCACAAAAAATATTTTTTTATTTGATCTTTTGTTACCAATTTTGACTAGTACATACTCAAACAACCCACACTGATGGAACTAACCTCTGCTTAGCAAGAAAATGAAACTAACAGTAATTCTACATCATTGAGAGATGAATGCATAAGTGACAAGGTTGTTATAATTTAACCCTTGGAATAAGTTTGTTCTATTATAAAGAGACCTCTGTTTTTTACTCATTCGCGTCCCCGGTGTCTTCCAAATGTAGACAGTCTCTTGTTTATGTAAATAATAAAAGCAATTCCCATATGTGTACCTGCGTGTCCCTGGCGTATCTGGGTTCTTGGCATGTCTGACATGGATATGGCAATAGAAGCAATTCCCATATGTGTTCCTGCATGTCCCTGGCGTATCCGGGTGCTTGGCATGTCTGACATGGATATGGCAACCTTGGCGTGTGGGTGCTTCATAGATGGTAGTATGGTACCCTAATTCTCATGTTGGTGACTGATATAGATGTTTCCGAGGACGAGCTGAATCAAACGAGCAGAATTCTTGGGTCATCTCGATAGGTTACATCATTTGTCAGCCTGCATATGTGCTAAACCTGGCGCTTTCCTGTACATAGAATGCTTTGCTCTTCCCATTAAAAAATGCATATACAGTTAGGGAATTCAGAGCTTTGTTGTTTTAAAGATTTCATCATAGTTTGGGTCCCATGGCACTCTCTCATTATTTCTTGTTGAATTTCCGTGGTAGGCGACCAATGAAAATCTTCCACCAAATGTGATAAAGCAACTTGCTAAGGAGTTGAAGAATCTGGATGAAACTCCTCCAGAGGGCATTAAAGTTGGTGTTAATGAAGATGATTTTTCCATTATATTCGCTGATATTGAAGGCCCAGGTATGTTTTTTCCCCACCTCAGTCCATCCTTTCAGCGTGGTTTATGATTACGTATATTAAACTTGAATATCAATCTTGCAGCTGGAACTCCCTATGATAATGGTGTTTTCCGCATGAAGTTGATTTTGTCTCATGACTTCCCTCATTCCCCTCCCAAAGGTTTGTCAAGGCTTTTGTTGTTACCTCCTATGTTTTTCCAAAGGCGTGTTGTGTGATTAGTTTTACTTCATTGTACCGTAATCATCCCTGGCCTGGCCTGTTATTTTAGTTTAATTGAGGCTTTCTCTCTTCTTCTTTTTTCTTTCCTTTTACTCTCTTCATCTACCTGGTTCTTCGGATCCAGAAATTATCCAGTATTGTAGTTACGAGGTTAGCTTATTTTACCTTTTCGTGCCCTGTTCCCACCCATTTCTTTAATTGTTGGGTTAAAATGATTTTGGGGTGTGCTCTTTATGATTTGCATGGTCTACATAGTGAGTGCCTCTGGCCCTGCTCAGTTGGAGTATATTTGAATATTTTACTATTGACGAATTATTATTGGTGAACAGTATATCCCTTTCTACCGTGTTGAATAATTCGATAACTTTTTTTGCAGGATACTTTCTGACTAAGATTTTCCATCCAAACATCGCAACAAATGGCGAGATTTGTGTCAACACGTTGAAAAAAGATTGGAATCCTAGTCTTGGCTTACGACATGTTCTGATTGTAAGTTTATTGCAGTTGCCCTATTGTTTTCCAATTTTAATGTGGATCGTAGTAACATTTTGAACCACCAATCTAATCCATCTGATATCTTCAAAAAGAGAAAAAACTAATCCCTCGGAGAATGTTTCGTTTGCAATGTAGTTTGTGTACTTGTTCAATTATCTAGTTATTCAGCTCAGGTATTGTTGTATCACAGGTAGTGAGGTGTCTATTGATAGAACCATTTCCAGAATCAGCTTTGAATGAGCAGGCTGGGAAGATGCTGCTTGAAAATTATGAAGAGTATGCCAGGCATGCAAGGTACATGCTTCATATTCAATGTACATATATGTCCATTTATATATTGTAGAATGTAGATTACCGTTTTCTTCATTGTAGAATGTATTGTTCTAAATATGCAAAAATTTCATTCTAGTGATCTCATGGTTTGTCGATACTGACCTCACCCTGCAGTTGCTGAGGTATTAAAACAGCTGCACATTGTGCTTCTATGTCAATAATGTTTCCTAGATATCTCGATTATTAGACAGATCAAGCCTCAGTTCGACCTGTTATCTGGTGAACATGGATCTAGGTCTGCATGGTGTAGTATACTTGTGAATGTTTTTGTTTATGGTTGGCAATACATAGCCAGTAAAGATGGAGTTTAGTGGAATCGCCAAGATGTCTGCGCTAAACTATCAGTTGGTTTTCAGGAAATGTGGAGGAAAGGGTATTTTCCAGTGGTTTGTTGGAAAATGGTTCTAGCAAGCATGGTCCCTTAAGCATGAGCAGAAGTGAAAGAATCCCGCCTTATGAGGAAAGGGTAAACCTGGAAAGGTGAAGGCCCAATAGGAGAGGCGGTTGAGCGATTGCATAGCAAATTCAACCATGAGGGCACCTAGCTCACTGACGCTATCTCATCCTTTTAGTTTAAGAAGTTCAAGTCGAGCCATGCCAACCCTTGACTTTAGCTATACTATCCAACTCACTTTTTCTTATTAGAGGTCCTAGCCAAAGACTACTAGCCAGAAGGAGACTCAATTAAGAGCAAAAAGTGCCTGCACAATGCTCGAAACTTTGATGTTATTGGGGCTTATTTCCAAACTACTGGGGCTGTGTTTGGATCATGTGGTTGATGGATTTGTGAAGCTAATGTTTTCCCTCCTCTTAATTTCATTCTTTTTTCTCTTTGGGAATCCCTTTACGAATCCAAGATCCCAATTGCAGCCTAAGGTTTCTAGTGCAAATTTTTGTTGAGTTTGACAATAGGTGTGGCTCAGTGGCTTGATGTATCTACAGAATTTCCGGGCAATTTTTCTGTTACCACTTGCAGCCTGTGGTTACTGCCTGATGGGGTATATGGGAATGGTTCAAACCTCAAAAAAGGTGCATAAAATATGCACATTTACAGTTTACTGCAATGGTTCATACTAACACCACAATAAACACAAATCTTCACAGCAGAACATGAAATCCTCACAACCTATGTAGCACTGACACACAGATACATGACACAGACACTATGACACAAAAATATTCCAAAATTGGAGGACACGACGAGCTGGGAACTCGTTGAGAAAATATCTTGGAATTTTATTACAAATAATAAATCAACAATCAGTCTTTAGCACCAAGTTTCCAACTACGTTACGTGGCCTCTGGCATTAACAAACTACAATACCTAATAATAAACTACACACCATCGTTTCTAACACAGAAGGTCTCATGCACATGTGCACTGAAGATTTTGCCTAAATATACTGTTTTATTGTTGTATCATCTTGCCTTGTATGGAATTCTTCCCATTGAAGTATTGCCTGTGTTTTTTTCTGCGTTTCCAGGATCTACACTGGGATTCATGCTCTTAAGCCCAAACCAAAGTCTAAAACGGGAGCTATTTCAGAGTCGACTACTGCCTTGAATGTTGACCAATCAAATAACTTGGTTCTTAGTGCTGACGAGAAGAATGCAGTGTCTGGTCCGCCTGCATTGCTGTTGCCGTCATCTATGGCTGCTTCTGCAACATTAACGAAAGGAGGGAGCGGGCAGGACCAGCAAACCTCAACAACTGAGACCGGAGTTAGCGGCTCCGCACCCACACCATCATCAACACAGAAGAAAGAAGGTGGTGGTGGTGGTTTGGTCAAAGTTCAGGTGGACAAAAAGAAAATGGACGCGAGAAAGAAAAGTTTGAAGAGATTATGAAGCTCTGGTTTGTGGGTTCTTGTGGATTGATCTTCACCATAAATTGTTGTGTACTGTCATGAATGAAGCAATGGATTTGATTAGCGGGACATGGTTTCTGTCAAAACAGTCATTTCCATCTAAGAACTTTCAGTTTAAACGCTTCTGTTTTGTTGCTCTCAATATTTTTTCATTCTCTTATCTTACTTGTAAAATGGAGACATTCAGCCAATGAACCACAACACTCCCGCAGGTTATGGCACCCGCGAAACTATGGTACCAGAATTTGATTTCGGTTGACAAAATTTATAGGTCCTTTTATTGATAGTCCGCTTGAGTTGTCAACAAGACGAAGAACTCCAATACACTTTTACACATTTCAATACATTCTCACACGTTTTTATACACTTTTCACATACTTTAACACATTTTAAAATATGTGATTGTTTTTAGCATTTTCTATTTATAAAAATTCTTGGATAAAACCGTTTCTTATTTTTGAAGTATGGTTTTTCTTGGGAGGAGGATAATGAGGCTAAAAAAAATACCTAATAAAAATCTGGGTGGATAAAGTTCATTTATCTTTTTACCTTTTCTAATTGAAAAATTAAAGCAAAATACTGCTTATTGGAAAAAGAAATGAAAGTCTGAAGGCTCTGAACTTTAAGGGTCCGTTTGTTTGATAAGACTAATACTAGTTAATAAGTACAAATTCTTGTAGGTTGTGTAGTCTCATGAGACTAGTAGTGATGGAATCAATAATCCAACACTTCCATGATCATGTATTCTCCTTGCGTAATTGAATATTTTCTCCAATGAACATCTAACTACGCCCGAATCTTTTTACCAGAGATACTCCATATTTGATTCCCTTGGATACATAATCAACTTAATGCTCTTATTCATTCAAACAAACGGGCCATGAAAATATGAATATGTTGAAGATAAGACAGTCCAACCAACCCGAGTATAATTCATTTTTCGAGCCTCACTTATTTTTAACTTAATAAAGCTTGTTCTTGATCATTCGTCAGATAAACAAACCAAGTTTGAAGACATTTTGAAGTCAGCTCCACTTGATAAAAATGTAGCCAAAAAGGGTTTAATTGCAAAACCCACATACTACCATAAACAAAACTCCTTACTATTCTGAGGGTGCCTTGTCCGACCCCAATCCAGACAGGGGCTTCTTTCATTCGTCTCTGCCGTCGATCTCGCAAATCAACGGCTGAGATATGCCAAGCACTTTTTCTCCAAAACGACATCGTTTTTGCTCGGCATATCTCAACCGTTGATTTATGAGATCAACGGCCAAGACGAGTGGAACAGGCCCCTGTCAGAATTGGGATCAGACAGGGGATCTGGGTCCCTATCAAAGACCGTTGCCCAATAATAAAAGCTATTCTAGAATAGAAATAGCAGAATGATATTTCAAAAGACTTTATCCTAGTCAGAATCTTCTGTTACACAGTAAAAATGCAAATATGGTACCCGTCACCTCCGCTAGGATTGGAATCTTGCAAAAGACCTCCCATAGGTGGCTTTGGTACCTCGATATCGTCTCATTGCCACCTAGGGTCACAGCAAACCCCAATGAAAGGAACTGTTCACCGAACCGTATGAAACCTTTTGGCCGAATTGTAAAAATTAAAGTTATTTGAGCTCAACAAAAGCAGAAAGCGTCCTCCTAGTTTTAACAACGTAGCAAGCTATAAAATAACTTTTGGCAAGTTCTTTTAGACATGGACAACCACCAATTAGGACAAGTAATCAGTATACAATAGTTACAATGGCGTCACACCACCTTTTAAAGGGGTGTATTTTTGAAAAATATACTGTCGTGCTCTAAAGGTCGCATAATTCGCGAGAGCGCAAAACAAAGTAAGAATTGAGAACGAGAACTCTTTTCCCAGAACCAGTAGTGGGGCCTCATTTCCAACTCATCAGACAACTCCTATCCATTGATCACTCCACAAATAATTTTCCCACAACCATGTGAATAAGACATGGGGAAAAGATTACACATAAATTCTCATAAGTTCAGTTTGACAGATACGGAAAAGAGAGAATAAAAAACAGCCAACAAGTCATAATAGACATTTTATAAGAACAGCGAGGAAGTTTTCACCAAGATGAGAATAACAGACCACTACATCCTTCAGAAGGTTTAAATCCAAAAACAGCCCTGATAATAAAAGAGTGACAAAAGGAAGCTAGAAATCCGTTACACTACTTAAAGCCCTGTTCATAGTTTAGCCCATTACCCAGAACAGTTATAGTCGTTCCGTTTCTTACCTTTTTGGTATGAGGAGAAAAAGGGTTGTCGTCGGTCATCACTTGGCCATCATAACCTTCACAAACTCCTCGTAGTTGATCTGGCCGTCACCATCGACATCAGCCTCCCGAATCATCTCATCAACTTCCTCGTCAGTAAGCTTCTCCCCGAGGTTAGTCATGACGTGGCGCAGCTCAGCAGCAGAGATGAACCCATTCTGATCCTTGTCAAAAACTCGGAAAGCCTCTTTCAGCTCCTCCTCGGAATCAGTATCCTTCATTTTCCTGGCCATAAGGTTTAGGAACTCTGGGAAGTCTATAGTACCATTCCCATCAGCATCCACCTCATTTATCATGTCCTGCAGCTCAGCCTCAGTTGGATTCTGCCCCAGGGACCTCATCACAGTTCCAAGCTCCTTGGTGGTGATGCAACCTGTATTTCAACTTTCCAAATATTTAGAGGTTCACAGAGAGATAAATTTTCTAGTTATAGCGTGTGGATGGCTGCTACTTTATGTAAAATTTCCTAGCCTGCTGAGTATGTAAGTTTTCCAATGCTACATATGTTCCTAATTCTATAACTCCTGGTAACAATCTGGCCATCGCCATCACCATCACTCCAATCATCTCATCAACTTTCTAATTCACAGCACATATTCCCACTGTTGTGAATTTATCCTCCAAAATATCAAATCAACAGTCTTATCGTCAATCGCTAACATTAAGAGTATGGACCAACCATAGGTTGAAGACCATAGTCATTTCCTTCTCACATTGAGAAATTGGAATCAAAAAATTAAACAAGTACAATAACAGAGGAGAAAATAGGAGGGACCCTTAGGCTTAACCATGTAACAATTTAAAAGATAGACCGTAATTGGAAAAATAAACATCCTATACATTGACTATTCTACCCACAACTGTATAAAGAGAACACAATCCCAAGTCAAGTAGCAAATCAAATCATGAATCGGAAGTTTCACAGGTCACCTATAAAAGTTTTTATCAATACACGAACCGTGAATTGAACTGAGCAATGAATAGAACCATTAGAATCTAATTACTATGTGAATGACTCGGAGTTTGTCTGACATCCTTTTATATCCCAAAAACACTTCTAGAAAACTCTAAAGCTCAGGAAAAGATGCCCCACAGGTATAGTATAATTTGACACTAAAATAACAATGTGTTCAACTGCTCTTGCATTTTCCCTCCTTAGTGAAAATTTCCCCAGGTGCACATGGTGACCAATACATGGCCGTTGAATACATGGAAGACCAAAAACTACTTTAATAAGCTTCAATACAAAAAGTTCAATTGACAAATCATGTCCTCTTCGTTGGTACAGAAAGCAGGTACATTCACTTACCAGTAAAATGCGCATATCAGATGAAAGCCAAGGATCTATTACTAAAGTTTCGTGAATAACCAAGAACCACTATTAATCAAACCACCAAGGCCTTTACAAGTGTTTGTAACAATCCGCTATTTACACATAGCCTAGCCAGGTATGAACTGCATTAGTCATCTCTCGTGGGTTATTTGCTCAACCACCAGATTGTACGCCCTTTGTATGTATCGAGCCATGTTGAAAATCTACTATTTATTTGTGAATGTAGATGTTTAATTACCGGCTATTATAGCTACATAAAACATGCGGACTTGTTTCTTCTTTTTTTTCTATTATCATTCTACCCGTACAAATCAAATGTTCGTTCATGAGAGAACCAAACGGTTATATTCCCCCATCCAGTAGTATAATGAAGATACTTGTTTCCCGGTAGGGGGCACAGCCCGCCCCCAACCTTTTTCTTACAATATGTTCATGATTACTATTTTTTATATCTTAATTGCAAATTTATAAAAAAAAAATGGTACATGACTATAATGCATACACCATACTAACTCTTATGCTAACTAAGCTTGAATTATGTCTCATTTCATTCTTCAACTAGAATTTCGTCGTATTAGCATAGTTGATTTTTTGATAGCCGGATGTATGAGCCAGCTTGATTTTGACATCGCTTCAATTTTATAACATAGTTGATTTTGATAACCGTATTAGCATAGTTGATTTCGATATCGCTTCAATTTCATAGCAAGTCAAAACTCATTACAGGGGGATATCAAATCGTCGTATCAACCCATTTAGGTTAAACCTACAAACCTTAAATGAGTTGTAAACTAGCTCAACAATTAGATCAGAAATTACGCGTAACATTATCGTGATCCCCGAATCGATTTGACAACGGATTACCTTCCTACGGAGAACGAATCAGCAGTAACGATAACAAAACGGCATAAACGAAGGTAAAAAAAAATAATAATAAATAAAAACACCAAAATGAATACCAAAAATAACAGAAGAGAACACAATGGATTATAATAACGATGTTAAAAAATAACAACGAAATTAACATAAGAGAGAATAACGGGGATGTCGGATGAAATCAGATCCGATAAATCCACGAAACGGGTCGAAAGGAGTACGAACCGTCTCCATCCTTGTCGAATAGGCTGAAGGCCTCCTTGAACTCGGAGATCTGGTCGTCCGTTAGCTGATCCGCCATTTCTTTTCCCAAAAGTCCTGTCGTAAAACGAACGGAGAGAGAGAGAGAGGAGAGGAGAGGAGAGAGAAGACAAACACGCGGTTTGTTCTGGTTATCGGTGGGGGGCTCTCGTTCTTCTTCTTCTTCTTCTTCTTCTTCTGCTTCTTCCTCGAAAGTTGCGTTATATATTCGAGCTTCGGACGGGGGGAGACTTTCCGATCCTTCCGATTGAGATACGCGGACGTGATTGTCCAATTAAATCCGATGCAACCGTGATTACCGCTTTGCCCCTGCCTTTGCTCCTCTTGCCTTTTTTTAGTAGTACTCCTGCCAATTTTCTTCATTGTCCAACATGCCCATGTTCCTTCTCTTTCAACCCCGTGCAGGGGGGGTGGCAATCGAGCCGAATAAGCCGAGCACAGTATGGTTTAGGCTTCGTTTGAACTCTTTTGCACCTGATCAGGTTTGGTTCGAGTTTGAGAATTTTTTTGGGACCAAGTGTTCAAGCTCGGCTAACATTTGAGTATTTTGTAATTTGTGATAAGCTTTGATTGGCACCCGAGTCGTGAAATGTCCAAATTAATATTGAGCTTTCAGTCTTGAGTAAAAATCTCGTGAAGTTCCAAATGACAAAAGATGAAAGAAAAAAAAAAAAAAACTGTATATTGTCTTGCCTTTCATTGTGTCTGTAGCTTTTCAACACTAAAAAGGTACCCCTTCCGTCTTAATTTAATTGTTCCTCGTTCTATTCTAACCGGCTAAAAAACGAGTTACTCCCTCCGTCCCTAAATAAGTGTCCGGCGCGCAAACCTAGGCCTTTAAAAAAATGCATTTGCTTTGTTAAAAAAATTAAAATTTTTTCACAAATCAATAGATGGCAATGGGTTTTATTAGATTGTGGAAAAAAATTAGATTTTTTAACGAAAAACATGCATCTTTTGTAAGGCCTAGTTTTGCGCGCCGGACACTTATTTAGGGACGGAGGGAGTATATCTTTAAATTCGTAATGAATTTCATATCGAATATGGATCTTGTTTGATAGATCTCGATTAGCTCTATAACACAATGTTTTGGAAATCACATAAAATATTATAAATTACAAGATATAATCAATTGAAAACTGATATGAACCCCCAAAAATGACAATTAAATTGGGACGGAGGGAGTAATTTTTGTCTTTCATGCTTAACTCGTCATGTTTTCCACATATCGTATGACAAGTGAGAAGGACTTGAACCAATAGGTACCGGAATGCACACCAACAAGTGCCAAACTTTTTGATGAAGCCCTACATTTTCATAACTCAGTTGAAGAAATTTCTCTATCAGATAAACAAGAAAATAAAAAATGTACTACTATGTATAAGTTGTATAATAAAAAGAAGGTCACATCTTGTATTTTTATGGTATTAATTTATTTGCCCCATCTTTACCATATCCACGGACCGGTTCTCTGTTCGCTAGCCGGGTCGAGCTTAACGTCTTATCACATGTGAGAGGAGCGTTGCTAATATCTTTATGGTATCAATTTATTTACCCCATCTTTACTATATCCACGGATTGATTCTCTGTTCACGAGTCGGGTCGAGCTTAACGTCTTATCACATGTGAGAGGAGCGTTGCTAATATCGGTTGCATTGAAATTTTTCTCAACGTCCTACATTGACATTTCACACTTGCAGGAAAATAGTAGTTCTTAAAATTAGAGCCGTTGAAGAAAGCCAAGGGCATAACTGTAACTTACACAAACCACCGATGGAAAAAACAAAGACCTTTAAAAATACAAATTTTGGGAGGAGAGAAAAGATGCACGAAGCAGCACGGTAAGACCGCGACTACTGCTATGGTAAAGAAAGAGGGAGGGATCCTCTCCATCGGAAGATCTTCGCGATATTTTCTAGGGCACATTTTCATACCAATCGGAATCCTTTAAATCTAAGGCTCTGTTTGGAACCTAAGGAAAGAAAAAGAAAATAAAATGGAAGAAAAATGAGAGGAAAATAAGAAAGAAAATTTACTATTTACAAGACTGAAAATTGTTATTTTCCTCTCCTTTTCTCTTCAAATCAAACAACGGAAAGAAATTTTTTTTTAGTTTTCCTTTCTTTTCCTTTCCTTTCATTGGGTTCCAAACAGACCCTAAAACTATTTTCCAATAAAAGAGCCATACAAGCAATCATATGGCGCATACGAACTGAATCGGGATACCATTACCAAAAAAGATAGTAATTGTATTCTAGACATCATAATCGGGATATTATTATCATTACCCTCTTTTGGTAATGGTTTCCCGATTCAGCTCGTGCTCTCCTCATACTTATATTTTGAGATAGATAATTTTGTTTCAATGATTCGATTTATTTTTTGTAAAAAATAAACTCTTTCAATAATCAATCTGACATAATTTATTAAACAATTTAATGTTCTTGACGAACTCTTCAAGATTAACGATTTTAATTATCAAAATTAGTCGGAAAATGGCCTTTAAATGCCATGAAAAGGCCGGGTTCAGGACCGCAGACTATCCAATACATATCACAAGAGATAATATGGTTTTTTTTTTTTTTTTCCTGTTTAGATTTCGACCGCACAGTAGAGAGCAAGCAATTAACGAAAATCTCTACCGTTTAAAAATATTTTCATTAGGTAAAAAAAACATTTCCACCAAAATGAATGTAGATCTCCACTATTCAAAAATATTTTCATTAGTTAAAAACATTTCCACCAAACTGAACGATCGATAAGCGATTGCTTTTTACAATCCGATTTTGGACCGGAGAGAAGCCGATTCCCTCATTGAAAAAAAAAAAAACCAAGCGAAGTTGCCACGTGGATGTTTTTAGCCTGGTTGGTTGGTCCAGATCCACTCAGACCACAGTAACCCAAATTTCAGCCATAGCACAGGATGACGATATATATCCATTTTACTCCGGTTCTCCTTTATCTGGAAAAAAGGAAAAATGAAAAAAATTCTATTCGGGGGCGGTGGTGGGATCCAGTGGGGAAGTCGTTCTTCTCTCTCTCTCTCTCAACCTTTTGAATTCTTTTCGTCGAACGCGGTTACGCGGTTCTCACGCGGTGTTTTGCGTTGACCAAAAGGGGCGTGCTCCCCCAAGAGGGGAGCAGCGTGCTGCTGCGCCCAGAAATGGGCCCACTCCGATGTTGTTTCGATGATCGAAATCGTTCACTTTGTAGAACTCATTGAGTAGAACGGTCATGCAAAAAATCAGCTTAATCGGATATCATTAAGTGCCTGATCGGAACCTTTTAATCTTGAAAAGAATGGATTCAAAACACTGAATCAAATCCACTTGAACCTATGGACCGAGAGTTATATGGGCTTTTTGTATGGTCGTTCCACTCGACGAACTCTACAAAATGAACGATTCCGATCATCGGAACAAGACCGGAGTGGGCCCATTTCTGGGCACAGCAGCACGCTGCTCCCCTCTTGGGGGGACGGGGGAGCAGCCCCCCGCCTCCACCAAAAGGGGGCAGAGGTTCTACCACGTCATCACTCTGTCACCATCGAGAAATTATTCATTGCCCTTGGGGCAACGCGATATTTTTGACAGGTGTTGCCTCACACCAATCAAAACCTGCCATATTGACCTGCTGTCATTATTTCTCCCTTATTTCTACCACATCAACAATTCCAGACACTCAACACAAACGGCAAAGCAACGACGTTAGCATTAATAATTTTACCATCACACTCATTTACACATCCATTTACACACCCACACTCACAATAAGGGTGGGGTCCACACACACTGTGGGTGTAATGTGTGCGGGCTCTACTCTCATTTTGAGTGTAGGTGTGTAATTGAATGTATAAATGAGTGTGGTGGTAGAAGGATTGCGTTAACATCTGCCCACCAGCGCCACCACTGTAGGCCTGTCTTATCAATTTTGATGTCTTTGCTATTATCTTTCCTCTAATTTTTTGTCACATTTTTTCTTTAGCTACGGCAAACCAAGGGTTCAATCTTGATTTTTAATTGAACGGGAACTTATGGGTCTTTGATTATTAATCTCTTTTCTTTAGGTGGAGTTCCACTAAGGGTGGGTTTGGATTGAAAAATTAAGTAACTTATTTATATTTTTAATTAATTTTTTTTTGCATTTGTTTTTTTTTTTTGTCAAATTTTTGTGACTTATTGATTCATCTCGATAAGAGAAATTGAAAAAGTAAAAAAATTTGACCGAAACTCTTATTTTGTTGAATAAAGATAAAAAAAGTCTATAAGTCAACTTATTTTTGTCTTTTTTAAAAAAATTATGAGTTTCAGTAAAAAAAATTTACTTTTCTGATTTCTCTTGTAGAGACGAATCAATAAGTCGTAAAAGTTTGACGCAAAACTAAGAAATGCGATTTTTTTTTGGAATAATAACAAAAACGTAAGTCACTATATGACTTTTAAAGCCAAATTGACCCTAAGCAAAAAGTGCAAAAGGTGAGTTTTAATTTTATTTTAATTTTTTGAGCGTTTGTTAGCTTTGCGATAAATTCTTGTAGATTATTTATTCATTTCAATAAGAGGAATCAAAAAATCCAAAAAAAAAAATATTTTTACCCAAATATTTTAAAAAAAGGCACTTTTAAGCTAAAAACGTGCCACTTGCCCACTTTGCACTTTCTTTAGCTTAAAAGTGGATATTTTCAAAATTATTTGGGTAAACGTTAAAAAAAATTGCTTTTCCGATTGCTCTCGTCGAGACGAATTAATAATTCACAAAAAATTAAGGGTGGGTTTGGATTGAAAAATATAAATAAGTTACTTAATTTTTCAATCCAAACCCACCCTTCGTGGAACTCCACCTAAAAAAAAGAGATTAATAATCAAGACCCATAAGTTCTCGTTCAATTAAAAATCAAGATTGAACTGTTGGTTTGCCGTAGCTAAAGAAAAAATGTGACCAAAAATTCGAGGAAAGAGAATAGCAAAGACAGAGGTGGCCCAGGTGGGTAGATGTTAACGCAATCACACACTCACATTCACAACAAGAGTGGAGCCCGCACACACTACACACCCAATATGTGTGGGCTCCACTCTTATTATGAGTATGGGTATGTGAATGGGTGTATGAATAAGTGTGGTGATAAAATTATTGATGTTAACGTCGTTGCTTTGCCCTTTGTGTTGAGTGTCTGGAATTGTTGATGTGGTAGAAATAAGGGAGAAATAATGACACCAGGTCAACATGGCAGGTTTTGATTGGTGTGAGGCAACACCTGTCAAAAATGACGTGTTGCCTCAAAGGCAACGAATAATTTCTCGGTCGCCATCGCACTATTCTCAGGCGGCCGTATCCGAACCTTGCTACTGGCACAGCAAATCTGTGCATCGATTGTGCACAGGTTGCGTTGTGAGGCCTATTAAGAGTCCCATACAAATAATCCAACCCGTTAATTATGTTTAAAATATTTTTTCAAGGGCCTCCGCTAAAAATTAGCTCAATCCAATACCTATAAGTGCATGATCTAATCATCTAGCTTTTCATTCGGGTTTTTAGAGAATGAAAAGTTAAACGATTAGAACAAGTACTTATAAGTGTCGGATTGAGCTGATTTTTCGTGGGGGCCCATGAAAAATTATTTTAAACATAATGAACGGCTCGAATCACTTGTGTGGGACCCGTAGTAGGCCTCACATAAAAATCTATGCACTATTTGTGCACAAATTTGCTGTGTCCACAGACTTTCTAGCCATATCCAATCTCTCCCCCAACCCTATTAGAGCATCTCCAACAATGCTCTATTCCTCCATTTGAAAGTATGGAACTCCTCAAATCTATCCTCTCGAGCCTCCTCTATTTGAGAGGATGGGATTTTGATCCTCCATATTTAGAGGATGGGAAAAAATATGGAGGATCCCCTCTATAATACTATTCACCTTTTAAAATGGTATTTGTATCCTTAGAGCATTTTCAACCAATGCTTTATTCCTCCATTTGAAAGTATGGAACTCAAAAAAAAGAAAGTATGGAACTCCTCCAACCCATCTTCTTAAACCTCCTCTATTTTAGAGGGAAAAATAGAGGGTTTGTGGTTGGAGTAAATAGGAACAGTGATTTCCTCTAAAATCACTTTATGAATAAAATAGAGTATTTTGAGACTCTCAAATAGAGTATTGGATTGGAGATGCTCTTAGACTTTTAAAAAATTGATGATGGGATGTCCAGATTGGCTTGCGTGCGCCTCTACTAATTTTGAGGTTATGAATTTAACGATCGGACAAATCATCCAGTGGTCCTAATGTTTGGAGTGTTTAGTTTCTGTTCGTGAATGACAAATACTTATTGATTTTTCCATACAGTACATATTTCCTCAAACTCTTTGGGGTTAATAATTACTCCAGAATTCTTGATGTCTATTATGCTCCGTTTGCCGACAGGACAAGTTTTAGCGGGATATAAGTATAATACTATATGGGCAGATATAATATAAGGACAGATATTCATTTCGAAGTTAGAAAAAATTCAGATAAAATGAATAATGTGACGAAGAAAAATACTATCATAAGGACATATTTTCATTTTGAAGTTAGAAAAAATTCAGATAAAATGAATAACGAGACGAAGAAAAATACAATCACTTATTAGCTTTTTCCTGCATATCAAGTTTTGTAGAAATTGAGTTTGTTAGCTTTTTCCTTCTGGTAAGAGATCGAGAAGGATCTGTGTTCGCTTTGAGTCTCTAGACCAACTCTCCTCTTTTTGTGCACAGTTTTTAACAAGTTTTCTCTACTTATCTGTCTCCATTCATTATGTCACATTCTCGATTTTCTACATAATTATAAATGATTTCCATACATAAAACCTCACAATATTCCGTACGATACCCCAAAATAATATAGTATTCTCATTTCCATTATCTCATTTCAAACATCCAATGGGGTTCTCAAAATATTACAACTTTGGCTTCGTGACCCAAATTAACATAAGTGTTGAGGATCAAAGAGAGTAAAGAGTTTTCAATATTCATTGATCAAAAGATTTACAATAAAAGTTACAAACACATCTTCAAAAGAAATTTACAAAGATGCCGAAGTAACTCTTCGATGTTAGTTCTCAAAACAATGATCACATCTAAGCATTCCAGCCATGAAAGCTATAATCCTGAGTTAGTATCTGAAAATGAAGTAAGGTATGAGCTACACTAGCCTAGTAGAAAGCTCTAATCTAACAATATATGCGTATATAATGTAGGAGGGATGACAAGATGAACAATGACAACAAGACTTGATAAACGAAAGGTAAGAACTATCCAATTCCAATATTTCATTTTCAGAATCAAGCATGTGTCCCAATGAATAACTTTTGAAAGCACAACGTGTCCAAATGTGTCTCGTACAAGTGTCATGAGCCGGAACTCCTGTCGGGCCAATTAAAGGACCCCGATATCCTCTGCCAGGTACCTTACCCATAGGGTTGTCTTGAAGTATTAAATATGAGCATATAGCTTTTGCCGGGCCAATTAAAGGACCATGATGTCCTCTGCTAGACACTCACCCGTCGATGAGTCCTGAATGTTCTCGTCGCGTTCGTAAAGTTCTAAATCTTTTTTCCGTCAAGTTCGTACCATTCAAATCCAACTTTGATATATAAAATGATATTCATGATATCATGTTCGAATGAGCATTAAAGTTGTGGATACGTTCAATGAAGTCATTGAGAGTACAAGCAACCAAGTTAAGAGTCATTCGGGAGGTGTTTGGGTAGGTTGAAAGTGATTGGGAATCAAAACGGTGAAAATGAAGCAAAACAGCAAAAACTGGAGATAAGGAACATGTATCGATACCAATAAAAATGGTATCAATACCATTTGGCCGGGAAGGATTCCAGACTGTAGACACCTCCCTGGAGCGGGGCATAGCCATACAGATTGATTGTTGTTTACTCGTTTGGTTGCTTGCTTCATAAACCAAGATCGTGGATATTCCCATGGCTAGGAATATCGCCACACGATAGCGGTTATCATCAAAACAGAGTCGCCACCCAGTTTATTAAAATTAGGAAAATACATAGAGATTCTGGGTACGGGAGCCAAAGGTACAGTAAGGGGAAGGTGTTAGGCACCCTTCTATACCCAGTCATGAGACCGGCCCATAGTTATTCAACATAAGACATATGTATGCTTTATTTAATCCCAACACGTAGTCCGTTTTTAGCCTTTGAGCAGTTAATGGTGAATCAAGACTGTAATTGAAACATGCATCAGAAAGCAGAACAAAACGAAGCTGTCCCAGGGGAATGGATCCCACGGTCGGTGAATAGATGTCATGGCCGAGGGATCCTCCTGGTTTGATGTACTGGCCGAGGGATCGAAGCCCCGGTCGGTGTTCTTCCTCACACCAGACAGAAAAGTTAGCAGACTATCAAAACGTTATGATTAAACATAAAAACGATAAATAAACCAAACCAGAGCGGCCTCACCACCTTGATCCCTCAGTTGCTTGATTGCTTCGGATTGATTGTGATTGACTGATTGTCTCTTGAAAAACCCTACGGTTAAAGTTTGAGACTTCGGGGTTTGATCGTCGGATTGATGGCTGCCTTCGGGAGGTTAGGGTTTTTGTAGAGAGGGTTTGAGAGTATGATTCTGTAGAGTTTCGTGGTTTGAGGGAGTAATTTCGTAAGTGAATCTGATGTGTTTTTTTATTTTCGGAACCCAAAGCCTTTTATATAGGTAATTGGTGACTCACTCCGTCCAATCAAAATGCACGATTGCAATTGCAATTTCAATGCAATGCAAAGGCTTATTGACATTTTTAGTCCTCAAAGTAATCAATATGTGCCGTTTTGGTCCTCAACGTATCAATTGCACAGATTTAGTCCTCAATGTTCCGATTTTGAGTTTAAATGGTCCCTCATGCCCGACGCCGTTACTCTCTCCGTCAATATTAATTGGATAAATTGCAAATATCACCCTTAAGGTTTATATCTCCATAATAGTTAAGCCCCTGCCCTATTTTTACAAGGTTTATTCAATCTTTTAACATTTGTTTGTTTTGTGTATATTTTTTTTTGTTTGAATTGTTGATAAAAGAGGAATCTAAAAAATTAAAAAAAAATGATCTAAACTATTATTTGTAATAAATTACAAAAATAATCTAAAAAATTTGTCTATTTCAGCCATAATTTACCTCTACAGCTCGTAAGCCACTAATCGTTGCAATCCAACATTTCAAATTTGCTTTTAAAAGTTCTTGCTTCTAACTTCGTCGCCTTTTTCCATCATAATGATTGGGTAAAGTACAAATATCTCTCTTAAGATTTATATCTGCATAACGGTTTAGCCACTACCCAATTTGTATAAGGTTTATTCAAATCGTTTTCGCATTTGTTTATTTTGCGTTATTTTTTTTGAATTATTGATTCGTCTTGACGAGAGCAATTGAAAAAGTAAAAAACTAGTAACCAAACTACTTTTTTGAATAATTACAAATAAAATCCAGCAAAATCCACCCACATTTTTTTTCCTTTGAATATTACTGACCTATAATCACTACCGGCAAGTACCTAGATCTATATTTCCCACCAATTAATCCACTGCCGCACAAACAAAATTTTTTACTATTTACAAAATTTTATCAACAATTCAAAAAAAAAATACACAAAACAAACAAATGTTAAAAGATTGAATAAACCTTGTAAAAATAGGGCAGGGGCTTAACTATTATGGAGATATAAACCTTAAGGGTGATATTTGCAATTTATCCAATTAATATTGACGGAGGGAGTAACGGCGTCGGGCACGAGGGACCATTTAAACTCAAAATCGGAACATTGGGGACTAAATCTGTGCAATTGATACGTTGAGGACCAAAACGGCGCAGATTGATTACTTTGGGGACTAAAAATGTCAATAAGCCGCAATGCAAACTATTTGTGGTAATCTCTGAACGTGGCCCGAACACATCGGAGAAGTATCGTAGTTGGATCAAACAATCGACAAAACGTTCCAGAGTCTGAAAAATAGACGATGTGGCGGCCGAGCAATGGATCTGGCGGCCGAGGCAACGATGTGGCGGCTGAAGGATAGATCTTGCGGCCGAGGGATTGATCTCTCAAGGAGACTTTCAAGCAACATGTTGCTTGGGTGAGAAAATGATATTAAGGCCGTGAGATCAATGTTACGGCCGACATATGGATTTTCCTGGGATACTGTATTTCTGTCTGAAAGGCTATATGATTCTGAATTGGGCCCTCTAAGTGGCTCAAAATTCTTACCATAAGTCCATGGGTTCACAAGAGGTCAATCAACAATTACTGTATCCATTTCATCAGTGGGATGGTCCCAATGTAGGACTTGAAATAATCGTTAGGCCAAATTGGGGTGTCTACACAGACGCAAGGGTATTGATAACAAATGACCAATGTATCGATAACATTTGATTTTCTGGGCTTTGGAGTTCAAAGGTATTGATACCTATGCAAATGGTATCGATAACAACGGATTTTCTGGGCTTGGTAACGTAAAGGTATCGATAACATTGCTGTTCGAACAGATTCTTAGCAGATTTTCATGGGTTTTTCGACAACAACAACACCAACAACCACAACAACGACCAATGACACAAATCAAGGCAATAGAAACAAGTCATGATAAACATATATTGAAAGTTAGAACTTACTACCTCAAAGATTGAAGAACAAACCAAAGGATTTTCCAAGTCCTAGCTCCAAACTTTGAAACCGAATGGAATTCGCCTCCACCAAGCTCAAATCAATGCAATATAGATTGCAATACAAGAAGGAGTGAAGGATTTAAGGTTGTTGTGTGTGGGTTTTGGGTGAAATTAAGAGAGAGCAAGAACCTCTAGCACATAGAACCCCTCAAACAATTATCCACATAATACCTTCAATTATTCCTTATTAAACGATTTAAATTTATTAGACAAAATTACGGGTTTACACATTACCACAAAATTCCTTCAAAAACCAAACCAAACACAAGTCACTATCAAGTTTTGTAGAAATTGAGTTTGTTACATTTATAAAAATAGAAAATGCTCAAGTGACTATACAATCGACATGTAACTTGAACAACAATAACAATTAAGGCTGACCCGATGTTGAAGGACCTCGTTAGTCCAGTATTCGTGTACTTGCAAGCACACAGATCGCACAAGAGTGAGGGAACTCACATGGCTTATAACTTTTATAAAAACTGGATAACCTAAAGTGATTAGACCCTAATCTAGTTAACAAAATTAGTAATTTTGTTCTCTAACTTTTAGACTTAAACAAATGAGACTTTTAGCCATTATGTTTTAGTTAAGAGCAAGTGCACTATACTTAACAAATGAGACTTTAATCTATCATGGATGTTGAGGCCGCGTTTTTATGAACTTAACTTAAATTTAACTTAAATCTGAAAATTGTCCTTATTTGAATTTTTTTTGCGTTTGTTAGCTTTGTGTCAAACTTTTGTCGGTTATTGATACGTCTTGACGAGAGGCATTGGAAAAGTAATTTTTTTTTTATTTTTTCCCAAATATTTTGAGAAATAACCACTTTTTAGCAAAAAAAAAGTGGTTATTTTGAGAATTTTTTTTTGTGCTAAAAAGTGGTTATTTCTCAAAATACTTGACTAAAAGTTAAAAAAAATTTACTTTTCCAATTCATCCTGTCGATACGAATCAATAACCCATAAAAATTTAGCACAAAATTAATAAATGCAAAAAAACTTTAAATAAAAATAATTTTCAAATTTAAGTTAAATTCTTAAGGACGCAACCATAGCTACCGGAGGGCTTTCCAGTGGACTCAACAATGCATGGGGAGAAGAACATTCTCTCTCTCCAAAAAGTAAAAAACAAAAAGAGCATTGTCGAAGTATTGTAAGGACAATGACTAGCAAAAGTGATAAGTGAAATCATTTTGACTAGTTTATTTTACCTACTTCTTGCTGCACTTGCTCTAATTACTAGACAAATAATATATAGTCTCATTGTATTTGAATTGAGACTATATATTGTGTCTCTGGATCAATTTGTCTCAAATATTGAGATGCCAATGCCATGAACTGGTTGTCAAGCTTGGACCCTTCTGGTAAGAGATCGCGAGAAGGATCTGTGTTCGTTTTGAGTCTCTAGAACCAACTATTTTCTTTCTGTGCACGGTTTTTAATAAGTTTTCTCTACTTTTCTAATTTCACTCATTGCCACAAAATTCCTTAAATAGCCAAACCGAACACAAGTCACTATCAAGTTTTGTAGAAATTGAGTTTGTTACATTTATAAAAATAGAAAATGCTCAAGTGTCTATAGAATCGACATGTAACTTCAACAACAATAACAATTAAGGCTGACCCGATATCGAAGGACCATGTTAGTCCAATAGTCGTGTACTCGCAAGCACACAGATCGCACAAGAG
The DNA here is from genome assembly GCA_025413875.1 of Rhododendron molle. NCBI lineage: Eukaryota > Viridiplantae > Streptophyta > Magnoliopsida > Ericales > Ericaceae > Rhododendron > Rhododendron molle. The sequence goes on from CM046390.1 coordinate 5,834,743, forward strand.
TGAGGGAACTCACATGGACTTATAACTTTTAGAAAAACTAGATAACCTAAAGTGATTAGACCCTAATCTAGTTAACAAAGTTAGTAATTTTGTTCTTTAAGAGCAAGTGCACCAGACTTAAACAAATGAGACTTTTAGCCATTATGGATTAGTTAAGAGCAAGTGCACCATACTTAACAAATGAGACTTTAAGCTCTCATGGATAGTTGAGGCTGCGTTCTTATGAACGTAATTTAAACTTGAGAATTTTGTCTTTATTTGAATTTTTTTCGCATTTGATGGTTTTGCGCCAAATTTTTGTCGGTTATTGATTCGTCTCGACGAGAGGAATTGGAGAAGTAATTTTTTTTTTTACTTTTACCCAAGTATTTTGAGAAATAACCACTTTTTAGGGAAAAAAATTAATTTTTTTTTTGCTAAAAAGTGGTTATTTAATTTAATTTTTGCTAAAAAAATGATTATTTCTCAAAATACTTGACTTAAAGTAAAAAAAAAATTTACTTTTCCGATTCCTCTCTTTGAGACGAATTAATAACTTACAAAAATTCAACATAAAACTAACAAATACGAAAAGAATTCAAATAAGAACAATTTTCAAATTTAAGTTAAGTTAATAAGGACACAGCCAATAGCTACGGGAAGGCTTTCCAGCGGACTCAACAATGCATGGGGAGAAGAACATTTTCTCTCTCTCTCTCTCTCACTCTCTCTCTCCATAAAGTAAAAAAGAAAGAGCATTGTCGAAGTAATGTTACGACAATGACCAGCAAAAGTGATAAAAGTGTAATCATTTTGACTAGTTTATTTTACCTACTTCTTGCTGCACTTGCTCTAAAAACTAAGACAAATACAAGGAATATAGCTAAAATTAACTAAGCAAACAAAAGAAAAGTAGTTTAAGAATGTACTTCTTGATTCTTATTTTCTCACACACACTGCTTAAAACTCAGAAACGCATTCTCTTCTTACAAGCCTCAAGGGGAAGTGGCGAGTACAAGCAGTTACGGGCAGCAGCTGCTCTCCCGAGCAGCAGTAGCTCCTTGACAGCCTGATCCACCAAGTCTCTAAATATGTAGTCCTGCAAGACCAACCCTATCCTCGTGACTTCCCTCCTCTCTCCGCAGTCCACGTCGCTGCTCACTTCGGCGACGCTCTCTCCCATGGCCTTGCTGCTCCATGCCACGATCTCGCGTCTTGTCGGGACGGATAGCAGTCCGACCGTCGCGACTCTGGTGTGGAAGAAACCTGTGCTGGTGACCGTGTCCTCTTGTCTTGGGTTCTTGATCTTCCTCGGTTGTGGCTTTTGCTGCTGCTGCACCGTTTGCCCTGCATTGCCATTTCGATTCGCATATGTAATGCTCAATGTCATGGAAACTAATGTAGATCATCACCACATACGTAGAAGTCAACCCTAATTGTACCCAAGACATATATAGATATACAGTCCGGTTCAAGTTAGGACCTCTTACGGTCACGACCGTCAGCACCTCCCATTTCCCGATCAAATTTCGATAATCCGAACCGCTCAATGTGATGAATGTGATTTTAAGGGTACCTGCGAGAAATTGACAATATATATATATATATATATATATATATATATATATATTGCCATTGTTAATCCTAATTTACTTTATCCTAAAGGACTTGGGGAGGAGGATGGGTGCTTACGGGAATCGAGCCCTGCCCATGCACATGAGAGTATAAAAAAGGCACCAACTGTATTTCACTCCACTTGCAGACCAAGACATAAATTGAGGAGAAAAAAATCCAATGTCATGTTAAACACAAAAAACTTAAAAGCTAACTACACTGGGAAAATAGCATATACGAGTACCAGAGTAGGCACGGTTCGAATGATCAGCACGAACAAATTATTTCAGAAATTTACTAAAGTCAAACAGTTCCTTTTTGAATGCATTGAGGTATATAGGAATTTAGGATTACCATAGGGGTTAGGAAGGATCAGATATCTACTTAGTTTCAAAATGTGATTCTTAATTAAACGTGTCAATCATGAATCACATTCCTATTCCAATCAGTTTCAAACATGGAAATTTGAATTTTTTTTTTTTTTAAAAAGGCATCATATTCCCATTACTTCCTAAAATTACTGCCGTCCAAACTGAGCCATGGAATAATACACGCAATGGGTTGTAGAATTTTCTGACAAAGTGGAGTTATGCCCACCTAAAGCCATGAAGACGAGCCTCCGTCTCTTCTCTTTTGGCTCTCTTTGGATTCTCCTATGCTTTGGAAACAATCTTTGACCAAAACAGAGGGCTTGTTTGGTTGCTTTCATCATAGCTAAGGGGGTCCATGACGGATATCATGAAAGTTGAGAACTTGATTCGCAATTACTTTCATAATATCTCCACCTGGCAGCGGGCCCCACCTCATATGTGGAAATTTTCTTTTGTCTCCATTTCAAGGATATGCACTTATTAAAGTTCCAAGCCCACTGCTTGCTTTCATCAGCTTTTGTTTTCGTTTTATTCTTTTGCGGGAGAAATTTTTGGGTGCGGGTGGGTGTAACATGGTCGTGCTCATATGGTACCCAAGCAGTGTATTTGGGCGGTTTAAAAATGTGTTGGATGGCCCAGATTGAAACACTCTCTTCTCTTTCTCTCTCATTTTTTTTTCTCCAAATTCGAGCAATCCAAAACCGAAAAGAACAGTCCGAACGTGCTGCTCGGGCACCATGTGGTGCCGAGCAAATTTCCCACTTTTGGGGACATTAAGCAGCTTTGGAAAAAAGTAAAAATCGAAAAAAGGTAGGAAATTAACTCAGTACACCTTTTACAGAATCACGATCTACTAGAATATGAGTATATGACATTACATAAAAACCTTGCAAGCTCTATATACTATTAAACTTATAAGAAATGACAAAAAAACAACCAATTTCTGATATATGCAATATATTTGAAAATTCTTCTTCGACAAATTAAAATAAAAAAATTTATTCCGAAATAAAGGAATGTTAATTGTTTATTTGAAAATCTTGAAACATTAAAGTAGAAACTTAAAAAAATAAAATAAAAAATCAGATGCTCATTGCTCAGTTGGAGCTTTGTAAAATATGAAGTCTATTAGGGCTGGAAATGGGATAGTGCTGCATGTGCAATGCATGTTGTACTACACAGATTTATGTGCAGAAGTTAGAGATTTGTAGGGCATCGCCCGATGCACGTGAGCTCCAACAGGGGCAACGCCTGATGCACGCGAGCCTCTTATGGAGCTCACGTACGTGCATCTGTTAATTACAAATACATTCGTGTCCGAATCTGTACATACACATCTGTGCACCGATTTTTTGAGTTTGTAATGGCAATGAAGAGATTAAGCAAACCATATCATGAATCATGATGATACATGGCAATCTCAATAACACTATACGTATCATGTGCACAGATTTTCTAAGTTTGTAATGAGAACGAAGAGACTCGGCCAAACCATGTCATGATACATGGCAATCTTAATAAACACTCTTCATATTTGTGCACAGATTTTCTGAGTTTTGTAATGATAATCTAATATGTATCTATAATTAACACTCTAATCACAAAAAACACTTGCGTAAATGATTATTCATACTAATTATGATTAATTAAGGTTTCTTTTATATACTTTTAGATTTTCGATTGTTACGGTGAAATTTACAGCTCGTTTGGATGGTAAGAAAGGGAGAGCCCTTTTTCACCAAATCTTGCCATTTTTGGTGAGATTGGGTGAGGAAGGGAAAGGGTCAATCAAAACATTTTTTTTTTTTTTGTGCTTTTCTCTCTATTTCTCACTAAAATTTTCAATCCAAAGGAGGAATTTCACAAGAAACTGTAACCCTTTTCTTTCTTTTCTCATGAAACCCCTCCATCCAAAAGAGCTGTTAATTATGGTTGTTGTGAACATAAATATTACTACAACGAAAGAATTAAAGGAGAAGACAGTAATACATATACTCACCGTTGGTAATGTGTCTTTTCGAATTTGCTGGAGGGCTAATGAAGTCGTGGTCAAGCACAGATATGGGACTGTGTTTAAATTCCTTGCCAATATTGCCATAGGCCTCAAACTTTTCTTCATGATTTGTAGCCTTCATGCCCCTTTGACGTTCCGTCGACAACGGCGTCCCGAGGGCTTCGATGATGTTCTTGATGGCTTTGAGATCTTCATCGCATTTCTCCAATGCTCCCAGTAGCATCCTTCTCTTCTCTTCGGCCGATGAATTACAAGTAGTCTCTTTCTCATCGACGCCCGCCAGCGTCGACGGAGAAGAAGTAGTAGTGGTGCTCCCTCCGTCCTTAAATGTCAATTCTCTGTTCAATTTGGATTTGTCAAAAGGAAAATCCTAAAACATGGGCTGACAATAATAAATACATGAATGTGTATTAAAATGCGTAAAAGAGTATACAGAAATACGTATTTTTCTTGTCTTCTTGTGGTGCTTATTGTCAGCCCACTTAGAAAGACCTATAAATTTGGAACTATTAAAAGGGACCAACCTTAAGAAACGGAGGGAATAATGGCATACCTAAAATTGTCCTGCGAGATAACAGAATCCGATTGTCGAATCTCCACCGAGAGTGTTGGGCTCCTCGGCACTTGGCGCGACAACTGCCGAGCATGGCAGATTTTGTCTCCTCCGCCATCCTCTTTCTTCTTCCCGTCGACTTGCAGTGTGGTCGACGAAGAAGAAGGTAGTATTTGGTTTCCTTCCGAGAGTACTTTAATATCGGCTCCTTTACTTGGGGCAGAAGAATTAACGTTGCAATTCTTTCCCTGCTTCTTACCTGAAATCTCAATCAAACTTGAAAAATTCAAACACAAAACCAACATCATCGAGAAGCCACCCTCTTTGAAAAATTGCATGGTTGCTTGGTGGCAAAACTCTCCAACCAACTCTAACATTTATTTTATTCCGTGTAGATCTAAAAACAATCAATTCATTTCACGGGAGTCTCAGGATAATAACTTTCCAACCCCATTTTCAACCACCTCGATCAACCGGAAAACCGAGCGAAAAATTATGGTCCATAGAGAGTGGGGGAAGGGACGGATTTGAGACTACCGACGTCTCTAGCTAGCGCTAGATACGTAGAGCTGCCGGGTAAGAATAGATGATCACAAGAGAAGACAGAGAATCGCGTAGACAGGAGGAGGAAATTAACGAACCAACCCACTCGTCCTGATCGGAACGATTCAAGAAAGAAAGAGAATGGTGGCCCGTTTCGCCCAGGGGGACGTCGACGGAGAACAATGTTGGCCTGTCGGGGACAGGGTGAGAAGTTGAGATTTTCTTAAATGATTCCATGCGTCCATGACTTCTAAACAAACTCTTATAAAATATTCAGTCACTTTTATAGATGAGTGATCTGTATGTGTGAGAGAGAGAGATGGGTGTACCGAAGGTGAGGAACTTGCGACGGGGGCGGCGGTGGTACTTGGAGACGAGATGAAGAATGCCGGACAAGCAACCAACGGGTTTAACCGAACGGTCTTGTTTTTGGTGATGCTGCAAGTTTTGACGGCGAGAGGACGACAACGACGACGACTGCAACATGACAGTCTCTTGTTGCCTCTTCAGCATCTTCTTGATCAGCTCGATATTCTTCTCGTCTTCCTTCTTCTTCTTGTTGTTCAGCTTGAATTCCTTGTTGATGATTGATCCATGTCAAAGAAAAGGAACTTGCAATAGTGAGAGAGAGAGAAAGAAACAACGGTAATAAGTTGAGAGAGAGAGAGAGAGCAGAAGAAGTGTCCTGTGGACACTCACTATGATGCTGTTACGTAAAAGCAATGCATGTGGAAAAGGGTGGACTGCTTTTAGGAAGTGGGGGTGTGTTCGCTTTTTTCACTAACCACGGTGATTTTGGTGTTTCATTTTTGTACACGGGCGCTTCAGTACTTTTTAACTTCATGCTCATGCGTACATAAGTGAAGCGCAAAAATCAAGTTCATTTCACTAAATATTCCTCTCGTCTGGTGTCCACCACGCTTTAGATTGATATAAAGTGTTTTCGTGCATAAGTTTTAAATCTTTTCGCTCCAGTTTAATGATCCAACTTAATTGAGATCTTTAGTTTCGTACAAAGTAATTAAAAACTTACGCATGGAAATGATTTATTTTTTTGGGTTTGGAAATTGTACGACTTTTCACGGGGAATACTATTAGATAGAACCACAATCCTCTAGTATAATCATGTTGAGGAAAATATGGAACCTTTCTGGGCTCACTTTGATGTTCGGGTTGAGGACATTACCCATGTTCAAAATAATGTTGACCAAATATAGAAAAGTACATAATCGAACAACATTGTATTTCAAAAAATGAGTTCAATCCTGGTTGCTGACCCTTTTTTTTTTTTCTTCTTCTTCAAAACAAACGTGATGTAATTCATAATGATTGGTATCCCGATCAACGTGATTTCCAATATATATATAGGATAGATGGTTTTTGACGAGACCTAACCGCATTAGTAATGTCGATCATTCACTCGGGCATCACGACTAGTCAGAAGTCTTTTAGGGACCGGAGAGGATCTTAACCCTATTAGACACTCCACGAGTATCATGCGATATTGTTCGGGTACTATTCATGATAAATTAATTATCTCAATGGATCGAATGTGGGCCATTCAATGTCTCTCAATAACCCAATGGGATAGTAATGTGCCTTGGCAAAAAAAAAAAGAGGGAGATCACATTCTTTTTCGATGATCTTGGTCTGCTTGAAGCAATGCAAATTGTTTTTCTGAATTCCTTCCACGGAACCATTCGCGGGGACACACAATGCGTGTAGAGCGAAGATAGAGAATTCGCTTGTTAGATGTGCTTAAGAGCAACTTGGAAATTGTTCCATCAAGAGCGAAGATAGAGAATTCGCTTGTTAGATGTGCTTAAGAGCAACTTGGAAATTGTTCCATCAAAACATGGGTGATGTATAGCGTCATAAAACGGAAAATAAGTACTTAAAAAAAAAAAAAAACCCTATGGAACGGAGAACGAGCCGAGCCGAGCCACGAGCAACTCTCGTGAGCACCTCGGTTTGTTTGCAGCCCTACTTGTTTCTAGCAAATTACAAAGCGAAGATTGGAGCAATGCTTGATTTCCAGGTTAGCAATATGGCGAAATGTACTCTAACGTAGCTGAATATCATTCAATGCATGGATTAAGAACAAAAGCTTACCTTCCAATAAAAAATCTCGTGAATGCTATAAATGGTGAAGACAATGCAAGAAATTTTTACTAGTAGGCAAATTTGCCCAGAGATGGATAAGAGGTTTACCGATGGCTTCATTTCCTGCTTCGCTAATAACCCAAGTTAGTGTTGATGTTTCCGGGCGCATTTGTTCATGTCGAAAAATGGCAGCAAGATGAGTTTCCCATTATCCCAAGCGGTTGGTGCAATTACGTCCAGAGGTAAAGATCTCGATTTGTGTTTTGGTCTGAATTATTTACTGTGCGCGAACTTTTCGTAAATCGTACAACTACTCGATCTCCCCAATACCACCCTCGTGGATGCCCGAGCTCCCCATCACCGAGGATTTCATCCTCCCTCCATTGTACAAGAAACCGCCAGGAAGGCCTGGGAATCAGTGGATACCCGGTTAGGGAAGAGAAGTTAACACAAGTTGGGTGCATGTGGATGCACAAACATTTAACGGCACCGGACACAATTGTGTCTAGAAGTTGTGCTCCTCGACCTTCTGTACAAAATTGCAGTCTTATAAGTGCCCATCCGACTTGGGGTCCAACCCAACGCGTCTCGGATTCACATAAAATTCCTTGTCGAGGGACACAGGGTACGTCCAAATGTTCATATTCCTCAAAATACTGTGTTTTCCAGGATATGTAAGATATCTACAAGGAGTAATAGATCCTATCTATCCATTTATGCATCGTCTATGGCAAACACGAATACCAACTATACTACAATGGAGAATGTGCAACTAGAAAGGGGGGACAAAAATTTCATACACTTTTATCCAAAGTATCGAGTGCCGTGGCAGTGGTACTTTATACATTAAGGAGAGTCCATACAACACGGCTTAAGAAAATTACGGGTACCCTGCATCTTAATGTATTAGATTGTAAAGGACTCAGGCTTTGAGTTACAGAGGACTTTAGCATTAAGCCGTAGGGAGAGGATGATGCAGTTAAGACTCTTCACAACATAGAGCAGCCCTCAACCAAACTGTCTTCAGACTCTTCACTAAGGCCACTATCCTCTACACAAGTCATCTGGGATCTTGCGTAACAAGTTACAACGCTATGCAGGCAAGGTAAGATGCAACGGTGTACGATAAACGCTTCCAAAGTTGAGTATAGAGGCACATATCAAAATTATTTTTTAACATCATATTTATTCAGAAACATAAGGCCCTAACTACCAATCAGATAATAAACACAAGGCATCGGGAACAGTATGATAAAGTAAAGCATAGAACAGCAACATTGTCATATTTACATGGATATTTGATCAATCTCACTGATATAGCATGTGTACAACACTACAATGTAGTTTGAAATTCATGCGGGACAGACATAACAATGTCAATTTGCTAACGCACGCAAGACAGCAACATGTACAAATGGCATGAAGACAACACTTACAGTTACAGATCTTTCCAGACATTAAAATCAGAAGTAGAGTTACTGTAATCGATTATACTGTCTTGGCACCCCATGAAGAATGTACTCTGTGCAGTATCCACATTAACTAAAGCATGTGCCGTTCCATGGGGGCTGGCTGCCACAGCAACCTCGTCAGCACCGATAGTTACCTCAGCATAACCTCTATCGACAGCTTTGTTCTCCAGCTGCAGATAGTTAGAATGCTAAGTCAGAAGGACTTGCTTCAAAAGAATATGATACAATGTAAGACACGAAATATTTTTCGTCTCCATGTGCATGTGACAAAACAAGACTAGCAGCATGCCTGATGATCAATCACTAGCGATGGAGTGCAAGATGTCATGAAACAAAACATAGTGTGTACCCTGGGGCCTTTCAGCGTCTTACCTGGCTACAAGTTCAGGTGAGTGTGATTCACTGCTTAACAAGATAGAGGAAGTTACCAAGCAGAAAACGTCCAGTAAACTTAATTTCTCTCTCAATCTGAGTCTCAGGGGAAATGAGAGGGCAGAAACGGAGAAAAGAGAAAAGAAAAGAATAATACTATCTTTAAACATAAACCCCTCCACCCCATACTAGAAAATCACTTCACGATGACAGAGGCAATAAAAATGCAATACAAACCCCAGAAAGAAGGCTGCATGTGACAGGTGTAAAAATTCTTATGGTTCTATCATATAATCAGCTCACTTACGAATAGAAGAATTTAACACCAGCATGAGGCCCACCGATCCATCGCATAAATTCCAACACGAACATTGTAAGTTCTATTGGGGTAGTAAGATGAATATTATAACACAAACAAATCTAACCCTAGAGTCTAATTTGATTTAATTTTCTGCTTCTAGAAAACGTGAAGGGACACGAAACTAGGTAAGTGGAAACATTGTTACAAAGTCCAGTAAGTGAATTTCTAGCATTTTTCTTAGTGCATCCATTAGTGCAAATGTCTATTACAGAGAGGAAGAGAGGGTAAAATAACAGAGGATCAGCATGAAGGTTTGATCAACGCAGGAACCATGATGGCAGTTGAGATATGATCCAAGAATGGGGTTTCAGTGTAGGGAGAAATCTAAGTTAGCATTCAATGCTAGAATGTAACCCCATGCCTTTAAAATCAACCCATCACCAAGCCAAAGCATGGTAGTTGCTATAGAAGACGTTGCGAAAGTCTCAGTGTCAAAACTCAAACAAGGGCATGCGCCATCTTCCTTCTTCCCATCTTTGTCTTATATCTCAATGCTACCACCATTGTATCATGCTCAGACCTTTTACTTTATTGCCATCATTTCCATTTCAACAACAAAAAAGTTCATGAAACAAAAATAAGAAAAGCAAACAGAGAGTAGTACTGTTTAACATAAAAGTAAATAAAAAGGAACCAAGTTACAAGTACTATAAGTAATATAGCACTAATTGCCGAAGCTAGTAGCAATACCTGAACAAATGCAAGTCTATCCTAGTTTACAGACACCAGCAAATTATATTAGGAACCACCTTTAGTGATAGCAATAAACAAAAACCGAAGTGCTTCCCATTTATAAAACTTAATCTTTTTGGAAACCGAAGACTGAGCTCATTGTTTTCATATTTAGATACACCAGAATAGTCTAACATCTAATATGATGCACTAATCTGGACAATTATATGCAAATTGTGAACTCAATAGGCACTATAAAATGCAATACAATAAATCAACCATACACAAACATGAGCCACAACCACTGGCAAGGTATTAGATAGTTAGATACTAAATAAACCGTGTCTCTGCGCGGAATTCTTCAAATTAAGCTCACGACCAAAGTTGAACATGTCCTACGTTCTCAATCCGCTACTTGACAAGACTGATTACTTATCCATAATGCAAAGCTTGATTTACTACTTAAAAACTTTTGTACAGCAAATTGTGAACCCACACGGGCACAGATATTTGTGTATATGATATAGCAAACAAGGAGCAATGATTATCGAGGTTTTGAAGCCTCTACAAATCATGACACCCGAAAAATCGAGCTTTTAGCCCTGTGGTTCAAGCCTTGAACTACTAGCTCTTGGGTAAGGACCATGTTATCTACAAACATCCAGTAATCCCACCCTCTATACTGATTTCATATGTTTGCAATTTTACATAGTACCCAAAAAAAAGAAGCAATCGATTATATCACCACTTGGGCATCATTAGGAAGCAATCTCATCTTCGAAACTGGTTTCGTATTTTTGTGCAGTATCCAAATATAAAAAAGACAAAGACAAAAGCAATCGATTATGGCATCATTTAGAAGCATACCCTGAATAAGGTTTTAGCCCCCCAGATAAAAAATGTTTCATTACAGGTATAGTGTCTGTGGTTTCCCCTCACACCACCAGGGCGGATCTCACCAAGGTGAACCGAAGCACAATTCACTGCTCCTCCTGTAATACAAAATAAAAAATAAAAAATACAAGATCATCTCCCTTGAAATTACAGCTATACATATGAGGGTGTTTGGGAGACCTGATTTCGGATTATGCATTGTGCGATATCCAATTACGGATGTATTTATTGGGTCAAAATGCATTTTGCAAAATGAGCTAAAGAATAGATAACTCAAAAATACCCTAATGGGGCTTTTTGGATTCTCCTCTTCCACTCTTCTGCAGAATATGTACTGCAAAGCAGCACATGTCATCCAAACACTCTTACACATTCTTATTACAGTCCAAAAATCAATAGTCCAGAATCTAAACAACAATTGGCTCCTAAACACCCCCTACACTTGAGCATAAATTTAATATACCAATCATCCAAACACTCTTACAGGGTCTAACTATAGTCTATCATCCATACTCCGAAATTCAAAATCTCAAAAAACTATACCACCAAACATGACAAATACACATAACAACAATAGGATGTGAGGCAGGGAGAGAGAGACCTGAAATGCCGGAGCGGAGGGCGAGGGCGATGGGGTCAACCGACCATCCGCGGCCGTCTTTCGCGACAGGGGAAGGATAGCCCGCGGCGAACCGAACGAGGTTAACCTTGGCATCACTATCACCACCACCATCACGTTCTCCGCTCCATTGATGAGTAGTCAGAAACTGGGGATGGGAAGAGAAGTGCGCAGAGTGCTGGAGCCTGAGAGAGACCCAAGTGAGGAGGAGGAAGAAGAAGAGGAGGAAAGGGAAGGCATGGGGTTTCTTCAAGAACAGCTTCAGCGAAGCAGATACGGTTGTTGTCGTTGTTTGGAATAGGGATTGGGGTTGGATCTGAAATGGGTTGTTGATGTTGTTAGATATGGAATCTGGGTTCTGGTTATTTGAGACTAGGATTGAGTAGGAGCTCCTTCTAGGGTTTGCCATTTCATCTCACCGTTTTTGTCCCCCTCATCAATTCACAACTGTGTTCTCTTCCTCGTCTTTCTCGCTCTATGAATGCCTGTATAGGGCCTGCGCCGATACCAAAGCGGTTTAGAGAGAGAACAACTGCACATGGAAGACACTTCGGAGTTCCTGAATTTGGGCTCCCCAATTTCAGTTATATGTTGAACAATAACGGTTCCTCAATCCTCATTAAAAATGATAAATAAAATAAGAAAGAGACTATTGTGAGTGTTTGTACATTTGTATCATTTGTATGTTTGTACACCATCACCAATTGAAGATTGGAGGGTTCTAATAAATGCATCCTGTACTCACATTTGGTGTACCCCAAATGCAAATCAGGTCTAACAAACGCACATTCACACCCATCGTGAGTGCTTGTGCATTTGTAAGAGACATGATTCATGCTATTGGACTCTAGCTCAGTTGGCATCTCTTAGTCCTCTTCACGTGAAAGACTAGAGTTTGAGTCTCATCATGTGCGTCTGGATCTGTCGTGTGCGTTTGGAATTCAGAGTAATGGATAGTCTCTGAAATCTCTTGTGACCTAATCTACTAACACTCCACCAATGTATACAACATTGGCATAAAAAAAAAAAGAAGAAGACGTGCTTCACGTATGCAATATGTAGGGCCCTATCCTCATTGTGAGTGTATGTGATTCTAGCACCTTTGTTATGAGAAGACATGATGTATAGATATGAAGAGACATGCTCCTGAATGGAGTGTGTTATATGGCGGGCATTGCTTTAGGGACCGACGGTCCCATATCGAAATTGCACCGATGGCCGTGTCGGGCCGTCTCCGGCCATTGGACGACCGATTCGAGCCGTTCAATTTTTTTTTAAAAAAAACCAAGGATATACATATATACACAAAAAATAGGGTATTTGGATCAAACACCCTACACACATCGGATGCCGTTGATTCTCACGTGGGCCCCCTCGGTTTTTTCTAAATTTTTTTTAGACTGCTTGGATCGGCCGTCCGATGACCGGAGACAGTCCGGCGCGACCGTCAGTGCAGTTTCGGTATGATATTGGTCAGTACCAATATCATTTTCGGTTATAGGGCGGCATTCATTTGTGTAATTGTATTCGAAGTTCTAGCACCTTCGTCGACATAGGATAGGGACTTACCATTATGTCTAAATTTTGGCATTCATGATCGAATCTTTTCAATGGTCGATTTCCAATAGTGACATAATTTAAAGCAGGAAAGGGTACAAAAAACAATGTTTGGTTCAAAGAAACAGAATTTCTTTATCAAATCTCAAACTAGGCCCCTTTATGTTATCTTATGGATGGGACTGAAATAGACATCGTAACGTAGAAATTGAAATGGAGGTTAAGTCTTGTAACTTGGGAAATTTTTCATCTTAAGATTTCGGGTTCAACTTCGCTTGTCAATATTTTTTGGGATCACCTCATCCCATGCGTAAACGCGTGAAAAAAATTGTGAGAGACTGCAGAAATTAATCCGAGGTGAATGCATCCTGGCCCGAGGATTGATGTCTAACTTTCGAAAGTTCAGTAATTTTTCAATGAAACCTCAATATCAAGGGATGACAGAGTATGAACCTTTTGAAAAAAAAAGCCTAGAAATCTGTTAAAGTCTTAGTTCAACAAATCTCTACTAAGAATTTCTAGTGAGAATGAAAGTTACGAGTTCAACAAGATATCTCGTACGCCAATTAAAAAAAGAAAGAAAGAAAGAAAAGTATCTCGCACGCAAATGTATCAAACCAAGTTAACATTACAACCAATCGTTAATCGAGATTAAATATCTCAAGACTTCTTGAAAATGTAAACTGTAATTGTCTCCCCTTACAAAATGAAAGCAGGGCGCCCTCGAACACGTCTTTTGACAAATAAACTAAAACAATCATGAAGAAGGTTTACCCATACTCTAGTTGAAGATAATTCTAATGAGGTACAAAATGTGCTTGAATCAAAAGAGGAAGATGTTGCAGAGTTGTCCAAGGTAAATCTCAATGAGTCATTTGAGTTTGAGCAACTTCCAGTTTTGGCTCAGGTACCTTCAACAGACAAAATTTGAGAACTCAGAGTCAATGCATCATGCCGTTTAATTTAAAATGGTGTGATACTAAATTTCGTGCAACGTTACAAGGGCAAATCAGAGAAAAAGAAATCATGAACTTCCTTTACCGTAAGTTATCATGTAACCAACACAGCCTCAATTGATGGTTTCACCTCCCATGAGACTCGACATCTGAGATGAGCTTTGGTGGCTTGTTCTTCTTTTGCTGATATTTGGCATATGAATACCACACGCCGCCTGCTGTGTTGATAGCCAATCCAGTTACATTCAAAGCATGCACTTCCACTCCTCCCAACATGAAAAATCCAAGTGTCTGAACACACAGCACAACCAATTACAACTTCTTGAATTCAAATGTACATCATAAAAACATGAATGTACCTATGCAGGCTTTACAATCTATAGGAACGGGAAATCTGGGGACACAGCAACGAGATTCAAGCTGGGCATCACATTCAGGTAGGGAGCCCCTCATCCATCAGATCAAGAATTGCAATATGGGAGTATTAGTTTCTCAACTACAGTCTTTTCATAGTAATGGTATTACGATTTGGTCAGATAATATAAAACATTTATGCTAGAAGACCACCGTTTTTGTTTTGCTAAGAGAAGAGAAAAGAAAAGGTTAGAAATTCGCAGCTGAATACATACTGTTGATCCAACCCCCTTGAGGACCCCGACAATAGTGGTCGTTAGAGCTGAGTTGACAATGGTACACAAGAACATGGTGTAGTTGAGAACTATGCCCATCACCAGTGAGAGAATAACAATCACCGAAAATGATAATGTACTCTGTTCATCAAAAATAAGAAACGAAATTAAGTACAATGCTAATTATGCCTTATAAGTAAAAAATGAAAACAAACTCTAAAAATTCTATACAGTCAAGAGATAGTCAATCAAAAAGACAAACATGCTGCATGAGTGACAACTTGGTACCATTTTTTACCTTGAAATAAGTTAGTTATATTATGAAGTGACAACACCCCGTGACCCCATGTATGTCTTACTTGAGACAAGAATGTCACTGGCACACACGTGTCCCCTCAAATATTATTATTGGTGAGTCCTATATGTATCCCTATGTGTCCCAAAGTATCTGACACGCCCCCAATCTCTTTTTAGAACCATCGAAAAGGGCTGCGGTTACCGAGCGTGCGAGGCACGAACACAACAATCATTTAGACTTGTCGGTGCTACATAGGTAACAACACTAAAGAAATATACTCCAGACGCCAAAGATCTAGTTTCCTCGGGAAATTCGCTACAACTTTTGAAGCAATGATCTGATACCTCAGGATGTTTAAATAGACTTGGACTAGCAAGAAGCAGTTGGGTCTGGAAGCAGATATTCGCCACATATGGAGCTTGTTTGTTGATAATGGTATTAAAACTGATATTGAACTTGATAATTGGTCTTTTTTTTTACCTGCGAACTGTGAACCATACAAGAGAATAACTAAACTATGTCATTCCAAGGTACAAACAAAAAGATCATTTGTTGGCTTAAGAGTCTGAATGCATAAACATGTATTTCCACGATGCTAGAGGTCTAACTTCATAGTCTCAATTGTATCCACTTATATACAAATTTGATTCCTACTCCTTCCACATTCTACCAATTCATTTTGATGTAATTACAGGACACAATTTCAAGCATCAAAAATTGATTGGCAGTTGCAATATTCGTTGCTCGAGCAATACACATTAACTGTTTCAATTCTTGCTTCCCAACACATCCAAGACTGGTAACTAGCGTATGTGGTGGGGGTAAGAACCTCACCTTAGCAAATAATACAGTCAGAGAATTTGGAAACTCTCCAGTCACTATGATGAGAAATAGCAAAAAAGGTAATGACAAAAAGCTGTTGTAAAACATGATCTCAATTGATGAAAGCCCATCCTCTGCACCAGACTTCTCCACCAAAACAAGGTACATGGTCTGCATATGCAAGCAAAACCAAAATGATGCAACAGGGCTCAGAAATAGGTTTTAGAGCACCTGCTCTTCGCAACTCTTAACTAAAAAAAAAAGAAATTTTCAAAACCAAACCTGGAAGAAGACAGAAGTAAGGGCCATGCTATATCCAACAAGGTCAAAAGAAAAGTCTCCTAGTGCCGCAACAATAACACCAGCAGCAGTCAATATTACTGAAAGAGTGACCTGAAATAAGATGGACATGCAAAGGATAATTCAATTGAACTCAAATCAAGAATGATTAAAATTATTGGTTAGTTAAATCCAATACTGATAAAAAAAAAAAAACAATATGATGCTTCGAATTTGAGAACTTGTGTCTTCAAGAAAAAGAAAATGTCATTGAAAGTTCAGCAATATATAAGAAGAGTCTAAAGACATGGGTGCGCTCGAAAATTCTTAATCAGAATACAAGTAAATGACATCAAGATGATGGACTTGTTTTATTACATAACCCCATAGCATAAAAATAATTCCACAGATACTTATAACGGAAGAATTAGCACATTAAAACATCGCTTTTAATCGTGGCATTTTGCGCGAAATTGGAGTAGAACGTTCATTAAACATGAAATCTGTACAAAGTGTTCGGACACTTCTCCGACATGTAGGGACACGCTCTGGCTACGTGTCTGACATGTTCCGATGCTCTTGATGGAATTCTGTGAGTCAAACACAATGGGGACACGCTGAGAAAGGCCATTTCCTATAGTTCTATTTCATCCTTGGTATTTAAGAGTGCTCAGTTGCAATTAACCAGAAGTCATCAGTAGGGTGGAGTCGTGCCCTATTGTGAAGCGTCTTCAAAATTCCAAATCAAAAGCTCAACATGTGCCGTCGTGATAAACTCCAGCCTTATAGAAGTTACTTTCCATCGACGAAAGTAATACATCCACAGTGGAAAAGAAAAATATTTGACAAGGGGGAAAAATAACAAACCTGTGTTGATGGTCTCCCCTTTCCAGAAAAAAATCCAGCAACTAATACAGCAAGTGGTGTAAGTCTTTTTATAGCTATGTACATTGGTATATTTACTCCTTTCAAGCTTGCTAAAGCAAATGCCACATTTGCATTGTAGAATAATGAAACTAGAATAAGTTTTTTCGCAGTCGCAAAGTTGATTCCTTTAGCTTTTGTGTATCCCATCACTCGACCGCAGTGTATAAGCAACGTTGTTACCCCTTGCTGCGACATTCCAAAAACATTGCGAATGTTCAACCACAATCAAGAGCTATGCTAGACCAGCAAAAAGATAAAAGAATTTAAGATGGTTCCAAGAAATACCTGGAAAGTGAGGAGAGTCATTGAGTATGCATACTGCATGAGAACTGCTTTGTTGATGAAAACCATGGCCATTGAAGCAACTCCATAAGATAAGGCAGCAAATAAACTACAAGCATTGAGTTACGATGATCGACATCAACAAAAAAAAAAAAGCATTAGGTTACCAGCCACAGAAATGTGATACTAGTTGAGCCAAAGAGATGTGTATGGAAGATGTAGCTTGAGAAGTGGCAAAGGCAATGATCCTGAGATGCATATTGTAGCTAATCTAGGGAAAAGAAAATAGAACCCAAAAATAATGATGATCAAAACGTACACCAAGGCCCAGGCCCCATTCCTTCACAAAAGGAAACTATGAAACAATCTGAGCATACGGCTTATAGAGAGAGCCAACTCTGTGAGACAAATGCAGGATTCAATTTGTGCTGATGTCAGTGCAATGTAAAACAAATAGAGAAAATTACCTCTAAGTATAGAAAAGTGACACTTAATTCCCATTAAGGAGAGATAAAATACTTAATTACCACTAAGTCCACTTTTACAAAAATACATTTACCATTAATAGAAATGTCACCCTAGGGTTTTAGGGTATGCTAGGGTTTTATGGTACCCTAATGGGTACCCTAGTACCCTTGGGTACCCTAAAATCTTAGGGTACCCTAGGATTTTAGGATTTTAGGGTACCCTAGAGTTTTAGGGTACCTTAAGATTTTAGATTTTAGGATACCCTAGGGTTTAAAGTACCCTAGAGTTTAGGTTTAGGTGATTTCATAGAGCCATAGGGTTTAGGTTTAGGCACTTTCATAGGAGTTTTAGGGTGCACTTTCCTATTATAGGGTTTTAGCGATTTAAGCACTTTTATTGGGTACCCTAGAGTTTTAGGCACTTTTATAGGGTACCCTGAGGTTTAGGCACTTTCATAGGGTGCCCTAAGAGTTAAGCACTTTCAGTATTGAGGGTTTTAGGCACTTTCATAAGGTTTTAGTGTTTCGTTAATTAGAGGAAACTTGGTGGGAATTACTTTCTATTTTCTAGACCTAGAGGTAAATTGCCCAAACAAATATAAGTCATTGGGTTTTGCTCGTTTTGTCTTTCTACCATAATTCTTCAATTTTCTTTTCAAAAGAAGAAAGAAGTTAAATATTTCTATAAATAAATTGATATCGTTTCAATTTTTGAATACATATTTCGCAAATATTTTTGGCAAATTACTTTTAGTTCTACCTTATGGGAGAAACATTTTTTCCGTCGGTCCGTCGGAAAAAGTATTCATTGTCCAACTGTAAAGTGTAAACCACCTAAACAAGAACTGATTCGGGTTTCACTTTTACGACACCTGTTCAGGAGATGAATCGAACGGAGTCTTTGATTTGCAAATGAGACAACACCACCACCCCACAAAAGCAGAGAGTTGAAGTGCAAATACTAATTGAATCAATATCTAAACTCAATAGAATAACAGCACGACATAGAAGCATTTCATATGGAACGAAAACCAACCTCAAATACGGAGCCATGTTAGTACTGGTATACACGCGACTGTCCATCGATCCACCACTGAGTTTCAACAAAAATCAGCACCACCACTCGTTCAAAACCAACAATTCTAAACCCTCCCACTCCAAATTCACTTCACCCAAATCGGATAAGCTCCACAATCGATTTTTCCCCAAACCCTGCCATTAAAAACCCAAATCGTTTCACTACCTTACCCTAATTAACAGATCCGAACCCTGAAAAATAATAATAAAACACCAAAGGGGTTGGCCCCGTGGTGGTCTAAGGCTTGAGATTAGGGTCTGCTCCTCTTGAGGTCTCGGGTTTGAAACCTGTCATGTGCTATCAACCCTTCGAGGCCAGTCCATACATCATGCTTTGATTGGGAATCCCGCAAGTGGGCAGTGAGATTGGTACTCAAAATTAATCGAAGAGCGCATAAGCTTGCCGGTAGTTATAGAAAAGAAAAAAAACTCCATCAAATACTTACTAAATCAACAAATGAATCGGAAAATATTACCTGATGAAAGAATCCGATTCGGATATGAATTGGGTCGAATACTGTATGTATACGCAAAAAGAATAAGATTTCGTAATTTGACAAGGTTGTGGAATTGAACTGAGGGTTTTATTTATTTATTGGATCGAGAGGGAGGAAGAAGAAGGGTAGTGAATAAACTGTTTGAGTAAAGGTTTTTTTATTTGCGTCAAAAAGTTCGATTGAATTGCGGAGCGTATATAATTTGGAGCATCTGTAACTGTAAACTATGGGGAAAAATGTACATACGCGAGGATGGTTGAGGTTTTCACGCGAGTTACCCGAGGCCATGTGGACTGTGTCGCCTTTCGGAGACAGCTTGGGAGAGAGAGGAGAGAGAGAGAGAGAGAGAGGCCATCGCAATCAGAGGGAGAAAAATGGCTTTGGTGGGAACCTCCGCCAATGGAAATTTTTGCGGGACGAAACAGTTAAATTTGAAAGAAGTAGGACCCGGAGGAATACTGTGCTTGATTTGGGTCCAGCGACCTAACCGGGGGAGGCTCCCGCCAAGCGTGCAATGGTCCAGATCCGTCCGGTATCGGCCAATTGTAGATCTTTTCGGGTCTAAAACAATGATCGGAATCATACAATTGTTAGATTTCGTCGAGAACATTAGTCACGTCAAAATTACCTTGTTCGCATACCATTTGATATCATTTCCGAAATGCATTAATTTCAGAAAAATGTGTTAAGGTGTTACAATCTAGTGTTGCGCATCTTTTTTTTTTTTTTTTCCTTTTTACAAGATTAATGCATTTCCAAAATGATATTGAACGATAATTGATTAACGTGATCTTCGAATCACAGATTGATACGCACTTTCGGATCTGCAGAACAGCTTTTGAGCTATGTAATGTGAAGAAGACGTGGTGATTAGAAGAAGAACAACAACAACTCACCGAACCATTTTTCCTGTAGTGGAGTAGCTGCGGAAGAAGAAGAAGAACTCACCGAACTATTTTTCCTGGAGTGGAATAGCTACAGATCACAGATTGATACGCACTTTCAGATCTGCCAAATAGCTTTCGAGCTCTGTAATATGAAGAAGACGTAGTGATTAGAAGAAAAAGATGAACAACTACAACAACAACTCACCCTGTGGACACCATTTTTGCTTGCCCTGTGGACACCATTTTTCTAAGTAAACAGCTGCGGAGCCTCCGAGCTCTGTAAGAAAAAGAAGAAGTGGTGGTTAAAATGTGCTAAGAAGATGAAGATTCACCTTGCTAAAAATATTTTTTCTTGGGGTGGAGAGCAAGCAGAAGCAGAGCAAATGGAAAGTATGCATAAAAAATGATGGAAAGCCAGCAACAAAAGGGTGCGAGTAGAGAGTTGGGGGAGGACAAAATTGATTTTTTGGTCCCTCTTTCTCTCTCTATGCGATCACACTATACTAGTATGACTGGAGAATATTCTAAAACATTGAATACATTTCTCGAAAGGGAATTTACAAAAAGAAGAAGGAGAAGAAGAAGAAGAAGAAGAAGAAGAAGAAGAAGAAGAACGAACTCACCAAACCATTTCTCTTGGAGTGAAGTAGCTGCGAAAGATAAAGAAGAAGTCATCGAACCATTTTTCCTGGAGTGGAGTAGCTGCAGATCACAGATTGATACGTATTTTTGGATCCGCCGAATAGCTTTCAAGCTCTGTAATATGAAGAAGATATAGTGATTAGAAGAAGAAGAAGAAGAAGAAGAAGAAGAACAACAACAACAACAACTCACCCAGTGGACACCATTTTTGCTCGCCCTGTGGACACCATTTCCGAGCAAACAACTACGGAGCCTTCGAGCTCTGTAAGAAGAAGAAGAAGTGGTGGTGGTTAGAATGTGCTAAGAAGATGAAGATGAAGATTCACCTAGCTGAAAACATTTTTCCTTGGATTGGAAAGCAAGCGAAGCAGAGCAAATGAAAAGTGTACAGAAAAATGATGAAAAGCCAACAACAAAAGGGTGCGAGCAGAGAGTTGGGGGAAGACAAAATTGATTTTGTGGTCTCTCTCTCTCCCTCTGTGATCACATTATACTAGTATGATTGGAGAATATTCTATAACATTGAATACATATCTTGAAAGGAAATTTACAAAAAGAAGAAGAAGAAGAAGAATAAGAAGAAGAGGAAGAAGAAGAAGAACTCACCGAACTATTTTTCCTGGAGTGGAGTAGCTGCGGATCACAGATTGATACGCACTTTCGGATCTGTCGAATAGCTTACGAGCCTCCTAATGTGAAGAAGAAGAAGAAGAAGAAGAAGAAGAAGAAGAAGAAGAAGAAGAAGAACAACAACAACAACAACAACAACAATAACAACTCACCCTGTGAACACCATTTTTGCTCGCCCTAAGGACACCATTTTTTCGAGCAAACAGTAGCGGAGCCTCCGAGCTCTGTAAGAAGAAGAAGTGGTGGTTAGAAGGTACTAAGAAGATAAAGATGATGAAGAAGAAGATAAAGATGATGAAGAAGAAGATGAAGATGAAAACGAAGACGAAGATGAAGATAAAGATTCACCTTGCTGAAAACATTTTTTCTTGGGGTGGAGAGCAAGCAGAAGCAGAGCAAATGGAAAGCGTGCAGAAAAAATGATGGAAAGCCAGCAACAAAGGGTGGGAGCAGAGAGTTGAGGGAGGACAAAATTGATTTTGTGGTCCCTCTCTCTCTCTCTCTCTCTGTCATCACACTATACTACTATGATTGGAGAATATTCTATAACATTGAATACATATATCGAAAGGGAATTGACAAAAAGAACTCATCGAACCATTTTTCTTGGAGTGGAGTAGCTGCGGAAGAAGAAGAAGAAGTCACTAAACTATTTTTCCCGGAGTGGAGTAACTGCGGATCACAGATTGAAACGCACATTCAGATTTGCCAATATCTTTCGAGCTTCGTAATTTGAAGAAGACGTTGTGATTAGAAGAAGAAGAAGAAGAAGAAGAACAACAACAACAACAACAACAACTCACCCTTTAGACATGATTTTCGCTCGCCCTGTGGACACCATATTTCCGAGCAAACAGTTGCGGAAGATGAACTAGAAGTGGTGGTTAGAAGGTGCTAAGAAGATGAAGATGAAGATTCACCCTGTTGAAAATATTTTTCCTTAGGGTGGAGAGCAAGCATAACCAAAGCAAATGAAAAGAGTGCAGAAAAAATGATGGAAAGCCAGCAACAAAAGGGTGGGACCAGAGAGTTGGGGGAGGATAAAATTGATTTTGTGGTCCCTCTCTCTCTCTATCTCTCTATGATCACACTATACTAGTATGATTGGAGAATATTCTATAACATTGAATACATATCTCGAAAGGGAATTGACAAAAAGAACTCATCGAACCATTTTTCCTGGAGTGCAGTAGCTGCGGAAGAAGAAAAAGAAGTCACCGAACCATTTTTCCTGGAGTGGAGTAGCTGCGGATCACAGATTGAAACGCCCATTCGGATTTGCTGAATAGCTTTCGAGTTTTGTAATGTGAAGAAGACGTGGTGATTAGAAGAAGAAGAAGAACAACAACAACAACAATAACTCACCCTGTGGACTCCATTTTTACTCACCCTGTGGATACCATATTTCCGAGCAAACAGCTGTAGAGCCTCCGAGCTATGTAAGAAGAAGAAGAAGTGGTGGTTAGAAGTTGCTAAGAAGATGAAGATTCACCCTGCTGAAAACATTTTTCCTTGGGATGGAGAGCAAGCAGAAGCAGAACAAATGAAAAGAGTGCTGAAAAAATGATGGAAAGCCAGCAACAAAAGGATGAGAGCAGAGAATTGGGGGAGGACAAAACCTCTCTCTCTCTCTCTCTCTCTCTCTCTCTCTCTCTCTCTTTGTGATCACACTATAATAGTATGATTGGAAAATATTATTTGACATTGAATACATATCTCGAAAGGGGACTTACAAGAAGAAGAAGAAGAAAGAACTCACCGAACCATTTTTCCTAGAGTGGAGTAGCTGCGGATCACAGATTGATATGCACTTTCAAATCTGTCGAATAGCTTTCGAACTCTGTAACATGAAGAAGACGTGGTGATTAGAAGAAGAAGAAGAAGAAGAAGGAGAAGAAAAAGAAGAAGAAGAAGAACAACAACTTACGCTGTGGACACCATTTTTGCTCGCCTTGTGGACACCATTTTACCGAGCAAACTACTGCGGAGCCTACGAGCTCTGTAAGAAGAAGAAGAAGAAGTGGTGGTGGTTAGAAGGTGCTATGAAGATGAAGATGAATATAAAGATGAAGATTCGCCTTGCTGAAAATATTTTTCCTTGGGGTGGAGAGCAAGCAGAGCAGAGCAAATAGAAAGTGTGCAGAAAAAATGATGGAAAGCCAGCAACAAAAGAGTGCGAGCAGAGAGTTGGGGGAGGACAAAATTGATTTTGTGGTCCCTCTTTCTCTCTCTCTCTCTATCTCTATGATCACACTATACTAGTATGATTGGAGAATATTCTATAACAATGAATACATATCTCGAAAGAGAATTTACAAGAAGAAGAAGAAGAAGTCACCGAACCATTTTTCCTGGAGTAGAGTAGCTGCGGATCACAGATTGATACATACTTTCGGATCTGTCGAATGCTTTCGAGCTCTGTAATGTGAAGAAGACGTGGTGATTAGAAGAAGAAGAAGAACAACAACAACAACAACAACAACTCACCCAGGGGACACCATTTTTGTCGCCCTGTGGACACCATTTTTACAAGCAAACAGCTGCGTAGCCTCCAAGCTCTGTAAGAAGAAGAAGAAGTGGTGGTTAGAAGGTGCTACGAAGATGAAGATGAAAATGAAGAAGATAAAGATGAAGATGAAGATTCACCCTGCTGAAAACATTTTTCCTCGAGGTGGAGGTCAATCAGGATCAGAGCAAATGAAAAGTGTGCAGAAAAAATGATGGAAAGCCAACAACAAAAGGGTGCGAGCAGAGAGTTGAGGGAGGACAAAATTGATTTTGTGGTCCTCTCTCTCTGTGATCACACTATACTAGTATGATTGAAGAATATTCTATAACATTGAATACATATCTCGAAAGGAAATTTACAAGAAGAAGAAGACGAAGAAGAAGAAATAACTCAACGAACCATTTTTCCTGCAGTGGAGTAGCTACGGAAGAAGAAGAATAACTCACCGAACCATTTTTCTTGAAGTGGCGTAGCTGCGGATCACCGATTGTTACGCACTTTCGGATCTGCCAAATAGTTTTCGAGCTCTGCAATGTGAAGAAGACGTGCTGATTAGAAGAAGAAGAAGAAGAAGAAGAAGAAAAAGAACAACAATAACAACAACAACAATAACTCACCCTGTGGACACTAGTTTTGCTCGCCCTGTGGACACCCTTTTTCAGAGGAAACAACTGCGGAGTCTCCGAGCCTTGTAAGAAAAAGAAGAAGTGGTGGTTAGGTGGTGCTAAGAAGATGAAGATGAAGATTCACCTTGTTGAAAACATTTTTCCTTGTGGTGAAGAGCAAGCAGAAGCAAAGCAAATGGAAAGTGTGCTGAAAAATTATGAAAAGCCAAGAACAAAAGGGTGCGAGCAGAGAGTTGAGGGAGGACAAAATTGATTTTGTGGTCTCTCTCTCTTTCTTCCTCTCTGTGATCACACTATACTAGTATGATTGTAGAATATTCTATAACATTGAATATATATCTCCAAAGGGAATTTACAAGAAGAAGAAGAAGAGGAAGAAGAAGAAGAAGAGGAGGAAAAAGAAGAACTCACCGAACCATTTTTCCTGGAGTGGAGTAGCTGCGGATCACAGATTGATACGCACTTTTGGATCTGCCAAATAGCTTTCGAGCTCTGTAATGTGAAGTAGACGTGGTAATTAGAAGAAGAAGAAGAAGAAGAACAACAACAACAACAACTACAATAACAACAACTCACCCTGTGGACACCATTTTTACCGCCCTGTGGACACCATATTTCCAAGCAAACAGCTGCGGAGCCTCCGAGCTCTGTAAGAAGAAGAAGAAGTGGTGGTTAGAAGGTGCTAAGAAGATGAAGATAAAGATTCACCTTTCTAAAAACATTTTTCCTTGGGGTGGAGAGCAAGCAGAAGCAGAGCAAATGGAAAGTGTGCAGAAAAAATGATGGAAAGCCAGCAACAAAAGGGTGCAAGCAGAGAGTTGGGGGAGGACAAAATTGATTTTGTGGTCCCTCTCTCTCTCTTTCTCTCTCTGTGATCACACTATACTAATATGATTGGAGAATATTCTATAACATTGAATTCATATCTCGGAAGGGAATTTACTAAATAACTTGAAATAGTTTTGGCTGCATTCACGAAGGAAATTATCGAGAAAGAGATACTAGATTATCAAAAAATTGAATGTTGTCGCGTTGACATTGTTGTGGAACGGGGTAGAGCAGGACGGGTTTTGATGTACCCCAATCCTAATCCTAAAATTTTTGAACTCCCCCGCCCCTGCTCGAAACCCGATCGGTTAATGAAATTTTTTCCCGTACACGCCATGTTCCCCAATCAAAAGAATGCAACAACGAAACAATTCCTGTGAGGGAAAAAAAAAAATCATGCAACAAGTTCAATCCCAAATAAAAACAAACAATTCAGGTGAGCCATTTCTCGGATTAAACAGTAGCATGACCAAAAAGATAGCATTGGCATAGTAGCAAAATTCCTACAAAACGAAAGATTGATGTTTGCATTCCTGTGGAGCAAACATGCACTTGGATATATTGTTGCAATGCACGACATGGTAGTGCATAATTTTATTTCAACATTTTATTGAAGATAATTATGAAATTTGTATTCATGTTCAATAATTATGAAATTTGTATTCATGTTCAACCTTGCCCCAGAAGCATTGAATAATTCTCGGTGAAAGTCTGGGGGTCCATTTTTTCATATCAAAAGGTGGAAGTTTTGAAGTATATATAGCACCCCGGACGATGGAGCCGAGGGGGGTAAGTGGTGGCTGTCGCCTTCACAACAATTTTAAAAATTAAATATTATGTTTGTATTTGAAATTAAACATTTATCCCAAGCTATATGGGCCTGCCATGATCACTAAAAATTTTCATTATTTTTTTTTTTGGTTATGTAATAAGTATTTGGTTCTCTAGTTTTTTGTTTAGTCTAAATTCTTGGCAGGAAAGAAAAAAAACTAAATATTGTAGTGAATTTGATAGGATCAATAAATTGGGAGAATAGTTGACTAAGGCTCCCATATTTATTTGGTGAATCATAATTAAACTATATATATTATACGGTTCGGATCGGTTTGGATAGATCCATAAGTTTATTTTCTTTAATTAGGATTGCTATCTTAATTTTTTTCTGATGTTGAAGTGGTCAACGTTGTCTACAAGATCTAGAAAGTAAACGATTCCGATCATTGTTTTGGGCCTGAAAAGAGCCCACAATTGGCCGAGACTGGACCATTGCTACATTGAACAGGAGCTCTCCCGACCTAACAATTTCTCTCTGCGCACAATCCCCAATAAGTTTTCTCCTCAATTATTACTCTCATTTTTCTATTTACATCTCACCACTCATTACCCAAAACCTCCCTCAAAACTCAAACCAAATAAAGGGGGCCATTCATTTGGGGACTTGTTTTTGAATTTACTTCGGTGATCGCAATTGTTTATTTTGTAAAGCTCGTCAAGAACATTAGTTAGATAGAAATCATTATCAGGATAGTTGCATATAGTTTATCATGTCTTCGAAAGATATTGAGAGAAGCGGATTTTGATTAGTGTTGTAATTCTTCTACAAAATAAATGTGTCTACAGCTTTTCATCTATGAACATAACTTTGAGAATGGCTTCTTTCGACCGGCTATAATAACTTCTCTTAAGGTTGTCCATAGAGATTTTAAACCCGAGGAGAGACCACATCACTCACAAATTTGTACCACTCCGCCAAGAACTAGTTGTTCACAGCAAACGCTGAGGTGCAAGGCACGATAAGTGTCGTCCGCACACCCTGACCCTGCGACCTCCTGAACCCAACTCTTGTGAAACGGAGCCATTCGCCATTAGGCTACCATCAACTGGAGTCTGACGACAATTGATGGTAGAAGCAAATAGATTCATCATTTCTCCGACCCCGAAACCCCATCCAGCATTTCCAGCATTTTCAGCATATCCATCCCAGTTGATGGTATAGCCAAATTCTCTCTCTCTCACCAGATCCGTAAGCCAAACACAGCCGTCACAAATAAGGAAACAAGAGTAGGCAATCTAACAAAAACTATCATCCAAGCACAAGTAATATCTTACCGCGTATGAGTTCCACGAATGGTCACATAATTGCAAATCCCTTGTCCAATTTATCTACATTTTACATTACCCAAAAGTACAGTTACAGTTGACCGTGTATTAGCCATCCCATCATAATTGAGGACTTAAATCTGCATACAACTTCCTAAAGTACAACGAACACCAACATTCTTAAGCAAAGAGATTACAAATTATTAGCAAGTAACAGTTGCAAGTGGCGGCATCTGATCATCCATTTTCTCAAGAGCAATTTGTATCATAAGTGGCAAGCCCCCCCAACTCCGGACCTTCTAGTCGAGGATTGTCCTCATAGCTACACAAGTCCAATTACAAAAACATACAGTCAAATAATCGCAGGCAGGAAGAATGTGTCAATGTGAGGATAGTAGGACATTTAAAAGGAAAAGACCAAAGTGGGCAAGACACAACGCTCCGTGTCCATACAAATTCGAGTACAGGCAATATCACTAAATCAACTAGCATAATGATTAATGAGCCATAAACAATCAATTTAAGGCTCCCAATGTGCCAACCTTATGGTTGGGATGCACAGAGTCTCAACTCTCAAGTAATATGAGAGTTTCATATCTTTATCAAGCTCAAACTAGTAACGAAAATCTCATTTCTTTTATAAACCTCACAGTACAATCAAGACCCAGTAGAGCGGTTATTAATTTAAGATCAGATAGTAGAAGAAGAGCTACAAATTGTCCTCTTTACTACTCCCTCTATCCCAATTTGTTTGTCCCTCGTTCTACTCTAATCAAATAAAGAATTGTTTATGTCTTTCAATTGATAATAAGTTTCTACAACATGGCACTTGTTTGATAGATCTTGATTAGTTTTGTTAAACAAAGTTTCCAAAATGTTATAAATTAAAAGATATAAGTAATTTAAAAGTGGCACGAACTCCCAAAGAGGACCAACAAATTGGGACGGAACCTCACTATATCGTAAATAAAAACTTTAAAATTCCACAGATACAACCATGATTTCAGAAAATAAATCTATGGAAGTGAACCAAGTAGAAAGTACATAAAAAAGCCGCATCCTACTCTCTTACGCTCACAAGGCTCCTGCTTGTTGAAGAATTCCTCAGAGGTAGTACGTAGGACATTAGCCCCGGTTTTTGTTTGATGTTTTTTTAAGTTAAAATGTTGTCTGACACATCTAATTAGGTTTTATTAGATCTTAGCCTATCGCGTAAATTTTGCAAATGAACGGACATCCTTGTAAGCTCACCCCAACTCCCTGAGTTGTGTTATGGAGTCTATCAGATATTCATATAGACTCTTTACTAGGTTATCAAAAAGATTCAATCAGTCGAAGTTAGTAGCTTGATAGCTTCCTAATTCTTGAGTCATAGATCTAGTAAAATCTGTGAAAACCAAAAAAAAGAGGCACCTACGGCACAAGACCCAGCTTAGGAGAATTAGGTAGCCTAAGCCCAGTTCTTTTTTCTAGTGATATTACGGCTCCGTTTGTTTCGATGTAAAATGTTTTACAATGTAAAATATTTTCGATGTAAAATGTTTTACGTGAAAATGTTTTTTCCAAAATTATTTTCCTGTGTTTGGTTGAAGTTCAATTTTAGTGTTTCCAAATCTTTAACTCATTGAATTACTTGGCCTATTTTAGTTTAAAACCTTGGAAACAGGAGCAATTCTAGGAGAGAGATGAAAGAAATTTTGCCCAGCCTTGATTTGTGAGAGACAGAGTCTTGCTTTTACTATGAGAGAGAGAGAGAGAGAGCACTCTCCTTTGCATGTGTTCACGTGGAAGTGTTGCCATTGGATTGAGACGAAATTCTTCCAACTAATCCGACCGAGGTGATCGTGGAGTGGAGTCGGCTATGCGTTGGAAAACAACTTACCGGCTTTTGGACGGTAAATCATTTTACGCCCAAAGAGGTAAAAGATTTTCCCAAAAAAATTATTTTCAGGGCTTTTGAACAACCAAACACCGGAAATCGTGTATAATGTTTTTGGCAAGAATATTTTACGGGCAAACAAACGGAGCCTACATCCAATGCTTCAAAATGCTGCAGGGCATATAGAATTAGGAGAACCACCAGCCTAATAAATCCACTATGCATGCAATCTTTCCATTCATCAGAGACTGAGTTAGTTTGGAATCTTGGTGACGATGCTCCGTCCGCCTTAAGGAGCATTTCTATGCATACAGTACCTTCTACCTGGTTTAGGCATAACCCTTAAAGACGTCCCTGAGATGCCTAGAGTCCCTCTTCTACCTGGTTTAGTATTCATAACCCTCAAAGAAGTCCCTTTTCAGCCAAAAAAACACTGACCAAGGCTATCTTTACCCCTTTCCTACCCATTAGCAACCCAAATTTAGCCATTGTTTAGACCCTCAAATAGCACGTCTTACCCATTTCCATCCAAACACTAATTCAGCCACCTTATAGACCGTCAGATGCCCTTTCTTTGAAAATCCTGATAGTTGCAACTCATGGATAGCAAGCAAAAACTTATATACTTCACCCAGATAAGCTAGAAGCCTTCTTCTACCATTAAGACCCTCAACCCAAGAACCCATTCCTACTATAAAGCATGTAATTGATTTGTAGGAAGTATTAGGCTCTGCTTCCCCAATCTATACAATATTTAGCTTAACTCACCAAGTTCACTCAATGAGTACGACCAACTAATCGGTCACAAAAAGATACAAATGAATTCAACATAATCAACACTACAAATGGGAAGAATAAATTAAAACAAGGAAACCTTACTTGCTCAATGGAATGTGCTCAAATGGACCAGAGGTAGGGATCGTTCCACAAAGGTTGTTCTTTGAGACATCTCTGGGAACACATGCACATGTTTTAGTCAACAAATCATGGTGAATACTCTTCAAGACACAGATATTTAGAAGGCCATGTTCTTACACAACTTTCAGGCTTGAAATATCACTGAGCTCTCTTGGGATTGGTCCAGTTAACTGATTATCATTAAGACGCCTGCCAAGTCCAAAGAGTAATCACGACTTTATTACCAAGGTGCATTTTAAAGAGTTAATAGATATAATTGGCCCAGTATAGGCGAGTATGACAGGCTCAGCCTATTTAATGCAGCCTGAGGTATAAAAGACATGAGGTGCATTGATCCAAAGGGGAGAACTTTTTAGATACGCCCCAAATATCGGTAAATTCAGCATGTATACAACCCCAATAGGTAGCAAAACCTTCATTAAATAAAATATGCAGCCTCAGGTTTGCAGAATCACACTCACGCTACAAACCACATGATGAAACTGGGTTCAACAAATTCAAAATAACACCCACACAGTTCAACACATGCAAATAATGTTAGTTGACCAAGCTATGCAACATCAAGCAATGAAGGAGAGGGAATAGCAGCAGCAAAGACGGACAAATCAACAATGGGGCAAAAACAGGGAACTATATAGCAGAATCTGAAGCTCCAGTTAAGGAGAGGAGAAAGCGTAAAAGAGGAGAGGCGGATTAGTAGAAGGAGGAGGACAAAACAACTGGCTGAGAGAGCGGCAACGGAAAGATGAGATGTCGCAGGAACACACCAAAGCAGCCGCTGCAGCAGCAAAACAGAAATCCAGACACAGGTAAGGAGAGGAAGAAGATAGAGGGGGAACCAGAAGCCTCCTAGGGTTCCTTTTTCAATCCATTGTTCCTACAAATGAGACATCATTTTAACAGGGAACATAAAGCAATCCTAATCCTCCCTGCTAAGTGTAACCTCGATGTTGGCCCAGGTGAAAAAATAAGCCAATTAAAATAATTGCAAAACATGAACCAAAAACAAAAAACAAAAAACTAAATGAAGAAAGTAACCCTAAACTATGTCAATATTTGTGCTTCACAAAGAAATATTTCAGTCTCAACTTTTAACACCAGCATTGGTGCCGAAAACAATAGGGAGAATGCATAAACATCATGGAAAAACAAGTGATTTGCAATTTACTTCACAGTTTTCAACATAACCACAAAACAATGTTCATGATCACAAGATGAATCAACAAGCCAACGCAGGATTCAAGGAAATTTATTAGGAGTCGAGATAAAAATATACCAAGATCGACTGAAGACATGGCCTGAAACACAAACCTCTTGGGACATAATCAGCGTAAGAGTAAACAAGATGATGCGAGCATACTCACAAGAATACTAGCGATTTCAACTTGCCCAATGAAGGAGGGATGATCCCTGAGATCTTATTGTCATACAAGTCCAAGCTAATTAGGCTCTTCAAGTTACCTAGCTCAACTGGGATGGTTCCTTGAATGTTGTTTTTGTAAAGCTCCCTGCATTCGCAGAAAATTCTGCACTAAGTAATTGCATTGACTCCTTGCAAAGAATTTACAACGACACTTTAACCAGTACTAATTAGACTGACAAGTTTTCGCCAAAGATAGGATGCAAACAATCGGAAATTCATGTGTGACAGCCTGATAGGCAAGGAAAAGCATATACTTACAGATATTGCAGATGCTCAAGTTTTCCGAGTTCAGGAACAAGATGACCGGACAAGTTTGAATTGCCCAGATCCCTGGCAGAAAAAGTATCAGTGATGCAATGGTGTAAGTGACGAATCGTCAATAACGACCCCAGGCTTCTACACTGTAATGACTAAAAGAGGAAAGAAATAGAAATTTAACATGTATAGAAAGGAAAAAAAGAGGAGGGGGGGGGGGGGGGTTGGTGGTGTTGGAGGAACTAGCCAAGGAAAAGTAAAAAATATTTGAAACCCGAAAATCCCAAGCATGATCAGTTCAGCGATGTTCCTTCAAACATCAAAGACAAAGGACCAGAACTGAGAGAGTTCTATCAGTCAATCAGGCACCTCAAAATATCCACTTATTTAAAGTACAAAGTTTTGTATAACCTCCTATTTACATCAATTCAAGATATTAAAGCCAGAGGATGTAGCATGTGGGCATGCGGCCAATAGTTCCTATGTTAGCCCGGAAAAACACAATGCATGCCTAAAAATAAACCATGAGTAAGACACTGTACTAACTTAAACACCATACCATTCTTATCTGATTCGTGCCACAAAACCATTAGGCCATGTTTCCTAGGGCATGTTCCTAAGCTTGTTCCAGGATAACACATTGTATGCCCAAAAACAAACCATAAGTAAAACCACTCAATTAACTTAACCATCCTCTGACGTAATGATATGGGTTCTCATCCGTTCTTGCAATAACGTTAGTTTATACTCCCTCCGTCCCATTTTCATCGTCCAATCTCGAAATACTACAAATTTAAGAAAACATCATGATTATCTTTTTAAAACTTCACATTTCCAATAATACCCTTGAGTGATTTTTTGGAGTTGATGGGAACCAATTTCTGGCACCATTATGGGAGAAAAGTCTGCCTCCATTTTGAATTTGCCGGTGAAGCTATTAATTGGAGTCAGACTTGGGATTGATATCCCAAAAATTGTGGAGGTAAAAAAGGCATACCAAATTTAAAATTCAAACTTCCCTCTTCCAAAGGTCAATTTGAGAGAAGGGTAAAATGGGAAAAATAAAGAATTTTGTACTTTTGTCTTTTCAAATGGACAATCTTTTTGGGACACAAAGAAGGGGAATTTTGGACAAAGACAATGGGACGGAGGGAGTATTAATTGTTAAGTTCTTGTAATACAAATTGGATAAACTAAAATTAGTTTACTTCTTTTCTATTTTCCCAACCAGCATATATAACAATACCCATGTAATCCCAATCTATTTTCTCAAATTCTTTTTAGGTTTCTCCAAGTCATTTCTTTTTCAGCATCCTCCGGATATGAGGTAAGTCCCTCGTGACTAATGGATTCATTGACTTGAACCAATAGTTCGGAACCAACCATCCTGCCTGTCTGCTACGATGCGAGTAAGTACGGAAAGGGTGCTACTCAAATTTTCAACCAAATCACGTAGTCTCAAATTTTTCGACGCTCATTTTGCTGTTCATAATTTACAGCTATGCCATTAATGAAGATTTTACCAAAAGTTGTGCTTAGATTTGGATAACTCCTCAGTAAAATGAAGCTTTCACTTAATTTTTAATCAAATTTGGAGATGTTCTAATCGGTTGTAAGTTTCAAGTAGCGCTTTCTTCTTCTCCAAGGTCACCTACAGCTCTTCATTCCTCAGTGTGCATCTGCTGAGACTTGGCACTCCAGGTGTCTCGAAGAGACAACAAAGGGGCAGCCCTCTCTCTCTACCTCGGTCTCGGTTTATCATCATATATTGATCTGGAGAAAAGGACCCCCTCACACCGACTTACATGGGCTCGCAAGAAAAGATTCTCCTCGAGTGAACCAGCCTATGAGGGGGTGCAAACGAGCCGAGCTTCATCATGTTTGAGCTAGGTTCGTTTACTAAACAAGCCTAAAAATCGAGTAAACGAGCCAAGCTTTTGCGAGCCGAGCTGAGCTTTGAGTGTTGAGCTCCGCTGTTACTAAACGAGACTAAAACTCGAGTTCGAGCTCGGTGATTACTAAACGAGCCGAGCCACGAGCTGCTTGGTACGTTTGCAGCCCCATTTTATTGCCTATCCTTTCCTTTTGGGAAGGACAAAAACGAATCGGTATGCTAATTCCTCCGTATGCCTATATCTACCTTCAAATATACACATCTTGATATATATATATATATATATATATATATAGAGAGAGAGAGAGAGAGAGAGAGAGAGAGAGAGAGATGTGCATACAGGCGCGTGACGCGGTTATCTTGATTGCAGGTGATGTGGAACCAGGTACATGGATTGACGAGGTTCGGATCCCAGCTCTGAAGCACCTTGTCCGGATCCGACAAGCTCCGGCGGAGCGCCGAAAGCGCGTCCCCTTCCGAATTCCCACTCACTTCCAAACCAACAACTGATAACATCACAACACCCATCAGCAGCGTCAAGCTCAAGCACCCAGCCATGGCGCCCCCCTTCAGCCCTTTTCCTCCTCTTAATTCCTTATCTCGTTCTGCTATCTGGGATTTTAGTTTGATTCTGCAAGAAATCACCGGTTGGGAGAGAGAGAGACAGAGGGCGCAGGATCGGTTTTGGGAATAACAGAGTAAAGTACTATTGTGTGGGGGAAGAGGAATCTTTTTGTTTGTTTATCACACTACCTCAAATATTTGAAGTCAAACAATTAAATACTAATTAATGTTAAATCAGTTTGGACATGAAATGCGTAGCAAGTTAAAAAATAACTTTGTGTTTGGTTTGGTTTTTGAAAATTTTTTTGAAAAATAGTAGGGGTAATAAGTGGAGAGAGATAGAGAGAGAAATGTTAAAAGTAGAGGGAATCTAGGAGGAATTTTTTGAAAAATTCTTTTTGAGTTAAGAAGAGAACAAAGCAAAATTTTTAAGCGAATCCGAGCGGAAATGGGTTTGGGTGGAGAGTGGTTAATAAATTTTTCAGCCAATCCGAGCCGAGCTCGAATTCAACGAAAATTTGATGAGACGAACTTGCCTGAATTTGAGCAGATTCTGAACTTGTTTACGAGCTTTAAAATTAAGAAATTTAGATGTTTATGCTCTTATACACATCTAGAACTACAAATAAGACGTTCTAGTTTATCGGAATGCAACTTTCTGGTTTTGGTCTAATAAGGAAAATTCTGGGGACGCGTCTCCCGGGCACAGTCGTGTTACGTGGATTCTTGCGAATTAAATGACTCTCGATGTAGTGATGTCAGGAATTGTATTTTAAATTTGGGTCGTATTATTGGTCTTTAAATAATGTTAATCAATTTGTATAAAAAAGAAAAAGAAAAAGGGAAAAAAAAAAGGGTGTGGGGTGAGATGCGTTTGGTGGTGTGGGGAGTGCTGTTGTACAGCTGGTAAGTTATTGGTTAATTTTTAGTGGGATTAGTGTTGGGTTCTGCGTTTTTGTTTTTGTTTTTTTTTTCCTTTTTCTTGGTTGTTTTTGCAAAGGCCAAAACTTCCAAAAATTAAAATTTGTTGGTTACTTACTAATTACTACCTTACTTCGTATTTTAAAGGGTATGATTTGTTGAACAATCCAAAAGATATTCAAAAATCTGTTGGTATACTACTACTACTACTACTACTACTACTTTGTAAGTGTTTTGGTAAGAAAAGAAATTTAAGGGTGCTTTCAAATCTTGTAAAATTTGCCAGAGCATTCCGATAATAGTTCATAAAAAAGTAGGAAGTAAGTATTTATTTGTAATTTTCAAGCTTAAATTTACTGAAATAATTTTTTTGTGCCGTAGGGATTTTGTTTGATAAATCTCAATGATATCTTTTGAACGATGTACAAAAAAATATATTATTTTTAAATTTAAAAATTACAAATAAGTACTTATTTTTGTTAAAACTTTAAAATTTGGGTTCAAAGATTCTGTTGGAGATGCTCTTGGTAGGTTAACATTTGGAACTTAATTCACGAGATAAACCTTCAAACAAGTACAAATATATTCATTCATCTATTTCAATGGGTAACTTTAGTTACATTCGATAAGACCTATTTCGACAGAATTACTTATTTCGGGAGTTGATATTAGAAAAAAACACGTAAATTTCCAGGTCAATCGAAAATACTTGGGTAAAAAACTCTAATTCTGTTCAATCAAGTTTTTTTTGGGAGGTAGCATCCCTGCAAAGCTGGTGTAGAATAGCCGATCCGATCGTTTGTTTCAACAATTGATGGCTCAGATTTTAATCGAGCAACAGACTGTTCAAATTTGTATATGCTCAAATTCAATCAGAATCGTCCGTGCCAAAATAAATGACGGACTAGATCGATCGCTCGGAACTGCTTTACAGCCTTGAGATGCTTGGCACCCAAGAATTAAATTTTTGGTCCTTTACGGCGGCTGGACTAGTCAACAAAGACATCTCCATTTCTAATACAGTAAATCCTAGTGCGTTGCATCCCTTTTGGTGGTGGTGGAGCAAGTACAACTGCCCAAACCTAAACCTATGATTTTTTTTCCATTGTCAAAAAGTTATGCACCCTGCGAAGCATTTTCTCAATTTCTTTCCAGTTACAATTTCCTAATCCATTGTGCAGAGAAACCCAAAAAAGAAGCAGAGATTACACCGGTAAAAATTTAGTACGATTAATGTTAGTATTTTTTTTATTATTCATCCATCTCGACGAGAGTGTTAAAAAAAAACGGGCGAAGCAAATATCACTACAAACAAAACACACCGAAACAGGAGGACATTTTTGCTTATTTTTCTCTTACTGAAACGAATCTGAAAAGTCAAACGTTTTGGTCAAAAGCTAAAAAGATTCACTACCACGGAAAATAAGCCAACCAAAAAGAAAGAGAAATGATTTTGCCACTCCTTTTTTTGTTAACGTCACTCCTCTGCAAGTGAATTTTTGCACTAAAAATAAACTTGCAGGTGAGTGATGTTAACAAAAAAAGGAGAGGTAAAATCAGCAGCAACCGCTGCAAAATCGCCACACTGCTATGGAAAAAGAATTAACACAATGGAAAAAGAGTTGAGTAGGAGAAGGAGAAAAGGAACACAACCACCACACTGCTATTCTCCAGATTGTGCAAGGGATAAGACTCTGGTTTCTCCCCGGAGTTCCGGTCGTTACTCCGGAATTAATACCAGATCCAAGTGAACCTAGATTTGGAATGGACATTATACTTCCAGAAAACTATTTTGCTGCAAAATCTATTCTACGCATATCATCCAAGCACTTTAGTCTTTTACAAATTTAAATTATAGTAGTTTGAAATCTACAACCAACCTCATCACAATACCTTCGCCTCACTCACTGTGTCCCGATTCTCTGAACCATTTGTTTAATTTAGCTTTCCCATTTTTTCTCACTGACGCTACCCTTAAAAAATCCAAACAGCAACAAGGGGAGACAACCCCAACCAAGAAAAAACAGTAGTTATAAGTGAGTAACGTACATGGAACAACAAAATCCTAAAAGCAATAGAAAGACGGAACTATCACTATTCACCGTTTACGCTCTGACCGCCACTTGTACACTGGTCTGGAGGTTGGACAGACAATTTCATCTTCACGTAGCTTGCGTTTCCGCCCCTTTTTCTGATCCAAGATTTGCATTTAGTCACAACAATTAACAGGATAGAAGAATTCAACAAATCTGAAACGTTAGTACCTTCAGTTCTTTTTGCAAAGCCATATCCATGTATAGTTTCTCCAAATCATTCACTCTGCCTTTTCGCGCTGCTAGCTCTCTGTAGGAAGCAGCTGTTTTCCTGCACGAGCACAGCTTTAATGTCATATAAACAAAAGAACGGAAGACTGAACTAAGAACCTAGGATAATGAGAACTTGGGAAAAAAATGGTCCACTGAACCCCCATCCCAAACATCAAATATCAAAAAATTGAACAAGAAAATTCAACATGAAGAACAGCATATCAGAGCTGATGAACATTTTCAAATTGATTGCAACTCCATATCTAGCTCGTACAACTGTAAAAGAGACATGCTAAATGAAGAGGTGATCATTAATGAAAGAAATAATCGGTGTCCTGTACCCACTCTTCCACCCAAGAAAGGAACATTAACATAGTACAGGCCAACCAGGTAATGGCAGCATATACCCAAAAGATATCTAGACGGCAGTAAAAACACAATCTTATAAAGGAGCAATGTGAAACATTATAGAAATGTGCATTGCGCAAACCCAAAACCGTAGGACATTATTTGGGTTGAGATGTCTGGTGATCAGCTTCGCAATATTTGCATAAAGTGGATACCCTCATATTCGTACCCACAATCTCAATGTTAATTAGCCAATTTTAAGCCTATGCGGCTATGCCACATGAAGTCAGGTACCGGTGTCGGATACAGTATGTTCTGTGTCGAATTTGTCCAACTCCTATTTCATAGACGGGAATATGGCGTAATTTTCATTTTCCATCAATATTTCCAGAATTTTCGGTACGTTTTTCTATTCGAACTTTTATGGTAAAGTAATATTATGAAATACGAACTAGGGAAAATAGTATGAGAAAATCCTAGCGTTTTGCCAAAGCGACAAATTGGTTTTATCAATTTACGCCCTCCGTTCTCCTTTTTAGAAGGGAAATAAAAAGACAATACTTCATTTCTTCTCTCTTTCACTCCCTCCTTTTCTGATGCGGACCATACAAAGAGGTCACTGGTATTTGGTAATTTCATATGGCTGGAAGTTAAGGCCTTCTGGACTGGATGGTTCTA
Source organism: Rhododendron molle (assembly GCA_025413875.1). Taxonomy (NCBI): domain Eukaryota; kingdom Viridiplantae; phylum Streptophyta; class Magnoliopsida; order Ericales; family Ericaceae; genus Rhododendron; species Rhododendron molle. Next base: position 5,873,509 of record CM046390.1, read on the forward strand.
AGGCCCAAATTTGACACATGTTGGATGAATAGGTCCAACTTGGGATATTGGCTTAGACATGGGCTGGATTCTTAAAGAGTGTCTTTTGAGTTTTAGTCAAGTCAAAATGTCTATTTAATTTCTAGTCAAAGTCTTTAGAGTTAATTAGTTGATCAAAGAGTCATATGGTTTTTCCATGTCATTAATGTTAAATGTAGTCTAAGAGTCAATTAGTTGATCTAAGAGTCATAAGTTTTTCCATGTCATTAATGTAGTCAAAGAGTCTATGTTCAATGTGTCTTTGGAAGTCTAAAGCTAGTTGAAGGTTACTTATGTTAGGAAGTTCTAGAGTCGAGTTGAAATGGGTATAAATAAGATTGTAAGCCTTATGGCAAATCATGATTGAATGAATGAAAAAATTAGCTTTAAGCTTTACTGATTGCATGATGCAATCTCATTCTTTGGTGTGATGCTAAAGAGGCCTTAGGTGTGATGCCATTGGTAACCTAGGTGTGAGGCCTAGATTTATCCTTCTCTAATTCTTCTCTCCTTCTTACAAAATACTGTTCACAGCCCCCCAAAATAGCCCCTTTCCCTCGTGTTTGATCATACTTAGCCCTATTCCAAATCTGTCCTGCATCATTTTCTCAAAACCAAAACCATCCTCCTATTGGTATCACCGGCACCAATGCCACTTCCCAACAACCCCGACATGTATCTCCTCCATTTCTAATTATTAAACCCATCGAAAAGGCAGCAAAAAAACATGACCTTCCACCCATTGTTCCATTCCATGCTATGTTACATGGTCTTGGGTACAGATGTCGGATGTGAGTACATGTCTAAGTGTTGGATTCATCTAATTTTTATTTCTAAAATATGGGGGCACACTGGATTATTTTCTCTTGCTAAATGAGAGGTTTCATTGAAGAAACAAATCGGGTACTAGAAGGTAAAAACCTTCAACAATGTTGAAGGGAAGATAACAAAAGAAGGATAAACCTTAAAAAACAAAAAACAATTGGGAAGGAACTAGGATGGAGTAGGGCCAAAAATACAAAGAGAACTGGACCAGCTTCTTCGAATAAGAAGGTTAAGCCTCGCAGTCTTCACAGCTCTGAGCATCAGGACTTTAGTATAACAGCAAAGGTAATCTGATCAATCACCAAGATGGGGATCGGGATGCCTTCGAAAACTCTATTATTTCCCTTAATCCATATGTAGGAACCTGTAGCCACCAAAGCAGGCTTCCTCAATGTGCAATGAAAAATTTTCCGTTTGATTTTGCTAACAGCCCAAGTGATGAGCTAGAGCCAGGAAGCTAGAGAACTAGCTCCGCCGATCAAAATCAAACCAATCAACCATAGGGTGGTGAGCTCTGATAGCATCCCAAGTACGAGGGAGCCAGTAATCATGCCAAAAGAAAGTAGAAGTCCAGTCCCCAATGGAATATTTGTCAAGTGGCTTTGCTAAAGACCCTTAACTTGACGAGTTTCCCCCAAGTCCATGATAAATCTGTAGGTGGATAAGGATTCATAGTCCAAAAAGATTTAATCTTAGAAAACATTATGACTACACTTCATCCAAAGAGAATACCCGACCAGATATGCCTCAACAAGGAAGCTTGATTCCAATCCACTACCCTTATAATACCTAGACCACCTTCCTTTATGAGAAGAACTATATTAATCAGTATCAGAAAATTAGAACTGTTTCCCTCCTCACTTTGCTGTAACTATTTTACGTAAGGCACAAATATCAAAACAGATGTTAAAGAAATCACTTCCACAACAGAAAGTTCACTCCCGAAATAGGCAAATTTCACTGCATGAAATTGGTCTATGTGATTAACATGCCTTGGTTATTTTCACTCATCTTTGTTGTGATATTCAGAAGGGTTTTTTTTTGTTGTTAGACAACTAATCCAAACTTAGAATCCAATTGATATTTCTTTTGTTTACGCAAAACGGATTTCAGCAGCTACAATGATATAATCCATATGAAGTCAGAATTGGAGAGCACTCATCTTGGGGTGGGAAAGTGTGATACAGTCAAATCAAGGTATTGGTAGTAAGGATTAAGGAGAGAATCAGAAACCATAATATTTCATTCTCTCCTTTTCATCCAATCCCTTCACTTGTTCTTCAATACATTCAATAAGAAACTATATGTCCAAAATCAAAAGGAACCCAGAACATATTGAACTATTTCTACCTTTTAATATTTTCAGGTACATTCGCCATGACAGGCAACTTTTCCACCTTCGAATTATGCAACTGAATCTCCTTAGCATCCTCCCTGGAAAAAACGAAACAACGGTTTACAACAGAGTGACCCAGGACATCGAGTGAAGGCAAGTAAAGACAGATATAAAGAATCGAAGAAATGTCATTAAACAAAAAAGGTTTCCAAAACAGATATTCAAGACATCTTTAACAGTGCTGCATTCTGAACAAAATAACTAAACATAGCTTGATTGAATGTCACAGAAAATATTCAATGGTGTATTCTGCTTTTTTGTAAGTACAGTAATGTGACGATGTTAATAAGGTGCTATCTCTATAGAGTAGGCACTGATAACAAACAAACAAAAAAATAAACTTGCGTAGGGAAGACAATGTTATGTTCTCTCCGTTCCTTGTTTAGTATTTGTGAGTAAATACCAACAGTGAAGCTTCATGCAAGAATATCCTTGAAGGTAAAAATCTTGTTTTATTCCTGTTGTAAGCAAATGGGTAGCAGGTCAAGCATTGGGGGGCATGTCTCAACATTGCCTTGAATTTGGACAACCCAAATCAAAAATTTTGCCCACGATCTAATAAAAAAAACCTTCAGGGGTCACTGCTTGGTGCAATGATATAAGGTTCAACTGAAAAGTTCGATAACTGGGGTTCAACTGTTCAAGTATGACTGAAAACTTTGTGCATTTATACCAACTTTAGGTTTCTATGTAAACTACCCCGCGGCCTGCCCATCCCCTCAGTTGCCGGGCGATTAGCACAAGGTACCAGCAGTGGAGCCATTTAGAGAGAAGTAACCCTATCAATAACGATGTTAAGAATCTCATATTTCAAATGTGCTGAAAATGATCAGATATAAAAAGCTCAAAAGCCAACAGTTCACAGATACATGGCTAAAACATATATTCCCACTTTAGCAAATTTTAAATGATGATCTCCAATAAATAGAGATGAAAAAAGCTGACTGACACCTGTCTTCGGCATAGTATACATGCTTGTTTGGCAGTTGACTGTCAGTAGACTGCAGCACGGCTGTTAGCTTTTCAATTTTCTGCACCACAGAAAATGATTATCAAGCCAGCGAGCTGATAAAGGGAAACCCTTACTCTTAAAGTTGTAAATACTCCCTCCATCTGATAATCTTAGTCCCTCTTTTGGAATCCAACTATTTAAGGAGACATCATCATTACACCTCAAAAAGTACAAGATTTCAAAGTTGCCCTTTATTTGAAAGTAAGGAGCTATTACTCCAATTTAAAAAAGCAAGGACAAAAAAGGAACTCTGTCAACTTTTACTCTTCGACTCGTCAAAATATACATGTATTATGGGATGGAGGGAGTAATAGTGATAAAACTCAGTGACCTTTTTTTCACTTTGAAGTTTCTGCAGGACATATCCTATATCTTGGGTCTTCATTATCATGAGTTCTTCTTCGGTGTATTTGTTAGCTTGACTCCTGTGGCACCAGCTAAGGAGTCAGATTGGCTTGCAGTGGATTGTGTCAAGCTACTAAGCAAAGAAATCAAAGTCAACTATATATTACCCTGGTTTGTGGACTCCATTCACAGTTTTTGTATTGATCATCTTAAAGTAAAATTCATCGGGGTTCCTGAATGCTGCTTTCTCTTTGAGTTTCTGTAGAGGAATAAAGCATCATCAAGCAGTAATTAGAATCGAATTGGTCCGGGAAAAAACAGAAAATTCAGATTTCTAATAGCGACAGAAAGAAGTGAACTTTAATAGGTACCTGTAAAGTATCCTGTTTTTTGTGGTACGCCTTTGCACGTACCACATAGTCCTTGTGTTTCTCAAGTAGCCCAAATTTTCTTCTTGAACGTCTATGACATAAAAACAAGGCCAACACACGAGACGGATTATTTCCAAAGGAAACTAAAAGTAAGGTGATTGCAGAGTAAAACGAAGTAACTTACGGTTGAGCTCGTTCCTGGTGAGCCCGTCTATAAACAGCATTCCTTAGAGATGACATTTTCTGGGATAGAGAATCAACCACCCTCACGAAGAAGATATATGTGTGTGTGAGAAAATAAACTCACACCCTCTAGTTTGCTGCAAATTACAGATAAACAAAGAGCTTTCAAAATGTTTGAGAAAGACACTACCAAGGTGCAGGTGTTGTAAGAGAGCAGCTTTAGGCTTCCGACTGAATGCAGCTAAGTAAAAACAATACAACCAAAAACAAGTTGGTAAAAGATGCTGCAAAATGTATAACGCAGCTAACTAAAAACAATCACGTGTATTTCGACAGTGATAACAAAAGTCATATTCAATATTTATATCTATATTTTGCTACACAGTCATCAGTATATTTTACACAGGACCAAAAAATTGTTGAGAGCTATAGAATTATAGGAGTTTTTTCACACATATATACTAGTTTTAAGAATTTTCTTATTTCCTCCAAGGCTTTGTAGGGGCCAACCTTATAGAACTTTCCTAAATTAGCATGAAATTTTTGGGGGGGTATTGCAGGGACCCGGGCACCCGCGGCAACCCCTTCCGACCGCCCCAAGTATAAAAATGATATGCTCACGGCATCACAATGGCTAAAACATGAGGCCAAAATACATCAAATTAACTGTCTAAACCCTAAACCCTAGCTCACACCCGTTCCATAGTAGCCGACTTCAATCTCCTACTACATGAAACCAAAACCTAAACAAGATATGTCAACAAAGATACAGAGATATTTAGAGAGAGAGAGAGAGAGAGAGAGAGAGAGACCGGTTCTTATCGTCGCCGGAGCTTTGTTCGATGTAAGATTTTGGGGTGTTAAGGTTCTGATCGAGTGGTTAGGGCTCTCTCCTCTGTCACACACGCACACACACAAAACACATACAGATGCTGTTAATTTCAATGTAACCCCTAAACTATAAGAACGAATCAATCGAACCCCCTGAACTAAAAAATGAACTAGGCCTTCTTTCCACTGTCTTGTCCATCTATAAATTACTAAGGCTATGTTTGGTAACGCTGTCACTTTTCTGTTTCCTATTTTCAGTTTGCTGAAATCGGTTTCTACTTATTCTAAAAAAAGTGAAAGCAGAAAACATGTTTGTGTCAACCTGTTTTAAAAAAAAATAAAAAATTCTGAAACCAGTTACTTTTTCTTAAATTGTCTCTATTGCAATTTCTCCTCTAATTCCCAAACAATACAGGAGAGAGAGAGAGAGAGAGAGAGAGAGAGAGAGAGAATCATCCTAGCCTTTGCAACCACGTTAGAAACAAATTCCATACTCTACCTTGTCAAACTGAATCAAACCAATCTAATATTGGGACTAACCACTACAGTACTTCAAATTGCAATGGTACATGTCCAGCAGAAACTCCAATCACTCCCATAGTCTCATAAAAGCAAGTAAGGAAAGTACAAAAACATGAATGCTGATAGAGAAACAAGAGCTGCCAAAGCATCCTTATAAAATGCTGCCAATGGACAATTTATCAAAGCTTTCGGCTATTAAAGATTTGGCGGGCAATAGTATTGCAAACTCTAGCCATTTCTCACAATTGAGCGGGGTTCACATTGACTTGTTGCGAAGAGCCCCTGTTGCCTTGATCACTCTCCACAATCAAGTCTTCCTTGCTATAGAACTTGAAAACCTCATCATTTTGGTCATGCATCCTTATAAAGTTGTGGACCGTGCAACAAGCGGTTGGCAAATATTTCTGGGTCCGCACACTAAAGCCTTTAGGCATTTGTTTCAAGATAGGAAATCGCGCTGAAGCAGTGCTCTATCACATTGCGAAGAGACGAGTGACGATAATTGAACCATTCTTCTTCTTTTGTAGTTAATCGTCTACGTCCACGGAACAAGGACAAGTAGTACCGCTCACCCTTGTATGGCGTTAGAAACCCAGGCATATTTTGATACCCCGAATATCAACAAACTAAAATGCATTATGAGTTTAGTCTTTTTAGCTTTAATTGAATCAAATCGAGTTTGCACAGCCGACTTATGGAAATACATAGTGCAGTGTTCAAGTTTGGAGCGAATTTTCAGCATCAATAATGCATTCTAGCTTTTGATCTGTTGATTTAAAAAGTTGATTTCGAGCAAATTACAAATATAAATCTATCAATAGAAAAACAAACTAAAACCAGATGGGAAGAATTCTAAAAACACGGAGAAAAGGTTTTCAAACCACCTATGAACCGAATTGGCAAAGTCTCAAATCTACTTTGAATCTATAGAGCTAATTCCCCAAACAGAATTCAATTCAATCACCAAAAATTCACAAAAGCCGATCGAATACCTCTTAATGGTTCAAAACCCTAGAAACACAAACACAGTTTTCTCGATCAGGAGAGGTAGGAGAGAGAAACAAACCAGAGCGGAATTGCAAATGGTATCGAGACCATAGAGGGAGAGAGAGAGAGAGAGAGAGAGAGAACCTGGCCGCTTGAACAGTTGTCTCGATATGAAGTCTGATGAACCAGGGGAAAATGACCGGACAGTGGCGTTGACCCGGTCAAATTACAAAATCATGGTCTGTACTCTTGAAACTACTAATCTCATGACAGGAGGAAAACTATTGACAAATACATGGTGTGCTAACTTGAAATGTCTATTTTACCCTCCTTTATATATCACTTATAAGCCCTAGAACTCATTTCTCTCCCAATTTCTCATCGTTCCTTACACCAGGCGACTCCTATCTCCATCTGGTATCTATCTCTCGTTTACTCTATCCTCTCTCTGCGCTCTCCTCTCTCTCGTTTACTTCTCATCTCTCTGCGCTCTCCTCTCTCTCTGCGTTCTCTTATCTCTTCTCTCTCTCTACCGTTCTGTCTCCTTCTCACTGTAATGTTCGGCGATTTGAGATGATTTTTTGGCTATTTTACAGATTTCGACCAAGATTGTTGTGTGAAGGGAACCCTAATTGAGAGGGAAGAAAAAAAATTGGTGATTTACTGTGTTTTCATTTGTATAAGTTCATATTTAGGTCACTTTGTTTGATTGGTTGTTTCGTACTCTGTATTTCCCTATTTAGTTCATATTGTTGTTTGGCAAGTGGGTTTGTACTGATACAGATATCGTGTTACCATGAGTGTTTTGATTTGGATAGAGTTTATGGTTTCCATGGTCGGTGCTAATGCTGTTAATGCTGTCTATTTGCTGCTACTGCTGCTACTTCTTGTTGTTTCTTTGGTCTACTGCTTGCTGCTGTAATACCATTCTCTGAGGTAGTACGAGCAAGTACATATTACTCAAAGAGTACATTGGATTTTCACATAGACTACACTTGTGAATCACAAAGAGCACTTATGTTTGTATATAACTGTGGAGTATGGAATATTAAGTGTAAGCCATCCCCTGTTCCACCTGCCCTCTTCAAAGGGGCCCTGCTAAGAAGACCAGTGAATGTTTTCATACCAAGAAATCTTGACTAACATTTTGACATTATTTATATATTGTTTTGCCGTAAAAGTACTAAATGTACGTTGGTGATAGGTGACTACGGCAATGGTGGATGTGGTGGCTGTGATATTTTTGCTGATGGGTTGGGGGTTGGGAAAAGACAAATTAATGATATAAACACCCATGGATGACAGAAAGAAGAAAATATAGATTACTGTGAGTTACTCCTTTAATATATGCTTATCTAGTTCTCAGGGTGAGATGGAATTATTGTTAAATGTAGCCATGAGGTGATTTTGGGCTCTCACCTTAATTTGGCATAAGGTTACTTTCCCTTCCTGCCTCCCTCCCCCTTTGTGGAATTTTCAGTTTGTACAGCAGAAGGAAACAATGTGTGTTGTCCCGAATTCAATGGTGTGTTGATCTATATGACATGTGGTTCTTATTCACGTCATGTAACATGTTTTTTTTTTTGCTGAAAATATAATAGTTGCTCTTTAAGTTACATAATGTTACTCCTTGTAAGAAATTTTGTTACTCTCTATGTAAGAATGGATGCTCCACACTGTTAAGGATAGTGACCTATATTTTAACTCATTGAATGGTTGTCCATTTACAAAGGTGTGTTGATATGTATGACATGTGGTTCTTGTTCAAGTCACGTAACATGTTTTTTTGCTGAAAATATAATAGTTGCTCTTTAAGTTACCTAATGTTACTCCTTGTAAGAATTTTTGTTGCTCTTTATGTAAGAATGTATGCCATAGACTGTTAAGGGCAGTTAATTCAATTTTAACTCACTGGTTGGCTGTTCCTTTACAAAGGTGTGTTAATATGTATGACATGTGGTTCTTCTTTGGGAGAATTGCAGGACAGTGGGAAGAGGGTCAAAAAATACCGAAGTCATGGAGTAGTTTTTAGGAAATTCATGTAAATATGGGAAAGAGAAAAGTATTTTCCAATACATTGAAAGGTGCTTTTAGAATTGGTTATACATTGACATTCATTCACTTGTGGGTGCTTTTAGAATTGGTCTTTCCACGTTGAGCTATATGGGAATCTCTTTGTTATGTTAGGAAGTTGGTTATGAATGCCACACTCTAGGAAAGATATGTATGACTAAATGGTGGTGATTTACATTGGCATGCTTGAACAATTTGAGTGCCGAATTTGTAGATCCGGCAAAATGACAGATTAGCTGTAAGCAATCTAGTTTCAAGCTTAACTAAAGGAATTGTTCGTTCACCTTTGGCTCAGTGTCTGTTAATTCGTTACACTAGTCAGGTGCATTTCTTCCCTTGAAGTGTCTTCTATCTTTCTTTTTCTCAAGTTATGAGTTAACATTTGTATACCAAAATTTGTTCAGGTTATCGGGGACTCTATGATGAACAACCAGGTGGGGGACCATCCATTTTATGAGTTTCTTCAGAATTGTCTTCGACACAAAGCTGATATGGTTATTTTTTAGGCAGCTAGAGCAATCACGGAATTCAGTGGTGTGACAACTAGAGAACTGACCCCAGCAATTACTGTTGTACAACTCTTCTTAAGTTCTTCCAAGCCAGTACTTCGCGTTGCTGGTGTTCGTATTTTGAACAAGGTTACTACTTTTAGGCTTTTACTGCCATCCTTTTATAGGGAAATTCATAGAATCGGAGGAACTCCACGAAAGGGAATGGAGGGGAAAAAGTTTTACATAAGGACTTATTAGTCTTATCTTGTGGATTCGTAGTTGATTAGTCATTTTGCTTGTCAAATAAGGATATATAGCTTGAAATCTATCTCAAGTTTTGAACAATCTTCATTTGTTTTTCTTCTTTCTCTCATGATGGAAAGTTCTACCAGAAGAGTAACTTTCACAATTTATGAGAAATAGCATCGGTGGCAGATATGTTTGAATAAGGTTTGGAGGGTGGCTTGTGGCCATTCTTTTATGGTATGGAATTGCAGCAAAAGGTTGTGCATGGACTTGCATAATCGAACAGGATTTGTGCGTATGATATGCGATAACCGAATAGGATATATTTGCATCAAATCCATTAGCCGAACAGAGTTTTTTTGTATGGAACCATGTAACCGAACAGGATTTCCAACATATTCACTTGGTCCATACACAACCTAACTTTGTCCTTGTCAGAAACATGAAGTGCTCCTTTTGAAAGAATTATATGGTCGGACCCTAAAATGAATGTAGTCTTTCAGAAATATTCACTTGCTCGTGTTGACCCGTCTTTGTCCTTGACACAAACATGAATGGTAGTTGAGGTGCTGAACTCCATTCCAAAGTACATTGACTACTTTGACTGTGAAACTCTATATATATACACACTTGCTAGGCCATTGTTGAAGCATTCCAAACAATTACGCTATGGACCCAAATTGGCGTTTTGGAAGAAGACTAGAAAAGGGGGAGAGTTCTGGTTCTCGTACACGGGCACGCGCCCCGGCACCCCCACCTGTTCAACATCCGAAATCCGTCCTTCCTTTGGTTCGGCAGAAGATGAGGAACTGCACCGTTTACTGCATACAAGAACTATGAGAGTTCTCACAACGAACGGGCTATTTAAAGTGGCTATTTACATAGAAGGTGGGACACACTTAATATTCCATACTCAAGAGTTAAATAAAAACATAATTTCTCTTTCGGATTCTAGTTTGTGCTCTCTTTGAAAATTTATTGTGCTCTCAATTAATGTTTACTTGCTCTTAATACCTCCGAGACTGGTAGTTGAGCTGCTGAACTCAACTACCATTTTAGTTACTTTTACTGGGCCACTATGGTACAAATGATGTCAGAATGTACTCAACTTCATTGCTAAGGTATGAAGACTGGTCATGTTCGCCTTTCCTTTGCAGCTATGAAATAAGAGCAAGGACTTATGTGGCTATCTACATTGTTCTGCCGTTCTTCTTGTGTATGGGCGGTCTTACAAAAAATCCAAAAAAGTGGTCATCTACATTATTATATGACATTGTCTATCTGTCACTATAGTACTATTTATGTTCTTCTTCCCCTCCATAATTGGAGCAAACTGCCGATTAGTAGGTCACGGTGGCCATCTACATTTATTGGCATGTACGGTTATTAGCCCCCCAAAGTACTAAATATTTGCTCTTTGTGAATAACAATTGCAGTCTTTATGAAACAACAATATACTCTTTAAGTAATATTTATTTGCTCTTCTTACCTCGGAGAATGGTAGTTGATGTGGTAAATACACAAGTGGTCTTTATGATTCTAAGTTATAGTCTTTGTGAAAATACAATGTACTTTTTAATTAATATTTACTTGCCCTTTTTACCTCGGAGAATGGTAGTTGAGGTGGTAAACACACAAGTGCTCTTTATGATTCTAAGTTGTAGGTTTTGTGAAAATACAATGTACTCTTTCAGTAATTTTTACTTGCTCTTACTACCTCAAAGAATGGTAGTTGAGGTACTGAACTCCAAAGTACATTTGGTACTGTCACGGCCACTACTATATATAAATAATGTCATAACGTCAGTTCCAAATGTCCTTTGTTTTTTTGTTTTTTTGGGGGTATTTCATTTGAGTGATTAATTGTTTACACCAAAGAAATAAAGTATACTACATAGTTATATAAAAAATGAATTGGTACTCTACATAATCAGGAAACATAGCTCAAACGAAAACTAATAAAGTATGCACAAACACATTGGTACTTGTACAATAATCGTTCATATTCCATAGTCCACATTTACAAGGGTAGCTGTAATAAGGGATGGCTCACACGACATATTCCATAGTCCAAATTTACATACAAAACTAGGTGCTCTTTATGGTTGTAATTTGGGCTCTTTATGAAAACGTAATGTGCTCTTTTAGTAATAGTAGTAAATGATGTGTATAAATATGAGATAGGAAAATGATTTGCATCTTCATAATTTTCGATGTTGTCTTATAGAAATACTCACTTCATCTTCTGAATGCCTCATCGAATGTGTCTTGGCTCCCCTCAATTTCCATCCCAACTTTCTAAATACTCCGTTTCGGTTCACAAACCCATAAACAAGCATCTTGATGAAGCTGGCAAAGGCGGCACGGAGTTGAGTTCCAGCCCGAAGCTCTTCTCATAATTGCTCACACCCATTTGGAGCATATCTCATAATTTCGAACACCGAGTTCGATATAAGAGTCTTTCCGAAGAAATCCATTTCTTTTAGTTTTGACAATCTGTCATGAGCTTTCCCAAGCTTTTTCCATAAAATTGAAGATTTTGTAGTTTTGACAATCCGATGTGCTCTTTGTGATTCTAGTTTGTGCTCTCTGTAAAAGCTTAATGTGCTCTCTGTAAAAACGTAATGTGCTCCCTAGTTTGGTGATGTCTTGTTTCAGTGATTTTGTTTTGTGCTCTGTCTTTCACATTGAATCCAGATAGTACATCCATATCATCGGGAGAAAATGAGGAAAGATAGGTCAAACGAAAACTAATAAGTATGCACAAACACATTGGTACTTGTACAATAATCGTTCATTAACATCTCCAAAATTTACCCCGCGAAGTAGAAGTTCAAAATGTTCTCAATATTGAGAACATGTTCATAGATACTCCATGTACTAACAAAATTTGTACATACGAAGGCTACAAAAAAAATTACAATGGTTCTTCCTCTTCTTGGTCTTCCTTTGCTTCTTCTTACTCTTCTTGGCATGCTTGGATACGTGTCGAACACTTGTAAACATTTGGCTCAGATAATTTGCAAGTTGAACACCACTTTTTAAAGGACTAGTAGGCTGCAACATTAGTTGCCAATTTGACATTCTAATGTTGCCCCGCCTAAATCTTCAACGTGTGTTGACAAAATTATCATCACAGCCAAAAAAATATGGAAAAAGGCCTCATTGGTGCTGCAACTAAATAATTGGACACAATTTGAACCAAAATTGCATTCAAACCTTGAATCTTCCATTAACAAAAATTGTTGATACACACAACACTCAGTTCCACCAAATAACCTGAAAATGCACTTGCCCATAAAATCTCTTTGGATGGGCCAAACGACAAATACACCTGCTCATGAACACACACAAACACAGCAGCAGATTGGACACACACAAACACAGCAGCAGCAGCATTACTTGCACTTGCATAGCAATGTGCAGTAAAACTGCATTGAAACCTTTCATTTTTTTAAACCATTAACCTGATGAAAATTGCATGGTAAACCCATAAACCTGTCTTATAGTCCATTTGGCTCAGATAATATATCATCATAGCCTACTATTATTCAAAACAACCTGTCATGAGCATTCAAACCAAAGAATAGCCAGCCATTCATTGTCGTTTTGGCTCAGATAAAATCAAGTAAGTTACAAGACACCATGCTTAACTCACAAATAGCAGAAACACAACCAGTCATGCTTCAACACCAAAGTCCAGATTTTCATGCTGTTTTCTGCAGTTTATAGTTTTATGAACTGCATATTCCAAACATACACCCACACACCTTCATTTCACCATAGCCCACAATATATGGCAATGCCATATAGCAAGCAAGTAAAGGTACATTTTGGCTCAGAAAAATTGAAATGTTAAAAGACACTAAGGCAGCAACATTAGTTGCCAATTGACCGTCTAATGTTGCCCCGCCTAAGTCCTGAATGTATATAACAATATTTTGTCATCATTGCCAAAAAAGGTTCAAAGTACTAGTATGTAGGGGCTCGATTGAATGACGCGCGCGTGCGCGCGCACACACACACACACACACCCATCCCTCTCCAAGCATCAAAAGTGGGCTATGAAAATTACTACGAAAAGCGAAAAAAAAAAAAGAGACTCTGTCCTATCAGGGTTAAACTATGTTGTTTTTGTCCATTGTGAGTTCCGTAATACTAGTCCAACGGGATGATAGACGAGCAGAACAGTAAATTGAACCTTTGTATATCATAAATCGAAAAAATCAAGTAGTAGCTTGTTCGAGCTTGGTTGGAAAGCTTAGCGAGCTAAAAAATAATGTTCAAGCTTGGATTGTTTACATAGCAATCTGATCTTGAACAAGCAAGTGAACACTAGCTGGAACTCGGGTAGCTTGTTTTGCTATCAGCCCTAACTGGAGTCAGAAAAATAGAGGGAAAAAAGTTTGGCATATAATGAATAGGTCGATTTATTAATTGTATGCAGCTAAATGTTTCTTGTTTATTTCCTGCCTAGGACTAATTGATAAGCTTCACACGAGGAAAGCTAGTGGATGTTCAGCAAAATTTTTGACTAATAAGATTCTTCTTCTCCATGCTAGGGCCAGAACACAGAATGGGTGACCTTAGAATATAGCTTTCCGAACCCAAAAATTGATGACTGGATTGGTGTTTTTTCGCCGGTCAATTTCAGGTACAGATGTATTTGTACACTATTATTTCCCTTAAAATGTTGCTCCAGCTAAAATTTCTGCTTGTGCATCATTTTTCGCCAATAATGTCCTATTTTTGTTCTTTTTTATTTGATGTGATCTCATATGCAACATTTGTATTTCATGTTTTCAGTGCTTCCACACGTCTTCCAGAAAATCCAAGTGTTTCTCCTCCATTCTTATGTACAACGCCTATTAAGGTTTATGCTCTGCTGCTTTTGTATCGATTTCGACAATGAACTCCTTGACTTTTTTTTGCTCTAGACAACGAAGAGGCTACAATTATGAAATTAACTCTCTGACATATTTTGCAGTATCAATATGCCAATTATACAAATCCCAAGTACACAAACAACGGGAAAGGGCTTTTGAAGCTTCAGTTAATCAACCAAAGATCAGACTTCTCATTTGCCCTATTTACAGGCGGCTTATCAGACGTATGCTTGCTTTTTTTGTCGCCCCAGAAGCCCATTACACTCAAGCACTTAGAAGTGAGAAACGATAACAGATAACTTGTTTATCACACTTAAATAAACTCTAAACCACTTTACTTCACCTGTCATATTATCATTCAAGTTCCTCTGTACCTATTTACTAAATAGTAGTATTTAGAAATAGTAGTATTTAGAGTTAATCCACAGATCAAATTGCACATGCATCACTTCAATCTACATTCTAAATTGTAAGGACCGAATTCCGGAAGTGAACCTAGCCACGTATAGGGGTGTTAATGAACCGAATTGAGTCGAACCATGTTAGATTCGGGATCAGTTCGATTAAGTATAAGTCAAGCTTGAGTTCAGACCGGGCTGCGGCACCCGAAACCTATAACTGGCATCGTCCAGACACTACATTTCTCACAGGCATTTTATCAAACACTTCATAGACATACCTTGCCTCACTACATTCATAGTAAAAACTAATCAAACAACTGCCAACATAAACATTGATCAAATACCCAGTTTTAACTATCAAGCAATGACCTTGAATTCCAATTGATATTGGACACTTGGGTTAGCCTTTGAGAGAGAGAGAGAGAGAGAGAGAGATACCTTGTGGTGGTGCGCTAGTGGTGGGAGTGGCGCCGCTGGTGGTGGGAGGTGCGGTTCTGCCGCTCGTGGTGGTGTGTCGGACTGGCTAGGGTCGGAGAGGGACGGTCGAGAGAGTGAGGGATGGAGCGGGCGTTGGAGCAAGGAGAGGTGTCGGCGGGGGGAATTTCGGAACACCAGAGGAGCAAATCTTCAGATGGAGGAGAGCACAGACGAGATGGAGGGTGAGCAAACCCTAGGAGGAGATCCTGTCTTCGTTCTTCTGCAGAGCACTGTGATTGTGAATGAATGAAATGGTTTGGGGTTGAAATGGTACCGAAATTGGGAGAGAACGACGACGTCTTGGGATGGAGGGGTAAATTTGTCCTTTTCGGTCATGGTTATCATGTGTTGGTGATTAAAATAGGAGATACCATGTATTGGTAATTTGGAGAGTGTAGACCATTGAAGTGGGGAATAACCCCTTGGCCCTCCACTGTCCGGTCATTTTTCCGAACCCGGGGAAAATGACCGGACAGTGGCGTTGACTGGGATAAGTGCAAGCGGAAGGTTTCGGGTCTTCTGGCAGCCGGTTTTTCAATTTTGGAAGTTAAGGCTCTGTTTGGAACTCATGGAAAAGAAAAGAAAGGAAAAGAAAGTAAAATGGAAGGAAAATGAGAGAAAAAAAGGAAAGAAAAATTTACTATTCAAAAAACTAAAAATTGTTATTTTCCTCTCTATTTTTCTTTCAACCAAATAATAGAAAGGAAATTTTTTTAGTTTTCCTTTCTTTTTCTTTTCTTTCCTCAAAGTTTCAAACAGAGCCTAAGGTTTGATGATACTTTCTGAAAATTTCAAAACAGTGAAAGTTACTTACATTATTTGGCAATGGAAGTAGTGCACCAAACATATTTTCATTTCTATTTTTTAAAATTTCTGAAAATAAAAACAAAAAACAGAAAATATAAGTGCCATCAAACATAGCCTAAGTATTATAAAAAACAAGTAAAGTTATTTTTTCTACACTAATTTTTTTTTCACATTCATCCTACCATTGACCTCTCCCCTCCATTTCTCCTATATCATCTTTTAAGTTATAATTTAGTGAAAAACAACTTGACTAAAAAATATAAAGTACTATAAGAAATAGTTCGTAACTTTTAGCTCAGCAGAAATGGGAATGGGAGATGCTGCCAAGCACGGATGTCGAGCTACCCATCCGGCCGCTCTTTTCGGCACCGACGACTTGAATCTAATCTAAACCATCTGTTGCTTGCCGTCGATTGTCGGAATAAACGGCCGAATAATCCCTCGACACTACTCTCAAGCAAAATTCTTGACAGCACCCCCAGTCAGCCTTTCTTCAACACTTCAACTGTTAAGTTATCGTCATCGTCCCAAAAGGCGGAGATAATTTCACAATGTACAAAGATAGCCTTCGCACTTTTTAGAGGTACCCAAAACTATCTCTCAAAGAAATACTTTAGTACCGAACCCATTAATGGACCGGAGAGAGAATGCCAAGTTCTTTATTTTGTAAGACCTGATATAGTTCATGACACGGGATCCTATCATTTTTGTTATTTTGTACTTTCAAGATGCACGAGGATGAGGTTGGTCCACTGTTACTTTTTCTATGTTCTCCTTGCTCCTCTGCTATTTTATCAATTTTCCACATTCCAAATTTGGGTAGGTTTTTTTTACTCACATGTAGGGGGCGGAGGGAGTATAGGACCAGGGAATCACATGCCCCACTAGTTCTTCTTTATGTTTAAAAATTATCAAACAAACCACCCATAAGATCCTTCGCTGCACGCTTTCCCAAAGACCCCATATACGAGCGAGCGATTCGCCGTGGTCCAATCGATTGATGAGGGAGCCGAGGACAACCAATGATGGAGCTGGAGCCTGGAGGTGGGGGAATATAGACAGTTGCACTGATGTACGTATCATTGCTCGAACTCCCATTGCCTAGTTGTCAGGCTAGTTTCCATCCCATCTTGTTCGATTGCTTAACTAAATATACTACAGTTGACCCTTCCAAATAGCTCAAAAAATGATGATGGCCATCAGAAGGCCTGAGACCATATAGCCTCGGCCTGTCTAAATGATGGTCAGTGATCTCTACCCAAGTAGCTGCGGCCATGATCCAAAGGACTCGCAACCTGTCAATCACGCTATCCTTACCTTTCAACCAATCGGCCAATCACGCTATCCTTACCTTTCAACCAACCTCCTCAATTCCGCTTCTGCAGCAATATATAATCTCGGTCCCTTACCTTGATGCCTACAGCTCAGTTTGTTTTCCAGTGACGGTAAGGATAGCGTCACTGGAAAACTCTTCTTCTTCTGCTGTTTCTAAGTGGCATCACGGCTATACGAGGGAAAGCGATGTTGCCCACCCTGCCGTAAAAAGGGGGCGATTTATTTTCCAAAAAGGTTTGTTCCACCATCAGGCCGAGTAAGTAGCATAATTCCATTCTTGGAATAAAGCGGCTCTCTTCTACGGCAGAGTGGGATCTGTGCGAAAGAATGCTTTGTTGCTAAGCAGCAGACTCCTTCATTGTTCTCAAGATTTTGCTTGCTTTTGTTCATGAACCTGGCATTTTTGGTAGCAAGCCAATCTTGAGTTACTTAGGACCCACATGACCAACTGCACTATCCAAACCACTTGATGGACTGGAGAGAATGCTGGGGTTTTAAATTTTTACATTGTCAGGAGGTGAATGAAGACGAGGTTACTCCATCAGTAGTCGTACTAAATTTTCTTTGCAAATTTTTTGTATTCAAAATTTGGGTAGCCTTTACTCACATACAAACATTATATGTTTATTTGTCTATAGGTTCGGAATTCCAGATCATACAAATTGCGTAAATCCAATTGACACGATGCAAGCAAGGGAAGTTAATCAAGTTCTGTTTTCTCAACAAATTTGCCGTACCCTTTTTTCTTTGGCCACTGTACTAGTTTTAGTGGGTTAGTGATAACCACTGCTTAGTGCAATTGGTAAGTCATTGCTTTCTCTTTGTGAAAGGTTTTGGTTTTGAGCCCCACAGGGGGCAAGGCTATGAATAGCCTCTACACCCCGTGCTAACCCTAACGCGCCCCCCTCCCCCCCCCCCCTAATGTATATCGCCTGACCAAAAAAAAAAAAAGAAAGTTACAACAGCAAATTGATGTTACTCCATCACCTCGAACCTAACCTCTCCTATGGGCACCAAAGCCACCCTCCACGGCTGCCTATGGGCACTAAGGCCCCCCCCCCACAACCGCTTGAGCTAGAGCCCTGAGTCTTTGTTGTACCCTTTAGTACGAGTGATAATGTGATATGCTTGTTAAGAAATTTTGTACTACGCTTCTAGCACCTTTGCAGTAGATAGAAATGCTTAGACTTGATTGCAAGTGGAAGAGTAATCTGCATATACTGCATTTATACATGACTACAAATTGATTACAAGTATTTATGGCATATGCCCATCACAGGATTTGAACTTGAACCACAGATGGAGTCTTAAACCCGTTGTCTACCCCTGCTTAACCCGCACCACCTTCCGGTTCCTTGAACTCCCCTCCTCCCACATTTAACCCAAACCCGGTGTCACCACTATACGCATTCCAGTGAGTAACAAGTTCATGATCCCGGTCATCTTTTCGTGGCACCGACGGAAGAATAGAGTCTCCTCTAGAGGATGCCGCCTCCACTTTTTGCTTCTTCCTTAGGGATGAGGAACTCGTGTCGACATCAGGAGGTGGCTGAGAGTGTGATGCCAGCTGCTTATCCTCGGCCAGTGGTAGGGTTTCGGAGGCTTTAAGAGCACCACTTAGTTTTTGCTGCTCCTCAATTATTTTCTGCAAGTATTTCCCCTGAGCCTCTATTCTCATTTGTAACTGCCTTTGTACCTGAATTATTACCGAGCACAGAATCGAACACGTGAACAACAGTGGCGACATTTTCATTTTCATTGTTCCTTGAAAACTAAAAGGATGCATTTCGCACCAAAATGCTAGAGGTGACATAAGGAACATATACAAGAGTCAAGAGCCTCGTCAAAAACCTAATAATCAGTAATCTGAAGTTATCTATGGTATCTAGCAGAACAAATACGGTACAAATTCCGAAATTAGTTGCTGGGTCTAGCTAACCAGTACCAAACAGAGACATTAACCAAGAAAACGTGGAGACTGTGTGAATGAACTCACTGTTGTTGCACGAAAATGGAATTTAGGTAAAAGGCATTTACTTGAAAAAGGATTCACAGAGCATGTGTTGTCACTTCTTGAAATGATGATGTAATAAACTTTCAAATGTTCGTCAGATGATTCATGGTGATGCGCCTGCTCTAAGCAAAGTGATGGTTAAGTCTACCAAACCGTGACACGGGTAACAATACGGAATGTTTTGACAAAGGTACCCAGATAGGGCACTCCAGTCCTCCATGCTGCAGTAGGTGAATATAAGATTCACATGTAATGGCGAAAAGAACGCTTTGGAAAACACAAATTTCCACTGCATACCCTTTTTTAAATGAAATTTCTGAAGGGTATGATTCATAATCGTCAAGTATACAGTGCATTTAGATGTGAGGGCTTGTCCTTATATCCACAAGAAGTTTGTAATATTCCCAGGTTCCATAAATGGAGTTGCGAGATGTTGACATCAAGACAAGCAATCCATCTTTTGACGCCTAGAAGACTAGGTAAAATTCACCGGAGACAAACTGCAATAACAATGCATCAAAAAAATTGCAGACGTATCATCTCTACTTCAGTAATCAAAAGCAATATGAGCCTGGAATCAAACCTCAAGTTGTTCATGAAGACGCTTTTGCACCTCCATCTGCATCTTCAGCTGCTCGTTAATCTGCACCCCCCTGAATGATATGCACAGATTTAAAAAAATACTAAGCTTCTAAGCACTTAGTCACCCATTATATATTAGCTGATGGAATCAGAAGAGCTACAGTAAAAGATTTTGGAAGAGGACATAGATACCCACGGGGAAGAATCCATGTCGTTAAGGCTGTCTCCAGAACCTTTCTTCTGATCTTTAGAACCTAAGGTCAACAGTGTTCAACAACTTCTAATTTAGATGCTCAAGAAGTGAATGATGCTACACACACACACACACACACACACACAGAGAGAGAGAGAGAGAGAGAGAGAGAGGGAGAGAGAGAGAGAGAGGGGACACATTACCATCAGCTGGAGACTCGGGCAGGTACTTTGCAAGGCGATACTTCTATACAACAAACGACAATGACAAATCACAATCAGCTAACTGATGTGCCACTAACAAGAAACCAAACCACATAAAGGGATGACCACACACCTGTAAATGGCTTTTCACATGATATATGGTAAGTCCAGGTACACCCATCACTCTAAGAACACCTTTAGGTGTTGCTCCTGAGACATAAACGGTAAAGGCCTAAGGGATGTAGATAAATAATATAAAGCTCCAAAGGCACCAGCTAAATTCATCACAACTAAGGCATTCAAATATAGTTTTCAGAAGCAGTGATTTTCAACGCAATCATACACAGCCACTCACAGGTGCATCTATACGAAAGTAAGGCTGCCAGGGAATAAAAGTATTCGGAACCATTGCAGGAATTTTAATTGACTTATTCAATTTATGACATAAGTATAAATTTTACATAAAGTTGAGAACCAAATACACCCAAAGTATCAAAAAGAGGACTTTCTCTATACCTTCATGTAACTCTATGGGGTTTTCTACAGGAACCAAAAGAGAGCAATAGAATTAAAGATATAAAAACAACAACAGCAGCAAAATAGACTAACTTGATCTTTTTTTTAAACACTTGATCTTTTCCTACATTCTTAGATACAAACCTCTCACGAGTCACAACTCTGATTATCTTTAAAGTTCAAAACAAACTATAGTTGAAAGTCTAAAATAAGATATACATCTATCTACCAAATAAACTTGACTGCAAATGTTAACAAACACAAAACAAAGTTCTGTTTGTTTGCCCTACAAAGTGGTTAATTTACCCCCAAAAAAAAAAGTTCTAACAAACAGAAGCAATTGCAACAAAAAAAAAAACAGTTTATAAGCATCACTTACGATAAGGACAAGTGTTAACGACAAATAAGCAATGAAGACTCAAATTAATGCAAATCAGTTTCAAGGATGGTCCTCGCTTTGGTCGTGTGAGGCCATCTAAGGTGTCATTCGGACAAAATCGGACACTCCGGATACACTCTAGAACAATCATGAGACACTCCATCAGCAAGCACCACCACCTACCGAGCCCCTCCAACACTTATCAAAGCCCACAAGTCCACGTTCCACGAGAAACATATGCCAGTAGTGTCACTGAGGTTTGCGCCTTTGCAGCTTGCTCCCTCTTTTTATGGTCATTAGATACGAATTAGTCCTTTGGAACCCAAAAAAAGACCCCACTAGTCTCAATACAATAAACATCTAGAATACAATAGAATTGGAGCCAAAACCATCACAACACCACCCAAATATTTGCAGCTCACATGCTCGCAGATTGAAGCTACCATGCCATGCAGGAGGGAAGGAGATGGTTAGCAGAGGTAGGTGGTGCATGGTGGAGGTTGTAGACTGCGGCGTCCGCTCGATGTAGGGAAAGGAGACAAGATGGTGAGAGATAAGACGAAGAGACAACGAAATTTTATGGTGGGTACTGATGGGTTTGAAAATGGTTGTGCTTGGGCAGCAACAGTGCCCAGAAGAGGAACACAGTTGAGATGGTGGGGTTATGGTAGTCTTTTTGTATTTCTATTGGCAGGGTTGTCTGTGCATTTTAGTCACAAAACCAGGGTGGTCTGCATATTTATAACATGTTAGGCAGGTAATTTTCACAAGGGCTAAACCACAAGGAGTAAAATATAATCTACAGAATTTTAAAAAATGCCTAGTCGGAAAGGATGCAACAGGCCATATGTTTCACAGAATGTCTGACCCAAACATTTATCAAAACGCAAGATCAAAATAAGTTACTATTAAATGAGGAGAAGTTAGGCCTTGCTGAGATGCAACATGGATATATGGTATTTTAGTATGACCTTTGTTTAGCATGGGCTCAAAGGCCCTGAAATACTACGACTGCATTTGGGCTAAGTATCCATGGGCTGAACTATCCAATGGGCTGAAATGGATTCACTTTGATGATTTGGGCCTAAGTGGCTTAGTGCATGGTATAGCACTGCACACAAACCAGGACTATAGCAGACTAGGTTCTGTCTTTGTGAACACCTACAATACCTATGGCATTATTTTGCAAAAGCACTAATCCTGGCAATGCTGTGATAGCTGGTCATAAGACTCGTATTGGCAAAACTATAAGCCCGTTGCAATAACCTCATTCAGTTTTTGTGATTTAAAGAGTTCTTTTTACAGTACCATAGAAAACAGATAAAATCAAAGTTGTAAATAAATAACAAGCCCTGGACGCTAAATGTTTCAATTAGGATGCATAAACAACAGCTTCAGTAGCTAAGTAAGCAAGAGAGAAGTGGACCACAACAGAAATTTCGTTAATTTATGGAATTTCCAAATGTAACTACTGCCTAAAAGAGAAGTAATAACAAATGCAACTTTAGCCTGGAGGTTGGTGAGCTGCTAAGCAAGATTTTGTATACAACATATCACGGAAAATAAAACCCGCGGATCTCTTCAGATTTCATTTGTGGTGCAGTAATCCACTATTGAATAGTAATTTGCGCGGCCTAAGCCTGAATCAACTGAAAATGACCTGGGCTCCCCCAGACGCAAAGTGGATTTCTTGGGTTCATAGAATCAGAATCTAGATTTCATGCCCAATCTGACCCATATTTACCAGACAGGAAAGGATGTCAAACATGCAGTACGGCAAAACAGGGAGAAGTGGCACTCTGAAACCTAAAAAAGACAGGAGGGTACAGGGAAGTAGAAATACTACCAATACCTATTTTTCCAAATCCTTTCGTGTTCTACTCACAAGGGCATCAACACAAGTTTGATTGCATCACATTCACCTCAAACTGGGCAATGAATAAAACGATAAACAATGGCACAAGCTCTTGTTCTTTTACCTTCTTTCATGCAAAAGGTTACAAACGATACAGATGCAAAAATAGCAGAAGAAAAGGATTTAATTGCTGACTCAATCAAATTGAACAAACAGAGAACGTAGTTGAGTCTGCAAAACCACCATTGGCAAGGAAATGGTAGATTTGACATTCTAGTGAGTGACAGATATTAGGCTTGATTTGCGGGACAAAAACAGAAAATTGGAGTATTAGACTGTTAATAAACGAAGCCCAATGCTGTCAACATAATGCCTAGACTGATCTGAAAAGCAAGTGAATTCCTTGAAAGATAGCAGGTTTCATTCTTTAAATTATTCTATGGATTTACCAGACATTGAGAAGAAATAGTCGAGACAAGGCAATCAAGGAGAGTTCTAAGAAGAAGTTCAAAGATACTTAAGTAAACCCTGTTTCTCAGAGCATTCAAATTTACCTTCTAAAACCTTTATACCGAAGGTGAAAGAGGAGGAAATTCTAAAAGTCATATCAGCATTCAAGAATCGATGGTCCACACTTTTAACAGCCCTTTTAGTGACTGACATATTATGAGCACACCCTTACCAGTTGAATTCCAAAATCTACATCACCCATTAAACAATAATATTTTAACCATGATAATTATGAAACACCCGGCCTCAAGTGTTTTACGTTATGATCTATATATAGTCAACAATTACCACTTCTCAGTGTCCCCTCATATGGTGCAAAGAAAAATAATTAATTGAAAATTCAATCCACTGTTAATTCTCTCACTGAGGAAAAAATACCCACTATCTGGTCCACCGAGTTGAGCAATAGCATCCACGAAACGATCATGAAGATCCGAAGTCCACCGCAATCGCTGCTTTCCACTTTCTACAGTTGGAGCGGCATCCCTCATTGCAGAACCTCCCAACATGCCAACAGGTGCAAGTTGTTCGGGACCTTGAACTTTATGTGGGACTAAGCTTGTAGTTGAAATTTTTTTGGCATGATACATGTTGAAAGCTCTCCTAAATGGAACAGAATACCTGGAAAATCCAAACATAAGAAGTTGAGACTTCTCTTAGCTCAAAAGATTCTTTTCAAAGAAACGAGCAAAAGACATATAACTCACAAAGACAATTCAATACTTCAATTTGCTCTTGACTGAAGACAAGACTATCACTAGCACACAGACTGTTGTGCCCTTCATACTATGTTAACTAACTCATAAGTGGCAGAATTTATTTCCGTGAAGAATTGAGCAACACCAACCGACTAAACTAATCTATGTTTAAGCTAATAAATGATCATTCTGATTTGCAGGTATTGCTACACATAGGATAGGAGCACAGAACCACATGTCAATTCCAAGGTGCACACAGTACTGATTCTTAGGATACAATAAGAGCCCGTTAGTTTGACCTGATAGGCCGATATGAACATCGAATTGGACTATATATCAAACGGCATCACATATCCAGTGTTTGGCCAAATTTTTTGTGAGCAGGATAAAATGTCCCTCAAACCTATAATCCTGTGCGAGATACATAATACGTACTTGTGCTACTATTAATCACATCACTATTTAGGCCCCTTGACAACATATCCTATGGTATTACACATCCCTTCACTATTAGTCTCATCAAACAAAGAGGCCCTAACTGTATTACTAACACCAACACCAAGTACAGAAGTTGCAAGAATGTGCATGCAATACATAAACCAAACACCATAACTAACGTACAAACAAACAAAAGAACACCATTTAGCATCTTTGCCGATAAAATTCACTGACAAACATCTTTTACATAAGAAATGCAAATTCAGCTAAAATAAACGATTAACTGAAGACATAGACGACAATCTGGCTCTTTTCGTTCAAAACCTCTACTGAGATTTGGATTATTTTATGTGCGGATGTACACCATGGGACATGAACACCTATCAGGAAACTAAAGGTAGTGTTATCATCATCCAACAATAAAAATACAATTGTGCAAGAAGATTACAACCTATGTATGCATATATTTCCATACAAAGGCGCACACAAACAAACAGATGTACCATATCAGGTGCAACGAGTAACACATGAAGCCGAACAAGATAACACTTTTTTTTTTGGTCAAACGGAAGTTGAACAAGATAACACTTTATTATTAGAAGCTAAAAAGTAAAAGAGACAAACAAACAAAAGAAGACAAATTTGAGCAACACCCTTGATCGATGGCGGCTAGAGACAAACATATCTTACCCTAATAAAACGAAAATTCAGAAAAACATTCAACGATTGCTGCTAATACAGATGGAAAAACAAGACAACAAAATCATAGCACTTTTTTTTTTTGTGTGTGTGTGTGTTAAATATACCTTTACTGAGACTTCAAATTTTCAGCAAATGATTCTAGCCACCAATCGGAAAAGTGAAGGTGATGGTTATTATCATCATTCATCAAATTCAACTGGCTTCAATTCAACTGACAATTTTACAACCAATTTAATTCAAGATAGTGTGTCAGACACCCACCCACCCACACGCACGGGGAAGAGAGAGAGAGAGAGAGAGAGAGAGAGTTGTGGCAGAAGAGAACAGAGAGAGGTTTGGGGCTGCAGATGGCAAAAGGAAGTACTGGGGAATTTATTGAAGGGTTTGGTAATTCCAGAACAGAACAGGACGGAACGGAACGGAACGGGCCGGACTGGATGATAATTGAACAGGTCAATTTTTTTATTTTTACGTAGAAACAAAGCAGAGAATCAATTTGATTGGGGGAGGAAACGAAAAATGATAATTTAATTTTAGGGCTTCGAAGCTTTTGATATGATTGGTTGTTTTGCACAGATCACTGGGGAAGTTGCTCAATTAGATCACCATATTCGATTTGGGTTTTGCAGGGGGTTTATGAGAATAACGAGCGGAGAGATTGACGAAATTTATTGAAGACCGTGCATGAGAATTTTAAGACCTCCAAACAAACAAGCTAGATTCGAATGATGAGATCTTGCCGTTTCGGACCTTTTCTCGAGCTCGAAAATGTGATTCGAATCCGAATATTTTCATTTTATGGACTTCAATGCCTTTGGCATCTTTGAAAAAAAATTCAAGCTAGTGACAACTTAATAAACAAACCACTTTTTTTTTCATTAAATGAACATGAACAACTGATATGATTTCTACAATACATGATAGAATAATTTGGGTTTTTCACTGAGCAAAATTTTGAGGAGCTATTGTATGCATATAGAGCTTTACAAAGTGAACGACTTAATTATAGTATTTTAAACTGAATGGTGGCCCAATGACAAGGGCTCTATCCAGCTTGCCATGCTTCTGCAGATCTGTCCTAGTTCCATAACAATAATCGAACTTATTTATTTTGTAGAGCTCGTTGAGACTTTCGACCATGCGTTCGTCAATTACCAATCGATGCCAGATCGGAACACATTTATCTTGGAACAAAAGGATTCGGATCCAGTGTGGTAAATGTATGTGTTCTGATACGACATCGATTGGTAACTAACGAACATAATTTTCTGCGTGGTCAAAAGTCTCGATGAGCTCTACAAAATGAACGGTTTCGATCATTGTTATAGTCTAGAGAAAAGCCCCACAAAATACTGGGCAAGACTGGACATTGAGCAAACTGGACAGGACCCTTGTCCGGTAGCCCATTGGTAGTCATAAAGTGGAAGGGCCCATGTTGAGAGGGATACGAATGCAATTATTGTTCGAGACCAAACATCCTTCCTTATTGGTCAAAACCACCCCAATAGTAAGTAGAGTGGTAGTCCAATAGGCAAGCTTCTATTCTCATGGAGTACAATTTTATTTTTGGTCTCAGGAGCCAGATTTAGGGTTCTAAATCTGGTTTTTTGAAACTAGTTCAACGGTGTTGGTGACGGCGTCTGCAGCGGTTTCAGCTTTTAATTTGCGGCAGAAACGAGCTTAAGTTGATGCGGCGAGTCCATTCATGAGAGTTTGCTCTATGTCCATACCTGGCCACTCCAACCCTCCTTCATGAGTGTGATCGACAGGTCCGACTCCGGCGTCTTGGCTCCATGTAGTTTTTTTCTTTTTTCTTTTGTTTTGTTTGGTGTATTTTATTTTGTTTGTTATTTTTTGTACTCTCATACCGATAGTGTCCGTTTTTATGGTACTATGTTTTCTTTTTGTTATATATAAATCAAGTTTAATTCTTACAATTTCCGGAAAAAAAGCCACCTGAATATTGTTACCTTCTTTTGCATGCATGTGTATACGGAAATGAGCTCTCCAATTTTAAGAGAATAAGAGAACCATGTGCCAAAACCCTAGATTGTTTGACATTATTATTATTATTATTATTATTATTATTATTATTATTATTATTATTATTATTATTATTTTTTGGCCAATATTATATACATCAGCGGAGTTAGTTGGGTGACATATTCCTAAACAAAATGCAACCGTTGATAACATATACTGTATGTGGCAGGTCAAGTGGCAGGCACTAACGATAGCTTCCAACGAAAGTAAAACTTGACATTGAAGACCGGCGGGAATTTATGTCAGGACAACAAAGGCATGAATTACAAATTACAGGAAAACTATGGCGCCGACATAATTTCCAAGGTGAAACTATAAATAAAATGTACAGAAAAGGAAAAGACACACTGGGAAAAGACAACCTAGCGAAGAGGAGAGATAGCTACAGAACAAAAAAGTCTCACAAGGCAGTAACCTAAGCAAAGACAGCTCAAGCTCAGTACTTAGGGCAAGATTTTGAGAACTGAAGTTAGCTAATGAAAACTGGACTGGCATAACAACAATGCACTACATATCGCTCGTTCGCGGCTACAACAAGATGTTAGAGAGGAGCTGAGCTTGTTCGACGGAGCTGATACTTGGGCTCGGGAGGTAGTACACATGGCAAAACCTTCTCCACTTCCTGTAAAGGTAAGATTCATGTACCCAAAAAAAAAGGGGGTAAGATTCCAACATATCAGTAAACAAGAAAAAAGTACTTGGTTTTTCGTTGTTTTATATCATGAAAAAATAAAGGAATTCCATAAATTGAAGGAAGAACAATCAGACATTTGCCAGATTTACAGTAGCAGCAATGGCATTCACCCAAGAAAACACTGGTAGTAATAACAAGAAGAAATAAGAACAAACATCCTAGCACAGAAAAGTTATTATCGTAATACCAAAGCATCAATGTGATAAGAGCAAAAAAGCACGAATACGGAAACGGACGCGCCACTACACAGATGTGTGGGCATGTCCATTTTAGAAAATGAGGACAAGAACATGCGCAGACATGTCAAATTAAATAGTAATATTGACGTTGTGGAATAGAAAAAAAAACTTTAATTCTACCAAATTATGGATAAAACTAGGGATCAGCACAAGAAATAACACCATTGACAATATAAAAATAATTGCCCTTAAATGAAAATTGAAAAACTAATCAGTTGATCCTTAACCAACTTTTTAAATTGCATTCTGACCTCACAAGTGTTGTCAATGTGTTCTGAACATGTCCCCAGCGTGTGTCTAGCGTGTTTCCAATATGACCGACCATGAAACTATAAAAAGGAAATAGGACACGGGGTTGCATGTTTCCAACATGTCTGAGCATAAAATTGTAACCAGGAAATATGGCAAGTGTTTGAGCATGTCCGACACATGCAGGATGTGCCTGTTTCTGACACAGATAGACGTGTTTTTGCCTAGGACATAAGATTGTTGTACTCGCAATACACACAAACCAAGAGGTCTACAGTTGAGCAAAAAAATTGCAAACAAGAATTGCAAGCTCGTTTTCTGAGAACAACCAATCCTATAAAAACTCTGAGTTACATGATTACATGCACAATGTCAGTTTAATTTCTGCAATTTTCACAGGTGAAACACTGATACCCTTGGAAATAATTAATCTATCACACCCACTCGACCCTAGTACACCAAAGAAAATGTAACAACTGTTTTACGTCTCATGATGCACAGTTCACAGCCTCCGGAACATTGCATAAATAGTTTCTATACCCATTTTTCCAATTCTTGAAGTCTCAACCACAAACTACAAAAAAAAAACACCTAGAATTTAAGTCTTTTCAAAGCTTTTGGCCACTAAAACGTGACATTCAGCACTAACATAGCTCTGGCACCATAGCCCTGTGTCAGTTTTAGGCTCACTGCTAGTAGGGGAATCTTCCATGGAATTGTCCTACATTAGATTGCATATTCATGTCCTTGAAATTGTTTCCACATAGGCACATACCACTATGAATACCAACCTCAATCACTATAGACCCCTTCCCCAACTCTCAAGATCTACGAGGACAAAAGAAATGAAACCACCTTCTTGATGCTTCAATTCAGCCACACAATATATCTACATACCCAATTAGGGCATGTGAAAGCCAGTAATGAACCACTTTGTGAATAACCATAAACAAATCTCTGAAAATAGGATCACCGAAACCCAAATAAAAAAAACCATTAAATATTGGACTCACATTTCTCAAAACACTATCACTACTACAAGTTGCAGGGTTTCAGCAAGACACTTTAATTTGAGAGAGGGGGTCAAGCTTAGTTCAGATTCTTCAGAAGCACATGGAAGTCACAAAGTTGTGTGTTATTTTGAAGATTATAACCAATGTACTTGTTTTTGTTTCATCAATCAGTAACAAGGCAATGATATGCAAGAGGACAAAACCACCCACGCTCCATCTTCAGGCTCTCACAATACAGATTGGGAATGCACCAAAGTAGGAAATCACATGGAAAACAGATAGTATGACTCTTGTAACAACCATAAAGTTGCAATAAGGTCATGATCTAAATACAATTGCAATAAGAACAAAACTACCTCTATATTACTCTAACAATCTAAGTAGTAGTCAATGATTCAATAATATTTTTTCAGAACAGAAAAAGAAAATTAAACACCCTTATTACGATATGTACTTCTGATGTCATCACAATGGTACCAAATGAGATTGAATCCATCATTCAAAAGTGGTCAGTTACACAGACCTTACAAGCTTTTGATATGCAAAGTAGTAAGAGATGTTAATAAGGAAAAGCCCAATTTCAGAAACACAGCATTTTCTCAATCCTAAGTAAGCAAAATGTATACAGACATGCAATATAAGTTAAACCTATATAGACGTGCAATATAACTTAAACCAATACCTATACAAATGCAATTTCTCGCTCTCTCTTCATGCCTCTGGTAATAAATGAACAAGGGATGGTTTAACTCTGTGTAGGTCCAAATGTCCTTACAACCTTGGTTGGATTTCTAACCCCATTCAAATGTCCTTGTCCAAAGCTATCAAAATCGTCTTTTGTTTGAATGCGATTCATTCTAGTTGCTCAGTTTGATTTTTCGGATTTGGTCATAATTGCGGGATGCACTCTTCAATAGAAGTTTAGCCACTTAGCCCAACTCTAGTGTACACCAAAAGTAGGCTTTGGAAGCTGGATTTTATTGAGTTTTGCGGCTGACAAAGTAGTAAGAATATGGGATTATTCATGACCCTGTTAGTGCAATATTTAATCATGACCCTGTTAGTATGTAAGCTCAAAGTTTATCTGCTTCTCAATGACTAGCTATACTTGTTGAAAACCTTGACTGAGTGCTGTCATCATCATGTTTGATAATTATTTACTGGGGATCAATGGTCAAAGGGAATAGGTAGCCTAGGTAGACCCCTCTTGGATTTTGCCATGACCAAAACTAAACTTTATAAACTTTCAAACTGAAAACCCTCACATCTGTGCTTATTTGAATCCTGCAACTATTACACTGTGGCTTTATTTATTCAAAATGAGGCACAAACGAGACCTACAGGTTCGTATTCAGAATGAAGTTCAAAGAAGACCTACAAACAGTGAGCGATTGACGACTTTATCAAGTATCTCAACTTTGAATGTTCTTGAACAATATCAAGATCAAGAATATACTCCCTGTTTTATATTGCTGTACTTGCATATTCTACACCATTTTATACATGCACCTTCTTTCCCTAGGCTACCACCCTGCATTACCGTAGGCTACAAGAGTGTGCTATGATCAAGGCTCTGAATAACATACCTATGGTACCGTTTTTATTACTAGTATGATACATAGCGGTACCGGTACAATAGCGGGTATCGTTTTGAATTTACCGCTATCAAAAGATATATGTATACATATATTAGGTAACTTGACATATCTTAAATAAGTGTTACAAGATGTATATTAATCATGAGATAATTACAATTGTTGTCCTATAAAAACACAACTTTCATGAGAAGCAAACCCATATAAATACATTTTCTTATGAAAAAGGGAAATTTCAGATATTAAAGTTGTATTTTTTTTAACCGGCTATTAAAGTTTGTATTTAAATATAGTAGTAAATGACAAGGCTGTCAAGTCAGGGGGATAGGTGTCCTTACTCCTATTTACAGATTCAACATGAAACCCCAATTATTCCCATGCCAGACTTAAGTAAACCCATTGGTCAAGAAAAAACAGCATCCTTCTCTTCTTTTCCGCGTTCTGTGTTCAGTACGGTACGCAGAATGACCGGTATTTGGATGGAAACAAATGGTACCACCGCAATTGCCCGGTAATTTCTCCTGGATGGAGCACAGATGCTTGGATACTACTTTTCTTCACAACCGGTACATACCGGGCCGCACTGGACGGTACAGTACGGTATATACAACCTTGGCTATGATCCCCTTAGGCAATGCTGACTAAGAAGAAATACCTATCTATCTGGCCCAAGCCCAAGTGTAAGTAAAGCAGCAGCCCTACCCATCGGGAAGAGATATGCTGCACCTTACAACGTTGATGACTGATGGCGTCTAAATCAGCAAGGTAGATTGGTCTATCCTAGCAGCAATTCGAAAGCAGCACATGAAACAAAGAAATTGGAGAAGAAAAGATAAGAACCTTGAAAGGGAAAGCACTATGAACAGGTTTTCCTGAGGTTAACTTATCAATTTCTTTCTAAATGTTCCCTTCTTCCTTTGTCTTCTTTCTTTCCATGTACTTCTAGTTCAATCACCCCACACATATAAGCACCACCAATTTTCTCGTCCAAGACAAATGTATTGCTGAGTAGGCCCCAGCAAGGAATTATTCTCCCAATAGGGAAACAGGGACCAAGAATTGAATCAATATCTTTGGATTACAATCCCTTCACATTCTTCAAAGGTGGACATCTAAAATCTACAAAATGAGAAGATGGTTGGTAAATCAACTGCTGAAACCATTTTAGTCCATCTTTTATAAGGCAACTTATAAGTTTGATTGTTTGTTTGAATTTTCCAGGATATTTTTAAGTATCTCGTAGTTAGAGATTCTATGGTCTACATTCTACTCCCAATACAGGAGACAAGTTTGTGGAACAGAAAAATTCACCAAATGATTCAGATCATTTGACTAACAATTAATTTAAGATATGATCTATCCTAGACATTGAGTATGCTGCATTATAAGGGAGACTAATTTCATGATAAAACCCTCATCAAGTAGGTGGATAAGTAGTTGTCAAATAAGTACTTCAAAAAATCTTTTAACCACTTAAGCTCGTGATTGTCTACCATCACTCATAGATTTGTGTCTACTTTAGGTTACTTAATCCAGGAAAGGCATAGCAACTCAAAGGAAAAATAGCATTTCACATTCCTTGGTTTCACTTTCACATTTAAGTCTATATCACCAAACATAAGATTGGCAATAATAAAATCATATGGCAGTAAGGAACACTAGAATTATGATAGAAAGAACCTTCTGTCTCTTAAGCCTTTCATTCTCCTCTTCTAAACGGGAAACCTTGTTCTCTAGCTCATGCGTATAAGCCTGCTCATCAACACATTGCATCTTTCATAGTCGTGCAGAAAAGGAAATCCAACCTAATTTTGGCAAACACAAATATGGACATGCACACCAAGGTTTTGAAATCTAACCTGTTTCCTAGCTCTTGACCGGGCAGCGGATTCTCTATTCTTAATCATTCTCTTCTGCCTCCTCTCAACTGTTTTCTCAACCACATCTCCGGGGGCACCCCTTTTCCGCCCGGGTGTCGGTGTGTCCGAGAGCGTGCCCATCAAAGCAGATGGAGACATGTTCATTTGGTTTTCAGGGTAAGCCACATCCATAATAGAGTTTGGAACCATAGGTAGAGCCTGTTGAACTGGGCGCCCCGGCATGAAAACGGCGAGCATGTTCTGCTGCTGTTGTTGTTGTTGCTGCTGATTTTGTTGTTGCTGTTGTGAGGGGAGCTGGTAGTGCATCCATTGAGCCGGTTGTGGAATACCTTGTACAGGCAATGCAATCGGATCATCGCCTAAAACAGGGCCCGGATTTTTCTTGCCAGGGGATGATTCAGCAACCACCCCTGCCTTAACCAAGAAGTCCTCCAATGTCATCTCCCCAAGAGTAGGTTGTCTATCGTGGGCGGCTTTCCGACCGTGAATATTCCTATTACTCTGCTGTTGACCCTGTTGAATATCCTGCCACACCTCATCAACAGTCTTCTTGCTCAGATCCCTAGACAGAGAGAGGCTCGATTGCCGGTGCAAAGAGGAGACTGATGCTGCCAACTGGCTCTGCTGTGGAGCCGCCACAGCCCCATAATCAACCTCTTGATTCGCTTCCACAGTCCACACATTCTTGAGAAGCTCATCGAGATTCATGCTGCTAAGTGGTTTCCCTAAATCTCCTAATTGGTGTTGAACCTCATCTAGGGTAAGACTGTACAACGATCCTTGCCGCGCCAATGCATGAGATTTCTGCCCTTGGATTCGACCACTACTAGCACCTCCACTAGCCGCAGTAGCACCACCGTCACTGCCGCCACCTTGAGATCCCATGGTCTGGGTTCCCATTCACCAGCCCTCTACAACAACCAAAAATCAGTGCCCCCACAAATCGATCTAAAACCCTTTATTGAATGTAACTCAAGAATGGATTCAGCTAACTGATCAGAAAAGGGCGGGGGGGGGGGGAGGGGCGAGGGGGAGGATGGGGGAGAAACTTCATTAATTTTATCAACAAAGAGTAAATAAACCCTCAAATCAGCAACCCCAAAATCCCCAACCGCCAGACTCAAAGAAACTACACATTGAATCCATTCAATACAATTCAAAAAACCCTAATTAAACACAGTAGTAAGACTTCAAGAAAACCTATACCCACATCAGAACATCCACAAACCACTCGAAAAAACAAAAAACCCAGATCAAATCAAAATAGAAGGCATTGATTTTATCGATAGAAACAATAAAAAGAAAGAAATTTAAGCAAAGGGACTAACCTGAATCAGAAGTTATAAAACCCAGAGATAGAAAATCCAGGAATCGATCAGCTTGCATGCGACGAGTCATGCCCAACATCCTCCATAAGCCAAGAGAACCTAAAAATCACACTTCCCTGTGCAAAAACCAGTGCTTTTCAATCTAATCCGAAATGAATTTATTGCTTAGTTATATATACACGAGGATACAGATACAGACCCACATTCTATTTTCTAGTTTTCTAGAAGAAGAAGAAGAATATGCATGCCCACAGACACAGATTACATATATATACTATGTGTATATATACGTATATTTTTCCCACCAGAAAATGAATAAACCGAAAATAGAAGGATGAGTAAAGCGATGGGAAAGAAAATCCAAATAGATGGATACGCACAGGCACAGCCAGCCAAACATGCCATAGACTTTGGTTTTGAAAAATAAATGACAACCAACTGCTCGTGCGGTACATGTATTTTGTTAAAGCGAAATTGTACCAAAATAAAATAGGAGTATGTAGTTCAGGACCCCGACTGGTGGTGAGAGCTTGAGACTTTTCTATTCTGTTAACATTCTTAATTTGTTAAGTACTTATTTTTGTTTTACGAGACATGTTATTTTCCGACAATACATTACATTTAATTTAATTCAAAAAAAATACTTATTTTAGTTGGTGAAACACACGCTCACGTTTGCTGCCTTCGAAGTTTTCAAGTTAAAAACATCTCAGGTGTTCAATTTGTTCATACGGAGCTTTGTTTTGACTTTAATTGGACTCTCCGTGAGTGGGAGACAGGATTGGACGCCAAGATTAATCGAATTACGTTTAAATTAATCTAAACATCTGAGTTAATACAAAATTTTAGAAAAAAAAAACAGAGGAGTATAAAATTCAACTTTACTTGCACGCCGCAGGACCCATTTAAAAAAACTGCAAATAGTTTAGTTCTGTGGGGTCGGTCAATCCTTTCAAGTTCCAAGTGAAAATAGAGACCCTACAACTGCATTCCCAACCCCACCCAATGGATATAAAAAATGCACAAAGATGCATAAAACTAGGCCCCTCTTGGCCTATGGCACTGCACTCATTTTCAAGATAAGTTTTTTTTCCCCATTTTTTAAAGGTAAAATTGCGACCGCAAGTGTGTGCGTAATTATACCATTCGACACTTTCTCATGTCATGTGGTGTTGTCCAAGTCACGTAAAACCTTTGTTTTTTCATTGGGAGGTGAACAAAAAAAAAAAAAAAACATTTAAAATAGGTGTAAACTTTAAAGAGCAAGTTTACTTTAAAATAGAAGTATTGATAGGTTCACAAAACTAACCGGATTACATATAAACAAAAAATGACCAAGGACCTGAACAGTCAGTCGCCTGCATCGAAATCGTTGGTGCTGAGAATCGGCTAGATGCACTGATGATGGGCGATTGTTCAAATTAGAGGCAGAAGTATGCTGGGTCCGAAGGGGACGGGGCCCACACAATCTTTAGTTTGGCCCTCCTCGAATTGAAAATCTTGATTCCGTCCCAGTCCCGATGGGAATGTGCATCCAAAACTATCCAAACTGAATGAGATAAGGCGGTAGATAGTGGTTCTGCTAGAGACAATTCTTTTGCACAAAGTTCTTACCAAAGACTACTACAAAAGAACTTTCATTTATTTATCATATATAAGCAATTGTCGAGAGAAAAATAACACTTGCTGTAGCCACAGATTTAAGAAAACCTGATGATAGTCCCACAGATTTTATTTTATTTTACTTCAGCATCTTCCCAGTTTGTCTTAAAGGCTTAAGATGCTGAAAATCTCAAAAGCCACTTTAAGCATCCCAAATGAAGTGGGAGTATAATTTTTCAGCTTGATATTTCATAACTAAAATTTCCACTTTTTAAAACTTTCCTGCTAAACCAATTACGTACAGAAGCGAGGGAAAACAAGAGCCTGTAGCATCAATTTTTAGATTTCACCGAACTAACGACTGTTAGGGATGACAACGAGGTAGGACAGGTATGTATCACTATCTCTGTAACGATCCGGATTTTTTTTGAATAAAATTTTTTTTAAAAGGATTTACAAATTTTATTTCCGTAAAAATTTTATCTTTAATAATATCATTAAAAAGTATTATTAGTATTAACAAAATTCTTTTTGTTAAAAGATAAATACAAAAATAATTATCTTGACTTGTTTATTTTTTTTAAGTTGCATGCATGCATACAACTCCTTCCATCTCTCCCTCTCCTATTCCTACTCCATCTCTACTCATTCCTATACTGTATTTTCGCCCATATTAGGTCATTATCGAAATAGCAGATAAAATCCTTTTGTCGAACTAGCATTCTCTTGAGAAATTCTATAAATATCCATAACTTTAACCTAGAGTTCATTACTGAAAATTCTACACACCTACCAGTCCATAAGAGAGAGAGAATTCAGAAGAAAACAAAGCTCCAATTCATGGAGTTTTAGAGAAGAAAGTGAGAGAGAAAAGTGGGTTTAGTACCTAGAACTTAGCAGAATCAAATTGATCGTTTCAATCTCTTTCTACAAGCCCAAGCATCCACAGAACATCAACCAATTCGGCCCAAGGTCTCCCGATCAAAAGACCCTTGCCTTCTCCAAACGTTCAAGTTTGATCGAAAACCAATTCAACGCAATTTAAGGTATTATAATTCAATCCGAGCCTCTTCTAAGTATATTTGATGTTTATAGACACCCAATAGGCCTCGTAATCCCATGCATAGCGAAAGGACAAAAAAATCAAGCAGCATTCCGGCCCGCGACCTTGATGACCCGGGCCAGAACAGAAGAGCGACATGCGGCGCGAACTCCCTCTTGTCCCGGTAAATCTTGATTTAAGTAGTCTTGAGATCGAATTGATTTTGCGACCCTTTAAAAATATATTTTGACTCCGAAATTTTTATCCTAGGTTCCTAACATTCTAAAGTTCATAATTTGTTAGTTTCATTTTTTTTTATTTAATCTACTATTTATTTAATTTTTATTCGTAATTGTGAGATCGTTTGTAAACTAAAATTCGTTACGACCTTTTAAATTACTCTATAAATCCCCAAACTATTTTTCTTAGATTCCTAACTTATTTAAGGTCATAAGTTGTTGATTTCATAACTTTTTGATGTTATTTGATATTTATTTTATTTTTAATTAAAGATATAAACGAAAATTAATAACAACCTTATAAAAAATATTTTTAACATCGAAAATATTTTTCCTAGACTCCTGACAGTTCAAAGGTGATATTTTATTAAAATAAAATTTTATTTATTTGGTTTACTATTTATTATTATTTAAGCATTGTTCCTTAATAATAATATCGTAAAATATTATACAGAAGGTTTAAAAATCCGAATAATTTTATTTAGACTATTTACAGCCCTAGAATGATATCCTGTAAATATAA
The DNA here is from genome assembly GCA_025413875.1 of Rhododendron molle. NCBI lineage: Eukaryota > Viridiplantae > Streptophyta > Magnoliopsida > Ericales > Ericaceae > Rhododendron > Rhododendron molle. The sequence goes on from CM046390.1 coordinate 5,911,252, forward strand.
ATATATTTCCAACTCCTTAATTATTTATCGTCTATTTATTATTGTTTCGTCTATTAATTTAATCCTTTTATTAAAAATAATTCCGTGAGCATCCAAACTCAACTTTTAGCACTTGAAGTTATTATAGGGGACTGTTAGGACCTTTATTAAGGTTATGATATTTATTTTAATATTTTTACCTAATTAATGAATTTAATTAGTATTTAATTAGCTTAATTACTTATAATTAATTAATAAAAGTTTAGAAAATTATTATTTAAGCTTAATTAAATAAATCTTACATTCTTAATTACTTTGTGATCATACGAGATTAAGAACGCAGCTCAGTCATAAAAAGTTCGTGATTTTACCTTGTAATAACTATTTGATCTAGTCTGTTGTTCGTTTTAATTATTATTGAGATTGATATTGTCGATCTTCATTTGGTATTAGATTGGACCCTAGAGACATGGGGTGGTCTGCGAAATAGAAATCACGTAGATGTTAAGTAATGGATAAATTGTGAAGTTTATTTTATGTTTAGAGGTTGCCTGCGGCGTGATGTTGTGATATGATGAGATTGTGATGAGAATTGTCTTGTGGCGGGTGTCGGTGATGAATTGATAGGCGGCGGGTGTCGGTGATGATTGTAAAAGAATTGTGATGTGGTTTATAAGATGGGCGAACCCTAGTCGTGATCTAGGCATGATAAGCTTACCCTTGTTGTAGTTATTGAAGGGTGCACTAAGTCATAACGAGGTGTTCTGCGACAATGAAAAGGAAAGTCTCGTGGGATGAGCATGGCTAGTGGTTGGGGAGGAAAGATCTCGTGGAGAGATCTTAGATTTCAGATTAAGTTAATGGATAGTAATGAATCAAGTTGTATGGATTATCTCTGTTTTACTTTTTCGCACCATATATATCCTGTTTGCCTGCTAACTGTATTGTAAGAGGGGTGGTTGGGTTGGATTATTTTACTGGGTGATTTATCACTCACGGATACGTCTGTATCCTGGCAAATCGATTGCTTCGGCGATCAATTTGCTAGAGAGCGCAGGATTCGATGGAGGAGATTCAACGATGTTGCAGTTCGACGCGGAAAGAATATCAGTAACGAAGATCGAGGATGCTTAGGATTCGTAACAAGATTAGAGTCAGCTCTGAAGATAGTGTATTTTGATTCCGTAATCTATCTTGAGATTGTATTAGAAAAATATTTATTTTGAAAAATCATGTTTATTTAGCAAAATTGTCTTAAAGAAATTATTTATTTTACACCCGAAAAGTCGGGGCGTTACAATCTCCGTCCCCGATTCCCAAACCCAACTCCAATCCTCGTCTCCACCTCGATCCCCACTTCGAAATTTTTTTCACCCTCCATCCACATCCCAAATAGGGAATGGGGTTCTGAACATTAAAAAAACCCTCTTCGAATATTTTACAAACATTGCTATAACTATTCCACGAACAATCAATTATAGAAATCCGAAACCTAGTTGATTTGCGGTTTTCACTTAGACAAATACCATCCTCACAAACGGTTTAAAATCAATATCATCAACCATCCTAAAATCCAGAAGTTCAATACAAACTCATGAAAAAAAAAAAGGGACCATAACAATTGCAACCTAATTAAGGAAAATCCAATAAGGAAAATCAGGGATCCAGTAAGGCCATATGAAAAGTTACCACCACAATACTAAACCCAGAAAACAGAAGACTGGAAGCGTCTAAGAGCATCCGCATTGTAATAATCAAATGGATGTGAATAAGCAAACTTAACAATAATGCTCAAAAAAACACATCACATTGTAATAAGCAAAGTTATAAGTCTTTTAGCAAATAATCAAATTCCACCCATTCCATAACCAAACTTAACAACTTTTACCAATAACCAAAACTCAATAACCAAACCCAATAAGGAAACTCGAAACTCAATAACTCAAAAACACCCCTCATTAGAATCGTCTCATCGAGACGAATAATTCAGTGTGATCGGATGCATAATTGAAACTCGTTTGCGATTGGACATATGTACATTGAGTATTTTGAGATTTTTTTTGGTTAGGGATGCAAAAATAACCAATGTGGAGATAGAGATTGTTAAGTTTGATTATGAACTAAATGGATAATCAAATGCTGACGTGGCACATTTTGGTTATTGATTTTGATTATTCCCATTGCGGATGCTCTAAGTGCACTACAAATCCCATCAACATCCTAATATGCCCAAATAAGGAGGTCAAAGCGAGCTGAATATGGCAAACTTCAACTGGAAATACGCCACCCAGAAAATACTAGGACGGTAACAATATTAACCGGAGAGAGAAATTTTGATACCTAAGTTTACAAAAGCAAAAGAAAATCCCCACTGTAACGCAAGCACAAGATATATCATACGCTTGTTCAAAAAAAAAAAAGAGTACCTGATGTGTTGAGGTACCTTTCCTTTGGTAACAAGTCACATTCCAACCACACAAAAAAAGCACTACTGACTGTTAGGTAGTAAAAAAGCGGAAAAAAGCTTTTCTGGAAAACATCATAAGTTAGAAGAACAAAACCAAATAGAGCTTTAATTTGTGGTCAACTACATGAGTCCACTTTCTCCATTGAACTCAGTCGAGGACATCGTGTTTCACAAGTTAGAAAAACTGTGCTGAAGAATGAATAAAGAGCAAAACTAGCTAACTAAACAAGTGAAGCAAAGGGAAATCGGCGGAAAGCACATCCACGGGCCACTCACAAAGTTATTGGTAATCCCATCAGAGTCCAAAAGAAAAAGGGCAAAGGGGAAAAAAGGGATTCAGAGCAATGCATACAGACCCTTTAAGGACAGAGGAAGAGGAATTCAAGAAGAAACAAAGGGGAAGGAGGATGGATTTGGGGGCAGATGGATCACCAAAATTTGAGCTTCTATGAAAACAAAACACTTAATCTTTGTAATTTGTTTCCATTACTAAATTCATTTTTTGCTTTTTAAAACAAACAAACTATAGACCCATGCCATTTTGGTTAAATAATAGCTGCTAGTCATAAATATGTTGTGCTTCTCAAAAAACAAAGACTCACAAAACACAAAAATAACTGCAGTGGAATCAACAGTTTAGGCATGAGAAATATTGCTGCAGTAATCTCCTCTCTGTTACATTTCACCATGACAGGAAACAATACAAAGACTGCCCATCACCAAAAAAAAAATCCAAGGCATACTTCTTTCCAATATTTAAGAAACAAACCACCGGAAGTTAAAATAAAACTGATATACTCTCCCCAAACAATTTGCAAATACAAAAACTGAAGCAAGTGGTTATGGTTGCTCACTCCAACCATAATCTCACCTGCAGTAGCAATGCCAGTGTTTGAAACCACTAAAAATAAGTGGAAAATCACAAAAGAGATTTGAGATTTCATAAATGGAAGTTATCAATATCACCCAAGGAACACACCATGCTACCCTATTAGCTTACTAGCTTAGTTGCTTCAGTAACATTAGGTATCTCAAAAAGAAAAAAATAAAACAAGAACAAAATATAGTATTTCACATGAACAAAGTCCAATACCAAAAAGCACTCAACCAGAACCCCACAGGTTTAAGTTATTTCCAAACACATTCTTTCAAAACAAACACGGAGGGTAGAGAGAAAATTGAAAGTAGAAATCAGTAAACCCATTTTGGCAGTACAAAGACTGATCTTTGTAGTAGCAAAGAGGATTTTTCTCATAAATATAAACATGACTTTTGCATGAGCTCCTGAAACTTCAGATGAATCACCAGGCCAGTTCAAAAAGATTTATGCACCTACGGGGATCTGCAAGTGAATAAGTAAAACATAAAAACCAATTTTCAGGAAAAACACAAGGTTGAGAAACCAAATTTCTTAAAAGAAGTGACCAAATCCAAGAACGGGAAGTCTACGGTATATCGAAAAAAGATGAAAACTTAAAGCATCCATTTTGTGTTTCAACAATTGGTCTTTAACAAGCAACGATGAGATTAGTTTCTTGCTATAGCAATAGACAGAGTATTACGTGGAAAATCTGAGATTCCTGTATGTAGAACATCATTAGGAAATTAAGCAAGGACAAATCAGATGGTTTAAAAGAAAAACCAGTTCAAACAAGTCTTTAACTGTCATCTGATTAGAACTACAACACTCACCCTCCCAGAAGGACAAGTCTAAAAGAAATCCATGCAAACCAAATTTACCATCAGACCAGTACCAAGAGGCATAAGTAATGTAGGGAGAAAATGGGAAGGGTTATATTGCACTAATACATACTCTAATGGGCTATTAAACTGTATTTGTACGGGTTACTAAAAATAGGACTTTGTTAGCTAATTTGAGATTTGACAGGAAACAAGGGCTAAGAGAAGTAACAGATATTTGTGCTTCTAGGATTTCCTTTTTCTGCAATAGTTTTTCTTGATAGTGTTATCGTTCCCTTTCCAGGCATCATTATTTTGCTGGACTACACCTGCAATCACCTATTTGTATCTGTTCACAATGGGAAACCAAACTAGAAACTTAAATTGAAACAGATTCTCAGTGAAACAGGACACAATCGCGATGGTGTCAAATTTGATGAGTAAAGATGCAAACACAGCATCGAAGTATACAAGATAACTCAAACTGCAGAGTTGCTTCAAGCAGGAAACATCGCCAAATCTAATATAATTAACCTTGAGATTCTGAGAACATGAATGTACTTTACCCTTGAACCTATCACATTTAAGAACTGTTACCATCTATGACGCACTGAAACACCTAGGAGGTCGGCCTACCTATGTCAGACATGCCGGGACACTCAAAATATCTACAGACAACGGGACACAGCTGAGACATACAAAGACCGACAGATTTTCCAAGACTCCATCTGGGATTTTCTGGAAGCTGGGCCTTTAGTGGCCTCCAGCAGTTCCTCAATCAAATTACAATCCAGCCCTGAATTTCACCATCTATGGACTATGAACGAAAAACTTCGATGCCATGAGCCAATGAAGTTTTTTGTCCATAATCCATGGATGTGAAATTCAGATGGGCTGGAATGTAATTTGTTGAGGAACCGCTGGAGGCCACCCAATGGCCAGCTTCCAGAAATCCCAGACGTAGAATGTTTCAAGTTGTTCCCCAAAATCTCAAGCGCTTTAGTTTCTTTAGTCTCCTACTTGATACTACTACTGCTTGCTAGCAAAAGGAGATCCCTTATATAGGAGGAAGAGAGAGAAGAGGGGAAACAAAAGGACATATTCTAGGTGCTCCTAATAACACCAATATGTGAATAGTGTGTGTCATGGACTCATGGCTATGAATATTGTATGGATGGACGTGTAGGGTCTCCTCGAACACAAATGATTAACGCCATTCATTAATTCTAAATAAACTTTCAGTAGCCTCTGAAAAGATCAGCACAATTGGATAACTGTAAGTGATTGATTTAATTGCCTAATTTCCCTTCAAAATTCAGAATTCCAAATTCTAAAGGAAAAATTGGAAGATTGAATCAAGAAATTATAATTATCTAATTGAGGTGATTATTTTCACTAAGCACTCAGAATTTATTTTAAAATTAATGAACAGCTTAGATCATTTGTGTACTGCTCCGGAGTGGGCCTCACACACCAATCGATACACTTGATATGCATAGTCAACGTGAAGATATAAATGATACGTCCACTTGAATATGAAGTTAAATATGAATATGCTACATTGAAATATAAATACAGTGGTAATGGGCTTAATTGTAAGAATATGCCAAATTAGCGCAATGGCGTCTCCAGCATTTATTCTTAAGAGAAGTTGTACAAAGAGGAGAGGAAGAGTTTTTGTGGGTTTGCAAATATCAATGATTTCGCATGGGAAAAGTCTAGAGATACTAAATAAGGTACTAACTAATCTACTAAATGCCCATGTGTTGCTATTTAGGGGATGAGCCCATCTATATACTACATTATGCATTAATGTGGTAGTAGTGCCATGTGTACATTTAGTGTAGTAGTTTGTGAATTAGTCAGTGTCTGTTACATTAGCTTGTGTGGCAATGCCACGTAGATGCAATGTAAAGTTGGTTGTAGAATTGGGAGTGTTAATAGACTTTCCCATTTCTAGCAAATTAGGGATGAGACCTTCCCTCCAATTTTAATAAATGCATTCTGACCTCATATCCCCCACATTTTTATTAATGCATTTTGAGCTCGCATGGTTCCTCAGTGCATCCCAATATGTCCCTAGCATATCCCCAACGTGTCCAACTCAAACAATGCAATAAGAAAATTGGACAAGTATTTGATCGTATCCAAAGTGTGTCCAACATGGAAACACAAGATTAATTGAAATGTTTGTGCTTCTTAGTACATACAGGCGTACATATGACTATCTACAGAGATACTGAGATACATATATAGATACACGCATAAATAAAAGTGAGGACTTCCCCTTTCTTACCTATTTGGGTCACTATGGTATGGATACCACTCTTTCTAAAATGGCAAGATATTTTCACCAGGATGACAACCAGTGTGTTTTCCTTCTATCTTGACCAAATACAGTGATCACACAGAAAATACCCAACAATCCTAACACAATTAAGACTAAATGCTTACACGCTTTTTCCTATTCGAATCAGTTAGTTTAACATGCCCAACAAATGAATTGACTCTTCCGCTATTGGTACATCGTAGGATAATTCTTCTGACAAGTTCTTCTAGGAGTTTTGGGGAAAGATTTCTAGTTCCATTAAAGTTTCCCCCCAACACTAAAAACGCCATCGTATACCGGCGTAGTTAAAGCAATCAAAGGGCCCCACAGCCACGCACGTAGCCCTCCTGTGTCCTTAATCCCTTCTCCTAATTATGTTTTATATGCAACAGTCTACCATAAAAGCTTGAAGCAAAATTTTTAACAGTAGCTTAATCTGACTAGTACACAATAGACTTGCTTGAAGGAACCAATCATACCTCTTTTACATCTATGGACCTTTGTAAGGTCCAATGCCACCCATGTGCCCAGCTCCATGCTGTCCCCGACCAGAACCTCCTTGTCCAGTCTGCTGGTTTTGATACCCAACCTGATTCCCATAGCCTCCCATACCACTGCCCATACCCTGGTTCCCATATCCATATCCACCCTGTACTCCACCCGGGTTCACTCCGGCACCCACCCCAGCTGTCCCCAGGCCACCAAACAAGTTATTTGCAAGCAATGCCGTCAACGCCTGCCCAAGAGCTGGCGTTAGAGCTTGTGCAGCCGCAGCCGCCACTCCCTGGTTATACTGAACCACGGGTGCTGCTGCGGGCGCCATCAAATGCCCAGTGGCTGCATTGTCATTCCTCTGGAAGCGCGATTTAGGGTTCAAGAGCGCCTTGTTTATTTTCGGCCCGTCAATCGCCTTCCGGCAGTGCAGCACGTGCCCTTCGAAATTCTTATGAGGCTCCTCCAACGCCTTCTTCGCACTCTCAATCGCCTTATACACAAACAAACAAAACCCCTTAAACTTCCCACTCTGCTTATCTATCCCCAACGGCCCCTCCTCAATCTCCCCGTACTTCAAGAAGAACGTGAGCAGTTTCTGCGGATCCAGGTCCGCAGAAACATTGCTCACGTATATCTTCCTCTGCGTGTACTCCGACGCTGGCTCAGCAGCAGTTGGTGTCGGAGCCGTGGTGCCCAAGGGCACAGGGCCCAGCGAGGCCAGCTGGCATGAGGTCAGCCTTGTGCCGATCCTCTTCTGGGGCTCTTTCAGAGCATTCCGGGCCCCGGCGCGGGTTTTGAAGAGGATGAAGCCGTAGCCCTTGGATTTTCCGGTGGCCTTGTCGACGACGGCCTTGCAGTCCTCGATCTGGCCGTACTGGGAGAAGAAACCGGTTAGGGTTTCGGTGGTGGCGTCCCAGCCGAGGCCGTGGACGAAGACTTTGCGGTGGGACGGGTCCTTGTTGGCGATCACGCGAATGTTGTTCGCCACGTCGGCGTGGGTTTCGGCCGCGGACGAGAGGAGGCTGATCAGCTGGTCTTTGGATAAGGGTTCCAGGAGGTTCTGGAAGGGCTCGTCGTTGTCTTCGACGGCTTCGCCGCCGGTTGTCTGGTTGACGTCGGATACGACGTCGTCGTCTTCGCCCTCTTCTTCTTCTTCTTCTTCCTCTTCTTCTTCTGCTTCTTCTTGTTCTTCGTCTACTTCTTCTTCTTCTACTTCTTCGTACTCTTCTGGATCAGAAGGGTTTTGTTCCTCTTCTTCAATGTGTTGCTGCTTGTTGGGTTGTGTGTCGGTGGGTTTGGAATCCAGTTTTCGCTTTGGCGGCATGGTTGAATGGTGGTCGAAGCTTGAAGAGTGGGAAGAACAAGTGACCTAGGAGAGAGAGAGAGAGAGAGAGAGATAGCGATCAAAGATACCCTTTTGTTCTAGAGATAAAATTCTTTCCACCTGTGCTGCGGTGGAAATCCTTTGGTTTTGTTCTAGGTTTTAAGTTGTGTTTTTGAATAAAGGTAAAGAGAGAAATGAGAGTAATGATTGTGGAGAGAGGTAAAAAGTATAGAGAGACAGAGTGAAAATGAAAGTAATGATTGAAAAGTTAGAGAGAGAAAAAGTAAAAAAGTTACTTTATCCAAGACCCTGGGTTTGGAATTCCAAACCGAACAAAGGCTTGGTTTTCCACCACTGCCCATTATGGATCTCACGAAACATTTTTTATTATAATTTAAACCGTCTATTTTGTAGAGCTTGCAAAATAATATATTCACGCAATAAATAAGCTTGATCGGACGTCAAAAGATATATTAAAAATTCAATTTCTTTTTAAAAAATGGACAATCTTGGATAATTTAACTTCAAAATCTATAACCGTCCATTTTGTAAACTAAGATTCAAGTTTTGATATACTTATGATATCCAATCAAACTGATTTTTTTAATGGATAGACTGCCCTACGTACCCTACAAGATGAACGGTTCAGATTATAACAAAAAAAATCTTGTAGGACCCAAACGTTGTTGTGAAAATTCCCTAGTTTCCACCTATGGTGGAGAGAATTTACTCTCTTTGTTCTATGGTATGTTCGCCCTTGGCCTTATTTTATTTCGGGTCCGTTTGGACAAATAAGCCACTGTGGCTTATTTTTTGTCCTTATTCAAATTTTTTTCGCATTTTGTGGCTTATTGTCAATTTTTTGGGGATTATTGCTTCATTATGACGAGAAGAATCTAAGAAGTAAAAAATTTTGATCGATGTAAAATATTTTACAAGATGTAAAATGTTTTTTTCAGAAAATAAATTTTAAACTTTTATTTTTCGGTATTTGGTTGGTACTTGAAAATATTTTCAAAAATCAACAAAATAGTGTAGAAAGGGAGATGGGGAGTTTAAATGGTGGAAAGATATGAGATTATTGGAATTGAACGTGGGTCAGGACTGACGATCGAGGAAACCGAGCAGTGAGAATTACAATAGGAGGCAGCGGGTTCAATTCGAAAAATAACTTACGAAAGATTTAAAGGTAAATCATTTTCATCCAACTGATGGAAAATGTTTTACATGTAAAATATTTTCCTCATTTTTTACATAACCAAATACCCAAAAATAGAAAAAACATTTTACCCAAAAACATTTTACGTCCAAACAAACGGAGCCTTCATGTCTAAACATCCCTAAATGAAAATATATGGCTACATCATTTGGTGTGCACCAAATCTACACCATAATTTTGTGGGACCCAACTTATGGTCGTTTAAAATATGTTGGGCAAACTTCATTTGCATTTCTTGTGATTTGGTCCTTTTTGCGTACACACTCCCAGAACTTTATTTTGCACCAACATAACTCTCCTCTGGTTTGTGAAAGATTGCATTCATACCCAATTCCGACTAATCTCACGGATTTAGAAAATTTGAAATAAATATCTTCATCTTTTTATTTCTTGAATTATCTTCTTCATTGAATCTAATGTGTTATAAATTTAATCGAAGTTGTTCATAGTGTATTAATCAAAGAGTAAAGCATCTTCGTTAACAATCATGTCGATGGAATATCGATTACTCGGTGATCGATGAACAATCTTCTTCTTAAAAGATAAATTTAAACTTGAAATTTGCCTTCATAATAAATTATATTCAACCATGAGATTCTCGTTGTCCATTCGACTTAAATTTTGGTATGGATATAGTACTTGTCAAACTCTACAATATGAATGGTTCAGATATTATATATGAACATTTTGGGTCCATTTTTTATTGTTGGTTTTAACGGAAGACATAACTTTGCACATAGTACACAAATCACATGGGAGTTATGTGATACAAAATGGAGTTCAAGGGATCAACCAAACGTAAGGGGTATAAGTGAAGTTTGTCCAAATATGTTTTTAAGAGTCTTCGTTCAAAAAAAAAAAAAAAATTATTATTATTATTTTTTTTTTTGATCCGCAAAAATCAGCTCTTTTCACTATGGCAATAGAAACATCTCTCTTTTCTCGGACTAAGGAAATCATTTTCCTTCTTTCACTTTTGATCATGTAAAACTCTTGGTACGGTTTTCAATAAATTTTCTTTATCTCTCTCTCTCCTCACTCAGTACTTTCTACAACCTCTCTCAAAATTCAAACCGAGCAAGGCATGTTTCTCTTCGGTGTGCTCAAATTTGCTTCGTGGATTCTTAATTTGCAACATCCCGTATTTCAATGAATGGCGATTTTAATTAGTTGGTTTAGGTTTCTATTAACAGCAGAATTTAGCAGTGAGAGATTCGGGTCGGTGGTGAAGAGTGTCACTAGTGGTTTTGTGGTAGAAGGGAGATGTCGGTGAGAGTTTTTGTACACTAAAATTAGAACAAGTCCCTCAGTTGACTTTTCGAATGCACACTCAACATTTACTCAAAAATATTTTGAGTGCAATCAATATTCCTTTCATCGAATAAGGAATTTTTTTTGTGATGCCCCGTAGTGGTATTGGGACACGATGCCCCCATAAATATGTTCCTTTAGATTGAAAAATGGATAAATCTCAGTCATTAGATCAAAATCACTCACAAAAACAAGGTGGTTTTTATGATTTTTCCGCAAGCCACGCTTACCACAATGTATGGCTATACATACTTATCATGCTGTATGACCATACTTACTACAACGTATGACCACAATCTATTCTCCAACGGTTGAGGGAAAATGGGGCATGGATGCCCAAAACCGGACTGGGCCATAAAAAGTACCTTAGTATTTTCAAGAACAACCAGACAATGTATAGCATTATATAGTACTTCTCAACTTCTGTAACAAACTAAACAAAAATTCCTGAAAAAATCTTTTAGTAGTAATGTTTTTAATTTCCTTATGTTTTCAGCAGATAATCACAATTTGCATGAGTCTAGAAAAACGATGTTTCAGTAGTTCAAGGTTCTTCATTTTCGCATTCTCGAAATCTAGACTCATTTTGAATATCCCATGCCCCCTTAATTAGTTTTCTTTCTACTAATGATGATGATTATTGAAAAATTTCTGTTTTTTTTTTTTTTTTATTGAAAATTTTCTGTTGGCATGCCTTGTTGAATAATGAAGAATAATTTTCTGCAAACTTAGGGAAAGTTATCATATATTTGCTTGAATAAATTTTCTTATGATTAGCGGAATAAAGTGTCATTCTGCAATATTTAAAAACTTTCTTGTGATGAATACTTACGTGAGATGAGTTCTGAGGATGGATATTTTTAAAAACTCCATATCTTAATCCAAAAGCATATAGGTTTATATTCTCTACAGTATCTATATTTATCAATCTTCCTATAGAAAAACAAAAGGTCTACTCCCACCGCTCCCCCCACCGTTCTCGATCTCACCGTTTTGGACGGTGAAATTGAGCGAAACGGCTGTTGGAGCGGTGAAACAGTGCGGTGAGAGTAGACTTTCTCTGAGAAAAATGAAATGTGTAGTGGTGATAGCTTGAGGCTATGAGCCTGCCAACTTCCTGGCAATAATAAAACCAACCAGGGACAGACCACACAGGATCCCACGAGGGCATGTGCCCCTAGACGATGTTCTAAAACTGTAGTAATATTTTTAAACATTTGAATTATATTCGATAAATTTATTTATGATAGTATTCCAATAAATTAAATTGCTCTAGATTTTCTTTATGAAGACATTTGTATGATCTATTTCATAGAGTGCTAAATTTTTACATTATTTTTCTGTGCCCACACGCCATTTTCTGTAAGTTATAAGATGAAATTACATATACGTAGTCTCAAATTTGTTATTTTCCGGCATAATATGTACTGTAGTATTTATTAAGGAATGATATATGTATGTGTACGTTTAGTTTACTAACTTGTGCCCCCCACTAATACAAACTTCTGGATCTGTCCCCGAAACCAGCTAACATGTGATCAAGATCCAAAAAGTTACGTGTGTTTAGGTATTCCTAATTAGATCCAAAGAAACATAACTTGTCGTGTGAGTTTACCAGTTTTGCATGCAAAAAGCAACATTATTATTTCAATCACTTTAATTAAATGGAAATTAAAGTTTGCCCATAAAAAGATTCCAAACTGGGGTATACCCAGCACTCCATCACTTCATTTTTGCATTGCCATTACCAACATAATATGCCAAAAAGACAGGGAATATATAGAAGGGCTCTTTCCACATGGTATGCTATAGAGGTGCTCGATACTCCACATGCACAGAACTGCCAGAAGTCGATCAAATACAAGGATAGCTAGGGAAGAGCCAACTGTGCTCCTTTTCGGATTGAATGAAATGGACAAATATGGAATGGAGTAGTGAGTTATTTGATAACCCACGTACGCCGGGCCAGCTTACGCGCACCTCGAATAATTCGCTCAGTTGCGAGGAGTCCAGCTAATTAAAGCCGGAGCAAAACTTCGTATGGACAAATCTATGCGTAATTTCTTTGTACTCAACGTACCCTGTGAACCTTCTTATGCCTTTGTGACAGTTACCCTAATTAATATTCGCCTTTTTGACTGTTATTAATTTTTCTGTATGACTAGGGGAATAAAGTTCTACTCCAGAATATCATCATTCAAAAGCATTGAGTTGAGATATTCTAAGCACTCCATTACCTTTCACCCAGAAAGCAACGACCCTCTTCTGAGGCGCGGGCGCATTCAGAATTTTGAATCAACGAGGACTGAATGAAGAGAATTTTTTTTAAAAAATATTCAATGAAATCTAAATTCTATTTTAATTTAAGCCCGGCCAAATAAAAAATGCCCGGAAAAATATAACGGTGGTGATCGTATGAGAAACCGCCAACTTCCGGCAGCTTGCCGACGGTTAAAAACAACCAACATGTCAAGATCCAAAAAATTGTGTGTTTAGGCATTCCCTGAAATCGAAAAAAACATTAGGTTAAATGACAGAGTCATGTGATCGAGTTACCAGTTTTGCATATTAGTTTAATCACTTTGATTGGAAAGTTTATGTATATGCCCATAAGATTCCAAACCGATAGACCCATACCTCAATCGCTTCATTTTTTCACAAACTTTTGTGGATTAATCTATTTATGCATACCATTACCCACATAATACAGAAGAAGGTCTACGCCCACCGCTCAACTTTTACCGCTCCTCCCACCGCTCTCAATCTCACCGTCCAAAAGTGTTTTGAACGGTCCGGGTTTTGAAAATTTTAAAATCCGAACCATTAATTACCGAGACGGACGGGAAGATGTTGAGCGGTGAAACAGAACGGTAGGCGTAGCACCAGTGCAATACGCCTAGAAGACAGGAATACAAGGCTCTTTCTACAAGGTAGGCTAGAGGTGCTTGATACATCCACGTACTACACAAAATTGCCTGAAGTTAATCAAATTCAAGGATAGGGATGAGTCAACTGTACATATAACGTAATGCTTTTTTATAGCTTGAAAGAAGTGGACGGATATGGAGTGAACTGGTGATTCTGTCTTACAAAATGATGCACAGATGTACTTGTAGGATGATTAGTAAAGGTTTTGAAGGAGGTTTTTAAAATAATATGTATTGGAGAGAGAGAGATGTTAGTAATAAGGGGCGAAAAAACTTATTGGAATCGTGCTGAGAGAGGGGTGGTTCTGGGAGGCCGAAACGTAACAAAACAATACTCCAACATGATCAGTGATTCCCTCGCGTGATTTCGCGATTACGTCTTACTAATAACATTACTCTTTTTTTGGATTCTGAAGTTGATGGCTTGAGGTTCGTTGTGTTTTGCTTGGCTGTTTCTGTGCTGGTTGGGGTATTAATTGTTTGGTTTGGTTTGGTGTTGCTTCTGGCATGGAGGGTATTCTTGGCTTATGTTTATGCTAGTAGAGGTTTTCTTTTTCTTGGTCTCATGCTTAGCCGTGACTATTGTGGCTAGTGTGTGGATCTCTTTTCTCGATGTACCCTTTGTCGAGTTATCTATAGATCTTTTGTTGCCGATTAAAAAAAAAAAATTACTCCAAACTAAATGCGAATTTTGAAGGCTAAATGTAAGGCCCTATACCAACCGGAATGGGGCTCGCTAGCTACGAAGCATTCCATTCCAAGCAAGTGCTGAGTGGCCGATTCGGTCGTTCATCTTGACAATCAATGGCCCAGATCTTAACCGCACAAATCCAACACAGAGGCATGAAAAATTTGGAAAAGTACGAGTCTGTCAATCGATTGATTTGGTAATCATTCACTCTCACATTATATTGTTTGTGACAGCTTTCAATTACTAATAATACGGGACCCATCGCTCCATCTTGCTCCAACTTGCATGCTTGATACTAATCTGATTTTCAATGTTATCTTGAAAAAACTACCTAATTCGTAAGATTTGGCAAAACTAGATGGGTAGCTAGACCCAAAGCGTTAGTCCGGTTGGTTGGTGAATTTGCTCTCCACACAATCGAATGCGATTGGATTCTTGGAACAGGCCGCAAGTACGTAATTTCTTGTGAATTCTTTAGCCCCGGCATAGATGGTCTGTCTTTAACCAGACGCGAGATTGGATTGCTTGAGGTGCTGTCTGAGGGGAAAAAAAAAAACAAACTAGATGGATAGACAGATTGACTGCATGGAAACACTTCACCCAACACCGTGACTCTAAACCATACATAAACCAAACAGATGAGGCAATTGGAATACCAGAGAACCAACTCAGCTTCAGCTGCCACTGTCCCCCTTTTCCATTTTCAGTTTCCTCGATCATCAGTCTATTGATTTCTTCTTGAAGTAATCGATTTCTTCTTCAATACTTGAGAGACAAGAAAATGGAAAGGCAAACAATAAAGAAACCTCTGAATGGTAGCAGTAACAACATCCCCAAGGATGCTTACCCCCTTCATTACATGGGCAGGCCATTTGAGCAGAAAACCACCCTCAAAGATGCCTCTTTCTCCTCCTACCTCAGACCCGAGCCGCCGCCACCACCCAAGCCAGAAGACAACAGCCGGTTCGCAGTCGACGACTCCGACCAGATAAGCGTCTTCGAGGCGGAGAATTACTTCAGCGAGAAGGATCAGAACAGCAGCAACAAGAGGGACTCTTCAACTGCCAACCATCATGACATAACTGCTCAACAGAGGGGATGCGAGTTTTCGGCGATTTCGCGATTGTCTTCTGTTTCATCTACCGACGGTTATGGCTACGGGGGGAAATTCCGAGCCCGTTCGTTCCACGCGACGCCCACGGCTTCGTCAGAAGCGAGCTGGAACAGCCAGACCGGCCTGTTGTCGAATCCGCAGGGGTCCATTCCAATCTCGTTGAGAAACATCCCTTCTGATAATAACAATAATGCTCGGCGAAATGGTGGGTATTCAAGCAATGGTACAAAATGGTTTTTGGGCCTGAAATGCCCATGCTATGGCAAGAATTCTGTTCAAGTCGAGGAAAATCTCTCTGAACCGAAAACCGAACTGAAAACATCATTCCCTTCATCTTCGTCGTCATCATCATATCCCATAAGACACAGTCCTAAGTCCAGTAACCATCATCCAACCGAGGCCGAAAATCGGTCCATCCAGTCCCAGAACAATTCGGTTGCGAAGAAAGCGGAGGAAAGCATTCCAGAACAAGTGGTTCTGGACTATCGGCCGTTCTCGTCGGAGAATCATTTTCCGTCGCACGAGGGCCATCTGCATCACCGTCGTCGACGCCACCACCACAACCACAACCAAGGTGGTTTGGGGTCGTTTCGCGACGGTGTTGGATTCTCTTTCCCGATATTGAACCAATCACTGTCCTCCAAGGTGCAGGTGCCGACTAGATCTCCGCTAGACGAGCCGCCTCGGGAGTCACTGGAGGTTTTCCAGCCACCGGAAGAATCCATGGACGTGCAACAACGGCGGGGGTTCGGGTATCCGACCAGTCCGATGTCGCGGATGACCGGAACGGAGGAGGACGGGGGGAGCGACGCCAGCTCCGACTTGTTCGAGATAGAGAGCTTCTCCACGCAAACGACATCGTACCGTCGCCGAGACTCGCTCGACGACGAGGCGACAACGGCGTCGTACGGGCGGAGGCAGAGCGTGGACGAGCCGGTGACGCCGTCGGTGGCCGCGACGGAGTGCTACGAGCCGAGCGAGGCCAGCATTAACTGGAGCGTGACCACGGCGGAGGGGTTCGACCGGGGGAGCGTCACCAACTTCTCCATCAGCGCTTCGGAGTTCGGCGACATGGCGAACATGCGGCGGCAGGAGGCGGAGGTGAGCGGCGGCGGAGTCGGTTGGGGTAAGAGGAGGTCAGGGGGAGGAGGAGGGAATGGAGGGGGGTTGTTGTTGAGCTGTCGTTGGGAGAAGGCTGTCAGCGTGGGCCCTACTCAACAGCTGGGGAAATGGGGACAAGAGGACGGTGGCGGCAGAGGAGGAGGAAGAAGGGTGGTGGGAGGTGGTGGTGGTGGTCCACCAATGCCATTGATTTCTACAATGAGGCATGTGAGTAGTAGGCCATACAAACGCTAGCTGATAAATGAGCCACCTTTACTGTTGCGGGAGTGAAATTATACATTAGTTTGGAAGTATCGCCACGTGATATTGCGGACCATTTTACAATCACACATTTCAGTGGGGTCTACAATTAAGTGTATAAACTCCCACAGAAATATGCGATCATAAAGTGGTTCAGAGTACCATGTGGTGGTACTCTCGGACTATTGAATAATTACTCGTTGGGGGATTGGCAAGGTTGTCTGCTTCCATTACCATCTAATCTGATCTGATTGCTTGGTTTTGTCTCGGGTTTTTGGAACATCAGTGTGTGATACCTTAAGCTACTTCATGCTGCAGTGGCCCACCCTTCATATACTCTGCTTGTCTGTTGTTTCGGGTTCAAATCGAACCCTGGGATAGGTGCTGTTCACCAGCCGCATGGCACGGTGGAGAATAATAATGAACGGCTTAGATGCTATTCATGGTGGAGATGAGATTTGGATCGATGAATTGCCGAACGGATGGCTTGAATGCTGCACAGCACCGTGTTGTGCTCTTGGTGCACAACACCGTCCCCCGATCGGTTCAAATCTTTTATCAGTTGTGCTAGCACTGCGGGTTTGTGTATTTTGTTTATGCAAGTGTTCGTGGTTATAGAGTCTTTAATTCTGTTCGGTTTGTTTCCTTTTTACATTACGAATTACTGTTGCATAAGGCTTTGGCCATCTGATGTTAACAAAATGAATGGAAATAAACAATTTTGTTGATCTTGGTACTCAAGTTCTGGCCACAGAACAGGGTGACGAGTCATAATTTGAATCCCAGGGAGGAGCGGAGGATGGGCCAAATTTGAAAGGAATTTCACTATTGTTATCGAGATTGTATCGAAATTTCAACAGACAGTTCTTATACAGCTTGTCCTAGAAGCGGTCCCGCACAGCCGGGTCACATGAATGTCAAAGATTCCAAGGACAAGCACGAGGCATCCCACATCGGAAAGTTTGGATTTGTGTCTGTGTGAAAACGTTCCTCTTGTCCCTCTCGTCCTTCACTAATTAGCAATTGCCTAATTGAATGGGTTAAGTGAAATTACAACCTTGCCCTATACTCGGAAAAAACCAAGTTCTTGGCCCACTTCCCCGTGTATTAGGGGCCAGGCTAATGTCATTGGACCTGTCCAATGGATGAGTGAGGCTTTCGGGCCTGTGTCATAGGATGACTTCTCACATCGGGAAGTTTGGGTTTTTGTGTGTTAAAAGGGTACTCTTGCCCCTAACTAGTCAGCAATTTGCCTAGTTGGGTGACTTAAGTAAAATTACCCTCTTGCCATCTGCTCAAAAAAAGACAAGCTTAAGGAATAGAGTAGGAAGAGGTCAAAACACAAGTCCCAGAAGCATCTCAGGGACTCAGAAGACGATTGGCAAATCAATCGTGACCGCTAGAAGCATAGAAAAGATTGGTTTGAGCAATTCACACAGCGCTTGGATCTGAGATGGACCAAGAAGATGAAGACAAACCCTAAGCGAAGGGATGAGAGGGCAAGAACTAGATTTTCCATCAAGACCAGGGCCACAGCACTGTCGGTTGCTATGACTTGAAGCGGTAGATTGATGCTTTGTTCCAGCGAGATAGGTTGGCAATGTTATCAGTAGACAGCAGCACCAGGACCACGTGAACCGCGATGAGCAGATCACAAAACGAACTTATCTGATTAGTGTTTCTTCCATAGCAAGAACCGACCTCGAATGAGGCAAAAAGAAGTCAGAGCTTGTGGAAATCGGTTTGCTTTATAGCCCTACCAATTTCCATCGATTCAAGCAACAAAATGTATACCTATAATGCGCCCGATGAGGACTTCAACCTTGGCATTCTCAGCGAGAATAGGAATGAAATAGCAATCCTGCAATTATCGTTATGGCAGAACAAAATAGCAACCATCAGGATGCATTATAGCTACAATTACAGGGAGATAGGACAGGTACTCAAATAGACCATCAACTTTCAAGTTTTGCACAAAAAAATCTCTGCAGGAAACAAAATTGACGCATCAGGCCAGCAATAATTTCCGAACCCTGAAAGGAAACACAAGCTTGTTGTTTGTTTAGAAAAGATCAACCTCAGCAGAGAGAACATGACTCTGCTCTAAATCATGGGAAAACATCAAAACTTCAAAAGCAATTGCACTAGATAAAACGTCTCAACAAAACAAAACTACGAGCTGATTCCGTCTTATGGTCAGGGGAACTTTCACATTCGGATGTCCCCGGATTGGTCCAACTGTGTTTGTAGCAAGACAACCGTGGGCGCCCATTTAATCAGCTCCTCAACTGCGATTGGATTCTGTCTGCTCGAACCAATGCCCTGAAATGGATGGTAATAGCAGATAACTAATAGGGGAGAAAATGGAATGTGGCACATCACATGCTCTAAAATTTCATATGATAGGTAGGCTCGTCTTGGTCACACTATTAGAGACAAATGTACCAATACTATAAATGCAAGGGCAATTACCCTATGGTAAATACATAATTTCTCATTGTTCAAACTAACCAATCCTCAATCTAGGAGTCCCATTTTTTCTTCTCCAATGGTCATGCCAAAACTCCACTCTAGTTGGATTTTCATTCAATTAGCCCGATTACTTCTTCCAAATATACGGACAATATTTGCATCATTTTTAACTTCTAAATTCACAATTTTCAAACAGAAGAGTTACTGTGCTATTCAACGGTTGTTCCAAAATCTTCAGCACTGGGATATTCGTGTCCTTTCTAACGCTACACACGCCACATGCACAAGAACAACTCAACAGATACACAAACGAGAGAGATAAAGTTGGAAAAGAGAGATACCTTGAAAATATTTTGTTTCTTCATCATCTAAGTATGATTGGAGCTTTTGACGTTAATGTCATCATCTTGCAATGCTCGATGGCGGAAATAGATGAACTGAATTAGTATCTAGAAAGTCATTAAGGTTCTGAACGAAGAGAGAAAAATTAATGTCCTTTAGAATCAAAGTTACTTGGTCTATACGCAGGATAAGCAAAAATAACTTTGAACAAAAACTGAATCCCCTTCTCCTAGCACTGCAATTAGTTTTGAAATCTCTGATGCAATTATAAATGTAGAAGGATACAAAGGTATCAAGAACCACACATCCTCCGGCATCTACCAGCCATGGTAGATTTGCACTTAGTTTTGACCAATCCAAGCTACTCACAAGTATACTGCACACAAAAACATTGTTTACTTGGACACAAGAACCACATCATACAACACAACATTGGATGACTTTAGTTAACTGCAAAAAATAACCTTGACTATAAATGAATCTGCACTCAAATATGACAAACTTTCTTCCTTCCATACTACTTTCCAAATATAAAACAATCGCATTTTGAACTGCCAACAGATTAACATTTACCCACTGATAGAAAACATATGGTTGCACTAAGATTTGGGGAAACATAGCACTATTGACCAAGGAGTTGGCTGTATCACCATATCATCCACACTACGGTCTGCAATCACAAGTTTACGCAACCAAGAAAACGATCATAGAGAGAAACGAAAGGGATCATAGAGAGAAACCAAAGGTCTGTCCTCCAGGAGACAAATGGAAAAAGGAGGACCATCCTAGAATGAAGTCTACAAAAAGTAAAAGAAGGGACTCCGAGTGCCTATATACCCATTCATTTTAAGTGTATGTATGTATATGGCCATGTACTCTGTATTATATGGGGGAGATAGTTTTCAAGCACCTCATGTCCTTGTGCAAGAATTCCATTGTCCTGCCTCCAAATCACAGGAACTTACGACTGGTTAAGTCTCCATGTCGAAAACAGATGTGGCATCAAATCATGCCTCCATTGTTAGCAGGATTTGGTGGGAGGGATAAGGTGAGGAGAGGGAGGAGAGATAGTGTTATAATCTCAACTATTAAAATGAATGACTGAGATTGAGCGTCATTTTATGTGTCAAAGCATGTGTTAGTGGAACCGGCCCCTACACACGCATATAACTGGTCCGGAGCTTCATTTATCTCAAATTTGTGACATAAGAGGAGGCCCAGAGAAACCCTTCACGAACCAAAAGAGGTTAGTTCAAAAAGTGGTAAGGAGGGCGGGAATAACGGCTCTCCGAGCATGCATGAATGATCTCTAATTCGACTCTTACCCATAAATGATACAAAGTTTTTTTTTTTTTTTATAAGTCATAGATGATCCGAAGTTATTGTTGGTTGGATTGGTTCCACATTATGAAAAAGAAAAAAAGGTAAAGAAGAGAAACCCTTCATGACATGATTTTTTTTTCCACCATTTATGGACGACTTTGTCACATAATTGGAGGCAAAGAAAGCCTTCGTGAATCAAAAGAGGTAGCTCAAGTGTTAAGGAAGGCAGGAGTAATTGCTTCTGAGCACAAGTCTCTAGTATTACTTTACAACTGAACTAACAATTCAATATATTGTTGCCACTTGTCATATCCACGTTCCTCCTCACAAAAAGTCATTATGCAAGAATCCATTTGAATAGAGTGAAATGATAGAAATTGCAAGAAAGAGAAAATAATGACACTTTTTTGTGTTTGATTACCATTAAAATACAAGAAAGTGGATTTTTTTGTTGTTGTAGAACTCATTAAAGCATTAGTGCATGGCTTCCACTTTCTCGCTAAAAACACAAGGAAATTACATTTTCTGTAAATATTGTCTCATTTTATGATACTTCACATTATGTCCATAACTTTTCCTTTTCTATCATGACTCATGACCCATAATGTATGTTAAGAGTAAGTTGGAGTATTAAATATTTTTCCATTGCAAGATTCTTACAAAACTTTTTCATTTTAACCAAACGCATGTAAGAACATAAACTTTTTTTCGCTTTCTTTTCTTTTGCTTTACTTTCTCTCGTTTTCACTTTCTAGCACAAATTTCTTTCTAATCAAACACACCGAATACTATATAGTATAGATTTGCCAATAGTTTTCAATTCCCTAGGCGTTAAACAATCAATATTTTCTATCTGATAAAATTTCTATATATGTTTGAAAACCCTCCCCTAAAATTTCAAGTTATCAACAATTTTTGGGTCGTGGTTATAAAATTAGATGCGATTAGGTATATGTCACTATGTAGACAATCTCGTCTTCTTCTGAGAACTAGTAAGTAGAATTATTTATATTATGCACTATAGCTTTTGTTCTCGATGTAAAAATACATGTGATTTGGGCCACCACTTTGTACAAATCCTGCGTCCGCCACTGCTTATGAGACAGCCCTACGTGAAAGATAAACAGCCAATCTATCCAAATCCATGTTCGAACTTCCCCCTTCTCCCACGGCATCCAATGCCGCCATCCGTAACTCTCTTGACCTTATGTTCTCACTCCCAAGCTTATTACCCACCGATTCCGCCACAACTCGGGCCAACTCGTTCGAGTTCGGAACCGTCTGTGCCCCCTCACAAATTCGAGTCGCCACCTTCAACTCGTCCACCAACAAAGTGGCGTTCAAAAACTGCTCCCCCTCCATTGGCCACGCTAGCATTGGAACCCCAGCCACAAGCCCCTCCAACACCGAGTTCCAACCACAGTGAGTCAAGAATGCCCCAACAGCTCGGTGCCTTAGTATCGTCACTTGAGGGGCCCACTCTTTAACCACCAAACCTCTTCCAGCGGTTCGATCTTCGAAACCTGATGGGATCACGCCATAATCTCCTCCCTCTGCGCTTCCTTGTGGGGCCTCCTTTATGCACCAAAGGAACTTGGCCCCACTTTTCTCCAACCCAGCTGCTATTTGCTCCATCTGATTGTTGCCCAACATAGCTTGACTCCCAAAGCACACGTACACCACCGTTCGATCACCACAAATGTCAAGCCAAGAGATTATATTACCATCGGGCCCATTTGTTGGTCTTGATGGACTATCAATCGCTGCAGGGAGTAACGGCCCCACCGCCCACACCCGATCATGGCCAGCTTCCGCCATCACGTGCTCCAAATAAACCCGTTCCAACTTACTGAATGAGTTAAACACGAGCCCCCAACTCGCCATATTTTCTAGAACCCCATCTCTCATGAAATCCGAAATTGGGTCTCCCTCAACATAGCTAGTACTGTACAGAAACATAAGCTGCCACCAGGGGTAAATTTGGGAATTCGGAATCCTCGAAAGAGTGATCAGACCATTAGGATCATTGGGATCATCTCTCTCCGGTAGGTACCGACGCAGCGAATAGATTATCGACATGGCCATTACACCAGACGGAGAGAACATTAACCTGGGTATGCCGAGCTCGCCAGCCAACAGGTGGGTCCACCACAAAAACATGTCGGAAATAATTGCCACTGGCGGCGAAGGGTGGGCTCGGAACCACTGGAGGATTGGATTATGGAGTTGGCGCATGGCGTGCATGAAAGCGGGGAAGGCGGCGGGAGGGAGATCTTTGACGTTTTCTGCTCCGGAAGGGAGGGAGGGGTGCGCAGGGAAAGGGAGAACTAAAGGCGTTATAGAAAGGTGGGCAGAGAGAAGTGGGCGTAAGATAGGGAGGTTTTTGGGGGTGACGAGGACAGTGATGGTTAGGCCACGGATGGATAGTTGGTGGGCTAGGCCGAGGAGGGGCATCATATGCCCTGGCGCAGGGTAAGGGAATACTAGGATGTGTGCATCGCTGGTTAAGATAGTCATGGCGGCGTTTGAAGTTTTGGGGGATAGTAAGAATGGAAAGAGAGGGGGGCAATAGGTGTAGTAGTATGCAAGTGAAATTTCTTTCAATCAAAGCATTGTTGAGTTACTACAGAGTTATTACTAAATACTAATGCATTCTTTTTAAAGAGTAATTCTACAGTTCTTGATTGGATTGGAAAAATGAGCGGTTTTGGAACTTTATTGCAATTGAATGAAAATGGTTATGAATATACCATGCACATTTAATGTGGATAAATTAGGCGAAGAAGTTGATTGCTCAAGTTTCATTTGAAAAACTTAATGAGTTTAAAGAGCGGTTTCAAAACTTTATTGCAATTGAATGAAAATGGTTATCAAAATACCATGCACATTTAATTGCTCAAGTTTGATTGGAAAAACTTAATAAGTTTAAAGAGCGGTTTCAAAACTTTATTGCAATCGAATGAAAATGGTTATCAAAATACCATGCACATTTAATGCAGATAAATTAGGCGTTTGATTGCTCAAGTTTGATTTGAAAAACTTAATAGCCGAATAGTAATTTATTCAAGCTTGATTTCAAAGATTATAACGACTTTAGAAAAATGTTAAAACTTGGTTTAGTTTGATAACAAACGGACTTTGAATGATTTTTTAACGAGCAAACATGAATAGTTTAGTTCCTTTATCTGCGGGGAGTATTATGCATCACTTCCTATGTTGGTTCTGGATTACAAGAATTATTATTTGGGGTAAGGCACGAGGAAATAGTTTTACTTCTACAAGGAAAACGTACAAAAGGAGCCAAAGCACATTCAAATTCCAAGAAGGAAAACCATAAATTTTCAAGTTCCAAAACCAAGTCATTAAAGGAATTTTTGTGTAGTTGGCTCACAAATGAAAGCACCGAAATGGGGCTTCTAGAAGCAATAGCTTCTAGGCTTAGAACAGCCACGTATTGGCAGAGCATTGAAGTGCTTTGGAATGGTTTCCTCATCACTTTTTCGTTGATGATAAAGGCCACACGCTCCTCCTCCCCCAATCCTAGCATCTTTCTTTAAATCTGTCTGCACGGTCCAGTTTTAATCGTTTTTAGGTTCTTTCCAGGACCATTTTAATGATCCAAAACGTTCGTATTTTAAAGCTCATCGAAAATATTAATCATAACTCGACCTCACACACACGGGCACCGTACGTACACCGTTACTCCACCAGATATCCTCACAAACCTCTAACAAAAGCCATGTCCACCTCCGACCAACGCAACGGCGCACACATCCTCGTCTTCCCTTACCCTGCGATGGGGCATATCATCCCCCTCCTTGACCTCACCCACATGTTCCTCACCCGTGGCCTCACTGTTACTGTACTGATCACCCCTCCTCATCTCTCTCTCCTCGACCCTCTCCTCTCGTCCCATCCCTCTGCATCTATCCAACCTCTCCTCCTTTCCCCTCCAAATATAATCCCCACCATTGACTCCCAACTCTACCGCCCCGTTGCTAACGCGCGAGCCTTGAGCGCACTTTGCAATCCTATCATCAAATGGTTCAAGTCCCACCCTTCCCCCCCTGTGGCCATCATATCTGATATCTTCCTCGGCTGGACCCACCACCTCGCCTCCCATCTCGGCATCCCACATGTTGCCTTCTGGACGAGTGGCGCTTTCGCCGCATCGGTGTTTCATACCCTGTGGCGTGACCTGCCTAAGGTTGATGATCCCACCGACGAGGATGCGGTGCTTTCGATGCCGAAAGTGCCGAATTCTCCGAAATACCCTTGGTGGCAGATAACTAGCCTTTACCGCGGCTTTAAGGAAGGAGACCCAGACTGGGAATTCTTCAGAAACGGGATATTGGCTAATGGTCAAAGTTGGGGTACCGTGTTCAACTCGTTCACTGAGTTGGAGCAAGTTTACATTGAGCATATCAAGAAAGAAATGGGCCATGATCGGGTTTGGGGAGTGGGTCCATTATTACCTGTCGATGAGGACTCAATAGGCCCTACCAATCGTGGTGGGTCCAGTTCGGTTCTGGCCCATGATGTGATGTGCTGGTTGGACTCAAAGGCAAATGATTCAGTGGTGTACGTCTGCTTTGGGAGTCGATGGACGCTCACAAATGAACAAGTTGGTGCTTTGGCGGGCGCGCTCCAGTGTAGCGGGGTGCATTTTATTTGGTGTTTAAAGGAATCCGATTTAGACAATGTGGCGATCTCGGATGGTTTCGAAAATTGCTTGGAGGGCAAGGGTTATTTAATAAAGGGATGGGCCGCACAAGTGGCGATTCTAAGGCATCGAGCTGTGGGCTCGTTTGTGACTCACTGTGGGTGGAACTCGGTGTTGGAAGGGTTGGCGGCAGGGGTGTTGATGTTGACGTGGCCAGTGGCAGCGGACCAATTCACCAATGCCAAGTTTTTGGTGGACCAGATCGGGGTGGCTGTGAGATTTTGTGAATGTGGGACTCGAATGGTTCCCGATTCAAGCGAGTTGGCCCGGTTGCTGGCCGAGTCGGTGGGTGGGACTAGGCTGGAGAGGTCTCGAGTAATGGAGGTGCGTATTGCTGCGTCGGAGGCAATCAAAGGAGGAAGCTCAAGCAGGGATATGGAGGCGTTAGTGAATAAGCTTTGTGGGCTTAATAACCAGAGGAGTCCATAGATGGTTTGACATGAGCTACTAGTCAAGGAGTCTGTGGGTTTAATACTAGATGCTGCAAATACAATGGGCTTATAGTCCTAGTAAGTGGCCCCATTGTCTTAGAGCCTTCAATGGTCAACTGAACATCCCAACAAGTTTTTTTTTTTTTGCTTAGAATATATATAAAAATCATGGGCTACCATTTCTTTGAACACCCAGGGGTGGAGCTATGTTAGGGCTCGGGGAGGCCCAAAATAAGGTATATACAAAATCAATGAACACTCAATTCTAATAGTCTTGAACACCTAACCCAAAAAGAATTGAACACCCAACCCAAAATCAATTGAACACATAGTCAAAACCCAATGACAGCCCATCAATTCAGGTAATTCATATTTGAACACCTTAACACATTACCTCAAATAAAGGTCATAATCATAATTAAAAAATTGAAAAAGAAAGAGAAAAAGACGAATCTATCGGTGTAGGCAGAGCATTAATCATAATAAAAAAATTGAAAAAGAAAGAGAAAAAGACGAATCTATCGGTGTAAGTATTATGCTCTACGTTCTCTCATCTTTATTGTCGATGGTCTAAATGTATTAATTTCGCATTCATGACAATAAATTTATGTTTTTTTTTTGTTTTTGTCTAGTTAGCTTATAGAATTACGGACACATCTTTAAAAAAATTCAACTACATTGTAAACCCTGTTAACTTAAATAATATTTCTTCGAATTTAAGACTACAATAGAAAATCTCATCATGTCATCCTAAAAAACAACATATTTTTGAGAAAGTCATCCCCAACATACTCGCTACAATTTCTTTCAAAAGGGTTTTAATACACCGGTTAAACGTTGGCACAAAATATGAGAACTCATCCAGGACAACTATAAAATTTTACCCCCTCCATTCTCGAAACACTGTCTACTATGCAATATGACAACTTTCAAAAAAATTAAATTTTAAACACCCACAGGACTAGAAAAACACCCTACCCAACCCCCACCCCAACAGCAGAAAAAGAAAAGAAAAGAAAGATAGGACAAAATGGAAAGGAACAGTTTAACGAAAGAAGCAATATAGCTAGAAAGATATCAATAAAATGCAACTCTAACTAGCTCACCTCGCTACATATGTTATATTCCCCACTAGAGCAAAAATAAACATAAATGGACTAAGCCCCTGCAAGTCACAAAAAGAAAATTTGCATAAATAATTGATGTGACTGCAATATACTTGATAATGGAGATATATGTTTCCAAGTGCTATCATCGAAAGAAAATATACTGGAAAATTGGAGCATTTTATGACCAGCAACTGCGTTCCAAATTCAATACAAGAGGACATTGCCGAGTCCACTCCCTATTAGTTGAGGGTACTAAGAGGGTTGAACCTGAATCGACTCTATGCTTGGGCATTAATTTTGCCCCAGAGATTCAAACATCCATTCTTCTACTTGAAGAGCACCAGCTTTACCATTACACCAAGCTATCTTTTCACTCTATATTGACTTACAATTGAATAATTTAGTACTCCACATGGAAGAAGAAATTGCTTACCTCCAAATGGCCTCTTCTAATCTGTAGATCAAGAATAAACCATAAGTCAAATTCCCAGTAAACTATTGAAAATAAGCATGAATGACTAGCTGAGTTTCAAACAGAGCATCAACAACAAAAGGAAAAATAAGAACAAATTATGAAGGTTTTCAAGGTAACAAACGCAACTTAAGGCAATAAGGTCAACCAACAAGGCAAGTATTCTTCTATTTATTCCTTAACACATATTTGCAAATTCAAGACCAATTACTTGATCAACCTATTTATTACCTTTTCCCACTTTTCTAACGAATAAAATGTTAATTAAAAACCATCAATGGCAAATATTCTGTGAGCGTAAATTAGATCTATGGTCCCTAAAGTATGTGTCTAGTCTTACTTTGGTCATTCAAGTTGGAATTTTATCAATTTCATCTATATCATTTCGAATCAAAGTGGCCCATAAGCAGTACTCAAACCTATTAATGAACGAGATCCATAAGATCAAGTATGTGTGTTGTGACACTTTGGTCCCGGAATTTTCAACATTGTTGATTTGTTTAGATGGTCAAAATCCAAAGGGGAATGACACCTTCAAACCTAACATTCAATTGCCTAGCAATTGAAACCTAGGTAATTTCAGTCAAGTTTTGCAATAATTCAAGAATATTATCAAAACTAGTCAACCCTTGTACAATAAAAATTATAGATCCATTTAGGAACTCAAACAAAAAACGATCAACTTGCAATTGAGAGAGTGACTCAGTAGGAGTAACTAATTAGGTAGAACTTCCTACTTTAATCTATCCTAAAAGGTGGAATCAAAAGGAGTCACATATTTCCAAGCCTCCAGATTCCAGTTGTCGAGACACACAGCCTTCAAGTGATTAAGGGCGAGTTGGAACTGGAACGTTAAACTAACAGAGATGATTCATGTTAATAGCTATTCTAGAAGAAGGTTTTAGGCGGGGCGAAAGATTTAGTAACTATCTTTGTAGCTCCATAAGTTTCAGTTTATGCACCTATTTATTATCGGGATACATCAACAAAGATGAAAGATGTACGCTCCATTGACGCTACCATGAAACTTTCACTCACTGGTGGGTTGGCTCTACGAAGTCAGTTATGGTATGACTCGACCCATAGTGCCTACGGATCAACCCACAGGACTTTACTCCTCTTCATACCGAGATGGATTGGAGATGGATAAGAAGCCATTATGCCCACATAAAAAAGTGAGCTGGCGCATTTTCTGGTGCAACTAAAATGGATTACGGGTCAAGAGGTGAACCACATTGCATCTTCATGGGAATGGGTGCTTCAGCAGGCTCAGTAATTGGAATGTTTATCTAACAGAAATGATTCTAATGCAGTTTCCTGAATTCATGTTAATAGCTACTCTAGAAGGAAGGTTTTTAGGCAGTCCGAAAGATTTAGTAACTATTGTGTAGCTCCATAATCAGTTCATGCACCTACTTATTATCAGGATACATCAACAAAGTTGTATGATCCATTGACGCCACCACGAAACATTTTGCCACGGGTAGGTCGGCTCTAAAAAGTTGTGTTATGACTCGATGTATTTGGTGCCTACGGATCAACCCCCGGGACTTTACAGAACTTCATGCCACGATGGATTGGAGCTATTACACCCACATCATAAAGTGTGCTGGTGCATTTACTGGTGCAACTAAAATGGATTCTGGTTATGAGGTGAACCACATTGCATCTTCAAGGGAATGGCTGTAATTGGTTCAAAATTCAAATTGACACGAAATGTATACTTCCGGGTCCAGAGGTGTGTGTTATCAGTACTTCCGTTACCAACTTAGATGGCCACTATAAATTGGACCTATTTGACTCGAGTTGAAAAGTTTAAGGACAAAACTTTATACAACACTAAGCAGATACCTTAGGAACGATTTTGTATTTATGCATTGTTTCGCATAATCGCATACACATTCTGAAATACATGCCCAATATTTGGTCAGCCTATTCCTTTTTAATGCCTACTAAAAGAGCATGAAAGGCGGTGGTAAACAATATGACATCTGATCTGCTATTTCGCCTTTCCAAATCCCAATTTTACTACAGAAGCAAGATTTTGAAAAGCTTAAATAGATGCAATCACGCTAGGGAATTATATTCCCTTGTCATTGCCGTCAATATAAAACACAACAAAGAACTTTATTGTTGGAGTAGAGTAACAAAAATTTACTTGACAAGGAAATTCTCACATTTAAGCAAATTTGTGGAAGCCGTCCACCCATGTAAATGGCTGCCATTCCCCAACCAAGCAAGGTCCCAATTCTACTGCTCCCTGCACCCCCAGTTTCTTCCATAAAACCACCACTTACCTGCAATTCCATGCACAATCATTACGTGATTACTGAATCATATATTTACACGGTCTTTCTAATTCCTAACTTATAGAAAGAGCTATCTTGAAGGACAGGACGGAATGCTTGAGATTGAACAAAGGCATCACCGCTTCAGTGGTTCAAGAACACAATTTCCCAAGTAATTCCAGCAATAGACCACTTAAAAACGACTATCCCAACAGATGTTCATAAAAAACCTTAGTTACAAATAAACTATTCACTGAGAACCTGGTACGACAAACCACTTTCCATGCAGATAATGGAGATAATAAACTCAGCCACATGATTCTACGTCGATAAACCGTTGTGGTTAGGGAGTAATACTAACAAAAAAAGGTAATTGACTATCTAAGTTCTCTACCTGTAAAAGCTTTCTTCCCACTTGCATTACAACACCTTTGTACCGCTTTCCAGAAACCATGTGAAGCCCATTGCTTTCCGTTAGGTGCAGATTTAAAGTGCCAAGGAAGAATGTTACAGCAGAGAACTAAGCAAAAGAAAGCTCAAAAGATAAATTCCCTCAATCAAAATAGACAAATTTTCCTTGCAAACTGAAACTTCCAAAAATCAGATTCATGAAACTCACTGCACATAGCATGCTTTTATTGTTTGAACGAGGTGCAGACTGTGTTGATGCAAGCCCACCAAGTAAGGGCTCTTCAAAGGTGTTCTGACGAGACAATGTTGTAAGAGTTATTCTCTGTGCTAGAAAAGATCCTGATGTAGGAGTATGACTCCTTGTCAGTGATCTAGCTGACCTGTAAAATTCACAAGATGCATGTTGAGCTATCCAATTCTCTATTATACAGATCTTCAAATGAAGAGGTCCATGAGGCCACTATATTCCAAAGAGCAGTAACAACACTATTTCCTTGGCTGGTTAAGGAGAACGTAAATCCTTGAATTGGCCGTGCCACTTAATTAACTTGCTCAGCATGGCACATAAATAGAGCTTACACACAATACCAACGGGTAGAGAACATTCAATTGCTTTCGAGTCCTCGAGAGTCAGGACTCCTTAGGCCATTAGAAGTAAATAAGGCACACTTTCTACCATGAAATAAAAATGAAAAATGAAAAAAGAAAGAAGAGGAAGTATTGAACCAAATAAAAATAAAAGGAAAACATAAAAAGAAAGAAGACACAAAACACATCAAGAATGCTGATGTCAGAGAAATAAAGAGGTTAGTAGTACAAAATCCCAAATCTGCTCTCGCTTGCCGCTACAAGGATTCTCGTTGATACAAGGAAAACTACAAGTTTGTGGTGAGAGACAGAGATCAGCCATGAAACTTAAACGTAATCAGAGGATACGAAGAAAGCAAGTAGAGAGATAAGATGTCCAGAGTCATTACTCTACAAACAAGATTGATGGACAGCTGTAGCTGATAATAAGCTTCAATGGAATCAAGCAACAATATAAGACATATTTAGAAAATCTATCACTTCAAGAACAAGCTACAAGCCGAAGTCCAAGGTAAGGGCTGTTTTCCCAAAAAACTTAGAGGCTAGTCTCAAAACTCACTACGTTTCCATCTGGTTTCCGAACCCTGGATCACGTGGGGAATGGAAACATTGACTGAGAAACTAAAATGCTTAACTTCTTGAGGAACGCGAGAAACTCATCATCTTAAAAACAGCCAGGACTAGGGGAAATCAGAATAATTATTAAACTTCTTATGCCTATCAAGGAAACATATTTTATAATTGTGTAAACACCTAGAAAACCCAACCTATTAAACACAATCAGAGAGCAAAACAGAACATATGTAACAACTTCAAGGGGATGAATGAATTACATGTAGTATAGTTCTCTCTCAAGTGAACTACTACGAGGGACGCCTGGAAGAGGAATAGGTGAACTCTGAGCAACTCCTAACCCAAAGTCATCGATTGCATTGTCTTGTTTCTTGGCAACACCGCTGCATGGTATTCTCTTTTCTACTGCCTCGGTCTGGGTATAATTGTGACGAAATTATGCATCAAAAAGTGGACACGAGTTATGACAAATAACGTTAGAGAAACAACAAAGTCGATCAGACAATAGACAATAAAAACAGCGGCATCAGCAAACTGAATTGATCTGTTGAAGGGTAAACAAAGTGTTATATAATATATGGATTATGACTGAACAGCTCAATGAGCCTAACAGCAGCGTAGCACTAAATGCTCAAAAAGTTCCGATAATGCTATACCATAATATTCTTGATTTTAAAGGAACGCGCAACATTCACAACCGTACACGTTAGAAGATTAGCTAGAAGACTTCACTGGATGACAACACATGGGGAAAAAATAGGGCAATAGATACTCTTCCAGCAATATAAGCACTGTTATCGAATCATATTCAAGGAAAAGCAAATGTCGTGGGCAGATTTTCCAGAAAATAAGGACTTGTTAATGTACGACAGGTTTGAGAAGTTACGTAAAGTATGCTGAATTAGGGTACATTATAGAACAAAGGGTATGAGATATGTAAATGAACCAAACTAGGTTTCATTTTCCTACAGTCAGCTTTCTAGATTTTTTTAGACAGTTTGGTAAGTGGTAACAGGTCATGGCAGCAGGATATATAAGGACATGGGGTTAAAAGGCATGGCAAGCAGCTAAAATGAGGGTCTTCAAGTCCACATCACTTCTACATTTCTTCACATGAAACAAGTGACAATGAGAAAACTAACTTTCCAACATGCCTCAAGGCAATACACATGACTTCTATTAGGCTTTACCTCTATCAAGGAGAGGGAAACTATAAGCAGTGTGTAACCTTATCACTAATAAAAGATAGTTTGAATGCATAAATTTCTTCTTCTTCTTTTTGTATAAGCAGTGATTAAAATTTCAGTAGCTGCGCCTTTCCCGGTTAGCTTAGAAACGTAAACAATTTAGAAATGTTTCAGAAACAAGATGGGCAGCTGTGAAAAACTTTGGAAACACAAAAGCGTTTGGAATCAAGACTAAACCCTATGACAAGGAACCAAATAATCTACTAACTTAACATGTTGATGGTTAATAGTCTACAAAAGGGGGTAAGTGTACAATTTTGAATTTGCATAATGCTAAAGCAAACAAGGTCCACATGTATATAGTAACTAATAGAACTATCCTTAAACAATAATCAAACGGGAAGGAGAAAAGAATCGAAAGAAGAAACATCGCTCAAAACACAGCAAAAGAAGACAAGTTCGAGATTTCAACCTTGTGGCTTGTTCTATTGGATTTCAGCCGATGATAGATATGGCCATAGTATATTGTTTGACCAGCGAGAACCAAGGTTGTCAACGTAAATAACTGTGAACCACAGTAGCCATAGTCAAATAAACAAACTTGATAGATAAGTGGAACTTGCAAATTTATTATTTATCTCCAATGAAAAACCTCTTACTATTGCCATGTAGAATTGTGTTGGGAGCTGCAATGGCAAGAAAAAAGGACTCGGTCAATAAACTGCAACTATGACATATCAGACTCCTGTTTTCTTAAGGAATAGACTCATCTCAGGTGATACAAGTAAAACAAAAAATTAGTCAACTACTAAAATTGTACTCTGCACGCAATAAATGAAACAAACTATAGTTTGTTACAGTTTATGATGGGTGATCATAGTGAAAGTCAATACAAACAATACAGACCCAATACAGATTGATAGTCTTAGACTTGGTTGCGTGAAGCGGAAGTGAGTGCAAGAGGGGAGGGGGAGCCAAAGGATATAGAAGAATCTAATTTTGGGAGTGTCTATAGAGAGAGAGAGAGAGAGAGAGAGAGAGAGAGAGAGAGAGAGAGAGTATAATATACAAAAAAAGTTACTGATACTCTTCAATTTTTGTTTATATTGTTAACTTGCCAATTGAGAACATAACTTGAACAAGTCTCTAGACCTGCCCTCTTTGATGTCTTTCGGCTTTGATTTGGGGGCAATGGTTCCACGGTATATAGAGTCCCTTGAGTTCCTTGATTTTCAGAGTTATACAGGAGCCACTATTTAAACAATAAAACTTTTTAAGAGCAGCCACTTTGTGCATATATTGCCAAATTAAGGTCTGTCTCCGGTCCTCCCCCGCCCATACCCCATCAATTGGGATTACATGGGTACTATAATTGTTGTTGTATTGCTAACTTGTCAATTCATAATTAGTGTCAACGGCAATTTTGTGTGTGGATAAAATAGATTTTATATGGGTACCTAGTACTTGAGCAAATTTTAGTCAACATTTTGCTAGTATCTTAGGGCAGTGATTTTCGCACTCCCTAAGTTACCAACCGCACTCCAAAAGGAGACTGCAAAGAACAATTCCCATATCTTATCAATAGTAGATATTTTCTCTAGCTTGGAAGCTTCCTTATGTTTCTTTTGAGGCTTGTACACTTAAGAGAATCCATCCAAGTTTGGAGTGGGCTTCTTTTCTCGATGGGAGCGAGATTCCTAAAAGATTCTGACTTGCGAGCGCTTCTGATGCGAATTCATTACCCTTATTGGAGGATCCTTCTACTATGGTCTTAAATAGGGAAATGACAAGATAGGACCAAGTCAATTTTGAAATGTGTTGCGTAATGAAAAGTAGGCCTGGGCAAAATACTCAAAAACCCGTGGGTCCGACCCGAGCCGAAGGGGTTCGGCCGGGTTTGAACAGGTAGTTCGGTCAGTTACGGGTTGACTTCTCGTTGTTTCCATTCCCACTTCGAGTTTCCAGCCGCCCCAAACTCTACCACCTACACTGAACGCCCTTCCAGATTTGAAAAATGCCACCAGCGAGGGCCTCTGTTGCACGCCATCCAGCCATCCGCCGTTTCTCTCTCCACCGTCTGTGATTCACAGTTGAACATCGATCCAGACCTCGGAAGCGGTAAATCTCATACGGTTAATACAATAATCTTGTAAGAAATTGTAGGTTCAGTCAATTCTTTTGTAGGTTTTTGTCATTTTGAGATCGAAACCCTTCTATTCCCATCATAGGGGCTCCTCCTGCAAGCAAAAGAAGCATACCTGAGAGAACAAGGTCAAGAGTGCTACTAAAGGGGTATTCAAGAACTAAGTATCCATCGCAATTTTGATCCGACCACCACTTTCAAGAATGTATATGACCTTCAAACGTGTCCCAGCGCCTCCCTAGTGTCCTAGCATGTCCCCAGTGTGTCATAAGGTGTCCCTTTCTTGTCCGACTGAAAACAGATACTGAGAATTTGACTCATAATTGGGCATGTCCAACAAGTGTTCGGAGCCCTGATCAAAATAAAATAAGAAATGTATTTTGTGGCGTGTCCGAGCATTTTCGTTACACAGATGCATGAGGCGGGTAGCCATGTCCATGCTTCCTAGGCTGTTCCTATCTGGTGTCTTAATGAGGTGTTGCCAAGTCGGTTTTTTCTTTTTCTTTTTTGTGACACGGAACTACATGCAACTTTAATAGAGCACGAGATTCGTGGTAGATTACATTGATACAACAAGTTGACAAACCAGGCAGTGCACTAAATACAGAGCTTCAAGAAACCATGACTCTCATTGTTAGCGCAGCACTTCAAAATTCAAGTGAATTGGCTAACTGATCAGATAAAACAGGGAGCTTATGTCAAATTTCCAATTCGTACATCCTTTGTTCAAGAAAACAGAACGATTTTGGTTGGGTTCCCTATTTGAACATCCATTTTGTGAATTTGTGTTTGAGAGCAGATCCACATCCACCACACTCGGATCTCAAATTAGAGTATGTGACGGAGGGGAAAATAATACAATATAGATCATCTTCCAAAATGAGACGCCAATATTTGGACACTATTAAAGTGAGAAAGAAAAGCGTCAACAAGCATTTGAGATATAAAAGGATGACTCACAGTGGCTGGTTCCAGCATGCAGCCAAAAAAATTGAACATATCTCTGCAGAAAAAAAAGGTACAAAGATAATCAAGCTCAACACTAGCTATCAAATTAAGATAAAAGTCAATGCTAAAAAGTAACCAGATTCGCAGTAAATATCCTAGATTTCAGGAATATATTGTCCATAGGTATACTTACTATTGTTGTCTCTTCCAAAAAGCCATCTTTAATAATGTGAACGTTCCACATTTTTTAAAGGTATTTGATGTTCTTAATCTCCAAACAAGTTATACAAATGATCAACCTGGTTCAAATCCTCTAGTTTGCATTGAACATCAAGTAGAACTTCTATTCCGCGTCCCTTAATACTTGGATCTATTTCAGCGACCATACATTTCGGTGACAAGACGAATTTTATGGTAGCATGATGCTGGCATGAGATGTGTGCCCACTTTCTAGACTTATCAACCCATGGATGTAAAGACAAGTTTTGCAAACATTTCTAGTTAGCAAGAGTAGGAACCAGCAGAGAATCAGAGGCAGGTTTTACTAAATCAAAGACCCCAACCAAAGAGTTTGGTCTGACACCAGCACAATGGAAAAATCAATAGATAAGAAAACACTTCATCTTCTTGACATAGCATGGAGGTTTAGTCGTCCTGCTTGCAAGGTGGAAACAAAAGAGGCTTAAAGGAGAAAAAGGTGGAGAATAGCATTAGCAACTTTACCAAGAGCGTATCAATCAGAATGTCCTCACCCTTCTAAGGAAAAATAAAAAGGGTCCGTCAAACTACTTGACAAAAGCATTCGATCAACCCCAAGGGGTAGCTCAAGTGACAACAGGGATGAGCCTGTAAACTCAGACATCCTGAGTTCGAAACTTGGCAACCTCTTGGGGCCAGGCCGTAGGAGAGAATCTCTTGTGAATCTCCTAGTCCTGGCGCGGATGCCTTTGACCAAACCAGAGAAGGAAATAGTCAAGCTGCACATAAGCTGGCCCGAACAACAACCCAAAAAAATTCAATCAAAATGCAATAGCAGCTAAAAAAGAGAAATGTGCTCTAAATGGGTAAAATGAATATTTTGAATTTCCTACTTCTACCCTAAAATCATGAAACACCCGCTGACATACTGACTGAGCTCAAAGATACAGAAATGAAGAATAACAAAAAAGGAAATAGAAACCCAAAAGAAATGGTTAAAGAAAGAATAAAATAGAGAACATATATTTGCAATAACGGTAACCTAATCAGATGTATCACGTATGCACAAATGTAAGACCAAAGACAGACACAAACACACGCCAACCAAGATCTAGTTAGCAGTAGTGGCCCCAACTAACGGTACCACGAGTATCAATGATATGTTGCTGGAATCAAGTACAGCGGTTGTAAATTTCATAAAATTATTTACGGCGCCAAAGCACTTAAAGTGGTTGTAGCTGTCTTAGTATCAGTCATCAAGGCTGACAAAGAATCAGATACAAGTCAATTCATAGCAAGAATAGGTTGAAACACGTGCCGATTTTGGGTATCACCAGATATTAAACTATTAGCGGCATCGAAAGGCTAAAAATCCGTACATAGCTCCTAAAGAAGATGAACATAGTATTACCCGACAATCCAAGTCATGAGGAAGGCGATAGAGAGGCCCTCAGTAGATTTTTTCCTGGAGTTGGTGATGATCTGAGGAATCTCAGCAACACCCCAGCTGATTACACTCACTAATCCCAGTGCCAGTGATACTCCATCTCTCACGTCGCACAGACAATACTTAATATACTGTCTCGCCCATTCCGAGCAATGCTTATCTCTCGGGCACATTACCGGCAGAGAAGTTGTTAACAATCCCATTGTATACAATTCAACAGACCTGTAAATGTTGACATACACGGAGATATTAGAGATATGTAAGTATTGAGTATAGCCAAAAAAAAAAAAAAAAGAAGAATCGTATGGGATTCTGATTGTCCATGGCTCGAAAAAGAAATTAAATTTGAATGTAAAAGGACTCACTGCGGAAAATTTGTCCGGTCAAAATTTTGTCAAAAATGAATCAAACTTTTTTGCATTAGTCAAAAGAACATTTATATCTAGTAACTTGCGGGAAGAAAGATAAATTTCTTTAGATAAATTGCGGATAGAACAATACTTTTGACCGTGGTTGTTTTATATATGTTTGTGTATGTATAGAGAGAGTGAAAAGTAGAGATATAATGGGCAAAAGAGCAAGCAATCATGAACCTAGAGAACAAAGGTATTCTAAAAAAACCAACTACTCTTATCTTCTGCTACTAATAAATTACAATCGTAATTCAAGGAGAGAAACTAGCTTGAAGAAGAAAACAAGAGGGAAGAATTGGAGAGGATTAGAGGAATGATTTAAAATCTAACAACTCAAAAGGTGATCAACACTTCGAGATTTTGAGACTGTGAAAATAAAACGCATAAACTAAACCCTAAGGGTTGGCCTCACAGTCTTGGCCCGAGACATAGCCCCTCATAAGGTTTTACCATCAATTCTCTTTTCCAACAACTCTCGGCCACCTCGCCTCTGGGTCGTAAGCACGTAAAACGGCCGGAGGGAACGTAAAAATTAGTTCGAGATGCACACAACAAAAAACCGAAGAAAACACAAAAAACTCGAATGGCGAGCGGAGAGAGAGAGAGAGAGAGAGAGAGACTTGTAGTTCCTTACAGCCTTACAGGGATGCCGAAGAGGTTTTAGTTGATGCTTCGGCTGGATTCGGAAGAAGACGAAGAAGAGAGAGGGCGCTCAGAGCAGAGCAGTGACTGCTGATGTAGAGAGAGAGAGGAGAGAGAGGGATGGGGTTTGATGCACAGCAGTTCCCGACGAGTATGGGGTTTCGTCGTCTTCTGCTGGACTTCTTTCTAGAGGATTTCCACCGAGGATGGCTGCAACGTGAACAGTTCCCTAAAATCCATGCGCCTGATCAGGGTCAGGGGTTTATCGTAATTATTCTCCGGGACAGCGATAGATTACGTCATCTATATAACATAGGCGGGGATGTTTTCGTATGTTTTCGTATATTTTGGATATCGGTACATATTTGGAAATGATTGTACTAATATTTATCACACTATTAATTTCCCGAAATCACAAGTACCATTTAAATGATATATTTAGGGCATGACTATTCGCAACTGCATATTTTCTCTCATAGCCCACTTTATTTCGGTAAGTAGTTGTTGAAAATCATAAGTAACATTTTGATAAATAGCTGTTGAAAACAAAATTATATTTCGGTAACTGCATGTCGAAAATATGTTCAACCTTCGGTATACAACTGCTAATACATACATTTCAGTAAATAGCTGTTGAAAAAAAGATTATATTTCCGTAATTGGGTGCTGAAAATGTATCTCAATTTCGGTAACTAATTGTCGAGTGTAGTTGAAAATTTTTAACGGTCTATGGGAGAAAATACGTAGCTGCGAATAGTCGCGCCCTATATTTATTTGGAAAGGATATAAGAAACTATGTTAGGCCGAAATCACGTTTTTTGCATCACCTTTATCATAGGGCAAATTTCACTGACCTCCCCTGAGATTTCTGACAAAAACAGGAACCTCCCTTAAGGTTTCTGAAATGTCACTGGCCTCCTTTACTTTACCTAACAATGTAAAAACACCCCCTTCTATTTTCTTTTCGGTACAAACTTAACAGAACCCACTGATTTCAAAAAGATTACTTGCTAAAATCTCAAAACTACCCCCATGTCTTCCTCTCTTCATCCCTTCCTCCCTTTCCCTCCATGTCCATGGCATCCAATTCACCTCTTCTCTATTTCAACAACAATGGAAACCTAAGTTTCCGTACAGTTAAAAAAAAAAAATCAAAACCAAAAAAACAGTCAAGCAGAATCAAATTTCAAGAACCATTGTTGCCCAAAATTGGGCATGCGGATGTGTTCTTCGATTAAAGATAAAAAAAACATTAAAACTCCTACCTATGTTGAATCCAACATGCCCATTACCAATTAGTATAAACTACCCAATTAATTTCATTTCCCAAAATAAGATCCAATAAATCTAATGTTTGGCTAATTCAATAAACAAAAACCAATTTTTAGTGGGTTTTACATGTATAAGCAACCAAACTGCCCAATTGAAGCGAAAACGAAATCATTCCTCAATGGGTTTACATGTGTAAGAAACTAATCACACAATTGTAGCAAAAGCAGAAGCAATTATCTACCACCAATCAAAAAAGGAACCAATTCCTGATGGGTTTACGTGTATGAGCAATCAAAATGAAAAATTGAAGTAGATTTCTACCTTTTTCTAACCATCCTCTTAAATCACTTCCCATTACCCCTTGACACATCACCATTGTTCAGAAAATGAAAATCTCTTGCCAAAGTTGTCGAGAACTGGGGCCAAAAGCGGGGCCCCGGATCTCCGACACCGACAGCGTGCTTTCTTCTGTTGGAAATATTCGCCTAACATTCTTGGTATTTGCACGTTAAATCCATCCCAATGATCGCCTTCACCTTCGGGAAAAAAACCCATAAGAAACGAACTCCCCATCCCAGGCTTGTGTAGACCATGGACTGTAATTGGGTTACAAGAATTGGCAAAAAATATCGAATCAAACGGACGAAAAATTAGCTGAGATTGGTTATGAATCTGGGATTGATTAACGTAACTTTTCCCAAATCGGTAAAACTTTGGTCCCTAAAATTGGGTTTGGGTGATTGAAAAAGTGGGTTTATGAACAATGGAGGAAGTCGTTTTTTATAGTGGCACGTGGGGATCAAGAGGATTTGGGGCAATATTAGCTGCTGGTTGTGACTAGTGGAATTGTGGAGGGATAGGTTTTTTTTTTTATCTGCGAGGGATAGGGTTTGTGATTGTGAGGCTGTGCTGAATGGTGATGGCTATAAAGGAAGGAGAGAGAGAGAGATGGGGCGTAAGGGGCTTTTGGTCATTATCATAGCCAAACTAACACCGTTAGAGGCTAGATAACAGATTGGGGGAATCTTTATATTGTCATATAAAGTACGTGAGGTAAGTGGTATTTCAGAAACCTCAAAGGAGGTTTCTGTTTTTGTCAGAAACCTCAGTGAAATTTGCCCTTTATGATACCTTCTATTTAGACGCCAATTTTACTACGTTTGGTCGAAATCACGGGGAACAGACGTCAATTACTATGTTTCGGCTAAGATTTAAATGTTGATTATATGTTTTCGGCTAAGACGTCAATTCCTACCTTCTATTTTAGATGTCAATTACACTCACCCAATATTTAAAATTTAAATATTGAGTATACGTACCTTCTATTTGGCTAGCGATATATTTGAAAATAAGAAATATTTGGGAGAAGAATTAAAGGAAACCTATAATATTGCATACGATTTTTATTCTATTTTGGTCGACTTCGTCTACTTCTATCCCAATTTTCGGCTACTTCATTTGGAAACAATGAAGGATGAAAGGAAAGTAGGAATAATGAAATGCACCTTCTATACAGCAACCTAAAATTGTACAAATCTTCGGCTGATAATGATTATTTGATTATCTAAAAGCAAAAACATGCCTTTGTCTTCTGTACTTTCTTAGTTAGTTTCACCCTTCCATACGGCCTAAAGGCTGAAGATTTTCGATTTCACCTAAATCCCTTCTTCTCTGCCGAAATCACCTAAATCCTACAGCGTATAATAAGGAGCAACGATTTTTGAATCTTATATTTAACCAACGGTCTAAATTTATCACATAAATTCTACGACTGAAATGAGTCCTAGGCTGAAAAATTGCATGAATCTAGACCATAAATCCAGATTTGGAAAACTTCCAAATTTGCCATGAATTGAAGGAAAATGTTTGGAATCAATGCCATCCCAATCTGGTAACATTCAAATATTGTCCACCTCAAACACAAAATTTTGAAATTCTCGATTTTTTTTTTTTTTTGTTTTTGTTTGGAATGCATACATTATTAATTGGTTTTATGATTTCCAAAAGGAGAGTTTCCTACCATATGTACTCACAAGCTCTCCTAAAATAAATGTAACACACCCCAAGCCAAAATACTTGTAACTATGAAATTCTAGCACAATTGAGGATACCACCCATTTTCTTCTCCTTTCCTTTCTCATTCGATGCACAATTGGACCAATTGGTGTTATGTATGAATATTTTTTTTTTCATTGGTGTTTGTATGATGTTTTTTGTTTTATCAAAGTTTTATGCATTTGAGTTTGTGCATGCGAAAGTTAGGGATTGAATTGTTTGTTCTTTATTTGTTTATTTAAGTTAAATAGGTCAATAAATATGCTTGGGTAATTGTTGTCCGCAAAGTTGAATTTATTTGCTGTTAATGGTTCGAGCCGTGCCTTCAGGGCACGGACATTCACTAGTTATTAATTATTATACTGCTCCCCTCTCCCAATTATTTTGTCCAATATTGAGAATCCAATTTATTTAGGGAGCATAATAATTATGCCTAAAAGTTGTTAACTTCCCAATATTTACCTTTCATCTTTTTTGAAAAGTTAGTACTTTATTTCAAAAAAGTAAGGGCAAAAAATGGACAAATAAA
This sequence comes from Rhododendron molle, assembly GCA_025413875.1. Taxonomy (NCBI): domain Eukaryota; kingdom Viridiplantae; phylum Streptophyta; class Magnoliopsida; order Ericales; family Ericaceae; genus Rhododendron; species Rhododendron molle. The sequence goes on from CM046390.1 coordinate 5,953,716, forward strand.
TTGAGACAAGACAAAGTCAAAAAGTGGACAAATAGAGGGAGTAGTTAATTAATTTTTGTAGGGTAGTTTTAGTTAGGAGGAGAATTTTTTTTTTTGGTTGTCGGACGGGGAGAATTTGTTTTTGGAGTGTCGGACGGGTATGACACATGTGGTACACATCGGCGAACCCAGCCGTTCCAATCAAGGTCCGAATTTTAAAAAGAGAAAAAGAGAAGAGATAGTGGTCGGATAAGGGAAGAGAGCAGAAATACATTTGGACCATCCAAAACTCGTTTGGATGGCTGGAATCGATGATGGTTACGCCACGTGGTACCCATTTGGTACCCGGAAATTTCTCAGTTAGTAGGAGATATGATTAGGGAGTAATCTAGATAATGTATTTGCGGGGAGAATTACATGTCCTTCACTCACTTATCACTTGCTAGGCCCCATGCTCTTTTTTGTATTTTTTGGTTGTGGTATTTTTGTTAAATTTATATTACTATATTTTTTAGATTAATTATCCGTCTCAAAGGGGTGAGTAAAAACTGTGAAACAAAAAAAAATACAACACAATTGATATTTTTGACCTTAATTGTCGTCTCATGTGAACTTTTTCAACTTTGGTCTATTAGCTTTTACTTTCTAATTCCTATTGTCGGGATGAATAATTAATTTCAAAATTATGACAAAACAACTAACAAAAAAAAGTACCATAAAAAAAAAAATCGGGAGAATGCAAGCACTATATCCAGATGCACGTAAATCCGCTGGTTCACCCAACCCGCTCAAACCAACTCCCATTTTTGCGAGTTTGAGATCCCATTCGAGTTTGAGATCGCATAAAAGGGGTAGGATATATGTTTTGTTCTTGTCATCCAAGTAACTTAGAACATAAAAGGGAAGAAAATCCTGTAGTTGTTCTTGTTTCTAGGATTTTGCTAACTGAAAGTAAAATTAGACTTTGGTTGTGATTTTGGAAATTTTTTTCTATGAGAAATCTGGCAAATGAAGAGGTTTTTCGAAACTAAATTTCAATTAAATGGGCTATATATATGTGCGTGAATTTGTGCGTAGTTTTAAAAACTGAAAGAAAATTCTAAGGCAGCCCAGTGAATTGTTATTAGGGCTTAAGGTTTAAAAAGTGTATTGAAAATTAAAATGTATGAAAAATATATAAAAGTGTGTGAAAACGTATTGCAACGTATAATATTAGTGAACTGTCCGTGCCTACGGCACTAGCAACGATGATTCAAATCGTGTAAATACAATGTCGGATTTGATAACATACAAAGCCAATGTTGCATAGGAGCGCTTTTCTTGTACACATTGGCTGACATACAAAGCTAATGCCGGTGATTTGCCCCAAGCCCCAGCTATGTTCCCCCGGACCAATGTAATTTGGACAATTAGACCTACTGGATTCGATTGAAAATAATTTTTCAAAAAAAAATATTGCGTCGATAAGATCCAAATTTTGCCTGTGCCTATGGCACTCCCAAAACGTTTACCTGTACAATTCTTTGGACTATTATAAACTCTTCCAAAAAGCAAACTTAGAAGCATGGCCTCAGACTATTACTATAAAATTCTTCTAACATTTTTAACCCCACTACACAACTATCATCTGGGATAAGATCAAAGGGAAAAAAAAAAAATCATCTCTTAAATCTTCGACCAGAGAATATTTGCTAAAAAAAAATCATCTCTTAGTCTCTCTCTTGGTTTAACATTCTGAGAATTACTTTTAACTCTCGGCACAATTTTCAATAAATCTTTCTCTCTATCTCTCTCCACCCATAACCACTCCAACTCTCAAAAATAACTTTCTAAAATGTAAACCAAACGGAGTGATCTCTTGATGTTTGGGTTGGAAGAGAAGCCAATCAACCGTTCCTAGGCATTTATCTAATATTTGCGGCAGTCCCGTTCGGCTAAATAAGCCAACTGACTTATTTTTTTGTCCTTATTCAAATTATTTTGGTTTTTGTTAATTTTTCGTCAATTTTTTTAGGGATTATTGCATCGTCATGATGAGAGGAATCTAAAAAAAAAATGATCGAAATCTAATTTTTTTTAATAAAGACGAAAAATTGACTTATTGGCTTATTTTTGTCTTTATTTAAAAAAATTAAGTTTCAATTGTAATTTTTTACTTTTGAGATTCCTCTTGTCATGACGATGCAATAATTCTCAAAAAATTGACGAAAAATTGACAAATAAGAAAAAAATTTGAATAAGAACAAAAAGTAACAAATACGATGCAATAAATTTTTTACAAAAAGTAAAAAAAAAATTACTTTTCAGATTCCTCTCGTTATGACAATGCAATAATCACCAAAAAATTGAAGAAAAACTGACAAATACGAAAAAAATTAAATAAGAACAAAAAAAGAAATCAATTTGCTTATTTAGTTGAACAGGGAATCAGCCGTTTTACACAATATTAATTCCCTCAAATTCAACTCTATTCCTATGAAAATTTGCTCTTAAAAATAAGGGGAACACAAATTTAGCTCCAATCCAATCTACTTATCAATAATTGGTCACGCGCCATGGAGCCTTGGAGCTCCATGGCCGCACTGAATAATCGCTCGCCTTTAAGCACATTTGAATTTAAAGCGTTGAAATATTGAAAATGATATAGGTACTGACGGTTTCCGTAGGTAGGAAACCGTACCCACGGCAGCGCTGTGCCGTCTCCGGCCACCGGACGATTAATTTGAGCCGTCCAAAATTTTTTTAAAAAAAAACCGAAAGGGCTCTACGCGGGAATCAACGGCATCCGATGTGTGCAGAATGTTTGATCTAAACACCCTATTTTTTTGTGTATATCTAAACACCCTATTTTTCGGGTATATATATACACAAAAAAACAGGGTGTTTAGATCAAACACCCTGACAACCACTGCTCAGTGCAGTCGGTATGTCATCTCTCCCCTAAGAGGGAGGTCCTGGGTTCGACTCCTGTTGGAGCAATACCCTTGGGTCCCAAGCTATGGATAGCTTCTGGACCCTGCGCTAATCCTAACACCCCCACTAATTCCGCGCTAATCCTAACACCCCCCACTAACCCCGCTGATGTATGACGATTGAAAAAAAAAATAAAAAATCAAACACCTTACACACATCGGATGCCGTTGATTCTTGCATATACATGAAAAATAGGGTATTTAGATTAAGCACCCTACACATATCGGATGTCATTGATTATCGCGTAAGCCCCCTCAGTTTTTTTTTTTTCTCAAATTTTTGGACGGTTCGGATCGACCATCCGGTAGCCGGCCGTACTGTTTCCCTACGAAAACCGTCGGTACGTATAGCATCACTCGGTCTCTATGAAGGCTGTTGCACTTGTACATGTATCGTGTGTGTTTCGGCCTCTTTATTAGAATTAGAGGTCGGGATACACGTGATATGCGTAGAAGTCGAATTTTCACAATATTTATAAAAATTCATTCAAACAATAAGGAAAATATTTTTACAAAAATGTTGTGAAAATTGTCCCGGCCTCTAGTTTGAATTTAAAGCGTTGAAATATATCAAAACTCGTTCACTAATCGGGGAACGGAACCTAAACACAGGCTAGGGCAGGAAGCTTTGGAATACAGTTCAATTCCCGTATCTCTGCGGCCAAACCGGTATTCTCTCTCTCTCTCTCTCTCTCTCTCTCTCTCGCTCGCGCTCGCGTTTGCAATCAATACCACTGTGTAGATTTGCGTAATTTTATTGTTTTCTTAGGGTTGTTGTAGTTTCTAGGTTTTCGCCGTTCTTTTTTCAGGTGTAAAGATCTTCAAATTCCGAAATACTAGACTTTGTATGCACGACGATGAGGTTTCATTTTGTCGTGCGAGAATTAGCCACAAGGAGAGGTTGTTGTTCGTTGCGACTTCTAGCACTAGGAATGGTGTAGGAGAAAGTGACAATTGTGGGTTGTGAGTTCTTGTGTCCAGATTATTTGTGTTAGCTTCTGGGACCATCGGTTTCGCGCACCATTGTTTTTTTAGGAAAAATAAGCAAGGAAGAAGAAGAAAACCTGCTGATTTATTGTTTTCAATTCCAGTTTTGTTGACTATTCACCTATGGATCATGTAGTGTCGGAAATTGTCCGAAGCCGACGCTCTCTGGACTAAATGGGGTAAAGTCCACAAAACACGCAGTTTGACTGAAAGTCCATTTAGCGGAAACAACTTGTCTAAAGTCCTTAGGTTATAGTCAAACTTTTTAGAGAAAACTAACCCTTACACACTGTCCGACACTCTAAACAATGTTTTGGACATTCTATAAAAAAACACTTGCACAGAATGTTGGGAGTGGAAAGAAATAGCAGACTCTAGTTAAAGCTTAGGAAAGTCGTCTATTTTGTGTGAGAGATGATGATGGCTTAGTGTTTACAAAGACACATGTTACTGGGTAAACAGTTTTTACTGGAATACTTAGTGAAGTATACATGGTATTTCGTCTATGATGAGCGCCCTAGTTTGTCATTACTTCTTCTATGGAGTATAACAAACCACATAGAAATATTTTTAAAAATGAGTCTATCAACGTGCTGTGCCCTCCAACTTGTGGAAATTTGTGTGTCGTAGTCTGGGTGTCGTGTTCATTTTTGTGCTACATAACTAACTACTCCCTCTCTTTAAATTATTGGATTATATTATTCAATGCCATTGACTGGGGCTTTGCCATTTGGTGGCCCAGGCCACTTTTCACCCCACATTAGGTGAGGCCTACACACTTGTTTTGCCCCACACCAAATGTGTAGCGGAAAGTTGCCCGGGGCACGTCGTGTGCGGTGCCTCAAGGGCTTTGAATAATTTTTTCTATTTATGATCCTGCTCTGCAGCTTTGTAATTGGATCCTTATCCAGTTTGTTATTCCTTTTGTTTAACAGTTTGGAGTTTGAGAGATTACATTAACTGCACAACAGGAGGAGGCTGAGAGATTGATTGAGTCATATTATTTCTTCATTAGAAAGGAAAATGGGAGGCCAAAGCAACTATGCTCCACCTCCTTACATTCCCTTGGGACAATCAGATTCAGAATTAGAGGTTGCGCCGAGCAACAGCGGCATACCTATCTCTGCAATTCCGGGCGTGAGTGGAGCCGGTGATAGCCCTGCACAATGGTCTTCTGGAATCTGTGCTTGCTGCGACGATATGCAGAGCTGTATGCTAATTTCTGTCTTGTGACCTTGAATTACTGAAAGGTGCATTTTGAGTAGTAAAGCCAAAAAATTCAAATCTATGTTCATCTTAAATTCTCTTCTAGTGCCACAACTAACTAATAATGATAATAACCCAAAGGGTTCGCTCACTCGGTAAGGAGAGCGGAGTTAAGTGCCTTACAAACAAAAGTCTCCAGTTCAACTCCCTCTTAGAGTAAAATCCTCTGGGCCACTGTCTCCTCAAGTACAAGCTTGTGAAAATAGTTGTTGGAGGGTCTCCAATTTACGGTGTGGCCAGGTGACCTTGCGGTTTGTGGGATTGGTGTTCCTCTAATACAGTGCTCACTGGTTAGTTGTTACATGATATCACAAGACCCAATTTCGTATATAGCACCGACATGCACACGCGGCTCAACACTGAACTCTGACATGTAAAATTTTAAAAATTGAGGACACAACACGTATGCGGGCACGTTTTGTAAAATTATGTATACTACTGTACAAATAATAAATGAAATTTAAGGCTCTAATTGTGAATATGTAGTAGCACCACAGAAGTCAGCTGATTTCTAACAAGAATAATGCTTATGAACACTGAAACCTATAGAATATGTCTGCTGCATCCATCTATCCCAATGAAATCTACAAGAAACCACACTCAACACCTAAATGGATATCTTATTTGAACAAAGGGACTAATGGAATTGGGTTTTTGGTGAAAGCCTTTATCTGACTTCAGGCATTTCAAATCAGTTGTAAGCATATCTGGTGTTATCCGACTGGATAATTGCTTCAAATACATGAATCTAAGTGGGTATAAAATGGTTTTACATATACTGTGGTACTAGGTATTCTAATCTTTTCTCGTGGTGGCGAACAATGATTCCATCAATTGTTTGGTGATTCCTATTTTTTTTGTTGCTCAGGTTGTATCGGTCTTGTTTGCCCATGCTATCTATTTGGAAAAAATGCAGAGTTTTTGGGGTCTGGAACTTTGATGGGATCATGCACGATCCATTTTATTTTGTGGGCTCTTGTGAACACTGTCTGCTGCTTGGTAACCGATTGGCTCATTTTGGGGTTGCCTGGATGCTTTGTTGCATGCTATGCCTGCGGCTATCGTAGGGCGATAAGGTCCAAGTATAACCTGCAGGTATGTCTTTTCTATTGGTCTCCATGTACAATTTGCTTGATACTTGAAGAACGATGGTTCTGTTTTTTTGTCATCCTCATATCCCTTGGAAAAAATAATGCAGCCGGCGCAACATGTTGACCCGATACTGGACAAGACAAACATGCAGTCACAAATTTCCACTTTGTTCCACCTCAGCCTTGGTTTTTGTATTGAGAAGCTGGCCTTCACGGCCCCAAAGCATCTTTCACTTACATTTCTGGATGATAAATTTCTGTGTTGTGAATAAGTCTGCACGACTACTATGCCTGCATTGCTGTCTATTGATGTCAAACAAGTGATATCGTTGCTGATAAAAGAAAAACACAAGTGATATCGTTGGGGATGGTATGGAGAAAGGTACCCCTGCATTAAGGGACGTCCTTGAAATTTTGGGGGCCAGAGGTGAACTTCATAGTTGGGGCCCCCTTACATACGTTTACAAGAAAAGAAAATAAACCGTAAGATTCAATCTAAAAGTAAAACAAAAACGTATAATTATGTGGATGAAATTTCCGAAAGTATTGATCATTACAAGAATGTAAAATTATCAATTAAATATAAATTTTCTTACATTTTTAGCGACGAAAGTAGTAATTATGCTCACATTATATTGGTTTTTGTTGTTGTTGTTGTTGTACCTAGCATAACAGGCCATAAAATATGGGCCCCCTAATTTTTAAAAAAATAGGGGGCCTGAGGCGCTCGACTTCCATCGACCACCTAATATTCAGAGACTTGATTTTTCTGTAAAAATATTAATTAGTCGTCTATTTGCTACTTGCTACTAAATTCAACTTAATTACCATTAGTTATCAGGTGGCGGGTGCGGAATTGTGGAGTTCCAGATTGGTTAGCGGGTGCAGAAAAATTCATTAGTTAAGGGCACTTCCCTCCAACTCTGGCGTACCCAATTGGGTGGTGGGTTTTTATTCTTTTTTATTGTTTAATTGGTGGAAACATCTTAAGCCATCCTAATGTTGTGCTCATTTAATTTCTGGGAATTGGAGATTAAGAATTACACCATGGATGTTCTTACGCTACTGATAATTTGTTCTTTATATTGTGGGGGTGTCATAATTATTAAGTATCGGCTTCGGGATTGCAAATTGGGTCAAGCTGTTGATTGATCCAACCCTTGAACTGGCAATTTTTCTGGTCGGTGACTGAGCTCTGATTTGCGAGTGGTCAAATTTTAATGGCGCTATGATGTTTTAGGAAGGAATACTTTATTTATAGCGAGAAAAAGGTATATCTACGATATATAGTTGATGTATATCGACTATAGGTGCCAGTGCTGTTTTTTGTGTAGTGTTGCTCTCGTAGAGTTGAAGGCTTGTAGTTGACCTGTAGTTGGAGTCTCTAGTTGAATTTGTTACTACAATATCAGTAAAAGAGCAACATAAACTTTTTACAGGGCCATACATATGTGCATATGTACCTTTGGAAGAACAACTCTATTTGGTAGAGCGTACAGTAATGATGAGATACATTTGTCTGTCAAATTGTGCGGGGGCCTCTAGTATGTAACGGGTTGCCTTCAAAGGTGAATTGTATTGTCCAACAAACTTCTCCATACAATACTGATAAACCAAAACTATTGGAAGCCAACGCCAATCGTATTGTAGAATTGGATTCACATATTCAAATGTCTTGTTTTGGCTGATCTTTCTACATATGCCCCTGTAATGCTTGGAGTTGGATGTCATGCCATTGGTCACGTCTTTGAGTTGATATTCCATTGTATAACTCCCGATGGTTCACCACCTTTTGTTGTTATTAAATGCAGGAGGCGCCATGTGGAGACTTTGTGACTCATTTCTTTTGCCATTTGTGTGCAATTTGTCAAGAATACAGGGAAATCCGCGAAAGGTCTGGAGATTCCAATTTCGCTGATCTAAATCTGGTGGCAATCACAGCTCCTCCAGTCCAGACGATGGAATCAGCTTCCACCTAATAATGTTCTTTTGTCTATGCTTCCCTTACAATCTCAGAGGCATGCATATGTATCTTGCTCAGTACCATCCGTAAACATATATTACTATATGGTACTTGACTGTGGGTCTCATACTCCTACATCATGTCTGTAGACGGTGATGTGATATCATACGTACTGGATTCTCTAGATATGCGAGGTTTTTCCTGTATATGCCATAAAGTTCTGCCTGCTTGGACATTATGTCATCAAGGCACTACTAATCTTCAGTTATTTCCGTGTACATTGTGGAGTGGTATGAATGGACCGAGGGGAGGACTGAAATGTTGCTTGGCATGTTTGAGAGTATTTATTTGAAGGTTCTTGAGATCTTACCACAAGGTTCAATGCATGGACAAATTAGGGGTAATTGTAGGATCTTTTACTAATAGATAGAGATACGTGGAAGAGTATTTTTCGTGTGTATTATTTGTTGGGTGTTTCTAGCCATTTTTGCAGGTTGTCCCTCGTTTTGTTTTTCGTAAAACCACTTGAGGTGTACCTCAACCCAGGAACTCCTGTCTCCTGTAACTTCACTTCCAATTTCTTTTCATCTACTTGCAATGTTCTGTGTGTTAATAATGCTATATTATTCAATTTATTGAGCGAGTTTGAAGAGAATCCGGCTGAACAAAGAAGGTTACACCCTTAATTAGGTCACATGCAACTAACACAATTACTTTTCATCAGTCATCTAACGGTTTATTAACGGAAGGGGGACATTTCAAATTGACCTTGTGTATGAGGGTTAAAATGTTCAAATTATGTAATAGTAGAAGAGAAGAACAAAAATTGTAGCCGCCTTCCATATGCTTATTGTTCTTAATGGTGATGTCCACTTTTCCAGTGCTGTGGTGACATTCCCCTTGATCCACAGTCAAGCAACTACGAGTCAAGATAACACTACTATACCATTGAGAGAGAGAGAGAGAGATTATTACATTCCTTTATTAGTTCCTCCTTTTTGCAGTATATGTGCCCACCCGGATGGCAACATATCAGTCGAAAGGTGAATGAGCTAAGCTTCTCCAATGTATCTTTATCGAGCTCGATTAATAAATTTTCTTTTGTTGATAAAAAACAAATCTAATCTTTTGTCGAGACCAAAAAGAAAATAACAAATCTAAGCTTACGCCGAAAGCCACATGAACGTTCATGCCGAATTACAATGCTAAAATGTTGCTATCAGACACTATTCTCCACCAAAACTTGGCCCATCGACTTGCAAAGCCCAACACCAGAAATCAGGTACCAACTAGGGGAATAAAGGTGGAATCCACAAATCTACCCCAACACCATAACCGTATTGGTACAAGTGGTTAGAAAAAAATCCCTCAATAAGAAAGGGATGTTCAACCTCAAGACAATATCTCAAAGAATGTTATAAGTGGTTTTAGTGTTGATATTATGAATTTTTTTAAACAATGTGATACGGAACTTTGCAAATATTGTGAATTTTTATTCAAAGGGGTATGAATTCAATGCGATTTAACAGGGTGCATACTGTACATACCCAAATAATGATGCGTATTAATTGTAGAACTTTCCTACAATAAATTACCTTTTTTCCGGAAGAAGAAATTACCTTGAAAGTGCCAAATATTGAAAAAAAGAAAAAGAAACTTTACTTGATTTGTGGCATAATGAACTAGAGAAGATATCATAATAATGACCTAGTGATAACCCATTGCTGTTGAGGATAAGACAGTAGATGCTTGTGTCACATGCTCTGTGAGAAACAGAAGCATATCCCTCCTCAAGCAAACCAAGTTGCTTTGTGATAAAGGGAATGTGAAATGTATAGCAAGAGGGACAAGTTATCAAAAGTAATAAGTTCGTTAACTTTTCTTGATTCTTTTATTATAACTTAGGTGTCCGGGCCACCTTACGCGCACCTCCGCACCTCGACTTATTTGTAGGCTCAATCCCACTGCCAACTTATGGGATGCCAATTAAAGCCGGAACAATTGCTCCGTATACACTAGCTCCAAAGGAGTTGATAGAATCTGGAGGGTTTTGAACCTGAAACTTTAGGAGGGAACAAACTCCTTATTGCCGGCTGGCCTTGATCACTAGGCCAATCCCTTCGGGTTTAACTTTTCAAAAGTATTAGGTTGAACAACTTTTCTGATTCTTGCCCATTAGTTTTCTTTCATATAATTCCACCTTCCCCCATTCTTGTCTTCTCACATTCCAGTACTGCTGTCTTGGAAGCAGGACAAGGAGCTATAGCTGAAGCAGCTACACAAGTGCTTGAGCTTCACCATGTTTGGTTGGTGTTTTGGGCAGACACAAATATCAAATGCCATGGCTGTGAGTATATGTATGAAAATATTGTATGTATAGAACTAGAGTAATGGTACGCACACGACTTTATAGTAACATAAATCCTGACACAACTGTGTCCAGGACCGTCAGGTGCGCACACATACATTAAACGGTCCCGGACATATATAGGTGTGTTTTAAAGTTGTGCGTATAGACTTTTTGATAAAATCACATGGATCTCATTTGACGTAGTGTTTTTGAAAAGATAAAATACAATCTTAGAAACATGTTTGTTCAGACTAATGTTTTTATCTTCAATACGCTTTCGTTTGGCTTCTAGTGACAATTTTCTACTTTTTTGATTGGTTTCATCAAACAGAAAACGGAACAACAAAAAATCAGATCAAAACTGACAAACATTCAGGAAGGACTATGATAAGTCAAAATAAAGATTTAACTGAAATGATGTCTTCTTTCGAGAAATTTTGGGTGCCAAGTGGGTACCACGTGGCGGTATCTGTTGGCGATCCGGACCGTCCAAAAATGTTTTGGATCATCTAGATTTATTTCCTCTCTCTCTCTCCTCACCCCACCACTCTCCTCTTTTTCTCTTTCTAAAATCCAAACTGTCCACTTTTGGACAGTCCAAATCGCTGACAGGGTATCACGTGTGTGGTACCCTATTGGCGCCCACAAAATTATCCTTTTTTCTACACGTTAAATAATTTTCATTTTGACTTGTACTTTGGATCACTTTTTTCTCTGTTTGATAGATTGTGGAGCTTTTGGTTCATATGGATTGCGAAGGATGTGAAAAAAGAGTACGAAGGGCAATCTCTAAATTAGATGGCAAGAGTTCAAATTTTTAATTGGTTGTTTCCATCTGTTTGTGCTTTCATTTCATTTCAATTCATTGATTTATTTATTTTTATGTTCTCTACATGGACATTTGATATATAAATTCTAAGGGACAAATTAAGGGCAATTTAGGATGAAAAAAACAAAACTAATGGCAACTTTTTTTGCATTAGTAGCTTACTCTCGTATGACTTTGGAGACTATAAGGACACGAGTTCTTTAATCAATTAGGCTCTCCGCAAAAGGGCGGTGGAATTAAGTGCGCATAGGCTAACTTAGACACTTAAGATATCAAGGAAAAAAAGAAAAACGACATAAGTTTGAAGTTCTTTGTGCGACCGCTGACCGATGCTTAAAATGAGACTCGTGCCTGTATATCGATTGATCTTCAGCCTGCTCTCTCCAGCCTATAAGCTTAGATTACCATCACTTGCAGAACCGAGATCAGATTGAGGGATATACCCGTCATTTACCGAGCTACACGAGATAGGACCAAAACGCAACAACCACAAGTATAGGGGGTCAAACTGTCATATAGTACACAGCAGAGCAACACTTAGCCCGCAGGAATTGCCGTTCGGGTCGAGTTTGCGGCACAAGGTTGGAGTTCGCGGTCACAAGATTGGAGCTCGCAGCCACGAGATTCTCTTTTTTTTTTTTTTTGGGGTACGTTGAAATTAAGCCAGCCATGAGATTCAAGTTTGTGGCAATGAGGCCCAAGTTCACGGTCACAAGTTTTAAGTTTGTGGCCGAGAGGTCAAAGTTTGTATCTATGATGTAAAATTTTGTGGTCCGGCCATGATGTAATAGTTCGCGGCTAAGAGGTAAAAGTTTGCGCCTTGAGATAAAAGATTGCTGCCAAAACGCAAAAATTTGCGGCTAAGACGTAAAAGTTTGCGGCCAAGACGCAAAAGTTTGCGGGCATGAGTTAAAAGTTTGCGGCCGAGCCCAGAAATTTTCGAATCTTCTCCTCTGGTTCGTTTTCACCACCATTAACTCTGTCTTCACTAATAATCATGCATACAACGATCCTAAACCATCAGTACACTAACATACACATGTATAGAGGGAGGAGAGGGATTTAACTACCTCTCTCCTGAAGATTTGGGGTGCGGCGGCACGGAGCTTCGTCAGAGCTGAACGGAATTGGAATTTGGCCAGTGGAACTCCGGTGGTGGTGCTTTGATGATGGTGGAGTTGGTCTAGGTGGTGGGGGTGTTCCGAAACGGTGGTAGATTATGGAGGTGGTGGTTTTGTAGAAAGGAAGATGATACATAGTTTCTACGAGGAGAGTGTCTTATTTCCGGTTGTGCTGTAAAGAGCGTGTTACAGCACCAACCAATCACAGCCGTTTATTCGCGCAATCAATGGCTGAGATTCGTTTTCAATTATGACTGGTCACAATTAACTCTTTCCTGGAAAAGTTTCATTAACATCTTGACTGTCCAAATCACTTTTAGACGGTCATGATTGAGTGCTATAAAGACTTGTTTACAGCACAGCCGAAAATAAAATTTTCTCTTCTATGAGTGTTCTCTATAGTCCGAATAAAATACCCAAATGACATTTACTTATCAACTCCATAAAATGGATGCTATTGGGCTATATTTTACGATTACGTTTCAAATGTTTACACCGTCAGTATATATAATTTATTTTCTACAGAGATATTTTGTACTATCGGATTGCTTCGTGTCTGAAGGCACACCCAATATAAATTTTATGCTTGCTCTCACTCCGGCCGCATGGATGAACACATTTGTTTCGTAATTATATATACGACTACGACTTCAATTAACATGAGATTAATCCAGCGGCTGTAGAGGATCTCTCGTTTGTATGAGCCTCGACATTTTTAATAAAAATCCACTCTTTCTAAAATATAGAGTGTTGGGGGCACGTAAATCTATACCAACATAGAAAGTGAGTATGTTGTGAACATATTTTTGAAAAGTGATTTGCAACACTGTCATAACAAAATAAAATTTCACAACTGCTTTTATTTATATAAAATAATAACACGAGTTAACTGTTTTGGGGAAATTGGTAAAATTACTCGAGCTCATCTACGCACTCCCACGTCCTATATGTATTCACACAGGCAGACACGGCGATGTGCAGTTAAGATTGCGAGAATAATGAGTGAAAAGAGGTAGATAGAGAAAATTTATTAGAGGCCGTGCCCGGAAGTTTTGAGACCTCAGAACGAACAAGGTACGTAACCTTTAGTCATGGTCAATTAAGGCACTAGCGTAATTGTAACAATCCCTCATCGACTGTGTATGGAGAGTAAATTCCATATATAAGAGATTCCAAACAACTATTGTATAATTTGAGGTTAATTTTTTGAACCACGTGGTGAAGTAAATGGTTAGCAGGTCAGCTGAAACGGGTCCTGACGGTAATTACTTCGGTTGGATAAAATCTGGGGCGCCGCTATGGTCCTTTTTGGACTTTAAATCCGTGTAATCCCCAGTGGCACTACGGGGTTGTAGCTTGTAAACGAATGAACACACAAAGAACTACATGCACATTTTGAGATGTAAATTTTGCGTAATGTATATAAGGACAGATTGAAGGGCTACAAGCGAGCCGAGCTTTGTCGAGCTCGAGCCTTAACAAGCCGAGCTCTTAACGAGAAGAGCTTCGCTGGCCATTTACTAAACGAGCCGAGAGTTAAGGAGTCGAGCCAAACCGAGCTCGCGAGCTGCTCGATTCATTTGCAGCCCTAACGCAGAATATACTAACACCGTCAATTTGTTTTTGAAATTTAATATTTGAGGGGCCCGGGACGCCCTAATGTTTCGAGAAGAAAACATAAATTTTTTTGGAGTGAAATAAAAGATATTGCAGGTGTGGATAGCTTGGAAATAGACATGGACAAGCAAAAGGTGACGGTGAGTGGATATGTGGACCAGAGGAAGGTTCTCAAGGTGGTTAGAAGAACAGGAAGGAAAGCAGAGTTCTGGCCTTACCCTTACGACAGTGAATACTACCCTTACGCATCTCAGTACCTGGACGAGTCCACCTTCTCAGCTACTTACAACTACTACACCCACGGGTACAACGAGAGCATGCATGGTTACCTGCCCAACGACCCGGTTTACTCGAAAATCGTGGACGATGAAATGGCCGAGGTTTTTAGTCCGGAAAACGTTCATCACGCGTGCAGCATCATGTGACCGCCGAGACGCGTACGGGGTTTTCCGTCTTCAAAAGTTATATGATATAAACATAAGTGTACGTCAATCGAGATTTGTATGTATTTGAAGTCTCGTCATGGGCAAAAATTTCGAAACCTAAGATTGTTATATATTCTAAGATAAGATAAAGTTGTCTTCTATGATCGATGAAAGAAAGGTTTTTAAATTATAGGGAGCAAATCGTGCTATGATACGTGAGATTTGAACTTGCAGTCTGCTTGGGGGCAAGCCATTTAGTTGCTTTCTCAATTCTCATGCATCTCAGTGCCTGGACGAGTCCACCTTCTCGGCTACTTACAACTACTACACCCACGGGTACAACGAGAGCATGCACGGTTACCTGCCCGACGACCCGGTTTACTCAAAAATCGTAGACGATGAGATGGCCGAGGTTTTTAGTCCGGAAAACGTTCATCACGCGTGCAGCATCATGTGACCCCCGGCCAAGACGCGTACGGGGTTTTCCGTCTTCAAAAGTTATATGATATGAACATAAGTGTACGTCAATCGAGATTTGTATGCCTTTGAAGTCTCGTCATGGGCAAAAATTTCGAAACCTAAGATTGTTATTATATATTCTAAGATAAGATAAAATTGTCTTCTATGATCAATGAAAGAAAGGTTTTTAAATTATAGGGAGCAAATCGTGCTATGATACGTGAGATTTGGACTTGCGATCTGCTTGGGGCCAAGCCATTTGGTTGCTTTCTCAATTCTCATGCTCGTTTGGCCAAACCCCATGGCGAATTTGTCACAACATTATCTGGTTCAATACAAGATTTGGATATCGTAGATCGATTTTGTTTTCTGTCTTATTCTTGAAAATGATATTTTTTGCAATTCATAATTCATATACCATTAAAGGCAAGAACCTGTTGATCACCCCCCACCACCACATAGTTGAAGAAGCTCGAAGAATTGTTGCCCGGACAAATTCAACCGTCATCCACATCTAGCGTCAAGCCAACTAAACTGCCAACTGTCTGGCCAGACTTGGATCGCAGCAGGGTCAAGATTTAGTAGTCTCTAGCTCCATCCCTTTTGCAGCTAGGGAATTCGCCCTAGCCGATACCATGGGTGTTGGTCATCTTAGGATCTAGTCTACGACTCTTATAGTCTTTTTAAACACTTTATGTATGCCGTTTGTTTGGTTTGTTGACTTTGATCGTCTAAGTTAATGCATGATTTTTCGCTTGAAAAAAAAGAAGAAAAAGGCAAGAACCTTTCGGTAATACCAATTGAGCAATAAAATGGCAAAAGGTCCCATATTGAGATTTTGCCTTAGACCTCTGAAATAGCAAGGCCCGTTCGGCTAAATTATCTAATTGGCTTATTTTTTTAATCAGCTAATCCTAAATAAGATGGATTAATTAGCTAATCCTATTTTTGTATACTAGTTTAGAGATATTGTTCGAGTAGCTGTTTATTCAGCATGTAGATACGTCCCAGGCTATACTATGTTCTTCCGGGAGATTTAAAAACAAGTTTTGGAGGTTAATTAGTGTTGGAAAATATTATTGGAATATAATATTTTAATTCAGTTTGAATGTAAATTGAATTGATATAGAGTCGCCCGTTTTTCAAGAGACACCTATTCGTTGTGGATGAGACGCATTCTTTATGAACAAAAAATGTGTTGTTTCCCTTGGTGACTATGTGGAATAGTTACCAGTTGGCCTATAAATAGGATGTTCTCCATTCATTCTAGAGCAATTTGAAAAGATGATTATATCCATATTTTCATCGAGTTAGAGACAGAGTTATTTGTTTTGATAGAGTACAAAATACAATGAGGTTTAAGAGCATCCGCATTGTAATAATCAAATGGATGTGAATAAGCAAACTTAACAATAATGCTCAAAAAATACCTCACATTGAAATAAGCAAAGTTACAAGTCTTTTAGCAAATAATCAAATTCCACCCACTCCATAACCAAACTTAACAACTTTTACCAATAACCAAAACTCAATAACCAAACCCAATAAGGAAACTCGAAACTCAATAACTCAAAAACACCCCTCATTGGAATCGTCTCATCGAGACGAATAATTTAGTGTGATCGGATGCGTGATTGATACTCGTTTGCGATTGGACATAGGTGCATTGAGTATTTTGAGATTTTTTTTGGTTAGGGATGCAAAAATAAACAATGTGGAGATAGAGGTTGTTAAGTTTGATTATGAACTAAATGGATAATCAAATGCTGACGTGGCACATTTTGGTTATTGATTTTGATTATTCCCATTGCGGATGCTCTAACAGACCCACCAATTGAATTGCTGCCTTTGTCATTTACTTTTTGTGATGAAATCAATAATCTTATAATGCGACGAAATCGAAACTCCAAACCTGGAGATCAATGGAAATAAATTGGTGTTCAAGATGAGTGTGAAACTATGTACTTAAGATAGATTCGTCCTTGCAAAAGCATCATTTCAATCAGTAGAGAGATGGGCTTAAACGGCGGAGAGATATGAGAATATTGGAATTGAACGTGGGTCAAGACTGAAGATTAAGGAAATTAAACAATGAGAATTGCAATAGAAGACAACGGGTTCATTTCGAAAAATAACTTACGGAAGATTTAAGGGTAAGTCATTTTCATCCAATTAATGGAAAATATTTTCCTTTTTTTTTTACACAACCAAACACCGAAAAATAGGTAACACATTTTACGTCCAAACAAACAGAGCCTTAATGAAAAAATCATTTCCCATCATCCAAATAGCTCATCGTCATTCTCATGATTTTTCTTAAGAAGAGATGATAATTTGTTTTTGGGAAACTACCCATCTCAATAGCAAGACAATTGGAAAAAAAAAAAAATTGATAGTAGATTGGGAGTTTTTTTTTTTAATCAGCTAAAAGATATATTTGTTACTCAACAAAGGATACATCGAGGGAAACAAAAATAAAAAAAAGAGGAAAAACACGAGCCTCGTGATTTTGATACACGAGGCAATGACCAAACCTAGAGCACATCATCCAACAGAGTTGAATGATAAGAGTCCTAAAAACTGAGCACATGACAAACTGTAACAAATTAAAAACCATACATAAGACGAATCCTCCGCCTCCACTGAGTTTGGAAGTACAATCTTTTGACAACTGATACTTTTGGGTGCACCCTTCGATCCATGAAGGTCTTCTTAGATTACGAAAAGGGGTCCTATACTTTAGGAAACTATATATTCGATTGATATTTAATAACTGTAAAGAGTTAACATTGTTTTTGCAGTCGCTCCCTAAATGTATCCCTTTCGAGTTTATAAAAGTTTTTTTTGCCGAGCCAAAAAAAAAAAAACATGTATTTTTGCAGTCGTTTGGGTATATGATCCAAATCCAATGATGGTCATATTTGACTAAACAAACGAACCCTAAGTCATAATACTTCCTCCGTCTCAATATTGTTTGTCCGCTTTTTGATTTTTTGATGTGCCAAAATTGTTTCTATAGATTCTTGAATTTTCTCTCACTTGTCTCCCATTTTCCTTTTCTCCGTTCCTCGAGTTCCGAACACAACATTAATTTGCCTGAGGCAGAATCAATTTAAAGTGCATGCAACAATTTTCTATTTACCCTTTTCAAATACCACATGCCACATGCCCTCGGTGAATATATACCCTATTCAAATTTTCTACTAATTTATTATCGGAACGAGAATTTTTTTTGATGCAGAATGGAAAATGAAAATAATTTAACAAATAGCATTCTCTAGTTTTTCTTATTTTGGTTTTAGTAATTTTTGTTTGGGAGTTTCAATTTTAGAAATAAGTGTACAAGAGTAACTGTTTACCAATTTTTTCCTTCTCCGGAGCGAATCGACAGAGAACGAAAACAAAAGCAACAAGCCAACAAAAAAAAGAAAAGGGCGAATGCGGCTTGTCTCCACAAACGGATTTGAGGTTCCTTGCCGTATTTCAGGACTTCACAGGAAGAGAAATGGCGAATGAATCAAATGCTATTTTTGGTGGTGATGAATTGACTCGTAAAAGAAAACCGTCACCCGCCAATCTTCAAGAACGGAATCGACCCATCGATTGGGCGGAGTGGATTGATGGTTTAGTGAAGTGGGGTGGAGCGGAAGAAAAATATCAAATGGACTTTGTTATTTTTCTAAGGTAGAATTACAATCAAGAAGGACGGATCCTCATCGAAAGTAAGAAAATTAAGTTAATCCTACTCCTAGTTATAACCCGAATGGGTTGGAAGACAAAAATTAATAACAAAGTTGAGACTTTAATTTGTTGAAGGAGTTTACAATGAAGCCAAAATAGGCTATTTATACAAAAATAAAATGTGTAGGAAATAACTTCCTAACTTCTCACTACTCTTCATCATCTTCCAAGTGTCCAAATAACTTCCCACAAACTCCAAAGTGTGTAGGAGCATGCCACTTGTCTAAATAACTTCTCTTCAACTTCAAAGTGTGTAGGACGATGACAAGTGTCCTACATGCAAATACAAACAAATAAAAGAAATAAAAATTAGTTATATTATTAATACGAAATAATAAAATAGGAAGTATTTTCATAATCGCCACCTTTCGGTCGATCATCGACAAGCGGTAAATATATGGTACAAGCAATGCCCCCCTTATTCATTTGGGTGAAGTGCTAACGTAACCCAAGTGAATAATTTAACTAGTTTTTTGAAATCACCCTTCTATCGATATCGACGGGTGATAGCCTTTTAATGGCCTATCGATAAAAGGATTTATGCGATGAGCCTTAATCAAGCACAAGCATTTGTTTACTTAATTTCTCCCCCAACATTTGATAAAGAAATGGCCAAACCCATGCGCGCAACAATACGACAAACATTCCCTTGATCAAATTATGGGAGTTGAGATTCTTTCGATAAAGAAAAGGCCAAAACACACGCGTAACAAACGACAAACATTCCCTCTATCGAATTCATTCGAGATTTGGAGAAATAAAGTTGAAACAAGAGTAAGGGCCAAAAACAATAATTTCTTTTGGATTTGGAGGCCAATGGAGCTCAACCTCCAATAGTAATGGCATGAACATCCTTTACGTCAAAGATCGACAGGTTGCATCCAAAATGATTGACAGGGTGTAGCTTAATAGATTGCCGCTGTCGAAAATTTTGCTTTTAACTGTAATTCCTACTGAAAAGAAATTGGAAACATGGTCTGTCGATAAAAATGTTTGACAGCCAAAAATTCCACACGTAAATAGGTTGTAAGCCTTGTGAATTATAATCGACAGAAAAATGTTCCTATCGACGGGTCACGGGAGCATAACCTGCTATCCATGGCTAAACGACCCGTTCAATGCACTGCCATGCCCAAACTATGGGTTTGCCACAATATTGGATTATAAAAGTCTATATTAAACAATTGGCCATTTATATTAGTCTCCAACCAAAACCATACAAATGGCTCTGGAAATCCAATAAGGACACTTGGCATATACAAAAATCTTTCACTGTCGAGCAAAGGAACATTTTACCAACATTAATTGGCAAAAACACTTCACTCGACACTCGGCTTCGAACAAAAATTCCAAATTGAACAAACAGTTGTTCAAAATTTACAACCATAATTGGCTTGAACTCACACTTCATGGTTAAATTTTCACCGTTCCTAACCAATGTGGATGGAGCGAAGGGATAATTTTTTATTCTGACCATTCATGGTCTAAATTGAAAAAATCTAATCGAATTATTTTCATGATTAGACTCGTTTTGAGTTTCAAACTTTCCAACCACTTAATTCTTATAATTGGTTGCCCCCCAAGTTCATTTGGCCAAACCAAATAAAACGGGCAACCATCAATGTCCACATATTTTTAAAGGATTCTTTTGGCCCATTAATAGGATTAAAGTTTCTAATCAACGGCCAATAATACAAAAATCGTACTTCAAAAGTGTGTCTTGTCCATTATCAACTAGACTTTTCAAATCGACAGGAACAAAACCTACCATGCATGGCAAAAAACCAATGACTACACTGTCGATTATAATTCAAAAATGGACCAAATTCACTCGCATTTGTAAAGCATTCAAAGCCCTTATGATCAAGGCCTTCCACATGTATTTGTGATGCTAACACGTTTCGTTCATGGCCAAATGGTCACACATTACTCCATCCATGGTCAATCTTTGTGATCAGGCTTTGTTATCATAAATGAAACCTTAAAAGGCACCAGAATAGATCTCTGTACTAGATCCAACAATTGGCCAACGAACGGCCTAGTTTGAACAAATAAAATGTTGAAGCCTTTCTAGGCTTTCATTTCTCATTACACTCTGGCTTCTCATTCTGTCGAAATTTATTTTTCTTTTTCCGGAATGATTCCAAAGTTGGCCATTATTCTATTTTCGCAAAATGTTCAAGCCTCACATGCAAGGCTTATTTTCACAGTCGATCATTGCCGTTACTTCCGATTTAGTAATGATGCCCTTCTTCTAGCGCCAAAATTGTTTATCAATTTTTTCCTTCTCCGGAGCGAATCGACAGAGATCTGAAACAAAAGCAACAAGCCAACAACAAAAATAAAAGGGCGAATGGGGCTTGTCTTCACAAACGGATTTGAGGTTCCTTGTCGTATTTCAGGACTTCACCGGAAGAGAAATGGCGAATGAATCAAATGCTATTTTTGGTGGTGATGAATTGACTAGTAAAAGAAGACCGTCACCCGCCAATCTTCAAGAACGGAATCGACCCATCGATTGGGCGGAGTGGATTGATGGTTTAGAGAAGTGGGGTGGAGCGGAATAAAAATAACAAATGGACTTTGTTATTTTTCTAAGGTAGAATTACAATTAAGAAGGACGGATCATCATCGAAAGTAAGAAAATTAAGTTAATCCTACTCCTACTTCTAGTTATAACCTAAATGGGTTGGAAGACAAAAATTAATAACAAAGTTGAGACTTTGATTTGTTGAAGGAGTTTACAATGAAGCCAAAAGAGGCTATTTATACAAAAATAAAATGTGTAGGAAATAACTTCCTAACTTCTCACTACTCTTCATCATCTTCCAAGTGTCCAAATAACTTCCCACAAACTCCAAAGTGTGTAGGAGCATGTCACTTGTCTAAATAACTTCTCTTCAACTTCAAAATGTGTAGGACGATGACAAGTGTCCTACATGCAAATACAAACAACTAAAAGAAATAAAAACTAGTTATATTATTAATACGAAATAATAAAATAGGAAGCATTTTCATAATCGCCACCTTTCGGTCGATCATCGACAGGCGATAAATATATGGTACAAACAGTAACAAGTGGATTGCATCCACGTTTCTTGATCGGCTGGACCATTTGTTGGCCAAGCGGCGTTAGTGGGCGTGCGATCCAACGTAACGTTCAAAGAAGAAGTCAACAGATTCTGATTGTGCCGATTGATCGATAACGCGATCGATCGGTTGGTTGATTTGCCTAATTTGCCGTTTGAGGAAATTATTGATTTGCTTATAACTTTTAGAAGCAAACTCTATTTTGGTTGCCATTTGTTTCTACATTTTACTTATTTCACCTAATATTTGATTCTACAGTTTATTTTCAATATTCATTCTGCATCAATTTTACAAAATATCACTCTATGTTTCACAATAATTAAGAATCATACTACCCACACAGAATTGTCTCTAGACTCGCTACTGGTGAGGGAGTTTGCTCCTAGCCTGGAGGTGTGAGTTCAATTTTTGGGAGCAGGTTTGTTAGGACCACAGGCCACAGTCTTTTTATGTTGGTAAATTCCAAAACAAAACACACATTTATTTGTATCTCTATTTATCGAGTTGTATTTAATTTTCTTTTATTTCTAGAGTGTCTGTTTAGGAAGTGGAAGGAATCTTGTTATGTAATTGAGAGTGAGCATATCAGGCGGATAAAATAGGAAAGATTTGATTGTGTGAGGAAAGAATCGCTACAAACGGAAATCAGATGAAGCCGGATTTTTTCCTCCATGTCTAACAAATGCATGAGATTAGCTTTCCAATTAATTGGCACATTTAGTGGTGGAAGCCTTCAATTTACGTGAGGCAAAAAGGAATACTGGTCTTGATATAAAGAGACTAGTCTATTAGGATTTTGGTTACACACAGGGACAACAACTTTATATCAATTTGTGCGGGATATTGAAAGAGAGGGTTTTTTTTATTCTTTTGAATCTTGGAGTACAAAAGAAGATCGATGGATCTTTGAGCGTTCAATACAACTTTAAGAGGTTTACAACATCAACTCAATTAATCTCTTAGCAAAGTCCTTCGGTGGATTCTGGAAGGCAAACGGAGGGCTTGTGGATTCAAGGCAGTGGCGGTTAAGCACTGGGTGTGGTGAACGTGGATTCGGCAAGTAAGTCTTAGGGGGATTTGTGAGGATTCAGAATCGTAGGGTAAGATTACTTGTAACCGCACAATGTTTTATAGTGTTTGATTCCTTCCCGTGGTTTTTTTCCGTTTAGGGTTTTCCACGTATATCTAGTGTTATTCTGTTTATAGCTTTCCGTTCGTATGATTGGTCTTTATTGTTTGGTTGAATATTGATTATTAGTTCGATTGTTTCTATAAGAGATTAAAAAATAAGCAAATCTATAAACCTAGTCGATCTAGAATTTTTCAAGGTTAACCAGTTGGGAGGTGAAAATGCATGTGTGTAAGTAGCTCTCACAAGCGTATCCTGGGGTTCCCCTCCTAACTGCTTTTAATTGCTTTACGCGAGTATCGGTTCCCTGCGGTCAGACATTAATGAATTAGTCTCATCTCGTGTGAGTGTGAGGATACCTCAAACGTTGTCAATGAAAAACAAGAATCATACTACTAGGAAGAGAGCTTTCTCTACGGCACATTGGTGTGAAGCCACACGCCACATGTAGGCGAGGGCCTTTTCCACGTACGACACAGGCTGGCTTGATGACGAAACCCACAAAAGAGAGGATTTTTGGAGCACTATATGACGGTACTCCAACATCACTGTGATTAGAGCACTGTGTGACGGTACTCCAACATCACTGTGATTAGATAATCACCCCCTCAAGGGAAAGGGCGTTGTCTTGTTCGAAAGGAAAAGATCCAACACAGGTTAGTCAGGGAAAGGGCGTTTTCTTCTCCAAAATGCTAAACCCTCTCTCTCTCTCTCATCCTGCAACTTATTGATTCTGCCTCGCCCAGACATATATATCTCTCACATGGAGGCTTATTTATCTTTTTGGTTTTCAAAGTATTAGCGAGTGGCCAATTTCGTCCCCAATCTAAACATTTGTCCAATTTCGTTCCCAACGTTTAAAATATGTGTCAATTTGGTCCCCACCCCTAACGCCGTCCCTCTTATCCGTTAAAATGCAGGGCATTACTGGCATTTCACCCCAAAACACTACAACAATCTAAAAAAAGAACAAAAAAGATTTTAAAAAAAAAGACAAAAGCAAACGAATCAGTGATTCCCCATCCAAACCCTAACACCCTCCTCCTCTTTATCCCGTTTCTTGATCACAGTCAGCCCCCATCCACCTATGCCAATTTCGCCAGATTCTGACCAAAACTTCAACAACACAAATCTTGAAAATTAAATTTTTTTTTATTACGGTGAATCAAAAATCGGCTCCGATGGCTCCTTCCAAGGAATCCGACGGCCACGCTTGACCATTGTCCTCGTTCGTCGACGACAGTTCGGCGACGTATTTGTTCCTTTCTCCCCTCCTGTCCTCCCTCCTCGGCTCCATCTCTATTGATTCCGTCCATTCCGGCGAGCTCTCGTCAGATACACTGCTGGGTGTATCCGGTCTCGGGCCTAACGGCGAAGTGGTCCCTTGTCGAGTGGTGGTGATCTTATCGGTGACGTGGCTCGTGACTGCGTCGGTCTTCTGATTTGCCGGTGGCTGCAGTCGCACTGGTGGCTGCGGCGCGGTGGGTGGTTGTCGGGATGAGGAGGGTTGAGTTGCTACAGTTAAAACCCTTCCATTTCTTGTGTTTGCTGTTCGTTCTCGGTTCCACCGGGGTGGGTGTTTTGTTGTTCGCTGTTCGGTTTGGGTGTGGGTTTCCCGGTGAGATCGTCGTTGTTTACGAAGGTGACCATTGTGGTCCCGCCGTGGATGCTCGGGGCTGACTTGAGGGTTTTAAGGGGTTGATCTGGATGCTTGCTTGGGGTTGATTTTAGACTGTTTTAGGAGTTGGTCGGTGGGGAGCGCTTCCCGGTTTGTGCCGTCGTGGGGAGTAATAGAGGAGGTGGAGATTGGGTGCCGGTTGTGGTTGTGGTGGTGGTGATGGTAAGAGGACAGCAAGGGGTAAAGCAGTGGAGGAGAGCACGGTGATGGGAGTAATTTTTGTTTTTGTTTTAATTTTCTTGTACTGTTTGGGAGTGAAATACCAGTGATGCCCTTCATTTTAACGGACAAGAGGGACAACGTTAGGGGTGGAGACCAAATTGACACATATTTGAAACGTTGGGGACAAAATTGGACAAATGTTTAAATTGGGGACGGAATTGGCTACTCACTAATACTTTGGGGACCAAAAAGATAAATAAGCCCTCACATGAACCACTACAAGAGGTTAGGGTTGGATCGAAGCGCGAGCAAAGAAGAGATAAAGCAAGCGTTTCGTAAACTGGCCATGCAACACCACCCCGATAGACACTCCAACTCCACCAAGGCTGTCAGGGATAGCGCCACCCACCGTTTCAAGCTCTTCAAAGAAGCCTACGAGGTCCTTGTTGACGATCGCAAGCGCGCCGATATTTACAACAGCACCACCACTAAGAACAAGAAGAGTCCTCGCACCACTACTAACAACAATAACAGCACGGCCGGCACCACCACCAACAACAGTAATCGCACCAACACCAACAACGATTACAGTAATCGCACCGACAACAATAACAACTACAGAAATCGCACCATCACCAACAACGATTACACTTATCACACCAACGCCAACAACGATTACAGTAATCGCACCAAATCAGGGTATGGGTATGGGTATGGATATGGATATGGGTACAGTGATCCTCCTAGGAGTGGAGCCAAATCTAGGTACTATGTAAGACACTGGGCGCTTCTGCTTCGACAACAATATCCTGCAGGTTCGATATTTAGAGAAATCGCCATTGATGGGTAATCTCCTAGTCTTCCTTTTTTCTGCCTCGTCTTTAGTTTTACTTTTGATATTGATGAATGTTTCGATTTTCTAAGGAGAGGTCTTGTTGTGTGTAGTATCTTGGTTTTTCTTGTATACATTTTGCTTCTTTCGTTCATGCTCCCAATTGTTATATCTAGAGTATTTCTTCTCTTATGTTTAAGAGATTGTCTTATTTACGGAGGAGCCATGAGTAAGAAAGATATTCACAGAGGCGCTTGATCTCAACCATTTGTCTTGGCAATCAATGGTCTGAATTTTAAAAGAACTTTTTCAAGAAATCTAAGGTGGTTTCTTCTTTTATCTTCCTCCAATATTCGGAATAGAAGCTCTTTGTTATTCAAGAATGCTCGTAAGATGTTAGATACATGGTTTTGGGAGTAAAACTCGTAGGGGGAGGACTTTTAATTTAAAACGCCTGTTTGAGGTGGAAGATGGGGAATCGCTAATAGGGAGAATGCTTTGAAGAATTTCGTGAAGGTAAAAGAGGGAGAAATTTCTGATAGGGAAGACAATGTTTCCCTTTCGTTGGAGTTCTAGGTTTTGTTTGGTTGCTTTGCGGCTTTTGTTTAGATTTTGGTGGTTTGGGTTTCTGGCTTTTCGGTTTGTTCGGATTTTTCTTTGGGTTATTTCCAAGGACACCCCTTCAACTATCACGTTTTGTCAACATGACCCCTTCATGTTTAAAACTCATCAACTTCATCCCCTCAACTATCAAAACCAATCAACATCACCCCCTCCGCTCAAATCCGTTAAAATTTTGAACGGAAACAAGGGAAAAGACCGAGATACCCTTTTTATGTTAAAATCAAATCATCACTGTTTTGCTTCTTCCTCCCTAATAAGGACCAGCCTACCAAATCACTTTCTCCGTCCCAACTTTTGCCACGACTCCTCCACCGACTCCGAAATGTTCCTCGCTCCTCGTCCTCACTTTCTCCGTCCCAACTTCTTTTGGGAAGTTTATCGCACAAGTTTGAAACATAGGGGATGGATTTTGATCGATATCGTAACTGAACGCAAACTAATTCTATATGCCGACTGTTTGACCTTTGAAAAGGGAAGATTATTGCATTCAGACACCAGCTGAAACCTCTTTCGCTTCTTCTTTTTCCTTTTCCTTCTGCAGAACTTGAGCCCTATGTGTAGCAGCTTTATTAGGAACCAAAACCAAACCTTGTAAGTTAATGGTCTCCTGGGTTGCAAGCTGCAAATTACGGCAAACGAACAAATTGGGATCTGACATTACAGATGGAAAAATCCACCAAAACTACAACCAGTAACCCATGTAACCTTCACCTCTCTTATACTCTCTCTAAAATTACCCATAAATGCTATATATATATATATATATATATATATAGAGAGAGAGAGAGAGAGAGAGAGAGAGAGAGAGGGCTTTCCCGTTGAACCAGAGGGTGGAGCTGGAGGCGCTCAGGGCACGGGACCGTGCGAGGAACACGCGAGTCCTGGAGAGCGTGGTCGGCGGCGGCGGCGGCGTCGATTTCTCTATTCGCAAACATAACACTTGTTCCACCACTGATTTAGGGTCTCGTGCCACTCCACCCGATCCGGCCCCCGCACGCCACCACGTTGTAAATTTGCCGCCCCAGATGTGGAATTTCTCAAAACAGACGAGAAATAAGAAAGAAAATGAAAGAAAACACAGGAAAAATTTTAGTGAGAGAAACAGATATTGTTATTCTTGATTACATCACTGAATATGCTCCACTAACTATGCTTGCACGAACAAAATCCTAACCGACTTAGTTGTGCTTAGCTGTCGCCAAAATCTCTCTCATACAAGGAAAATAATTTTGCTGTGAGCACAACACCTCCGACATCACCACGCCCTGGGAATTCGCTGGAGTCAACCCAGACCCCTCTAGCGAGTCGAACATCATCGATCGAACTGGGCTGGGCTGGGCCAACAACTGATGGAGCTCGAAAACCAAGTTAACAGCCACTTTCTCCACCTCCCTCGGCCGTTTGTCCAAACTCTCTACGTCCGAATCACAATTGGGGAGATGGGTTTGTAAAATTAGGGAGAGAAGGAGGAGATGGGTTTTGAAATTTCTGGATTTGGGAGTAAGTGGGGGAGATGAAGTAGCAGGGACAAAGTAGTAAAGGTGAGAGGAGAAGGGGATGGGTTTTGAAATTTTTGGGTTTGAAATTTCTGGGTTTGGGTGACGCAATCAAAGAGGGAGAGAGAGAGAGAGAGAGAGAGAGAGAGAGAGAGAGAGAGAGAGTAGTAGAGATGAGAAAGGAGGGGCATTTTAGGGGTAAATTTTTTTTTCCCGTCCAAGTTAGCTCTTTTCCATCCAAAATGCTAACATTTCTTAACAGAATTGGACGGAAGGGGTGTAGTTGATGAGTTCTGATAAATTAGGGGGTGAGGTTGATGATTTTTAAACTTGAGGGGGTCATGTTGACAAAACGTGATAGTTGAAGGGGTGTCCTTAAAAATAACCCTTTTTCTTTCTGGTTGTTTGGTTTTGGTTTGGCTGCTGGGGGTTTGTGTTTTGGTCTTTGGGATTGTTAGGTGTTGAGTTAAATCTGGGGGGAAAAGACGATATAAAGAATTGAGAGCACTGTGATATACTCTCCTGCAACGCCCATCTTGCCCATGCTGAAGTCAGTTACTTGGGACACGCGCAAAACGCTAGTCCCTCTTTCCTTTTATAGATATTCCAAATTATGCGCTAGCTAGTCCCCCTTTCCTTTTATAAATGTCCCAAAATAATTGGTCATTTGAAAAACTCAAAATAAAAATTAGGTTGTGCGGCATTGCCTTTTGGCTCCTCCTTGTTTTTTTAACATTTAAGTGTCATCTCAACAAAGCATTAAACATGGGCGGTTGAGGGAGTAGAGTTGACCCACGTTGCTTGGGTGTAGAATAGGTGATCATTTAAAACATGCATGAGAGACCTCTTCACTCATTGCCAGTTGGTTTTGAGATGGATATAAAGTTTTCATGTGTTATCAGCACAGGATCCATTTCATCCTACATTTTAAAAATTTATAATCCACGCCCTATGATGACTGACCAGCACAAAGGTTGCACGATGATAGTTCCAAAAAGAGGCTATATATACTCGACAGACCGCAAATGCCGCTGTACGTGATGGGGGATGTTAAGGGAATAGCGTTTCACATTACTTGGGCATGGAATGAGTAATTAGTTAATACCATGAGGGACCTCTTCACTCATTGCTTTTTAATTTTGAAAGGGATATAAAGTTTGGGCAAATTGAAAAAGCCACTAGAAATTAAATTCTCTATCATTTTATATACCCATAAAATGGGCAAGCAAATTGGGATGGAGGGAGCTGTATTTCTAACTCTCTCAATTGCTAACTAGGGTTATTTTTAGGCTCACTTGGGAGTTTGGGGCTGATTTCTTAATTAGATTTCAAATCTATCGATCTGAAGAGGTTTATAATTGTGTAATTATGGTATTTTCTGGGTGAATTAATGAGAATTCAATTGAAAAACAAACGAACCGAAATGTGCCAGACAAATGAGAACCATCTTTGTCGTTTAATCTAAAGAAAAAATATTGGAGCTATACGGGAAATTGTGGATGACTGAGCTTGAGTTCGTTACTTTATTGAGTTTATTCGTATTTTAAATCCTTGCTCAAAATTATTTTCTGGCTGCACCAAATGGTTCTCCGTCTTTAAACTATCAAGTTTCTGGTATTGTTCTAAGCTTTGTTTAGGAATATGATGCCGTTTAATTAATACTTGTTCCCTTTTGTTTTTGTAATAATTTCAAAGATTAATAAAACTTTCTTTGCCGTTCGGGGGAAAAAAAATGTTTGTGGTATTGTTCGGAATGCTTATATTGATTTTGTTTTTGTTCTTTTGCCTCTCTAATTTCAGAGATCATTTCAACGAGACTCAGTGGAATCCAGAGAAAAGACCAAGGCAGCATAGGATGAGGTGTGAAAAGGGGATCAAGCTCCTGCCCAGTTTTATTTTGCTCCAGTATGGTCCAGTTTTGGGTTGTTGTGGGCCCCTCCCGGGCCCACAACAATGATCGAAATCGTTCATTTTGTAGAGCTCGTCGAATATGTCATTCACGCCAAAAACTAGCTTCATTGAACATCAATAGGTACATGGATGAAACATATTTGTACAAGAAAAAGCGATGACAAAAATTAAGTTGAAATTAATAATTGTCCATTTTTTTCATGTACAAATCTATTTCGTTCATATACCTATTGATGTTCGATGAAGCTAATTTTTGACGTGAATGACATATTCGACGAGCTCTACAAAATGAACGATTCCGATCATTGTTGTGGGCCCGAGAGGGGTCCACAACGGCCCAAAACTGGACCATACTGGAGCAAAATAAAACTGAACAGGAGCTTGACCCGTGAAAAGGGCCAAGGACAGCCATATATATAGCTAGCTCCTGCGAGAGCACGTCCAACTTTACTTTCTTTTTTCCTCAGCAAAATCGATTCGATCATGAGCTTTTCATTTTTTGATTGACTTGAATTTTGGTATAAATGTAGTACTCGTCAAAATTTACAATATCAACGGTTTGGATTCAATTTTTGGTATAGGAGATGGTATGGTTAGATTTTAAAAAGAAGAAGAATCAAGGGACATGATGAAGGTATATGTATCAGTCTTTTAATGTTGTTTCCGTTAATATGGATGAAAAATATGATGGCAGGGGGTCTATCTGCACATTTTCAAAAACCACAGGTAGGTTATATGGTCAGTTTTAAACCATGAGGGGAGTATCCACACATGACGATAACCACAGGAGGTCAAAGTGGACTTTGCTCTAAAATTTTCAAATCCTATTCTCTCTTTTCTTCCTATCCATTCATGCACTACGTACAGCTGAGTTTGTACTTGGTAGCTAGAGTGAAATGGGGCAATCTAAGCGTCTCATACCGTTTGCCTAGCCTCTATAGACTACGTAAATGCAGCTAGCGAAGTTGGGGTGAAGTGAAATGCCTAGCATTATAGAGAGCCCATTGGAGTGAATAATTAAATGAGTTCGGCTGACTACCTTTTTCTTCCAGAACTTGGAGATGCTCTAAACCATGAGAAATTTTTCAGTGCCGGGTGAGCACCACATGGTGCCTGCTCGGCACATCGGAGCTGTTTGATTCGATTTTGGACGGTTCAGATTTGGAGAGAGAAAGAGGAGGGGTGAGAGGAGAGAGAAGGTTTTTATTTGAGCCGTCCAACAATGTATCGGACGGCTTGGGAGTGTCGAACGGACACCACGTGGGATATACCCACCCGGCATTGAAAAATTTCTCGCTCGTGGTGGTTACTCATTGCAATACGTGAAGCACGCAAAGTAATGAAACCTCTTAAAATTCAGGATGTCGTAGTAAACACCGGTCCCAAAGGGCAACCAAAACTATTTTGTGAGAGAAATCTGCGGGCACGACACCAACCACATTATAAAAAGGGCAAATTTTCGTAGTCATTCCTCTAATTTTACAGTTGTCTCAATTTTGTCTCTCTAGTTTTAATTGTCTCAATTTCGTCCCTCTTATTTGTTTTACATTTTAAATTGGTAAAATCGTTAACACCGTTAATGAAACTAACGGAAAAATATGATTAAAAAATTAAGTGCTCTAATTTTCAATCCGGTTGAACCAGTGTGAAGATCTTATTTTTTTGATCATTTTATCCTAGATGGTCGTAGTAAATTTTTGACTTTAAAGCCTTTCAACGAGCATCCGAAGACTCCTTATTTAGCTAGAGGGCTTTCTTAGGGTGCTCATTGAAAGGCCTTAGAGCCAAAAATCCATTATGACCATTTAAGATAAAATGATCAGAAAAATAAGATTCGCACCGGTTCAAACGGATTGAAAATTGGAACACTTATTTTTTTACACCATTTATATATTAAAAAATATGACTAAAAAATCATGTGCTCCAATTTTCAATTTGTTTGAACCGGTGCGAAAATTTTATTTTTCTGATCATTTTATCTTAAATGGTCGTAATGGATTTTTGGCTCTAAGACCTTTCAATGAGCACCTTAAGAGAGCTCTGAAACTAAATAAGGAGTTTTCGGGTGCTCGTTGAAAGGCGTTAGTGTAACGACCCGGAATTTTCGAACAAATTTTTTTTTTTTAAAAAGATTTACAAATTTTATTTCCATAAATCTTTACCTTTAATATTATCATTAAAAAGTATAATTAGCGATAATTAAATTCTTTTCCTAATATAATTATCTATCTTATTCTATTTAATTTTATTTTTCTTTTCTTTCTTACTTTGCATACAAGTAATTGCATGCATGCACACTCCTACCATCCCTCCCTCTCCTACTCGATCTCGACTTCCTCCCTGACCCTAAAACCAAACCCAATTCGTCCATGCTAAATCCTAAGAACCCAACTCGATGTAATTCAATTATATTCAACTACTACTTCGAAATTCACCTATTAATACACCATCCCATTAACCCACGAAGACACCATGATATTATCCCAACTCCTCTGATCAGAATAGAGAGAAAAATCGTAAGAAAACAAAGCTCCAATCCATGGAGTTTTAGAGAGAGAAAAGTGAGTTTCGTACCTAGGCTTAACCGAAATCCAAATTGATCGTTTCAATCACTTTCCTCGACCCCAAGCATCTCCAAAGATCATCCAATTCGAGCCCAAGGTCCCCCGATCGACGAAACCGAAGTTGTCTTCTCCAAACGTTCAAGTTCGATCGAAAACAAATTTAATCCGATTCGAGGTATTGTAATTCGATCCGAAGCCTCCTCTAAGTATATTTAATGTTTTATAGACATAACCCAACAAGCCCCGTAGACCCATGCATTGAAAAACGTGAGAAAAACGAAGAAAACCAAAACTGCCCTCAACCTCGCGGCCGCAAGGTGCGGGATTCCCAGCCGCGTGAACCAGAGAACTGGAGTTCGCGGCCGCGAACTCCATTCGGCCAGCCGTGCGGTTTTTGTTGTGTCGTTTCGAATTGATTTTGCGACCCTTTTAAACATAGATTCTGACCCCGACTTATTTTTCCTAGGTTACCCACACTTTAAAGATCATACCTTGTTAATATCATATTTTATTTATTTATTTATCTATTTATTAAATTTTTATTCGTTATCGGGTAAAAGTTTGTAAACTAAAAATCATTGCGACCTTATAAACTACTTTATAAATTCCCAAAATATTTTTCCTAGATTTCTAACATGTTGAATATCATAACTTGCTGATTTCATATAATTTTTATGTGATTAGCTATTTATTTTATTTTTAATTAAAGTTACAAACGAAAAATAATTGCGACCTTACAAAAAATGTTTTTAACATCTAAACTATTTTTCCTAGACTTCTTACATCTCAAGGATGATATGTTATTAAAATAATATTTTATTTACTTAATTAATTATTTATTATTATTTACGCGTTGTTTCTTAATAATAATACTTTAAAATATTATAAAAGAAGTTAATAATTCCGAATAATTTTATTTAGACTTCTTACAGTCCTAAGATGATAATTTGTTAGAATAAATATGTTTTTAATTATTTATTATCTATTTATTCTTCTTTTGCCTATTAACTAAATCTTTTTATTTAAAATAATCCCACGGACCTCCAAACCTAACTTTTAGCACTCGAACTTGTTATAGAGGACTTTTAGAACTCTTATTAAGGTTACGATAATTATTCTAATATTTTTACCTAATTAATGTATTTAATTAGTGTTTAATTAACTTAATTACTTATAATTAATTAACGAAAGTCTAGAAAATTATTTTTAAATCTTAATTAAATAATTCTTACATTCTTAATGACTTTGTGACCATACGAGATTAAGGGCAACGGCTCAGTCATAAAAGATTATGTGATTTCATTGCTTAATAATTGTTTTGACCTGTCTGTTATTCGTTTTCAATTATTATTGAGATTGATATTGTGTTGATGTTTAATTTGAATGTTAGATTGGACCCTAGGGACATGGGGTGGTATGTGAAATAGAAATCACGTAGACGATGCTACGTAATGGATAAATTGTGAAGTTTGTTTCTGTTTAGAGGTTGCCTGCAGGCGTGATGTTGAGATATGATGAGATTGTGATGAGAATTGATACTGGCGGGTGTCCAGTGATGATTGTGATAAACTGGCGGGTGTCCAGTGATGATTGTAAAATGGTTATGATGTGGTTTATAAGATAGGCGAACCCTACCGATGTAACGGCATGATAAGCTTACCCTTTGTTGTAGTTATTGAGGTGCACACTCGGTATATAACTTAGGTGTATCTGCGACAACAAAAGGGAGTGATCTCATGGGATGGGATATGGCTAGCGGTTGGGGAGGAAAGATCTCGTGGAGAGATCTTAGATTTCATGTTAAGTTAATGGATAGCAATGAATCAAGTTATGTGAATTATCTCTGTTTTTACTTTTTCGCACCATATATATATTCTGTTTGCCTGCTAGCTGTAAAGTAAGAGGGGTGGTTGGGTTGGATTATTTTACTGGGTGATTTATCACTCACGGATACGTCTGTATCCTGGCAAATCGATTGCTTCGGCGATCAATTTGCTAGAGGGCGCAGGAATTAAATGGAGGAGATTCAACGATGATGCAGTTCGACACGAAAAGAATATCAGTAATGAAGATCGAGGATGCTAAGGATTCGTATCAAGATTAGAGTCAGCTTTGAAGTTACTGTATTTTGATTCCGTAAAACTATCTTGAGATTGTATTAGCAAAAGTTTTATTTTGGAAAATCATATTTATTTAGCAAATTTTTCTTGAGAAATTATTTTATATTGCACCCGAAAAGTCGGGGCGTTACAGTTAGAGCCAAAAATTCATTACGACCATCTAGGATAAAATTATCAAAAAAATAAGATCTTCACACTGGTTCAACCGGATTGAAAATTGGAGCACATGATTTTTTAATCATATTTTTCCGTTAGTTTCATTAACGGTGTTAATGATTTTATCAATTTGGAACGTAAAACAAATTACAGGGACGAAATTGAGACAATTGAAACTAGAGGGACGACTACGGAAATTTGCCGTTAAAAAAAACACCCCTAATCTTTCATTGTTGTTTTCGGCCTGTGTTGGCTTTTTGCTCTTGTGGAAGTATGAGAATTGATCACCCCGGAAAAGTGTGAGCATTTTACAGTAGGAATATGAGACTTCTATAATGCAATTATATGATGATATCGGCCGGCATTGAGAGTAATATGGAGGTGTTACGGGAAAAAAAGGAAAGAAAAGAGGCCAAAATTCCTTATACAGAAGTATTGTTCATTTGGACTAGAATTGAAGGGGAGGGTCCGTAAGTAACGGATTGCATTTTTTCGTACTTTAGGAGACTATGTATCCCGGTTGATAGTTAACATGAAGCGTAAAAAGTTGAACATTGGATCTGTAGTCTTTTTCGGGTATGTAATGATTGTAATCCCACGGTGCTCATGTACGACTAAACAAATGAGCCCTAAGTCGTAATGCGAAATTTTTTGTTTGGTGCCGTAAGTTGAAATGGAATAACATTCCCGGATAGAGCCCTGTCCCAATCCTACCGAGCCCTGTCCCCCTCATCAAGATAGTTTTGGTGCGCTTTAGTCCCCAAGTCTTTCCTTGTTAGTGTTTGTCGTCGCGCCTTTTCACGACTTCAAAGCAAATCATTTGGATTCGAGGAACCTGGAGCGGCGGCGCTTTGCTGCAGCTTGCATTGATCCAAACCAAACCAAAGCAATCCAAACCAACGTGATTAATGAATCTAATCTACCTTGAGTTCTGAGTTCCCTAATTGTGGCATTCTTGTGATGTCATGTGCTTTGTCTGGCGTTGGAGTTTTGGTATCCTCTCACAAAACGGCAATGTTGGTGACCGATATTTGGTCTGCAATTCCATCAGCAGTGATTTGGGTCCTGTGGAGGGCTAGGAATGAAATACTCTTTAATCAGGTTCAACCAAATTGGGAAGAAATCTTCGAATCTATCAAGTTCAAGTTGGATTATTGGGCTTCTATCAAGATGTATATTCAATCAATTATGTGGCTCTAAATATTCGAAGTGTAAAGTAGAGACTTGGATGTCCTGAAGGCTAGCCATGGAGTTGTCATTGGTTTGGGAAATGGGAAGGATCTGGGTGCTGCAGGGGGTTCTGAATACTCTGGAAATACCGTTATTCTCTTGGCTCCTTGCCAGCTCTTATTTTTCTCTTGGGTGGCAAGCGGCATATGATTGTGTCAGTTAGTTAGGGTGCCAACCAGGTTTGGGCTGCTTTCTTCTTGTAGTGATGCCGTTTGTGCTTTTCCCCTTAAATCGTTGTAAGTATTGTTCAAAAGATTAATAAAATTTCCTGTTGCTGTTAGAAAAAAAAGAGAACTCTTGCTCTGTTTTTTCTTTTCTTTTCAATAAAAGGGTAAACTGGAACAGCAAATGGATCCCTCTGTTAGCAAAACAAAAGGCACGCAGTTCATTCAAAGAAAATAGGAGCATACAGAACAGTGTTAAAATACATAGCCCGGCCACCAAACAAAGTGGAAAAACAAGTGACTATCATCTGGAAAAGCAAAACAAACATCTCCAAGGAGCAATCACCGCCGGAGCAGTGTTCAAATACATAGTCCACCAAACAAAGCGGAAAAACAAGTGACATCATCTGGAAAAGCGAAACAAACATCTCCAAGGAGCAATCACCGCAAAATGCATCAAGCAAGCTATCATGTGAATAAAAGCGAAAACTGCAACACCAACTCCAAGCCAAAACACTCGAACTCGACCACACACCCAAGAAGAGCGAAAATGCATAATATAGCACGCGTTCAAAGTGACAACCTGTAAAAAAAATAGAAAAATTCCAGAACGCAATGTAATAGCATGAACTAAAAACTAAATATGAGATTTTGTATCTACTAGGTTTTGATTCTTAACCTGAGAGTCTACTACAGTCGAGTTTTTTAATTACATGCGGACCTAATATCTTATACTCCCTCCGTCCCATTTTTATTGTTCATTTTCGTTTTTCGTGTCGTTCTTTCAACGCTTATATCTTCCAATATGAATCTTCAAAAATATGCAATATGGATCTTGTTTGATAGTTCTCAATTAGATCTATAATACAAAATTTTCAAAATTATGAAAAACATGTAGATTAGGAGATATAAGCGTTGAAAGAATGACACAAAAAACGAAAATGGACAATAAAAATGGGACGGAGGGAGTACTGTATATGTTATCGAGGTTAGCTCTCATGCGAATTTCAAACGAATGGATTTGATGTTCACCTTTCGCAAAACTTTGAGCCCTTGAGCTGCAGGTGGTTTGTGAAAATAAAGTAGAAGATGGGTTGGAAGTAGAAGCGAGATATCTAACCGGGATACTTGCTTATCAAGAATCCTAGTTCATACTCTGCCTGACAGAGTCTCTCATATACAACAAGCTACTTCATATCCATCCACGAAAGAGCTCAACCTCAAGCGTGAGGAACATAAAATTCTAGGCATTAGAAACCAGTTAACACCAAACAAGAGAAAAAAGAATTGCACTAGCATTGTTGTGTTGATTGGAGAGAGAGAGAGAGAGAGAGAGAGAGAGAGAGAGCATGTCGTTAAGTCTCTTGGCACTCCAAACTGAAAAACCTGAATCTATGAGCACGTAAAATCTTGTTGGTGTAGAACCAAAATTTACAAAAGAGAGCACAAGTTGTACCTGTGACTATTGATTGTGTCGGGTCTGAAATGCTCTGACATCTAACGAACTTCAATTTTAGGTACGTGTTTGATCTTTCGCCATTCCTGATCTCCTCCTTCGTAATTTCTGCGGAAGGTATCGCACCCCACAATTCTCACATTCTGCAGCGTAGTGAGGCTTGGCATCCCTTCCGGCAGGGTCCCAACCTTATAACAATGCCAAATTATAAGTGATTCAAGTGATAGGAGATTTGGGAGGACGGACTCTGATGGTGAAGTGAAATCCGAACAGAATTCAATTTCCAAATGAGTGAGTGTAGCAGCAGCATCCAGAAGCCCCTTGGGCAAACTCACCAACTTCAGGAGATTTCCTAATTTCAGTTTCTTAA
Organism: Rhododendron molle; assembly: GCA_025413875.1. Classification (NCBI taxonomy): domain Eukaryota; kingdom Viridiplantae; phylum Streptophyta; class Magnoliopsida; order Ericales; family Ericaceae; genus Rhododendron; species Rhododendron molle. The sequence goes on from CM046390.1 coordinate 5,991,498, forward strand.
GATTTCTAAGGCCCTTTAAATCATCGTCATTCGACAAGTTAAGCCTGGTACAAAAGTTTATTTCCAAACGCTCGAGGGAAGCGAGGACCATAAGGCCAGCTGGCAATGAAACCAGCTTATGACAGTGCTCTATAGCCAATTCCCGGAGACAAGAGAGTTGTTCTATCCCTTCATCCAAAGACCTCAAAGTCTCACAATGGAAAATGATCAGCGTTCGGAGAGAAGTTAACCTACAGAATCCCTTTTTCGGCAGACGCTTCAATCTTGTTGACAAGCACAAAAACCGTAGGTCAATTAATTTCCCAAAATCTTTAGGCCATTCGAAGGCCCGTGACAGAGAAAGATCCAAGTACTGCAAGTTTAATAGCTTGCAAAGCGACTTTGGGAGATTGCCAACTCCATTAAAACCAAGATACCTTAAGAGCTTCAATTTCCCTATCTTCTCTAGCGACGAAATCCCGTCTTCAAAGGTACATCCTTCTAGCAAACGTAAGCATCTAAAACTCTCGCTTTCTATTTCAACAGATGATCCGAACGTGGGCTCTCTTTTCCTTGGATAGAAAATGGTCCGCAACTTCTTGTCTTCAACCAAAGGCCTTGGAAATTCGGAATATGTACTTGAATCAAATGATACATGCCGAACCATATCAGGGATTTCTCTAGTAATTGTCCCATTGATAGTCAAGTATTCATTACCTGCCACGCATTGTGCAAGGTCATGAACAAGATCATGCATTTTATAATACTCCCTTCCACCTGGCCTAGAAATGGTCCGTCCATCATATGGTTCAAGAAAGAACCTCCTTACCAGCTCGAGAATATATTCTTCACCTATATCTTCTAATTCTTTGGCCCCGTCTAAACATTGGACAAACCCTTGGGCCATCCAAGCATAGACCAACTTTTTTCCATCGACAAATTCATCTTTCTGAAACAATGAACAATATGCAAAGCAATTTTGTAAATTTCGCGGCATTTGGTCATAACTCAACTTCAATATGGGTAAGATATTATTATTTTGTACAAGAGCCCTCATCTCACTGTTCCTCACATACAGCCAATCCCGCTGGTCTCTTTTTAGTAATAAAAGTGATCCTAAGGTCACAACTACAAGAGGTACACCTCCACACCTTTCCACTATTTCTCTGCCGATGTTGACTAAGTGCTCATGATTCTCCTCTTCTCCTTCTTTAAACGCCGATTTCACCAATATTCTTAAGCATTCATTGTTTGAGAGACGTCTAAGTTTATATGGTGTCATGTTGCTGGTTCTGACAATTGAAGCAACCTTCTCACTACGTGTTGTTACAACAATTCTACTTCCTCTTTCTCCTTTCATCAACAAATCCTCCAATTTTTGCCACTTTAAAACGTCTTCATTCCATACATCGTCCAGAAAAAGGAGAAACTTATCATCACTTAACAATTTTGTAACTCGCTTTTGCAACTGCTGAAGTCCTTCTCCACCAAAACTACTGTGCCAATTGTCCCCATCCGCTTGCAATATTTTCAGTAGGATTCTTTTGATATCAAAGTTATTAGAGATGCACACCCACAATCTTTTGGTAAAATGATTCTTAATCCTATGGTCATCGTATACCAATTGTGCAAGTGTGGTCTTCCCTAGACCTCCGATTCCCACTACGGGAATGATGGGAACATTCTCCTTATAACCGGAGGACAATAACAAGCGTACTAATTCTTCTTTGTCATCTTCTCTTCCGATAATCCTCCTAGTATTCATTGGGGGGCAGGTTTCGGTCTCCGTCTCGATTGGTCTTTCTACTTGTGTCACAACAGGCTTAAACTGTTGCATCTCTTTAGCAATCACATCTAGCCTCTTCACTATATCATCTAACTTACTACGCATGACATATTGAAATACATGTGGATTTGAGCTTAAGAAGTAGAGTACCTTTCTCACCAAGCTATTACGAGTTTCCACTTTCTTTCTCTTATTCTCAGTTGCAACCTCATCAAACAAGTCCTCAGCATCGTGATGTATGAGTGTGAGCCTCTGTAACCACTCTTTCACAACACAGTTCTCCATTTGCGGCTCTTGTGCATTTAAAAGAACATTGTTTATGGTGGAGACCAGGCCCTCCATCTTTTTCAGCTCCTCCTTGAAACCCCATGCTAATCCCAACTGTTGAATTGCGTTTGACCCCAGACTCAACAAAATTTTTCCTGCAATATTTCCTGCAATATTGAGTACAATTTTTTCTACCATATTTCCCCTGGCTAATAGGGATGTGGAAGATAAATTGTGAGAGACAATTGAGCGATATAAATCATAAGAGAAAGATCTATTTGTTGCTCTATCTATGGTAGATGGAAATAGGAATATGCTTTGTGTTAAAATAATTTCGTCGGAAAGCAGAAGGAAACTGCTCTAGGGCCTAGAAGTCAACTTTGTATTGAGATCCAAAGTTCAGTTTAAAAATAAGAACTTAGCAGTTGTAAGAAGGAAATTAATATTTTATTATTCTGGAGATATAGAAATCTATATTAATATTACAGAATTAAAATAGAAATCTATTTTAATATTTGAAAATTAGAATTTATTAGGAATATTTTTATTTTATGGTTTCAACTTCTGAGCAATGGTCGATCTGTCTGATTAGCGGCGAGATTAGAGGTGTCAAATGGGCTGTGCCGGCACGGCACGGCACGTCACAGGCATGGTCTTGGCCTAGCACGGCACGACACGGCATGGTTTTAGTGGGCCCAGGGCACGGCACGAGCACTGAAGTGGGTGGCACAGCACGGGCACGGCACGAAAGTTGGCCTGACATGGCACGGCACGGCACGAAAGTTGGCCTTACACGGCATGACACGACACGGCTGTAGATGGGCACGGAACGTGGACAGGAACGGCACGGCACGGCACGGTTCTAGCAAGGCACGGGCATGACCTGGCACGACATGGGCACGGCACGAGGCACGGGAAAACAAAAAAAATTAAATAAGCCAAATGACTTTTTTTTAATTTAAAAAAATTAAACAATTTCTATTCGGTAAAAAATAAAAAAGGTAAACAACTAAGATATTTAATTTAAAAAAAAACAATTTCTTAAAAAAATCATGTTTTTAAAAAATCAATTTTTAACTTTTAAAAAATTATTAATTTTTATTCGGTAAAAAATATTTGTTTTGTTTTTAACTTTTTGTTAGTAAAATAGGCTTTGGATATTTGGTTTGTAAATTTAACATTACAAGATAAAAAGTAAAATTTAAATAACTTATCAAAATATTTATGGTGCAAGAGTAATTTAATATTAAAGGAAATGAGCAAGAGTCATATATTATTTATCCCAAATCTAACAACAAATAAGGAAAAAAGTGCAAACAAAAAAGGGAAAAAAAAACAGTAGAAAATAGAAATAAGGAAAAAAAAAATAAAAATAGGGGTGACTGGACTAGGACTCGAACTCAAGTCTTTAGGTTCTTTCATACACAAACAAACCACTATGCCACCAATTAACTTGTGTTATAGATTTGAAAAATTAGTATATAATATGTAGCTCTATTATGTAAAAACGAGGCCATCAAACAGTAGCCACACAATTGCAACGCAATCACGACGATCGATACCATTCAATGCGTTCATTTTGTTGTGCTTAGTGTTTTAATCATGGGATCCTGTTTTTTTGTGCGTCGGATTTTGAAAGCTCTTTCATCGGCACGTTAATTCATTGTTTGATTGAATATTATTTACGTTCGATCAAGTATGTAGCGATAAGCATTGTACTTGATTATTGGCATGAATAATCTAATCCCTCCCACATAAAAGTTAGATGGTTTCGATTTAAAAAAAATATCTTGGGCGGCCCTCAAGTAATGCATTATAGGACTTTAATGCCTCTGGAAGTACCGAATGTGTTCCAATGATGTGATTTCCGACATTCAATTATCACCTATTCAAGTGAGAATGATAAATATGATAAGACGTTAAATCGTAACGGTTTAGATCGAACATTTGGGGAAAAAAATCTGTAGCTACCTTTCAAATCTATACATTGAACTTGATTGGTTATGAACCAAGGTATTCTGCTATAGTATAATGTACATTAGCCACACGATCACAAAACAAATATGACGATCCATACCGTTCATTTTGTTATTCTCTGTGTTTTAATGACTCTCACCAATTTTTGGGTCTATCGGGTTTTTAAAGTTCCTCCATCGACACGTAGATTCATTAATAGGAAAATGAATGTTATAAACAATCAAGTATATAACGATAACCAATATACTTCATTTTTGGCAGGAATGTTATAATCCCTCCCACATAAAAGATAGACGGTTCCGATTTTCAAAAAACAACTCGGGCGGTCCTCGAATGATGCATTATAGGACTCTACGGGAATTTTCGATAAGTTGGTGCATATGGATTATGGTCTCTCGCATGCGCATGATCACACAGATCATATAAAAGAAATGAGATGCTGCCTTAGCAGACATCTCATTCTCTTCTCCCTTCGATCTCTCTCGAACAGTCGACCTCTCAGACTCTCTCTCTCTCAAGGTCTCTCTGTCCTCTCACCTCTGGTCCTCTGACGAGCCCAACGTTCGGATTCTGAACTATATATCAATTCCTTCACCTGAATCACCTCTCTCACTGATTGATTCACCTCTCTCACACTCTCTCTCTGACTCACCTCTCTCACTCTCTCTCTCTGACTCGCTGGTCAGTGGTCACACGACTCACACCTCTGTGTGTGACTGTGTCTCGCTGCTCTCTCTCTCTCTCTCTCTACTCTTAAACGGCGAGTCGGTGACTCGGTGCGACGGACGATGGTGTCACGGTGACCATCATAAGCAAAGAGTTCAGATCTGAACTCAGTGACCATCATTATCTCATTCTACGTCTCTGTCTCTTCGACAGTCCGACTCTCTCATCACCTCAGGTCATCACTCCTCCGCCTTCCTCAGCTCACCAACTCACTCACCAGTCACCGTATCTCTCTCTCTCACAGGTACCTTTATCACTTCCCTCTCCAGTCTCCACTTATCGTTATCTACTGACTACTGTAATTAGGGTTTCTGAAATTAGGGTTTTGACTCTGGTTTTTAAAATTAGGGTTACGAAATTAGGGCTTTTGTTAATTTTTACTAATTTCTGAAATTAGGGCTACGAAATTAGGGCTTTTGTTAATTTTTACTAATTTCTGAAATTAGTAACAAGAAATTAGGGCTTTTCACTTTTGTTCACCCTTTTCTACTGTACTAATTTTCTCTGTTTTGTTTTCAGTTTTTTTGTAGGAGATGGATCCTGAAGATATTCATTTTGACAATGAGCGTTTAAACCCTGACTTGGATGATGATGACTTGGATGATGATGGACCAACTCCACGACCAGGAAGGGAGTCTGTAGGTGAAGCTGCTTCAAACATTGCAGCAGCTTCTACTCCTACAGGTGGTAGCCAATCGGCCGACTCAGGTGATATAAGGCGCCACTCTTGGGTATGGAACCATTGTTAAGAAATTTAAAAATGTAGAAGGAATTAATATAGGACGTAGAGCTGTATGTAATTATTGTCCAAAAAATTATACTTGTGCTAGTGGTGGCGGTGTAGGGCATCTTCAACGACATTTGAATTTCAAACATAAAAAATTTAAACATACCATAGTTGGCCAAGTTAGTGGTGAATCTGGTAGTATTGATTCTGTAGGTGGTATGTCGAATTTCGTATATTCTCAATCTAGTATGAGGGAGGGATTGGCCCGTTACGTAGTTGCAGCTGAACAACCATTTGCTTTTGGTGATGATATTAGATTTGAATATTTTGTCAAACATTATCTTCAACCTCTTTTTTCGAAAGTTTCTAGAAATACAACCAGAAGTGATTCTTTGAAAGTTTTTATTGAAGTTAGAAAAAATTTGATAAGTGAAATTGCAAAACTTGGTAGTTTAATCTCTTTTACTTCTGATATGTGGAGTGGTCGAAATAATCTTGGTTACATTTCTGTGACAGCTCATTATATAGACTCCAATTGGATTTTGAATAAAAAAATTATTGCTTTTCGTTTAATGGAGTATCCTCATAATGCTATGCACATTTTTCAATGTATAATGGGTGTTTTTAGGGAGTTTGAAATTGTTGATAAAGTTTTCAGTATTACTTTTGACAACCATTCTGCTAATACCAGTTCAATTGAGTTGTTCAAATAGAATTTGACTATTTCTCATGCTGGACAATTTTTTCATGTGCGATGTGTATGCCATATCATTAACTTAGTTGTGCAAGATGGTTTGAAACCTATAGGACCACAAATAGAAAAAGTTAGAGATGCTATTCTTTTTATTGCTACTTCCCCAGCTAGGCAGCAAGAATTTGAAGGATTGTGTGTAAGTTACAATATTAAACCAAAAAAAAATCAAAGCTGATGAATTCAACATTTATTATGTTAAAATCTTGTAGGAATCACACTGATGTAATTTCTGGTTATGTTAATTCCAAGTATGTGCGTCCTGATGGTGGTTTACCTTGAGCTGATTGGAATATTGCTTTTGAGTTTATGAACTTTTTGAAAAAATTTTATGCTGCTACCTTAGCTTGCTCAGGTGTTCGTTATCCTACTACTTGTCTTGTGCTTAATCAATTGTATAATATGAGTCACACTCTTAAAAGTTATAGAACAAAACCAAATTTTGTAGCTGCTTGTAAGTCTATGGAAGATAAATTCAACAAATATTTCGAGGACATGCCAACAATATTTATTGTAGCTTCTGCAATGGACCCAAGGATTAAGGTAAAGGGTGTTGAAAAGCTCTTAAAAGGGATTGGTGAGAATTTAGGGATTACATTACCTTCTACTTCTTCTGTCACTGCATTGTTGACTTCTATATATGCTTCATATGAGTCTAAATTTGCATGCACTTCTACTGCTGCTGCTGCTCCATCTTCTTCAAGTATTAATGACCCATGTTCTACAAGTAACAATGATAATGACCCATCTTGGTTTCTAATTTCAGGGCAAGGTAATAGTGAAACTTGTTCACGATCTGAACTTACTCAATATTTAGAGATAATTTTAGTTACCACTGAGGACTTACAATCATTTGATATCTTAGCTTGGTAGAAAAAAATTGAAAAGACATTTCCCATTCTTTCTATCATGGCACGTGATTTGCTAACACCACATGTGTCTTCAGTGGCTTCTGAATCTGCTTTTAGTGCAGGTAATAGAGTGTTGGATGCGAGGAGGAGCAGACTAGCTCCCGACATTTTGGACTGTCTTTTATGCTTAAAAGATTGGGAGGATGCAAGTCTTGGAATTCAAAAATGTCATCCTAGAGATGAATTCAGAGATTATTTTTCGGACTCAGATATAGATGCTGATTAGGGGTGCTGGTGCTGGTAACTTATGAAGGCCTTAAATGGCAACTTAATGTTGCCGCATCCAGATGCTTTTCTTTCTATATCCGAGTGTGTGCTATGATGATATAACTGAGCGTAATTTGTGTAGCTATGATCATATAATCTGAGCCTAATGGGTGTTTAGTATGGCTATGATGATTCATGATATAATCTGAGCCTAAATTGTAGAAAACAGGATGCCAAATAGCAAGTTTCATAGGTTTTGGTGTTTGGTGGTATGAAAAAAGTATGAACATGGGTGTTATCTTATTTGTGGGCAATGATGTACTAAAATTCAATTCATAATTAAGGTGGATACCTTGGCGCCTTGGCGGGGTATCATTAGATGCAGCCATGAGTACCATTCTAATTCCCAAAATATATTTTGTCTGAGCCCACTCGTGTTTTCATTACTACCTTGATGCCATGCCTATGTTTGGTTTAGCATGTTATTTTTCTGCAGTTTTGATGTTGTTTTCAGGGTTTGCATGCTGCTCTCTGGCTATAATGCTTAAAAATTTGAGCCAAAAGGCCTATATTTGAGGCTGCCCTGTGTGTGAAAAGGGCTGTGTCATGTGTGTAGCAGGTTTTACTTCTAGTTTTCACCTGTTATTTGGAGTTTGGGAATAATGTGTATGAGTGTGTGCACTGGCATATATGTGTGAAACTGTTGTTGCTGCTGCTGCTGCTGTGAGTGTGTGCAGCAGCAGGTGTGTGCAAGTGCAATGAGTGTGTGCAGCAGCAGGTGTGGTTTTGGGCAGTTTTCAACTGGTTTGGCAGGTTTGGTTTGTGTTTTTGGGGCAATTTTTAGGGTTTGCATGCTATTCTGAGTTCACTGGCTATGATGCTTAAAAATCTGAGCCAAAAGGCATATATTTGGGGCTGCCCCGTGCAGGTGTGCTGCTGCTGCTGCTGCTGCTGGTGTTTCAAAGTACTGATTGCGTGCAGCAGCAGCAGCAGCAGTGTGCAAGTGTGTGTTTGTTCATTTGGCTGAAACAAATGGACTCAGATAAAAATGGACTGCTGGTGTTTCAAATTGCATTCAACTGTTGGTTATGATTTGAATTTTATATATTGTTGGCCATGATGTTTAAAAATCTGAGCCAAACTGAGTCCAACCTCTGGGTAAGGTGTGTAAGTGTAACCTGCTGCTTGACCGATTCCTAGACCTAAAATAAAGACGCGTCCCAAGCGTAGGACTCTCGACCAGTGTAGCACAATATCCGGAAGTACCGGAGTCGAACCACAGAGACGGACGGACGGTGTTTGACTCAAAAGTGTTGAATTCTAGTTTAACTTGGCTCTTAGGTAGCCACCCCTTGTTCAATGAGGTTGATTTACTAACTAAATTACCAAACTAAATTAATTCAATATGACTTTAAAAGGAGAGTACAGCCGTGGGAACTCCAGCGTCCGCAACTAGCCTAACTAATGTTTACTCGGGCCACAATTATTCACTTTGTTGATTTTAGAATAGGAAAAAAAATGATCCCTAACAAATGCGCACCACTTGTCACCAGTTTCCGTGCGCATTCGAATTCCGGCGATGCCTGGGTTTTGTTTGTTAGAAGAGTTTTCGTCTTCGAAAATTGCTTAAAGATTAAATTAATTCGAACCCGAGGTAAAAACATTAATTAGACTAGCCACGAGACGCCTTCGCCCCGCGGCTGCACTCTACAAAATTACTCACTCATGACTTTATTAAACGCAACAATAATTTTAACCCTAGATCTAAACATGCTTCAAACAATCGAAATAAACATATAACCAAAAGATAACAACTAATTGAATACCAACGAACAACTTTAATGAAGAACATAAATCAATACGAATTACCGGAATGCGAAGATCTGAACAAAACTTCAAAAACTTGAAGGGAAAAAAGAAAATCTGAAAGAAAAGACGTGAGTATAAAACTGCAAAATAATATATTCGGAACAACTGATGATTCGCGCAGCTCCTGTTCTCTGTTTCCCACTTTCTGTAAAAAGTGTCGCGTGATCCCCAGAGCTATCACGGCAGACCCCTTCTTTGCTTTTTCGTTCGAGTAAAATACTCGTCCGTGGGAATAATAAAAATCGTCCCCAAAAGCTGCTGCTGCTAATATAAAAAAGTAAACCCTCTCTCTCCTTCTGAAGTCTCGTCCGTCCTTATAAAACCTATTAAAAACAATCATCCCATGCGGCAGCCTTATTTTTTCCTTTTGATTATTTCCTGCCGACTTCCCTATTCTATGGCCCACCATTTAGTTATCAAACTAATAAACAATGGGCCCACACAATGGAATCAGTAATGCCCATGGACTACAACACAAAAATCCTTTCACATGCGCAGTGAATTCTTTGATTCCACATGACCTTCGAGCGGACCACTTCAAAAATCATTTAATATTCTCAACTTTGTGCATTCTTGTATCAAACCCTCCGGATACCTACAACACAAAAATAAAAGCGTAAAAATTCAAGTAATAATATAAATAGGACTTAACAAACATAAATTAGGAGGCGCTAATGTGAACATTTACGCGCCTATCATACCCCCCAACTTACAATTTGCTAGTCCCGAGCAAAGAAAACAAAATGCAACTAAAGAACAACAAATTAAAACCGACAGTTCTTTTAAACCCCCAGGCGGCCCCGGTAGGACGAGTGAAGTCTCGTGAGGGTTTTCAGCAGTGACCACCCACAAAACACCATGAATCCTTTCCACATGAAACCCAAAAATCTGTAAGACAGCTCATTGACATCTCAAGCAAAGAATAGGAAGTCATCGCAAAGAGATAACAACATAAGTAGTTCTAGATGCTATCAAGTCAGAAAAATTAGTCATGGCACCTAAACTCAGCGTGTGTGAACAAGGGCTTCGGTCACAAGTGAAAAATAATTAAAAGTCTCTCCGGACCGAGTCTTGACTTCAAATCTTAACTTGTCATGCACTCAACAAATGAAATCACTCGAAACAAGGTGCATATTACTCTCAATATGTGCGGGCAGAAGTTATGTAAATGAAAGCAAAATACTCCCGCACATAACGACACGAAAAGAAAGCTCTATAAAGTGGACACACGATCTCATGAACGGAATACCAAGTGTTGGAAACTCTCTCTATCCATCAATTCACAACCTATTGCCCCTAAGATCAAATAGGACTTCAATTCCGGTGATAACATTAGGTAAGGGAAAGTATTTCAATGTTAGGGTAAAACATTTAAGTGTCCGAGAATAGGCTAACAACAATTCACATAGGGCAAATAAAATGATGTGTGCCCTCTTTTTTTTTTTTAAATTTTCTTTCTTTTCAACTCCATTCTATCTCTCTTTCCTACTTTTAACACAATCCCTACATTCAGAACAAGTATTTCTCCTTTCCACAATAATTTGGTGTCTTTCTTTTATGCCTTTTGTTTTTTTTTTTTTTGCTTTTTTTTTTAAATTTTCTATGGGAACGATCACCAATCTATAAGACTCAATTCTCACTACATTTACTCTTTCTCTTTTGAAAAATATACCTCCACATAATTACTAAGCCTTCTCAAGACACAATATAGATGGTGGAGCTCAACAAGAAAAGGGTATCATGCGAGAGGCTCAAATGGGCTCACAAGAGATAAATGTATGCAAGAAAGAAACGAACCGGCTCAAAATAACAAAGATGGCCTATAATCCTCTCCAAGAGGCAACCCAACCATGCAACTTTCCATACCCAAGAGATAAGCAGGAAATTTAAAACATTCCCAACACTTGACAACAAAAATAATGAGACCCACAACGAATTTGCTCTTCCGTGACAAACAAGAGTTTATTTGACACCACTCCAAGAAAAGATAGGCTCTAAACTCACATGGGCATAAGTCTCCACTAAACAAGCCATCGAAAACATTTAAGCCATAACTCACTAGCAACCAAAGCCCAAATAGACGTGAAGTGCAGATGTGCTAAAAATAAACGCCATGACAAATTCTTCGTGACAAGCTAGCAAAAAGAACTACAATGCCATCACTAATTAAAAAAAAAATGACTATCACATCTCAAACTCTATCAATCACGAGCCAATCTCAACAGCCTTCAAGTCTTATGTAAAAAAAAAATCCACCATGTAAAAAAAAATCCACCATTTTTTTTTTATTTTAACTATGCAAAATGAAACAAAACAAGTACGAAGTACACCCTCCCCACAACTTAGAGCATGCGATGTCCCCAGAGCATGAAGACAAAGAAAAATAAAAACAAAGAGAAAGAAAGAGTGAACCTGGGGTGGCAGCCAACCACCATGACCTCGGCCGATGTTTGAGGATTTTGTTGCCTATGCATTCCTCGTCATTGCAGCTGCTCCAGAGCTTGCTCCTTCGGCCCAAAGAATAGGACCACAGCTAGTCACACAAGGCCGCGCTGGGGGCTTCGGGCTTACAACCGCCACACGTAATGGCACTCATGACTTAGAGCTCCTGAATGCCTCCATCACCCCAGCGGTGAGGCCTAATCTACCAAGGCTGGTGTGGTAGCACGCGTACCCTGCCAAAAGACTGAAACCACAACTACCGAAAATATGCAAATGGCATTAGTCCTGCCCGGCACGTGTTATCCGGGTCGCAAACAAACAAAATAATAACAATAATGATAAATAAAGAACAGAAAAGAACACCACCAGACATTCACGCAGTCTCATGTGTCATACTTTTCTCCCCGTGTCAAGCGGATGAGCAAGATACGGGTGGCTATACAAGACCGTTGAAAATGTGTTATGCTAGCGCCCGTAATAAAATTTATCGCTCGACCTCGCCAAACAATCAAGTCTAGCGTCCCCTACGATCTAAACAAAGTAAGACAAGATACAACCTAGCGTGTAATCCAGGCAATATCAAACCTCACCCACAGACCTAAGTTGCCACTGATAGGGGCCTATTCAGAGAGCATGGATCGTTACCGATAAACTATTACCAAGAAAAACTAATGAAAGCCCTTTTTCCACTAACATAGGTGAAATCTTTTCATGTGAAATATCTCCAAGACTTTATGCAGAACATGCAACACCAAACAAAACAAAACATGCAAACAAACGAACATGCTAAAGTGCAACTAAAATGCAAAACTAAGTAAAACATGGTAAAGCAAAAAAGAAAAACAAATATGTACAATATTTACAAATTTTGCCCTTCGAACCGGAGCTGGGCACACGATCCTTATTTTAATAGCGGCGTGCGAAGCTATAAACCCAAGTCAATGATGGGTACCCCTATCGCTAGGAGCCGGGTCCACACTCAATTAAGAGCAGGGTACGCGTGAGCTACCCGTCGAAACATGGCTGAAAAAGCCTACTCAACTGGAATGTCCTGATAAACAGGATCGACTAACTCCTCATCGGGTTCACCTACTTCCAGAAATTCCAAATAGGGTTTAAGACGCTGCCCATTAACTTTAAACACATGATCATCCTGAGAATTGCGGACATCGACTGAACCATTTGGGTATACCTGAACCACTACATAGGGACCTTCCCAACGTGACCTCAACTTCCCTGGAAACAGATGGAGACGCGAATTATAGAGCAACACTTTCTGACCAATCCTAAAGGTTTTGCGCTGAATATTCCTATCATGGTACGCCTTAACCTTAGCCTTATAAATGCTAGCGTTCTCATATGCGTCATTCCTAAGCTCCTCAAGTTCACACAACTGCAATTTCCTATGCTCACCCGCCTCACTCAAACTAGAATTTACTTTCTTAATGGCCCAATAGGCCTTCTTCTCTAACTCAACTGGCAGGTGGCAGGCCTTACCGTAAACTAGCCGATAGGGTGAAGCACCCAATACGGTCTTGTAAGCTGTGCGATAGGCCCACAACGCATTATTCAATCTGGTGGACCAATCTTTCCTAGTCACACCCACAGTCTTCTCTAAAATTCTCTTAATCTCTCTATTTGCTAATTCGGCCTGCCCATTAGTCTGGGGGTGGTACGAAGTGGACACCTTATGAGTGACTTTAAACTCCCCCATCAATTTCGCAAATGACCGACTCGTGAAGTGCGTGCCCTGATCCGAGATAATGGCGCGTGGCACGCCAAACCTCGACAAGATATTAGCCTTAAGAAACTCTAGCACGACTTTAGACTCCATAGACTTAGTGGGAATTGCTTCAACCCACTTTGACACATAATCTACTGCTAACAGAATGTACTCGAAACCATGAGACTTAGGAAATGGACCCATAAAATCGATGCCCCAGCAATCAAACACCTCTAGCACAAGAATGGGCCGGAGGGGCATCTCCTGACGTGAAGACAGTTTGCCAAGCCGTTGGCAATGGTCACATGACCTACAGAACGCATGCACAAACTTAAACATATCGGGCCACCAAAACCCGCACTGCATAATCTTGGCGGTGGTCTTCTTCGCAGAGAAATGACCCCCACACGCCTCCCCATGACAAAACTCTATGACCCTCTGTTGATCGGACTCGGGGACACATCTACGCATAATTTGATCCGCACAGTACTTGAACAAATATGGGTCATCGAAGATGTACTGGCGATACTCCTTAAGAAACGCTGCTTCTCCTGGGTAGACTAATGGGAAGGAATCTGCCCAGTTACCAAATAATTGGCAATATCAGCATACCACAGGCACTCGTTAGCAGCGAACAACTGCTCGTCCGAGAAGAAATCTCTAATGGGAAGATTCGAGGTGGGATCCTCGAACTCCAGACGAGATAAATGATCTGCTACTACATTCTCTACCCCTTTCTTATCCTTAATAAAGAGATGGAATTCTTGCAGCAACAGAATCCATCGAATAAGGCGAGCTTTCGCATCCTGTTTGGTCATTAAGTACTTCAGGGCCGCATGATCGGTGAACACCGTGATCTGCGAACCCACCAGATAGGATCGAAACTTATCCAAGGCAAACACCACTGCTAACAACTCTTTCTCAGTAGTGGTGTAGTTCATTTGTGCCTCGTTTAGTGTCTTGCTCGCATAGTAAATCACAAATGGATCCTTCCCTCTCCTTTGGCCTAAAATAGCTCCGACTGCATAGTCAGATGCATCACACATTAACTCAAAGGGAAGGTCCCAGTCAGGGGCCTGAACAATGGGCGGAGTGGTGAGACTCCGCTTCAGCTTTTGAAACGCCTCCTCACACGCATCGGACCACACAAAGGGTGCGTCCTTCGCTAACAACTGACACAACGGACGGGAGATAGCACTGAAATCCTTAATGAACCGCCGGTAGAAACCAGCGTGTCCAAGAAATGAACGCACATCCTTAACACTCTTTGGAGTTGGCAAATTAGCAATGAGGTCAACTTTTGCCTTGTCCACTTCAATACCCCTAGCTGAGACAATGTGTCCCAGAACTATTCCCTCGGTCACCATGAAGTGGCACTTCTCCCAGTTGAGAACTAGATTCTTCTCCTCACATCTCTTTAAAACATGTCTCAAGTTATCCAGGCATCCATCGAATGAATACCCGAATACCGAAAAATCGTCCATGAACACCTCCACAATCCTCTCTACCATGTCGCTGAAAATTCCCATCATGCACCTTGAAAAGGTGCCAGGGGCATTGCACAAGCCAAAAGGCATGCGACGGTAGGCAAATGTACCGTAAGGGCAGGTGAACGTGGTCTTTTCCTGGTCCTCCAGGGCTACCTCTATCTGGTTGTAGCCCGAGTATCCATCCAGGAAACAATAAAAAGCTCTGCCGGCTATCCTCTCTAAAATCTGGTCAATGAATGGGAGAGGAAAGTGATCCTTCCAGGTGCTCGCATTGAGCTTCCGGTAATCTATGCAAACTCGCCACCCACTAGGAACTCGGTTGGCCACAGACTCTCCGGCCTCATTTTCTACTACTATGACTCCTGCCTTCTTAGGCACAACCTGGACAGAACTTACCCACTTGCTATCAGCAATTGGGTAAATGATGCCCGCATCTAACAGCTTAAGCACCTCAGCTCGCACTACTTCTTTCATATGAGGGTTCAATCGACGCTGAGGTTGCCTAGAAGGTGTCACATCCTCCTCGAGGTAAATATGGTGTGTACACACTGTAGGGCTGATACCCTTAATATCCGCAATGGTCCAGCCTATCGCGCCTATATGCTCTCTCAACAAATCGAGCAACCTAGTCTCTTGATCAGCCTCAAGGGTAGAGGAGATCACCACGGGAAAAGTCTTATCGCTCTTAAGAAAAGCATATTTCAAATGTGTAGGCAATGGCTTAAGCTCTGGTTTTGGTGGCTGGACTGAAGATGGGAGGACTTTGGGCAAGGTGGCTTCCAAAGGCTCCATAGTTGGAACCCAAGGATTTGCAGCGCACACATCCTCTATGTTTAGCATCTCATACAACCCCCCCATCTCTGGAGAATCCACGAATGCCGCTTCATCGGCTGTCAGGCAATTCTCTAACGGATCTCTCAACAACACACTCTCAACATGCTCCTGAACTAGTGTGTCTATAGAACCCACATCATAGTACTCCTCATCATCTTCTATCAGGCTATCTATAGAGCACATATTCACCTCCATCTTAGACTCTCCTACTGATAACTGGACCTGTCCAGTTGAGCAATTGAACATAGCACTAGAGGTGGCTAGAAATGGACGCCCTAGGATGATAGGAGTCTTCTCAAAAACTTCAGGACCGGGGTGAGTATCAAGTACAATAAAGTCCGCTGGAAACACAAACTCCCCTACTTGTACTAAAACATCCTCTACCACTCCCTTTGGGACTCGCACACTCCGATCAGCCAACTGTAGCGTGACGGGTGTGGTCCTAAGATCACCGAGGCCCAGCTTCAAGTACACAGAGTATGGTAGCAAGTTGACACTTGCCCCCAAATCGAGTAAAGCCTTATCGAATTGCTGGCCTCCTATACCTACAGAGATGGTGGGACAACCTGGATCCTTCCGCTTCTCCGGAAGATCAGACCGAAAAATGGAGCTCGCTTGCTCCGCCAGGAACACTTTGTCCTGGTTCTTGCCCTTTCTCTTAGTTGTGCATAAGTCCTTGAGGACTTTCGCAAACTGAGGGATCGTGTCAATGGCCTCCATCAATGATATAGGAAATTGAATTTTCTTGAACAGTTCAAGAATTTGGGAGTTCGCATTGACCTTCGGCTTCGCCACCAAACGTTGGGGATAAGGGGCGGCCGGTACCGTTGGAGTCGTGGGGGCTGCAGGTGCAGGCACCACCACCTCAGGTGACTCCTCTTTCTCTTCTTCCTCCTCAGACTCTTCTGCTGAGTCTGGAACAACTGTAGGGACCACTGCTGGCCCCGTCGGTGCAACTGGGTTCTGTTTGGGGGTGATAGTCTTATCAATGACACGACCACTCCTAAGAGTGGTCACCGACTTCGCCTCCCTAGAGTTTGGGTCCTGGGTACTACCATCCCCTATAAAATGGGTTCCTGAGGGATTGGCCTGGGGTTGAGAGGGAAAACGGCCCCTCTCCTGTTGCATTTGACCTAGAACAGCAGTGAGTTGAGACATCTGGTTTGTAAGGGCTCCTATTTGCTGTCTAGTTTCTGTCTGAAAGGTCATCTGTGACTGCATCAAGGAATTGACATTATCCTCTAACTTATGATCACGCGCAGTCATCTGTGAATAACCTGGGGGAGGACCACGAGTGGATGGACCTGCCCCCCTACCAGGCTGTGGCTGGAATTGAAATGGGATGACCTGGCCCTGGGAAGGCCTGGACGATTGGGCTTGCTGAAACTGCTGCGGCGGAGGTAGCGCAAAGGGTTGAGCTTGGCCTCCACCTGCGGGTCTGGAGTCTGACCACCCAAAATTTGGGTGATCCCTTCATCCAGGATTATACGTGTTAGAATAAGGATCCCAAGCCCTAACTGCATTAACCTCTTCTTGACTAAGTTGGTTCGCCCCCTTGGCGGCAATAAACCCAAGGCAAGCGGTCGCAGTGTGCCCTTTACATTCACACCACACGCAAACTTCCTCAATCGATACCTCATGAACTGGACGCACCTGCCTCACCTCTAGGTCCTCTAATCTCTGCGCCATCTTCTCAACCTGAGCCTGAAGGTGCTGGTCACGAATTGTAACCGGGACAATGTTGGACCCAGAAGATCCGAATCGCTCAAAGTCGGATGGTTCTAATGCCCTCTGCCTATCAGCTAGGTCATCTAAGAAATCCCAAGCCTGATCCGCTGTTTTGGACAAGAAATCGTCCCCTTTGCAAGAGTATTCAATGTGCTGGACTGTCTCAGCATTGAGACCCAGATGGAAGAATCCGATTAACTGAATTCTCTCAAAGCCATGGTGTGGTAACCTCAGGAGCAGTTCCTTGAAGCGCTCCCATGCCTTGAGAAATGACTCATCTCTCTCCTGTCTAAAATCTTGGATTTGACGCCTAAAACTCTTAGTCTTAGCCTCAGTAAAGTACTTCCTATAAAAGGCGTCACGCACTTGTGCCCAAGTGGTGAAAGATTGAGACTTCTGCATTCTAAACCACATAAGCGCACCATCCCTCAATGTCGCCTCAAACAGCTTGAGGCACGCGTTCTCATATTGGGTATTAGACGCAAGGTTGCGCACTAACCCCTCGAATGTCCGCACATGCTCGTACGGATCATCGCACTCCTTACCATAGAAAGTAGGAAGGTTATTAAGGACACCAGGCTTAACTGTAAAGGCATTACGTGCCTCTTGTGTCTCCTGAGGGAACACAATGGGTCCGGGAGGAGTGGTCCTCTCAGGATGCATATGCTGCCTCAAGGACTGCGGATTAGCTAGCTGCCTATCTCCCATCTCAGATGATTCTGGTTCTGACTCCGAAACTGACTCTGGGACTGACTCAAACTCTGGCTGGAAAAGCGGATTGCTAACACTAACTGACTCAAAAGGTAAATCTATGTAGAGACTACTAATGGGAATAGACTCTGACTGATTCTCAGCAAAGTCTGACGCGAAACTAGAAGTAGAAGAACTAGAAAACACAGGCTGACTCGACTCCAGATCTTTTCGAACTAAACGTCGTGTCGGGTCGCGATAATAAAGAGGGTCTTGTTTAGGGGACACCTTCTTATTTCTACCTATGATGACTCAACTAAATAAAAACTCACACTCTTAAACACACGTCGCCGTCCCCGGCAACGGCGCCAAAAATGCTTGACCGATTCCTAGACCTAAAATAAAGACGCGTCCCAAGCGTAGGACTCTCGACCAGTGTAGCACAATATCCGGAAGTACCGGAGTCGAACCACAGAGACGGACGGACGGTGTTTGACTCAAAAGTGTTGAATTCTAGTTTAACTTGGCTCTTAGGTAGCCACCCCTTGTTCAATGAGGTTGATTTACTAACTAAATTACCAAACTAAATTAATTCAATATGACTTTAAAAGGAGAGTACAGCCGTGGGAACTCCAGCGTCCGCAACTAGCCTAACTAATGTTTACTCGGGCCACAATTATTCACTTTGTTGATTTTAGAATAGGAAAAAAAATGATCCATAACAAATGCGCACCACTTGTCACCAGTTTCCGTGCGCATTCGAATTCCGGCGATGCCTGGGTTTTGTTTGTTAGAAGAGTTTTCGTCTTCGAAAATTGCTTAAAGATTAAATTAATTCGAACCCGAGGTAAAAACATTAATTAGACTAGCCACGAGACGCCTTCGCCCCGCGGCTGCACTCTACAAAATTACTCACTCATGACTTTATTAAACGCAACAATAATTTTAACCCTAGATCTAAACATGCTTCAAACAATCGAAATAAAAATATAACCAAAAGATAACAACTAATTGAATACCAACGAACAACTTTAATGAAGAACATAAATCAATACGAATTATCGGAATGCGAAGATCTGAACAAAACTTCAAAAACTTGAAGGGAAAAAAGAAAATCTGAAAGAAAAGACGTGAGTATAAAACTGCAAAATAATATATTCGGAACAACTGATGATTCGCGCAGCTCCTGTTCTCTGTTTCCCACTTTCTGTAAAAAGTGTCGCGTGATCCCCAGAGCTATCACGGCAGACCCCTTCTTTGCTTTTTCGTTCGAGTAAAATACTCGTCCGTGGGAATAATAAAAATCGTCCCCAAAAGCTACTGCTGCTAATATAAAAAAAAGTAAACCCTATCTCTCCTTCTGAAGTCTCGTCCGTCCTTATAAAACCTATTAAAAACAATCATCCCATGCGGCAGCCTTATTTTTTCCTTTTGATTATTTCCTGCCGACTTCCCTATTCTATGGCCCACCATTTAGTTATCAAACTAATAAACAATGGGCCCACACAATGGAATCAGTAATGCCCATGGACTACAACACAAAAATCCTTTCACATGCGCAGTGAATTCTTTGATTCCACATGACCTTCGAGCGGACCACTTCAAAAATCATTTAATATTCTCAACTTTGTGCATTCTTGTATCAAACCCTCCGGATACCTACAACACAAAAATAAAAGCGTAAAAATTCAAGTAATAATATAAATAGGACTTAACAAACATAAATTAGGAGGCGCTAATGTGAACATTTACGCGCCTATCACCTGCTGTTCATCTATTTGGGGCTGTTGCTGTGTGTGAAAAGGGCTGTGCTGTGTGTAGCAGGTTTTACTTACAGTTTTCACATGTTATTTGGAGTTTGGGTTGTGTGTGAGTGTGTGTAGCAGCTGCAGCAGTGTGCAAGTGCGTGTGTCCATTTGGCAGAAAAAAATGGACTGCTGGTGTTTCAAACTACAGAGGAAGAAGATTAGCAAAGCTCCCAAGATACAGAGATTGGTTACCCCGTTGACTTTGCAGAGGAAGCGAGCTAAGATTGCAGAGAAGAAGAAGAGAATTGCAAAAGCCAAGACTGAGGCAGCAGAGTACCAGAAGCTCCTCGCTAGCAAGTTGAAGGAACAAAGGGAAAGGGGAAGTGAGAGCTTAGCCAAGAAAAGGTTGAGGCTCTCTGTTGCTTCTAAGCCATATATTGTTAGTTTGGATAATTGAAGAAAACTGCATTTGATTTTGAAGTCTGGATAATTGTTAGTTACTATGAGATGGTTTTCCTTGACGTGTTGATGGTTTTCCTTGATGTCCATTTTGATTTTTGAGACTTAATGGTTCCTTTGAGGAACTTTGGTGATTCTGAGTTTGTAGTTTGGAGCACTCGACTTTGAACCGAGTGTGAACAATGTTTTGCAGTTCTGAATTAGGTTGGTTGCAATATTATGACTTATAAGTTTATGCTTTCTGTGGACAGCTGGATTCATCATTTTAGTGCGCGTTTTGTAGTTTGTGTAGGGTTTGTTTAGTCCGGTGACGATACCTAACTGCAGACTTAGGTTTTTGGTATCTCACTTGATTTGTGACCGTCCAATTTAAAGACCTTTTCTGATAGGTGTAATCAATAGTTCTAATTTGCTCAGATTTGAACTGTTCCGTCTAGTCCAAATTAAGAAACTCAAGAAGAGACATACAAAAACAGAGGTGAACCATCTTTGTTTAACCACCCATTTGTATATAAAGAGTAATCATCATAAATAAAAAGCAGCTCAAGAAGAGTCGCTCCCGTTTGAATAAAATGATTTCCCAGTAAAGTTGGGTGAGTTCGGCTCCTCTCCAATCCCTTTAAATGGATTGGGGAGAACACTCTCTCCAATCTCGGCTCGCTCCCATTTTTCAATTACACTTTCATGATCGGGACAGTTCGTAGTAATTTTTAATTTCCTTAGAGATGGAAGCATGCCAAAAATCAATTTGATCAATTATTACAAAAAATATTTCAATACAAATACAAACGATGCAATAATATTTCCAAATGAAAATTGGTTGGCGATGTGCTGGCACAGGCACGACATGGCTTAAAATGGCACGGTCCAACCCGACCCGATTAAGTAAACGGGCCGGCACGACACGACACGATTTAAGAAAATGGGCCAGCACGACACGACACGATTTAAGAAAACGACACGACACGACACGATTAGCAAATGGCACGGCACGATACGATTAGCAAACGGGCCGGCACAACATGACACGATTTAAGTAAATGGGTCGGCACGGCACGACACGATTGACAAACGGCACGGCACGACACGACACGATTTGAGTAAATACTGTAAACGGGCCGGCACGGCACGGCACGAAGCACGGTTAGCACGGAGTTAAACGCCGGCACGGCCCATTTGACACCTCTAGGCGAGATAATGATAGAAAGTGCAAAAAAAAAGAAAAAAAAGAAAAAAATAACTGTTTTGGTGTTCACTTAGTAAGAATGTCCTAGAAAATTGTAGAAATAAACTTTCCGTGCAACCCTCTAAAACTAAAGAGTTTGCCTAACTTTTTCTCACAAAAAGTGCAGATTACGTACTTTGACTTCCTTATTTTCTTGCAAAATTTAATCCTCATTAAATGAATGGAAGAAAAAAATACATTTTTTTACTTCATTTTTTCTCATTTTCACTTTTCATATATTTTTATCGCTAATCAAATGAATCCAACACTGACCAAACCAAGGGCAGACCAAGAGGGGTGCAAGCGAGGGCCTGCATCCCGGTCCGCACTCCCAATTTTATATTATTTCTACTACATTTTTAGATTTTGTGTGTAAAAATTAGTTAATGGAACACACCCTTAGTCATTAATTTAATGAGTCCAAATTCTATTCTTTGGACTCAATGGGTGAGATTATGACAGTTTAAGGACAAAATATGTAGTTTTGGTAGTTTTAGGACGAAGTAAAAAAATGAATGATAGTTTGAGGGTTAAAAATATAAAAAATTCTATTATATAAAGATAACTAGGGTTTGCCAGTGCCTGAAGGCACGGCGCAACGTGATTTGAACACAATCAAAATGAATTATGCAATTATTGGCCACTTCTGCCAACAAAGCTGATATATGAAATGATTTTACTTAAATTAGGTTCATGCCCGTGCCTGAAGACTCGACTCAAACGATCGCACATGCAAATAAACACACGCAAATAAACATTGGACTCACGTGCAATATATCAATCCTTACCCAATGAACCCAACTACGCCAAAAAAGAGAGAGAGCATATTCATAGGAATACGCGATGGAATAGCGAGTTTGCAACTATCCAGAATTACAAATGGGCTAGAAACAAAGACAAACAACAATAAATAAAAAAATAGCCCCGCCACCTCAGATATGAATAGCAAAAAAAAAAAAAAAAAAAAAAAGCCCCGCCGCCTAAGATAAGAAGAGAAAGATAAAAAAAAAACAGTCCCACCGCCTGAGAAGATCAAAATAGACACCTCAGAACCTGCAATACCAAGTTGATACTGTTGTGGTTTTCCTACATTCACCCAATATGACTCCCAAGCAACCCTTTTCAACTGTTGTGGCTTTCCGGCTGGCACTTGGAATGTGATTGCTCTGTCCAAAATGAAATAGATTAAATTGCCCATTAGCTGAAAATTAACACAAATACAATTGCTAATCAGTCGCCAAAGCTTTGTGCAACTTCTGGAAAACCAAAGCTTATAACTTAACTTGCACAGTCACGTTGAACACCTTAAATAGTAAGAGAGTTCAAATATCAAACATAAACCTATTCAATCTACATCGCAGATCAAAGTACCTGAACACAAGTCTCGATGGAGTTATGATCTGACCTTATGGGCGAAGTAATTGTGAACTAAAAATAAATTATAGTTGGTCTTAGACATCATTGAAGTTCTTATACCCTTCCATATCATGGTCGCAGACTCGCAGCTGAAAATAGTACAAATTATGTAAGAAACTTGTTTTAACTAATGGATGTGTGCCCCAATTAAGTGGGGTAAGCTTAACTACAGTCATCAAAATCAAGAAGGATTGTGATAATCTCTTACTGGAAATTAAACTTCTTGTATGGACTTTCATACAAACACCATGAATGCAATATAAAATACTTAAAGTTCCTAATGCCTAAGAAAATTAAAAGGTACATAGGGAGAATACCTAGAATTATTAAAAAAGGCCAAAGAAATTAAATTACATAGGAAGAATACCTAAATAAAAAGAAGAAAAGAGAAAGGTATGACTCTCTCTTGGCTGTTTGCCTTTCTTCTTTACGTTCTCTACTATTGACCACTCCCGCCAATGAAGCTACGTTTTCCTAAGAAACAACTAAAATGAATTATCGTTCTATGCTATTGACCACTCTCATTGGAAGTGGTCGATCACCGGTGCTCCTATCACACCCATGTACGAATGAAAGCAAGCACAAATGTTGCGATCCATCAAAGTGGGAAGACTTGTGGACATTTCAATTGTCTGCCTCTTAATGTACGAATGAAACACATTTTGATCATTTTTATGCAAGCAAAATTTTTTGACACGTCAGGCAATTTGCAGTTTATTCAATGTACTTAAAATCGCAGTTTAATCTTTGTAGCTAGAATTAATGCTTACCAATTTGTGGGTCAATTTGTATATTTTGGTATTCAACTACTGCTTGAGCATCCTCATGCATCTCCACTCGTTCAGTCGCTGAAACCATGTTAATTTCATTCTCACTATTCATCCTGTAATTTTGAAGACCCAAAAAAAAAAGAGATTCAAACAAATGGTGTCTTATTTTAAGAGAATAAAAAAAGACATAATAAAATAAGAATCATACAATTGTAAAAACTTGCCGAATAGAAAAGTCAACTATTTTTTTCGCTTGCTGAACCATACAACGGTGTGCTCCTCATGCCCAATTAAAATTGATGTAGAGTACCAATAAAAAATTCTATCACTGTAGTCCATAATCTATTAGTCCATAGTCAACAATCTGCAATTCTATTAGTTCATTACCAAAAATTGAAAAAATTCTAACTCAACCTGTGCAATATGGTTTATTTCCACGTGCAACCCAAAAAAATTGAACACAGATCTCGAAGGAGTTATGATTTGAACATATGGGCAAAGTAATTGTGAACTAAAAATAAATTAATTTGGTCTTAGACATCATTGAAGTTCTTATAACCTTCCATATCATGGTCGCAGACTCGCAGCTGAAAGTAGTACAAATTATGTAAAAACCTTGTTTTAACTAATGGATATGTGCCCCAATTAAGTGGGGTAAGCCTAGCTACAGTCATCAAAATCAAGAAGGATTGTGATAATCTCTTACTGGAAATCAAACTTCACGTATGGACTTTCATACAAACCCCTTGAATGCAATATAGAATTCTTAAAGTTCCGAATGCCTAAGAAAATTAAAAGGTACATAGGGAGAATACCTAGAATTATTTAAAAAAAAAGGCCAAAGAAATTAAATTACATAGGAAGAATACCTAAATAAAAAGAAGAAAAGAGAAAGGTAGGACTCTCTCTAGGTTGTTTGCCTTTCTTCTTTACGTTTTCTACTATTGACCACTCCTGCCAATGAAACTACGTTTTCCTGAGAAACAACTAAAACGAATTATCGTTCTCTGCTTTTGACCACTCTCATTGGGAGCGGCCGATCACCGGTGCTCCTTTCACACCCATGTACGAATGAAAGCAAGCACAAATGTTGCGATCCATCAAAGTGGGAAGACTTGCGGACATTTCAATTGTCTGCCCCTAATGTATGAATGAAACACATTTTGATCATTTACATGCAAGTGAAATTTTTTGACACGTGAGGCACGTTTATTTCATCATCTATAAAAAAATTTGTAGTTTATTCAATGTAAGCAAACTAAAAATCGCAGTTGAATCTTTGTAGCTAGAATTAATGCTTACCAATTTGTGGGTCAATTTGTATGTTTTGGTCTTCAACTACTGCTGGAGCATCCTCATGCATCTCCACTCGTTCAGTCACAGAAACCATGTTAATTTCATTCTCACTATTCATCCTATAATTTTGGACACCCAAAAAAAAAAAAAAAAGAGATTCAAACAAATGGTGTCTTATTTTAAGAGAATAAAAAAAAGACATAATAAAATAAGAATCATATATACAACTGTAGAAACTTGCCGAATAAAAAACTTAACTATTTTTTTCGCTTGCTGAACCATACAACGGTGTGCTCCTCATGCCCAATTAAAGTTGATGTAGAGTACCAATAAAAAATTCTGTCATTGTAGTCTATAATCAGCAATCTGCAATTCTATTAGTTCATTACCAAAAATTGAAAAAATTCTAATTCTACCCGTGCAATATGGTTTATGTCCGCGCGCAACCCTAAAAAACAGCCGTCCTGATCTAACACCCGTGCAATATGGTTTTTGGAAGAATTTTTTGATTCATTCCAACTACCAATTAAAACCAAGAACTAACTTTCTAAGCAACGTGGAGAGAGAATAAAGAACTGGCCCAAAGAAAAAAAAAAGAAAAGAATTCACCGTGGATAGAGAACAAAAACCAAATTTTCTAAACAACTAATTTTTTGATTCACATCCATCCCAACCATTTAAAAAAATTAGAACAAAGAGCCATATCTGTGGTGAGAGTACCGAAGAGAGGGCGAGGGTCAGGGAAACATGAAAGAGAACTGGCAAAAAACAATGTTTGGGACGGCGGGGGGCGAAAATGAGAATATATGTCAATCTGTCATTATATCCCTTACCCAAAAATCGGCAATCAAAAGTCGTTACCAAAAATAAATCTCCCCAATCAAGTGTTTGTATATGTATTTGACAAAAAATCGGCAATCAAAAATTATTACCAAAAATCAAGCTTCCCAATCAAGTCTTTGTGTATGTATTTGCCAATCAATCCCTTAAAAATCATTACCAAAAAATCTGTCATTATGTTCTTTCACCCAATCAAATCTTCGTATATGTATTTGCCATGCCAATCAAGATTCCTGTAAATTAAGTGACTGAATATAATGACTGAACATTTCAAAAAATTCAACATTCAAACTGAAAAAATCATTTCCAAAAATTGAAAAAATCACTCTCAATCGTTGGATGAAATCAATCGGAGCCATTCAATGCTAAGGGTTGAATGAAGGGTGGAGACTTGTGCAGGGAAATGTGTTAAGCCAACGGTCAAGATTTATGAAGAAAAAATGTGTGGGCCACCACACCATCGCGTGGAATTCAGTTATTAAAGGAAATTGATTTTCAAACTCCTCTTTTTTATGATTCACACTCCCTTTTTTGTCTTTTTTCATTTCACACTCCCTTTTTTGTCTTTTTTCATTTGAATCTACTATCTTGCCATTTATTCAATACAATTTTTCATACATTCAAAAACAATATTGTAAATTCATGTGAATAAAAAAGAAAGAAAGAGGAGCGAATGATTAAAAAGAGAGTGTGAAAATCATTTTCCTTTTTAAACTACAAAGAAGTAAAAGGTCATACTAGTAATTTTCAGCCATTGAATTGAATGAGTCTCAATTCTCAACCATTCACTAAAAGTGTTTTTTATGGGGTCCGTGAGACTTTTGAGATGATTTTACCATCACTAAAATATGGTAAATTTGAAATGAGATAACATGAAATTTTAATATAAATCTTCATAACTTTGAATTTGGTAAATTCGAAAAAAGTCAACAATGAGACATTTTAAATAAATCTGTCATAAAATCAAAATATGGTAAATTCGAAAAGCCACATTTTGAATAAATCTATCGTAACTTCGAATATTATAGATTCGAAATCGGCCTAAAAAGTACTCTTATATCACAACACTAATATCATTCACAATTGATTCCAGAAAATTATCAAAAGTTAAAACATGGAAAATATTCATATATATATATATATATATATATATATATATCTATATTACAATTCACGACGGTGTGGTGGCCCACACATTTTCCTTGCATAAATCTTGGCCGTTTGATTTGGGACACATTTTTCTACATAAATCTCCACCATTCATTCAACCTTGGCATTTTGGTAATTACTTTGCAATTTCTGGAATAAATGGTTGAGTAATGATTTTTTCCGTTTTGGTAATAATTTTTTCTGAACAATTGCTAAAGTTGAATGTAATGAATTCTAAATGCAGTTTTGGTAAGTATTAGCGTCAAATGCTAAGAATTTTTGGTAATAAGTGCTGATAATGGATGCTGGTAAGCAATCCGTATTATTAGCTTTGTTCATTACCATTTTTGGTAATGAATGTTGGACCATTTTCAAACGTGAATGCTAACAATCACGTCCAATTTACCCAATGAATTTTGTCGTGCCTTAATTTAGAATTCTCGGTAATGAATTTGGGGTAATGACCGAATTTTTGGTTGTCGAATTTTTAATTTATTCTCATTGTTTGTTTCCTAATATTCTCTTACTCTCTCTCTCTCTCTAAACTTTTTCTTTCCAGTTCTCTTTTCGCTCTCTGATTCTCGCTCTCTCTCCAGCTCTTTCATTTTTTTTTTTTAAACGGCGAATCTTCTATCAATGGTGAATTAGTTCTTTGTTCTCTTCCATTCTTTGTTCACCTTTTTTTTTCCAGTTCTCTTTGTTCTCATTTTGATTTACTTCTGGGCTCTAATTGGGAGTTGGAGTGAATCAAAAAATTCTTTAGGGTTTGATTGGATCAAGTCTGGTTCAGATTTAGTGTTGATGAAATTTGGTTTGTGAGTAGTAAACTTGGGCTTGATTTAACTCGGTTTGGCTGCCATTCAGCCTTCAAACTAATCAAGTCTGGCTCTTTGTTCTCTCTTTTTTTAAAATGGTTTGTGAATCGAAGAATAAGTTGTTTAGAAAATTAGTTTTTTTTTCATAATTTGGTGTGTGCAAAGTCATGAGAGAAGTATGTTACTCCACTTTTTTTTTTCTTTTTTCAGAACATGTCTTGGAATATGGTTTAGAAATTTCGAAGCTTCCTACTTTAATCTAAAATACGGTAGGCGTCCGTGTTCTCATTTTAATTTGGTGTATTGAACTGACCCCTTATACAGAAAGCTTGATGAGTTCGGGTCTATCATTGTTTTACTACTGACATGTTCTTTGGTGTATTCTCATATGTGTTCGTGTATAAATTGTTGTTTGAATCTCATTTTCTTTTCCGGTAATTGGGAGTTGGAGTAAATCGAAAAATTCTTCCAAAAACCATATTGCACGGGCATAAGCTATTAGTTGTTTTTAGGGTTGCAGTTAATATGTTCATGTTGATATATGAAGTTAGGTAGGTAGAGTTGAATTGTTGGAAATAATAGAATTGTCGATTGTTGATTATGGACTATAATGACTGATTTTTTTCAGTCATACAAAGGCTTATTTTTTATTGGTATTCTACATCAAGTTTAATGATTTGGATTCAACAGTGAAAAAATAGGTAATTTTTTATTCAGCAAGTTTCTACCAGTTATTTGATTTTTATTTTCTTATGTCTTCTTTTTATTCTGTTAAACCGAGTGTAATATTTAACTCTGATGAAATTGCATGTGATGTGCCTTAGAGGGTGGTAGTGACATAATCAGGATTTTGTCATATGGCATGGGAAGCCAAATTTTGTAGTTAAGCATGATGGAAACATATGTTTTTCTTTGGATGTGAGTTGTATACTCTAGATTGAATTTCTAACTGGTAAAGGCACGGTTTTTTCTTTTTTTAATTTGAAAGGGAAAGTGTTCACTACAAGAAAAAGGACAATTGGCAATGAAATCTAATTTTAGCTTCTTTGTGATCTTCGCCTATTTTCGATTCTATGAAAAATTAGTCAAATTTTTCCTCCTCTACATGTTTCTTTACTTTCTTTTTGGCTCTTTTAACCCAAAACAAATGCACCAATCCAAAGTCTGAGGACTTCAAGGGGTTAATGTAAAAAATACCTAATGATTCGGTGTATCCAACATGTTCGATTAAATGATTCAATGAATATGACTCCATTTTTTGGTGTGACAAGATTGCAATTGAGGGTATGAAATTCTTTTCTCACAATTCTTTGATTCCACTTCCACATTCATTTTTCAAATTGGGCTTTACTAAATCAATTTCTCTTCCATTATGCTTACTTATCATGTTCTAGGTTTTATCGAGTACTATGAGTGAATCGAGTGATTAGTTGAGCAACACATGAGGATTATGGAATTACATTTTTATATTCAATTGAAGGGCTGATTATGTTTTGCCTTTTCTTCTTAATTTTAGAAAACTTGATGAATAAAAGCTAGATGTTGCTATATTATCATTAAGTTTAATTACTGATTTTGTATTCTTACATTCTGAACCTTGACTTTTTTAAGCACATAAAGTGGATTTTGTGATTACAGTTAGATTTTACCAGTTGTGATCCGTAGTTTGTAGTGTAGTCGAATTGGCTGAGAATTTAAATGGCTGGCGATAAGTGCCTTTAGGTACGGGCGCTACAACTATTAGTTTGTTAGTCTGTTTATGTGTTGTTTAACCGATGGATATAATAGAGCTATAATTTTTTTGCGTAGTTAGAATTTTGCGAATGAGGCCTTGGCCTTCAAAATTGGATATGAATTGAATACTGATTTCGAGCCGTGCCTTCAGGCACGGACAATTTCTAGTATATATATATTTTAAATCTACAATGGGAGATGATTGTATGGAAAACTCATCATGTATAAATATCGACATACGGTGAATTTGATATTCAAATCACAAACCCGTATAAAGGAACCACTTCTAGAAAAGTGGCTTCCATTTTGGCCAAAACAGACGAGGTTGCCCCTAGCTTTAGAAGGGAAGTGTTGGGTTCTCAGGGGTATTACAGACATTTAGCGCTGATTTCATATTGGCCTTGCAACTTTCTATGTATTGAGTGGCATCTTAGATTTGCATCCTTGTTCTCCCGTTCATTCTCATTTGGGTTTGAGACCGTCTCTGTCTCTAATGATCTAAAATCAACGACACCTATTGATGTGTGTCGTTGATTTTAGGATGAGGTGGAAAAGAGAGGCTTGCATGCTTGCGTGTTCTCATACATCAACCATCTCGTAAAGTTCAAGGATAAAAATTCACTGGTAGGTTTCTCCTCTGCTAAGCATCATAAAATCCCAAGCATCTTATCTCAAAAGTTTTCAACCATGTTTGGCGGTTCAGATAGAAAAAGGCTTGAGGATGAAAAGACTTGGTTGCAAGCTTATGATCAAGAACAAGGTAGTGTTGGCTACCCTTCTTGTACCACTTGAGTTTCCGAAGCCAAGTATAAGCCGAAAAGAAGGTAGAGGTAGATTGATGAGTTATCGGACTTCTGTTGCTAAATGTTTTATAGTCGATAAATCGGGAATTGATATTCACAAATCAAACTCCTCTTTTTGTTATTCACACTTCTTTTTTTGTCTTTTAGCAAAAAAATAAAATAAAAAGTCATACTTTTAAATACTAAAAATGCAAGTGGAGTGGAGTGCAGTTGACATCCCTTGCATTGTACTGGGTTCGATTCCCGTAAGCCTCATCCTCCTCTCCCAAGTCCCCTAAGATAGTATAGGTTAAGATTAAAGAATGACCTAAAAAAAATACTAAAAAACAAAAAAGAAAGTGTGAATATCAATTTTCAAGAAATCTGGTTGGTATTTTTGCTTTCTGATTTGTGAAACCTTTCTATGTATTTAGAGGATAAATTTCGGAAATGATATTGGCACTCCAAAAATTGATGGAGGCACTCCAAAAAACAAAGAAAAGTGGCTTTCGAATTACACTGATTTTGGAGTGTCTGCATCAATTTTTAGAGTACCAATATCAATTTCCTAAATTTCACCTATACTAACATTCGATAATTATGGAAAATTTTAAACAATTTAGGACAGCCTAATAAGGAAACGTGAGCAAACTGTAAGCCACGTCTCTTTAAGGAGACTAAGGTGGCCCACATGCATGTTTCTTTTGTAAATTATATTTATATAATTCATTATTATTTATAGAGACCAAAATAATTGGATTACTTATTAGAATAACTACCCACTAAGGAAGTGGTTCCATGGGTGTGTATAACTTCTCTGATGGTGGGAACTGGGAAGCTATTAGGATTTACACATGGATTGGGGTCCAAGTCTATCTATAAATAAGGCCTGTGATATTCCATCTTGTACACAGACGTTAAGTTTATGATAGAAAATAGACTTGAAATCCTTCTTCCCTCTCTCTCCAATATACTTCCTCAGTGGCTTTAATTCCAAAGATTGATGGGCCAACGTCTTTTACGGAATTCAGGCCGAGTAGTATGATTGGTTGGGTGTATAAACTCTTGTCTAAAGTATTGGCCAATAGATTAAGAAATATTCTTCCTAAAGTAATTGGAGAAACTCAGGCGGCCTTCATTGGTGGTAAACAAATCCTTGATGGAGTACTGATAGCAAATGAAGTTATTGATTTTTGGAAAAATAGTGCTCAGGGTGGTATAGTCTTGAAGCTTGATTTTGAAAGGGCTTATGACTGTGTGAATTGGGTGTCACACCCCAAAATAGGAAGTGACCGGCCATGAACCACAAGATCCATACTCGTAGAACATGCAGCCTTTGAAGATATAAAATTAAATCCCAAAACAATGAACCACTAAATAGCCAACCATTTTTTTATTAGAAACAACTCGAACCAATTTAATAAACAAAAGCATGGGGCACAAACATCCCATGAACCAACCAATATCCAGTGAACGAACAATAATAAAAAAAAATTCAATATCTGACAAATGTTTTGAATGCGGAAGCGCTTATTAGAATAAAACTATGATGAGACACCCTAAGGAGGTCAAACAAAAGAATCCCTGAGGTGCCGCCAGAGTCCTTGCCTAACTCCCCAACTTGCCTGAAAGAGAAGTAGGAATAAATCCGTCAGCTGACGAGCTCAGTGAATAGCAAGTATGTATAATAAATAAAGTTGAAAGCATGGATTAAAATAATTTACCATTAAATCATAATTTGGCATACGATGGGTCCAACAGAATAATAAATTAATCAATAAAGCTTATAACCAATAAATATTCTTGGTGGTGATCACAACATTAACTCCATCAACAATGAGGAACCACAATCAAACAAACAGTACCATGGCCAAAATAAATCTCATCAAAATTGGATCCAATATCGAACTTAGAGTCACCAGGGTTGGCAGCCCGTGGTACTTTTCCCTAAGACGATCCGGCAAAAGAAAGCCGTTGAGCATTAGGGTCACCGGCCTAACACGGTCTTTTTCCCAATGGCCAGGGTCACCAACACGAGAAGGAATAAGTTCCCTGGACTTCCGAAATAAATGTTCCCATTAATATCCACCAAGATCTCACCAAAAAGAATCTTATCAATTAATCTCAGAAAATTCATCGCATGCCAATTTATAGAACAACTTATAAATAGTTTTGAGTCTCCGAATAACATTCATGTAAATTTCTGAAGGAAATACATTTAAGGGATACAGGGATCTTTCGAAAATACGTAACATACTTAACTACTCACCTGGATCCAAACGTAATGCAACTCGAGTACGCAAAAAGAAGTTAACCTGAACAACAAATCAATACCCATATGGTTACTACCGTGCCAAGTGTAACTTTAACTAGCAAAATAGGCCTAATAATAATTTCCAATTAACTGGCCTTAAAACCAACTCAACCTAAGCCAACAGAACATGACGAAACCCAAACCTTATATCTCCGGTCCAAGTAATTCGTTCTTTTTTTTCCTAGTTACGCACCATAAACAACAAACACCACCTCAATTCACCATTCACAGCCACGCACCACACACCTCACACAAAATCACCACACGGCTGCCACGCACCGCACCGCCACACTTCAACCTTAACCCAAGTCACCTCCAACCCTCCACGGTCCAGTAGAATTAAAAGAAAGCAATCGACGCAAGTAAAACTTTGCAAAACCAATAGAAACCCTTCGAACTCTATATATCCACTGTCCTACACTACCCATTAAAAATCAACTCTACTCCAACCCATGTACAACAAAAGGACGAACATGAAGCAAGAATAAAGAGAACAAGAATTGCTTACCCAGTCGATCACCAATGAACTAAACCCTCGACTGCGGCTTCTCTCTCTCACGCAAAGTTCTCTCAAACTTTCTGTCTCAAACGTTATCTCCAGATATAACCCTACTCCGTGTATATGTCTCCTTAAAAATAACTTTACAAAACTACCCACTTAACACACGTTGCACCCTAAATTATAGCTAAGTAGTTAAATAGAATTTAGATGGATAAATAGCAAAACAAATTTATTTATAATCCAATTCATCTTAATACAAAAATTTAGAATTACCATCTAGTACGACTATTTTACCCACAACCAATCTCATATTCCAAAGGTTACAATTGTGCAAACAATACCTACCCATAGCACGCTCAAAAATAATTAACTGGGACTCAACCATAACACCCCAGTAATTGTGGCAATATAGCTAAATAAATAAATAAATAAATAAAATGGTAGGCCGTAACATTGGGGCTTCTTGATTGATATGCTAACGAAGGTCGGTTGTGGGAACAAATGGTGTCTATGGGTAAAGAAGTGTATTTCAACTGTCTCATGTCAGTTCTTGTAAATGGTTCTGCTTCAAAAGAATTTAGAACGTTTAGGCCTTAGACAAGGAGATCCTCTATCTCCTTTCCTCTTCAATTTGGTTGTGGAAGCTTTAAATATTTTGTTGGAAAGAATTCTCAGACTATTTCAACTCATGTCGGGCCTGAAAATTAATTTCTCAAAGAGTGTGATGTGTGGGGTTAAATGCCAAGATCAGGATGTCGTTAGTCTAGCTCAAGTGATGGGGTGTCGTATTGGTTCACTTCCTATAAACTATCTCGGACTCCCCCTTGGAGCTAATCCTCGAAGAGTTCAAACTTGGCAACCTATGATAGATAGGCTGGAGAAGAAGTTGGCAGTATGGAAAAGGAGATTTATGTCGTTTGGAGGTAAATTGACACTTATCAATTCAAATACAAGTAGTCTACCTATTTACTTCATGTCTCTTTTTAAGATGCCAATTTCGGTTGCAAGAAAGATTGAAAAACTTCAAAGACAATTTTTTTGGGGCGATTCCATTGATAAGAAGAAGATCCATTTGGTTAGCTGGGAAACTATAACAAAAGGTAAAAAATATGGAGGTTTAGGAGTGAAAAGGATGGTTAAGCAGAACCATGCTTTGTTAGCAAAATGGTGGTGGATATTTAGTAGAGAAAAGGATTCCCTATGGGCTAGAGTAGTGTGCAAGAAGTATAGTCTCTCACATCAAGATTGGCTTCCTCAATTACCATCGTATGGGCGGGCATCTATAATCTGGTGAGACATATGTTCAATTGGGAATACAGATAGTGCAATGGGGAACGTAATTCAAGATGGGTTCAGAATTCAAGTGTATTCCGAAAATAACACTTCTTTTTGGAATCACAAATGGATGGGGGATCAAACACTGCGAGAGGAGTTTCCAAGATTGTATTTGAAATCGTCGCAAAGAGATGAACTGGTTTGTACTGTGCTCAACTCGACAGGTAATGGAGATTGGAGTTTGTTTTTTCAAAGAAGATTGCATGATTGGGAACATGATCAAATGAATGTGATGCTCTGGACTAGTGATTCTCATAACTTATTTTCTGTTAAGTCAGTCTATGATCTTTGGGAAGCTGAAACTTGTACCTAGAATTCCGGGCTTGGTTTTTTTGTGGAGAAATCTTAGCCCTCCAAAAGTGGAGATTTTCTCGTGGATGGCATGTCAAAGCAAGATTGCGACTAGATCAATTTTGAGTAGTAGAAACATAATGGTGGGAGTAGATGAAACAGCTCTGGTTTGCCCATTTTGTTTGTTGGGATTGGAAACTCCGGTGCATGTTCTACTATCTTGTCCCTTCTCGACGGTCATCTGGTCAAGAATAGCCGATTGGCGGAACATAGCTTGGGTGGCTCCTTCAAATTTGGTGGATTTATCTTCCTGGTGGTTTTCTTCTCCTTTCAAAAATTTGGAGAAACATCTTTAAGAGTGTTGTTTCTATGCAACCCTATGGTCTATTTGGATTACAAGGAATGATGCTATTTTCAACAAAAAATAGTGGATCGCAATCATTTGGAAGAGTTAATCAAAACAAGAGCAGCCATGTGGATCAAAGCCAAGTTTGATATAAAGGTGTATACGGTAGAAGATATCAAATCAAACCTTGACGGTATTAGAAGAC
Organism: Rhododendron molle; assembly: GCA_025413875.1. Classification (NCBI taxonomy): domain Eukaryota; kingdom Viridiplantae; phylum Streptophyta; class Magnoliopsida; order Ericales; family Ericaceae; genus Rhododendron; species Rhododendron molle. The sequence continues at coordinate 6,026,832 of CM046390.1, forward strand.
TCATTATTTAGGTGTCTTTTTTGGGTGTAACTTTCCTTTTATTTTCCTTTCCTTTTTAGGGTTGTGGTGAACTTTCTAGTTCTCTCATCCCTTTTACTTGATGTATCCTCTTCGAGTTTAATAAAATTTTCTTTTGCCGAGAAAAAACATATATAGTTTCTCAGTGAGAGTGACTTCTTCAACTTTTCGGGCTTAATCAACATGGCTGGAGGTATTATCCCGCTACAACAATCTCGTTTCTCCCTTTTGGATGCTTACACAAACAAAATGGGACAGAGGGAATATTTGATTCTCGTTCAGCTCTAAGATCATAGAATGTTGCATGAGTTCGATAGTGAAGTATTCACCAAAAAAACAGCTGCTTTAGGGGGTGTTTCCACTAACAAAAAATACTAAAAAATTAACGCATTTTATCATTTCGTTTTCACTAACAAAAAGATTTTAGCATTTTACCATTTCGTTTTCACTAACAAAGAAGTTGTCAACAAAACTTTTTTTGCTATAATAACTCTACTCACAAACCCATCAACAACTTATTCACTACCGGAAACAATTTGACATTTCATAACTACTTATTTACTACCAGAAACACCTAACAACTTCTCAACCATAAATAAAAATCTACAAATTTTTCACTACCAGAAACACCCCCTAATCATGTATACTCGGATTTTATGGTTGAGTTATTTAAGAAATGGTTTTTCCTCTCTCTCTCTAAAATGAGGACAAGATAGATTTGGGAAAAGTTTCATTGGACTCAATCTCTGTGGGAAAAGTTAATGCTCCGTTTGATGATTGCGAGGATCCGTTGGAACTTAGTAGATGATTATTAACGCCATTGATTCTGAGTCACATAATTCGTCAGTAAGCGGAGTGCAAAATTGAGCGTGAAAATATCTTTGGAATACATCACAAACTATAAAATTTTGTGAGTGCGAGAATTGAGAATGCGAGCGCATAATATTTTAAAAGATTATGTGACTAAGCATAGAATCGGTTACAAAAATAAGAGCATCTCCGATCCTTACCCATTTTACTACCCATATCCAAAATTTGAGTAAGAAGCCTAACAATTCATCTCCAATGTCATACATATTTGTCTACCCATTTTGAGTTCTACCAATTTTCTCACCCAAATTTGGGGACACTCAAACTCATACCCATTTTTTTAAGCCCTCTTTTCACTCTCATTAATTACAAGTGTGCCATTCAGTAATAGATTTGGGTAAAAATATGGGTTTAATATTGGAGATACATTACCCAAATCAAGCTTTTACTTAAATTTGGGTGAAAAAATGGTAAGAATTGGAGAAAAAACCAAAAATATCTTAGTATACCAAAACAATGACACGCAACAGTACAAATTGCCATTCCTAACATGTCCTTAGTGAATCAAAAAAAGAAGAGGAGAAAGCGGCTGTTTGATAAAATTGAAACTGAAATCTGAAAAATTAAGTATTGAAAGTTGAATGCTGAATTTTTTAAGTTGAAAAATTGTTTGATAAATATATTAATTATTGAATTAAAAAATAATAAATTAATTTTAGTTCCTATTCTCTTTTAATTTAGTAATAGTCACAATAAACTTATGATAATAGTGGAGTAGTGATTGTGGTGGTGGTGGTGGGTTGGTGGTGATGGAGCGAGGGTGGTGGTGGAGTAGTGAGGGTGGGGATGGAGTGAGCATGGTGGTGTAATGGTGGGGTGGCAGTGGAGTGATGATGGTGTAATTGTGGCAGTGAGTCGTGGCGGTGGAGTGGTGGTTGTGCAGCGGTGGTTGTGCAATGGTGGTGTGGTGGTGGCGGCGGTATGGTGCTGGGCTAGAGTGGTGGTGGTGAGTGGTGGCGGTGAAGTGGTGGTGGTGTGGTGGCGGCGGTGACAACATGGTAGTGGTGGTGGGCTAGAGTGGTGGCAGCGGCGATGTGGTGGTGGGCTAGAGAGGTGGTGGATTGATGGTGAAGTGGTAGTGGTGGTGGAATGATTGTAGGAGTGGTGGTGGGGTGGTGTGGTGATGGTGGTGGTGGTGGGAGTGGTTGTGGTATGATTGTTGAATGCAAGTACACAAAAATTCAGTCAGAATCAAGTAGCTTAAAGCTACTTAATTTTTTTCAATTTTTTAGCCTACATTTTGAGTAGCACTTAATTTGTTAAGCAATGTAAAATGTGGTTATCAAACCTATTAAATCACTTATTACTTAATTGATTTAGTTTTAAATGCTGAATCTAGGTTATCAAACAACCCCAAGTCATCCATATCAAACATGCCCTTAGACTAGTTACAATTATTTTCTACAGGTAATTCCATAGAGGATTGCTTATGAGTCTCGGGGGCATTCACACTAATGAATAAGATAATTTTTATGTTCACACTAATGAATCAGTTGTGTATCTCCATTTTTTTCATTCACAATTTACAAGTTAGCGTGAACAAGTTGTGATTATGGATGACTAAGATGGTGTTTTCACTAATATTTTTGGTTGCCAAATTTGCATGTTGTTCACACTAATGAATAAGTTGTGCATCCCAGCTAATGAATAAGTTGTGAGGATACACAATTTATTCATTAGCGTGAACAACTTGTAATTTTCAATGAATAAAAATTATCTTTTTCATTAGTGTGAATGCCCCCAAGACTCATAAGCAATCCTCTATGGAATTACCTGTAGAAAATAATTGTAACTAGTCTAAGGGCATGTTTGATATGGATGACTTGGGGTTGTTTGATAACCTAGATTCAGCATTTAAAACTAAATCAATTAAGTAATAAGTGATTTAATATGTTTGATAACCACATTTTACTTGCTTAACAAATTAAGTGCTACTTAAAATGTAGGCTAAAAAATTGAAAAAAATTAAGTAGCTTTAAACTACTTGATTCTGACTGAATTTTTGTGTACTTGCATTCAACAATCATGCCACAACCACTCCCACCACCACCACCATCACCACACCACCCCACCACCACTCCTACAATCATTCCACCACCACTACCACTTCACCATCAATCCACCACCTCTCTAGCCCACCACCACATCGCCGCCGCCGCCACTCCAGCCCACCACCACTACCATGTTGTCACCGCCGCCACCACACCACCACCACCACTCTAGCCCAGCACCATACCGCCGCCACCACCACACCACCATTGCACAACCACCGCTGCACAACCACCACTCCACCGCCACGACTCACTGCCACAATTACACCATCATCACTCCACTGTCACCCCACCATTACACCACCATGCTCACTCCATCCCCACCTTCACTACTCCACCACCACCCTTGCTCCATCACCACCAACCCACCACCACCACCACAATCACTACTCCACTATTATCATAAGTTCATTGTGACAATTACTAAATTAAAAGAGAATCGGAACTAAAATTAATTTATTATTTTTTAATTCAGTAATTAATATATTTATCAAACAATTTTTCAGCTTAAAAAATTCAGCATTCAGCTTTCAATACTTAATTTTTCAGATTTCAGTTTCAATTTTATCAAACAGCCGCTTTCTCCTCTTCTGGACATGTTAGGAATGGCAATTTGTACTGTTGCGTGTCATTGTTTTGGTATACTAAGATATTTTTGGTTTTTTCTCCAATCCTTACCATTTTTTCACCCAAATTTAAGTAAAAGCTTGATTTGGGTAATGTATCTCCAATATTAAACCCATATTTTTACCCAAATCTATTACTGAATGGCACACTTGTAATTAATGAGAGTAAAAAGAGGGCTTTAAAAAATGGGTATGGGTTTGAGTGTCCCCAAATTTGGGTGAGAAAATGGGTAGAACTCAAAGTGGGTAGACAAATATGTATGACATTGGAGATGAATTGTTAGGCTTCTTACTCAAATTTTGGATATGGGTAGTAAAATGGGTAAGGATCGGAGATGCTCTTATTTTTGTAACGGATTCTATGCTTAGTAACATAATTTTTTAAAATATTATGCGCTCGCATTCTCAATTCTCGCACTCACAAAGTTTTATAATTTGTGATGTATTCCAAAGATATTTTCACGCTCAATTTTGCACTCCGCTTACTGACGAATTATATGTGACTCAGAATCAATGGCGTTAATAATCATCTACTAAGTTCCAACGGATCCTCGCAATCATCAAACGGAGCATTAACTTTTCCCACAGAGATTGAGTCCAATGAAAACTTTTCCCAAATCTATCTTGTCCTCATTTTAGAGAGAAACCAAACCAAACCAAACCAATCCGAGCCTTATGTCCCAATCACTCAACCATAAAATCCGAGTATACGTGATTAATTAGGAGGTGTTTCTGGTAGTGAAAAATTTGTAGATTTTTATTTGTGTTTGAGAAGTTGTTAGGTGTTTCCGGTAGTAAATAAGTAGTTAAGAAATATCAAATTGTTTCCGGTAGTGAATAAGTTGTTGATGGGTTTGTGAATAGAATTATTATAGCAAAAAAAGTTTTGTTGACAACTTTTTTGTTAGTGAAAACGAAATGGTAAAATGCTGAACTCTTTTTGTTAGTGAAAACGAAATGATAAAATGCGTTAATTTTTTAGTATTTTTTGTTAGTGGAAACACCCCCTAAAGCGGCTGTTTTTTTGGTGAATCACTATCGAACTCATGCAACATTCTATGATCTTAGAGCTGAACGAGAATCAAATATTCCCTCTCTCCCATTTTGTTTGTGTACAACATGCAAATTTGACACAATTTATTCATTAGCGTCCAATCCCAGCTCCTTGAACCGGTACTTGCTTATCAAGAATCCTTGTTCGTACTGTGTCATATACAGGAAGCTACTTCATATCCATCCACGAAAGAGCTCAAACTCAAGCGTGAGGAACATAAAATTCTAGGCATTAGAAACCCCAGTTGACACCAAACAGGAGAAAAAAGAATTGCACTAGCATTGTTGTGTTGATTGGAGTGAGAGAGAGAGCATGATGCTAAAGTCTCTTGGCACTCCAAACTGAAAAACCTGAATCTATGAGCGCGTAAAATCTTGTTGGTGAAGAACCAAAATTTACAAAAGAGAGCACAAATTGTACCTGTGATTATTGATTGTGTCGGGTCTGAAATTCTCTGAATAGTTCATCCAAAAAACTTCAATTTTACGTACGTGGTAGATCTTTCGCCATTCCTCTCCTCCGTAATTTTTGCGGAAGGTATCGCACCCCACAATTCTCACATTCTGTAGCATAGTGAGGCTTGGCATCCCTTCTGGCAGGGTCCCAATCTTATAACAATGCCAAATTATAAGTGATTGAAGTGATAGGAGATTTGGGAGGACAGACTCTGATGGTGAAGTGAAGTCCGAACAGAATTCAATTTCCAACTGAGTGAGTTTAGCAGCAGCATCCAAAAGCCCCTTGGGTAAACTCACCACCGTCGGGTGATTTCCTAATTTCAGTTTCTTAAGGCCTATAAGCCCCTTCAAATCATCGTCATTCGACAAGTTAAGCGAGGGACAAGAGTTTATTTCCAAACGCTCGAGGGAAGTGAGGTCCCTAAGGCCAGTTGGCAATGAAACCAGCTGAAAACTGTGCTCTACAACCAATTCCCGGAGACAAGAAAGATGTTCGATCTATCCCTTCATCCAAAGACCTCAAAGTCTCACAATGGAAAATGATCAGCGTTCGGAGAGAAGTTAACCTACAGAATCCATTTTTTGGCAGACGATTCATTCTAGTTTTCAAGCACAAATAACGTAGGTCACTTAATTCCCCAACATCTTTAGGCCATTTGAAGGCCCGTGACCAAGAAAGATCCAAGTACTGCAAGTTTAATAGCTTGCAAAGCGACTTTGGGAGATTGCCAACTCCATTAAAACCAAGATACCTTAAGAGCTTCAATTTCCCTATCTTCCCTAGCAACGAAATCCCGTCTTCAAGGGTACATCCTTCTAGCAAACGTAAGAATCTAGAACTCTCGCTTTCTATTTCAACAGATGATCCGAACGTGGGCTCTCTTTTCCTTGGATAGAAAATGGTCCGCAACTTCTTGTCTTCAACCAGAGGTCTCGGAAATTCGGAATATGTACTTGCATCAAATGATACATGCCGAACAGTATCAGGGATTTCTGTAGTAAGAGCCCCTTTAATAGTCAAGTATTCATTACCTACCACATATTGTGCAAGGTCATGAACAAGATTATGCATTTTATAATGCTCCCTGTGGTGGCCTCAGTTACCAGCCCGGTAACCTGACCGACTTGCATGAACCGATGTGCAGAGGCGGGTCCAGTCCATGATCTATTGCCCGGTCCAGTCCATGATCATGGACTCCTCGGCCCATCGCCCGGTCTGGCCCTCGGTGACAACTCGCCAACAGCGTGTCCTGTACCGTTGCTCCCGAGGACACCCACAGTAAACAGTTATACCGGATGGGTCCCATGAGGATCATGCAGCATGCGTAATCATTGGGATCAGGTCCAACCATGTGCTTCGTAACCGCTTCATTCATTTTGTCATATATGACGTCACCCGAGGCGGTTACCTAGGGCGTCCCCTCCACACGCTGGCTTGGAGGCCAAGTAAGCCTAGGTCTATAAATACGAAGGGATATTCACCTGAGAGAGGTATGCCATTGAACCCAAAAACCTAAACCTAAATCCCTCTCCTGAGGTCACTGGGCTACCATAGCCCTAATGACTTGTTGCAGGTCAGACGGCGGAAACGCGGAGTTACAGAAGGAGGATCCGAACCTGAGCCACAGTATAGATCCCGATAATTCGAACCCTTACAATTAGCGACTTTGCTGGGGACCTAGCTACCCTCTCAATTGTTTACCTCTCTCCTTCCAAAGAGCTCCGTCCAACCTTCCTATAACAGCCATGGTGGAGGTTGGAGATCCGCAACCTGGCGAAACTACCCTCGGCCTCAGCCCTGTCGAAGACTGCAACCTGGCCTCCAACCGGGGCGGCGCCCTGGGAAAGGCCCACATGTCCATCGGAGTCGGAGCCGGGACCTCAACACAAGACGCAGGGGCCGCCACCAAACTTCAGACCTACATCCGCCACCTGGAGCGAAAAATCGACGATCTAACGACGGTCGTAAAGCGCGACAAGCACGTTAGGGACGAGTTGGCCAAGATCAAGCATGTCCTCCTAATCTCCCCATCTCACTCTGCCGGAAGCCACGGCGGACGGAGGAGCCATCACAGCCCTCCCCACAGTCGCGGAGGATGTCTGCTGGAGCACCAATCTCGCCCTTCGACAAAAGACTGCCTCGAACCACCTGAGGAGGGTCACAACAGAAAAAGCGCGGAGTTCAAGGAACGTTCCCATTCCCCTGACCCCAAAGGACCCTGCGGGAAGCCCTCCGCCTTCGAGAGGCTGGGTGGCGGAAGCGTTTCCGCCTCTTCCACCCACTCCATCCGAAACAGGAAGGGCCGCCGCGAGCCCACTCCTAGCTTCACCAAAGTTGCCAAAGAAGACGATGGCCTCCTGGAATTCCAGACAAAAGGGTATCGCGAGCACCTCAAAAACACTCGAGCAAAAAGCCCGTTTGTCTCACACCCGAAGGAAAAAGGTGATAGAAGCCAGGTTACCGAGCGCCTCGAGCCCTATGCTCGAGACAGCTACAAAGACCGACGCGAGTGTTCCCCCCAGAAGTTGGGAAGCGTCCCACCAAAGAGAAAGGAGTGCGAGAGATTGGGTCAATTGGTCCCGAAAAAGCGTCCTGCGACCTAGCGTCCATCTGGACCCGACCGTTCGATCCGACCTCATCACGACGCCCGACTCGAGAGACTCACAACCTCCCCCTTCACGAGGGAGATCGATTCGGTCACCCCCCCCAAAAGGATTTACCCAACCCAAATTTGCCAAGTAATGATGGCAAAACCGAGGCGTACACTCATCTGGTGCAGTACAAGCTCGTTATGTCCCTTTTTCTCCGAAACGAACCTTCGGACGATGCTTTCCTCTGTAAGGTCTTCCCTGCCAGCCTCGGGAACCTGGGACTCATATGGTTCAATCAGCTTCCTGCCAGGTCAATCTCCTCGTTTGACTCTCTGTGCGATGCTTTCATGGCCCAGTTTGTCACAAGCAATAAGCACGAGAAAGAGACCGACTCCCTCCTCGCCCTTCATAAACGAAATGACGAAACACTCCGCCAGTACGCCGATCGTTACTGGGAGCTGTTCAATGAAATCGAAGGATGCGATGGTGTCATCTCGGCCCAAGGATTCAAGCTCGGTCTCACTTCCCAGGACGAGCAAGTCTACGACGACCTCGCCCGGCACAAACCCGACTCCATGAAGGACCTCATGACTCACATTGAAGGATGGTGCCAGCTCATCGAATCCAAAGCTGAGCGGGGCATCAGGAAGCCCGCGAGCTCCAAGATAAACTCCACTTCGACTGCCACCTCGGCTCCCGTCCCCGCCCCGACCCCCAAGAAGCAGGTTAACAATATCAAGCAGTCACCAAGGAAAGGACTGAAGCCCAGCGACTTCAACGCAGAGAAAACCGTCTTTACCATCCCTATCTACCGAATTATCGACCAGGTCAAGGATCAACCCTTTTTCTCCTTCCCGAACCAAAAACTCGGCATTGAGAACAGAAAGATCAAGAACCCGATCGTCCGATGCAGCTATCACAACGAACAAGGCCACTTCACCATCGCCTGCAAGCCCTTCAAGGCCTACTTGGAGCAGCTTGTTGTAAGAGGGCATCTCGGCAACCTCATCGATCATGAGAAAACAAGGGCCCGAGCACAGCATGCCGAGAACAATACCGAAGAAGAGGTGCAGACGATCCACATTATTCACGGGCCTCTAAACTCCGAAGCTGCTCGTATAATCCATGCCGAGTTGAATGACGCCTCCTCCTCAAAATAGGTTATGCTCGTCGGTCCCGAGCCCAAGCGCGCCCGTACCGACAATGGTGCAAAGTGGACAATCACCATTACCGAGAAAGACCTCGACCGTGTCCAGCTGCCACATAATGACGCCCTCGTTGTCACTCTACGCATCGGGACTTTCAACGTCCGACGCGTCCTAGTTGACGAGGGCAGCTCCGCCGAGGTCATGTATTACTCTCTGTTCAAAGACCTAAAGCTCTCTGACACAGACCTTCGTCCTTTCGAAGTCCCCCTCGTCGGCTTCAACGGGGCCCCGGTATGGCCCCTCGGCATGATCACCCTCCCCGTTCGCTCAGGCTTGGTCGTTCTTGAGATGGAATTTGTGGTGGTCGATGTTCCTAGCCCTTACAACGCCATTGTTGGGCGCACCTGGCTCCATAAGCTGAAGGCTATCGCCTCCACTTATCACCAGGTGGTCCGCTTCATTGGTGCTAACGGACGACAGGAGGACTTACACGGAGACCAAACAGCCGCAAAGAGGTGTTACGTCAACGCTGTCCGAAGCAGCAAGCAGACTTCACGGGTAAACCTTATTGAGGTCCCCGACGCTCCAGTGTTGGAAGATGTCGGTCGGCCAGCCGACGAAAAAAGCAACCGAAGATCTCGTCACCGTCCCCATTACTAAGGACGGCTGACGATTTTTCCTTGTCGGTTCCTCACTTAGTGATACCGAGCGGAATGACATGGTGGACTTCCTCAAAAAGAACATTGAAGTATTCACATGGACGCCTATGAGATACCTGGGGTCGACCCTTCTTTCATCTGTTACGCACTCAAAATCGACAAAACCAAGCGCCCGGTCGTTCAGAAGGCCCGACGATCCTCTCCGATCCACTCCGAAGTTGTTATCGAGGAGGTCAACCGACTCCTCAATGCCAACGCTATCCGAGAAGTCCAGTACCCCAGGTGGCTGGCCAATACCGTGGTGGTCAAAAAGAAGAACAGCAAGTGGCGAGTATGCGTCAATTGTTCCAACCTCAATGACACCTGCCCGAAGGACTTCTTCCCCCTCCTTCGCATTGACCAGCTCGTCGACGCAACGACCGGTCGTGACCGACTCAGCTTCATGGATACATACCGAGGCTACCATCAGATCGCCATGAGCGAAGGGGACGTTGAAGACACTGCCTTCATCACCCCCCATGGAATCTTCGGATACCTCGTTATGCCTTTCGATCTTAAAAACGCCGGGGTAACTTTTCAACGAATGATAACCAAGATGTTCGAGCGCTTACTAAGTGACACCAAGATGGCTTACATTGATGATATGGTGGTCAAAAGCATGCTAGCCAGCGACCCCCTAACCCACCTCGCTGAGGCCTTCGACATCCTCAAGATGCACAAGCTCCGCCTCAACGCCGAAAAGTGTGCCTTCATATCCCGACGCGGTATTGAGGCCGACCTCGCTCAACTCCTGGCCATCGAAAAACTCTCGGCTCCCCACAATAAGAGGGACGTCCAACGCCTCACAGGCATGGCTGGCGCCCTGAATCGATTCATCAGTCGCTTCTCGGACAAGTGCCAGCCATTTTTTGCCCTCCTCAAGGGAAGCCGCCGGAGTTTCAATTGGATAGAAGACTGTGACCGAGCCCTTCAACACTTGAAGAATTACCTATCCAAGGCCCCACTTCTTGTCACTCCTCGGGACCAGGAGGACCTGTTCCTGTACCTAGCCGTCTCTCAACACGGATCAGTTCGGTTCTCGTCCGACAGGAGGGACAGGACCACCAACCTATTTACTACTCCAGCAAAATAATGACTCTGGTCGAAACAAGATACCTACCCCTGGAAAAGCTTGTCCTAGCTTTTGTTTCAGCCTCTCGCAAGCTCGCTCCATACTTTCAATCCCACCACATCATTGTTCTTACCGAGTACCCGCTCAAATCACTCCTCCGGAAGGCGGACCTCTCCAATCGAATCTCTCAGTGGGCCGTCGAGCTCACAAACTATGAAATCCACTTCCAGCCTCGGACAGCGATCAAGGCTCAGGTCCTCGCCGACTTTATCGCCGAGCTCGCCCCCGCCGACGTCCTTGCTTCAACATCGATTCCCCGTCCCGAAGCTGTCCTCCAAGCAAATCCAAGCACTGCCTGGAAGCTCTTCCACGACGATGTTTGGAAGATGTATGTCGACGGCGCCTCTAACAGCCGAGGTGCAGGGGCTGGGATCGTATTCTTCTCCCCCTCCGGTATCCTTCATGAAAGCTCCATTTCTATCAACTTCCCGGCCTCCAACAACGACGCCGAATATGAAGCACTAATTTCCGGACTCAAGACCGCCGAAGCCCTAGGCATTGAAGAACTTGTGATTTACAGCGATTCCCAATTACTGGTCAACCAGCTTTCCGAGGAGTACGAGGCTCGGGACGACCGCAAGCGCACATACCTGAGCTCTACTGTCCGGCTTCTCAAAAGTTTCAAGGCCATTTGCGTTGAACACATTCCCAAGGAGCAAAATGCTCATGCCGACGCCCTTACCGGGCTCGCTTCGGCTTGCTCCGCTTCGGGACATCGCTCTATATCTTTCAGCTCCATTGACAAACCCAATTTTGAGCTTGACGTATTGAGCCATGAGATACTCAACATAGAGCTCGGTTCGAGCTGGATGGACGAGATCACCGGCTACCTTCGAGATGACGTCCTACCAACCGACAAGAAGGACGCTCACCGACCCCGCAATAAAGCTGCCCTCTTCTGGCTCAACCCGAATGCCAAGCTTTACCGAAGGTCGTTCACCGGTCCATACTTACTAGTTGAACACCCCCACCAAGTGCCGGGTATCATCGAAGAACTTCACGCCAGGGACAGTGGTTGTCACTCTGGCGGACGCTCCCTCGCACACCGAGCCATCACTCAGGGGTACTGGTGGCCAACAATGAAGAAGGATTCCGAGGAGTTCCTAAAGCATTGTCGGAAGTGCCAGATGTTTGCTCCCATCATCCATCAACCGGCTTGGGACCTTAGCCCCCTCACCAGCCCATGACCATTCTCGCAGTAGGGCATGGATATCGTCGGCAAGCTCCCTGTCGCCCTCGGTGGATTCAAGTTTCTCATAACCGCTACCGACTATTTCTCTAAATGGGTCGAAGCCGAGCCCCTGGTCACTATCGAAGAAACCGACGTCATTCACTTCATCTGGCGTAACATCATCTCTCGCTTCGGCGTACCCTTCGCCATCATCACAGACAATGGGAAGCAGTTCACCGGGCAGAGGTACCGGGCTCTCTTAGACGAATATGGCATCAAATGGGATACGTCTAGCCCGGGATACCCCCAGGGCAATGGACAGGCCGAAGCTGCCAACACGGCCATCTTCGCCGGACTAAAGCGCCGACTTGAGTCACGCCAGGGCAAATGGGCCTAAGAATTACCAAGGGTACTCTGGGGCTATCAACAACCCCCAGGCGCTCCACAGGTCGCACTCCCTTCTCCTTAGCCTTTGGCATGGAGGCTGCCATTCCTCTCCAGGTCGGGCTTCCAACAATCCGCACTGAAAACTTTGATGAGGAAGTCAATAATGACACCACCGCTTCGGACCTCGATTTGGCCGAGGAGGAGCGTGAAAATGCCAAGATCAAACTCGCCTCATATCAGCAGGAGGTCGCCAAGGGCTACAACCGAAGCATTCACCTTCGGTCATTTAAACTTGATGACCTTGTTTGGAAAAAAGTGATAGAGAAGTCCAAGAAGCGAAAGCTGATGCCTAATTGGGAGGGTCCCTTTCGAGTCCTCAAGCACCTCGGCTCGGGCAATTGCAAACTAGAGAAGTTGGACGGTTCTCCAATTGCCAAGACTTGGAACGCCAACAACCTAAAGAAATTCTATGGCTAGCCAAGCTTCGGTGCCTGAGGACCTATCCACTTTTTCCTAGCTTTTCTTTCCCAAGTTATGCTTATATACCTATGTAATGGCACGTCCTACTTCAATTTGAATGAGAATCTCCTTTTTCGTATCATTATCAAGTATGTTACTGTCATTTACTTTGTGCCACTCAGTTCATTTCGGTTCGGACCGTTTTCTCTTGACTTCAGGGATTCTGTCCTCCCCGGGTAAACCCCCCGGACAGAACTCCCACCAAGTCACCCCAACTTTTTCGATCGTCTTTTGACTTTCGGTTACTCGCTTTAAGGATACTCGGTACTAACTCCGAGCCCCTTATTCCGACCCGCCAATAAGTCATCCTCCCGCTCGGATTCGCTACGTACCAAGGTAATGGCCGACGCCATATCCCTTTTGTGGGCAGCATGCCCTGGAATTTCCGGATTCCAAAGGAGCCTTTGGGAATTTCGGTTCCCAAAGCAAGGGCCCATAATCGAGGGAGCGCGAGCGGAGAAGCAAGCGCTCGGAATACAGAGTTGCCACTCAGGTTTGAAGGTTTGACACCCAAGGAACTGTACTTCGAAGCACCTGCCGCGTTGTTTGATTTGAAAATGTGAAGGAACCAGTCCGTCATAACCATATCTGGGTTCGGGAGCCAGGTTACGAGAGGGGAAGGGTTTTAAGGCACCCCTCTCTCCCAATCCGGAGATTGGTCTTTACTTAGGCAGTTTGAAAATGTTGTGATTCTTCTTCTTATTAATCAATTTTTAGCCAATTAGGGCAGGGGAACAGATAATCGGGGATTAAAACTGTAACAATTTGCAAGATGTGATAGATGGCATGGATGAGCAGTTAGTATAGGATGAGAACAGACTGCTGTGGAATTTTACAGGTTGAACCCACAGCTCTTATTCTCAAACCTTCTGGGCTCTGGAAGGACCAGTGCACACCCAGGACAAACTAAACAGTTTATAGTAGTTATAATATACAGTTTAAAACAATTCTAAAAGGCTATAGAGTCATAAAATTACTAAAACACCCCTTAAACAATGAGGGGACAAAAATAGAGGCCTAAAACCAAGTTAAACATGCATGGCTAGCTACTGGTCGGAGACAAACCGTCGCGCGAGGGTTTCAAATTGTCACGCGAGGGTTCTCCCTGGAGCGAGATGGTTTGCGCCCTGGCGCGATGGTCAACGCTCCATTTGACCATCGCGCGCGGGTTTGGAATCATCGCGCGAGGGTTTGGGTCCACCCTCCAGTGTTTGGTTTTGCTCATCCTGGTTTCTGGGACAGGTCCAGAATGATCCCAGGGGTACTCCACAATAGTAGATTGAAATACAGCTAGCAGTTTAAACTAAGAAAAGCAGTAAACTAGTTGTTTAGCATGCTCACAGTGATCTAAAAACCTAAACATGCTTCAAAACAGTAAAAACTATGTATGAAACACAAAGACCAGGATACCCTTCCCCACGTGGTTCATTCTCACACTGACACAAAGTGTCACGCGAGTATTGAGAACCATCGCGCGAGGGTTCTTGGTCCACTGCTTCTTGTAATCCTGCTGACTTTAGGGTCAGGATTGGTATTGATTACCAGACTTGGCCCTGCCAGCCCCCCTCAGAGATCAAAACAGAGAGCAGAACAAAGGTAAGCTATACCTTTGGTCTTTAAAGTTTCAAAAGTGTTTGAACTTTGAGTTGAGATTGAGGTTGCTTGCGGTGTTTATGTTGCTTTGAGTAATGAAGGAGAAAGAACAAGCTATGTTCTTGGATTGACTTTGTATCTCTTTTATTAGCTTAAAAGAGTACAAAGTAATGCCCCTTTGAAAGTGGAATTCTTGTAACCCTTTAAAAGAGAGACAATGGGGGAGTATTTATAGGGAAAGTGGTGGAAATGGTGTGTGGAGGAAAGAACAACCAACCAAACAAAGGGTTGGTTTGGCTTGGTGGCCAAATTCCATCCTTTGGACTGTAAAGAGAGGAGTTCAGCAGTCCACGAGGTCTGGCTAAAGATTACTTGGTGATTAAGCTGCCCAGCTGAAAAAAGGTGAAAGGGACAGGAGAGAACCGTCGCGCGATGGTTTCAAATTGTCGCACGAGGGTTCTCCCTGGTGCGCGATGGTCAACGGTCAAGCTTTGACTGTTGACCACACCTGGCAACCTGATCCTCGCGCGATGGTTCTAAACCCTCGCGCAACAATTGGTTTTTGGCTTTTTAATGTGGTTTTTGGCTAGGTTAGGTTCAAGGGTTCTTTAAACACTCAAAGCTCAAACACTCGATATTCCCGAGGTGTTCTTGATCCGTTTCATCATCGGGGAATCAAATACCGCAAGTAAACTAATCTGGAAGCCCAGATTGGGGTGTCTACAGTAGCCCCTCTTTGACGGCACTTGGAGCACCATCCACTTGGTACAAGTAACATCAAAGAATTCTAGACACCCCTTAAGGCAATCTAGAGCAAAGCAGACTAGCAACGTAGACAAGTAAACTTAAGGAACCTGATTGGTGGAATGGACGTGCGATCCATTGCCAGGGATGGAAGTAGAAATGGACGATTGCGTCGCCGCTTGTTGATCGAATTTGGACAGGACAGGCTGTCGCTGCAGATTGGACGGGACAGGCCGTCGTTGCTGGGGATCAAGCTATCCTTGGCACAAAGTATTCCAACAAACACGGGTAGGTCGTGTCAGGCAGGTTGAATTCCATCTGTTGGGAATCAGAGCCAATCTCCTTATCAAAGACCATC
Source organism: Rhododendron molle (assembly GCA_025413875.1). Taxonomy (NCBI): domain Eukaryota; kingdom Viridiplantae; phylum Streptophyta; class Magnoliopsida; order Ericales; family Ericaceae; genus Rhododendron; species Rhododendron molle. The sequence goes on from CM046390.1 coordinate 6,042,251, forward strand.
CGAGACAGAGCAATAAGCCTGCTGGAAGACGCACTTATGGCTAGACTGAAAGTGGTTGTTCAGGACAAGCCAAGGCGGACTCTCCTGGGGAACAATCAGTTGCGGATGAACGGACCATCGGACGATAATCTGATCGTCGTTGTGGTTGAATGCGGACGATACAATGATTGCCCTTGATGGATTTGACAGGACCAGCTATCGTGGATGCGGACGGGAAGATCAATGTGCTGATTGATCAAACCGCTGGGGAACTTTGACAGGATCGGCTGTCGTGAATGAGGACGGGGAGATCAATGTGCTGAATGATCAAACGGCTGTAGCCTGATTGAAAGGATCATCAGTATAAATGATTGAATCGTTGAAGCCGGGGTGGGAAGATCATCAGTATAAATGATCGAGCTGTTGACGCCTAGATGGGAGGATCATCAGTATAAATAATCGAACCATTGCAGACAGGGTGGAAAGATCATTAATATAAATGATCGAGCCGCTGACGCCTGATGGGAGGATCATCAGTATAAATGATCGAACAGTTGCAGACATGGTGGAAAGATCATCAGTATAAATGATCGAACCATTGAAGTCTGGATGGAAGGATCATCAGTATAAATGATCGAACCGTTGCAGACGAGGTGGAAAGATCATCAGTATAAATGATCGAACAGTTGAAGTCTGGATGGAAGGATCATCAGTATAAATGATCAAACCATTGAAGTCTGGATGGAAGGATCATCAGTATAAATGATCGAACCGTTGCAGACGAGGTGGAAAGATCATCAGTATAAATGATCGAACCGTTGAAGTCTAGATGGAAGGATCATCAGTATAAATGATCGAACCGTTTCAGACGAGGTGGAAAGATCATCAGTATAAATGATCGAACCGTTGAAGCCTGGATGGGAGGATCATCGGTATAAATGATCGAACCGTTGCAGACGGGGTGGAAAGATCATCAGTATAAATGATCGAACCGTTGAAGTCTGGATGGGAGGATCATCAGTATAAATGATCGAACCATTGCAGACCGGATGGAAAGATCATCAGTATAAATGATCGAACCATTGAAGTCTGGATGGGAGGATCATCAGTATAAATGATCGAACCATTGCAGACAGGATGGAAAGATCATCAGTATAAATGATCAAACCGTTGAAGTCTGGATGGGAGGATCATCAGTATAAATGATCGAACCATTGCAGACAGGATGGAAAGATCATCAGTATAAATGATCGAACCGTTGAAGCCATTTGACAGGACCGGCTGTCGTTGATTTGAACTGGCGGATCGCTATACAAAGTGATCAAGCCATTGAGGTTGGATAGGACCGGCTGTCGTTGAGTTGAAATGGGCAGATCGCTATACAAAGTGATCAAGCCGTTGAGATTGGACAGGACCGGCTGTCGTTGATGGAGACAGCCAGATCAGTGCAGAATGATCAAGCCATTGAGAAATTTGACAGGACAGGCTGTCGTTGATGAAATGACTTACCATTGTTGAATAATTGAAACGGACGATATGGCTGACCGTCGCTGATGATATGGCTGATTATCGTTGATTGAGAGAGAGAGACGACATGGCTGATCATCGCGATGACATGGCTGATCGTCGGCGATGACATGGCTGATCATCGTTGATTGAGAGAGATGACATGGCTGATTGTCGGCAATGACATGGCTGATCATCGTTGATTAAGATAGACGACATGGCTGATCGTCGGCGATGACATGGCTGATCATCGTTGATTGAGAGATGACATGGCTGATCATTGGTGATGACATGGCTGATCATCGTTGATTGAGAGAGACGACATGGCTGATCGTCGGCGATGACATGGCTGATCATCGTTGATTGAGATAGACGACATGGTTGATCGTCGGTGATGACATGGCTGATCATCGTTGATTGCGAGAGACGACATGGCTGATCGTCGGCGATGACATGGCTGATCATCGTTAAAGAATTCATCACTGTTGAGGATTAATCGGACGATATGGCTGATCGTCATTGAAGGATTGGACTGGCGGATCATTCTTTAGGATGAATATGTCATCGTGGATTGAACAAGATTGGCTGTTGTTGACATTTGCCATGGAGAAAGGGAGGCACCCCTCTTATAATTGCCATGGAGCAGCAGCTCTAGCTCCAGTTTCAGTAGTGACTTGATCCTAGGTATGAATCCCAAAATCTTGATTACTTGCTACTTTCGATACTGGACAGGCATGCTTTGGCACTTGATTGTCTTTTCCTGCTTTCAACATTTAATATACATAATATGCAATGATGTATACGAAATTGAAAATGTAGATGCAAACTTAGGGCGGCTCCTAGAAGGACAACGATGCCTAAGGACTACCACTGAGCCTCATTACTGTACTGTCAATTACTTCTGAGATGTGCACCCAAATAGATAGATGCTGAACAGGCTGGCATGCCCTAGTTGACAGATTTGGGCTTGTATGCCCTCTCTTCGTGCTTGGGCGGATGTGCCCCAAAGATGCTTTGCTTGGCCTCGGGCTAACGTGCCCTTGCTGCTTATGAGATTTCCACAGCTTGTAGATTACAGGAGCTAGGGTAGCAAATGTAAAAATTGCACTTTCTAGCCGCTAATATCTAATTTGCATTGACAAGTGACCTGAATTGACACACAGACATGCGCACATGTATAGACTCGCCTAGCTCAAATAAAAAAGGAGAAAGAGTCCCAGGGTACAATGCGAACCCTTTGACACACAGAACACAATGAAATTTTGGGTATTAAGCGACCAAAACTCACAACATTCCTTAGACAGGTGAAACTGACACTTACGAAAGTGAAAAAGGTATATAGACCTATACAAACAAAATTGAGAAAAGCATCTCGACATGACAGTTGATTGAAAATCTAGAAAAATGCCGCAAAGATGGACATAAGACGCAAAAGATGACTCATATATGCCCGGACTGAAACCGACACCCCCGTGCAGTCACATTAAGTCCACATGACTTGCATGACATGACAAGACTTGACAAAAGCCCCTAGAACGACATTCGAGGGCAGTAGCAGACTGCTACTATTTGCAACGAGAAGAGTGCGTAGGTTTGAAACTAACGCGCATCACTTCGAACAAACGCATTAAGTTGCTTACACCAGACTTCACTGAACTTAGAATAAACTGTGAGCCATTAGGCTTCTAGCATTTCGTTCTGTTTTTTATGCTTCAAATATTTTTAAGGCGTTATGCTCAGCCCGTAATAGAAATAGCAGTTTGTAATAAAATTGAAAGACAAAGGTTTTCCCTCTTCTGGTTCCTCCAATGCAGCTTGATCTTTGATCTTCTCAGACCTTTGATGTGTACCAAAATGTCAACCATGGATCCAATTTGATAGATTGTGACCGAGTCTCACAAAGAGAGACTGCCTACGTATCCCAAGCTAGAGAATCAGGTCAGAACGTAGTTCAGGCTAAGGTTTCGCTCATGTGTTTACCTCTCCTTTTGCGCTCTAACTTTTGCCTAGTACCGCCCATTTGGGTCTTCGGTCTAGCAAGCTTTCGAATATTGCCTATTACTTTTGCCTAGGCCCCAGTTTCAAATGGGACTGTTGTCGCAGTATCGATGCTCTCCCCGGGTCCGAACATGAAATGCCCGGTTACCGAGACGTAAATCCCCGCCCACTCTTCAGAGTCGGGAAGATGGTTGATGAGGAAGGTATCATGCTCCGTTCGGCAAGAGAGGTAGTATCGGTTGCTCTCTCGGTTGACTCCCACCAAGTATACACTGAAAAGCTCCTCAAGCTCGAACGTCAAGTTGTATTGTCTTCTCTGCTCTATGATACTCGTTATGATTCGGTAGGAGTTTACCGTTAGCTGAGAGGAGGTGAGGTCTAGGGTTCGGAGCACCCGGCGCACGAATTGGTGAAGGGGAAATCTAACTCCCCCCTTGGTGATCGCCATCAAGGGAAAAATCAGTTCCCCCTGTCGGTGCGGGAGGTTCTTCGGGTCGGTTTCCTGTAGCAGCCGAACTTCAATGCCCGGAGGGATACTGAAGACTCTTTTGAACTCGGCGTAAGCCGCCGGTGTACCATTGAAGTACTGGCCCAAGAAGGGGCAAGGCCGCATCGGTCTCCTCTTTCCTCGCACCTCCTCGGGAGCGTTCGCGAAGGGACCCGGGCCTTGGTTTGAGGTACTTGGAACCTCGGTCATACTTGGATTAAATGTTGTCACTTGCCGGGGAGCTTTGAGGGGGGCAGCCGGCTCGATGCAGTCAATGGGGGTTCGGTAGTATCTTCGGGCTGCAACCTCATGAAAGATATCCTCGATGTTAGAGTCGAAACTACTGGAGCTGTCCGAAGAGAGTTCAACGACCATTCGCCCCTTCCTAGAAACAGAAGAACGTGCAAAAACCCGTTAGCTATGTGCCTAGGGAAAAGCAACAAGACGGCGCTCGGGACAGAATGGTCGTCACTCTTCGGATATTCTAAGTCTCGGCTTGTCAAAGGATACCCCTCCTCGGGAAGAGTCCCTGGGTCTCGACTACGGACTCGGGTTAAAGATGGTCCTCAGTGTGAACTTAGGCCTCGGGAAGAACATGGGGATCAGTTGGAGGCGCCATCGCCGCCGCGAACCAGACGACGGCGGGCGGGGTCTCCACCCCAACGCGTGTAGAAAGCGATCAAAAAACGTAAAAAACAGCGAAAAAAGTACCAAAACTTTAAGATTGTGTTCTAAAGATCAACATACCTGCTTTCCGTGTGAAGATCCGCTCTCAAATCACTCCAGAACTCGATCAAAGGCTGAAGATCACGGCGGCGGCGGTTCGACGTCCTCTGAAGCTTCAATGCTTCTCTCTCTCCTGCTTCCCCCCTTTTTATAATGGAATGGACGAAAGGTCGCACGGGAAACGAAGCGTCGTGCACTGAGCCATTGGATCTTTGACACGCGTCCCCATCGGACGGTTAGCGTTCAGGGTTCTGAACCAGGGACAGACGCGCCGTACCCCGAGCCATTTGTGTTTTGACACGTGTCCTCGATTGGACGGGTCGTACCAACCATCTGACATGGCACGTGCCGAGGCGACTTATGACATCACTCACTTCGGCGATGCTTGACGCGTGGCTCCTAGGGGTGGGACCATCATCTCAGTCAAAACCTAAGGCGCTATCCTCCTCAGTTCCTTCGCTTCGGAAGATTTTGGCAGGCCGGTTCATGGGAAGGATCAACTCCCTTAAGCCAAAGGGTATTACTCCAGGAAGTTGATGGGCTATTGTGGTGGCCTCGGTTACCAGCCCGGTAACCTGACCGACTTGCATGAACCGATGAACAGAGGCGGGTCCAGTCCATGATCTATTGCCCGGTCCAGTCCATGATCATGGACTCCTCGGCCCATCGCCCGGTCTGGCCCTCGGTGACAACTCGCCAACAGCGTGTCCTGTGCCGTTGCTCCCGAGGACACCCACAGCAAACAGTTATATCGGATGGGTCCCATGAGGATCATGCAGCAGGCGTAATCATTGGGATCAGGTCCAGCCATGTGCTTCGTAACCGCTTCATTCCTTTCGTCATATATGACGTCACCCGAGGCGGTTACCTAGGGCGTCCCCTCCACGCGCTGGCTTGGAGGCCAAGTAAGCCTAGGTCTATAAATACGAAGGGATATTCACCTGAGAGAGGTATGCCATTGAACCCAAAAACCTAAACCTAAATCCCTCTCTTGAGATCTAACTTGATCGTCGGAGGGTCACTGGGCTACCATAGCCCTAGTGACTTGTTGTAGGTCAGACGGCGGAAACGCGGAGCTACAGAAGGAGGATCCGAACCTGAGCCACAGTCTAGATCCCGATAATTCGAACCCTTACACTCCCTTCCAGCTGGCATGGCCCGTCCATCATCTTCTAATTCTTTGGCCGCGTCTAAACATTCGATAAACCCTTGGGCCATCCAAGCATATACCAACTTCTTTCCATCAATAATTTCATCTTTCTTAAACAATGAACAATATGCAAAGCAATTTTTTAAATTTGGCAGCATTTGGTCATAACTCAACTTCAATATGGGTAAGATATCATTCTCACTTTGTACAAGAGCCCGCATCTCACTGTTCCTCACATACAGCCAATCCCGCTTGTCTCTTTTTGGCAATAAAAGTGATCCTAAGGTCACAACTGATACACCGCCTCACTTTTCCACTATTTCTTTGCCGATGTTGACTAAGTGCACGTGATTCTCCTCTTCTCCTTCTTTAAACGCCGATTTCATCAATATTCTTAAGCATTCATTGTTTGAGAGATGTCTAAGTCTTTATGGTTCCATGTTGCAGGTTCTGACAATTAAAGCAACCGTCTCACTGTGTGTGGTTACAACAATTCTACTTCCTCTTTCTCTGGTTATCAACAAATCCCCCAATCTATTCCACTTTACAACATCTCCATTCCATACGTCGTCCAGAGAAAGGAGAAACTTATCGTCACTTAACAATTTTGTAACTTGCTTTTGCAAGTGCTGAAGTCCTTCTTTACTAAAACTACTGTGCCAATTGTCCCCATCCTCTTGCAATATTTTCAGAAGGATTCTTTTGATATCAAAATCATTAGAGATACACACCCACAATCTTTTGGTAAAATTTTCCTTAATCCTATGATCCTCATATACCAAGTGTGCAAGTGTGGTCTTCCCTAGACCTCCGATTCCCACTATGGGAATGATGGGAACATTCTCCTCGTAACCAGAGGACAATAACAAGCGTACTAATTCTTCTTTGTCATCTTCTCTTCGGATAATCCTCCTAGTATTCATTGAGGGGCAGGTTTCGGTCTCCGTCTCGATTAGTCTTTCTACTTGTGTCACAACAAACTCAAACAGACGCATCTGTATAACAATCTCATCCAGCCTCTTCTCTATATTATTCAACTTGCTACCCATGACATAACGAAATACAAGTGGATTTGAGCTTTTAAAGAAGTAGCGTACCTTTCTCACCCAGCTGTTACGAGTTTCCACTTCCCTTCTCCTATTCTCAGTTGCAACCTCATCAAACAAGTCATCAGCATCGTAAAGTATGAGTTTGATGTAAGACTAAATTTTAATTTAGTCATTTTTGTGGCCCATATATTTTATATGGCACATGTTGATTATGAGTTTAATAGGATTCTCCATATCTTTTCTTAATTGTATTGGTCAAATAAAGAAGCTGTTTCCTAAATAGACTCTACTTTGATGGGAAGTGAGTATAATATTCATTAAGAAAACCGGTCCTCTCTCTGCCTATAAAAGAGTGTCTAGGGTTCCATCAATTGAACGTGATATACTAAACCGCTAGAAAGGAAGGCTAGAGAGAGAAACCCGCTTTCCGCGTAGGGCTTAATGCTCTAGTAAAATTATGGTCGCTACAGTCAGCTATCGGATTGCTCAAGTTCCGCATTACTGGATCCGGGTACGCCGTTCTTGATTCCTTAAGTTCCGCTTAATGTTTGTATTGTGATTATCATGATAGTTCTAGATCCTGGCATAACGTAAGGTGTTAATTATCTAACCTCATTAAGAATTAATTTTACATGTGGTATCAGAGTTTTAGGTTAATGAACATCATGATTATCCACTACTGGATTAATGAATAAAATTGCTGATTTGGTTTTACGGCTTAGATCGACAGTGCAAGAATTCGATTAAGTTTTATTCAAGTAATTCATCGACTGTCATAATTTTATGCATATACACGGTTATGATGGTTGCGGTCGTTTGGCCGATTTCTGACAAATTTGGGAGAAACTCACTATACAATGTTGTTCATATTCAGTCATCTATATATACAAGAGTATAAGGGGATTCAGACTTCCTAAATTATCTACATCAAATCACATCATTAAAGGGATTTCAATTTCCTAAAATACATACATCAAATCCCATAATTATAGTTAACACTCCCCCTCAAGGTGGAGCGTGAATGTCGAGAACGCCCAACTTGCGAAGAAGAAGCTGGAACTGATCTTTGCCCAAGGACTTTGTAAAGATATCAGCAAGTTGCTCTTTACTAGGCATATATGCAGTCCGGATGGAGCCTTGACGAAATTTTTCTCTAATGAAGTGGCAATCGATCTCAATGTGCTTTGTTCTTTCATGGAAGATCGGATTGGCGGCTATATGAAGTGCTGCTTGATTGTCGCAAAAGAGTATGGCAGGTTGAGGATGGTCAACTCCCATATCTTTCAAAAGAGATAGTAACCAAGTAATTTCACACACAGCAGAGGCCATGGCGCGGTATTCGGATTCTGCGGATGACCTAGACACGGTGTATTGTTTCTTGGTTTTCCATGAAATAGGTGAGGTGCCAAGAAATGAACAAAAACCAGTAGTCGAACGTCGTGTATCTGAACAGCTGGCCCAATCAGAGTCAGAGTACATCCGAAGTTGAAGATCAGAACTTGAAGATAAGAGAATTCCTTGACCAGGTGCTCGTTTCAAGTAGCGCACTAGGCGAAGAGCAGCATCAAGATGCGGCTTGCGTGGTTGGCTCATGTACTGACTTAGAACATGAACGGGATACACAATATCCGGCCGAGTAATGGTGAGATAAATGAGGCGACCTACCAGTCTTCTATAGGAAGAAGGGTCAGTAAGCAAGGCACCATAGAAGCATTCAATTTATGGTTTTGCTCCGTTGGAATATGAACTGGTTGAGCACCTAGTAAACCAGTTTCTTCAATAATTTCAAGAGCATATTTCCGTTGCGAAAGGCAAATACCTCTTGCAGATCGCGCAACCTCAAGTCCAAGAAAATATTTGAGAAGTCCAAGGTCTTTGAGATGAAATCGCTAGTGAAGAAATTCCTTGAGATGACGAATGTCAGTTTCATTATTTCCGGTGACAATAATGTCATCCACATAGACAAGGACAATAGTAAACTGTTGATCACGAGAGCGAGTGAATAGAGAATAATCTATTTTGGATTGGATAAACCCATCGTCTATAAGAGCAGTAGAGAATTTAGCAAACCATTGGCGTGAAGCCTACTTAAGACCATATAAGGACTTAAGAAGACGACATACCTTCGTCTCCCCCTGTCGTCGAAAACATTGAGGAAGTGACATATAGACTTCTTCCTTAAGATCTCCATGGAGAAAAGTATTTTGCACATCAAGCTGATGCAGGGGCCAAGAATGAGCTGATGCAATGGCAAGAAGACATCGTACAGTAACTAGTTTTGCAACTGGAGCAAACGTTTCATGATAGTCAAGGCCTTCTGTTTGATTATAACCTTTAGCAACAAGACGAGCTTTGTAGCGTTCTATTGTGCCATCAGCTCGATATTTGATTTTATAAACCCACTTACAACCAATAGCCTTTTTACCAGGAGGCAAATGTGTGAGTTGCCAAGTACAATTCTGCTCAAGAGCGAGAAATTCATTAGCCATAGCAGTACGCCAATTTGGGTCTTGCATGGCCTGACAAAAAGAATTGGGTTCCACAACAGAAGAAATTGCTGCAACAAATTTGTGGTGAGAAGGAGACAATTGTTGATAGGATATGCATGAGGATAATGGATAAGACATACCTTTCTGTGAACCAAGCAAAGAAGAAGAGAAAGGAACAGCCGGCAATTGAGCTTGAGAGCAGTGGAAGTCTCGAAGATAGCTAGGTGGACGACGCACACGTTGTGGTCTAGAGGATGTCGAAGTAGGATGGACGGAGGGAGGTATGGTGGATATATCTGGACAAGCGGAAGGGTGAGAATGATGTGAATCTGTATGTAGTGGACTAGAGATGCAAGAAGGTGTATCACATGGTTCAGGCGAAGAACGTAGAGAATGTGATATATCGAGGGAATTGTGATAGTCAGGTATAGGGAGGGGAATAACAGAATCTGACTTGAATTTTTGGGAAGAAAGCTGAAAGGGGAAAATTGTTTCATGAAATATAACATCTCGACTCGTGAAAATTTCATGGGTGTTGAGATCATAAACACGATAACCCTTTTTACCAAGAGGATAACCAACAAAAACACACTTGCGAGCTCTTGGACTGAATTTATCTCGAGAAGGGTTAAGATTAGTTGTATAACAAAGACATCCGAATACTCGAAGATGGGAGTAATCAGGTTTTCTATTAAACAAAACTTCGTGTGGGGATCTATTTGAGAGTATGGGAGTGGGAATGCGATTGACCAAATATGTGGCAGCTAAGACGCATTCACCCCAGAAAGCAAGGGGTAGATGTGCTTGAAATCGAAGAGCTCGAGCAACTCCAAGAATGTGACCATGTTTGCGTTCTACAACTCCATTTTGTTGAGGAGTGGCAACACAGCTTGATTGATGAAAAATACCATGTTCTTGAAGAAATGGATTGATTAATTTGGAAAAGAACTCTCGTCCATTATTTGTTCGGATTTGTTTGACTTTGCATTGAAACTGGGTATCAACAAATGCGAAAAAATACTTAAGGTAGAGAGGAGTTTCAAATTTATGTTGCATCAAAATACCCATGTGCAACGAGTAAAGTCATCTACAATGGTGAGAAAATAATGAGCCCCACAATGAGATGGGGTTCGATAACCACCCCATATGTCACAATGTATCAAATCAAATGGGCCAAGAGAGGAAATGGAACTCCTAGGAAAAGGGAGTCGCTTAAATTTTGCTAATGGACAGATATCACAATGACAAGAATCTTGAATTGAAATATCACTAACAGTTTTTTACAATACTTGTAAACGACTAGAAGAAACATGACCAAGCCGCCAATGCCACAAGTCAAAAGTTGGACGAATAGAAACAAAAGAAGTGCTAGAAGCATCCCGAGGGTGAAAGTAGTAGAGACCATTTTTCTGCTCAGCTATTCCAATCTTCCTCTTCTGGGGTTGGTCCTGAAAGATGCAAGAGTTTTGAGTAAAAAAAACGGAAATAGATGTAGAAGCCGTCAACTTGCTGATGGAAAGTAGATTGAAACCAAAAGAAGGGACACACAAAACATGGTCAAGTAAAATTGTTGGAGTGAGAAAAACAGAACCAACACCAGTGACTGTAGCTGTAGTTCCATTCGGAAGTTTGACAGATAACATGGTAGAAGTGGGTGTAAATGTATGGAAAAGTGAGGAATCAAATACCATATGATCTGAGGCACCCGTGTCCACTATCCATGTTGCAAAGGATAAAGAGGATGGGTAAGAAACAGAATTACCTGCAAAATGAGTTGATGGGGGTGTATTACCAGTATTGATGAGATTGAGTAAGTGCTAATATTGCTCAGCAGTGAAGGCTTGAGCCGTGTGGGTGAGGTTGGCTGGATTTGTTGGATCTATATGAGTGGGAGTTTGACGCGATAAGGAATTGGAGCCATCCACAAAACCTTGATTGGCATGGAACTCTTGAGAAGAACGAACATTAGCAGCAATTACAAAACCTTTGGCCGGTGCTTGAGTGCTAGTCTGACGAAAGAGAGGTGCTCTGACAGTGGGCTTATTGACTCCCTCATTTTTGGAATGTTTGTTGGACTGATGAAGACGATGGCCGGGTGGGTAACCAACGAGTTTGTAGCAATTTGCTTTGGTGTGTCCAACCCATTTGCAATGCTCGCAAATGGGACGAGGCTTGCGATGACCACTAGCAGTTGGCGATGGAGCAATCTGATAATTAGACGGGAAAGGGGCAGCATAATTATTTGAAGCTAGAAATGCAGCAGATTCTAGTTCAACCGATGGATTTGCAGAAATCTGGCGTTGTTTCTCTTCTTGAAGCAAAAGAGAATAGGCACGATTAATAGATGGAAGTGGATCCATAAGAAGAATTTGGCCACGAATGTTGCCGTAAGTATCATTGAGACCCATAAGAAATTGGGTTAGCTTCTCCTGTTGCTGGTAGTCTTGTAGGGCCTTTGAAGAACCACAATGGCAAGTAGGAATAGAAAGATAGGAGTAAAGTTCATCCCACAAGGATTTCAACTTTGTGTAATAAGAAGAAATGGAAAGTACACCTTGAGAATGAAGAGCAATATCACGGCGTAACTGATAAATTCTAGGAGCATTCGTTACGGCAAAACGCTCCTTGAGATCATTCCAGATGGCGGAAGCATAGGTCTCATACATCACACTATCAGCGATTTCGGCAGAAAGAGAGTTGAGGAGCCAAATCTTCACCATATCATTGCAGCGTTTCCAAATCTGATGGTCTGCAGTAGATGGTGGAGGAATCTCCAAAGAACCATCAACAAAACATAGTTTATTTTTGGCGTTCAACGCTGTGCTCGCAGCACGACTCCATGAAGAATAATTATCTCCATTTAGAGGATGAGAAACTAGTATAGTGCCTGGACTATCTGAGTGGTGTAGGAAATAGGGACTGGAAGAATCTATACTTGCAGCTACGACACCAGCACTCTTTATTACATCTATAGTGGAAGATGAGGTTTTATTATCTGTAGCCATTAGGTTCACAATTGAAAAGAGGAGAGATAGAACAGGAATGTGTTCTACAAAGAAAAAGAACAGGAATGTGTTCTATGAAATGAAATTCTTGAGAAAGATTATGAGAAAATGGAACATACTCAAGATAGTAAACAAGGATCTTAATGCTCTGATACCATGACAAACTTGGGAGAAACTCACAATACAATGTAATTCATATTCAGTCATCTATATATACAAGAGTACAAGGGGATTCAGACTTCCTAAATTATCTACATCAAATCACATCATTAAGGGGATTTCAATTTCCTAAAATACATACATCAGATCCCATAATTATAGGTAACAATTTCCGTTCATCAAGTTGATCTGTGATGGGGTATTCGATGCATGTATTTTATGGAGTCTAATACAGTGCATATTTGATGTTATATGGATTTGATCAGTTCATGCCATGTATGTACTATGGGTATACATGCATGAGTTTGCTTTGGGGAATGACAGCTAGAGCAAGGTCAGTGCATATGCATATAGAATTGGCTATGTATTCTTGATGATATAGGCTTTATGTCTTGGTGCTTTTGAGTTTTGACTACCATGCATGACTCACAATATTATTTAGGGCAAATTTTCGTAGTCGTCCCTCTAATTTTACGGTCGCTCAATTTCGTCCATTTAGTTTCAATTGTCTCAATTTCGTCCCTGTAGTTTGTTTTACGTTCTAAATTTGTAAAATCGTTAACACCGTTAATGAAAACTAACGGAAAAATATGATTAAAAAATTAAGTGCTGCAATTTTTAATCCGGTTGAACTAGTGCGAAGATCTTATTTTTTTTGATGATTTTATCCTAGATGGTCATAATGAATTTTTGGCTCTAAAGCCTTTCAATAAGCACCCTAAGAGAGCCCTGAAACTAAATAAGGAGTCTTCGGATGCTCGTTGAAAGGCTTTAGAGACAAAAATTCATTACGACCATCTAGGATAAAATCATCAAAAAAATAAGATCTTCACACTGGTTCAACCGGATTAAAAATTGGAGCACTTAATTTTTTAATCATATTTTTCAGTTAGTTTTCATTAACGGTGTTAACTATTTTACCAATTTGGAATGTAAAACAAACTATAGGGACGAAATTGAGACAATTAAAACTAGAGGGACGAAATTGAGATAACCGTAAAACTAGAGGGATGACTACGAAAATTTGCCCTATTATTTAGGAAAGAATAATTAGTCATTTAAGTGATTATGTGTTTATACTCGTGATTTCCCTCATGAGACTATAAGCAGGCCCCAAAACAGAATGATTGTCGACCGGTGACCATTGTACTCTATTGTATTTTATGATGGGTGATTCTTATGGATTTCTGATGGTTTAATGAAGGATTTCGCATATTCTGGTGTTGTGGATTGTGAATAATTTTTGTTACCTAACAGTTATGTGAAAAATTATTGTTTCGACGAATAATCTACATTATGGTCGATTTGGTAGTCACCAAAGTGACCCAATAATAATGGTTCGTAGATTAGTCTTATTATAATTTATTATTCACAAAATGTCCATAAAGAAAGTTACTGATTTGAATCTATATTATGGAAGATTTGGTAGTCACCAAAGTGATCCGATCATAATGATTTATAGATATCAAATAATATTATGGAATTGTGAATAATCTAAAATTCACCCAATGTCCATGAAAAAGTCACCATTGTGATTTAACTCTATATAATGAAATGGTTTGGTAGTCGCAAAAGTGATCCAATCGGCATGTTGGTAGATGTTAATCAAATTATGAAATTGTAATACCTATTATGATCAGGTGTTAAAATAATGATATTTTGTTTAAATCACCTAATGTTCATGCAAAGGTCATTATCTTGATTGAAATCTATATTAAGACACAGTTCGGTAGTCACCAAAGTGGCTCAGCTGGAATGTTTCATAGATTTCAATTAAAATTACTGAAACTTAACACTTATTTTATTTGATATTTATATTAAGATACAGTTTGGTAGTTACCAAAGTGGCCCAACTGAAATGACTCATAAATATCAAGTTATATATGAAACTTATTCCCATTTTAAGTATTAAGAATAATGACTTTGCAAATCGCAGTTCTCTAGTTGCATGGATATTAGGTAGGCCCAAAGGTGCACCACTTCTAAGTGATTAGTGAATTGGAATAGGATAATTTATAAGTATTTACAATTGAGATTGGATTTGGATACTCAAAGGTAACAAACCTATTTAATTGTGAATCCTTATTGATTAGTCCTATTGGTGATAGGGAATCACCATAACTGTTAATAGTGTAACATTAGATAAATCCAAAGGCAGATCACCGTTGCACTATTTATTATTGTTTGGACAAAATTTATTTTGTCAACTTATTGGTTACTCAAAATATTATTGCAGTGAGCATATATTATGTGTGCATTGTTCATTATATCTACTTCACATTCGCATGCTTGGCATGTTTCATTTTAATTTAAATGATTGAATTTCTCATTTAAAAAAAATGGATTAGTTTCTTTTTGAATACTAAATCTTAATAAATTATTATTTTTGAGAAATTCCTTTATTTTGTTTAAGTATGAATGATATGGAATAGATTAAGCCTTATGTTTGTGTGAATGTCTAAAGTGAGCACTATTATGTTTATTGTGTTTAGAATGCTTGAGGATGCCATTGAAATGTTATATTTGGCTTAGTCAACTAAAGTACTTGAGAATTAAAGTAAAGGAAGCCTAAATGGGATATAAAGTTGGCATTATGTAATGCTGATGAGTCTACTAATGATTTTGGACTCGAAAGAATGTAAAGGCAATGATATATGTCGCTTCTGTAAATAGTTGAGACATTATCAGAAAATTTGTCATAAACGTAGGAAGTGATTCGAAAGGGGAAAGTAATTATTAATGTTGTATGTTTCGAATCAAACCTAGCTAATTGTAAGTCCCTTAACTATGAAGTGATTTGATTATGAGCTACTACTTATGTTTATAACCAAGATGCAAAGAGATTTGAAATTGTTGAAATCATAAGCCCATTGAGTTTTAAAGATTTGGGTTACAGTTTTTATTAAAAGGGCTTTGTGACTTATCATTTATTATTTAAGGATTAGTCATCATTTAGGGGGCGTTTGGTAACGTTTTCAGTTTTTTTGTTTTTTGTTTACAAAAAACTAAAAATAGAATCATGTTTAGTTTTCATAGAAATAAAAACAAAAAACATGTTTGGTAATACATTTTGTTGTAAAACAGTTAAAAATGACAATACGATAAAACATGTTTGGTGGATAATTTCATTTCCTTCCAAAAAAATGAAATGAGAGAAAAACAAAAGGGGTTGGATGGGTAGGAGTATATGCAGTATGTATACATGCTCACATGTGTTTATAGTATATACACATACATCATGGACGAGTTCAGTGAGAAAAAGTTGTACTACGAGCACGAGGAAGCAATCGATGGATCCTGCAGTGCGGAAAGTGCGCCGGTCGGGGGAAAAAAATACAAGGGAAAACACCGTTTGTGGGTTTTCACAATTTATGGAAACTTTGAAAACGTTTATAGGATACAAGAAACTAAAAACAACTTACCAAACATGTTTTCTTTATCAGTTTTCAAAAAAACAAAAACAAAAACCAAAAATTGAAAATAAAAAGGTTACCAAACGCCCCCTTAGTGTTTTGTTTACAAATTTAGTTTCTTTTGTCCAAACTAGATTTTAATATTATGTTTCGAAACCAAATTTTATGGTGATTGAAAAATACCAATTATTGTGTTATGGTATTTTATTATGTTTGAACGAATTAAAGTTTGATGACCATTTTATTGAGAACTCTCCTTATATTGCATCATATTAGTTTGGTTAGTAGCCTCATGAATGAAAATTACTTCATCTTGTGACATGAATGACTAAAACGTATTAAGAGATTAATCTATGACTGAAATTTTATTAATCTCTTATATATGTGATTTGCATTAAGTATAAGTAAATTATATACCTAAGGAAGTAAGTCACAAGAAATAACAGGCTTCTTAAGTGATTCATATAAATATGAATTTTTACATCTTTTGATGAATAGACCTACTTTATCACATGTAGATGGTTTTTCACGTTATGTTAGCTTTTTTATTTCATGAAGATCTCAATCAATGAATGCTCTCAAGATGTACATTATTGAGGTTGAATGGGTAAATAGAAAATAATGTAAAAGTCATGAGGTACGGCATAGGTGATAAATATCATGAGAGGTCTGTTCCATTTAGCATAATGTGATAGCTAAAAGGTAATCATATATTTGTATACATGGTTAAAATTATCTCTGTAACTCTGAAATACCCATTATGTGGTGGATAGATACTCTAAGCCTGCTGCATTTATGTGAATCATGTTTCCAGTAAGACAGTTTCGAATACTTTTTTTGAACTGTGGATAGGAAAGAAATCGAATTTAGGACACCTGAATGTTTAAGGTTGTCCAGTAGAGGCTAGAATTTCTAGTTCACATGAAAAGAATTTGAATTTTAGAATGAATTTGGTGACTTTATTGGTTACTCTAGAAAATTCAAAGGGTATGAGTTATACTATTCAACCATTGTACGAGAATTATAGAAATCGGTCATTTAGATTCGTTAGGAATGGTGAAATCAGTGGGAGTGATAAACCATGTAACATGGTTATACTAAAGTTACGGTATAAGTTTTTTTACCCATAACTTAAAATGATATTGTTCTTACCGTTGTTAAACAACATAATGAGTTAGAATAATAATTAAACTGTCGATCACTCCATATGAGATTGACACCAATGAAGAAATAGTAGAACAATCAAAGAAGATAGCATTCAGAATATCTCGAAGGAAAAAGAGATTTGCTATTTGAATGGTTATTTGATTTATCTACACGAATGCTTTTGATCCGATTTCATTTTCACAAGCCGCGTAAGGTGATAATTTTACTAAATGGGTTGATGCCATGAATGATGAGTTGAACCAATGGAACATAATAAAGTCTGAAATTTCGTTGGATTGCCATAAGGATACAAGAAAGTATGTTGTAAGTGGGTCTTCAAGACTACTTTTGACTTAGAGGGCAATATAGAACGATATAAAGTCAAACTTGTGGCCAATGGTTATACTCAGAAAGGAGACGTAATTTTATGGTGCCCTTCTCTCTTGTATCTGAGAAGAACTCGTTGAAAAATTATTGTGGCATTGGTAGGTAACTCTTATGTTTGGAGGTTACGTTTGGACGTGAAAATAAGCTTTTGAATGAAACCTTAGATGATGGAATGTATATGAATCAACCTAAGGTTTCTCAATTTAAGTAAAAGAGCACTTTGATACAATCTAGGAAGTCAACTTATGGATGTAAACAAGCTCCCTGCCATTGGTTATTTATGTTTGCTGATACCATTGTTTTCTTTGGAATTAAGAAAAAACACTATTAACTGGTGTATATATCCAAAGATTAGTGGGAGTAAGTTTATATTTTTAATGTGTATGTTGATGGTGTTCTGTTTGCTATAGTAATATATTTATTGTTTGGACTTAAAAGTTTTCTCATGAACTTTTAAATTAAAGATTATATGCTCACATTAAGGAGGTCTAATGCTTTTGAGTTTGTTAGCTATTCAGATTCAGATTTTGTTCGAAGTTTTGGTAGTAGAAAGTTTACTTTTGATTAGTTGTTCCTATTATGTGAAGGAGCAAACAAAAGTTTTAAAGTAGCTATCATTACTTCATCCATTATGTTAGTTGAATTATGACATGCTTTGATGCCATAATTCTTGAATAGTAGTTGAAAAATTTATCTTAGGATTTGGGGTTGTCAACACCATTATCAAGTCGCTAAGAGTTTATGATTCTGCAACTATTTTCTTTTCTAAGAAAAATTTCAGAAACAAAAGTGTCACTAAAAGGCATAAGCACAAAGCTTATGATTGCAGATCCACTTATGAAAAGGTTAACGCAAGGACATTTAAGATATATGCTAATATAAAGAATCCAGCGTAACCCATAACAGTTGTAACTTATGGACTGCAATATGATGGCAATAGTGTTTGACACTTCGAGAGATCTCAATTAAGTGTTTTTGATAATTTCCTGTAATGAATAGTGTACGTACATGTATGTGAATGGTTTATGATTACAGGAATAGTCTTTGACAAAAAACATTATTGTTGGACCTTATGAAATTGCTTCTCACTTAAACACTTTGTTAAATAGTTTGCTAGTGTTGTAGTACATGGAAGGGACTATGTCATTGTGATATAGAACCACCATGACTCGCATTAGTGAGTTGTTTAATAATAGTATTATGATTGTGACCAAATCAAGAAAAACTTGATATGAACTTATGGCGCGCCTTATATTTTTCTTCTTAAACTCTACTAAAGTTATCATATGGGCCAAGTGGGAGAATGTAAGACTAAATTTTAATTTAGTCATTTTTGTGGCCCACATATTCTATATGGCACATGTTGATTATGAGTTTAATAGGATTCTCCATATCTTTATTTATTGTATTGGTCAAATAGAGAATCTATTTCCTAAATAGACTCTACTTTGATGGGAAGTGAGTATAATGTTCATTAAGGAAATCGGTCCTCTCTCTGCCTATAAAAGAGCGTCTAGGGTTCCATCAATTGAATGTGATATACTAAACCGCTAGAAAGGAAGGCAAGAGAGAGAAACCCGCTTTCCGCCTAGGGCTTAATGCTCTAGTAAAATTGTGGTCGCTACAGTCAGTTATCGGATTGCTCAAGTTCCACATTACTGGATCTGGGTACGCCGTTCTTGATTCCTTAAGTTCAGCTTAAGATTTTTATTGTGATTATCTTGATAGTTCTAGAACCTGGCATTACATAAGGTGTTAATTATCTAACCCCATTAAGAATTAATTTTACATTTGAGCCTTGGTAACCACCCTTTCACAACACGGTTGCCCATCCGCTGCTCTTGTGCATCCAAAAGAGCATTGTTTATGGTGGAGACCACGCCCTCCATCTTTTCCAGCTCCGGCCTCTTTGAAACCCCATGCTAATCCAAACTGATGAATTGCATCGGACCCCAAAGTCAACAAAACTTTTCCTGCAATATCGACTACAATTTTTTCTGCCATATTTTCCCCGGCTACTAGGGATGTGGAAGATAACCTGTGGGAGACAATTGAGCAGATTTAGATCATAAGAGAAAGATCTCTATCTTTACTATGTAAAAAAGGATATCCTCACTTTTGCCTTTCGCTCGTATTTTCACTTCCCATCAAGACCTTCAAATTGCTTTTATTTTGCACCATTTTGCTCCTTCTTTGCTTCTCCCACTGATTTTAATGGTGGCGAATTGGGTCATTTCCGCCGTTTTAGGTTGATTACCGAAGCGTCTTTCCAGACTTCTGATGAATTTCCTCTGTATATATCCTATTTTATGTATATTATATTTTGCCGCTTTGTGCCCATTTGTACAGGAGCAATTTCATTTTTTCTAGGGCTGTCTACGGTTTGGATTGGATCAGATTCATATGAATCCAATCCTAATCCGTATGACCGTATCTTACGGTTTTTAGAAAATGTAATTCAATTCTAATCTAAAAGTCTCACGGTTCGATTTTAATTCGAACCGTGAGTCACTGTTCGGTCCCAGTTTTATCCACGGATTTCCTTCCATAAAAATAAAATGATTACTACTGCCAACTAAAAATGCAAAGTGCAAACACTTATTAGTTACTAGCGTTCAACCCGTTCTATACACGGGCAAAACTAACCCGTTCTAGTGTTGTGTCCGTTTGATGCACGGGACAATTAAAAAAAGTAGGTTCGAACGGGCACAAAGCTAGAACGGGTTAGTTTTGCCCGTGCATAGAACGGGTTGAACTCTAGTTTATTAAAAAAACATAATGGTAGCATGTGAATATTAAACACAATTACTGGTATTCAAACTATACGGTGACAATTAAGAAACAACTCTTGAATTTAACCAAGTGAGTTGATTTCCTCTTCGCTGAGTTCGACGGGACCCCAACTCCATTTTCCGCCATTCCGTTTAAAAAAAAATGTCATTTTTTTTTTACCCCGTATACAAATGTAGTGTTGTTTGAGAAGTCTCCAAATGGCTATTTTTAATTTTCCACAATTGTGGAATTTTCTTAATTGAATAAACATGTTGAAAACCAACTGCAAAACACGTGGTTTAATTTCCACCCCCACCCTGGCGGCCTGCACCCTCTCCCCCACGTCCCCACTCCATAACTGAACACTTGAATACTTCAACTCATTTAAAGTTGTTTGTCTTTGTTTGTAATTTATGCGTCCCGTATTTAGTTTATGTTTTAATCTCCTCTCAATATTTATGTTCTCATTTGTTTTCTTAATTAATCTGATGCACACAGAGATATAAAAAGCTTCAAGCTCTTTCCTACCTCAATTACCCTAGGTTGACACAACGTAGCTTACAGCATTTTCCTTGGGTATTTTGTACATTTACAGATTGAGAAATCTGTTATTCAGCTTTCAACTTTTTTTTTTTTTATAGTGAATAGACTTGGGGTAAATATAGCAATGTTTAGTCAGCCAAATACTTGGGCAAACCTACCTTAATTTTTTTTAAGGAAAATTTGTGTGCTTTGCAATTTTTTTGTTGTTGTGATGTTACTTCTTTTCTTTTTTTTTCATCCCATCAAGCCTAGAGGTATCATATATCAGTAATTGGTTTCGGCAGGTTTAAGGTTTTGACCGAGTTCAAAGGCAAGGGGTCAATTTTACACCGGAGTGACTGATTGAAACCCAGAACATAGACTAATTCTCTGTCCTCCCGTTCTTTGCACATCGGCCCTGTGGTAAAGACCATGTATATAAATTGACCTTAAGGTTTTTAGTACATAAAAGTTATTTGAAAGCCAATCGAACACCCAATAAGCCTATTAAGATAAACTGACCCAGGTCAAAATGAGCCAAACTAACATGTAAGGTTAGTAAAGTCATGAGAATCAATATCTTACAAAAACTGACTCAATATTGTACATGTAACATGTTAGTTTAAGTTTTTCGCTGTCAAAATTTTCAGTTTGTCTTTTTTACTGACCCAATAAGCCTATCAAAATTTCAAAAACTAACCTTACTAAATTAGATTCTAAATTGAAAAAAAAAACAAAAACAAAAACCCAGTAAAATATTTTTGGGTTCAATCTATCAGTTCTCTTGGTTCAACTTACTTGGTTGAATTCAAGAAATCTCTTAAGGCTCGTGATCAGCAATTAACTTCATGCGATACTATGGTCAATTTATTAAAGTTGTACAATTATGGGTGGTAACAGATCATTTATGGCTTACCCAGCAAAAAATTCGAAACTAAACCACGAAATCAAAAAGGGAAATTGTCATGTTAAGTACACGAATCCAATTACCAACTGAAATTGGGATGTGGGCATTCTGTTATACAAGAAAAAATTACGCCATTCAAACATCTATAAGAGTTAAACAAATGAAATTACAACCAAATTTTAAAAGAAGGATCCATGACCCAGTTTTGCATTCTTTTATGCACGGGACAAAACAGAATGGCGGAAAATGGCATTGGGGTCCAATCTATCAATTCAGTCGAACTTAGCAAAGAGGAAATCAACTAATTGGTTTTATAAACCAATTGCCAAACCCATGCCTAGAATCAAATCAAATGCAAAAAAAAACACACACACACACACACACACTAATTGAACTCAAACAACCATCATATCCACCCAATTCTTGATTCTGAAACTAACCCATTTTCTATTTTTTTTCGTTTCAAACAAAGCTAAATGAACAAAGAAACAATAGAACCCACTGACCTAGCTAAATGAACAAAGAAACAATAGAGACCCACTGACCTCAATATTTTGTTGTGAATATACTTAGATACCTCGTACACCGAAGCGCGAAATTAGCATCACCCATAGTCTTCTTGATCTACCGTTGCTTGAGAGCTTAAAGGAGTGAAGGAGGAGTAGTCCTATTTTTCTGTCAAGGGCGGCGGTGGTACGGTTCTGTCAAGAGTGGGGGCAGGACGGCAGTTGGCGGCGAAGTCAATCTGTAAAAGTTTGAGGGAGGAGTGAGGCGGGGGTTCATAGGCCATGAGAGAGTGAGAGGTGGGGGTGTGGGAGAGAGGCGTGGGGTGGTGGCGGTTGAGGAATGGAGAGAGAGAGAGAGAGAGAGAGAGAGATGGATGCCAGAGCCGAATTGGAGGAGTAGCTGTGCAAAACGTGGGTGGTTTTTTTTTTAAATAGAAATATAGGAAGTCGTGGGCTAGGGCTGTGCAAAACGTGGGTTTTTCATTTTTTTGTTTTAAATAGAAAATATAGGAAGTGTGAGAGGGATGTGAATGTGGGTTTTTTTTTTCTTTTTAAACAAAATAGAAAATCTAGGAAATAAGGAGTGGGGGTTTGGAGGCTTTTTGAGAGTTCAACTACATTCCCTTAGGATATAGATAGATAGATAGATAGATGACATTTCATAACATTACACTTATTACCCCTTAAGTTTTATACGTCACATTAATGTAAAATTGTTAAAAATATTCATAACCATTTTAGTAAAGTTAATAATTATTTATAAATACAACACATACACATGTATATTTTTTAAATTTTATTTTTTTAAATTTTATTTTTTTAAATATATCACGGTCTAGTTAGGTTAATCCACGGTTTTGAAATGAAAATTCAATCCTAATCTGAATCTCACGGTTTTTTAATTTTTGAATCCGTGTCCGGACCATTAATCCACGGACAAAATTCAAAAGGCATGAATCAGTTTGGTCCAGATCAGTTTCACGGCTCTCGAATTTTTTTTTTTGACAGTCCTAACTTTTTCTCATGATCGATAGAGGCAAACTTGTACTATTTGGTAAACGTCTTTGTCTTTGCTACTGCGTTCACACTGAGAGAGATGTAAAGCAACTCTACTCCAATAATTTCGATTCAACTTCCCTTTCTCGTTTCTCTCTCTCCTGACGGAGACTTGTCTTGTCCTTTGGTTGTAGCTTTAATTAGATGCAAGTATGCAACCACACCGTGTGTTTGGGTTTCATGGGTACTTTTGGCCTTATTGGAGAGAGGTTGTAGAGTTGATAGGGGCAAAGTCCTTTTGTGTGTTTATACAGGGCCCCGTTCCACAAAGTCCTACGTTTTTATGAATTTTGTTTTTATTTAAATTTTTTCGTATTTGTTAATTTTGCGCTAAAATTTTGATGGCTATTGATTCTTCTCGACGAGAGGAATCGACAAAAGTAAAATTTCTTTAATTTTATTCAAGTATTTAAAGAAATAATCACTTTTTGCGCTAAAAAGTGTTATTTCTCAAAATACTTGGGTAAAAGACTAACAAATGCGAAAAAAAATTCAAATGAAGACCAAATTCTCAGATTTAAGTTAAGTTTAAGTTAAGTTCATAAGAACGCAGATAATACTTATAAGCAGCTTATTTCATATTTTTAAACCCAAAAATAATGTGAATAAAAATAATTTTTAAGCTTGAAATTGCATTCCTAAAGAATAATTAGTACTTATTTTGAGTTCTGAAACACACCTTATACAGTCAAGTTGGTTTTGGAGTGCTTTGTTGGCAAAATGAAACCCATGAATTATGAATAACAAATCCTTGGAAAGCATTTAGATCATAAAGCATATAAAGCATGTAGATGGTTTCAAAACTTTTACTGAAGGAAGCATGATGTAATCGGATATTGTTCATCATCCAACTGAAATTCTGAAGTTTTTAAACAGCCGGAGTACTATAGGTTGGTAGTATTATTGATTTTTTAACTTTACGAACTGTGATCATATACATGAATAATAAGTAATCAGAGCTTAGATTTTTTATTCTCATCTGCAGTTTCAAAAGTCGTTGGATGCGCCTGTGCAATCACAATCTTCAATGTGCATACTTTAATGGTATTTCCACATTGAACTCAATGTCATGTTTTTGTGGGTAGTTTGCAATATGTTTGTTTTGTGTCACACAAATTGTGGTTTGTGTGTGTTTATTTGTGTTTAAGATAACAACGTAACACATATAAGTTTATCTGTTTGTTTTGTCTTACTATAACCTAAAAAAATTACTCTAAAGAAAAATAATTTTTGAATTTTCGGGCAGCCAAAAAAGATTACCCTTTTTTGTCATTTGAATTTATCGACAGCAAAAAACTAATGGACAATAAATAAAGTTGTCAGGCTCCTACTCCTAGTCCCCACTTTCTTCTCCATATTGTTTACACTCGTTTTTGGCACCCAGTCCTAGTCTAGCGCTGTGAGGCCATTTAATTAAACTTTAATTAAATTGGGCCATGAATTGAAAAGTTAATGGGTCAAAATTAATGGGCCAAGGCAAGATTAAAGTGGGCCCGATTAATTTCAGTTGGATTTGGGCTTGGGTTTGAGTGTTTCGGCCTATGTGCAAAAAAGAATTCGGTTGGCCCGTGATTTAGGTGAGCTGGTCAAATGTTGGTTTGGGTTGGTTACATTAGCAGGCCATTTAGTTTAATTATAAATGGCCCATTACCCAAGTGGCCCATGAGAAGTGGGAGGAAGAGAAGTATTTATTGTCTGGCAAGAAGCCATTTCGACCGAGTCAAATGGATAGTGATTGCCAGTAACCCATGAAAAGAGGGAACGAGGTGGCACATGGCTTGTCAACGGCCCATAGAAATAGGAAATGGTTTTCCCCATTATCTCCAGTAACTCCCCACGCTGGGGAAATACACATGGGTAATTGGCTTAAACCTCCAATTAACCTCCCATGATCCCACTAAGTATCTTAGTGGGCAGTTACGTTGGACATGTGGCAGCATCTGAAGGCCACTCGGGACACATGGCAGCCCGTGGTTGAGGCGGGAAGCTGAGCTCAGATCTGGACCGGTGCTGCATTTGCCTATAAATATAAGTTTGCAAGACAAAAAAGGGGTTCCCACACCAATCAAGCTCAACGCTTACAAACCAAAAGCCTTCCCTGCGAAGCAATTATCTCTATTTTCTCACCTACACTCGATTATTTCACCAAATAACTCGAGCTTCTATCTCTCTTGTATCCCAACTTTATTATTATGAAACATAATAAAGTTATTCATATCTCTCTTTCACCTCCTACTTTATTATTCCGACATAGTAAAGTAATTCTATGTTGTTACTTCTTTTCCTACACGGTTAGAAAATTATTAAGTCCACTTCGTTGTGGCAAACCACGAACCAAACTGCAATCTAGCCCTTAGGTTTGCAGCACTATCGCCCGCACAGATCTAGAAGTCGAAAAAGGACGCCTATCATTTACGTTGAGTACGCGACAAGTCCTGCACGCCCGCCGATCCTCGAGTCAAATTTAAGCCGAACATTCTTTTTTCGGCCGGTGGGACCCTAATCGTCTAAGGGTTTTATCATGGTCAAGAAATAACAAGAAAGAAGAACCGAATCCACCCATCCGGATCCACCTCGAGTCCCGAGAGCGACGATACGACGTGCCATTACTCGGAGGTGGCCCTCCGTCGGCCAAGAGCTTCACGACGCTATCGGCGTCAAAAATTATATGTTTTTGCAAGACGCGAGATCTCCCGTGACATCAACCACCCATCTCTCGCCGTCTTCATCCTTGGAACTTCCGACCATAGCAATCCACAAATGATCGCAGCTCACAGAGAGGCTACCGCTCGCTCCTCAGCAGCAGGGCTTTCCACAGTTTGGGGTCTTCGGCAACGGTCAAGACCAAACTGGCCTACTAGGGGGACCGCCCCTTCCTCAAACATTCTACCATGCAACTTCTTCCAATAGCCCTGCACTCGGGGGGCATAAGGAAAAGGGAATCGTAATCGGAGGAGCTTCGACGCCTCCAGTGAACAACGAACAAAGGTTTGTTCTGGCAGACGACCAGCCCAGACCTGACAAGACGGACAAAAGGCCTCTGCAAGGAGGCCAGAGCTCTGGAAAGGACAAGGGAGTGGCTCACACTCCTCAAAGCTCTGATACTCGGGGGGCAAGTCCTGCCCAGCACCAGCTAGCACAAGAGGCGCCCCACCCGCCGCCTCATGTGCCCAACATGCTTACGAGACGGGACCAAGTCCTGAACTTGCTTCAGGAACAGTTGGGACCTGGTTTCAGACCTTTGGGGAGGCCTATGTACAGGAAGGCTCATACCGAGCAGGTGGACAACACACCTTTCCCGAAGGGCTATAGAGTTCCAGAATTCCAGACCTTCAACGGAGAAAGCGTACAGTCCACGGTGGAACACATTGCTAGGTTCCAAGTCCAATGTGGAGAGGCTGGAACCACCGATGCTCTGAAGTTGAGGCTCTTCCCAAATTCTCTTACTGGGACAGCCTTCACTTGGTACATCAACCTTCCGCCAAACTCCGTGCAGACCTGGGCTCAGTTGGAAGAGATGTTCCATCAGCAGTTCTACAGGGTAGAACCAGAGGTGACGCTTGCAGACCTCTCATGCTATCGTCAGACCCATCTAGAGTCCGTGGAGTCCTATCTGCTACGTTTCAAGACGGCTCGGTTCAAGTGTAAGATTGCTCTTCCAGAGGCCGAATATGTGCGCATAGCACTAAACGGCCTGAGCTTTGAAATGAAGAAGAAGTTCTATGGAACGGAGTTCAGAGATCTGTTCGAGTTATCTGCTAAGGCCTCTCACTACGAGAGGCTCTTGGCGGAGGAGCAGGACAGGAAGACGGCCTCCAAAGGGACGTACTACCGCGACCCCAACTACGAAGTGGCTGCAGTGGAAGCAGAGGCAGATCCGAGCGTGGCCGTAGCGGAGATCATCAACAAGAAGCCTTATGTCTGCAAGGCCTTTGTCAAGATGGAGCCAACAAAGCAGCCCATCCAGAACACTCCTAATAGGCCAACCAGGGCCTATACTTTCGACGTCGGCAGGGCTGAGGCTATCTTCGATCAACTCCTTGCTGATAAGCTGCTCAAACTGCCCTTTGGTCATAAGATTCCAACCGCGGAAGAGCTGAGGGGCAAAGAGTACTGTAAGTATCACAATTCCTGGAGTCATTCAATGAATAATTGAATTGTATTTAGAAATGATATCCAGGACAAGATTGAACGGGGAGAGTTCAAATTCCCGAAGAAAGAGAAGCAGTCCATGAGGGTAGATGGCAATCCATTTCCCTCAGGGTTGAGCACGAACATGGTCTCTGTTAGCATGAAGGGCATGCCGAGGACGGCTCCTAGGCAAAAGATCAGTTTGGGTGCCCCTTCTAGAGAGGTCCACAAGCACAGTCCTGACAGGTACTGGGACCCAAATTATGACGAAGGGGATTTCAGGACTGAGCAGGTAAAGAGATTTGAAAATCATAATTCCTGGTGGTCCAGACCTACAGGGGTGAAGAAGCCGGGAAGGCCGGCTTGCTCTTTGGTGTGTGCAGAGTGTGGGCATCATGCTAGTCCAAGCAAATCAACTCTGAAGAGCGTCATCGTAGGAAGGACAGAGCCAAGGTCTGAGGAGCCGCACAGACCTAAGGGAAGGAGGATGGCCCGTGAATCAGTATTCAACCGGATCCAGCCAGGTTTGGTGGAGGTTGAAGATGAGCTCAACAACTTGAAGATAACTGCTCCCTCTGAGGGTAGACCTAGGGCTGTGAGACCCTCTGTCACTCCTCCAAATGAGTGGCACAGGGTCGAGCACCCCAAGTTTCCTTCTCCACCTCCACCTTTGTCCAGATCTCAGAAGAGGCACCGCCAACGGTTTAGGCAGGCGGCCAGAAGGGCTGCAGAGGAGATAGATGCACTGGACGACCCAATGGTAGAAGGTGACGAGAGTGTTGAGGTGCAGATAAAGGCTGAGGTCCTGGCGGAAGAGCCCAGGATTGAACAACCTAAGGCAAAGAGAGTTTACAAACCTTTGGAAAGGACTTTGGAAGAGGCTGTCATCGAGCCTCCTCCAAGGGCTGTACCAAGGCAACAAGTCCCTGCGGGGAAGACGTACAAGGAGGCTGTTACCAAGACGCTTCCAAAGCAAGTTTCCGAGCCCAGGAGACAACCTCTCTTAAAGAAGACGTTAGAGGAGGCTAGGATTGAGCCTTCTCCGAGACAAGTGACTTTGCTCGCGAAAAAGGCCCCTGGATCGAGTGCTTTGGACTCGGGGGGCAAATCCAAGTTAAACCCTCAGGCCAAGGAGTTTAGGCCTGGACGGGGTCCCAATATGCATTGCAACATGGTGGTGATCTTGCCCGTAGATCTACAGGCTAAGGATGATGCTCCAACAGCCTTGGAAGGAGACTTTGTGGAAATGGGGCAAACGTTGGAGATCTTGAGCGAGTCCTTCTCCGTAGGGATGAGTGGACCATCAGTGATTGTGTTGAAGGACGAGACTAAAGGAAAGGCTGAGGATCGAGCTGCCAGCGTGATCTTTGAAAGGCCCAGCCCAGCCATGAACAAGCACATTAAGCCCTTGTACGTGGCTGGCTATCTTGATGGGATGCCAGCCAATCGTATCCTCATGGACAATGGGTCTGCGACAAACCTTATGCCCAGATTCATGATGCAGAAGCTCGGAAAGACGGATCAAGACCTGCTCTCGTGCACGTCAACCTTGACTGACTTCACGGGAAAGGAGACAGCCTGTCAAGGTATCCTGATCATGAACTTGACGGTAGGATCCAAGACATTAACAACACCTTTCTTTGTTGTTAATTCCCACTCTTCTTTTAATGTTCTGTTGGGGAGGGATTGGATTCACTCCTGCTTAGCGGTCCCCTCAACCCTTCACCAGTGCCTTATTTTCTGGAACCAAGATGACGTAGAGGTGGTACGGGCTGACCGTAGACCTTTCCAGGCCTCTACTAATCACGCTGAGGCCCATTTATATGACGAAGGGGTTGGTCCCTTAAAAGTGGCAGGCCTGGATAAGTATGGCTGCCACAAGGCTGCCCTGTATGCGGTAACAAGTCGGTCGAAGAAGTGAAAGCACTTTTTCAGGAGCTAATCGGTCCTATAATCACAGAGTCCAGCAGGTCGATTACGACTACATTCAAACACCCTTCCCAATGCTAGTACACCCTTCAGAAGAGGAGAAGAGTGTGGCCCTCCGGGCCACGGTATCAAAGTTCAAGGCCTACCTGCTTGAAAGGAGGCTAATGGGAAGTCAAGAATCAGAGGCAGATCACTCGGCCTGTGCGGCCGAA
The DNA here is from genome assembly GCA_025413875.1 of Rhododendron molle. Lineage (NCBI taxonomy): Eukaryota > Viridiplantae > Streptophyta > Magnoliopsida > Ericales > Ericaceae > Rhododendron > Rhododendron molle. The sequence goes on from CM046390.1 coordinate 6,071,780, forward strand.
GTGATCAATGAAGATGACAATCTGGTTGAAGATCTGGACGAAATCCGCTTGGAGGACCTTGAGGCAGCCCCAGCCAAGTTGGATGATCTTAGGGCTGATGTGCAAGATCCTCTGGAAGAGGTTAATCTGGGAGATGCAGAAAACCCTAGACCTGTGTATATTAGCCAACTCCTGCCAGAGGACGTCAAGGAGAAGTTCATCCAGCTCTTAAAGGAGTTCAAGTCCTGCTTTGCTTGGACCTATGAGGAGCTTCCCGATCTGTCCAGAGGCCTAGTTGAGCACAAGCTACCCATTCAACCAGGGTTCAGACCTTTTAAGCAACCACCAAGGAGGATGTCTAACGAGGTCTATTTGCAAGTCAAGGCCGAAATCGAACGCCTCTTCAACGCTGGGTTCATACGCACGGCCAGGTATGTTACTTGGCTCTCTAACATTGTGCCAGTCCTTTAGAAGAATGGCAAAGTCAGAGTATGCGTGGACTTTAGGAATTTGAATCTGGCGTCTCCAAAGGACGAGTATCCAATGCCGGTGGCAGACCAGTTGGTGGATGGAGCTTCTGGTCAAAAGGTCTTGTCCTTCATGGACGAACATTCTGGGTACAATCAGATCTTCATTGATGAGGCCGATACGGCTAAGACTGCTTTTAGGTGTCCTGGAGCCCTAGGAACCTTTAAGTGGGTCGTAATGCCCTTTGGTCTAAAAAATGCTGGTGCTACCTTCCAGAGGGCTATGAATGCCATTTTCCATGATTTCATTGCCCGTTTCATGGAGATCTACATCGACGACATAGTGGTTAAGTCTCAGTCCTACGATGAACATTTAGAACACTTGAGGAGGACATTTTTGAGGATGCAACAGTTCGACTTAAAGGTGAATCCCTTGAAGTGTGCCTTTGGAGTCTCCGCAGGCAAATTCCTTGGATTTCTAGTCCATAACCGAGGGATTGAGATTGACAAGAACAAGGCCAAGGCAATCATGGAAGCAAAGCCTCCTACCACCAAGAGGGAGTTGCAGAAGCTCTTGGGTTCATTCAACTTCATGAGAAGGTTCATCTCAAACCTAGCAGGAAAGGTCCAGGTCTTTTCTCAACTCTTGAGGCTGAAGGATCAAGACACTTTTGTGTGGGAGTCAAACCATCAGAAGGCCTTTGATGAGATCAAAGGCTATTTAGCTCAAGCTCCAATCCTTATGCCTCCCATCAAGAACAAGCCTTTGAAGCTATACATCTCAGCCGCTGAGGGCTCTATTGGAGCCCTTCTAGCTCAAGACAACGCTCAAGGGAAGGAACATGCAGTGTATTATTTAAGTAGGTTACTGACTCCATATGAACGGAGATACAGTCCTATTGAAAAGATCTGTCTTTCCTTGTACTTTTCAGCAATAAAGTTGAGGCACTATATGCTTCCTGTTTTGGTTTACATCATGAGTAAAACAGACCTAGTTAAGTACTTGCTGTCTCGACCCATCATGAGAGGCCGAATTGTCAAATGGTCTTTAGCTCTAATGGAATTTAGTTTTCAGTACATTCCTCAGAAAGCTGTGAAGGGCCAGGCCTTGGCAGATTTCTTTGCTGATCACCCATGCTTGGACATCAGTGACGACTTTGACCCAGGACTGAGTGCCCTTGAAATATCACTTACCCCTTGGACATTACTCTTTGATGGTTCGAGGACTCGGGAGGTCTCAGGCTGTGGGGTTATAATTATCTCCCCTCAAGGCCTGAGGACTGAGTTGTCCTTCCAATTTGATTTTCCGTGCACCAATAATCAAGCTGAGTACGAAGCAGTGGTTATAGGCCTTGAAATCCTTAGGGATCTAGAGGCCAGGAACGTGAGAGTCATTGGGGATTCGAACCTCGTGATTAACCACTTGGCAGGAACGTTCAAATGCTATAGTGAGGACTTAGCGCCTTATTATATGGTAGCCGTGCAATTATTGCAAGATTTTGACGATGTCACTGTCAAACACGTCCCAAGGAGTATGAACGCCGAAGCCAATAGCCTGGCTCAGGCCTCGACAGGCCTGAAGCTAGCTCCAGAAACAATTCACAAGATTATCACAGTCCAGAAGAGATTGTTGCCGTCTGTTAGGAGAAGAGGTCTAGGACTGGAGGTATTTACTTCAGACCTCACAGGGGAAGAGTCAGATGACGAGCCCGAGAACGATTGGCGTACACCTATCATTTCTTTCCTCAAAAGGCCCCATTTTAGAGCCTTTAGGAAGGTAAGAAGGAGAGCCATCAACTACATCCTCATTGGAGATGAATTATACAAGAAAAGCCTTGAAGATGACTTGCTTTTGAGGTGTTTAGGACGCCCTGAGGCCTTGAGGGTCATGAGTGAAGTCCATGAAGGAGTCTGTGGAGCTCACCAATCAGGTATAAAGATGAGGTGGATAATCAAAAGGCATGGCTACTACTGGCCAACCATCTTAGAGGATTGTATTCGTTTCTCCAAAGGACGTCAACCCTGTCAAGCCCATGGCCCAATTCAGCGCGTTCCTGCGGCTAATTATCATGCCGTGGTCAAACCTTGGTCATTTAGGGGTTGGGCGCTGGATGTAATTGGTAAGATCTATCCTCCTTCTTCGGAGAACCATGCTTACATCTTGGTAGCCACAGACTACTTCACTAAATGGGCAGAGGCAGTGCCATTGAAGTCGGTGGATCAACAAGAGATAATCAAAGTGATCAAGGAGAGGATCATCCATAGGTTTGGACTGCCTGAGCACCTAGTGGCAGATAGGGGAACCATATTCATGGGAGAGCAGGTGGTTAACTTTGCAGCTCAGCAAGGCATCATCGTGTCCAATTCCACTCCTTATTATGCACAAGGGAATGGTCAGGCCGAGTCCACTAATAGGACTCTGGTCAACATTATTGAGAAAATGGTGGAGGATAACCCAAGGGCTTAGCATGAATTACTTTCTGAGGCCTTATGGGCCTACAGAACCTCAAAGAAAGAAGCTACCAATATAACTCCTTATATGTTGGTATATGGACATGATCCGGTCCTACCATTGGAGGTGGCAGTAAAATCAGCAAGGACTGCATATCAACATGGCCTCACTCCTGCAGATTATACGCAGGCCATGCTGATAGAGCTGGAGGACTTAGATGAAGTCAGGCTCGCAGCCCTTGATCACATGTTGGTCCAGAAGAGAAGAGTGGCCAGGTCCTATGACAAACGTGTAAGGAAGAAGAGTTTTTCTGAAGGTGACTTGGTCCGGAAGGCTGTCTTTCCCTTAGGAGACAAGAATCCAAGGTACGGCAAATGGTCTCCAACCTGGGAAGGTCCGTACCAGATAGCCAAAGTCCTTAGAGGTAACATCTATCATCTTATGGACTTAAATGGTGGTTTGTTTCAACATTTAACAAATGGTAAGTACCTAAAGCATCATTACCCTACTATGTGGAAAATGAGAGACTTTGGACAAAATCAAGTAAACAAGTCATAAAATGCATGTCAGCAAGGCCTGAACGGAGGCCAAGGTACCTACTATTCAAAAACCATGAAAGGCCTCAGGTTCAGGCCATAAAAATCAACATCCAAACCATACCAAACCATTGCCTTTGGCCATTTAAAGGAAAGTTCCAGGCCAGGCAGAACAAAACTTATTACAGACCAAGAAGAGAGTTTAGAAGTTAGAGTTTTGGAGGACAAGACCTATAGAAGGCCTTCAAGACTTGCTTTCAGATTTTCCCACGAGGTGCCGAGGCTTGTAAGTTGGGCTTCGAGCGTCTCCCGCTTCCTACGGAGATCTGGAACTTCTTCAATCAGGAGATTCAACTTCATCTTCTGGCTCTTGGACCCAACCTTCAGGTCTTCATGTTGCTTCGCCAACGTCTTGGACTCCTTTTGAAGATCTGCCAGACGACCTTCAGCTCCTGCCAGCTTTTCCTTCAGCTCTTGGATTTCTTCAGAGGTGGCGGTGATGTTGTCTGCATTGACTTTGATGTCCTCCTTTAGTTGAGTCCATTCAGTGCTAAACCTGGTGATCTCCATGTCCATTCAGTGCACTTTGTTCAGATCTTGAGTGGAGGCGTCATGAGTTTTGACCATGTTGGGGAATTCCTTGTGGAAATATTGGAGGGAGGTATCATCTGGTCCCAAAGCTTGGGACTTCACCAGTACGTCCGGCCTTTCTGACGTTGGAGGCCCTAGCTGGGTGGACAATGGCTTGGAAATTCTGGAGAAGAGCCATCCTAAGGGCTGTTTTGGCTTCATTGACCTCTTCTGGAGTGAACTGGGATTGGGAGCTAGAGCCAAGTCCGTTGCCTGAAGTGCCAAAGGTGGCCGCCTTCATCGAGTCCTGGGCTGATTTGAACAGGGAATCCAGATCTTCATCATCTTTTTCTTCTTCCGGTATATGCACGAACTCTTGCTCAACTGGCGAGTCAAGTGGTGGAGGGGAATGTATGGCTGGAGATCCACGCTTCTCTGGAGTCCTAGACGAGGCCTCGTGTTCAGGCTCTGTTTCGATTTGGTCCAACCCTTTCTCGTGAATTTCAACTTCATCCTCGATGATCTCCTCTTCCAGGTATGCGTCAAGTTCCTGAGGATTGAAAACAAGGGGGAATTGATAATAATATGGGGCCAGGAATGCTGGGAAGTTTGTGTCACTGTACATCCTTACAATTGGGTTGTGCTCCGTGGCGGATTCGATTTTCTCAGAGTCAGTTGGGGTGGAAGCCTTCTTCTTCAGCCTTTTCTTCCTCGACGGGGCGGATTCAGTTTGTTCTTCTTGGACCTTGGAGGTGGCCTGCAAGGGTGAGGTTAATAGGACATTTGGATGAGGTCTGAAGAATTGAGTCGAAGGAGTGAGAATAGCCCAGACCTTCTCGGAAGGATCAGTCTCAGGCGAGCTGGTTTTGGCACTACTTCTGGTCCTACCAGCTACCGCCGTTTCAGAGGCCTGCAGAGAAGAACAAGGGCGTTATTACCTTATCCTGAAGGACTGAATGGAGGGCTAAGGGGTTTATACCTTTGGCCATTGCCTTTGCGCAGTCGTCTTCACCCTTTTCGATCTTTGAGTAGCTGAGGGAGCTGGAGGAGCATCCTTGAGGACATCACTCAGACATGCCAGCACAAAAGAAGTTCAGTACAAACTTCAGAGGCCCAAAGAGGAAAGCAGAAATAATAAGGAAAACCTCTAGGCTACCTTTTCGTTTCGTGCTCTGGGAAGGGGAAGGACTAATTTGTTGCAGAGGCATATGGATACCAGGCTCAAAGGCTTCAGTAGGATTGGGCAGAATCGTAGTCAGTACATCCAGATAGGACTTGGAGAAGTGCATCTTGGTGTAGCCTCCCCACCAGCTGTCAAACTTGGCGCCCTTCTCGGTACGCTCAACAAAGGTGTGAAGGGCGAAGTCTTTCCTACGCTCAGGTAGAACTAGGTCCCTGGGTTGGATCACAGGCCTATCAGTGAAGTCCTCATTCAAAGATTGGTATGGAGGGACGGGAGTGAGTTGACACAGGCCAAATTGCCGGGCCAACTGGGCTGCGTTATAATACTCGACCCCGCACTTGTAGTTCGTTGGGGTATAGGCCATGCCATACATCAGGTCCCTTGAGATCAGGAAGCTTGTCCAGATCTCCATGTGCTTGTTGTAGTCATCCCCAGGGTCTGATGCGCTTTGCTTTAGCCACCATGGCACGGTGTCTCGAGTGAAGGGCATCCAGTTCTTGCCCATGTTCGTGAGCTCGTGGTAGAAGAATTTGAAATAGGTACCAAAGGCGTACCTAAGGCCACGAATGCCAGCATAGTGGAGTCCATAGCAGGTGTGTTCCGGGTTCTTGTGCATTGGTGGAGCTAGTTTGGGGAAGTAAGACCACAGCCACAGGGGCATGATCCACAAAGGGCCTGGGGCGAATATGAACTTGTTGCTGATGAGCTCCTTCATCCCGCGGTAGAGATGAACCAAGACCAAAGGGCCTAATGCCAGCTTCTGCCCTGAAGCTAGGGCACAGGCCAGATCCATGAAGTCTTTTGTCACCCTATTGGCTGAGACGCAGAAGATGAATTTGTTTAGCCAATAGAGGAGGAAGGCAACGTGCTCGCTATCCTCTACTGGGCCCTTTTTGGCATAATGGTTGATAAAGGGGGCGAAGGACAGGGGTTCCTTGTACTCGAAATAGGGAGTCTTCTGAGACAGAAAGTAATTGGCCTCGATCCCATGGGGACGGAGGCCTGTCAGGAAGGCAATGTCTTGAAGAGTGGGACTCATTAGACCTACCTTGAAGTGGAAGGAGTTGGTAGTCACGGACCAGAACTGGGAAGCGGCGAGGAAGAGATTCTTGTCCATGTCGATCAGGGAGCGACTGAGTAGGATGGCATCCCTGATTCCAATCTGTCTCCATAGATCTCCTTTGGCCTCCAATATTCGATCGAGCCACTCCACGTATTTGGCGTCCGGTCGGTGCCAGAGGCGATTGGGGATGTCAGTGGTGAACTTATGCCAGTCAAGGCATGGAGACTCGAAAGGGAGTGCCTCCTCTGCCAATGGGTACATGGGAGCGAGCTGAGAGGGAAACCCCAATTGAAAGGCGGGGCCGAGACCTACACGATCGGAGTTGGTGACCACCAGGACGTTGTGGGTGATTGCTATGTGTTCTTCGTCCAGGATCTTTTTTATCTGGATGGCGAGGCTATTAGGGTTTGGAGGAGGAGCATGGGCTCTGTGGGTGGCCATTTCTTCTGGGGTTCAAGAAGCTTGATGACGGAACAATGGCAGATTAGGGTTTTTTCTGGGTTTCGTTCATATAAGAGGGGAGGAGGCAGAGAAGATGTAGAGAGAGCATAGGGGTTCAAGATTGGGGCTTTAATGAGGAGCGGTACGAGATTTTTGGGTGCCGTTGGCTTTCTCTCTCTCTCTCTCTCTCTCTCTCTCTTGGATCAAATTTGAAGAGTAACCCAGGAGTTGGACTCTTGATTGACTTGGGGAAACACTGACGGCTTGAAAGGCTGCATGGCAGCCAATGCATGGCCTGGGGCAATGACACGTGTCCCCTAGGCCTAAAAGGGTGATAATTGTTGCCGTTGAAAGGACTCTTCGTTGGGATTTTTATCCCTAAACTGCTGGATTGGGTCAGTTCAAAGGTGAAGAGTCCAAGTCCAATTAAAGATGTACGCTGCAATTTGAAAAGTTGTTAGGCTAAATTTAAGCCTGATTAACTCTTTAAAATATACGAGGACTTAAAAAGATTTTAGGCTAAATGTAAGCCTAATCCTCTTTTTGACTCTAAACCCTATGATAAGGACTCGTTTGGTTTGCCAAAAACTGTACTCTGTCCTGATCTACACGCCTAGATCTTGAACAAGATCAAGGCATGGGGGGCATTGTTTACACCCGTTTTTGGCACCCAGTCCTAGTCTAGCGCTGTGAGGCCATTTAATTAAGCTTTAATTAAATTGGGCCATGAATTGAAAAGTTAATGGGTCAAAATTAATGGGCCAAGGCAAGATTAAAGTGGGCCCGATTAATTTCAGTTGGATTTGGGCTTGGGTTTGAGTGTTTCGGCCTATGTGCAAAAAAGAATTCGGTTGGCCCGTGATTTAGGTGAGCTGGTCAAATGTTGGTTTGGGTTGGTTACATTAGCAGGCCATTTAGTTTCATTAAATGGCCCATTACCCAAGTGGCCCATGAGAAGTGGGAGGAAGAGAAGTATTTATTGTCTGGCATGAAGCCATTTCGACCGAGTCAAATGGATAGTGATTGCCAGTAACCCATGAAAAGAGGGAAGGAGGTGGCACATGGCTTGTCAACGGCCCATGGAAATAGGAAATGGTTTTCCCCATTATCTCCAGTAACTCTCCACGCTGGGGAAAAACACATGGGTAATTGGCTTAAACCTCCAATTAACCTCCCATGATCCCACTAAGTATCTTAGTGGGCAGTTACGTTGGACATGTGGCAGCATCTGAAGGCCACTCGGGACACATGGCAGCCCGTGGTTGAGGCGGGAAGCTGAGCTCAGATCTGGACTGGTGCAGCATTTGCCTATAAAAATAAGTTTGCAAGACAAAAAAGGGGTTCCCACACCAATCAAGCTCAACGATTACAAACCAAAAGCCTTCCCTGCGAAGCAATTATCTCTATTTTCTCACCTACACTCGATTATTTCACCAAATAACTCGAGCTTCTATCTCTCTTGTATCCCAACTTTATTATTACGAAACATAATAAAGTCATTCATATCTCTCTCACCTCCTGCTTTATTATTCCGACATAGTAAAGTAATTCTACGTTGTTACTTCTTTTCCTACACGGTCAGGAAATTATTAAGTCCACTTCGTTGTGGCAAACCACGAACCAAACTGCAATCTAGCCCTTACGTTTGCAGCACTATCACCCGCACAGATCTAGAAGTCAGAAAAGGGACGCCCAGTCCTTTACGTTGGTACGCGACAAATCCTGGCACGCCCGCTCAGTCCTTGAGCCAAATTTAAGCCGAACACATATGTTTCCAAAAGCAAAACTGAAAAGGAAAGGAAACATCGATCAGGCTACCGGCCAAAACCCAAAAGGAGGAAACATCTCCCCCCTCCCTCTGAAATAGAATATTTGGATCAAGCACTTTACACATATTGGATACTATTAATTTTTGTGCAGGCCACCTTGGTTTTTTTTTTAAATTTTTGGACGGCTCGGATCAACCGTCCAATAGCCGGAGACAGCTTTACGCGGCCGTCGGTACGATTTCAATAGAATATTAGTCGGTCCCTATAGCAGCACTCGCAATCTATATACACGCACATTTACAGCTCTACATAGTGAGTGAAACCATCCACGTCATCTCACCTAAAATCTACCAGAAAGCCTAGTATTGCCGCACATTTGTACCACATGCGCTATATGGGACCCATTCCAAATTTCACAAAAATATAGAAATGGACAATTTTTTTAGCCCAACCCGTTCTAATTTTAGCCCACCACTGACAACCAATTTAGGTTGAATTGTCTTGTTTTGAGGAGGGCAAGAGGGTAATTACACATACTAACTCACCTAGACAATTGCTGATTCAAAGTTGAGTTCGAGTCAAGTGTAAGGAGTGGAGATGCTCTCACCACGACAACCACGGGAAGAGCATTTTCAACCATACCATGAAACATGTGAAAACTGATATTCGTAACAATATAGAGCACGATTTTCTTAAGGATTTTATAATTATCTTCATTGAAAGAGAATTTATTGAAGGTACCGACTCAGATTTGATAAATAATTTCTACACTCTAAAACAACGTAGGACACAACTTCGTTAGAGTAAAACTTCAACAGTGTACATTTTTTTTACTTCTTTTTTTGAAAATTTACGTACTTATGTACAAATTTGATGGACATTACTTATAAAACGCTTTTTGGTTCATAATACATGGAAGTATTTATTAGTTTATACAGTAATATTTCGAATTAGCCCAGGGGAGATTAGATTTATGGTTCCGCCATTGTTTCCAATAAATGACCAATATCCATTAATGAATTAATACTTCATCATCTTCTTGATTTCTCTTAGTTGACAGCAATGGAAAGGGAATCATGCAGAGCAAAAGCAGTAACAACAGACACGGAGCTGAAAACAGAGGGTCGGCGGCAGCAGGAGGCGGAGGTAGTGCCACCGAGTGGGAGAGTTATAATGCCGAACTTGAAAAAGTTTACTTATGCTGAACTGAAGAGGAACAAGTAACTTTAGGCCGGAGATATCGGCCCCAAAGTTTGGGTTGTCCAAGCCCGACTCCAAGTTTAATTGACCGCTTATTGTTAAGTCATAAAAATTAAAAAAAAAAGACATACAAGTCAGAAAAGAGAGAGGTTACATTGTGCTTTTATTTTATTTAAATCAAAAATTAAATTAAGATGTAACCCCAGTTACAGCGGCTTATGATTCGCACGATTCGATAAAAAAAATAATTTCTCATTGCATTTGTTGAAGCAACTTCTTTGAATAGCACTAAAAAAAATTGACCGATATTAACTTTGCAAAAGTTGTCTCTAAAATAAATTAGTGACAAAAAATTATTGCCACAAAGATGTAAGTAATTAAAAGAGAAGCTATATATATATACACACACACACACAAAGCCCCCTTTTAATGCGGACGTCTGCATCTAAGCAAAGTGCGGACTTCTTTTTTGAGTCGTTGGATCTCATCCAACAGCTGGGATTTTAAAGGAGGAACTCGCGGGTCAAATGGAACATGGGTCGGGCACAATTGGTTCCGGGTCAACCCCTTCCCCACACGAGGATCCATTTCTTTTCCCAGCTTCCAGTGGACGCTTTGCTTCTACTTCAAACGGAGAGAGAGAGATTGAGGGCGATTTGAACGACAAAGAAAAGAAAAAGACAGAAAATTGGGCAACAGTCCAAAAGAAATTGGCCAACACGGCACTTAGCCCAGGCTAAGTTGTCTTAAGGTGTAGAGTCCACTGGCAAAACTGTTTTAAAGTCTAAGGTCCTTCTATTGACAAAATTGCCCCGGTAATATACAACTGTCATTTCTTTTCTCTCTCTCACAAAAACCCTACCATTTGAACTTGTTCTTCCCAATTCTTTGGTCTCCGCTCCCGAATTCGCCGGTGGCCGGAGTCCACCGCCTCCGCAGCCTTTTATCCTCAGAAAAGGATTCGTTTCAACGAAGACATCATCAACGGTGGTGGGAATAATAACGTCGTCAACAACTTCTCAACTTCCACGACAGCAAGAGATAGTGATCTGTATTAGTGAAAAACTTGTTGCACCCAGCCGTGAGCTTCGCCATAGGAGAAGTGCCGGCAGTGAGGCAATGTTGGGCGCGGGAGACGGAGACGTCAAGGGGGAGCTCGTGACAAGGAAGATGATAGGGTTTGGGGTAGATCAGAGATGGGGACGGAAAAGGAGCCGCCGGAAATGGAGTTGGCGGAGGTGCGGCGGTGGGTTTTGGGACGGAAGAAGAAAATCCTAAATTCTATAAAAATTGACACTCTCAAAGATTGCAAAATAGATAGGAGAGAGAGAGAGAGAGAGAGAGAGAGAGGAATTGGCTAAAAGTGTTAATCTTTGTTTGAAGTAAATGCAATTCATTGGGAGTTGCTATTTGAAATACACTTTTTACTTCCAACACTTCATAAGTGTGATTTTAAATGGACACGAACAAAATTAAGTTTTCTAGTATAATTACTAAAATGACAAAGAAAAAGATGTACTTATCTCCCAGAAGATTCTTTTCTTTTGGGAATTTTTGTCAAGGGAAAAGAAATTGTTGAACTTTAGATAAGATAGTGTTACTTTGTGCCAAATGCCAAACAAACAAATAACCTCATGTATTTTTGTCACACAAATATTACAAATAAATACACATAGCTACTTTATTCGTGTGACACATAACCAAAAAAAAAAACTTTTTATGTATTACTTTGTCATTCTAATAATACAAATAAACACACATGAATTGCATTATACGAATGACACACAAACCTCACAGATAACCTTACAAATGTTCTTTATTTAGGGTACCAAACTAAAATGCACCTCTATCTATACTATAGATTTTCCTTTAATAGATAACGTTATTTGTTGCGTTTTTAAAAAAATATATAGAGGATAAATTAAGTAATCCGTTATTTTATTTTGGAGAGAGAAAAATTAGTGTGAGCTCACCCATTATTTGTCGCTTTATTTTTGCGAGAAGAAAAATAGGTTGACACGGTTAACGTTATCTGTTGATTTTTTGAAAGGTGAAGAGAATAGACTAACACATATAAAGTTATCTATTACTTTATTTTGGAGATATTCAGAAAATAGTTCAGCAAAGATAATATTATCTATTTTTATTTTAGCACATATTAGATTATTTGTTGCTTTATTTAGAGTGATAAAAAAAACTATTCAACAAAGATAACCACATTTGTTGGTTTTGTAGTGATCTTGAAAAGTTCAAATATTGCATAGATAACCTTATTTGTTAATTGGAAGTGGGGTGCCAATGCAGTTGTTACGGTTCAATGCCCTCATGCATGAGGTGTGAGATTCTAGTCCAACCCTCGATCCCCCTAACATTTACTCCTTCTGTCTCCATTTGTTTGTCCAATCTCGAAAATCTAATTTTTTTTAGGGAACACAATGATTACACCTGAAAAGATACAACTTTTCATATTTACCCTCAACTTTTTTCAAAAAAGTTACTTTATTCCACTAAAGAAAGGGTAAAAAGGGAAAATTGATTCACTTAGAAGTCAAATGGATAAACATTTTGAGACACTTAAAAGTCAAAAAGTGGACAAATAAATCAGGACGGAGGGAGTAACTTCTAACCACTTCCCCTAAAGTATGACGGAAAAAAAAAACCCCCTTATCTGTAAACTTGTTTTAGGATAATACTGAGTATGAATTTGGATGGGTAACCATATTTAAAGAAACACACATATAGTTATTGGTTTGCTTTTGTGTTATTAAGATGACAAAATCACACATGAAATGTTATCTACCAATTTGTTTTGAGATAATATAGCGTATAAATTTGGACAGATAACCATATCTAAAGAAACACACATATGGTTCTCTATTTGCTTTGTGTTTTTAAGATGACAAAATAACACACAAAAGATTACCTGTTTGTTTTGTGTCACACATATTATTATTTGTGTGTATTTAGTTATGTTATTTGCATGACAAAATAACATATATAAGGTTATGTGTTTGTTCTGCCGATAACACATATAACTTTATCTGCTTGTGTTATCTGTTCATTTTTATATAAGAAAAATATTCCCCAACTTGAGAATTTTTACCCTAGAAATTGAATTTTGATTAGCTTGTTAATTGATTTTTTGTTGAGTATAGTACTAAAAGATTTCGTTTGCAAGGTGAAAAATCTATACATTTAAGGAATATTCAAATTGGTTACTTGGACTTGTACATTATCAACTAGGGGAAAACTTTTTGGTTGCAAATAGAATATCGAACACGTAGTACCTAGAACGCATCCGAGCCAAAAACGAAAAACTTCTCCAAGATAGTAATAAGTTAAAAAACAAAAACCACTCCCATTAATAAATTGCAGTGGACAGAAAATAGCTGATTTTTAAATTTTCTAACATCCTCTCTCTTGTAATGCCTTGAAATGGGAAGCAATAATAGCCCATACTGATAAAATACTAAACAAAAAATAGTAGCCGATACACAAGCAGTACACGTTTCGTCGTTAGCATCAAAGAGCAGAAGAAAACCCTTGTTCGATTCTACCAAGTGGTCCATTCTTCCTCCGTCCTTCGCAAGCTCTCTTCCTCCATACCCATACTCCGTAGATATTCAGTAGAGAGACGGAGATGCAACACTCAGTTATCTCCGACACCATCTCCAGCGACTTCTCTGCCCCATCTCCCATCCACACCCCAACCCCAAAACCCTTCCCCACTACCGGCGCCTATAATCGCCCCTCTTGCAGCGGAGCTGTGACGGAGATGCAAACATTTCTTCTCCCAGTCGCAGATTGATCAATGAATCGATCTCCCTGTTTGTCGCGCCATCTGTCTTTAGGTGTGACTGAAACTGGGTTGTTTATTTTAAAACTGGGGGTATTTTTGAAAAGAAGGTGACAAAAGTCCTGGAGCCTGTACGGATATTGTAGATGTCCTTATTGCATTATAAGTCCCTATACTATGGACTCATGGCCGAAGCTCTCAAGAAAAGAAGAGCGACGATGACCGACAAAACGAAGAACAAATCGACTGCAAAAACCACGAAGGTATCTCTCCCTCTCTCTCTCTCTCTCTCGTTCGTTCGTTCGAAATCTGATTAGGATTTTGTTCGATTTGGGTTTTTTCAGTTAACACGAACAGATCGATCGAAGAAGAAGAGGAACGACTGGAGGGTAACTTCTCTTCTCTTCTCCTCTCTCTCTCTCTCTCGATCTAAGTATTTTTTTTTTCAGAAAATTTAATTGGAAAAAAATAATAATAATAACAGAAAGAGAGAGAGAGAGTTTGCTCGCCATTGGATGAGATCCAACGGCTCAAAAAAGAAGTCCGCACTTTACTTGGATGCGGACGTCCGCATTAGAAGGGGGTTGTATGTATGTGTATATATATATATATATATAGACAATTTTCACGAATGTAAAACATAAAGTTGTCACTATAGTCTTAATCTCTGTGTGGAACTTGTGGAAAAGAAGAGAAAATTTTAAATATTTTCCTTTCCTCGGTTAGTTTTTTTTTATAAAAGAAAAAACTTCAAATCTCAATCCAACTTTCTTCCCAATTTCTCTTCAACTTTCCCTCGCATTTCGTTTTTAATTATTTATCTTCTTCTCTATGCCAAGTTCCAAACAGAGAGCCCTAGTTTATGTGGGAATAAAAATAAAAAAAAAAACTAACGAGGCTTTCAATGCGAGTAGGTAAAAAAAAATGGGAGATTTGGTGATATGTCTATTATAGACATTTTATAAGCCCACAAATCCACCTAATATATGATTTTGTAAAGTCACAAGTTTACACAACTTAAATCTTATGGTACCCTATGAAAGTGCCTAAAACCCTAAACCCTATGAAAGTGCCTATACCACTAAAACCCTATAATAGAAAAATGTATCATAAAACCCTATAAACGTGCCTAAACCCTAGGTACCCTATTCTATTATAAAAAAAGTGTACCCTAAAATTAAATCTTATCAAAGTGCCTAAACCCTAGGGTACCCTACCCTAGTCTAGAGTACTCTAAAATGGACTTGAGACCTTACAAAATTAATAGATGAATTTATGGGCTTATGAAATCAGCATAATGGACCTAAAACTCATTTTCTATTAAAAAAAAAAAAAACTGGATCCTGGGACAAGGAATTTGGTGAGCCTTCAATAGGCGCCTGACCAACAAACCGGCAGCGTCATTTATACAAGAGTAAGTCTAAGGGTACAGCAATTACGTATAGATTTTGGGTATAGATTTTTGTGGGGTTCACTATGGATCTCACACAAATGATCCAAGCCGTTCATTAAATGTAAAATAGTTTTTCAAGGGCCTCCGCGAAAAATCAATTCAATCTGATACTTATAGATGCTCAATCCAATTATCTAATTTTTTATTTAGATTCCCGGATGATGAAACATTATATAATTGGATTGACCATCTAAAAGTATCGGATTGAATTGATTTTTCACGGGAGCCCTTGAAAAACTGTTTTACATTTAATGAACGGCCCGGATCATTTACGTGGGACCCGTAGTGGGCCCCACAAAAAATCTTTATCCAAAATCTGTATATAATTGTTGTACCCTTAGACTTACTGTTTATACAAAGTCTTCGTCAAAAGAATATATATAATGTATATTATAAGAAAAATATTTGTTGCCCCAGCCCAGGGGTTGCCCAAGCCCACTGGACTTGCTGGGCTTACCCCTAGGCCAGCCCTCGCCGGAGACAGTTGTTGGAGAGGGAGGATTGGGGAAGGTTTTCAAGGGTTGGGTGGATAGGAGCGCCGTCGAAGCCCGGCATCGGCGTCAGAATGCCTGAATCTAATTTTGAGAGAGAAAGAGAAATTTGAATGTCATTTTCATTCCATGAATCTTGATTGCTTGCTTGACCAATGCCCGGCTCACTGAGCTTGAGACCCTTTAATTATATACAACTTATCAAATGGAAAAGTAAACAGACTTACATTTGCACTTCACTAACTAACAGAATTACACTTAACGGAAAAGCAAGAACCAGCTTTAGCTTACGTTACTCCCTTCACATCGCGGTCGAGAAGTCTAATCCGGATAGTTGGCAAGGACTCTAGAAATTGCAAGGCGATTTGGCATAGATGACACTTGTGAATATGAACTGGATCTCATCTAATCTTGATACGGATGATTGTATTTACCTCTCTTCGTCGAGTTACTTAGTAACATTCCGGAACTTCTTTGGGTAGCTACAGCCCATAGGATAACCTTTGAATTTAGACACGAGTTTGTACAACAAATCCTGAAATACAGTTCCTAAAAATTACTGCAAAAACAACCGTACAAAATATCATCTGGACGACCTAGGCAAGGGTGAGGGGGCTCCACCATTTCCACCGTGGTTGTGGTGAAGTGGAGAGCAATCCTGACTAGACTATACTGATGAGAATTTCCAGGTTTATGGTTGTGGCGATGGCAAGCGCGCAGGATATTTTTTGCTTGCTTTAGACTCCTTAGGATTCATCTTGATGGAGTTAATGTGCCGAAGTGTCACCAAGACTTCTTCCATGGGCGGGCGGCTCCTTGGGTCTGATTCCAGGCATTTTAATACAACTACAGCTGCTTGGAATGCAGCTTTTGGAGGGTACTGATTCTCCAGTCTTGGGTCCATGATTCTCGTCAGCTTTCTTTTATTAACTAGTGAACGTTTTGCCCAGTCTGTCAAGTTATGAGCTCCCTTGGTTTGCATTACGTCAACCACCCTTAGGCCGGTTAATAGTTCGAGCAACACCACTCCAAAACTGTAGACATCGCTTTTCACATACAAATGACCCGTGGCGATGTACTCGGGATCCGCGTAACCATATGTACCGATAACGCTTGTTGTCACGTGTGTATCGCTGTCAGCAGGACCCCACGTTGCCAACCCTAAATCCGAAAGCTTTGCATTGAAATCCTACAAAATTCACAAAGGGGGTATAAGAGATAGGAATCATCTGTCCTCACAAATTCCTTTACCCATGTTCTAATGCAAGTATACAACCGTAGGACCACAATACGGCGGGGATATTGAAATCCACAAATCTCGAGAAATGGGCCACAGGAACATCGTTCCAATATTAGAATCCTGTAAATGGCTCCAGAAATGGGCCACAGAAATGAGCACTCTTAGTAGCACAAACTATAGGATTCTTTCATTCCTTAAAAATACATCAACCCATCGAATGGAAGTATGCAACTGGGTTCCCATTAGAACCGAGGGATAAGATCTCTGGAGACTCAAGATCCAGTGCCAAGATAAAGCTCGTGCAAATGGCTGTAGAAATGAGGCCAGGAATACAATTCCCATCGTATGTTCCATTGCAATTTTAGTCACATAACGCAACTGAGAATCCTATGGTAGAGTAAAATATACTAGTCAGTGTGCAAAAAGAAAAGAGCCAAGTTTACCTCATCGAGCAATATTTTCGATGCCTTGAAATCACGGTAGATCACTTTTTTCTCCATTGTGTGCAAGAAAGCGAGGCCTTGAGCCGCCCCTGTCGCTATGTTGAGCCGCGTATCCCATGGAATAGGTTTTCCAACCTCTGGCAAACAGGCAGTAAGTAATTTAATTTTCTCATTTGTTGAACGTGATTTTCGCTTTTGAAAATAGCATGCATGTGGTGATGTATGATTTTGGACATGTACTTACTTCTGAAGAGGAGGGTTTCTAAGCTTCCTTTCCCCATATATTCAAGAATTAGGAGGAATTGCTCGTCTTCCCAACAATAACCCAAGAGTTTAACAAGATTTGGATGGCTAAATTTCCCCAAGAATTCCACCGCTGCCTGAACCCACAATTCTATGATCCATTAAAGATAATTATAAAAAAGAAAATAATAATAAACAAAACTGCAAACAATTGTCCTCCTTTGTGTGGACATAGCAACAAGATATAATCTAGATGTGTTTATGCTAGATGGAAACGAGGATACCTAAATTTTAATCTTTTGTTTTGGGAAATGATATTGCCACACCTTTTTTTTGTTATTGCCACACCCCTGTAGTGTATTTTTTGGTGCAAAAATACACTGCAAGGGTGTGGCAATAACAAAAAAGGGTGTGGCAAAATCACCTCCCTTTGTTTTTTCTAATTATCAGTTGAGTGTTAGTCAAGTTTACTATAAGCTGAGTTCGAGTAATTTATTTCTCTTAAACAACGGTATAAGCTTCCAATCCGATCATTGAGTTGTTCAAGCTCAAAAATTCCTGAAAATTTGTTCCTAAGAGTAAGAGATTAGCAATGAAAAACGGCTCATTCAGCTAAAATTTTGCCAAAATTTTCTAAAAAAAAGTCACTAAACACTAAGGAATACCGACTGAATTAAACAAGTAAACAATAATTTAATCTAATCTGAACACATCCCAAATTACCTGCAACTCTTTGAGTCCATATAAACCAACAGGATTAGATTTCTTGACGGCGATAGGCATTCCGACGCCGGGCTTCGACGGCACCAAGGTCTCCCCATCCACCCAACCCTTGAAAACCGTCCCGAATCTTCCCTCTCCGAGCACCGAGTCCGGCCTGAAGTTCCTTGTTGCTCTCTTCAGTTCCGCATAAGTAAAGATTCTCAAGTTCGGAGTTATAATTCTCCCAGTCGGCGGCACCACCTCCGCCACCGTACCTCCGCCTCCTGCCACCACCAACCCTCTGTTTTCAGCTCCGTGTCTGTTGTCACTGCTTTTGCTCTGCATGATTCCCTTTCCTTTGCTGTCAACTAAGAGAAACCAAGGAGATGAACTGTTACGTAACTGGATTTCAGTAATTAATAGAATACATAACTAAAAGGAGTAGTAAAAACCGTTCAGGTAGTGGCAGAAGTATAGTCAAAATGACTTGGGCCATAGCCCAGGTGAACTTAGAAAAAATAAATTATAGGTAAAATTTTAGCCTCATAAATTTTAACCCACCTCACTTTCTTTTTTGAGTCCAACCCATCTTGCATGATATCTTCAACGAAAGAGAATTTGTTGAAGATATCGACTCATATTCGATAATAAATGATTTCTATTCTCTAGAATAATGTCGGACACAACTTCCGTAGGGTACAACATTAATAGTGTATGTCTTTTTTTACCTTTTCTCTTATTTGTGAACATTTATGTATTTTTGTACAAGCTTGTTGGACAATAATTATAAAACTAATATTTTATAGACAACAATTATATATATATATATATGGGGTATATATATATATACTAGTTTATTAAATTTTAGATTATCCCAGGATAGATTAAATTTCTGGTTCCGCCGTCGATGGACGACCAGATTCCGGCCTGGTTCGAAGCGATGACTTGGGTGGTGACATGAGTTAATTTGGTTGGGGTGGAGAGAGAAGACGTAAAGAAGAAAATCAATTAGATGGAAAGTAGAAAGGCATGTACTCTGCAGACCCATGCTTTGCCGAAATAACCCTCAAGCAAGAAGACAAAGAAGGACGAAATAACACTGCTAAATAGGATACGAGCGGAAATGGCAAAAGTTTGGAAAGGCAAAACAGTAATCAATGCAAACGCAACGAAATGACCAATTACCCTGGGCCACATAACTAACGGAAAGGCAATTGAGGGACTCAATTACAAAAATTGGGCAGAAAGTGGCATGCCATCCAAATTAGTTTCATGTCCCTTTATTCGGGACTTCGTGGATAAAGGGATCCATAAAAATGGGGTCCTTAGGACTTCCACGCATTTTTTGGGAGTACACAGATGTATTTCCTAACGAGTTGCCTCAACTGCCAGCGCGCATGGAGTTTCCTGGACTAACTCACCGAGGGGAACGATGGCCCTGTTCGTCAAGAAGAAAGAAGTAGCTCTCCGGCTCTGCGTTGACTACCGTCAAATCAATTGAGTCACAATCAAGAATCCTTATCCTCTTCCGAGAATAGATGATTTGTTCGATCAATTGAGAGGATCGGCTTGTTTCTCGAAAATTACGTTTAGGGTTGCATTACCTGGGATGGAGAGGCTATCAGTTTTTTCTGAATGCTTTCTTTTGTTTTTTAGCTTTTTAGTTCCTGTTATCCATCTCGATTTTTGCGCCTTCACTGTCGTATCATCACCATCATTAGCTCCCTGTTGTCTTTTCCTTCTTGCTAAAGAAAAGAAAAGAGAAGATTAATGTCAAAGAAGCAAATCATATAAAATCTTTAAAGCATTTCTATCAAATACCTCAAATTAACATCAAAACTGTATATTTTGCTGACATTCTTCAAATGTGAAGAATGAGTTTTTATGGTGCACTCCATCATATCCTTCAAAGTTCAAACTATTCTCCATCCCACAAAGACTATCATTTTCACTGCTCACATATTAAAAAATTATCTATAATCTATTTTTTCTAATATTTTTATTAATTTGTTTAATAGAGCTAAATGAAATCTATCTAACAAGATCCATATTGCATATAAAAGATAATACATATTAATAAATATGGATAAATTTATTGAAGATATAAATAGTGAAAATGGACATTCTTTATGTGACGAAGGAAAATAACATTTTACTCTCCCCGTCTTACAAAAGTTATCCATTTTTAATATTCAAATCTCTCAAAAAAATAGATGTATTTTGTAAATTCTATTTAGATAATTGTGATAAGCAATAACTTTTTAATATTGTGTCTTCAACTCAAACACTTGTGGCTTGTTCATTTCACAACTCTACTCAATCATTATTCTCATGTCTCTCTCTAACTTTTTAATCATTACTCTCATTTCTCACTCTATCTCTCTCCACTTTTTACCTCACTCTCCAATTATTACTCTCATTTCTCTCTCCACTCATTATCCAAAAACACTACTTAAATCACAAACCAAACAAAGTATTAGTTTTTTTCTCAAACAATTAAACTTTTGAAATTGAAAAATTCATGTTCTTCATGATAAAAGAAAGACAAGAGAATATGAGATTAATTTTTGTTGCGAAACAATAAAAATTACATATATATATTGCAAAGTTGGATAAAATAAGTAATAACATTTTTTTGTATATTGTTTGGTGCAACATGGTAAAAGAAAGTAAAAAAATAGCAATATTTTGAGATGTGAGGGGCATTCTACACATTTGAAGGGAGAGAAAGGAAATCTGAGGGGTGACTTCAAATTATTGGGTGTTTGAGGGATCTATTAGAGCACTTATTTCATATCTAATCCCTCAAATTTTCTAACATTTGAGGTTTGAGGGGATCTGCTGAAATGCCCTTAGAGCATCCGCAATGAGAATAATCAAAATCAATAACCAAAATGTGCCACGTCAGCATTTGAGTATCCATTTAGTTCATAATCAAATTTAACAATCTCTATCTCCACATTGGTTATTTTTACATCCCTAATCAAAAAAATCCCAAAATACACAATGCTCCTATGCCTAATTGCAAACGAGTTTCAATCACGCATCCGATCACACCAAGTTATTCGTCTCGATGAGACGATTCCAATGAGGGGTGTTTTGAGTTATTGAGTTTTGAGTTTCCTTATTGGGTTTGGTTATTGAGTTTTGATTATTGGTAAAAGTTGTTAAGTTTGATTATGGAATGGGTGCAATTTGATTATTTGCTAAAAAACTTGTAACTTTGCTTATTACAATGTGAGGTATTTTTTGAGCATTATTGTTAAGTTTGCTTATTCACATCTATTTGATTATTACAATGCGAATGCTCTTAGAAAACTAGAATGCATGTAGAACTTACGACTTCTTAATCCTTTCTCCTCCTCATGCAGGTCCTTTTCTTCTTTTTTCTCCTCCTCCTCCTCCTCCTCCTCCTCCTTTTTCCTATTATTCTGAAAACATCAAATAACTTTCTTAGAAGAGCTTGGGGTTAACAAAGAAATTAAATGCACAGAGGAAACATTAAGCACATAACACATGTGCACATTAAGCACAAAATACACGTGCCAAAAAGAGCCACACCTTCACTATATAATTTAGATGTGGCAAATGGGCGGATCTGGGCGTGTTTGGGTGGATTAAAACGGGGTCACGGGTCAAATATGGGCGGGTCAAATATGGGTCAAATAGTAAACGGGTTGAAACGGGTTGGGTCGAATATGAGTCAAGTCAAACCCAAACCCGCCTGACCCGACCCGTTTTCCTCTTCTTTTTTTTTTCCTTCTTTTTTTCCTCCCCGTCCCTGTCACTTGACCCCACTTCAGTCTTCTTTCCTATATTCTTGATCGTGGATGTGTTACAGGAAAATTCCGGAATTATTCCGTGCTTTGGGCATAACACGAACAGAAAGATGTGCTAGATTCATATACTTCAATTGTGGGTTCCAAACTTTTTGTGAATTGAGATTAGACATGCCTTGGTAACAGTAATTTCTCAAGTCCATGAGCTATTCCTTATGAGAGAAAGTTATTCACGGCTTCGCACAATTTCAGCCGTCTATTTCAGCAATCAAGGGTTGAGATTGCTTTTCAATTTTGATCGGTTACAATTGATTTTCAATCTGAATTGTTCAAAACACTTTTGAATGTGCGCGATTGAACACCGTAGAACCCTTATTCACGGAAAGCCCCGTAAATTAAAGAAGTTTTTCTGATTCCTTATTTCTAATGTCTGATTTCAACTCTTACTTTCGTTTTCTCCTTCTCTTTCTCTCCATAGTTACAAAAATTTAAAGCAAAATTAACAAGTACGAAAAAAATTTAAATAAAGACAAAAAAAAGTCATTTTGATCGTAATTTTTTGAATAAAGATGAAAAACTTGATTCACAAAAGAATTAACAAAAAAAAAAAAAACAAATGGTATTTTTTTTTAAATAAAGACAAAAATTAATGCAATTAGGGGTTGGTTAGTCTTGGTCCTTGGAGATAAAAAGTCTTTGAAATGGAGAGAGAGAGAGAGAGAGAGAGAGAGAATGAATATTAATTTGAGAGGATGTAACTCACTGAAGACTGAACCCATTTTTTAGCAAAAAATCGAGCTTTTGTTTGCTTTTGTTTTGTCCAGTGCATGATGCGTACAGGAGGCAAGAAATTCTTGTGCAACGATGGGTTTTTTAATTTCAATTCATATTGAACCCATTTCTAACTCATTTAAACCCATGTAAATGTGAGTTGATATGGGTTCAACCCATTATATAATATGGACAGATTGGATTAGGTTAAAAGTGAACGGATTTAAACGGGCTAAAAAATATGGGTTGAAATTGCCACTTCTACTACTTCTACTATATATGTATATTTAACTAAACTCTCTGTATGCTTTCTCATGGTAAATAAAGCTGCAAATTTTGTTTTCACTCTGTCTCAATACTGTAACAGAAACCAGTGGCACAACTTGATTGGAAGTTAATTACTTGAATATATGTGTTCAAAGAATGAATAGAGACGAAGAATATAGACATGGATCACAGGAACAGGGAATAGGATACATGTATTGTATTCTATAAAGTTACTCAAACAGTAAGTTAATAAAGGGAGACGTACTCTATGTACGGATGTAGTAGTTTTTGCCTTCAACTGCTTAGAATCATGGACACGTCAAAAGAGACGAATCAAGTTCCCCAAACATGAAATTTTGGAACATTTTAAAGAAATTAAATATTTCTGGAGCAACAGGAGAAGAAAGCAATTTTCCCTGCCTCTTGAAAATGGACTCTGCTGCAGGTACAGCAGTTTCAGCACAGACAGCGCGTACAGCGCGCGTTTGGATCCGTCTCGGGTCCAACAAAGATAATCGGAGCCGCTCATTTTGTTCAATATATTTTGCTTAAGGTTCCTGTAAAAAATCAGCTCCATCCGACAACGATAAGGGCGTTTACGAAGCGTCCAAATTCTAAAGCGATTTTGAACGCTTCGTAAACGCCCTTATCGTTGTCGGATCGAGCTGATTTTTTACGGGGACCTTAAGCAAAATATATGGCTCCGATTATCTTTGTTGGACCCGAGACAGACCCAAACGCGCGTTGTACGCGCTGTCTGTGCTGAAACTGCTGTACCAGCAGCATTTCTGCTTGAAAAATATATGCCCTTAGCTTCTGGCTTAATTCATTCAAAGGGAGCTTGAATTGGTTGACTCGCTTCCGTGAAGAGAGACTAGCAACTGAAGGCAGCCACAAAGTTGCAACTCTAGGGTATCGAGCAAGCAAGCAGAAGGAATTACGTAGAAAAATAGAAGGGAGCAGCAATTTAAGAGTGAACAAATATCAAATACACCATGTGGATGTCGAACCATGAACAAGATTTTACACTACAAAAAATTCCTCCCATCTCCACAAACACCCCCCAAAAAAAAAAAAGAAAAAACTACTTGCAAAATACACTTTGGATTCCTACGGTCCTACCACACCATCCTGTTTTGAATATAGGATACTTACCTTTTCGACACATGGTGTTTGCATGATTCATTATCATTTTTGCAGTTCCAATAACTTAACAATTGCAGCCTATGAAAGAAGAGAAGAGAAGGCAAGAAAGGATATGTTGCCATAGTATTTAGAAAGAATTTGTCAAAGTATAGACAAACATACCTCTTTCAAATAGAACGCATCCATTCTAGGGCAGTCTGATATGTGAATCTTGCTAAGCTGTGACAATTGATCATCTATCGGATCAGTGGAGTCGCAAAACCTCCTCAGACGTGGTAGATGACAAAGTTCCAACTCTATCAACTGAGGGAACAAAGTTTTCTCTATTTCTCTACCTTGTCCGTCTTCTATTTCTTCTTCCCTGCCAACTACCACTTCCATCTCCAAGCAATTTCTAATTATTAGTTTTTGGAGATTCACAAGACCACCAGCCATTGAAAAATGGAACATATCTCTCAAACTTCCACAATCTTCCACTTCGAGTTCTTTCAGCTTAAAGAATGAGAAGGCTGAAAGCTCACTGCCCCATACGTCATCCAAATTCTTTAACCCTTTTAGTTCCAATAACTCCAAGCTATGAAATGTAACCTGCAATGCAAAGCAGCACAATCATGTCAACATCTTTTTCTTGACGATAAAAAAGGGAAAGGAAAAACATATGCATGCATACCTTTGGGGGGAAAAGAGCAAGGAAGCCAATATCGCTGGCTTGTTCTGAATTGGAAGACATATTACTGTTCTTGTGGATGAGGTGGTTTAACTGTCCTAGATCTTGAAGTCGCATGACTTTCAATTGAGGGAAATCAATCTGGTCAATCCCTCGACAGAAACCCATGAGACGTGGTAGACTCACAAGAGAAAAGTATTCCAACTTCGGGAACTCGATTTTGTTGGTTGCATCATGCACATCTTCTCGTTGCTCCATCCCAAAAACTTCTTCCATCCTATCACAGCCCTTTATGCTAAGACTTTTGAGTTGAGTGAGAGATCCCACAACTGGTAGCTGGAAGAGATTTCCCAATCTTCCACAATTGTCAACATCAATTTCAGTTAGTTTTCCAAACAAACCCGCGGGAACTGGGCCGCGACATATCTCTCTTAAATTAGGTAGCATGGAGAGTTTCAATTCTTCAAGGATAGGGAAAACAACAGGAGTAGGAGCAGCAGGTAGTTGGACCACGTACATTGTATTGGCAAGATATTCTGGTGTATCACAGTCATGGATTTCCAGATGCTTCAATCGTTGGATTCCATTAACCCCATCTCGGAGTAGTAACTCTCTCACCAGATCATTGCATCCTTTCCCAAGAAGAATTAGACAATCACTACTCCCTAAGAGTGAATCAATCCCTCCAAAATCCGAAGGGATCGTAGTCCACGCTGTGACTATCAACTGCCTCTTGTATTGGTCGATACATCGGTTGTGTCCACCTTTATCACCAATTAAAAGCTTGTAAGTCGTTAGTTTGCTAAATATTGGGATCTTTGGGATAAGCACATCACATGTTATAGAGATCTCTAAAGTATTTAAATTGGACGAGGACAACTCCCTTAGATTTGCATTTCTCCCTTCTTCGTTGCCTTCTCCTTCCCAATCCCTAAATTTGCTATGGAAGATGTATAGTTCTTCTAGATGTACCAGGCGTGATATGACTCCTGGCAGTATTCTATTCAGTGACCAAGTGTTGTCCAGATCTAACAACCTTAAGTTAACCAGTTCACCTATTTCTTCTGGTAGCTCATCAATCGATGAACCCTGAAAGCTGAGAATTTCTAGATTTAACAAGTCTCCAATTGCAGAAACATTATCCAACATGCCCCCAAACCTTTGAAGAGACAAGGTTCGAAGGTTCCTCAAGGATTGAAGTGTCAGGATGCCATCATAATTAATAAGTTCCAAAACTTTAAGTTTCTCCATCCCCTCAAAAAAATTGCACGGTAGTTTCTCAACTTTCTTGCATTCTAAGAGCAAAAACTCAAGATTTGGACATGTTAATCTTTCAGGAAGCCCTGTAATTTTCTTTGATATCACCGAAATGGAAATACAATGCTCATATGTGCCCTTGTTTGGCCACTCAGATACTTCACCATGCCATACTAGAGCACCTTTACCTTTGGATGCTATAGATAAGCCCATATCGCGCACTATGTCATGCACTTTTACACATTTATCATTTTCACCATCTAGTAGTAAATAACGGCTCTTTAGATCATCAACCAAAGCAAAAACTCGATCCCTTGCTTTTCTCATTTCGCTTATCCCATCTAGAAGGGATAACCCCAATGTGTATCTGGCCAAATCTTCAAGAAGGATAGATTTATCTTCTTCAAATGAGCAACAAAGCAAAAAGAGGCGCTTACCTTCCTCATCTTCTACGTAATTGTAACTCAGCTCTAGAAATGAAGACAAATGCCCATGCGCAGGAGTGTTGCTTGTACAAGATAGCCGATCAAGCATGTCTTCCAAGAAATCCGTAATGAAATTTCCCCTACCTCTTTTTGAAAATGTGCTACCAACAAGTACTAACGCAAGAGGTAAACCTCCACATTTATTCACGATTTGTTTGGCTATGGGTCTCAAATCTGGAGCATCAGCTAAATCACCAGCATTCTCCCTGAATAGCTGCCATGCTTCATCTTCCGACAAGGTTGCAAGAGTGATCTCCTTTTTAGTTGGTAGATCATGCCACAAATCTCGAGTCCGCGATGTATAAAGAATTTTGACATTCTTATTAGCACCACGCAAAGGAATTCCAATGGTATCTAGAGCAAGTTCCACCCTTATGTCATCTAGTATAACAAGAATTTTCTTGTTATCCTGCAGAAGTCTCTGATGTAGGAGAGGAGCACCTACTATCGGGCTCTCCATGTCACCAAGTTCCAAACCAAGCACGTCTGCAATGGAAGCTTGAATCTTGCTTAGGTTTGGTATTTCACCGACCATGGCCATTGCAACTTCATCAAAGAGTTTATTTCCTTTTGCTCTTTCTGCAACTTCTCTTGCCATTGTTGTCTTGCCCACGCCTGCCATCCCGCAAATTCCAATCAAGTCGATCTGGTCATGCTTCAGAGCCTTAAGGATCTCTTCCATATTAAGCCTTCGATCAGACTTCAACGCCTTAAAATTCTCCACATGTGGCAGGCTGTAGGCCGTTATAACATAATCGAAGCCAGCAGCCTCGAGGTCAACAACCACCTTGGTATTCTTCACAGCTTTCCTGCTAAGTGAGTAACGCAGTTTGAGATTGGGGCACCATCCATTCAAACACCCTTCCTTGACTTTGGCCTTGTCTTGAATAATTCCCTCAACCTGATTACTCGTGACCTCATTTGTATTCAGCCAAGCCTTGACATTTAGTCCGGTATCACGCACTTGTCGGCGGCCTTCATTCACCCCCCGTTGCACCAATTCTCGTGTCGTTTGAAGCTCCTCCAATTCAGCTTCAAGTTTCTTAATGTTGTTGTCGAAGCAAAACATATAAGTAAATTGGCGCCTGATTGGAGCAACCACACAATCTTCGATTTTCCCCAGAAAAGTGTCCTTAACTTTTCCAGAAAAGGTAAGAGGAGTTGCTTCAGCCATCTCAATTTTTTCGTTTTCTTGTTTATTTTTCCCCTTTTTCTCTTTTGGTACTTCAACGAAATGAGGAAAAAAAAAAAAAATAGAAAGCCAAAAGACAGCAAGAACAAAAGCAAATAGCAGTGCAAGCTGAAATGAAATCGGAGATAAGCTACAGGAAGAAAGTGAATTAATAGCCAAATTAAAGACTAACTACAAGGAAAGCAAATGGCAAGGAAAATGAGCAGAGAGAGATGAGAGTTATGAGCACAAGTATAAGAAATTTGAGACGGAGGGTAAAATCGATCGGTTGGGGAAGGAAGCGAATTAATAGCCAAATTAAAGTCGCAGCAACAATGAAAGCAAATAGCCAGGAAAATGAGCAAAGAGAGATGAGAGTTATGAGCACGAGTATTAGAAATTTGAGCGGAATAGAATGAGGATTTGGTGGTTTCGGTGGATAAATCACTTTCAATTAGGAAATTCGTATTAGAGAGCGCCTTAATTTAAGACAGATTCTCAATTAGGATGTTTCTTTGGTGTCTTTTGTTGATTTGGGTCTATAAGACTTTAAACATGCTTGCACATCTGTTGCAAAACTTCTTGTTTAACTAGTTTATAATATTCCGAAGTAAAAAAAAAAAAAAAAGTAATAGAAATTTGAGATGCCGTTTTGTTCTTTTTTCCGTATAGACTTTGTATATATCAATCAAAGATTAATAGCCGTTTTAAAAAAAAAGTATTGGAAGTTTGAGACTGGGTGAAGGGATTATCCCCAGCTTAATGCTCCGTTGACCAGCTATTGTGAATTTGTTTTTATGTTTTTTTTTTTTTTCATTTATTAATCCTAATCTATTCTAGGGGAATGAGAGCTTACTAGGGAGTATTTACGAAGTAATATCCAGAGGGGTCAGTTCAGTTTTGCAGGGGACGGATCATTTCCGACCTCATTTCATATGTACTTAGGGCTGTAAATGAACTGAGTCGTTCGTGAACTGTTCGAGACTCAATTCGGCAAGAACTCGTTTGAGTTCGATTCATCTGCTAAACGAACTGAACTTGAACCACGATTCTAGGCTCGTTCCGTAAATGAGCCGAACCTAAGCCTAACGGTTTTCAGCTTGGTTAAGCTCGCGAACATGTAGTTAAATATAATTAATAATTTTTTAGGGGTCTATTTGTAAATATAAAAAAGTTAAGGTTATATATATATAATTCAATACTTATTTTTCTCCCAAATTTTATACGATAAATGAGAGAGTTTGGGTTCGGTTGAGTGTAATGAGCCGAACCAAACCCAAGTCATGACGAGCTCAATTGGAGCTTAGATTCAGCTCAACTCGGTTCGTTTGAGTTTAGCAAGCCGAATTCGAGCCAAGATGTTTAGGCTCGAATCAAACCCGAGCCAAACTCGAGCCAGACTAGTACCTTAACGAACCCGACCGAGCAGAACCCGAGCTTTGAAAATTTTTAACAAGCTGAACTCAAACCAAGTTGTTCAGGCTCGAATCGAATTCAAGCCGAACTCGAGCCAGATTAGTACCTTAACAAACCCGAGCCGAACTTAATAGGGTTCGGCTCGATTCGGTTCGTTTTACAGCCCTATGTGCCCTATGCGTACTGATTGAGATTGTCTTATTCACGGAGAGGCCGTGAATAAGACATTCACGGAGGTGCGCAATCTAAATTGTCTGTTTCGGTTTTGGATGGTTCGAATTTAAATGAGAGAACGGACACACGCAATTCACTTCCGTAAACCCCTGTTCATGGAAGCTCCGTTAAAATGATTTTTCCGTACTAATTATATGATTGAACTAGTTTATGTATAAAATTTGTTGAGTAATACAACTAGGTAATAAATGATGTCAAACAAAATGAGCTCTGATAGAATAACTCTCTCTCTCTCTCTCTCTCTCTCTCTCTCTCTCTCTCTCCCTAAAGAAGTCGTCGCCTTGCATCTCCTCCTTTTCCTCCCCTAGGGTTTTACACCCTCATGGGTGACAGGAGGGGAGGGATTTCTCCCCTCATGGGGTATTTTCATCTCCCCATCTTAGAGCTCGATCGGAGGTTTTTTTCCTTCCCCCTTCACCCCCATCCTCCTTCCCAAACCACCATTCACCGCCCCTCCTCCACCTCTTCTTTCGTGCAGTCCGACGGCTTTTGGAGGTAATGCTTTGCAAATCGTGGTTGCCGAAGGCGTTCTCCCTGCCGGAGTGGGAGATCTAGGTCGGTTGGTGGATCTGCTCCGATATGGCGAACTCTGTCCGGTTTCGTTAACGATTTTTCTCTTTTTTTTCTTTCTTTGGTATCCATATATTGTGTGGGATTTCTCTCCGTTTGTGGGACTTCCATCACCTCTGTGTGGGTGTTTTTAATTGTTTTCTACAGTGCTCTAACTGTTTGGAGCGATGGGTTTAGTTGGAGTTGGATATAGTCTTTGGACTGAGTTCTCTCTTGCTTGGTCTCTTGATCACTTGTGTAGGGATAGAGAGTTTCTTCTTCATGTACTATTTCCTGAATTTATAATATAATCTATTATTGTTTTGGGAAAAAAAAAAAACACAAAATGAGCTCCACGCGTTAGACTACAGCTTCAAGAACCAATTTTTTATCAAGATGAATATGTTCCGATGAGGTATTGGTGGGTATGATTTTTTTATGTATATATTCTACGAAAGTAGACAAATGTAGTCATGTAGAGCAGGCTCAAAGGGGAAGCCGAGGAATTTTTTGGTTCGAAGAGAACTCCAAAATATGTCGTTTATAGTTTTAAATAATAATGAGTTCTATTTGCTTTCAAATAACATTTTCTTGGCGGTGTGACAGCTTAGATTTTTCGGATGCTTTAAAAGTTGGGTATGAATCTCCATAGTTTTTCTCAACCTTTTGCAAAATTTGGTTCAAAAATGCATATAGAGAGATAGATTGCCTCATATTAGGACTTCCGCTTCAGTCCTCAAATTCGTCTTTAGTCCCCAGATATCTTTGAGCCGGCACTGGACAAATGCAATCATGGAAATGGATCCAAAATAAGATCGGGAATGGTTCTCTCCTAAACCAGATACAACCCGTCTCCTAGCCAGAACCAATGAATTTTTTCTTTGTGTTTTTTGGAAATCTTAAGAGACGTCAGTGCAGTTCACAATTTAATACTTTTCAGCAACAATAAATTGCCATTTGCCCATATTTCTCCTAAACAAATACAAATTGCATACCCAAGTAGACCTAACAAAATTATTGGAATTCATTATATTTCAGTTACCTATCCTAGCAAGAGTTTCACCAATAAATATCCACACACACACACACACACACAAAAAAACAATTGTAGTCATCACATGCGCTGAACATATCAAAAATTGTAAATTTGCACTAGTGGCGCTCAATTGGTCAACTACATTCAGATGTATTTTAATATCCACTGTCCATTGTTAATTTAAATTCATGAGCTCATACACACAACGGATCAATGAGTCACCCGATGGATATGATCAAGGTGAACAAATTTAAATAACTTACAAATCCATAACAAGATAGTTTAATTCGTTAATGTCTTATGAATATGATGGTTAGGAGCTATTCTCCAACGTATTGGAATGAGGATGCATGTGTGGTAAATGCCTCATATAAGATCTTAACGATTTTATATAGTCTCCATGTCGCATATTGTTTGTCCTTGTATAATAGATTCTGTTGTTGAAAAAAAGGAAAAAAAAAAGAAAAAAGAAAAGGGGCTACTTGTGTGCATAGGCTTATAAAAAAAATTTCGCACCAATTTAAAGAACTTATTGGTGGGCTCCACTAGTAAGTTAGAACTCGATTGTCAACAGTCACACCAACGAATGCATAGTAGGGTCAGATTCCTACACAACCAATTTATACGAAAAGGATTTTAAACAGCGTTGAAATTTAGCTTTCAACTATTCTACAATCACAAACAATTATATAAATATCACAAACACACTCATATTCACATTAAGAAAAGGCTACAATATGCACTCTTATTTGAATGCGTATCTTATGCACTCCCAAAATGTTATGATTCATAGAGGAAATGTTATGAATCATAGAGAAAAAATTATGAATCATATTGTTGAAAAGTTACAATTTTAGTATAAAAGTTATGAGACGCGCCAAAATACGTTGAAAAGTTAGAATCAATTTTAGTATAAAAGTTACAAGACGCGCCAAAATATTATGATTTTGAGTGGAAATGTTACGAATCCTAAACGTTACGAAATCTATTCCTGAAAAGTTACGACTTTTTAGTATAAATTAAAGTTACGAGATGCACTGATATTTTATGAATCATAAAGAAAATGTTACGAATCCTATTACTGATCGAAAGGTTACGGTTTTAGAACAAAAATTACGAAACATAGCAAACTATTATGAATGAACCATACCATAGATGCATATGGTACACACTTCTAAGAGGTGTGTATTGTAGACTTTCCCTTCGCATTGGGACCCGTACACTAAACCTCCGGTCTATGTGATTTAGGACACTCATATTCACATTGGGAATCACACACTACACCTCCAGTGTTTGTGGAACCCAAAAAAAACATGCTGAGTGTGTGTCTAAAGTGTTTGTGTGTTCACTGATACGGATTGCTTACTCTACTAAGAATCTTTAGTAGATTTTCATGTACATTTGTAATGTATATATTATGTCCGCTCTTGCCAGTTCGGAAAAGATTGTGTTTTGGATTGTTTAAATTCTAGGATTAAGGCAACATATCTATATCTTCACTGTACTACCATAATTGTTTTGGCTTCTCTTAGCTTTCTACCAAATATGGATAAGAATTGGATGACAATTAAGAACGCATAGAATGATGTTCACAAGTTCGACAAATTGTTGAATGATGCCCATCAAGAGTTATACAATTGATGGAAATTTACTTTATTGTCCTTTGTCATTAATATGCTTCTTTTTTTTTTTTTTTTTTTGTGATCCGTAATTTTTTTTTTTTACCAGCAATAAACTCGAGATTTATATTAAAAAAACAAACAATACAACTACAACAAAGGACACTACCGATCTAGAAATACAAGAAACGACAAACTAAAATAAAATAAAATAACAAAACAAAAAGTTGTGATCCGTATTAAGATGCTTCATGTTAACGTTTTGCACAAGTGGAGCGATAAGTAATTGGATGCGTTATTAGGTTTATTATAAAGGAACTTCTGCCAATAAGTGATCAAGAGATTCGAGGCACCCTTGACGGAAAAAAGAATGCAATAAGTCGTTGGATGCGTTATTAGGTTTATTATAAAGGAACTTCTTCCAATAAATGATCAAGAGATTCGAGGCACCCTTTACGGAAAAAATAAGTTCTTACGTGACTTGGGCTTTGGATATGTGCACATTCATGCATGTAAAGTATATATGATTGTGCACTTATTTGAAAAGGAAAATGGAAATTTGTAAAAGTGTCCAGCTTATGGGGAGCCAAGATACAAGTTAAACGATGGCAAGGGAACACTAAAACAAAAATGGTCTATTGTTACAAAATATGGTGAGCAAATGGTATTTCGCCGCCAAATGATACCTTTTGGCGAGGAAATTCTATTTTCGTCAGCAAATGACAAGGAAATTCTATTTTGGCGATGAAAATAGTCCTCGCCAAATGCAAGACTAATTACTTTTAAAATTTCAAAAAATTCAATTTTCTTAGTATAGATAATATATATATATATATATATATATATATATATATATATATATATATATACTGTAATACATAGATTACTTTAAAAAATTATTGAAGAAAAAGTAATATATATTAAATCTTGCAATATTATTAATGAAATGATAAGTGGTGGATTGATGGGAGCGGTTGTTTAGAAAATAGAGATCTCAAGTTAGAATCCGAGCAACAACAAAGTGGGAAATTGTTTTCTAGTTTTGTCGTTTTTGGCGACGGAAAAAAAAATTGTTAACAAAAGGTCAGCGACGAATTTTAAAAAGTTAAAAAGTATGTGTGGATTCTTTGGGATGCTTTGAGGTTTAAAAAGTAACCAGTTTGTTGTTTATTTGTCATAAATCGACCATCAACGCAAAATAATAATAATAATAATAATAATAATAATAATAATAAATTAATACGTTAGACTTCTTTTTCATTGCAAGCTAAGCCAACTTATATATATTAAATTTTTGAAATGTGACAGCTTATCACAAATTAATAAGTTAGACTTCTTTTGCATTGTAAGTTACGCCAACTAATACTATTAAATTGTTGCAAGGCCGGCTCATGGGGTAAGCCAAGGAAGTGGCCCCTTTTGGCCCCCAAATTTTGATCCAAAATTGAGGCTCCACTATAATGTAATTTACATATTAATATTAAAATATTTTTAAATAAAAACACAATTGTATCTTATTTTCTTCCAAAACTCTTGCAATAACATCTGTTTACATTTATATTGTCATAATTGTATCCTTTTAGTTTGATTTCTTTTTGTTATTTTTGTACTTTTATCATATTTTTAAAAAATTCATGAATATATAAGGAGCTCAATATAGGAAATTTGCTTCGAGCCTCCAAAATATATGAGCCGACCTTGAATTGTATTGTTGAAATGTGACAATTTCAATTCTAAACAAGTGAAGTTAAAATTTGTTTGGAAGGCTGTAGAAAAATAAGTCACTTCTCTTTACAATTGACGCCAAGTATTAATATATTAGGGGATTAGATTGCTTCGCAAACATTTTTTGAAATATATTTTGGCAGACATTTTGAATCTTAACCCTACCCAGACGCCACTTGCACATATTTGATGTGAAGTTTTCATCATTTATTGGCCAATCACAGGCTATTTTGGCTATAAAAAAAAGTTGGATAATTTTTTTTCTTTATCTAATATATTCTCTCTGCATAGGTTAGTTTGGTGTCAACTTCTTGAAGATTATTGGTTCCTATCGACAAGAGAATTCTAAAAAAATAAAAAAAATTATGAGCCAAAATATGAAAGAAAATGAATGGAGACAAAAATAGTTCAAAAAGTCCATCTGTTTTATATTATTTTCGTCTTTAGTAAACTGTTTTAAGATTTGTTAATAATATTTCACCCTTTAGATTCCTCTCGTCAGGATAAACCAATAATTTACACACACACAAAAATTAATGCAAATCTAAAAATGTGAAAAAAAAAATTAAATTAAGGAAAAAATAACCCATCTTTTTTATTTAGCCAAAATGATATTACCTCAGAGTTGATATTGATTACTTTTATTGCCGGTATGAGAGAGAAATAAATGAGTGGCATGTAATATGAAAGAGCAATCAAATATAATGCAAAAATGTCGTGGTTGTAAGAAGGGCTAAGCAATGTAAAGTCCTTTGAAGGCTGAACAAACATCTCTAAAATGTTCTGCAAAGGCCAATCCATCCTTGAATAGGCCTTACTAAAGTTTTACTAGGCCTTTTCCGCAGAAGTGGAGGCCCTTTTATTTCATTGTCTTGGCCTAAACCAATATTATGAGCAATCCAAGTACAAGGTTCAGGCCTTCTAGCATATTTTTAGTCTTTGCTAAGCTTTTTCATGGTTTAGGCTTGGATACAGGCTTAATACTAGTGTAAACAGGCTTTTTGCAGCAAAAGAGGCCCTTTAAGCTCTTTCTCTAGGCCTAAACCACATTTTCTGGCCTTTTAGCATATTTCACGGCTTATTGTTAGGTCTTTTATGGTGTGTGGTCGTGATCTTCGATCTGAGTCCTTCCTCCGTTGGGTTAAGAATCGCCTAGCCTCTTCACCTACCCTGCACAGTGAACGCACAACTAAGACCTGGTCGGGGTTTACCCGGCAAGGCCCTCCGGCGAGAGGATAAGTATGCGCAGAGAGAAAGGTAAGGAACTAGGGTTGAGTGTGGGTTTTTGTGCGTGTACCTCTTAGGGTTGCTATCCTTTGGTATTTATAGAGTCTCCTTAGCTTGCTCTCCAAGTACGAACACATGCCTTACACGAGTCAAATGACGTCGTTGTGGCGTCACTGAATAGATCCGATAACCATTTTGGTGTGAGTTGGCATTCCCATGTGCGCCCATCGTAATCCGCTGGCGTAACCGTAACAGCACGCGGATAGACACGCGAGATGACAGGTGGCCGAGCACCGCCTGTAGCTTGGCGGGTGGCCGAGCATTAAACCCGGCCAAGCCTGGTGAAAGTACAAGCGGATGGTGCACGTTCATGGGTCACCCTTCTACAGGTAGCCGAGCTTGGTATCAATGCCTTCCGCTGAACACGCAGTTAGTGCATTACCGTCGATGAGTAGGCCTCGGCATCAGGTGCAGTCTCCGGTAGACTGGGCTTAACCAGGCCCTTATTTGGCACGAACGGTCATGTTCGGCCCGCTACAATAGTCCCTCAATCTCTGCCGATGCCAAGCACGTGGTAGGGATTGAAGTAGAGTCTTGGCCGAACCTATCGAATGCCGGACGCGGATCATCAATGATACGAGTGAGCTTCTGGCCGAACCTCGTCCATCTTTTCCATTAAAGCAATATCAACCGTCGGAGGAAAACATCAATAGAGGAACGCCAGGTGTCACTTCATGGCTGGGCACGTCTGGTGAGAGGACGGCTAGTATGCGTGAAGCCCTGCAGGTCGTCTTTTCAATGCCACGTGTCGTGCCCTGAATGGCCACTGGTTCGATTGTGTCATGATGGGCTGGAATTTCGAATCCCCAGCCCTACTCTTATATAATGGACGATGGGAGGAGAGAGAAGGGTTATAATCCCCCTCTCTCTCTCTCTAGAACTCCAAAACCAGAGCTTTGCCGGCGACTGTTCATCTTCTAGCTTTGATTCCCAGCAAATTTGCCACCAGATCTCGTCGAAATCCCAGGTATGAGTTCGCTTCTCACTCCCCCTAATGTTTCTTCAATTTTTCTGCCCTTTCCCCCTTGTTTCTCTAAGTTTTTGGGAGGTTTTTGCTTCGTGTGAACAGTACGACGCTGGGGATGAATAGTGGTGTTCATCTTCAGCTTCAACCTGTTCTTCCGAGCCCCAGCCTTGATGCCGGTGGGCTGGGCCGACGACGGGGTTGGCCGAGCCCCAGTTTTGTGGGTTTGGCCGACAGCGAGTTTGGCCGAGCCCCTCGACTCGAATCCGTGTTTTCCGAGCTTGAGTCTATGGAGAGTGGTAATAGGGTGGGCCAATTAGGTAGCCGAGCGTAGTGAGACTCTTGTCTTTTTGCCGACGACGAGACACCTCATTATCTTCTCCTTGTTTTGTTAGGTCTGGCTCACCCAATCATTGTTATTTCTTCTGACTCCGAAAGCTCAAGGGACGACTCCGGAGATCTATTCATCCGAGAGTACTTGGAGAGGCGCAGAAGCCGACACTAAACTTCATCAATAGCTTTGAACATGTCAAACTCCAACGATTCAAACGCCGAACGTGATTATGAGTACGGGGGGGGGGGGGGGGGGGGTTCGACACCGAGCTCAAAATCTCCTTTACACTGTCAGGTGCCCAGCAACAGTATTAAAGATAAGAGGGAACACCGTCCCGAGCATATAACGGTTCCCCTTATGGCCATCTGCGAGGCTGGGCTCCGATTCCCTCTTCATCCATTTTTTAGGGAGCTGCTGGCCCGGTTCGGCATAGTGCCCCATTTCTTCGCCATCAATAGTTATAGGATAGTAATGTCTGTCATCAAGTTGAAGGAACTGCACAACCTTGAGTTCACAGTCGCTGACCTTTTCCAAACGTATATTATGTCCAGGCACGACAAGACTGACCGTGTAACGCCCCGAATTTTGGGTACGTTAAATAAACATTTTATTGAATAAACCAAGGAGAGTCTTGCTCATTATTACAACATAATTCTCACAAGAGTACGTTTATTCAACAAAGGAAGGGATAATCTAAGGTTAACTACTACTCCGCCTCTTCCTCCATCCTAGCCAATTTCTCGGCTCCGAAAACCTCCAAGGTGTAGAGTTCTCTCTGTTCGTCTATGAGGTCTGACACATTATACCAGTGTCGCCACCGATATAATATGTCAGGTTCACCAAAGGTAACACCGTGAGCTACGAAGGCTCAATAGAATAATCCATACCCACTAACCCTTAACTTACAAATAAGGATAACGATATCCAAATAGATCAAGCAAAACAGTTAACAATAACACATCCACATTCGCTATTCAACTATCGTTGGTGTCCGTGATATTTGAGTTTCTCCTACGCAACTCATCATAGACCGTGTCACCATTTCACTTTTCATTTCCAAATCAACATTTCGAAAATCATTTTTAACACACCCAACCTCCGTTCCGCCGTTCTGGGTTCCCGAGTATCCTCATAATGTTTCCGCCGCACCGGGTTCCCATTGGCACACATTTGCATTGGCTCCTCTCTGCGGATAACCAAGCCACACACCCAACCTTGGTTCCACCGTTCTGGTCTCCCGAGTATCCTCACAATGGTTCCGCCACACCGGGTTCCCATTGGCACACAACACACACTCACATAATGCACCCACATTTGGTCATTATGTAGTTTTAAAAATATTTTTCCATGTACTTACCACACCCTAGGTGTCATGTTTCTACTTTCTTGATTTCCGTATCTCGTTTTCATGCAACGACTCCGCGGTAGGACTTTCACACATAAATCATTCATTGTAATCTAAACTAGCAAGATCATTCAACTATATATTATTTATCATGCTCAAATCACCATTTAAAGCATAACGCCACATGTACGGACGCCCTTGGAGTGGATACCACTTATGCTTTATCAACAATAAGTAATGCAAGCAAACATGCATACATGCTCATAATCATCCTCAAGACAATAATACGAACACTTCCAATTAAGTCTATATTACCAAAATCCGTTCTTTCTTCCTTGGTGGGAAATTCAAAACAACATATGTTTATTGACGTGGAAATTGTTTATTCAACATGTTGCACTTCCATTAGCAAGATAAGTTTATTAACTAACATGCATATCGGCGTACAAGCATCATACTAACTTTAGATATACTTAGAGAAAGTAAGTAGAGTTATTCCACATATACTTAGGACTAGAGAGCAAGGACATTCTACCGTTCTTCTGGGCGGTAGTGACGACTACGGAAGAGAGATGGTACGTCGGACGGTGTGACTTCCTACAATAGCTTCCGACAGCTTCGAAAGAGAAAGTTTTCTCTCAAAACTAAATCTCGACTAAAACTACTAGACTTTATGGATCGAAAAGGTGTTTTAGGTTGAGTTTCTTGAAGAACACAAAAAGAACTTCAAGAACAAGGAAGAACAAGGCTAGAACACAAACTTTCTTAGAGAGAGAAGTTGGAGAATGAAGGTGTGAGTTGAATGGCATGGAATGAGTGCTATTTATAGACAAAGTTTGGCTCCTCCTCCTTCCTCCATGGCCGGCCCCCCTCTCTCTTCTTCTCCCATGGATTTGCTTCATGGACTTGTCATTTCATGCTTGAAAGCATGCCAAGTATTGTCACTTCCAACACTTTAGGCTTAAGGCTAATGAATTAGGTCATGATGGAGGGTTATGGACTTGTCTTGTCCTAGAAAGGGTTTGTTTGTAAGAAAGAGTAAAATCATTGGCTAGGTTGTGATAGACTTGACTAGAAATGGGTTGGCATGTAGCAAATAGGCTTAAGGGCTACATGGGAGACTTGGAGTGCACAACACACAATCACACACCTCTCTCTTCCCTCACACCCGCCCCCCCCCCCCCCCCTCTCTCTACCTCTCGGCCTCTTTCTCTCTCTCTCTCTTGATCAAAGCATATATATATAT
The DNA here is from genome assembly GCA_025413875.1 of Rhododendron molle. Classification (NCBI taxonomy): domain Eukaryota; kingdom Viridiplantae; phylum Streptophyta; class Magnoliopsida; order Ericales; family Ericaceae; genus Rhododendron; species Rhododendron molle. The sequence goes on from CM046390.1 coordinate 6,111,106, forward strand.
GTATGCATATATATGGAAAGACTAAGAAGGATAAGGACAAAGGCTATTTAAACTAGGATTGCATGCATGCAAGGCTAAGGCTGCTTCTTTTGGAAGCAAGATGATTGTAAGATTCCCATGACTAGTCTTGTCAAAGCATTCATTGGCAAGACTAACTCTTATTAACCAAGGGATAAAAATTCCCCTAGCATTTATTGACCAAATGATAAAGAGATAAAGGTGGGAGGTATGGATATGTCACATCATGGGGTATAATGATGGCTTTTGACTAGTCTAGTCAAACTTAGGTATTCTTGGTTCTATTACCCAATGGTTAACCATTACCCTAACAATTCTTATCCAATGGATAGAGATTTCCCTAACACTTATCGTCCAACGGATAAAGATTTTCCTAGCATCTATCGTCCAATGGATAAAGACCAAAAGGTTAAAATGGTCCATCTAGGGTTAAGGCAACCTAACTAGACTTGGAATCCAAGTGATTAGGTTAACTATCTAGTTGGAATCTAATTCTACTTGCCAAGTAGGATTTCTAGCCAAGAAATATAATTTTAAGGCTTTACTTCAATTACTAAGTAAATATACCAATGCCTTTATAGATACACTTGTCTTTAGAAAATGATCATGTTGTCCGGAGTGATAAAATCTAATTTTGTAAGCCTCAAATCTAATTATGACGGATTATTAGAATTTAAAAGAGAATTATTAAGCCATTCAAGAATAATTAAAGAATTTTCAAATATAACAACGAAATTTTTATTTAGTAAAAAACCGAGTTGTTACAGACCGCAGGTATTTGTCAATGCGTGGTGGTAAGGAGCCCCTGATAGATGGGCTACCCGACACCGATAAATGGGCTAACTTCTATGTCGAGGTTAGTGGCAACTATGAGTTCGGTGACCAGACGGTGCAGATACATACCGTGCCGAAGATAAAAGATTTTCGAGGTTGTCTTGTCGTTTCTTATTCCGTCGAGCTTCATTTTTTCTTTGTACATTGAGTTTCTAATGTCGTCTGGTTTACACTTTTTTGCAGATCACCGAGCAATCACGACAAGACAGCAGTTTTTAGCCATCGAGAAAAACGTTGAGATGTTGAAGGCCCAGATCTGTCGCGACGTGCCGACGCTTCTCGGCTACATTCCCTCGTACAAGGGGAAACTGAAGAGGAAGGAAGGAGCAGCAGGGCCGAGCACGAAGGCTAGAGGCAAGAAGAAGGTTGCCGAGGATCAGGGAGGGAGGAGCGAGAACCCCAAGCCAAGCTAGAAGGCTAAGGCGAAGTGAGTGAAGTTCCCAACTTTCAAGAAATCAGCAGAATTCTGGTTTCAAGAAAGTCAACCATCCAACTTCCCAGGTATAAACATTCCTCCTCTTCGAACCCTTATTCCTGAATTTGCCGAAGATATGGGCAGGAGGAATGTTGTCAAAGTCAACCTCAGGGACAGTGCTACAGTTCGACAGAAGGAGGTCAACTTGTCCGAGCCTGCTGCCACAAAGCAGGTCACCCAAGATTTCTTCCCGACCAAGCCGCCGACGCCACTTCCACTGGAAAAAGACCAAACGGAGTCATTAGCCGCAGGTGGCTCCAGAGCAGTGGAGAGGACAGCGGGTTCGAGCGGCCGAGCAATTGTGCAAGAATTTGCACCTTCTTTTGCTATGGCCGAAGGCAGGGTTGCCACTGTTGAAAACAGCGTCAAGCTGGAGCCTGGGCTGGCTGTCACCATGCTGCATGGACTTGCATTGCCGAGGGACATGGAAAGGGTTCCAGGGGAGTTGCAGCCGAGCATCGTTCACACGAGCGCCTACCTCATTCAAGTATTGGCCTATTTCGTCTCACGGACTTGATGTTATTTGCATCTATGTTGCTGAGCCTAATCCTTCTGTGTCGTGCAGGCGGGGCAGGCTCTTTTGCGGGTGTCCAACTAGGTAGAGCTCTTGGCAACGGAGAGGACTAGATATCGCGACGACGTGAAGACCGAGCGCGAGAAATCAAAGTCCTTAAGGAGCGATTTGAAGCAGGCGAAGGCCAGGATAGCCGAGCTTGAAAAGAAGAGGAACGAGGCTTTGGAGAAGGCCAAAAAGTCTGATCGTGAGCTCGGCCAAGTTTTGAGGAGAGAGAAGAGGAAGATGAAGGAAGTCAACGAGAAGGCCTATCAGGCTGGGTATGACCGAGCAGGCGGTGAGTACATCAGGGATGCTCGGTCGATGGTCAATGATGAGATCAAGGTGAGGATCCCCATCTCATACCGAACGGGGTATAAGGAGGGGGTGAAAGTTGCGTGTGCGGTTATGCTGCTGGAGCCTGACTTGAATTTGACCAAGTCAATTCCTGCGCCTGTCACACCCGAGATTGTCCTGCCGTACACCGAAGAGGAGTGCGCACCTCTTCCTCCGGAGGAATTTCCCGAGAGTGAAGAGGATGTTGATGATCTTACCGATGCTGACGCCGAAGGTGAGGGTGGCTCAGTTGGGAAGAAGATGGGAGACGTTGAAGGAGAGGTGGCTAAGGACGTCGAGCATGTGCCTAAGAATGATGACAAGGCTGCCGAGGCTGAGACTGAAGTGGCTGCTGACGTTGCTACTGAGGATGTTCCTTAAGTTTAGAGATTTCTTTTTGCTTTTGTTTGAACTTGAAATTTTTGTTGGACTAGATGGCTCCGATCTTGGGAGTTTACCGTGCCAGATGTAACAGTTGATTGGGGGTCGGCACTGAACGGTTTACTACGCCGTACCTCTCTGTTATGTTTTTCTGCAACACTTGTGTTTTTCTTTTGAATGAATGAATGTGTGATTTCTGTTTGCAACATATCTGTTTTGCCGAACTTGATTGAATATCTTCATGCCTTGGGGAAAATTTGATTATCTTGCTTGTTTGGATGGTGGATATCCGTAGCCCTCACTTTGGTTTGGGTTTGGCTAAGGGAGTTGAATGCTGATTATTGTGGAAGTGGTTAACGGTAGGGTAGTAATTGTCGAGCCTTTGACCAAAGTAGTTAATGTTGATTATGGTAGGTCGCCGAACATGCCTTTACCGAGCAGTTGTTTAGGTGAAGATTGATCATGAGAGTGCTGGGTGCCTCCTTGCCTGTGGGTGGGGAGCGGTCATATTGCCAGCCCCTGGCCAAGGTAAGGACGCTGAGAGTTTGAGTGTTTGTGGGTGGTTTGCTCACCAAAGTGCGAGTGTAACCTTTCGGTGGCCGACCATGTGTCTTGCCGAGCCGAACCGAAGCCTAAGTACCATCAGTGATGTGTAGCTGAGGCTCGGTGGACCATATGTCGGTTGTCGCTTCTTTGGGCGGTGATAGTGGTCGAAGCTAAAAGGCTGAAGAGCCGTTTGTGGGTGTGACTAAAGTCATCGTTTGTGGGTGGCTGATTTGCCGAGAGTGAATTGTGGGTGAAATTATAGTGATAAAGTAAAACAAGAAATAACTTGCCGAACACTTTTTGTATTAAAATGACGAAGTACAAGAGTGAAATAAACACGTATGGCCAAAGCCTTTCTTGAAAGAAAGAATAACAGATAGTAAGGCCGTAGCCAAAAAGGAAAAAGTTGCAGCGTTTTTCAACGGGCAGCGGGTGATAAAAAAAGTTTACTCCAAAGAGGGTCTCACATGTATGCTCTTTTAAGATTCTGTGCATTCCATGGGTTGGTGAGCACTTTCCTGTTCATGTCTTCGAGGATGTAGGTGTAATACCCGTTCCGGATATTAGAGTATTTAATTCATCTTTTAATTGAATTATATATTTTGGGGGTTAAAAACCATAAACAATAGAACTTAAAGGGCTAAGGTGTGTTTTTTTTAAACAAATTGTGCATGTGTGCCGTGTGGCATGGTGTGTGTGTGTTTTAAAAAAAAGAAAAAAAAGAGAAAACAAACCCATCAGGAGAGGGTTTTCTACGTTAGAAGAGAGAGAGAGAGAGAGAACAGCCGTGAAAAAAGAAGAAGAAGAGGAGAGGAAGAAGAAGGAGAAACTAGGGTTAGGTTGTATTCAAGCTTAATTAGGTAATTTACATCTCTTTAAGTGTTGAATTTCCTATTTCTCATGCTAGGTTTCTTGTTCTGCATCTTACATGCACTGAATTGAAGCCATGGGAGAGGCTTTTTGAGGTTGAAGTTGAGAATTATTCCAAGAAATTCGTGCATCTTATGATTATGCAAAACTGTGTTTGAACCAAGTTGCATCTGTCTTGTTTTTGACGAATTTATTCAAGATACCTAGAAATCTTCTAAATTCTTGAAATAAATCATGAACGTTCGTCTGTGAGTCTATTGCATCGTGTTAAATTTTCAAAAAATAACTCGAAGTATTCTGGCCTACAAAATTCGTGGACTGAACTAGTGTCTGGTTCGCGTATGTGCTGGCAGCACAGACACGTGTTGGAAAAACGGGCATAACTTCTTGCTCGGATATCGGTTTTACGCACCGTTTCTTGATTCTGAAACTAGACTTACATATCTATCTGAATATGTATGAGTTGTGCCGTGAATCTTTCTAGGTTATAGCAGTTTTAGGTTAAAGTTCAGGTTTTGGTAATTCTGGAATTCTGGGCAGCTTTTGGAGCTGTGTTTTTCATCAATTTTATCATAGTTGAGTATGCTAAATGACTATGGGATTTCATGGGTCTTAAACATTGATCAAATGGTGATGTTTTGGTGTTGGAATTATTGGAAAAGATTGAGTATGTGATTTTTAATAAGCTTTCGATCACGGACTATTTTGCTGGAAACTGTGATGTTTGAGTTTCACACTTATTGTGGGACACTTCTAGATGTTAACATGGACATATTTGTATCCGTTAGACATTATTTAGCTTCTTGTTAGCTTTATAACCTTGTGCCGAGTATTCGTTGAATTCGCAACTAATGTGAGTTAACTTGTGGCTAGGTAAAGAGCCGGTCATTCGGGAGGTGCCGAAACCTTAGTTTGGCATACTTCGGTCGACACAAAAGTGAGTGTTTTTGATATGGTTATGTTCAATAGGGTATTACGTGGTGATGGTTGTGTATCATGCTATTTGGAATTTAGCTAGTGTTATGCATGTTTGTTGGTTGTTGATTATATCGCCGAAGGTTTGTGTGTGAGGCACATCATGTCGTAAGCCATGCTGCCTAATTAACGGTAGTTGGGAGCATGGTGTGTGAGACACCTTTCCTGGGGTATATGGGGTTATGGCAGACGTGCCACTGCATATGTTGTGACTATATGTGTGTTGTCTTTTTTAGTACAGTAGCTGAATTTGTGTGAATTACAGTCAAGTGAGATGTTTCTTCGGGTATTGTGGTATTTTATTGAATGTATTTTATATCTCAAACACTCTGATTTTCCTTTTCGGATTGCCAAGTCACAGGTGGCTGTAGAGTTGGTCCACTACCGGTCGACGTTTTGGGGACACTTGGTTTAGTATCGAGTGTTGATGTCTGTAGTCATGTTGGTTGTAATGGGTCAAACTCTTATTTTTGCTAAACTCATTTTGTGATCAATGTTGTCAAGTACTTTTTGACTTCAAGATTGTAAATATGTTGGGTTTCGTTTGTACAATGCAAGTTTATAATTATCGTAGACACCTTGTTAATATTAATGTTAAGTCTTCTGTAGAGACCCGTATTTTTGGAATTTATTAAAAGGTTGGATTAATGTCGGAGAATAAGTGAATGATTTATTAAATTATTTGAATTGGGTTTAATGTGTTAGGATTGTTATTTGAAGGAGTGTTTGTGCAATTTACATATAAGCTAGTATATAAGGTGTGTGTGTGTGTGTGTGTTGTAGGAGATAATTCTCCATCTCATTCTCTCTCTCCCTCCCGACGCTTTTCTCCCCCCTCTCGGCTCTCTCTCACTCCCTTCCTCTCTCACTCAAAAATCCACCAAAACCCATACAAACCCACCTCCATTTGACCTTCCATCGACGTTGTTGAGCTTGAATTTCGTGGGTTTCGCTCGGAGGAGAGTATTCGACTGATTTTGAAGTTTTAGGAGTCTAGAGCTTGCTCAAATTGCGTGGGTTTTGATTCTTGACTTGAGGTAGGGATTTCTTACTCTTGTTGTGAGTTTATGTGATGATTATGTGCCTAAATCGTGCCTTATTTCGTTGTTTGTTGTTGGATCAATGCCTTTCGAAAATTTGAAAATCGTCCTGTAAAATCCAGCTAGTATATATACCTCGGTTTGTATTGGTACATGTACTGTCAAAGAAATTTCAGTTCTCTTCAGCTAGTATATATACCTCGGTTTGTACTGGTACATGTACTAGCCGATGATTTTCAGAAAACGTTCCTTCTTTCGTATTTTGAATCTTAATCACTTTTAACACACTCTAAACATTGTTAAACCATCCCTAAACTTGATTACTTGGGTTCCAATGATTCGTTGGTCTTTTTAATCACTTCGACACTCGTTAAACGAAATCTTAGTGTTGTTTAAATGGAATACGTGTCGTAAGGTTGTTTAAGAGTATGGTAGGCTATGTGGGGCTTTGAGATGAGTATAATAGGTAGATATGGGATTGCCTAGTGACCCGAAGGGTATCGTAGGAGTTCGTGTCCTTATGATTCGTCCCGTTGATCCTTCTAAATTCCATTGGCGATCGTTCTATAAGATTCTAGTCTAAAACCTAGTAGGGGGGGGGGGGGTGCGTCGTAGAGTTATTTGCGGGTTCGGAACGCAACGAAGGGCATCGTGATACACTTAGAGAAATAAGAGATTTTAAGGCGTTTATCAACGTACGGTGTGACATGCTTACTAGTTGTATTACTTTGTGAATTTGAGAAATGTTATATGCCTGTACAATGAACGATGTTATGTGTGTGCATGATTGAATTGAGAATTCGAATGGAGGGTCCCGCAACGCAAGGTGTGGTAATGCGAGGACTCTAGAGGGCCCGCAACGCAAGGTGTGGTAATGCGGAAACCCAGGTGAAGAGAATTCAATGTGACGCAAGGGATGGTAACACAGTTGAATGTCTCGCATGATGAAGAGAAATTTGATTGACTTTAGAAGTGCATGTAGTTGTGTGGACTGTTTACTGATTGAGATTGTGACTATTAACGAAAGAGATAAACGATTGATTTTATCGAAGTTTTGAAAGGAAAGAAACATGGTTTTTGGAAAAAAGATTTTTATTGAAAATCCTCCGGTATTCCTGAGCGAATCAACGGTTCCGGTATTTGAGCACAAATCAACGGATTCCGGCTATTCAAGCTCAAATCAATGGAGTTTGACCATTAAGGGTCATGTCTTTCTTTACATCACATCTATTTGAAGATAAAAGGAATTTTTGAAAAAGGATTACGGTGATGAATGAAATGGATTTTGATGACGAGTGATATAGAAATAAGAAACAAGATTTTTGTGACGATTTGGAAAATGAGACAGATGGTGGATTAATATGAGATGTGGTAAATGGTTGAAGAACCTCTTATTGGTTTGTTATGAATGATGCGAAAATGATAATGGTTTAGGCTTGGCAATGAGTTGATAGATCCTTGACATAGGGTGTCTAGAATCTCTCGTTCTGTTTGTTGATTGTCGTATGTACCTTGGGCATATCTGTCGTAGTCCACTCATTTGGATGCATAACTTATTATATTTTCTTATAACTTAAGTATAGAATTCTCTACTGGGCTAGTGTAGCTCAACAAAATCCTTCTTTTCAGGTCCAAATGCCAGACATTAGCTTGCATTGCATCGCGTGCTCAGTGTGGAAGACATTCTTGGAAGCTAACGAAGTCTTGTTATTTAATCATCTTTGTAAATCACTTTAGTTAAAGATGATTTGTTAATTCATTCTTGAGTTATCTTTTGATTTAAGCTTGTAATATTCTAAACACTTGTACTTGTATCTATGTTAATTTGGGCCGGTGTGCCAGTGTTGAATATCTAAAAACTTGGGGACTTCGTTTGTAATTAAACATTTGGGAACTCTTTTGGGTATTATCTATTTTATGAGAGGTTCATTTATTAAAATGACTTATTTATTTAGTTGAAAATCAAGGGCGTGACATCTTCCGCTGGGGTTGTTCTCTGTTTCGTATATGGTTTGTCGTTTAGTTGTTGTTCTTTTGTGTGGAATGCCACGTGGCCGTGTCGGTTCGGGCCCACTTCGGGTGTCGTTCCGGGGCGGGGCGTGACAGTAGGCGCCTTCACTAGCAATTTTGACGACGCAAAAAAGCCCTTCCCAGTTGGGCATGAATTTTGTTTTCTTGCTTGCTTGTACCACCTTCCGCCAAACTAAATCGTCTGGCTTGAATTTCTTCGTTCGTACGCTGCGATTGTAGCCCTTGGCAACTTGTTGTTGGTATTCAGCTAGCTTAAGCCGAGCGTCATCACACTTCTCTTCGGCGAGGATCAGCTCTTGTGCCACGGCTTCGTCATTTGTTGTTGGGTTTAAGGTTTCCGTTCGGAGGGAGGGGAACTTGGATTCCAGTGGGATGACCGCCTCCATGCCAAAAGCCATGGAGAATGGGGTTTGGCTAGTAGAACGTCGTGGTGTATAACGATAGGCCCATAGAAACTTGGGTAATTCCTCTGCCCATTTGCCACGCTTGGAGTTAGCCGACGTTTTATCCAAGCGTAGACGGACTTGTTTGAAGCTTCGGCTTGGCCATTTCCTTGGGTGTATGCTGGAGTGAAGTTGAAGAAGCGTATTCCAAATTCCTCTAAGAGGCTGGAGAGGCCGTTGCCGACAAACTGGGTGCCGTTGTCAGAGACGATGGCGTAAGGCATGCCGAAGCGGGTAATGATGTTTCTCCATACGAATCTTCTGACGTCGGCCTCGGTCATAATGACAAGAAGTTCGGCTTCTACCCATTTTGAGAAGTAGTCTGTTGCTGTGATTAGAAACTTGAAGCCTCCAGGAGCTATTGGGAGTTTTTCCGACGATATCTTAGCTTGGGTTCCTTTGCGAGAGTCTTCTCGTCGTCTCTGCGCCGAAGATTGTCTCTCAAGTCGGTTGTTGTTCGGTGTGGGCCGTCGTTGGACTTCTCTCTGTCATGACGAGTCTTGTGGTCGTCATTTGCGCCTTCGGTCAGTATTCCTTTTTCGTGCCGTCGTGCACAGTGCTCATCGCCTAAGTTCTCAGGCGGGATGTCCCCAAGTCGCTCAGAGACGTAGCGTCTGGTTTACCGGAGTCTCGGCTACGGTGTGAAACCATCGTGCGAGAGAACTCCGCGCGACCAGTAGAGTACGTACTCGTAAATGACTCGGTATCTCTTGTCCTGGTTCGCTCATGATGGCTTCTAGAACAATGTGTTACAGACATGAGAAAGGATTATTTCCCTAGCATCACCAGGTGCTGTGGTGAAGCCAAGGCGATCTTTCACGGAGCCGCAGTGGCCTGTCTTGTGTGGACGCTCTTGTGGTGGTGGTGGTGATGGAGATGGTGTTTGTCCTTATCGCCTCCCACCTCCATCAGATCTGGAAGTGGCGGGGGTTGCGGTTTGCTGCATGTGTAGTTTCATTTGAGCCACCCCCGCCCGTAGCGTAGCCAGTTCATTGTCGCATTCATCGTCGCGACGCTGCAGTAGACAGAAGTACGTCGTTATTACATCATCCGCGACCGGGGAGAGTCCAGAGCCAGAGGGAGGGAGATGGACATGTGCCTCTCATAAGGTGGTGGAGGGATGGCGTTTCCGCTTGCATCTTTAGCCCCTGAGATGGTAATGTCCATCAGGTCTCCACCCATAATGAATGGTTTGGTGGTTGTTTGTGAAAGAAGGTGGTGGTTTGAAAGAAGGGAAAGCCGTTTGAATCAAAAGCGATTCACGTCAGGTTCACCAATTGTGTGGCCCGTGATCTTCGATCTGAGTCCTTCCTCCGTTGGGTTAAGAATCGCCTAGCCTCTTCACCTATCCTGCATAGTGAACGCACGACTAAGACCGGGCCGGGGTTTGCCCGGTAAGGCCCTCCGGCGAGAGGATAAGTATGTGCAGAGAGAAAGGTAAGGAACTAGGGTTGAGTGTGGGTTTCTGTGTGTGTACCTCTTAGGGTTGCTATCCTTTGGTATTTATAGATTCTCCTTAGCTTGCTCTCCAAGTACGAACATGTGCCTTGCACGAGTCAAATGACGTCGTTGTGACGTCGCTGAATAGATCCGATAACCGTTTTGGTGTGAGCTGGCATTCCCATGTGCGCCCATCGTTATCCGCTGGCGTAATCGTTTCTGCACGTGGATAGACATGCGAGATGACAGGTGGCTGAGCACCGCCTGCAGCTTAGCAGGTGGCCGAGCACTAAACCCGGCCAAGCCTGGTGAAAGTACGAGCAGATTGTGCACGTTCATGGGTCACCCTTCCACAGGTAGCCGAGCTTGGTATCAATGCCTTCCGCTGAACACGCAATTAGTGCATTACCGTCGATGACCAGCCAAGGCCCGACCAAAGGCGCGGTCTCTAGTAGACTGGGCTTAACCAGTCCCTTATTTGGCACGAACGGTCATGTTTGGCCCGCTACACATGGGTTTATAGCTTCGCTACAATCAGGCTTGAAAACATGTCTTTTATTGGTATACGAAGGCCTTTTTCCGCAGAGATGTAGGCCTTATGAGCTCTTTTAGTAGGCCCGAATCACTGTTATTAACACTCCAAGCAAGGGTTCAGGCCTTCCAACATACTTTAAGTCCTTACCGGACCATTTCATGGTTTTATCATTTTTTCTATAGTTCAACCCCGAACACAGGCCTCTCGTCACTCTAAACATGCCTGAAGAACGCAGATTAAGGCCTTTTCTTTAAGGGAGGCCTTTGAAAGGCCTATCCGATAAAAAGGTAACTGCTAAGCTCCTTCCTATGTCTGAATTCAGAGAATTTTGTCTACGGCCTAAAGGGAACATCGAAAAGGCTTAGTGCTTAACAAATCCATTGGCAAGGCAAACAAAAGGAAACATGCTAACCATAATTCAAGGCCTGTTTTGATGCCAAAAATGATTTTTACTTTTATACACGCCTTGATCCTAAAATTGAAGAATCAAGGCAAAGGAGGCATTGTTTACACCCATTTTTGGCCAATTCTTGAAAGGCGGGTTGATTGAGAATTAATGGTTAAAAGAGCCATTATTGAGCCTTTAAAAAGAGTTGGGTGATGGGCCTCTTGTCATTGGGCTGGGTTAATTAACTGAGCCACCAAAAGTGAGAAGTCTTTGGGCCACACCTATAGAGACCCATGTTTAATTTTGATAATTTTAATCTTTAAATAAAAGTTAGAATTTAAAATTTATATGAAAGGTGATGTGAAAATGTGTTTGAGAGTCGAATTTGTGAAGATTTGAAGTTTGGAGGTTAATGTGGTTAATTTAATTGTGGAGGGGTGTATAGTGCTATATGTGTGTGAGTATATATAAGTGTGTGTGTGTGTGTGGATGAGAACCACACAACACAATCCCTATATATATCTCTCTCACAGCATATCTCCCTCTCCCTCAACACTCACGGTTTTCTTTCCCTCTCGTCTCTCTCTTGCTCTCTCACCTCAAAGCCCCAAGAATCTTCCACAAATTCCTTGTACCCGCGTGTCCTAGACCTCGGGTTTGCTCGCTCAAGCTCAGAGAGGAGTGTTATTGGTTGAAATCGAGTTTGGAAGCTAGGGCTCGCTTGTAGATCTTGGGTTTCGGCTTTGGGAGCTTAAGGTAGGGATTTCTCACTTCTATTATGTGTTTTTGTGTTGATTCGGTGTTTAAATCCGTATTTAATCATCCCGTTTGGGCCTTAGTGAGTTCTGTCAAAAATCTAAAAATCGTTGTTCGAAACTAGCTGGTATCGCTACCATTTTTGGCTGGTATCGATACCTTCACGCCTGGAATCTTGTTAAGTCAGTTGGTAAAAATGGTATCGATACCAAGGGCCTTAAGGCAAAATTTTTTTAAAACTTCGCACAATCATAACTTTATCGTCCGGACTCCATTTGGGCATATTATATATCGAAATTGATGTACAGAAAATCTAGTTTCTAACGGTGGTAGTCTCATGATCAAATTCGAAACCTATAAAAAGTTATAGGTACAATACTATAGATTGGTTGTTAGACTCCATACCGATTTTTGAGATTATGTTACATTCGAGCTTTACATGTGACTTGGTACACTTCTAAGTGTTTGAGGTAGGCATATCCCTTAGATTCGTTTGGGTGAGACACAGATGTTTCTAGGTTCGTTTAGTTATTTGAATGGTCTAACGAGGTTTAGGTGGTAGGCTATCATACTTGGGAAATGTTCGTTGACACATAGGAAAAATGTGAGGTGCAAGGGGTGCTCGTGTATCAAAATTGAAATGGGAATACTTAAATAGTGATGATTAATTAAGTTTATGAAATGGTAATGTGTGGTACAACTATTATTCTTTTCAATTGAACTATAAATTGAAATGTGAAACTGTTTCTAAATATTTGTATGAAGTTGAGCTATGAAATGACTAGTTGATGCTTCGTGGTACAACCAATAGATAGTGATGTGGGTATGTGAGTTCCATGAAGTCGTGATTGTTGATCCGCTTATATTGAATTGTTTTGATGTGTATGCATAAGGTAGAGGTTTGGATATTTGTTGGACTAGTGTGGTGCGATAAATGAAATACGCTTGTCAATAAACTGTGATATGGAAACTAGAAAGGATAATGATTGGTTATGATTGAGGGAATCGACTCAGGGTGACCCTGCTTAAGGAAAAAGACCTGAGAAGACCCAAGTTATTGTGATTGAGGGAACAGACTCAGGGGGACCCTGCGCTCAAGGGAAAAGACCTGAGAAGACCCAAGTTATTGTGATTGAGGGAACAGACTCAGGGTGACCATGCGCTCAAGGGAAAGACCTGAGGTGACCCAAGTTATTGTGATTGAGGGAACAGACTCAGGGTGACCCTGCGCTTGAGGGAAAAGACCTGAGGTGACCCAAGTTAATGTGATTGAGGGAATAGACTCAGGGTGACCCTACACTTGAGGGAAAAGACCTGGGGTGACCCTAGTGATTGTTATTATGGGAATAGACTAGGGGTGACCCTAATGCCTGAGGGAAAAGACTTGGGGTGACCCAAGTGGTTATGACTAGCTAATGTTGAGAAAAACAATCGAAATTCATTGATTAAAAAGAGAAGGATTTTAACAAGAAAATCCTCTGGCATTCTTGAGCGAATCAACAGAGCTTGACTCATACTAGTTTTGTATACCCTGCACTATCTTGCGATAAAAAAAAAAAAAAAAGAAAGAATGATTTTATATGAAAATGGTTTTATAACCAATAACTTGGAATTAAGACAAATTTGAATATTTAGATGGAAAACGATGAACCTTGAACTTGGATTGGTATCTCTTGGACTTTTAATCAATGGACTCTTTGTTAAGGTGCTGGTTTGAATGAAAGACGAGCATACATGTGATTGTTGGTTATTCATGTTAGGTTGATGTTGAAATAGGAAGTACGACGATAAGGGTAAAAGATGAGGATAAAATGGATAGTAACTTGTTTGATATGAATGTTTATGTGATGCATTATGGGAGGTGTATAATCGGTAATTGCATGTCGAACTCATAAAAGGAAGTTTGATACAAAAGAACCTTAGTAGATGAAAACTGAGACTAGAATATAAGTCATGGGTGAGAAAGCGAAATAAATGATGATCTATCGACACTAACGCGAAAACATGATAAAGGGGACACGAAGGAGGATACGATACGTGTTAACCTGATATTGGGAAGATTAGATTGGGTAGTCGAGCGGGTTCCTTGGTGTCGTGCTAAGATTGGGTTGAAGTGTCCATGTTTGTTTTATATTTCCCTTCCTTATACGTAGTGTCTATGCTTAGATGAGATGCATGTGAGTTGGTGAAGTGAGACATGAAAGAGAAAACGGTTGTTTAAAGAATCCAAAATGTTTGCTAGGTAATTAAAAGGGAATGTATCAAGGAGACACAATAATGATGATGGCAAATAGAGGTTATAAGCAAAAGGTGTTTGTGCGAGGTTAAGAAGGTTGGCATGCATGGGGTATATTTCTATTTAAGTCTTGTTTTTGTTGTAAGTGTTAAAGTTGAGTCACATATTCTAATCTTGGTCAAAACGCTATTATTTTTATTGAAAATGCTTTTCCTTGGCACTCATCTTCTCACAAGCACATAAAATTAGTTAGAGATTTTCCTACTGAGCTAGTATAGCTCAACCTATCAATTTCAGGTAAAAGCAAGGAAGTTGATGTGGCGTGCATATTGTGCTTGTTGATCATGTCTTTTGAAGGTATAAAAGAGGCGACAATTTGCATTTGATTTGAAAGTAGTATTTGGAAGAATGACTAATATAATTTGTAATATTATTTTGGTATTTTGTTTAACTTGGGGTTTCGAGCCAGAATTGTAACATTTGAACTTAAATTTGTAAAAAAAAAAGGGAGATGCCATTAGGGTATTATCGGTACTCCGGTTGTGATTTTATTTATTGTAAATAAATATTATTTATGTTGAAAATCGAAAGCGTGACAACACCAAAAAGTTCATGGGCTAGGGCTAGGTTAATGAAATTTTGCCTAAAATTTCATTAATAAGAGCCCAGATCGAATCCATTTTAGGCCTGATCTTACCCATTTATTTTTGTGAAAGCTTGTAATGGACTTCCTTAAAGTTAGGCCCATTCGTGAAAACTATTGGGCCCAGGCCCGAACACTTACTTTTCAAGCTTGGGGCTTGCCCTTGGACCTTAAAGTAGGTCCACATCAGTTAAAGACTTTCTTGAAAGCCTGACTTATGAAGGCCTGATTCATGAAATGGCCCAGATTCACATTCCATGTTCTACCATATTCTAGAATGTACCCGGCCAATAGGAGTGAGGCCTATATATGGGAGTACGATGGAGTAGCGAGCATGGGAAGATTATTTAAGGCCTGAGAGGGGCCCACCACCTAGGGCCAAGAGTCACCAATTTCAGCCTTCAATTGATTGTCTTCTTGAGGAAGAATTGAAGTTGCTAACAAGTGGCTCAATCAGGTCTGTATAAACTGCTTAGTCATGGTTATAAGCAAATTAAGGCATGTACAACTGTTATTCTTCAGGATGAAGCAAGACCAATAACACATGGCATGCATGTAAGCTGCCAACACAAGCAGCTAGGGGTGATATCGGTTCGGTTTTTGGAATTTTTAACAACCAAATAATCGGTTCAGTTTTTCATATGGAGCTACCGAAACCGACCAAAGAGGTGATCGGTTTTTTCGGTTTCGGTTCACTCGGTTTCGGTCGGTTTGTTTCGGTTTTTCGGTTTTGAATTATGGGCCTTGTTTGGGCCTCAAAAAATGAAGCAAAGAATTTAAAAACATATTTATTGGGCCTCATTTTGGGCCAAAAATGCAGATTTTGTAGAACTTAGATTAGGTTCAGGTACAATTGCATCGATTTCTTCCACAATATCATCCATCTGAAAAAGAACCCATAAATATTTCAAATCTCAATAACAAATAAAACAGCCCAACAATCTTGTCCAAAAAAAAAAACAAACAAACAAAATAAAACAAGATGGGTCGGGCCTCAACGCCTGATTAGAACCCAGAAAAATTAGAAAACACAAATTACTCCTCTAGTTTTTTTAATACTAGCAAACCCAGATTTTTTAATACCAAAAGAATTAATTAAGTTACAAAAGCCCTCTCAGTTTACTCCTTACATACGAAGTTAATACCAAAAGAATAAGTTACGAAGAACGGGGCCGTGATGTTGAAACGAAGTTAATACCAAACCTTGATTTTTTTACCTTAGTGTTCCCGTGACGAGAGATCGAGATTAGAGAAGCAGGGGAGAGAGTCGAGAGAGATCGAGTTTAAAGAGATGCTCCAATGGCGTCTTACACCTTCAAGAGCGTGAGGTTGAGGGAGAGAGAGAAGGCGTCGGATCATCTTGAGAGAGGGAGATCTGATAATGAGATTTTTGTTGCGGTGTGTGTTGTGCGGCTGTGGAATGAAATTTTTTAGGGTTTTGTATATGTAGGTTGTAATGAACGGCTAGGATTTTCCCAAACTTTTAGAGATGGATGGCTGGGATTAAAAACTGTGGTAGGGTATATATAATTAGGTTCGGTTCGGTTTTTTCGGCTACCCCTCCGTAAAATTGAAAATCGAACCGAAAAAAATAATTTCTATGAACGAAAACCGAACCGACTTTCTCCACCAAACCGAACCGAACAGACTGCTTCGGTCAGTTTTTTCGGTTTTTCGATTTTTTGTGTCACCCCTACAAGCAGCTCAACCAAGCCTGCTGTATGAAAGCTTAAAGAGAGCAAGTGGTAGGGCACAAGTCCCACAAAAAGGCCTTGTTCGGTTTGAACTTTAAACCCAAAATTTTAGAAAAGGTAACTTTTTTACTTTTTCTCTCTCTAACTTTTCAATCATTACTTTCATTTTTCACTCTATCTCTCTCTACTTTTTACTTCTCTCCACAATTATTACTCTCATTTCTCTATCTACCTTTGTTCAAAAACACTACTCAAAATCCACAACCGAACAAGGGCAAAATCTCTCTATTCCATATATAAATGTGTATATATATGGAAATACTTAAAATAGCAAGTGGGGGAAGAATCTAGAATGGCCAAAAGGCACATAAAGGTCGGCTTTTGGCTTTAGTGGGCCCAGATATTCCTTTTTACAAGCATCAATGCATATAAGTTGCTCACAAGCAGCTCAAAGGGCCTAGAGATGCTATGTTGCTGCAAATTCCATTTGCTTTAATTTGCTTTAACTGATTTTTAGGCAAAAAGAAAGCTTTTCATACCTGCAGCTGTTTTCTTGGAGTGGAGAGCAAGGTTTGGACAAGTGGCAGCTTTCCTTTGGAGTATTCTGAAGCAGCTCAATGCCTGAAACTTTCTGCTTATAAATACCAGAATTGAAGGCATTGGCAAAAGGTCCCAGCACCAACAAGCCCACGGCTTATCAAAATTACATTTCAATTATCTTTCAACTATTTTTATCTTTCGGTCCCAGCACCAACAAGTCCAACGCTTAATCAATTTATCTTTCAATTATCTTTACTTTCCAGCAAAATTTTTTATCTTTCAATCCAGTCTAGCTTAGCCTAGATCTTGTCTTTCATTTCCTTGTACCCAAACTTTGTTAAGCTGATTAATAAAGTTTGTTTTATCTTTATCTTTCAGTCCTTGCAATTTTCATTTTTCATTTTCTAACAACGGTAAGGAAATTCTAAATCCTTTTCATTAAGGCAAACCACAAACCATATACAGCCATACCCCTTTGGTCGTACACAATCCGCTCAATACGAAGTCAAATTTGAGGCATCCAGACTTTAATACAAATTTAGACTACAATCTAGTTCTGGCACGCCCGCAACTATAGCTGATTTGATTTTGCGCTTTTTGTGGAAAACAGAGTTTCTTTACGTATATTTTGAAAAACCAAAGCTTCGAACATACACTTCGTTGAGATATGTTGATCCAACCGACGCAAATAATTGAACTTTGATACATGTTGGCAACTTATTTAAAGAAGCCAATGTACTTTTGAAGTCCATATATTTTTTTATGGTTGCTTGTGATGTACATTAAGGGCCCCTAAAATGTCTGGGTTGCACACGTGGGAGTTTTAAGGGCGTGTTTGATAGCGGGATTGGAACTTGGGATGGGATTCCAAAAGTGAAGTGTAATCTATGAAGTGTGTTTGGTTGGATTTGTATCACAAATCCCATGGGAATACCAATCCGCCCATCTTATGGGATTAGTCAACCCATGGGGGGGTATTACGAATCCCATCCCCATGGGATTGAGCAAAACCAGGTTAAAAACCCACCTCAATTTCAATCCCAATTCTAATTCTAGCCAAAACAAACATGTTATTTACAATCCCACCTTATTCTCAATCCCAATCCCAATCCCAATCCCAATCCTATGCAAAACAAACATGAATAAATGATTCATCCCCTCATTAATAATCCCACCTCATTCTTAATCCCAATCCTAATCCCATCTCATTACGAATCCCCCAAAATGAAATCTACAATCAAACACGCCTAAGAGTTTGCTTGAATGGAGGTCTTGAGAGGAACCCAACCCCAACGAAAACCATTCCAGCTAGGGGTGTTATTCGGTCGGTTCGGTTCGGTTCGGGGTGGATTTGCCGCACCCCGATCGGGTTCGGGGTATATAAGTCGGGGACCGATCCCGACCGGTATTAATTTCGGTTCGGTTCGGTTCGGTTCGGGTGAGTTCGGTTCGGTCGGGGATTTCGGGGATTTCGGTCCACCCAAAATGGGCCTTAGTTGGGCCGTTTGGTCCATTTTTAAAAACTAACAATAGATTACGGGCCATGCATGTTCGGGCCATTTTTTCACCCATATTTAGGCCATTTTCACATGTTTTCTCACCCATATTTGAGCAATTTTTAACCTTAAGTTAATCACCCATGTTTGGACCATTTTTTCACCCATATTTTGGCCATTGCACCTGGGGGGGTTTTTTTTTTTGAAACGCCAATTGAAAAAAAAAAAACATACAACAGGTATGACAGTTACAACTTTCACAAGTACTCTTCCACCTTTTTTTTTTCCAATCGATTGGAAATATCTTCTACACTAGTGTATATAACTTGGAGGAGTTAAAAGTAATTTAGAACAGAGAGAGCAGTCGATTGGGAAATTTTGTAAAAACGTAAATAAATCAAGCAATGAAATTCCAAAAAAAAAAAAACAGTAAGAGCCAAAAGTTAACAATTCAAAATTTTGTTTGGTTATGTAATTGTTGTTAGCGTAATTCAAAATTTTGTTTGAAGTTAACAATTCAAAGCAATAAGAGCCAGAAGATTAAAACAATTTATATAAATATATATAATATATATGGTTCGGTCGGTTCGGTCCTACATCGGTTTGGTCGGTTCGGTCTGCATTCGGTTCGGTTCGGTTCGGTCCGTATAGATTTCCAGAAAACCGAGACCGAACCGACCTAGGTTCGGTTCGATTCGGTCCACCCCGAACCGCCAAAAAAAGCTCCTGGACCGACCGAAGACCGAACCGATCGGTCGGTTTTTTCGGTCCGATCGGGTTCGTAACAGCCCTAATTCCAGCCCACTTCCTCCGCCATTTTTCCTCCTTCAACCTCCAAATCTCCGCCCAAACCCTAACTGTTACACCACCACCAACACCCCTCCCTCTCAACCCGCAACTAATTGATCCAGCCTCGCCAAAATAAATCTCTCTCATGGACCACTACAAGGCATTAGGTTGAATCGAAGCGCAGAGCAAAGAAGAAATAGCCTTTCATAAACAAGCTATGGAATGCCATCCCGACAAACACTCCCACTCCCCCTAATCGTTTATCAAATGTGGCGGCCTTTAGATCAAGTGGCGACCGTGGTACCAGTAATTATTTATGTCATTGTCGCACGCTCAATGTCACAACCGTATGTTATTTTAGCACCGATGCATGCTTCTATCTCTGTATCACGATTTGTTTTTAAAAGAAGTGTAATCAAAATGCATGTTAAATATAAGCAATCGAAAATGCTAAAATCAAAGAAGTACAGGCCAACCGTTTGGTTGGACGAAAAGACCTCTGCCTAATACTTTGCCCTCATCGTAACATGCTAGGATAAAATTGTGAGCACAAAGTAAGGATGGAGAGATTTTTATGCCAAATCACTTAATACACGTACAAACACAAGTGTAAAACATCTTTTAAGATGTTCCAAATTATTAAATTAAATTTACAAGAGGATGCAAAAATTGAAATTGCCAGCCAAAGCAAGGATTGAGTCCCGGGAGAAGGAGGACCCATGCTGTCCCCGCCTCGTTCGGGTTGCCGATACTTAGTAATAAACGGTTTAGATTTAACATAAATTAGACAGCTGAAATTTATTCGACTGAAATGAAATCTGAATCGTCTATTACTAAGTATAGACGGCCCAGATGGGCCAACACACCGGGTCCGGGACTCCGACTGGGGAGTCCTGCTCTTCAGGCGGGGATGAAACTGTGTTAGGCTCTGTTTGGAACCCAGGGAAAAGAAAGGAAAAGAAAAGAAAATTAAAGAATTTTCCCTCCCATTGTTTGGTTAGAAGAGAAAGTGAGAAGAAAATAAAGATTTTGAGTGTGGTGAATAGTACATTTTCCTTCCTATTTTCCTCTCATTTTCCTTCTCTTTTCCTTTCCTTTCCTTTCTTTTCCTTTCTTCATGTTCCAAACAGAGCCTTAGTTTTTCTTCTTCACAACTCTTGGTAGGAGCACACGGCTGAAATGTTGCCACGAGGTCTCCCCATTCCCCGGGCTTCTTCGCCCTCCACGCCCCTGAGGAGAAGCCACGAGGTCTCCCCATTCCCCTGGCTTCTTCACCCTCCACGCCCCCGCCATTTCTCCTCCTTCAACCTCCAAATCTCCGCCCAAACCCTAACCCCCCACCCTCCCTCTCTCTCTCTCTCCCTCCCCGCACCTGAGATTGGTTCCGCCTCGCCCAAGCGAATCTCTCTCTGATGGACCACTACAAGGCGCTAGGGTTAAACCGGAGCGCCAGCAAAGAAGAAATAAAGCAAGCCTTTCGAAAACTAGCAATGCAATACCACCCCGACAAGCACTCCCACTCCCCCAAACCCGTCAGGGACAGCGCCACCCTCCGCTTCAAGCTCGTCTCCGAAGCCTACGAGGTCCTCATCGACGATCGCAAGCGCGCCGATTACAATCTCCGCTCCTACAATAACAATAACAATAACAATTACAATTACAATAATTACGATAATGGGCGACGATCAAACCCTGGCTATGGATATGGATACGATTACAGAAGCGGGCCCAAATCTAGGTATAGTTCCTATCGCGGCTACAATTCTGGGTTCCGTACGCCTCGTTCGATTCTTCTCAACCTTGCCTTCATCGGGTAATCTCTTGGTTTTCTTCTTGTAGTATACATTTTGCTTCTTTCACCCAATTGTTATCAAGATTAGTTCATTTTTTTATGTTTGCATTTGAAGGTTTGTTTTCGGTTTCACATTCCACGCACTGGTACTCACCTAAATGACATGTTCGTGGAGCGAGAGCGTGAGATCAAACAATTTTCAAACAAGTAATGCCAGGGATGCAACACTCCACCACAACAATAAAACTCTTTGGCCCCTGAATTTTGAGTATCCTACTTTCATACAATTCATGGGGTTCAACAAACAATTGAATTTTGATATTCGGTTTAATGCTCTTTGTAGTAGCATGCCTTATATATCGTATTAACAATCAAAATTTGGTCGAAAGAAAAAAAATCTCTAATTGCCTGGTTAATGAATCTCTTTATATTATAATTGTTCAGGACCCATTAGACGAAATATGCGAGTTTGGTGTCGATACGCTATTGAGTAGTGATGAGGGTCAACCACACCCGCCTACGTGGCACTGCATGATTGGTGGTTGCAAAGTAGTTTCAAAGTAGTTGTTCTCCTGTTACCAATCATGCAGTTCCACGTAGACGGGTGTGGTTAGTGTTGTGGTGGAGTGTTGCGTCCCTAGCATTATTGAAAACCTTATGGAAAAGAGAATTGGCATTCGAAGAATTGGCGTTGACGAGACCAATTACCAGTTTTACATAGCCGCACTCATGCTGCTTCAACAATAATATGCCAAGCAAACAATGTGTCTCGTACAGCCAACCTGCCATGGAAAATCAATTCGTTGGATGAAGAACCACCTAGATCCATTCTGCTTGAACCAAACAACCTTATGCTAGCCCTCAGGGGACTGAAGTTCTCTGATTGCAGCCCAGGAAGTCATAGCAGAGTAATCATGATCAGCAACTGGACTCCATATAACACCATCTAGCCTATTAGCATTTCAGAGGAAACAAGAGGGAGTTACAGCAATTACCTCGGATCACCTGTTGCCCTCTCGGCCTCTCCAAACACCTCGATTAAGGATTGCAGCCCAGGACGTCATAGCAGAGTAATCATGATCAGCAACTGGACTCCATATAACACCATCTAGCCTATTAGCATTTCAGAGGAAACAAGAGGGAGTAACAGTAATTACCTCAGATCACCTGTCACCCTCTCGGCCTCTCGGCCTCTCCAAACACCTCGGTTGAGGATTGTAGCAACTTTGGCCTCAAGGAACCTACCTAGATTGTTAAACCACTCTCTCCCGTATTGATTGTATGGCCACTAAGGATGCCAATTATATCTGCCTTGGAAAACTAGGTTTCCCATTACCAATAGAGGGTTTGATCAGGGCCTGCCCCATTGTCCTTAGATTAAAAAACTCCCTGCACACGAGGTATCAACTGGGAAAGCTATTCTCCATGAGCAATGATCTTTGGGAACACGGTGGACGGTGAGGCTAGGATGTGGTGTTTAAATTGTGGGTTTGGCAATGATGCACGAAGGAGGAGAAGAGTTGGAGTGATAAAAGGGGAAAATTGAGAGAGAGAGAGAGAGAGAGAGAGAGAGGACAATGAATTGTATTTTGTAGGTACCCACATAATTGTGGATGGTATTATAGGTGTTACTAATAACTTGATGCTCTCTTAATTACATATATATTTTCAGCTTTCAGTTCACATGAAATGGTTTCTCAGTGTGACAACTTTTGCTGATATAAAACTTCTTCCAGTGTTGTATTAGGTGGAATTGTAATCATTGAGTCGAGCAGGGATGCATTATGGAAGCTGCAAAATCCAGGGGTATGTAGTTTTGGAGTCTCGGACCTTTGGTTACTGAGTGCTAATGCTATCTCCATACATTTGTACTGTGCTGTCTCTTGCTATTCTTTGCGATAACATTGAACTTCACTACTTATTGACAAGCATTGGCATTTTGTATTGGATATTAACCTCCAAAACTTGTTTAAATCTCCAGGGAAAGATAATAGAATGAGTGTGATATGCCTGCAATGTCCATCTTGCCCATGCTGAAGTCAGTTAGTTAGGACGTGCATGCAGTCTAAAGCTTTTTCCACTCTGCGCTGTGTTTGTTCTCCTGTGCTTCCACTTATTTCTTGCTCTTTCATTTCACTGGCTTTGTAAAAGCAAAAAATATTAAAGTTATGGGGAGAATTTCAGATGAGTGAGCTTTTTCAAAATGTATACCCTTATTCAAAATGAGTTTTCTGGCTGCACCAAATGGTTCTCCCATCTCCAAACTATCCAGTTTCTTTCTGGTACTGAACCTGTTGATTTGGTTTTTTGTTCTTTTGCCTGTCTAAATTCAGAAATCATTTGAAGACGCCGTGGAGTCCATAGAAAAGGCCAAGGCAGCCAAGGATAAGGTGTGAAAAGGGCCATCATTTCCGGAAACCGTGCCATTTCCGGAAACCGTGTTTCCACTGCCTTTGAGGCTTGGCCAACAGGCATGTAATTTCTGGAGTTTCAGGAAGGGTGCATTTAGCTTTCTATGGTGCTCTAGTTACATTTCAACGGTCATGGTGCCCCTCCGTTTTCTGTCATATGACAAAGCCACGAGGGTCTTCTTTTCCCTCGTTCACATGATATCCTTTGCTCCAGATTCATGCTATCCATGTACAAGCAATAGGGTTTTTTAGTATCAGTGTAAACCTGCAAATTCAGATTAACATCATGTAAGTAAACCCTGATACATAGTATTCATGTGTATTCGACAATTGCTTATTTACTGTTTGCGAAGAATGAAAAACAATAGGGTGCTTGTGCTTGTGAGTCGAAGGATCCCTAGTTAAATGGAGGGCGATTGTGTTCACCCGCCAAAGAAGTGGGTGAATATTACGACCTATTCTTTTATTGGTTGTTTTCAAGTATTGGACCCCATTTTATGCTGCCCCGTTTGTTAATCCTCTTCGCCCATGGGATTGGACTACCAATCCCAAGGGACTACCAATACTTTGTTCGATAACCCTCTTAGCGAATCCATTGGATTAGCAAGCCGGGGATTAGGGGTATTAGCAATACCCCGGGGGACTTGGTATTCACAATCCCATCCCAACCTCTCCTTATTATCAATCTCTTCTCATTACCAATCTCTTCTATCAATCCAATCCCATCATCTAATCCTATCTCAAACAAACATAATATTAATAATCTCATCATCGAATCCCATCACAACAAACATACTCATTATCAATCCCATCTTATTACCAATCCCATCTCATTATTTAATCTCATCTCCTTACGAATCATATCCATCTATTACTGTTATCAAACGGGGCCTTTTAGTCTTTAACCATTGCCTTGTGAAACTACAGTTAACTTCATTTAGTATATATATATCTATATATATATATATAGGGGCCGGATCCTCCCACACAAAACTTAACACAAAACTTGACACTCCATCTCAGCCATTAAAATCGAGGGCTGAGATTAAAACTTAAACACCCCCTCCCTCTCCTCCCACTAGCGTCGTCCCTTCCCCAGTTAAAGAAAATAACGTCGTTCCTTCTCCAGTTCTCCTGGTTAAAGAAATTAACGTCGTTCACCCTTTTCCTCAATTCTCTCTCTCTCTCCTGCCTGTTCATCTTCATCAAGCCACACAGCCATCGCCTTCAATTCAAATATGCCCGGAAAAAACTCATGATTCAACAAGATAGTACATAACCCCATGACTTGAAAAGAAACTACTCACGTACAACTTTTGCGAGAATAACAGCCCTTCAAACAATTGAACTTGAACAATCTTGTACGGTAATAACGAAGTCAAATATGCAAACAAAAACATGATTCGGCAAAATATATCCAGCATTGGTCTATCCTTACTACACAAAAATAACATCCAAAAGTTCCCAAAAGTCGAGTTTTCCATCATTATATTAAAAAAAAGGTACATATACTCCATGAGCAAACATCCAAAAAGACTCCGCGATCATTCAAAGCAATCCTTTGGCATCAAGATATTTTGCCCTGTACAAAACACAAAGTTACTGTACACAAAGTTATTTTAATTAAGTAAAGATTGTGCATGGAACATAATTAGCGAAAACATCAAGAAGGTTAAGCAAGTTTTCGATTACCATATTCTCATTACGTCATCTCTTGGTCACTATCAGACGATTGTGCTTCCGTTTCTAAGGCTGTGGAAGCAAATTGCGAATAAGGAATAAGTAAGGATATTTATGACAAGTAAATAAGAACATTTTACACAAGAAAATTTGTAATTCACTTACCTTTGTTAGCTTTACTCATCGGATTCTCAGGACAAGTTCTCTTATCATGTCCGATCCCTTTGCACAAGTTACACTTTCTTTTCTTCTTGTTTAATGCCAACTCTATACCGCTTTTCAATCTTCCGGAGTCTATAGTAGCATCTTTTCCCTTCACATCTTTTTTCCTACCCTTAGTTTGTGAGATATTCGGATCCAAAAGCAATACTTGAGTTCGCTCGGTGGAATGTAAATCATCTATTTCATGGCAAACATTGATTGGAGGAGGCACATAAGATGAAATTTTTAGGAGCTTCTCGGATAGGTCATTCATAGCTTCAATGTAAATTTTGTAACTCTCATATGATGGGGCAGCCAAACAAGCCAATTTGGTAGATTCTTGGCACATATGACTAAGTCTTAAAGCCTCGGATTCTTCTTTCCCATCATCATGCACCAAACCTTCAGAATCTATTATCCTAAATTTGTTGGCCTTTTGCCTCCACCGTGGAAGAATAAAATGATCCGGTATTGCATCAATGTCTAGTCGGACAAAAACTTTCAAAATGTGTCTACACAATATACCAACAAATTCAAAGTTTTGGCATTCACACGTACCTTTGTAGGTTTGCGAATCCAATGTAACAGTGAACTTTTGAAGTTCATTAACTTTGGACTTTACCACAAACGATTGAAATCCATCGGCATTTGTCATCTCTCCAACTTTGTAATTAAAGGCTTCACTAATTTCATCCTTGAACTTGTTGAAGATGTTTCTAGTATAAACTTTTGCCGCATGCTTCAACAAAAATTCATTGTCCTTTACAATTCGAAACTTATGCTCAGACTCAAAATCTTCATCACTTTCCCTTTTCACAATCCTCTTCAAGGCTTGGTCATACTTGACAACAAATTCTTTAAGATTTGTTGTCGAAGTAACAAAAGCATCAAAAAATGAATTGACACCCTCACTACGTCCGGTAGTATTCATACCGGCAAAGAATGTTCCACGATTGTAAACGGGTACCCATGAATCACGAATGTCGTACAATTGTTGAAGCCACTCATTGCCTTCTAACCCATTTTCCTTCATCAATGCCATCCATCTCTCTTCAAAACCCTCTTTCTTATATGTCAACCAAATACATTTTTTCACATCTTTCTTGAATTTTGATTTCTTATAGTACACTTGTGACAACTTCTCAACAAATTTTTTCTTAATGTGCCAAAGGCATATATGATGACGGGTATTTGGAAAGACTTGGGCGATCGCTCCTTTCATTGCCAAGTCTTGGTCCGTGATGATAGAAGTTGGAGGACGCCCTCCCATAGCTTCAAGCCATGTCTGAAACAACCATATAAACGTTACCTCAGTCTCATATTGTAAAAGTGCGCATCCAAATTGTATTGACTGCATGTGGTGGTTTACTCCAGTAAATGGTGCGAAAGGCATATCATATTTGTTGGTTCGATATGTTGTGTCAAATGTGACTACATTCCCAAAATATTGGTACGCCATGCGAGATCGAGAGTCCACCCAAAAAAAGTTCACTGCTCTCCCATTTTCATCACATTGAATTGCATAGAAAAATTGTGGATTCTGTGCTTGTTTGTTCTTGAAGTAGGTGAGGACTGATTGTGCATCCCCGCCATCTAGCTCTCTATGCCTCACATTTCTCAAGTGATTATAGCAGTCTCTATTATCAAAACCCATGTATTCGCCATCGAAAATTGAAGCAACTTTAGAAACTTCCAAATTTTCTTTTTGAAATACTTCAATCAAAGCCTTAATTGGTTTGGGCATGTATCGATTTGACCTCATTTTCATCCTATTAGATGGAGTCACTAACTGGTGATTGTGAGTGTCATTGAAAACTATCACTTTCCACCTGCTACTCCATTTGTCATATCTAATCCGCAAATGAGCCTTGCAATCACATCTAATAGTTGAACGATTTCTAAATCTTTTCTTCGTTTTCACTTCCTCTCTCTTGTCATCCCCCTCCACGACACCATCATTCTTAGGCCTAGCACAATATTTTCCTTCTTTTGCGCAAACAAATAGCATACTAGTCACTTCATTTGACCGGTTTTGTCCTTTGGAGGAAGTTCGAGTACGAATCCAAAAACCATTTTGTCGACCATAATCTTCATAATACTTTCGTGCTTCATCAATTGTCGCAAAAGACATCTCACTTGATGGCGATTCTAACACTTCCGCATCGTTATTTGGAGTCTAAAAATCTTCTACTTCGAAATCATCTAAATCAAAATGTTCTTCCATTGCATACCCTTGACATGGGACAAACATTTATTATAGTGAAATTTCAGCCCAAAACAAATTATTCAATATACAATACGTATAGGGTAAAAACTTTAAAAAAGTAATTCAAACGACACCCTAGAGGTATACATTATTGCTTTCTATGTAATCCCAATTAACTAGATTCTTTTTTGATTGGCTAACTAGATTATTGATATCAATGCAATGTAATCCCATAAACTACAGCTTATGTCAATAAATTAGATTATTGATTTCTGTGCAATGAATCAATGATTGAAAAAACGATGAAAACTCATAAATCACACCGAATCAAACCAATTCATTTTATAATAATGCTAATCAAACTAATGCTTTCTGTGCAGAACTCTTGTTTGTTTGTTTTTTAGGGGTTTAGGATAAATAAGAGTTGGAAATAGGGGAGCTACATCAGGTAGTCCAAATGTTCGACAAAATTGACGTGAACAAAGACCGGTATGCATGGCAATGTGCAAGATGCAAAACCCAAAATTGCTTAAACCCTCAACAAAAATCCAAGACCCAATCATTTAAACCCTACACATAAATCAAATATCTTTACTCGGCTGGAACTATTCGTCTCTGTTACAGTGCGATGCACATAAATTGTACATGTACAGAGAGAGAGAGAGAGAGAGAGAGTTATGTGTACACAGATGTTTAAGAATACCTGTTGAATGTACTGGAGTGGAGCTTTAGGACTGATTATGTGAGGCAATCGTCGTATGGCAGTGGCAGTGGCAGTGGCGCTGTGGCTTGACGAAGATGAAAGGGCGTGAGGGAGAGAGAGAGAGAGAGAGACAGCAGACGTGAGGGTTGAGGAGGAGGGAGAAACGACGTTATTTTCTTTAACTGGGGAAGGAACGACGCTAGTTGGAGGAGAGAGAGGGGGTGTTTAAGTTTTAATCTCAGCCCTCGATTTTAATGGCTGAGATGGAGTGTCAAGTTTTGTGTTAAGTTTTGTGTGGGAGGATCCGGCCCCATATATATATATATATATGGAAAGACTAAGGAGGATAAGGCCAAGGGCTACCTATTTGGTAAAAACAGGGGGAAAAAAGTATTATTTTTATTTTGCCTTTTAAGGTGTGTTTAGATTCTTTAGAACTTAGGTGTAGTTCATTTGCACGGGAAGGATGGGAAAGAATAGGAAATTACTTTTTCTGTAACTTTTGTGTATTCAATTATCAGGAAAGTTGTAGGACTCACAACTTTAACTTTCCTATTAAGGCTCCGTTCCAGAAACTTTCTTAAAAAATAAGCAGCTTATTTCACATTTTCAAACTTAAAATTAAAGTAAATGAAAAATATTTTTTTAATTTTTTTTGCATCGTATAAAAGATCTCATCGAGATCTTTCAAACAAGATCCATAATGCATATTTTTAGATTTCAACAAACCCATAATTTTTGAGCTTGAAATTGCTTCTTAAAAAATAAGGACTTAAAGTCCGTTCTGGAACGGAGCCTAAGAAACACTTTTCTGCGAAATAAGTTTTGCCAAAATGAAGGAATTCTTGTTCTCTTGAGAAAGTACATGTGAAAAACAAATTTAGTTTTTTTAATTTTACCTCACTCCACTTTTTCTGAAAAGCAATTTCTCGCATAACATTTTCGATAACTGAATGGAGCCAACTAGCCAAGGAAGAAAAAGTGAAAATAAAGAAGGAGAAGAAGAGAGAATTTTTTTTGTTTGGTTCATAAAAGAGACATAAAATTTTGTGGAAATTTTGAGGGAAAGAAAAGAGTAAGGAAAGTTGATTTCTATTTTTTCTTCCTCATTATTTTCCTTCATTCATCTTTCTAAATTAGCAATCAAATAAAGCAAATGGGATTTTTTTTTTTCATTTTTTCTCCGTTTTCATTTCTTTTCTAAGTTCCAAACTTAGCTTCTGTCTAATAAATAAAATTGTGGCTTGCACGACAGTATAATTGAAAATGCAAATAATAATTCCAATGAAAAAGCATCAATTTTTTTTTCCTCCCCCATTCTTACTTCTTCTTTTTTTCTTTTTTAATAATATTCACAAAGAATTTGTACTACTTACATGTGCCAAGAATTTTATATTATATTCTAACCCCAACGAATATTGCTCAAGGTCCGAGACTTTGGGGTTGGGTCCTTGCTAAAGATCTCAGATTCTCAGGTTTCAAAACCTATCAAGTGCTATCAATCATTTTGAATCCAATTCATACAGAGTTTTCCTCTAACTTTTTTATTTGCAAATAGTCGGTGGGAATCGTTCCCGTGAATAAATTAGCCCGACACTTGAGTTATCAATTTTTTTTTTATTAATATTGTATTCAATTTTTTTTTTATTACGGAGTATCTTCTTTATATTCCGTTCATTTGTCCGGCAAACTAACGGAGCCCAACAAGTACTTTTTATGTTTCTCTGTGTCGGCCCTAAACCATTAAAAAATCGACCAGAATCAGAACCACCCTAAAATCGAGCACAGCTCAGCACAGCTCCGGTCACGATCGGTGCTCCGGCGACGGCAATAGTAGGTATCTCTCTTCTTCTTCTTCTTCTTCTTGTCCTCTCCTCTCTCTCTCTCTCTCTCTCTCTCTCTCTGTGTTCGTGCTAGTCATCTATTTCTCTCTGTTGTTTTCTCGAAAATTGATAGGCATTTAGGGCTCTTCGTTCAGATTTGTTCTGGAACTTTCTAGGCTTCTGTCCGGGGCCGGCCCTGGGCTCCTAGGGCAACCTTAAGGAGAGTGAGGGCTATATTATTTTCGAAGGTTAAATTGCTAGTGATTTTGAGGAAGGTTTGGTTAAGCTTGTTTTAGTAGATGAGATTAGGGTTACTGGTGTTGTCAACTTAGGCTCCTGTCTGCCGGAAAATTGTTCTCGAGGAAATTGTAGTGAATGTGAAGTAAAGAAAAATAAAAAGAGATAGTTTAATTATATAGGAACTAGTACAACAATATGATTCCTGCAAAATAGTGAGAGTTTTTTGTAGTCGATGAAAAACTAATCTAGTGGGAAAGAAATGTGGGTCCCACAATAACACCCAAAGAATGCAGGAAAGTTGGACATTTCCGTACTTTGCTTTTCTATCCTTCCAACTGAATGTGGCCTTAAAGGGATAAAGCTCCTGTTCTAGTGGCTTCAATGTTGTATTCTTTCACTCCAATTTGGCTGTTGTGTGTAGAAATGTGGTAACAGTTACCCCATCATTTTTTAGCTACGGGTTTTGTTCAGAATGATTGGAATGCAACTGGTTTGACTTTGGTCTCAAAGAGGTTTCCTTTCTGAAGTGAGAGACTATAGGCCCATAGCTTGTGGCAATGTAATCTTTAAGTCCAATAGCAAAGTCATGACCGCTAGGTTACAACCCATTTTACCGTACATTAGAATTTTTTTGAATGGGAGATAGATAGCAGACAACACTCTACTTATGCCAGAGTTGGTAGGGAATTGGCACCGGCAATAATTTCCTTCTATGTTTGCCAAAAGATAGATTTTATGAAGGCTCATTATTTAGTGGTCTAGACTAGTAGACTTAAATATGGCAGGTTATCATGCATGCTATGGATTTCCCCAGCAGTTTGTTAATTGGACTGAGAGTTGCGTTTTTACAGATTGGTTCTCTATGGTTGGTAGGAGAACTCAAAAGCTATTTCAAAGAGGAAGGAACCTGGGACAAGGGGATCCCATGTCCCTGGCCTTACTTGACATAATATGGTTACAAGCCCTTGCAGTGTTGCCAAGTCCCTTGAGGGAATCGAAAACCGACAGTCTGTTCTCAAAAAGGACAGATGCCTTCAACAATGTTTTAGCACAATGCATCCCCTCTAGGCATAGCCTATCTAACTTTTGGATGACAATCACAAAGAAAGCTACTGTACAATCTATGGATTAAAAATCACAAAAATTAATAGCACATGCTTGATATACAGATTCAGTTCAGTTTATAGGAGTATATGCCAAAAGCCTTTGTTATAAAATCATTGAATCAAATCTAAAAGCCCTAAATAAAGGTACACAAGCAATTGCTACTTGATCAAAGTTTGATCTTTTTTATGAACGGCAAAGAAGAAAATCAAAGTTTGATCTAAACCCTTAGGAGGAAGATTAGCCGCTCATAGATATGATGAAATTAAAAGTCTTGATTGAAGTCACCATGGAATTCTCTGGGGACAAGTCTTCTTCTAACCTTGTGTTCCTCCTTGTATATTGAGATCCGGTCCCCAAATTATATGTTTTAGGGTCCGACTTTTACAATTCTAGACAAAATAAGGTCAAAAGGGGTCAAAGCACATACTGCAATCTCCGCCGCCCCTGATACTGCTCCTGACTGCAATTTGGGAGTGCTCATTGAAATGTGCTCGAGTAATGGTTAGAAGGCTTCCAACTTCTTTGTTTTCGTTTTTGGCTCTTTCATTTTGGTCCTGGTCAGTTCTTTGCGCTTCAAGGCACAGATTGACTGACAAAAACTATTCAAGTGACTCCAGCTACGTACAATCACGTAAATAGCTTAAAATACCACATGTAGTGATTGAAAGGCTGGATATTTGATTACCTGGACTGCCAACCCCTCTCCTCTTTTTACCCGTCAATCTTTTAGAACCAACCTTTAGTCATTAAGGCGAGTCCAGCACTATCATTCGAAAGTCAACTCAAAAGACATAACAAATACATGTTTAAGGGTTGATGGAATTTGTCCCACATCGGTTAATTATCACCTCGAAAACTAGTATATGAGTCTGGGCGGTCTCTCCCCCTCATTGCCAATTTGTTTTGAGGTGGATGATTTAAGCTTTAACATGGTATTAGAGTGAGATTTTTGGAGGCTGTTGGGCAAGACTCTCTTGAGTGATTGCCTTGTTGTTTGTGCCTTAAGTGCTCCTTGTTGTTCGTTGTGATCCCTAAGTATGGATCCGTCATTTATGTCTCCACGTGCGGGTCAGGGTCAGACCTTGTCCCACATTGGTTATTTTAATCTCCAAAACTAGTATATGAGCTTGGGCGGCTTCCTCACTCATTGCCAATTAGTTTTGAGTACATTTTGGCACATACTAGGTATGTAGAGTATGATAACTAAAATAACTTTTTTGTTGAGATAGTTATGAATTGCTTGATGGAGACTGGGAGGCTCAAGAAAAAAGTAAATTAGAGGAAGCAAACATATATGGAAATTCGCATGATCTCAACGAGACCTAGTGGAAGCACACATAGTCAAATATAGTCATATTAGAGTCTCATTAGCGTTATTTTTGGATTCACATGCAGGGGTCAATTTTGTATGCCGGGGTCAATTTTGAATGGTTTACATCCTGTAGACAATAGTATCAGTATGCAATTATATTTCGAGCTAATTTGTTTGTAACAATTTTCTTAGCCTAAGAAGCACACAGATACGACTCATGACACAGATATGCAGGCGTATCATTTCTTCAAAAAATTAGGACACGGGTACGTTGGGGATCCATCGGATATGAAACATATTCATTTTATACACGTATCTTGTGTACCAATTTAAAAGTTGAATAATTTTTTTTGTATAAAATCAAATCTCAAATAGTATTAGCATTATGAAGATAACTATCAACTGTCACTATATAAGCATTCTTGTGAATATCTGTGCTGAGTTTGAAAAATTGCACTTGAACCATGTAATGTGTCCTTAACATAGGCCAATCTATCCCAAACTTGTCTGGGTAAACTTTTTAACTCTGTCCCACATATCTATCCAAAAGCAAGTGTAGTTCGCCGGTTTCACCGAATGCTCCTGCCTCTCGGCAAAGATCGTATGAGTGTGCAGGAATCCTATATATGCATTTAAGCTCTTAGGTCTTCTGCTTCTGCCCTCTCCCTTCTCAAAACCTGAAAGACCGGACAAGTGTTTAGGCATTCTGATACGTGTCTGTTTGTGTCGTGTTCGTGTACAATGTATTAGACACGGTTGGACACAATTACATTGACGCTGGAAGATGTGTCCATGCTTCTTAGCTCTACCCTTATAGTCGCACTAAACCCATTTGCGGGATTATTTGTGTAGTGAAACAACATATGTAACTGTATAGAAAAATGCTAAACATAATCCATGCGAAGAAAATCTACGACTAATTTCTAACTTCGTCATCTGTGCTAATGCTGAACGCAGCTTGTAGAAGAATTGTATGGATAGAAGAAATGTAGAGCCAGTCAATTATGTTATGGAAAATGACCTGGTGGTTTTCAAGATGAAGTCATTGGCATGCTGTTTGTAATACAGGTTGTTTAATGTTGCGGATTCGACCCAACACACACAATCAAACATGGAGGTTTTTCTATGTGTTAATGTTGCGGATTTGACCCAACACGCAGAATCGCACAAAGAATAGCTCAAGCAAGAACAGTAATAAATATATTTTACATGGTTCCCCAGTTGTGTGTCTGGGTACATCATGGCCCACACCAGTTTTCACTACGTATGGAATGATGAATTATACATATTACATCGGCTGCATATAGCATGTATTTGTATCTCAGGGTTTACATCACCAACTACCATAATATCCGTGTTTAGGTTTCGACAAACTACATATTTTGGTTATTCATTTAGCTGTTTTTCCCGTTCATTTAGGTTGTGTTACTTTCTGTTTTTCCAGAGTTATTATGCTGGAAAACTTCAAGTACTGGTCCAGTTACAGCCCACAGTGAATAGATAGACGTGCAGGTACAGAAGAGAGATAGGGAGAAACATGGATATGGAGAATGAGGATCATTATGTGGACATGGATGGAGATGCTTTATTTAATGACCATCTAGTGGTGGGGACTGATAATTATGCAGAAAATTCCCTATCAGCCCAGGATGAGGTTGGGTTCGCCGTGCCTAATATAGGCATGGAGTTTAAATCTGAAGATGCTGCCAAGACTTTTTATGATGAATATGCAAGGCGTGTGGGCTTTAGTACCCGTGTCAGTCAGTTTCGCTTTTGTGATCCTGATGGTAAAACAAATGCTTTGGAGTTTTTATGTGCAAGGGAGGGAATAAAAAAGAAAAATTCTGAAAGCTGCTACGCTATGCTAAGGATTGAAAGAAAGTACCCAGACATGTGGGTTGTTTCAAGATTTGTAAAGGAGCATAGCCACTCTACTGTGGCTCCCAGAAAAGTGCATCATCTTCGAACTCGTACACCCTTTCCTGATGGGACAAAGGCCATGGAGCAACCCTACAGTGGTCCTCTGGGTCAATCTTTGCATGTTCGGGTGGATGGAAAACCGAAATCAATTGAAAGGAATCGTGTGAATCCTCGGGCTAAAACTGTTGTTTCCAAAAGTTCTGGGAAACAAACCCACAAAGCAAGGACACTTGGAAATGCTCAGAATCTCTTAGATTATTTTAAGAAGATGCAAGCTGAGCATCCTGGCTTCTATTATGCGGTACAACTTAATGGGGGCGGTTGCATGACTAATGTTTTTTGGGCTGATGCAAGGTCAAGAACAGCTTACAGACACTTTGGCGATGCAGTTACTTTTGACACAACATATATAAATAGCAACTACGAGGTGCCATTAGCTTCATTTACCGGTGTGAACCATCATGGTCAGATTGTGTTGTTTGGGTGTGGTTTAGTTGTAGATGATTCAGAATCATCATTTACTTGGCTTTTTAGGACTTGGCTTGCTGCAATGAATGACCAGCCACCACTTTCTATTACAACTGATAGTGATAAAGTTGTCCGGTCAGCTGTTCCTAAGGTGTTTCCCCGTACCCGTCATCGAATCTGTCACTGGCGCTTCTTGAAAGAAGGGCAAAGAAGGTTCGATCGTTTGTATAATAATCATCCTACTTTTCAAGGAGATCTATATAACTGCATTAATATGAGTGAGACAGTAGAAGAGTTTGAATCATTATGGAGCTTCCTCATAGATAAACACCATCTAATGAAAAATGATTGGCTTCAAGGATTGTATGATACTCGCGAACTCTGGGTCCCTGTGTATTTTCGGGGTACCTTTTTTGCTTCAATTCCTGCAGACCAAGGGAGTGAAGCTGCTGGTTCCTTCTTTGATGGATATGTAGATGAACAAACTACCTTACCGGTGTTCTTTAGACAGTATGAAAGGGCTTTACAGCGAAGTTTCGAAAAGGAGATAGAAGCAGATCTTGATACAATGCGCACCTCACCAGTCTTGAAGACACCCTCCCCTATGGAGAAACAGGCAGCAAACCTTTATACCCGGAGACTATTTGTGAAATTCCAAGAAGAATTAGTTGAAACTTTTGCCTATACTGCAAATAAAGAATATGATGATGGATCGTTTAGCACATACAGAGTTGCAAAATTCGAGGATCAACAAAAGGCATATATGGTCTCGTTGCACATTCCTGAGACGAGAGCAACCTGCAGCTGCCAGTTGTTTGAATACTCCGGCATTCTTTGTAGACATGTATTGACAGTTTTCACAATGACAAATGTTTTTACTCTGCCATCCCATTACATTAATAAGCGATGGACAAGGCATGCAAAAAGCGGGCCTGGCGCAGACTATAGAGGGGTCGAAGTGCAAGGTGCCCAGTATTTTACTTCACGCTACAATAGTCTGTGTCAAGAAGCTATGACATATGCAGAGGAAGGGGCAGTAGCTGTAGAAACTTACAATGTGGCAATTAATGCCATCAGGGAGGGTGGGAAGAAGGTTGCTGTCGCAATGAAAGATGCTGCAAGAGTGGCACCTAAGTCTCAGGTCCTTGGAAGCCAGGAACATGGCAACGAGGATATCCATTTTCCGGAGTCCGATATGACTTCACTGCTGTGGCCCAATCTAAAAGTAAAACCTCAGCTGCCTTTCTATTGTCCAGATACGACACATTTGCCATGGATGTCTCATCAGAAAGAAGCAGCACATCACTCAAACCATAAGAATGCTGGTGTTCATGGAAAAAATATTCCTCGCTTGGCCCCTCTATCCCTTCAACAGGATGATGGCCCTCCAGATACGACGGTAGGAATGATTCCTTATAAATCAGAGTTTTTAATTGTAGTGGTATCAGAAACGAGAGTTAAGTAACAATGATCATGCAGATGACGTAGATATACACTTACCTGACCAATATACGCATTTTTGTGCAGGTTCTTCCCTGTCTCAGGTCCATGACATGGTTCATGGAAAACAAGGGCCTAATGCCTGCCAAACGAGTTGCGGTGATCTTTTTCAAGGTATATGTCTTTTTATCTACAACTCATTCTCATTAATGCATTCCAGTTTGAATTTTAATCACCTACTTTGCTCCATGTTCTAATAATTCCCCTTTGTTACCAGCATATTCAATAATTAACATTTGAAAATCATCTATGGTGCTTTGATGTCTAAAATGCAACGAGATGCATATTTGTGCTCTCTACGAGACTCCTACCGTCCCGCTTAGAACTGAGTAGAAAAACATTTTTTTTTTGGGATAAACATAGTAACCATCCAAGGACACTTGAACCTATCCACTAATTATGTGTTAGACTTCGGTGACAAGGGAGAGAAAAAAAAAGAGGATGGATTAGGGAAAAAAATCTTTAGTGTTTGGATTTTATGCCCACTTATTGACCAAAAGGGTTCCTTTATATTTGTTTCCTGCTTCAGCTTCAAGATTATAGCAAGGGTAGCTCAAGTGATAAAGAGGTGAAGTTTCAACTCTCTAAGGTCACACTGGAGCCCATGCTGAGATCAATGGCATCCATTAGTGAGCAGTTAGCACCACCGGGTAACCAGGTCGCTGTTATGAATTTGAAGGTATGCCTGCACTTTTTTGGTGCTTTATTTACACTGATGCAACTTAGCACTTCCTTTTAAGTATTTTGAGTTCCTATATTACGATTCTGCTTCAAAATTGCATACTATGCAGAATGCATTTTTCAGATACTTGGATGCCACATTTGGTTGCCAAGTTATTCTGGGTGAAGTTTAACAGAAGGTTGTATTGTATTGGAGGCGGGATTACTAAGTCATTGGCATTGGAGCATTCAGAAATTGGGAGTTAGACCTGTTGACAATTATTAAGCAGACTAGATTGGAGGTCAGGGATCCATGTTGGCCTATAGTATTGCGGTTTGTATTTTAGGAGTCGATTTGAGTTGAGAAAGTTGCTGCCGATTAATAAAATATGCACATGAAGTCAAGTTGAAGAGAAACTTGTTAGGTGGTGCTTAGAATGAACATTCAACTAACAGCCGTGGGAAAGTTGATGCAATACAAATATGTTGAGTTTAAATTTGACATGCATCAGGCTCCCATGCTTCTTCCCTTCTGCATCTTCATGATGTTGTAGCTACTGACAATTTGATCAGAATTGAAAATTTGACCAGTTTGACTGTAGGCATTATGTGGTAATAACAGTTACAAAATGACTATAAATTCCTTCAACCCAGGAGTGCGCCACACTCCTTCAAATTTAATGATCTCCATCACTTGCTGTCAAGATAATGAGTGAGATGAATATTGGATGGCCCCTACGGTGAAACATTTCAAAATATCTATACTCATAGTCATACGGAGGTCCCCTATGTCAACAACTAATTGATTGCTACTACAGGGAAATACTATACTCTTACTTAGCACCTTGCAGTTTTCGGGCAAAACTCTGTGCATGGAGCATGGTGAGTTTTTCCGGAATAAAAAAACCAGCTTTAATTTGAAGGAACACTGAGTACTTGATATGAGATGCCTGTATATTTGCAAAGAACAATTAAGTTTGTTGCATGTCGTATTGTTGTCAAACTGGGATACTGTTGATGTGCGAAAAACGATATCAAATTTTACAATTATCGAGCAAAGTTTCATTGTTGATAATCTTGGGATAATTTTCGCTTTTACAGCTTCAAGATTCTGGGGCCATTTCCGGGGAAACAGAGGTGAAATTTCAAGTCTCTAGAGATACTCTTGGAGCCATTCTGAGATCTATGGCCTATATTCGCGAGCAACTTTTGAGCACTGTAAGTGCACGAATCTTTGTACATTTACTATGGTTAAGAGTGTTTTTGGAACTTGGGTTGGTTTTGTTCAAGCCATGGCCAGTTGATGGAGACATATGGTAATGGATATGTTTAAGAAGATTAAGTACAAGTGTTGACAGAGGGAACTTATAATATATACAAAAGAATCAAGGCTAGGGCCCAGTAACTCTGATACAGTATGAGAGAAATATATGAAAGTGTCATTTCCGGCACTGCATGTTTTATAAAACATCATTTTATAGAACGATAACAAAGTATGATTCTTGTTGTTCGTCTTTGCACATATTATTCTCTTATAGGTTTGAGAGGTCCAACACTAGATTTGCACTGGCACTTGGCTCACCAGTTCTTGTAGACATGGTGGAAAGTGTGCTCAACTGATCTCAAGAGCTGGCCAATCATAGAATTTTCTAGTATTGATTTTTGAGCTATTGGTCCCTCGCCAATACATGAGAATTAATCAGTTGTCTAACTTCTTGATAACCACTCTGAAAATTTATAGAGGGTCACTTCAAATCCTTGCATGGTTGGCGAATTTTATTTACTATTCTTAAGATCATTATGAGACAATAGGCAGCGCTAGATGACATGGTTACAATGTCACACACACAGAGGTGACCGATATAGCGCTACAATAGAAATTTGCAGTCGTTCGGCATTACGTGATGGTATCGCTGTCACGTAATGGTCGTCCAACAAAAAACACAACTTTGTTTGGTTCTCTCAAAAATATTCTCTCCAAAATTTGAATGTTTCGTCATCTGTGTTTTTTCGGCTTTGGTGATTTTTATCAAATTTTTTCCTTATTTTTTTCTTTTTGGATGTATATAGCTTACCTCTATTCAAAAAGTAAAAGAATTCGTTAAAATGTAAAAAAAAATAAAATTGACTAAAGACAAAAAATACGCAAACCTGTAGAACTTTTTTATCTCAAAACTAACAACCAACCAAAGTGTTTTTCAAGAAGCAATTATTTTCTAGGCAAACTCCAATATTGAAAGGCAAGACAAATTATTCTCCTGGGAATAGTACAAAAATACAATGTATATAGGATTAAGTATAGTTGTATAAGTGTACAGGAAATAGAGAAAATTTGCCAAACACCATTTCAACCCCAACATATTTGATTCTGAAATAAAGACAGAGATATCATTATTTATTCTTGTTTGTGTGAAATTCTAAGAAAATATCACACCGCCGGTTACTGCTACCATGACTATACACTTTATAGTTTATACCCTTAATCTGCGTCATCATGATCGCTATTGTTGCTGTGACTTCCAAGGAATTTTAAAACCTTGCCTCTGATACATCTCCCTAAAACCTAAGATTTTGGGTTGATGGCGATCAGTCTTGGGTACCCACAAACTCCCGATACTTATATTTGATATATTCATGCTGGTGGTGTTTATATTTCTCAAAAAAAACTAAAAGAAAGGATAATAAATTTTGGTTTTCTCATTGTTAAGTGTCCACTTAAATCTTTGAAAAGAACTATTTATGGAGAATTTACTAGCACTTGATTTTTGTAGGTTTTATTGAATTAAGTGTCTTATGAGGTTGACATTGTACGTTGAGAACATTACATAAAGAATATCATAGCCATGTTTCATTAATCATTGAACTACTCAGTTTAACATGAATCTGCGAATTTGTCAAGATCAATTGCGAATTTCTTCATTAATCCGAGAGCATCGAAGATGTTGCTCTGAACCTGCTAATCTGCGGACTGGACAACAATTCGCCTCCGTAGGATGCCTTGTCTGTTCACATGTTGGACTTTGATGATTGCCAGAAATTCATTAGATTAAAATGTCAATGCTTTCAGGTTAGGCTGAAAGCATTAGCTACGTTATGGTATTATTTGGTTGATTGCACTTTTAGATCCTTGAAACCAAGCATCTAAATGCAGTACAGATTATGGTTCTGATTTTGTTATTGGTGCCTGTCTAATTTTTTATATCCATTCAAATTTATTGTTGTAGAATTATATATACATCTTACTCATATAATAAAAAGTTCAAAACATCTTTTTAAAATACGTACTCAAGTATCCTATAAAACTGGCAATCATGATGACTTGAAGATCATATTTGGGTAGGCCACTTTCATGTGACTGGGTTTTAAGATACTATAGCTCGAAGTACGTTCAAGTGGTCTCTCTTACCATTGTTTTGTCGTTTTGGTAATAACCTTTTGCACTTTTATTCTGAGAGATTATGTAATTGCCAAGTTAGTTTAGTAGGATTCATAGGGGTTTTGCTTTCCCATAGGTAATCTATAGTGGCTCCATAGTATGTAAGAACTGTATGCCTTCGTAGTTTTATGGCCATTTTTGGTAAATGGCACATGCAAGAAAGCAATCCTGCACTGCTGCTTCCCTTGTTTTTCTCCAAATTGCATTTTGATCTTCGTGGATAATGGACAGGACGAATAAATCCAAAAGTACGTCGCATATAACTAGTTCTATGGTGTCTTAAGGTTACAGCAAACTTGCACTTTTGCTACAGCATTAGGTTGTGGGATTTTCAGATAGAATGGTGCAAGAAATAGAGTTATCAGGAAATGCTTGTACCTTAGCAACTATCACTTGGTTACAGAAGGCCAAAAGCACAGTGCATGTGAAAACAATGGGTTGGCCATTTCTTGTTGGCATCCTCTTTTATGCAAATTGATTTCCAAACTTCATGCAGCTTCGAATTACACTGATTGAGATCACGGGTTTAACTGTTTTAGAAGTAATTCCCATCGTTTGTCTTCCCCTTTAGATACACGTGTCTTCCTTCAGCATGATGGATATAACTTGATATCATACCTGAAGTAGGTAAGATATCCACGAGTGTCAGAAATATTAGTATTCTATATTTGACTATTAGATGACATGCTTTTGGTTAATTGTGTTTTGAGCGTAGCACTATGTGTTGCATAAGTTGATCATTGCGGTATACTTCTAAAATTTTCTGAAAGACCGTCATTTTTTATTCAGTGTATAAACCAAGTCCAGGTAATTATGTTCCCAGATGCAAAGTGTTAAGTGTTTGTATTTATGCCCACTTAAACCATGTGTTGAATGCTTCACTTCTTGGTGTGGGATTTCTTTCACCTTGTTTACCATTTTACCTTGGCAGTCCCTTTTAGCAAATCAGATTAATTGGTTTTTCTTGTACCGTAACTGATTCTATAGGTTCAACAAGCATGCTGCAGTTTGAAATTTTTTATACGTTGTACACATTACACACTATATTTTTCGTCAATTGAGAAACGAAAGGAAAAATTTTATTTTTTCATGACTTTTAGTTGGATTGCCTCGTCATGTTACTTGTGAACATAACCAAAATAATCGAGTTACTCGAGTTTGACTCGTATTCCTCTCTCATAATTTCTTCTTCTGAATCTCATTCGTGCAGGCCGAACC
Organism: Rhododendron molle; assembly: GCA_025413875.1. Lineage (NCBI taxonomy): Eukaryota > Viridiplantae > Streptophyta > Magnoliopsida > Ericales > Ericaceae > Rhododendron > Rhododendron molle. The sequence continues at coordinate 6,152,802 of CM046390.1, forward strand.
CGTATTGCAGCCATCTCTGAAAAAGCTAAGGCAATGAAGTTCTCTAATATGGTGTATATTATTGGTAGTGCCAAGAGTGCCATGGAATGTTCTTTTTGATGGCATGCAGTTGAGGATTATGTAGTCACCTTTGCTTCATGTTAATGTGCTTCATGTTAATGAGCATGTCATATGTTTTCTGGTGTCAATTACTTCATCCTTGTTTTTGGATTATCTTCTTTGTACAGTTTGGGTAGAGCACTAGTTAGTTAGTAAGTCTAACGTATGGGCGCATGCGGTGTGCAAGTGAAGAGGAAGAAACCATACAACTTACTTTTGCAAATACAATTGTTAGAGTTTGTCACTCATTCAGAAATTATAACCTTCGGAACTTTATGGGCGGTCACTCCACTCATTGCAAATTGATTTTGAATTTGATATTTTAACATGATATCAGAGTTAGGTTTTACGAGGCTCTTGGACACGACTCTTTTGATTGATTGCATCGTTGTTTATGTTTTAAGTGCACCTTGTTTTGTTGTAATTTGAATGATATGGATCCTTTGTTTACCTATTCATGTGCGGGTCAAGGTTGTAATGATTAATGATATCCATGTGCGGGTCAAGGTTGTAATGATTAATGATAACCTCCGAGTAAATTTCAAGAAACACCCCAGACCTTTTCGCTAAAACGTTCCAGTCGTTTAATTGAAGTTCTCCTAAATTGGGTAATTATGAGACATTTGAGTGATAGTTGAAGGACTTCTTTTCTAATTTTCTCTAATTACAAGTGTGTTTGAAAATGTTTATGGGGGCGGCTATTTGCAGCTCCCTATTTTCTCTGAAAGCCTGTTAAAAATTTTCGAAAATTATATTTCGGTAACTACATGTCGAAAATATATTCAATACTCGGTAAACAACTGTCGAACATACATTTCGGTAAATAACTGTTGAAAACAATATTATATTTCAGTAACTACATGTTAAAAATATGTTCAACTTTTGGTAAACAATTACCGAAATGTATATTTCGGTAATTGGATGTTGAAAATGTATCTCAATTTCGGTAATTGAATGCTGAAAATGTATCTCAATTTCGGCAACTGACTATCGAAATATATTTCTGCAGTTGAAAATTTTTAACGGGCTTTCAGAGAAAATAGAAAGCTGCAAATAGCCGCCCCATGTTTATATGTCGATAAGTTGTTTGACAAAAGTAATATTTTCATTATTTTGATAGGGAAGAAAATTAAAAAACCAGAACCGGATGATGGCAAGCAACCTCTTGGCAAGCAGGTGCCCGAGCGACATTCGACCGCTCATCTTGACACGGACGGCTTGAATTGAATCGGAGCGCATACAGATCTAATGGTCAATTGCTCAATCAAGATACAAATCGTTCATTGTCGAGATGAACGGTTGGATCGTTCGCTAGGCAACCACTTAGCGGGAGTGTTTAGCACTTGACAGGATCCCCCAGTCCCCTCCCAGAGCGGGGGGAAAAGTCTAGATTCTAGAAAACATGTGTTTGAGGATCAGACATGTGACGAGTCGGAACGAACATACATTGTATGCGTACAAGTAAACCGGCAGGTCAAACTACCAGAAGAAAGAAAGATTCAAATGAAACATATGGCAAGGATTTGCTTGGTCCACCCTGAAATCACTCCTCCTTCTCTCACCTCTCCATCCTTCTCTCTCCTCCATATTTCCATCTCTTCTATCATCCATTCCAAAAACTCAAGCTGATCAAAACTACTGCATAAAGCATCATTCTCTCTCTCTCTCTCTCTCTCTCATGGGATGGGAGTCTCACAAACACCTCTCTTCACGAAAGGTACATACAAATATATAAATATATATATGTGTGTGTATATATACATGTCTATGCATTGATTTTCTCTCTTCTTCCATTTGTTGTCAATAGTAATTGCAGAGTTGGGTTCCGGTTCGATTGATGGAACAATCACACACTGAAATTTGTAGACGATTTGATATTTTCTCTCTTATTAATTTGTTTCCTAGCTTTAATAAAAAGAGTTGGGAATATGTTAATTTTCTTTGGTAAGTATTTTGCCAATTGAATTCTGTTGGGTATACCATGAAAACAGATATTGTACGCAACACCGTGAGACAGAAATATGATGCAGGCTACGGCCTGCGAGATTAGAATAGTACCGGGATGCCACTTGACGCTGCTAATCGCGTATGCCACTCGACACGACCAAGCCACTCGCTTGATTGTAGGAGGAATCACTCACTCCAAGCAAAGACACTCTTGCAAATAATTAAATAATCAACTCAACTCCCTCTTCTCATTTCATTAGATTACTATTCTTTCTTTCATTTTTCACGGAAACAGGGTGGTATTTACTGAACCGAAATGTGGTCCGAGGGCCGAACATCATCAAGGGCAAGATTGGTAATCCATTGAGGGAAAGGAAACCCCCGCCCCAATTTTCCAATCGAGCGCCCGATAGGAATTGCCTAGCTAACGAGTGGGCTACCCTATTACAAGAACGTGTAACATGCATAAAAAGTACAGGAAGAAATTAACTCCATAAGCTCTAAACAATCTGAAAGTATAGAGCTACAATCTGAGAAGCTCTCCCACCTGGGTAAGGGCCTGAACAATCTGAGCCGAGTCGCCTTCCACGATAATTCTTGAGAAACCTTTCTGCAAAGCCGAAATCATAGCTTCCCGAAATCCCAATACCTCAGCGGTTTGTGGAGTATAAGTACCCACAAAAGGAATAGAACAGGTCCCCAGTATGCTCCCCAAATGATCATGAGCAACAAAGCCGACACCAACCGTGCCATCCTATTTATTCACAGCTCCATCAACATTAAGCTTAATCACATTCAGAGCAGATGTGCTCAGTGTCTGGGGTTTACCTTTCATGTTCAAAGCTTTCTTCATTTCAACACAAAGAGAAGTAGCCTTTTCCAAAACGGTAGCGGATGACCTGGCTTGGGCCTCAAAATGAATTTTGTTTCTTCCCTTTCATATGAACCAGCAAATAGATGCCAAGAGGGCACCCATGCCTACTAACGAACTACTAGGTTGTACATTTTGGGAGACAGAGGTCCGCCAATCATAAAAAGAAAGAGAATCCCAGGAGCTGGATATAGAGAGACAAAAGGGGAATTCTGCCACACCTCCTTGGAGAATTTGCAACGGAAAAGTAGGCATTACAAAGATGACTCTTCAAGACTCCTAAGAAAACCTACACAATTCTCAACTAGACCTTTCAAATACCTAGACCACTATAAAAACAAAGACACAACTTACTTGATAGTCAAAACACATTAAATACAAAGACTAGAAACTAGAAGATAGATAGTCAAAACATATCAAATACTTGGCCTAGAAACTAAAAGATATGGACTAGAAACTAAATAGACACTTAAAAAAAATAACTAAGATAACTCTTCGTTTCCAGATTAGCTCTTGGCATCAAGATAACATTATTACCCAACAATAGACTGCATGTATCCTTTGAGGTTGGGAGCTCGAGCTGGTGCGGGGGAGTGAAAGGATGTAAAAGAATCTATGGCTGGGAGCGTCTATAGGAGCGTGCGTAGTTGTATATCATATCTACAGAAATATGGAACTTAAAAAACATATATCTATACTCAAAATATTATTTTGTTGTTAGTGTTGGTATACATGTCAGTTCGCAATTCGGCTCATAGAAACATTGTTTATACTAAGTACTTGATCAAATTTAAGTTGGTACGTGATACTTGAGACATTCTATCCTAGCTAAGAGCGGACTCCATGAGGTCATCTTGTTGTCGGGGCAGCGGGGCATGTCTCACATATCTTGCTTGGCAAGTTTTCAGTGTCAAGAGAAACAGCCAACGCATCCCTTTGAGCTGTATATCAGTGACAAGAACTTGAGCCACTTGATGAGAGATGGTGATAAATGAGACCTTTTTCTTTGTATGTGAAGTATTAATCCACATTTATTTGTGTGTTCAAATAAGTAGAATGAGTTCATGAATTTAGAGAATCACGCCCGTAGACGAGTATGATCACAAAAATGTATTAGGGTTGGAAGGTCATTGCATCCAAAATCGACAATAAACTTCCGGAAACAAAATTCTAAAGTACGGTCACTTTCCCTTTGGTATAGTCTCAAACAACCAGAAACAAAATCCTAAAGTGCGGTCACTTTCCCTTTGGTATAGTCTCAAACAATAAACAATGCTGATTCAGTAGTGTTACATATTCTTATACACTCATCTTGTTCCAACAAGAGATAAATTTTTGATTCTGTATTTATGTGCAGTTTACACTCGAGGATAGCTTCTCTGAAGTCTTTTTAGCTTGATTTTGCTTGATCCGAGTTTGAAATGATGGCCACCAAAAAGTCCCGCATAGTCGTGCCAGAGAAGTCTCTACCGCCTGAAGAGCAACAAGCCAAGGTATTTTGAATCTCATTTTCCGTGTGAAATTCTTATCACTTCTGGCGTCGCCTCTGCGTGCTATATGTGGGCGTGTATCAAGCATTTCCCCAACTACAAATATAGACTAGGGAAAAAGCAATTGGGAGGTGTAAGTAATGAGTGTTTATTTTGTAGATCAATGAGATTAGAAAGTCGATCGGTAGTATCACCAGCAAGTTTCCAATGCTTTGCTCAGATGCATCAATTTTAAGGTACCTCAAAGCAAGGAACTGGAACACAAAGAAGGCAAGCAAGATGTTGAAAGAAACCTTGAAATGGAGGCTGGACTACAAGCCAGAAAAAATCCAATGGGTATGCATTTGTTGCGTTTTTGTATTTCTTTCACTACCAATGTGCATGTCTAACTACAGTACAGAGTCACAAAATTAACCGGGAAGTACTAAAACATGGCAATCCAATATTGTTTTGGGGTACTGCATAGCATGTATAACCTGACTGGGCCACGGTATTTCCATTTCTATTCCGATAATTAATGTGTGCGAAGTGTAGAGTACATGTATAGCTCCTCGTCTGTTTTTACCAGTTTTCTGACACTTGGTTGAATGGTGTTGCTATCGTTTCTAGAGTTTCCTGAACCCGATTCTTGTCCAAATCCACGCAGCTGTCCCTCTGAATAGAAAAATGATTACAGAATACAAACTGGAAAGCAGTACGATTACACATTATTTCTAGAAATGAGGTGTCGTTTTGAATGTAAGCTTCAAGCATGCCTACAATAGTAGCTTAATTTTCAATACTTGTATTTTGTCTGTCATTGTCAGAATCTCAGATATATGCTATTACTTGGTGTAAGTTGTTAATCAATATGCATCTCAACCACGGTTTCTCATGATTTACATAATTGGTGTATTCGTTTGATTTACATATCGGTGAGATTGCTTGTTGAGAGTTGTTCCTTGTTTTTAGGAAGATGTAGCTCATGAAGCCAAGATCGGGAAACTTTACAGGGCTAACTACTTCGACAAACATGGAAGGACTGTTCTTATTATGAGACCTGGGCTCCAGGTAGATATATAACATGCCAAGCATCTCAGATTTCGCCACTAGATGAATTATTACTTTGCTTTTAGTTTGTCTCACAAAGACATCCTCCTTTGTTGTGCAAGAGTACGAGCTCAACAGCGGTGCAAATCAAATACCTGGTGTATTGCATGGAGAGGACCATATCAGATTTAAAACCAGATCAGGAGCAGATGGTGTGGTTAATTGATTTTCAAGGGTGGAACATGTCAAGCATATCCGTGAAGGTGACTAAGGAAACAGCTCATCTATTGCAGGAACGTTACCCAGAAAGGCTAGGACTTGCAATCCTCTATGATCCTCCAAAAGTCTTTGAATCCTTTTGGTTGGTAGGTTACAGGTTTCCTTTTTGTTATATATAGCATATGCTAGTTGTTGTTGGATCTTCTTTTGGCTCTTAGTTTTGTAGTTACATAAATGAACCCATTGAATTTAGTTACTGGAACTACTATGGCTACTAGCTGTCTTTTGCGTATCGTCTTGTACTTAATGCATTAAGAAGCTGATACTGGTGTAGAACCTGTGCTGTAATAGTGAATACTGAGACACACCAATAACACGGTTGGGCATTTCCTTTAGGAGAGAAACTGTATCAACGCTACGATGAAGTAAGAAATAGGCGAGGATTGGTTTTTGTTGTTTCCAATGAGTGATGCGCACTCTGATTCGGATGTAGTTAAACATGCTAGATTCTTCACTGTTTTGGACAACTGTAAGTTGAAGTTGGTGCCTTAGAGTAGGAAGATAGTGATTTCCAAGTAAACGGCAGAGTCTGTAAACACCATGAGATGGACAAAGAATGTGTTTTTCTTACTTTATTACGTGAAATTAGGATACAAGTATAGGGTGTTAACAATGTACTTGAAACCATTAAAAGAAACAAGTGCATTCCTATCTCTTGTCCTCGTGAAAGGCTAAAAAGGTGAATGAGGATGGTGAGCTTTTCACCCTTCATTACATGAGGCATAAGCCGCAAGGCATTGAGGCTTGAGCTCCTTTAAGGCCTAGAAATAAGTATCCTAATATCAATGCATAAGCAATTATCATGGTCGATCACTGATTTACTATAGCCAGCAAAAGCTATATTTATGTGGCAATATGGTTTGAACACCAATTTCTGTTAAACATACCGCCTCTATAGAACTAGTTTTGCTTTTGGGTGGATGAATTTTGTTACCTCTATCACATAATTACCTATAAGTAGTTTGGTAGATTTAATTGCTCTGTTTCACTCCAAATAAAGATCAAGAGAGCCAACCTTGGTTGGAAGTCAGCAGTGCCTTGGCAAAAAGGCCTTACAGACAAGGTTATGTCTTTGGAGGATAGCACAAATCTGAATGCCTCAAGCCAATTTGTTGACACCACAACTTGATGACCGCCTTGAGGCAAGCCTCAACATGTGTGACCCATGTGAAGCTTCTCCTTAAACTTCACAATCAATAAGAGATCCATGTTGTGATCCATGCTGAATGACTACAGGCAAGAGGTAGTAACATGCGTTTCTGAGACTGAGGACAACAAAATATGTATGAGAACCCAGGAAAGCAACTCTGTAGGTTCCTATATGAAGGATGGCTAAAGGCCAGGGGCTGCTCTTTGGTTTCTTGCTTGTTTATTTCTTAAGCGGATTGGATAAGACTTGGGAGATTGAGTGTTCACATGGATAGGAGAAGGCTAGAAACAAATGGTGGTTTCCAAAATGAGGAGACCTTAATGCCAATTGCTTTGGTGTTGCAGATACCTCGGGATGTTGTTTGATTATCAACCTGCTATTAATATCACGTTTCATGAGATGATACGTTGGATAGGAGAAGGCTAGAAACAAATGGTGGTTTCCAAAATGAGGAGACCTTAATACCAATTGCTTTGGTGTTGCAGATACCTCGGGATGTTGTTTGATTAACAACCTGCTATTAATATCACGTTTCATGAGATGATACGTTCATTGTCATTTTCTCAGAAATATGGTAGAAGAACCAACAAATGGCAACAATATATTCTAAGTCAGAGGACTAGGTCGGACGTTTTCCATAAAGGATTCAAGGAAAGGTCCGTTTTATTTACACCTGCTTCCTATTTTACCCCTACAGGGATTTATGGTATGGTAGTCACAAAGGTGAGAAACATGTTAAGAGTAGCCTTGTGATAGTTCTGAAGTTATATAGGAGCTAACGGCTTTAGGGTACTTGTGTATTTTGTTCCTCTTATACAGCTCTCTACTATTTCTCCTCTCTTACATATAGCATCAGATGGAACAATATAAATCTTTTTTCGTAAGCGCAATATTGTGTGTGTGTGTTTGTGTCTATATGTAGGTTTGTATGCTGAAAAAGCACCAAGGATGGTGATTGGCCAATCACAATGATGGGACAATATTAATATTACCACAAGAAGCCTATAAATGAGATGCTTGAGCAAGAGAGTAAAACCTGTAATCCATTTGGCTGGGGCTTTAGAGGACTCTTTGATGCAATATAAGCAAGATTGTTAGTAGCATCCACAACAAAAGCCTGGTCTAATTTGTTAAAGGACAAGAAATTATTTTCTACGGTGTTGGGGATTTATGTAATCCTGATAAAGGCCGACCATTAGATGATCCAGTTGCCATGAAATGAAAATTTAGCAGTAGATTCTGTTAGGTTCTGTCTTGGACACAACCTATATTTGTTCTTCTTGAGAAAAGAGGTAGACCATATTTGTTGCTATGATGCAAAAACATTGTAAGGTATTCAGCCTTGCATTACCTTCGAAAAAGAGGTAGGCCATATTTGTTGCTATGATGCAAAAACATTGTAAGGTATTCAGCCTTGCATTACCTTCGAAATGGTTTCCTTCTTTTCTTTCCACTTTATACACCTCGCTCGGGATATAGGTTTTAGTACTATTTTACTTCCCACTGTCATCCAAGATTACACTGAAATGTATTTCCTGCAGCTGGTGAAACCATTTCTTGAGCCCAAGACATACAAGAAAGTGAAGTTTGTCTTTCGCAACGATCAACAAAGCCAGAAGATTATGGAAGAACTATTTGATATGGACAAGCTGGAATCCGTGTTTGGCGGTAGAAACTCGATCGGGCTTGTCTATGAAGATTATGCCAAGCGTATGATGGAGGAGGACAAGAAAATGTCTGATTCCACTGATAACGAATGTTTGTCTCATTCTCCATCAACTATGATATTGGAGTTGCAGCATTCAGAACCAAACTCGGACCTGACTTCCGAGGCCTCTGATGATGAAACTGATTCGTCAGCCTTCTTGGAGGAGGTTGAAGAGAAGATTGAAGGTTTTTCACTCGGCTCCAAAGATGTGGAAAATGTTGAAGTAGACATGACAAGTAAAAGAAGGGAGACTGAGTGACCAAACAAAATGCAATTTGAATATAAGGTTAGTTCATGACATTAGTTTTAGCTTGAGTAGATGCAATGACACCTTATACAGTGTTAACATTTAGCATAGTTTTCTGTTGGAGATTTCTGCCCTGTGGCAGTAAAATGTTGTTGTGCTCTGCCTATTCCTTTTTTTTTTGGGTACCTGACTTAGAGGCCAAACAAAGGTAACAACTTCTCTCCAATCCGCTGATCAAAAAAAACCTCATCTCCAATCCTCTAAATGGGTGGACTTAGGACTGCCGAGTTTGGGCCTGTGGTCAGAGCTGGCCTTGGGGAGGCCGTGGAAACGGCCACTTCTGCACCTGACCCCGGGTCCAAAAACGAGGCCGCCCTAAATTTTGTAGCTCGTGTATTCGAAAAATTTGTTTTATTTGAGCCCAGCCGAGCAAAGGGCGCAACTTTTGTTAGCTCATATTGCACTTCTGTTTTGGACAGTAACGAAAAATACATCTTGTCCATTAGAAGCACATTTGGTTCTTGGAAAAGCTTAATAGAGGCCTTGAGGGTGGTCGGTTCTGGTTCTTCGTCTGGGTTGTCTTTCAAGATTGAGATGGCTGTGTTACTAATACCTAATGTCGGAGTTTTTTTATTTGAAGTTGGTTCGTCCTGTTAAAAGATTTTCTACAGCAATAGAGGCCTCTTTTTTTAGGTTCTCAATTTCAAAAGTTACTTGGATCATCAAATAAAAATTAGGTAAAGGAGATCTATAGGGTTTTAGCTACTAAAATTTTGCCTTTAATACCATGAATGACAAGAAGGCATAGAAGTGAAACATATACTAGTTTAGACTCCTGAGAAAAGAAAAAAACAGATGTATTTCACTTTTTCGAACATAGTGACTTTTAATCAATATCCTATGTGGACCCGCGACGCCGAACAACATCCTATGTGGACTGGAGAGAAACCAAAACCTTTTGTATTGCTTTCAACCAATCTCATCTATCCATAATCAACGTACATTTACTGGCATAGAGACGGGTATATTTGTATTATGGTCTTGTCAAGAACAATGCTTCTGTTCAGGAGTCGCCGACTCTTCGAGTCTTGATTCTCTCAAACTCAATACTGCAGTAAGCGAAGGCCTACAAAAGTCCAGGGCCCAGGCAAGTACTTCAGAGTAACTGAAAATCACCAATTGATACATCCCATTTGCAAGGCAAAAAGGCAACACAAAATTCATGAGTCCACTGCATAAACCAACCACATTCAATCAGGGCATGATACGGCAATACCCTTGTAGAGCCCCCAACTTCTTCTCCTATGCGAGGTTGTTCTGGTGTCATTCTGAAGTGAAATCCCTAATGCGCCCATTAATAAGTGAAACTCTTTTCCCTAATGCACCTATTAATTCCATCGTCTTCTCGGACAAGCTAGTTTGCAGCTTCATGCTTTTAACACAGCCCAATCTAGCTCAACATACGACTCCTCTTTCAGCCCTGCAAACCAACATGGCAAACATCCTCCTACTAACTTCGTCAAGCTTTTCATCGATGGTTCAGATTATGGATCTCCTGGAGAAGCAGCAATTGAGGGTGTTTACACGGAACATTAGTAAAGCAACTAACTCTCTTGCAGGACTATTGGCAGGCTCATGATAGCTTTCCCTAGCCAGTGGAGAAAAAGACGCGGAATTCATCATTGACACTGATAGTATTCAATGCAATTTGCACCCAATCCACAAGCATTGTCTGCTTTGCAGCTAGCAGGGGCTAATTTCAATGGCCTACGTATACACCAAAGCAGTAGAAAAGGCAATTTGCTGGGGATGACTGTATGAGAGCCTTGGAAATGTATCCATAGCCAATATTCGATAGTTTTCAAAAAGGACAAACTTTTCTTATCTCTGGTAAACGGTAGGCTGTTAATACTTATTTGAGTTCCAATGTTCAACTTCAATAGGCAATACAGAATTGGAGGATTTTGCCTTAAAAAAGTTCCAAGTTTGACGAATATAATGATAATTAGCTCATTATGCTGCACAAAGTTACTCAAATCTCATCCCTAGGGGCATTCTACTATTCTTGGCTAACCACCTCAGACACAGTGAGGAGATAGCTGCTTTCCATCACCAATTGGATCATTTGAGACACCAGTTCTTCTGCTAAATTAGTAAACTGACAGTCAAAAGCAATAAAGGCAATAGTAGCTACAACGATACTTGGACTCGGCATAATGGGGTTTGTTCTTCAAATAGGATAAACCAACAATCCATTTTTTGTCCTGAAATATATAGAATGTTCTCTAGCAAACAGCAATTCAGGAACACAGATGAAACGTATGCAGTGAAAAACATTTGCCCCATGACTCTCTGAGAGAACTGAGAACACATGTGAATGATACATTGAAAATGGCTAGACATTACACTAATGCAATCAAACTAACACAGGCCAAGGTCTCATACGATCAATTTCATCTCAATTGTTGCTCCAAAAAAAAAGGTTTCTGTTTACCACCAAAACAACTGTATCAGCACAAGCGCAGACATACAAATAAGAAAACCCAACTACCAAAAACCCACAAATGTCTTATGGCAAAAGAAGCAAAGCATATCATACCCTAACTCAATTTCTTCTTAGATTATAAGGGGATGCTACTAACAAGCCTAGCACCAATTCTATCAAGACTGCTAACCATAGCGGATGCCTTCAAGTTCCCCTCCTTCATAAATGCTTCGACCATCTGATCACCAATCTCCCTCCCCCTCTCCTCACTATCTACCACCGCGACAGCAGTCGGTCCCGACCCACTAATGGTGCACCCAAAAGCCCCAGCCTCAATAGCAGCCTTCTTCACAGCCTCCATCCCGGGAATCAACGGAGCCCTCTTCGGCTCCACAATCCTATCTGACGACAAAGCCTTCCCGAGCTCTTCCAAATCCCCCAGCAGCACAGAGGCCACCAATGCCCCTGCCTGACTACAATTCCACACGTGATGCGACATGGTGATCTCTGTCGGCAATACCGCCCGCATCTTCTTCGTCGGGGCTTCGAATTCGGGACTCACCAACACAAAGAACAAATCCTTCTCCTCCGGAAACCTCAATCGAATCAATTTGAGAGGATCATAACTCCGAATCAACACGAAACCTCCCATGATCGCCGGCGCCACGTTATCGGCGTGGTAACCCGAAACTCTAGACTCCGACTCCAGGCCGGCGAGTACCAAGTCAGACACGGTTAGACGACTGCCGAAAAGCTCGTTCACGGCGACGGCCGCCGCGGCGGCGCTGGCGGCGCTGGACCCGAGGCCGCTGCCTAGCGGCAGGCCTTTCTCGAGGGAGAGAGAGAGGCCGACGGAGCGGATGTCGAGCATCTTCATGACGGCCAAGGCGGCGATCCCGGCGCAGTTGAAGTTAGGGTTCTTGGTGAGTTTTTTCCCGACGGAGTCGTTCGCGGCGGTGATTTGGGAGATGGAGATCTGGCCGGGGTGGACGTGGGGGTCGGCGGCGAGGGTGACGTGGTCGCCGAGGCCGTCGACGGCGCAGCCGAGGAAGTCGAAGCCTGGGCCGAGGTTGGCGACGGTGGCCGGGGCGAAGGTCCTGACGGAGGCGAAGACGGGGGAGGGGTCGGTGGTTAGGGCTTTGAGAGGGGCTGCGTTAATGGAGGATGTTGTGCAGCATCTGATGCTGGTTGTGGTTCGGTAGGGTTTTGAGAAGGTTGTGGGAGGAGATGGGGAGATGAGCTTGAGAGTAGATTGATTGTTATGGCAGATAGCAGCCATTGTTGCAGAAAAAGGAGCGTCGGAGTAGAGTAGTGAGGGAGGAAGAAGAAGTTTTGCAGGAGTGTGTGTATATATACAGCGCTAGTAGTACTTATTTTTCATGTTATTATGGGATAGGTAATTTCCTCACAATATATTATTACATTTAATTTCAAAAATAGGTAATTATTTGAAAAATGAGTATTTATTTGAGTTAGTGGAACATATCCGGTCTAAATCTTAATTTGGGCAAGGCAAGATGGGACAGTCTAAATTTGAATGGTCCGCCATCGTAATTAATAGTTTGAATTTGTGTCTGGAGGCTAGGGTCTTTGAATGAATTTGAACCATTAATTATATCAATCAATTTTTTACCAATATTTTTTCAAGTGGGGAAGTTAAAAATGAGCTCAATTGAATAAATGAAAGTTTTTATGCAACGTACCTATTTAATAAAAAAGTAATACATTGGATCAACTACTTGTAGCTATTCGATTGAGCTGAATTTATACGAGGCCACTTGGGAAAATAGTTAAGAATTAGCGAAGGGATCTATAGGATTCTGCGACAGATGTATGAGTGAGCTTGTGTGTACGTCAACTAATTCTAGTGCCCTGAAATTCGAGACTTGGCAAACCCTATTTCGTGGGTGTTCTTGAATCGCTTTCAAATCATAATATTTTGTAGACATTTCGTGTAATATTTGTATACTAAAAATTTATAACATTATTTGCAAAATTCTTAACATCAAAGCAAAATTTCATACGTTACATTTACTCTGAATCACAATATGGAAGTTGGGAATTCCAAACTATGAATTTGTATTGCAAAATATTCAGGAATTTAAGGTAATTCAAGATAGTACGGGGATATTACTTACCAGGAGTATTATGAATCTAAAGTAATCCAAGACAAAAGGGTCGTTGGGGCCAAGTGCCTTCCTCTGGATCAGTCCTAGGTCAGAGGAGACACAAATGCCTTTCTTAACCTGGAATTTTCAGGGTTAGTATGCAAGTTTAATAGTACATTTCAGAAATCAGTTTTGCTGGAAAAATAAAATAGAACTTGCTTTTAAAAAAGGCAAGCATCATTTTCACATTGGTTCATTTTTTATAGGACCTGCTTTTCAAGTATTTGAAAATCTATTTTTAATGCTTTCTCAAAATAATTCCAATAAAACGAGTTAAAAAAATTGTCAACCTATTGCAAGTTTAAAATATTACCCCGAGCACATCAAGGGAGAAATAATAACACACCACCCGAGAAAACTGATTCCTAACACCATAACCAAACAGAGCAAAATTGCTTCTCAAAGTAAGTTTTGTGTAGATAGATGCAGTTGCCAGAGTTACAACCATCTTACAAAACACTCTGTTAAACAGAGCATTTGACCCCAGTTCACCTACTGACTGTAGCTCGGATAGTGGATTTAGGGTTGGCTCCTCACAGCTCTTTTTTCGGTTTCAGAGAGCCGAGATCCCTTCCCGACACTAAAACCATAGCTTCACCGGTATTTTACAGACAGGTTACACTTCAGCTACATAATCTGTTGCCACTACAAAGCAGCACATTTAAGTTGCGACTAGGGGAGAGGTGTCAAGGGGGAAGTAAAAACTGTAGGAAATGAAATACGCAAAAAAATTCTTACAATGAACTAACGACACCTATTAATGTACATAACGAAATGAGCTCTACATATACCCCTCCATCCCCCAATACAGAAGAAACTCATTGCCGAGGTACTGGCGGAGGTGTTGTTGGCTGATGACTTTGCCCCTGGAAACCAATACCCGGCGGCCGATAGTACCCTCCATTCATCGGCTGCTGCTGCTGCTGCTGCGGTGGCGGTGGGGGCTGCTGTGGTAGTGGTGGCTGAAGGGGTGGTCTTGCTAATGCCTGTGCAATATGCGAAGGCAGGGGAGGCGGAGGTGGCGGCAGACTAGTAGCGCCGTACGCATAAGGCATAACCCCCATCATCATACCACTAGGTTGAACAAATTGGTTTGTTGAGGAATTTCCGGAAGGAACAGGTGGTGGCGGTGGGGGTGGAAATGGAGATTGCATCTGGTTTGTTTGAATGGATTGAAGAGAGGTAAAATACCCTGTACCACCACCCATGTCAGAATTACTGTTGACATCTGTAACAGGCAATGGATTCTCAAGTCTAGGTCGTTTTTCCGGGGGAAACATGGGTAAACTAGAGGAGAATCCAGCTGATTTTAGAGCACCACTACTCTTGGAGGCAGCCTCCTCTGCAACGAGAGATGAAAGAATGGAGGTAAGCATCTGTGCAGAGGATGTAGAAGCAGTAAGCTTAGCGGCAACTGCAGCTGCTGCTGCTTTCTTGTTCTCTTCTTCGCTAGTCTTTACACTTGCAAACGAATTGACAGGTTGCAACAGTTGGTTATTAGCGGTTGAATGAGGCGAAGGCACAAGAGGGGATTCCATCGGTTGGTTAGTAGCAGCAGCCAGAGATGCAGGAACACGGGGTGACGTCAGCATGTGCTTCATATTACCCAAATGTTCAATGTGTCCTCTAGTGACCTGCACAACCATGGACTGCGTCACTGTTTATCCGCATGAAGCAACTACTAAACCTTAACTAATAATGCAGGGGGAATCACATGACAGCAATTTTTCTTCTGAATTTTTCAATTAAGACAGCACCAAAAAATCATCAAAAAACAATAGCAAGGAAAGGAGGGACATGCATTTGATGATTTTGATCTAAAAGCAACACTAGGGGGCACAGACTCCACACCCCTAAATCCTCCACCAACATAGAGTCTCTGAGGCTTGAGCATACAGAAATGACACCGATGAAAACTTAAACCAAATCAACCAGTTTCGAGTTTCACAAAGTTTAGAACAAAGCACCCCATACCAAACCAATTCAAAATTACACTAACAAGTAACAACAATATAGCCTTTGACCCCTGCAACCCATGGGTAAAACCTACCCCTAATTATATCCGTCGATGCCTCAGCGCTATTTTACTAGGGGTGTTCAAGATAAAGATTGGTGCAGTTCTAATGAAAACCATGAACCAAACAACCTTGAAGATTCAAGAATCAAGATATATAAGATGAAACCACTATAAAGAGTGAAACCAAACCACAACGAACGGTTCAGTTTCAAGGTCATTTCTTTCATCATATAAAAAATCCAAAAAGCCATATTTTTTCAATTCATTTCCTTCTTCTTCTTTTCCCTTTTTGCATTAAATTTCACTCACTAAAAGAGATACCACGTCCATGAACAAACAAAGCTGGAGGCATAAGAAACAGAAAGCAAAGAGAGTAACAGGTATGGATCGAAAGATAAGGAAAAAAATGGCAGCAGAGGCAATTGAACCAGAAAAGGAGATATAATATCTGTCTAGGATAATAATGAACCATTTGTTGTAAAACCTGAAGAAATAAAGGACACACAGAACAACAAATATGGAAAAAATACTGACTATCGCAGACGAGCAAGTGTGGCGGTAGACAAGTGATAAGTGCCAAAATATACATATTTTGGCTCTCCAAACTACATTTATTAGTCTTTTATTTTAGTTACTTGATAATTATTTTGTCCCTTTTATGTTTATAGGTTGCTCGAGCCCGTTGTCCGAGATTTTGAGTAAAAACAGAAGTTAAAAGAAGTTCGGGGACAAAAGTGCGGAGAACTTAAGAGTTGGATGATTTTATCATTGCAGAAAAGTCCAAGGGGTCTTTGTGTGATTAATCAATTCAATTCCTATATAAGCAAGAAAACCTACTGACTTGGGGTTAGTTCTGGCCGTGGGAAAAGAAAAAGGTGAAAGTCAGCAGCCTTTAGACCGAATCTGGAGTTGGGGAACGCAAAGCCTATTGATGAACGGGCAATATGCAGCTGCTGATCATGGAGATCAACCCAACGTCTCTTGATTCCTCCATTCTTATGGGCAACTAATCCTCTTTCTTAGGGTGTAGATGAAACCCTAACCAAGTAACTATATTTTTATGTTGATTTTGGATTTCGATTGCCGAAACGATGGTTGTATAACATTGAGACTTGTTCTATGATTCGAACTTATTTTTCCAATCTAGTTTTATGTATTTGTTTTCTGTGATTGCAAATACATAGTTATGCAACGATATTCTTTGTGCATGAAATTGAGAATTAGAATAATCTATGCCTAGGAAAGACAAATCGTGCCTAGATTAATTACTTATAGAATCGAAGACGATTCGTGCTAACCGAAGATAGATTATGTCCGGTTTTCAATCACATGCAATTTTCTTGGCGATATCACTAGAGCTTGTAGTTTTTAGTGAATCAATATCGTTTTGGTAGTCGGTTTCTTAAATTAACATAATCGCGTGGTTACGAAGTTAGGGTGGATTCAAAACCCTAAGACTTTTCCATATTCGAATTCAACATCTCTCTTGCTTTTAATTACCTAGATAATTTTAATTAATCAAAATCCAATCACTATTTCTTGAATTGAATTAGGAATTAAATTTAGAAATACAACTTAGCATTTTGATCTCCGTGGTACGATACCTGGACTTAAACCGCTATTCTATTTGAATTGAGGTTTAGCTCAGTTTTAATTATTTATTTTTGGTGTGAAAAGCGACCTACCAACAAGTAATAGGCACCATGTACTTCCATGCATTTAACAAAAGTTCAAACCTCACTAACTAAAAGTCTAAAACTAGCAATACTGACTCTCACCGAGCAAAAAAACAGAAAGAAAAAATAGTTCCTTCAGGAACTAGCAAAGAGAAGAATTGGTCTTCAGGACCAACCAAAATATGATTTTGACATATTTCTCAAATTATCTTTCTTCACTCTTTATAATAGTAGTTCTCTCTATTTCTGAATGAATAAAACCAAGAACTAAGGTCCTAAAGGATTGCGTCGCCTGACCAACCAGAAAACGCAGAGTCATTTTGACCAATCAGAAAAAAATCATGTTGTTCTACCAATCAGGATGCACCGTTTCGTTAATGGAAACTTCTCTTACTGGTGAAGCCATTCACTTCACAACACAATTAAACAGTAGTGGTTTGATTTGTAACCAAGACTTGAGACTTCAAAACTCCAAACCGAACTGTGGCTATAGGGTTTTCCAGTGAGTAAACCAAAACAAAATCTTCTTTCGATAACCAGATCTTACCATGTGGTAGATGGTTTGGTCGGTTCAGACAGTTTAGCTTCATTCTCTCAGACCCCTTTTTCATTCTGTCAAAACTCGCTCTCCATGGTCATTTTCTTAAGCCCCCAATCCTACCACTGGGACATCTCTAACTCGCCTCTGAGTCTCACCTGCGATGTCTCCCTCTCTCATGCTTTACTCGATCCCCTCTTTGAATTCCATTTGCATTTTTCTATGTCCGACTCCACCGATACTATATGCACATGTACCTTGAGTTCGGATAGCACACACCAATGAGGCATCCACCTTGGGATTCAGGAATTGCGCCAAAAAGGACAAGACTGTGCAAGTCCTATCTAGTGCCATTTACAGAGATGTCTTCGAACGTATAACCAACCTATGAAGCATTCTCATGATACATATTTAGTCCTGAGCGTGTTAGCCAATACGTGAAACCAAGACGTGACTGCATCACCACGCAAGAGACAATTCATGACCTATGCTAGAAAGAGCCATGACATTGTTTGTTACTCTATTCCGTTCTATCATTCATGCATCTCCTAAGAAGCACGAACACTGATACAGAAACGGACGCGGACACAGCTACATGATGCAGGAATTCTGAAATTAACAGGGATACGGCCACAGCAGGAGACACAGAAAGATGAAGCATCTACATTCACACAATTGAATTCTGAGTAGTACAAATATCATATCTATACACACTCAAAGCTATTGAAAACTAAACCTAACTTAGCACAAAATTGAAAATAGCACTCCTACGTAACTTCTTGATGGTCCATAAAAAAAAACGAGGCACAAGTGACAAGTTTGTTCTAAATTCTAACCCACGAAATTAGTTTCACACTATAAAAGGGATGGAAGGTCGATTATAGTTTTAAACCATTTCAGTTAAGGGTATTTCAGTCTAAGTATGTAGCAACTTGAGACCAACTAAGTTATTATTTTTTTCCTTGCTCAATCGAGTGACTGAATCGACCAAATTTAGAGGGGCAAAATGGAATGAAGATTTGTCATTCGGTTTGGCATGTATGCGAGGTAAATTTTTAACACTAGTGAATCTACCACATGGAACGATGTGTCTGCACTAGTTTTGAAGTTTTAATCAGTAAATGGGAAGGAAATTATTGTCCGTAGCAAGCCACATACAGAGAAAGTGTTGATCAACACAACAAATATGATACTCCTGTCAATACAAGTACCAAAAAATGAAACCTATGGACATACAGTAGTGAGTTTTTAAAAAATGTCACCAACCACTGTTTAACAAACGTGAGCAAGCTTGTCCACAACACTACCTCCGTCCCCAAAAGATTGTTCCATCCGCGAAACGAAAACTTAAAAATAATACTCCCTCCGTTCCATATTGATAGTCCACCATAAAAAGTCGTGCCATTTTTCAAATAAAAAAATCAACTACTTCCATGTATAATTTTTCAAATTTTTTTGCACCAAATTAAAGTACTAATCGAGATCTTTAATACAGCGCGAAAAAATTCAAAAAATTATATACGGAATCAGTTGATTTTTTGATTTGAAAAATGACGAGAGAGAAAGTGGGACTCTCAATATGGAACGGAGGGAATACATTTTTATATAAAATTAAATCAATTTTTGCCGCTCGAGACTAAATATCAATGAGTTCTATTAATTGATCAAAACAAATTTCATTTTTCTTGATAAAATGCATTTTCTTAAGTTCTCGTCTTGCAGACTGGATAATCTTTTCGGGAAGAGGAGAGTACATCATAAGCTACCTCCATGCAAGAAGATAAGAGTTGCTTCACCATGCAAATCATAGGGAGGTTTACCAAAAATAACAGGGAAAATTTTATGCAAGTGGGGTTGGTGTCGAAGAAGAAGAAACAAAACGAAATTTACTCAATGCAGCCAAGACAAAGTTGATATGAATGGGTAAAAGTTAATGAATCATGAATGACAGTTAGTAGCCCAAATGTGTGGTATCAGGATAAATCATAAATGAGATCCAAGAATCAAAGGGATTTTCAAGGCAACAGTTATAGAGTAAAAAGAGACATTGCAAACCATGGAATTCATATGCCGACGTGGAAAACCCTATAACTATGAGACTCGAGCACAAGTGCCATGATATTAAGCATTCGCTTCCTGGACTATCCATTATTTTCCTCCATCATTTTCATGGGATCTTTTTCTAATAGATATATTCAAATTCATCTAAGATTAGGAATGTCATCTCCGTTAGGGATAGAGCAACTGATAATGTACATGTTACACGGGGCAGAGATCAAGGTAAGGGCCCTCCTTCGACACCACAAATCAAATTGACAAAATATTGATATGTAAAACGATGCCGGCAAATAAAAATTCAATATGGATTAAAAGAATGGATTTTCTACACATTTACTTTCTAATAATTTTCTTTTTGTCAACAAGACAACTAAGGAGACTCAAGCTTCTCACATCAAGGTTGACATCACAAACCCATTGTAGGGAAGTGGAAACAGGCCTTGAAACACGAAGATTCAGGCATGTAGGAACGCTAAGTGCCATTGGATCCACTAATACCACGGGAGACACAAGTGCCACTCATGTTCAAGAGAGTGACGGACACCATCCGTGTTGCGGAATTGACTTTAGATCCAAAAGGAAGCTGAATCCTTCAATGTGTGGAGCCAAAGTTAAGTGTCTTAGAGAAATAATGGACCGCTAACAGAGACTGTGATGCTTGTTCCTACGCGAGGGTCAGACATCCCGAACAGAGGGGGCAATTAGGGCCTGCACTTGGGACATACCCATGGCAAGAAGAGCAAAGCACTCTCCCTCTGCTGTTAAGTCGGTGTCTTATGAAGGCTGACTTGAATTTACTCCATCCGTCCCAAAATAAATGTCTAGTCCCCAAAACGAGAACTTAAAAATAATACAAATTTCCAAGAAAAAATCAATCTTTTTTCAACAATTTATTGGATATCCATGAGTTCTTTTAATTTATAGAAAAAGTTGGAATTTTTTCTTGTAGAAAACGTATTATTTTTAAGTCCTCGTTTTGTGGACAGGACATTTATTTTGGACGGAGGTAGTACTTTATAAGTGATTCACCCAGACAATGAGTTCTGCCCCAGTCAACTGGCAGGACCCAAGGAGCCCATTAGGCTTGGTAGCAGTATTGGTGAGACCAAGCTAGATCATGACCTTGCACATTGCGGTAGTGGAGAGACCGAAACAGGTCATGACCTTATTATCTTTTGGCAAGCGATCTTGTGGTTTGGTGGAGGGGAACACTACGGGCTATTACTCAGTACTCAAAGAGACATATCTGCGAGAGTCCTGAGGCCACAGGTATCCTGAGCATCATGGCTGCATGGTAAAAAAAAGAATGTCCTCGCAAGATCTCACTGGACATTATTCGAATTTTTATTGGTCAGCACGGAACCAAGAGAGCGAGAGATATTTCTAAAGAGCGAGACATCTTTGTAGAAAGAGAATTCTCGTCCTTGGTAGAGAGACATCCATATGGGAGAGTAAGCTGAGAAGGAGAGCATCCCTGCCAAGGTTCCTTCCAGCTCTGTGCTCTTTCACCCAGTAAGATTCTCAGTGAACCCTCGCTGACAGTAAGCAATCATTTTACAAAGCATTATACAGTATTCTCTATATTCATTAAAATCTGAACCCTCCTACACCTCCAACAAACCCATGGACAGCGTTAAGTGAGAATAAGGTAGAACTCGGAGGAGAAAAACTTTTTAAGACTTCAAGTCTAAAAAGCATAAATGGAAGGTGTTGGCAGATTTTACAATTTTACTAAAAGCTTCTTAAATCAATCACTAATTTCCGAGGACACAGATACATGACAAACAGAGCGAAGTTCTCCAAGAGATGATGAAATCTGCCTACAAAGTTGGGGATTCATGAAGATAAAATGAACAGTAAGGTTCCAGTGGGAAGAATGAATGACACTGAACTTGAGTACAAGGCATTACTAGATTCGTTTCTCTTTTTTTCCAAGAGAAAGCACCTCAGTACTACAACAATGTAGCAACTGAAGCCTGATGATTGGAAACTTTAAATCCACCAATGAACCAAATCCGTTACGGTCTATAACTCTATGCAAGATGACAAAGCAGGAAGCGGTCAAATACAGCAGTTTCATAAAATTAGTTCTGCCTCAAGATACATATACAGGTTTTGACTTAACTAGAGGTACAAAAACGTTTCCATGACAATGCTTAGCGACTCTGCTGATTTCCGAATTCTGTTTTGACCCAACCTTAACTTCTAGAATTAAGACTCAGAAGTTCGGCCACAATTTCTTGATAATATAGTAAAACAGGAATATGTAACAGAAAAATGAACAAATAAGCGTCTTCGCTTTGATAGTTATCCTACACCAATCTCCATTTCTGTGATGCCTAAAATGACGCTCAAAAGTCAAAACCATAGGTCAATATTCTTTTCTGATATGTCCAAACAAAAATTTACATTGCAAATCCAACATCAGAGCAGGAACATATAGAATGAACAATCAAACTGACAGCCTGAGGTTACATGTAATTCGGGAACACTAAAAATTGATTGTTTTTTAAGTTTCCAGGGAAAAACATTGGGATATAAAAGGGAAAGTTTCTTGGGTACAGTGCCAAAAAAAAAAAGTTGCCCATGTTCCCACAGTCCCGAGTTACGACTCAATGGGGTAGGAATTATGACACAATGTCTTCGAGTCATTACGGTAAGTGGTCCAAGCGATAAAAGTAACATAACTCAAAGCTGAGTAATCATATCAACTGGTCAACAACCTGATGTTTTTAGGGTAACAACCCCAAGCAGTTCCGATCGATTTCGTATCATAACCAACCCCATTTCCAGTATAGTCTACACCAACTTCTAACATTTCACTCCTAACAGGTGTTCTGACAAAACTGAAAGAGCATGAAATAATTTTCTACTAATGATACCTCTTGAAACTGCAAGGTTATCATTTTAACTGAAAGAGAAAAAGGAAATACAAAATGAAAAGACGGGGAACTATTCCAACAGATAACCCTTGGCTGGACATAAGCACACATCAAATTTCAAAACCAGAACCAGAAGTTATGAATACCAAATCTCCTTCTTGGGTCATTTTGCTACGTGAAAAGAAAATAGAAATGAATGAAGATGGTAATTCTTACGTGCAACTGCGTCCGAAGAAGTTCCATCTTCAATTCCTGAAACATAAGTTCGGTAAACAGCCGTGAAATATTTTTCCACTGATTGTGATTGCCGATTAGAGAACTCACAATTATGATGAAAACATACCTGCTCTTGAATGGCTTCTTTAAGCTGAGAAACCAAGGCACCCCTACTTGCTTCAGCATTTTCAAGTTGACTGACACATTGCTCAAGTATATTTTCCTGCTCCTGTATCTCATCAATCAACAACGATCCTTGTTGATTGCCTGATTGAAAGAGGAAAAGATGGAAAATTAGATGTACAGGACAACAATCTCCCAACAAATCTTCATTTCACCTCCATTTCGCAAGAATTTCCCACAAACTTCTCCTGCCCTTTCTTAGAACCCTTCTAAAGGGTTACCATGAGACGTACATATGTCTAGAGAAGACCAGTACCCACTCGCTGCCATACCAGAAGCTACCCCCTCCACCATCTATCATTCTCTACTGCCAACAGCCACAGCCACTTCCCCCATGAGATATGAATAAAACTCTCTTGACCCAAAAATGTGAACAGCGTTGCATAATAGGAGCACAAACTGAATCTCAATAAGACAAAATACACTTAATTCGTCCCCAAACCTCACCTTTAGGAAGTTTTCCAAGAACTTTGCAACAGACAAGAGTATAAACATATGAAGACATAAAATAGGTGCCGTGCAACTCACTAAATTGTAGACAACAAAATAGCCGAAAAGCCTAAGCTTTTGGAAATGGGATCAAGAACGTAATCACGGTATACAACATAACCGGGGCGACACCATAGTGCCCATGGAGAGGGAAAAAAATGGATAGGGTGCACAAACAGCCAGCAGGAAACGCATAATAATGGCCAATCGGGGAACATTGATCAGTATCGTAATCACTCAATTTAAGATGACACAGTTACTAAAAAGGGGGCATAAAGGTCAGAAAATGTAAGATGCCTAAACATCTGACGAGCCTAATTGAGGATAATTCCCTGATATTCACATGCATAGCTATGGAAGTTACATAATCTGTCACCTGGGTCACCACATGATTCATTTTATAGGATAACAAGCATAATTCTTACCTTGAGCAGAAGTGATTTCCACTTCTTTCTCCATTTTCCCTACAAGACTTGCAGCAGCTTTGCACTTGTTTAAAGCAATCTCTTCTGTAACATTTTCGTCATGCGCCGACTGAAACGCAGTTAATATCTTTTCTGGCATACCTCCAACAGCCAATTTCTGAAAACATGGTAAACCAGATTTGATATGATCCAAGGTAAACATACAGTTCTCGGCGGGAAAATTGCAACAAACTAAAGAAAGTGAATCAGAAAAAGAAACTAAATATATGTAACAAATACTTACAATTCTTAGTGAGTGAGAATCCCTCTTCACTATCTTAATAGGATTTGAACTCTTTCCATTGCTGATTGAGGGAGGAGGATGCTTACCCAGCATTTCATCTTTAAGATTCTGACCCCGAGATCCAAAAACTTTCCTCTCTTCCCATATGTCCACCTAATTAGTTATTGTTTGCCCACCAGTCCCATAATGGCAAAGTAAAAATGCAGGCATAATCAGGGATAAAAGTAACAAGCATAGCCAGAATTGGAAGTAGCATAAGATAGTACATTGTGCAACAAGACTGCAGCAATAGAAAATTAATGTTTCAAAGCAGGGGCATAAAATGTTAAAATTGCTTTAATAGTTCTTCCCGTCAAATTCAGAGAACAACAGTTCGGTCCTACGGCAGGAAATTGGTCAAAAGCAATGAATGGAAAAAGGCAGGGTGAAAGAAATACAGCAAAATACGTCAAGTGAAGAGTACATATCTACAGCTCTAACATCCACAGCCTATAAAAGCTATTATTAGTTAATTGAGAAATTGTAGAGATTCTAGACCTCACCAAAGCAGGGAAGCAACTAGGATAGGGAGGCTAAATCCCTGTTGGAAACATCTGGGGAACAAATTTTCAATAGATCTTAAGTCGATTGCTTAGATGATATGGTGATCAAATCACTTGAGGAGGTTTCAACTTGTTTGCCCAGTTCTCATCGCTATTTACATTCCTAAATAACTGACAGCCCACAAGCACAAAAACACTTGCGAGTAATGAGCATATTTCTTACCTAACCAAAAAACAAAAAGTAAGCGCATTTCTCTTCCAATTGTCTTTCAGAAAAAAAGAAAAGGCAGAACATTCAAACATCTCCCAAATCAGACAACCACATCATTGCAGACCCAAGCAGTGATCCTTCACCAATCTACAGAATGTGCAAAGGACAAACCCGTGGTATGAGCCAAGGGCCTCAAAGATGGCATCGGCTCTTTACAAAAGCAAGAACCTTAAGAGCTAGTATGAAGCCCATTGTCCAGTTAATGCAAAACCCTAATATAACTCATTAGCCACTAAGAAAATTACGATAACAACATGGAGGTAAAAAGAGTGAATTGATAACTTAGAGTGATTGAGTGAGTTATGTTGTACAAAGAAACAAATTTACAAAACTTTTCTTTGCAGTAACCATCAGAGAAGTTGGTAAATTTAGTAGCATGTATATCAGACGCGTATCTATGTACCAGGAAAAAATTGCACATATAGGAATTCTGATTATGTCAAAGCTTTATCTTCTGTGCTCCAAATCAGGAACCTGAAAGAAATACTTCATAAATGAATAGGAGTTACCAGTCTACAGGCTGCTTTCTTTCCATTTTCATCACCATTGTCATAAACATGCTTCAGAGCAGCAGGGAGGACTTTCCAAAATTC
The DNA here is from genome assembly GCA_025413875.1 of Rhododendron molle. Lineage (NCBI taxonomy): Eukaryota > Viridiplantae > Streptophyta > Magnoliopsida > Ericales > Ericaceae > Rhododendron > Rhododendron molle. The sequence continues at coordinate 6,178,448 of CM046390.1, forward strand.
ATTGACAAACTCACTGCCCTTTCGCCTACTATTTTGCAGGATATCATTGGCCAAATATAGGAAAGAAACACGCTGATCTCGCTGAGCTGTACTGAATGCTTTGTCCCAAGTTTCAACAATCTGTCTAGCTTTCTTCCTATGAGAAATGCACAGACGGGATAATGCTAACAAATGTCAAGGGAAATACTGTACCCATCACAGAAACATAAGAGATAAGCCCAAATGCACAAAAGGAAACAAGCCAAGCAACAATCTTTCCCAGGAAGAAGAATACGGAATAGTTACTGAACAACTTATTCCCAATTGAAGATAACTTTGCCACACTGGTGGCGAGATATACTTGTAATCCCTAAGTTTGCAGTAATTTGAAACAGACGTCTAACACTTAACTCTATTATTATGTTCAAGATTTTTATCAAAAGAAGTCATTTATGGTGAGAGGAAACATAAGCCCATTTTGCAATTAAACTGAAGCTCATCGAACAGTTGTTTAACATTATGTATAATATTCAAAAGGACACACTAGAAACTGCTAACATAAGCAAATGCTCACTTGAAAAGCAAAGAAAATTAACAATATCACTTGTACGAGCAAATGCTTCCAAAAATCAAAAGAACAGATACCATTCGCTCATCAACCAAATCATTCTGAATAGTAGGAACATATCACTCCTTGCATGCAGCATGCCACACTATAACACACTGTTCATAGAAGAGAAGCAAGTAAAAATCCAATGCAAAGAGAAGGAAAAAATGTGGTACATGATACATCCCATAATAACCCATTAACAAACTTGTACATATAACAATGAATAACACATCGAAGGGGTTCATTTTAGTTTAACCAAGCTTGTCTTCGTAATAATCACCTGAACATGCTATGAAAGCTAACACCATGTGGAAGAGGGTCGTTGAAAGGAGAACTTGGGCAATGTTAGGGTTTTTTTTTTTTTTTTAAATGATGGAAATAAACAGCAGTTTTTTTAGTTAGTATAACAAAGATATGTGATTCTCCGGAGTAACTGGAGAATTTCCGGATCTTGGCTAAAACCGAGTCCAAATTTCTAGACTTATGAAAACCATAGAGACAATGAAAGTGATATCGGCTGTGCTTTCATTGTGATGCAGACTAGAAAGCAGAAACTCTGAGGAAAAAGAACGAAGAAAAACTAGTCCTGAGATCCATCAACAGGAGAAACCGGACACCTGGCTGGATGTCATTAAGAAGGTAGTCTAGACAGCCATGACACACTCTATTACGAAAACGAAGCACTCACACAACAAGAAACACATAAAAAGAAATACTAATAAAAAAAACATGCCTAAAGACTCTTCGTCAAATTCATGTGCAGATGTGAGACACGTTGATCAAGAGTTCAAGACTTACAACAGTGACACCAAAGCAATTTGTCAACAAAGAACATTAGGCCTTGTTCGGTTTGGAACTCCAAACCCAAAATTTTGGAAAAAGTAACTTTTCTACTTTTTCTCTCTCTAACTTTTCAATCATTACTCTCATTTTTCACTCTATCTCTCTCTACTTTTTACCTCTCTCCACAATCATACTCTCATTTCTCTCTCTACCTTTATTTAAAAACACTACTCAAAACCCACAACCGAACAAGGGCTAAATACTTCCGATGAAAGAGGAAATATGTCACTCTTTGATAAATATATATACATTATATATGGTAGACAACTGACTCATAAGGTAGTACAACTCTTTAAGCATCTTCAATATGATTGAGCCTCCTCAAAAACCAACGAACACTAACTCTATCAGAAGAACTAATTGTGACTTGCTTGCAAGATCCCATGACAGCAAGCTTCACTATGCTCCAGCACTAAAGCACAACCCGTAATGAAGTTTTAGCAAGTCAGGCCCAATACATTTTGACATTCTGGGTGGGGTGCTACGAAGCTCAAGGAAAAAAGTAAACCTAGAAAAGCGGCAACACATGGAGACTGAAATGCTAGAGAATTTCCAATTGCTGTAGGATAACACCAAGTGTCAACTCTAAGTGTGGACATTTTGGCTTTATCTATGGATGAGGTATTAATCTTTTAAATGTTCCCTGCGCTTTCTAATATTTTGTCAGTTAAGTCTTTTATGGTACTTGGAAGAAATTCTGGGCATGGACTACTAGGGTGTGGAGTCACATGGTCACAATAGGTATATGGTATTTCAAATATAAGAGCTTTTTGGTATTAGGAGTGTGGTCCTCCATACGGCCATACCTATCCTTCTTCACATACTCGCTTCATGACCTATCAAGGCATAAGATGTGATTCCGCAGTTCAGTAGGTAAACTTTATTTCAACAACCTACTCGTTTTTCTCATTACAAGATCAGACACATGCCATTCTGACCAACACTGCCGAGTGCTGAAGAAGCATGTATTATCAAGAGTCAGAATTCTAAGTTGGCCAAAAGAAACAGCAGCACTCCCTTTTTCTGCATAAGAGTGTCTACGTGGAACATGCTTTTCAGGTGCTTCTAATCCCGTAGAATGCCGCTTTAGTGAAAGCACTTGTGCATCCGAGACACCCAACAAAATGCAACTCCATAACACATAAAATCAGTACTAAGCTTTTCTTTCACACAATCCTGCCTACTTTTTTCTACAAAAGAAAGTGCCAAGGGAGCACCACCCAAGTACAGAAAGAGTACTAGAGCTATGGAGATCTTATAAGGCCAGCATTTTAGAAGCACTCCTGGAGAATCAACAACAAATGTGTCCATTATGTTACCTGCATATTGGTGGGACAAGTACATTGTTGCTGCATATGGACGGAGAAGTACATTGTTGATAATCATTATTCAACCAACTAGTAATCATTCCTAAGGGTGCCCCAGAGGTAAGACAGGGACCATGTAATCTTCATTTCAAGTTACTACCAACAAGAAAATGAAAGCCTAGCTCAGTGATGCAAGTTGAGACAAGACCCAGAGAACTGAACCGAACTGATTACATTGGTCAAATGCCAGCAGCTGAAGCTGACAATCTGAAGCATGACAACCAAAAGCTGAACAAAATAAATAGAGCCTCCTGTTAGTCGATGGGCCTTTCAAGCGACACAAGTTGGACAACTGTCCGTTTAACTCTAACAATTCAAATTGAGATCCATCTAATTACTTGCAGACAGACCACACCACAAAGGCAGAGAGTTAGGTGTCGAGTTACTGTACATATGCATTTATGAAGCACATAAACGCCTTGACATTAGTCAAATATAAGCACACACAAGAGAAAGAAACCTGAGAAAACAAAGAGAAGACACATAAGCTAAGGATTAATTTGCACCATTAAGCTTATGAGCTATGCAAAGGAAATACAGGAATGTAACATGTGTGCCCTCAAGGCCTCAACAGAACAAAGTAAGACTTGAACAACAATTCGTGTTATAGAAGTCATTACAGGAGGAACACAAAGTACGTGGGTATGGACGGTTCATCCTCTTTCCTAATAGATTAAGTAGACCTATTACTAAAACATGCGAGGTAACAGCTTCAAGCTAGAGCATTTACAAGCCTCCTACATTAATGGTGGTATAGGAAATTGACAAACATGAAGTAGTAGGACGTGTAGGGTAAGAAAATCAGATTTCTATAAACGTACTTATTTGCATTTGCGGTAAACATGGAAGGGTAAGTAATATGGAAAGTTTAATTAGCACATTCGACCAGGTTGACCACTTGATAAAAAAGGACAACTGGTGAATCGTGGACTAAGTTACCTCCTAACACAAAAGGACAACTACGGAGAGAGACTGAGAGACTGGACCATAACGGATTGCAAAACAATATTTGGGATTCGGAACACTGTGTCTATCGTATCCAAAAGTTAAGGACTATGTTGACCACTTAAAAACAAAAGGACAACTATGGAGAAAGAATGATAGACTGGTCCTCAAGAAGGATTCAAAAACAACATTTTCGATTGCAGAACACTATTTTGTCCATCATATCCGGAAATTTAAGAATACAATGAGGCACACATAGAATATATACACGCAAGGAGAAATCAGTGTGTATTCACGTTCACTATTAACATGTACACCCTTATGAGATGGTAGAGAAGATTACACAAGGATTGCAAACCAATATTATGGAAAGGAATACAGTATTTCGTGAATCATGTCCAGAAATTTGGGACTACAAAGAGCCACACGGTGAATCTACAACGGAAGGAGAATCAATGTATGTTCAGATTAACCATTAGCTTCGCATGCAAAGTTCTTTAACGTATAAATGGAAGTATACCCCAGCAATAGTGTGGAAATGTGCCCTTTAAAATAGGCAGACACCATAGAATCAAATATCAACAACGTAGAATTTTGGAAATTATTATTTCCATTCCTTCTAGATTAGGATTTAGGAAGTTGAATTTTTACTTCATAATAAAATCCCTGTTGTACAACAATGATCAATATATTTCTACCCTTGTCATTGTTGAGGGTTCATTATTTTTCTCCTAAAGCAAGGATACATTCAATACTTTGCTGTGAACTGTTGAGTTTCGACAACTTCTCCGCAAATATCTGTCCGTCAAAAACGTTGTCACTCATTCTGCTGTCCAAGAAATTCTAACATTTAAAAGTCCCTGCAACAATGAAAGAGGAGTTAGAATGAATTCATGCATAAAGGAAGTCCAGATATTCAACAGTGAATATAAAGAAGCAAAACCATCTCAAGTCGTCGTAACAGGTTCAGTTTAAAAAATATAACTTTTCTTTAGCGGCCTGCTTAAGGGACCATTCTACAATAGTTGCGGTACTGTCTCGTGATACCTAAATGGCTGTATGCTTAGCCTTTTGAATTTGGGTAATCTGGAAATGGGCCCCATCTTATTCAGACAATGCTTTAATATGGCTGCTCCCCTAAATTTCCACAAATGACAAATCAATGTTCAACTCAAAGTTATTTTCAAACATGGATTTTAAAAACGTCAGACAGCCTTGAGAGAATGATTCACCGACCATAGATATGTCAAAAGATAGAATAGTACCCAATGTCCAGTTTTCAGGACTCAAATTCAAACACCCTACGTGTTACCTTCTCTTTCTGGTAGTCAAATTGGGTTATGTGACTCTACTGTCTCGATATATGAATCAACCTAATCATGCTCAGTTTGTATATTGAATTTCTTGTTTACAACGATTTAATCTAGTTTTATGTCTCTTATTTTACCTAAATTTGGACTATCATGAAATATTAGTCATTTAGAAATTTACATCTTAGACATTATTAAAAAAAAATTGCAGTAACAAAGGTTACAGAATATATTTGTGAGACCTAAGTCATTAAGGCACCAATATGCCCTAGACTCATTTTTCAATGCATCTGCACATGTCATTCCCACACAACCACAGTACACTAGAAAGAGCGAGAGATACAACGGGAGAAAGTAAATGAATAAGGCCACCTGAAAGGGAAAAAAAATTAAGATATCTTGAACCAGGTTGCACCACAGTAAGGTTTTGTAGATTCCTGTAGATTTCACAGGTCTTCCACCCATTTTCCACTCCATCTTTCTCCAAGATCCAAGTATAATCATGAAAACCCTTAAAAGTGGTAATTAGAGTCTAGGTCCAGTCCGCCCTAACCTTTGGCAATTCATGCAAAGAGTGCCTGCTATCGGAAACTTTTACCACAGAAACATAGTGTTCTCATTTGGGGATGTATCCTTGGAAATTTATATCATCATATTAAACCCGGAATTTGAAACATGTGGGTTAAAACCTTTCCTTTGTTGACTTTAAAGCGTGCATGTGTTGAACCTAATACATTTGAGATCAGGGTTACCATAAAACGCTCCCCCCCCCCCCCGCGGCCCCGGCGATTTGCGATCTGGAATGTCCGTTCCCAATAGCAATCGCAGATCGTACGTGTTCCGGAACGGCCATTGCATCGATCCAATGACGTAGAACAAAAGTGAAACGAAGTGCTGTAATGGTCAGAAACTTACCTTTATCAGGGATCAATGAAACCGATGATGTATTCTCGTGTAGCGTGCTTGGCGACGATGTCTTCCCTGCAGTTTTTTCCCCTACTTTCTTGGTGGTCAAGAACGACTTGAGGAAGACGGCGGCACTGTTTGAAGTATAAATTTATAATAAACCCTATTGAAGGATTATTATCCTGTGGGCACAACTAGTTTGTCTATTTTTTCGCCCCACCAGTAATGTGCCACCTGTTACTAGTATATTTCTTAACCTTTAAATTTGACTCTTTCTTATTAGGTGTGCCACGCCTGATTACACCCTTTAATCCCACCTCTTGATCACAGCTGGAAATCACGTGTACACACTAAAAAAGGGAAAAGCCTTCTAATAATATATCTTTATTCTTTTGCCCACACACAGAGATATTTATTTCTTTTTATACCTATAATAATTAACAAGATTCATTCTCACATAAATCTTCTGATTTTAGTAACTCTATTGATTAAGAAATTAAATTATCGTTTTACTTAAGAAAATAAGATCATACAATACAAATCTTTTGATTTAGATGTAACTTGGAAACAAAGACTTCACCGTTCCGAAATCTTGTTAAGACAATCCAAAAAAGCATTCCGCGTTCCGACAACGTATTACATTCCCTATTTACGATCTGAAGAAGCCTACCCCTATCATATCGCGTTCTGAATGGGGTAGCGTACCGCGTTCCCATTTCTTGTACCGCAGCGATCTGCGATCCAAGTAAGATAGCTATAGAACACGCTTGACACCGGATAGAATTCTAGGTTCAGCGAGCCAGTGGCGGCTCGAGAAATGCTTAGAAGGGTGTTCATAAATACTTTACACTCTACCACCTCTAGAATCCACAACTATATATAAATAAATTTATCTATTAAATCAACATTGCCAACCAGAAACAGCAAAGTACATGAGATATTACAATTACCCTTGACGAGTTTTCATGTTTCAAAACCGTTGTATTATAGTTTCATTATCAACGGTATCAAATACATCACTCTCCATATAAGTAATCAAGCAATCATTCATCCACTGATCTCTCATTCGAATGCACCGATTGCTCTTTATGTTCTCGCGACTGGTGTTCAACTATTTTTGGGATGGGTTCAACTATTTTTGGGATCAGAGTTCAACTAGTTTTGGGCCGGGTGTTTGAAAAATGAAAAAACTGAAAGTACTACACCTATTCCAAAATATGTCCTTTTGGGGGGTGTTCAATCGACAACCTTTCAATAGTTGTTGAGCCGCCTCTGCAGCGAGCACATATTCGGGCTTTAAGGGCGGATGTCCGAGTCTTCCTTATTGACACCATCCAAGACCCATATCTCCCTTATTTAATGTCTGGGACACAACTTGACATCCAAGATGTTTAGGTTTGGACAATTAAACAGAGAAATAAAAATATTCAGCTCATTACGTAATAGCCTAAGCCTTAGGATAATTGGAGATCTTATATGGTAGGACCGTAGGAGTACCAGAACTTTTGCTTATATTAACACACACACACACAGAAAGGGGGAGAGAGAACACTTGCATAGAAGCTCAGAGGTTCCATCTACCATATGAAAGGGGAACATGCAAAAAAAATATAAGAATAACATCCGAAAAGGAAAACAAAATCCTCACAAAAGAGAGACAACATATAGGGAAAAGAAATATATGTACCGCTAACTATTATTGCAAACCCCCGCCCCCTGCCTGTGGGGAACTTGCGTCCAAAAAGAGAGGTGTGCAGGGGCAGATCCAATTAAGGCACGGGTGGATCACGTGACCCACCTGAAATTATATAAAAATAAATAAAAAATTAGTGTGAACCAAAAAAGTAAGTATTTTATATAACACTATCCGAAACAATTACAGTTAGCTGCCTTGTTCGAGTGGTAAGGTGATTCGCCTCTACGCGAGGTGTTATGGGTTAAAACCTTATTAGCGTGTTTTGGACTTATTGTTTTTTACCTGATGCGCAGATTGGGGTAACAAAAATTCTTCTCCGGAATTTGGAGTCCTTAGGAGTCGAACTCTGTTCACCTAGAACTTATAATGTAGTCGTACCACAATGCCAACTTAAACTATTCCACCTGTATTTCAAATTCAATTGTAATAAATAGAAATTTCATGTGTAGAATATTTTAAGTTTCTGGATTTGAACTGTCTATCTTCTGAATTTGAAACTATCCTACCTGTAACTTAAACTATCTTCTGAATTTGAAACTATCCTACCTGTAACTTAAACTATCTTCTGAATTTGAAAGTTCCATGTGGAGAAAAAATTAATTTTCGGGCTCGTGTTTGGAGATTTTTGTAAATAATTGGACTCGAATTTTTTATGCGTAGTGAAAATTGTTTAAATTTGTTATTATTTGCTTGTGTTCTGCCCATGAGAATTTTTGTCAAGATTATGATTGAAAAGTGCCCCACCTGTGTCAATTTTCTGAATCCGCCACTGGAGGTGTGCACGTGCGCGGGTGTGCCTATGACAGGATCAATAACCTAGTACTTTCTAATAACAGCTAGAAAGAGCTAATCTGCAACAAACCTATCCAATAATATCTTTTACTCTTCCTAATTAAACCATTACATCAGCATGAACCCATGGGAATGATAAACATGAAAACAATCAGACCAGTTTGAGTAGCTCAGTGAAAATAAAAGCCCTAACTTTCTCTGACCAACATTTATACGTGTGCACAAACACAAAAACCAATAAAACACATGAAAAATCATTTCAACAAAATAGAAAAGGCAATATAGGTATTTCTCTAGTAAAATACCGTTTTTCAACTAATCAAAAAACGGTATTTCTTTAAGCTGGAAACGGAAACGGAAACGGGAAAAAGGATTAGGTATACGAACTAGCAGTGTAAAAAAAAGCAGAGATTTGGTTACCCGGAAAGGGGCATGCAGTTGAAGAAGCTCCGTGGGACGACTGGAATCGAGGGTTTCGAAGGCGGATCGATGAGTCCTGTTGCACGTAGGAGAAAGCCCTAGTTTGGCAATACGTGAGAAGAGCACGCACGAACTAGCTGAGAGACACAGAGAGAGGGAGAGAGAGTCTGTGGATGAGAGAGAGACGGGGAGGTAGAATCCAAACCTAGAATTTTTACTCGTGGGAAAATATAGTCAAACAAAGTAGTACTGCAATTTAATTTGTCCAGAGGGAAAAATAATTTAATTTAGGAGTCCTTTCAATAAGCTACTAAAATTTTATCTTGTCAAAAAATAAATAAATAAATAAAAGCTATAAAATTTATGAACTAGTACTTCTTGCATTACTTTATAGGTCAAAGTTGATTTCATTAAATTACGAAATCGATTTCTACGCTCTCTTAATTGATGTAACATTTTTTTTTTGTCTTTTAGCGAGTAAACTTACGAAACAGTCATTGCATGCATACCCTTTTACAAATTTCAAGAACTGTTCTGCAAATTCAAATGCTAAAAAACAAAAAAGAATGTTTGCATTAATTAGAAGAATATAGAAATCAATTTCTTTAGATTAAAAATGGGTACAAGATGAACGGAGGGGGGAGGTCCAAAGAAAAAATTACATGAGAAAACAAAAATAATGCGAGAGAAACAACTTTACTTTTAACAATAAATTATATATAGAAAAGGAGAGTAGAAACGGGGTTAATGCATGTATTCCTTTTCATTTCTATTACTAATTGGGAAAATTGTAGTGATTAAAAATATTTCTTGTTGGTTATTGTGGGAGTTAGTTTTTGCATTCTTCTTTTCATAATTTGCATTTTTTTTCCCACCAAATATATAATTCCATGTGAGAAATAAATAAATAAAAGGATGATATTCCAAATTCATTCCATGTGAGAGAAATTAAATAAAAGGACGATATTTATGGGAGCACCATTTGGACGTTCTACATTTTGCGATCACCGCACTATGGTTGTTCGGGAGCTAAAAAATAAAATGCTTTCTATCATTATTCATTTTGACAAAATTCAATGAAGGAAAAGACTACAGTGCACACCCCTTAAAAGGATGTACCATATGCAGCTATTTTATGGTTCATTCATAATATATTTAGCGTGTTTCATAACTTTTGTTCTAAAATTCATAAATTTTCAGCAGTATGATTCGTAAACATTTTCATTATGATTCATAACATTTTTGTATATCTCGTAACCTTTATATGATTCGTAACTTTTTAGCAATATGATTCGTAACATTTTCTCTATAATTCATAACAATTTGGGAGTGCATGTGACATACACCCAAATGAGGGGTGTATATTGTAGTCTTTCCCTTCGAATGAATGATAGAGACGCAATTCGAGAAAAAAAAGTTTAAATGAATTTGAGATTGTACCTTGTTCCATTAGCAACTTTTAGGACTTTTTTCCCGATTTTGTCCTCATTTCAATTTTACGAGACGAATCGGAAAAGTAAAAAAAGTGAGGCGTAAAACTCGTAAACATGAAAAAAAAAAAACAAATAAAGACAAAATAGAAAAAAAAAGACCTAAAAGTTGCTAATGGAATGGGGTCTTAAAACACTTCTAGCTATGTCATAATTTTACTAGCAAATTGCCCGTGCCTAAAGGCACTTTCAACATAAATATTGTACTTTCTCTTAATTCTATGCATGAACACATTAACCTCCAATTCCTTTGCTCAACTATAAGTTCACACAAAGTCCACCTAAAAAAAAAAAATTCAAATACTCAAAAAACCGGCCATAATCATCCAAATTTTAGTTGTATAAGGGTTACCTGTGTGTATGCGTACAAACACAGAAATACAACGTTGTCTTAATTCTATGCATGAACACATTAACCTCCAATTCATTTGCTCAACTATAAGTTCACACAAATCCCACCTAAAAAAAAATTCAAATACTCAAAAAACTAGCCATAATCATCCAAATTTTAGTTGTATAAGGGTTACTTGTGTTTATGCGTACAAACACAGAAATACAACGTTCTCTCAATTCCCTTATTTTCAAATGAATAGTAAAATGAATGGATTGGAAATGCAGAAAACGCGAGGAGAATGATATTTTAAATGTTTAAAAAAAAATATTTTTCAATCAAAATGTATAGAGTAATGGTGATTATTAATGTTACAAAAAATGGAGAGAGAGAGAGAGAGTGTTTAAGTTTTCCTTTTTTTTTTGTCGCTAATCGTGCGGTTAGAAATTCAGGAGGAAATGATCTAACGGCTATAGTGGTTACTCACGTTTATATATCTAGACTTTTTTAACAGAATCCGCTCTGTTTTATAATATGAATTATGTACATATCATTCAAACACTTTGACAAATTCATAAATCAATGCTTACTACACATCAAAAAAAATAATAATAAAACGTACTCATATATTCACGCTGGTTATCAGTTACCTCTTCTCTCAATTCTTCTTTTTCTTTCTCTCTTACGCCTTTCATGCATGTTTGTGGCACGCATTCTTTCTTCTCTCTTTTGTTTTACTCTCTGTCTACTGTCTCTATCTCCTTTTTCTACCTATAACTCTCTCGTATTTTTTTTTCCTCTCTCACTATAAACAAAACACATTTAGCTAGGAATGTATAAAAAAAGCTTTTAAAATTTTAAAAAAATAGTGGAATCGAAAGGGAAATTTTGTTAACTAAATTCGTGTAAAAGTGAAAATATGACACTTAAATAGATTGAAGACAAGTGGTTGTGTTGTCGTGCGAATTATGCCCAAAATAAATTTTGCATTGTGTTTGAAACTCGGAGAAAATATACAAAGAAAGAAAGTGAGAAGAAAATATAAGGAATTTTGTTATCTGTACTGTGCTAAATACTTTAGGTCCCGTCTGTTAGGGAGAGAAGGAAAAGAATGAGAGAATGAAGAGAGTATCTCAGAAGGAAAAAAACTAAATTACCCTCAAATAATTTTTGTTTTTTCAATTCAATGATTCAACAAGGGCAACCAAATAATTTATAACATTTTTTACTCTTATCCATTCGCACTTATCCAGTCATATCAACTGTACCCTAGTTAAGTGCAAGGTAAGAATAAATCTAATACAACATGATAACGTGTCATCGTTTTATTGATTGTTGTAAAACAGCATTTCGTTGAACAACCAATGGAGCACCGATACATGAGTATGTTGGGCACATTGTGGTGCAAGATGTTGTGTTTAGTAGGAAACTTAATCAGCTATTCCCTATCATAACTCATACATGCACTTCAACTCTACTTCTCTTCAATCTTCGTTATTTACGCAAATTCTTATTCGCTCGACAAAAGCCATTATTTTTTTTTATCTATCCTTTATGCCTTTGCAAACCGAACCGTGGAGGAGAATTTTTCTTTTACGTTATGTTTGAAACTTGTGGAAAGCGAGAAAAAATGAATAGCGAAAAAAACACGTGTCAAATAAAGAGAAAATTTCGGTGCTATCATGAGTACTTTGTTTTGTGTTTTTTTCTTTTTTTTTTCCCCACTCTAAAACAAAACAGATGAATGGAAAAATATGATTTGTTTGAAACTTGTGGAAAGTGAGCAAAGGGAAGGAAAATGTGAGAAAAGAAATAAAATTTCCCACTACGCTTGGAACTGTATTGGCTATTGATAATGCCACTTCACTGGGTGGCAAAATCAATCACATATAGGGATTGAGGCTCCGTTTCGGAACTCAAAATAAAAACTTATTTTTTAAGAAGGTAATTTCAAGCTCAAAAATCATGTATTTACGCAAATAATTTTTTTATCACTGTGGATCTTGTTTGATAGATCTCATTGACATCTTTAATACGGTGCAAAAAAAATTAAAAAATTAATTTTTATTTACATTATTTTTGAGTTTGAAAATGTGAAATAAGCTGCTTATTTTTTAAGAAGGTTTCTGGAACGGAGCCTGATAACTTCACTTTCTAAATTGATAACCGCACACTCTTTCGGGGTTGACATTATAAATTCGGAGAGTGGCATTATAAATTCCCACCGTATTTTATCACTTTCTTTTTCTTCTATTTTTATCCGGAAAAGGATGCGCTCTTATTTTCTCTCTCATCAAGCGAAACAAAGAAGGGAATTCGAACCCTGTGGTAGCGGCAGTAGTAACAGAGAAACAAGAGCGGAGGAAAATGGAGGGAGACACTGTGCTGTACCTGCAACTGCACAAGCTTTCAGCTATCAAGTCCCAAGAAGACCTCGAAAACCTCCTCACCTCCCTATGGAAAACCCGCAAAACTGGCCTCCCTCCTCACCTCAAGTCCTCCCTCCAGTCTCTGCTCAATCTTCCATCCCCCGGTGAAGTCGACCCTGTAAAATTCCCATCATCTCTCTCTCTCCCTATCTCTGAATATATTTCTCTGTATGTATGTACTTCACTCGTACGTTGTTATTGCAATAGCGAGAATATCTGGATTTGAATTTGTTGTATCATTTGGTGGCTTTTGGTTTTGGGTATTAGGAAGTAAGGTAATGAGCAAAGAAATTGGATTGGTCTCTAAGGCTGCCGCGTCTCCGATGCGTTCCGCTTTGATTTGGGGGCATATACATCGGGGGTTTAGCGGTGACTTAGTGTGTTACACTGTTAGAATAGTATTAGTAGTCATTAGTCTTTGTCCCACATTGGTTAATGTATTTTTGTGCATAATATAAATAACAAGTCTTTGTGTTAGGGTTAATTAACACTATACACTTTTACTCTCCCAAACAACAACCACCAAAGGGGTTCGATGCCTCTCCATTGACTTGATGCCTCTGAGTTCTTCAATGTTTAGAGGTACTATTTCAGTGGTAAAACTTTATGAGAGCAACCACTTTTGTGCTTTCAATGTTTGGTGGTACTGTTTTAGAGGTAAAACTTTGCGAGAGCAGCCACTTTGTGTGTTTATTGTAAAAGCTCAGGTTTGTTTCTAGCCTTCTCCGCCATACCCCATCCGTTGGGCGGTTGGGGAATACATAGGTACTGTTATTGTTGTTGGTTTTGGAAAGCGTAGGAAAGGCATCTGAGAGTCCCCATAAAATAGTGCCAGTTTTGTTCGATTTGCTTAGAGCTCTAGATTTAAGGGTGAAGATAGTTCAGAAATATGTGTTAGTTGTCGCTGAATGCACATGTATTCTCTGCCTCCTACCAATTAGGAAAGAAAGATAAAAGGAGTCATTATCTCCAGGGCATGGTCAACTACGTTGGTTTTGGCATGACATATGATATGGAGATGCTCAAATGTACTTTGGAGCATTTGGTCTTGGGGTAGGCAAGATTTCTATTTGGTGATCTTATGTGTCGATCTGAGGTTTTAGTATGGAACTATGGACATTTTGGAGATATCCAGTGCTCTGGTTTGTTCTTCGAAGATAAGGGAGGATGGCTTTTCGTGATTGGTCTCAAGAAATGGTGCTTTTTCTCTGAAGGCAAGTGATTTGTTCTTTCTCCTTCGCTTGAAAACAATAAAATATAGCAGATAAAGAATTAATTATTAAAAGTTGCTGATAGATGTGTACAAAGTTGAGAGACTGTAAACCAAATTTCACATCACCAGGTGTGGAGACATATGACTCGAAACCCCAAGGTGTTGGCTTGGTGGTCAAGACTGTGGCTTAGGGGTTTGCTCCCTCCTAAGACATCACGTTCGAAACCTCTTAAGTGCTATCAATTCCTTTGGGGCCTCTCCATATGGCTTTTGCTCTAGCTTTAAGTGCGCTCTCTGCTAGTGGACGGTGGGATTAGTCCCCCTAGATTAGTTGAGGTGTGTGTAAACTGACTTGGACACCTGAGTTATAAGAAAAAAGAAAAAGAGACATAGAGTCGTTCTTCTTTTGTATTTAATATATATGGTGGGTTTTCCTAAGGCTTTGAGGAAAGCATAATATTTTTTATAATGTGTGCCTTGCTAGGAAGAGAAACCCTATTGGTATCTGGTTCCTTTCATCCTGTTTTTGTGCATCTGGGCAGAAAAGAAAAGGAGGTTTGTTGAAGGTGTGAAATGATCTGGTTACATGTTAAGGCTGTACTGCCTCCTTGCATATATTGTTCCAGGGAAGGGGACGGTGATTATGGGTTGTAGTTTCTTGTCAATGGTTTTGCTGAGTTCTTTTGTAACATGATTTCCCTCGTACATAAATTCTCTTTTTTCTTTTGATGAATAGCGTTATGGAGAAGATGTTACCTACTTTAGCTGGTAGTCTCTTAATAGTAATTCCATAGGCTTGGGATTGAATCTCCTGCTACTGGGGTTGGGAGTTTCATAGGCTGCGGGGTGGCTACCCGCTTTATTCAGGCTAACATTGGACACACACATACAAACTTTAGACCAATGAGAAAGAAAGAAGAAGGAAATTTTTGGCATGATCAGGTCACTTTGAATTTCTTCTGTTATTATGTTTGTACAATGTCCGTATACTTGGGTTGCACCAGGTGCTGTATATTGTTAAATTTCAACTGGAAAATTCAGGCCATGGGTTACTTAGCAAGTTTCGCTAGTTTTGCTTATATTCTTGTTTTTTCTTCCAAGCTCTGTAGTCCATTTAGCAACTTTCTTGCTTTTGACCGTTTTTACCAGCTTTGGCATATTTAAAGCTATGCATATTCTGATTGTAGGTTTTGGTTTGCCTACGTTCGCTTATGAGAAAATGTACTCACGAGAACTTCACTGATGATGATATTTTGAAGCTATTTCCTCCGGATCTGTCTCTTGATCTGCAAAGCAATCTTATTCTGTTATTCCAAAAATATCAGAATCAGTGGAAAGAGGAAATGTCTGGAGAGCAGGTGACTTTTGAACTTGTTTGTGATGAATAGGCACGACATTTTGTGTTTGTGGCAGATGCATATGTAGCATACTTGAGTCTGACATAATCTCAAAGGATCTTTCAAATAGTTCTCAGGTTCGGAGAACAAGGTAAAATACATTATAGAATCATTAAAAAACTTCGAACCAAATGAAACAGTAGGAAACATCAAACATGGATTGAGACAACGAATATGGTGATGCAAATGAACAGAGCAAAGCCATATTAGGGTTGCAAGATCAGCATTAGAATTTGGACTCAGCTTGTTATGTTATTTGAGTTGATTGAGCTAGGCTCCATGGCTCACTTGGTTTTCCAACGATCAAGCTGTTGAAACTTTACCTTACTGAAAAGTCTTGACTGAACAAGAATACAATGAGAATTGCCACAGTACCTGACAAGTTTATCTCACTTTTTGGTACTAAACAACCTAAAGGCCACTGTATTCTGTTATGTTTAAGGGAAACGTTTATCCTCAGTCACTAGGAAGTATAGACTCATCTACTGCTCTCATATATTCCTGTCGGACATGCTTGGGATACCTACATAACATGCTGCGCCCTGCCTGGACAAGTGTCAGAAACGTGTAAATATATCCTTTCTGTTATATTATCTCAGTCGAACATGCTTGGGATTCGGTAGGACACCTTGTGGCCATGTTTGGAGGTTAATGCAATTTTTAGAAGTTGCGCCTGAGTCAAAGATGCCACGGATATTTGTTCAGTGCCTTTGGGTTATATATAAAAATATCATTTATGTTTATTTATTTATTTATCCGGTTTGGACATACAAAATGGTTTAGGTTTTCAAAGAGGACTTGTGTTTTAGGGCATCCAAGAATAGAATAGTGGATTAACAATACGGGAAAGAGGTCTTGTGTTTTAGGGCATCCAAGAATAGAATAGTGGATTAACAATACAGGAAGGGGGGAGTAAATGATACTGCAGTGCTGCACGGCTGATCATACATTGTGTTCAAGCTAATAGGTCTGCTGTTTTTTAGAGTCCTACTTTTATTGAACTGCCTAACTTGGGTAAACAATTGATATTTTTATGTAGGATAATCTTGGAAGATAAGTTAGTCTGATTGGGCAGTAATTTTGTAGTGGCTTTTGAAATCTCACCCTTGTGGCTGCTCGTCCATCCCTTTCTAAGTTATCTTGGCATTTCTTGAATACGAGGTTGTTATTAGTAGACTATATTTTTTTCCTATCAGTCTCTTATTATTTCAATGTCCTTGTGGGGCTCTGCCAGCATCTATTGCCAAGAACTAGCATCTCCCACCAGGTCAATGCGGGCTTGCTACCTTCTGTCGGATCATTCCTCTCGTCAGAAACTTATGCGTCTTTGTGGCCTCGGCAGGATGAGCCCTTTAATCAATTTAGTCGAAATAATATTGGGGCTTCAACACCACTTACTGCTGAAACTAATGCGCCACATATGATTTCCATCCCGCTCCAACGTGATGTTGGTCCTACTGACAATCTGGTATGAAAAAGTGACAACTTCATTTTTTCCTTCTCAGATTCTTGCGTGATGTTCAGTTTAGTGCTTTTATGCTAGTTTCTCCTAGCTTGTCCTGGCAATGTTATATTTTAAGGTTATGCAACCATACGTCCTGGATACTTGGTGATTTATCCAGACTTGCAAAAACCAGTGGCAACGCCAGAATGTTGAGACCTGGTTGATTTGCATGAATTAAACCATTCTTTCTATATTTATGGATCTATTGCTAAAATCAGTTGCTTTATGAATTAAAGGTTTTCTTTCATTGTTATGAGTGTCAATAAACCTAATGTCTGGTTGTGCAGCAAGATCCTTGATTAAAACTTCATTGTGGGGTATAATGCATATATTAGTGGACAGTTAGCAACTCTATATTCCTATTTGTAATTCGCACAAGATCCAAGTTATTTCATTATTTTGATTCCTAGACGGTAAACTAGACTTTGCAACTTCACGAGTATGATTAATTTTCTTTTGTATTTATTTGTTCCAAACTATATAGTTCTCCCAGTTTGAAACTGTTACTTGCTTGTTAACACATTGAGGAACAGTTATGTCGCGGCTCAGAAGAGCTCCTTATCTAGTGTATTATTTTTCTTTTGCTGCAGGGAATTCTACCACGGCTCAAGTCAATGACATGGACATTAGAGAATCGGAAGAAAACACCGACCAAGAGAGTGGCTGTCATTAGTCTTAAGGTAATCAGATTTACAAAAGTTCAAATAGTGAAGTGCCTAGTATCTATTTTTGACCCAACACGCTGAGAAGTTTTTCTGAGTGACTCAGAACTTTGTCTCATGTATATTTGAAGTATGACTCGAGTGGAACTTTAGATCAGCTAATTTGTGGAAGGCTGGCAGGACCTGAAACAATCCTTGAGACTAGAAATATCACTTGCAATACCGAGATTGTTCCGAATTAATACATGTATTCATGTAAGAGAATGCACAATGGAAGATTGTTTATAGAAAATGCAACAGCATAAATTGAGTTGAAACAATATAGCTGGCATCGCAACAACAGATCTAATATGTATAATTACTGTCAAAGTAACTTTTGCCTCTTTCTTAATGCGTAACTTCGTGTAGTCTTGCATATCTCAAGATGGTAAGATTGGATACTAGTTACTTAAGAATGCACTAACTGTCATTAGGTCCTTATTCTTTCCATTTGGTCAATAGAGTCCTTAATGTACTTCTTTTTGAGTCAAAATGGTCCATTTAATAATGGTTCGTAATATCTACGGATAGATTTTAGCAAAAAACATTTTCGACGTTTCAACCTAATTGGCACTCGCCCCTCTTATCCCAGTGAACTACTTGCTCTAGTGATGACATGGCGTAAAGCCTCCCTCTTCCAAAGCCACCACGACTGTAAACGAAGCTGTCCCTACTCTTCCCTTTGTGGATCAGCCACCCCTCTGCCTCACGGATAGGGTTGAAAACGAATTGAGCTTTTCGCGAGCAGCTCGAAGCTTGAGCTTGAGTTTTAAGCTCGTGTAGTAAATGAACTGAGCTCAAGTTACTTGTAACTCGGCTCGTATATAGAGGCTCATTTAGTAAAAACGAGCCAAGCTCAAGCTGGATTATTTCGGCTAATGTTGAACACTCGAACACTTCAAAGCTCAGCTTGTTTGCAGCCCTACTCATGCAACCACGGTGCCTCGTGTCTTCAAAAAAATTGCCATCCAAGCCCTGTGACCTCAAAGAAAATGAAGACCAAAGAGAATTATTGCCATAGTCACACTCATCGAACCCAATAGTGTGACATCAATTGAGATGTTGCCTTCCCTTGGTTGATATCAGTTGATAGCTTATTGTACTTTACTGAACAGAACTTTGACATAATCCTTAGGATGACCGATATATTGGCGAGATGCTAAATTCTAGCAGTTTTGGTGGAATATCCCTCAAGGTGTGAATATTAAGAGAAGACATTGTCCGTGTTCTACCATTCCAGTTGTACAACTGCATCAATTAGAGGTTGTATGATTTTTATATTCGAGTTAGAGGTGTTGCATGCCTGTACATACTTGGAGTTCTATGGCAAACTGTCTTAGAACTATCCTTTTGGCATTTATTAAAGAGAGAGGGTGGACGTTGGAGATCCCATTGCTGGATTGTCTTCTGGTGCTTTTCTGGATGTTATTTTTGAGGTGCATGTCTTGAAGCTTGGGGTGAAGTGTTTGATGTAGCGGAGGGTTTACCGTGCTTGTATTTGTGGAGCGTAGAAGTCTCAACAAAGAATTCGTAATGCTGTTTTGTCTTCTGCAGGTGATAGACCCTTCTTGTTTTTCCCCTTCTCTACTCTCTCATTTCTTTTTCTTCTACATTCCAGCTGCAAGATTATACCAACTCTCCTTCCGGAGAGACGGAGGTGAAGTTTCAGCTCACTAGAGATACCCTTGAAGCTATGTTACGATCAATGACATACATCAGTGAACAATTATCCAGCCTTGTAAGCATGCTCCTTTCCATTGAAATTTATAAGTTTGGGTACTTTGGTAAGAACATAAATAATGTTTGTTTGAATAGGTGTAAAACTGGGAGAGAAGGGGTAATAATGAGGATTCAATTGAAAGAGGAAATATGAATACTGGTTAATAAAGCACAAAAAGTGATATTTTTCGCATGGCAATTCCTAATTTCGGTATTCTGGGAACACTAGAAGATAACTAGAATACAAGAGATCCCTATTTTTGTCTTAAACCCCTTTTTGTAGTCATTTAGTTGATTTATATAGCTAAATGTTGGTTTTCCACAGTCCCATCTCCACATTACTTATCACTTTTTGCCCTCCAAATGCTTCTGTCCAAATAAACTGTACATACAGGGAATATGTCGTGCACACGCTGCACTTCGGTTTGTGGCTCATACCATGTCAGAGCTAGATGAATATATTTCAGCGACTTGTCATGCCTACTCTTATAAGTTACAGAAATGAGGTTTGCTTGATATTTTAGATGAATGTTTTATGCATTATGTTTAGGAAGAAACAATCCTGCTCATGGTTAGGTCTCTAAGATCAGTATGCATAACTTTCTCAAAGTCCGATTCTGGTTATAAAGAGCAGTTAGTTTATATTAGCAATACGTATTATGTACACATCTGTATACTGGGAATACATGCAAATATGTACTTATCAAAAAACTGATTCTCCACCGCATCAAATATTGGGACAACTGAAAAAGGTCAAAGACTGCAATATTGTTCATCATTCAATAAGCAGGTCAACTCTGTGATCGTCTTAAGAAACAAAAGGGGGCAAATTGAGAAAGAGTTGGAGGGAGATAGAAAGACATATCTAAAAGTATTCTTTTATCCATCTGTGCATAGATTTGGAGGGGAAGAGGCTGAGAATACGAGACTATATAGATAAACCAAACAAAACCATACCGAGCCTTAAGTGCCTATTAACTAGGGTCGGCTACATAAATCCGTCTTCTCCATTGAGCTCTATTTAGGGCATCACAATGATATCCAACAAACCTAGATTCTTTCGAACTACCGCCTCTAAAGTCAATTTTGGTATACCCTCCTCTTAGTTCTACAATTCTACTGTGGCCATGTCACTCCTCTAATTATTACAACACTTACCAATCTATGGTAGAAATGTCCAAACCATCTATTTTCTCTCATCTTATCTTCTGTACATACTGAAAATTTACCGCACATGCCATCTTAGAAGAAAGGAGATTGTTTTCTGCGTAATGGTAGAGTATTGTGTGCCTTTTTCTTGAATGTTCTTTTCTCCTTTGGCCAGGTTGAATCTTCTACGGGGCCCTTGCACAAGAAACAAAGGCTGTGATCATCTTAGTCATGTAAGGCCAGGAAGCAGGTGCCTATTATGGGATTTTGTTTTGTAATAACAGTTTGTATACATGATTTTGAATGCTGTAAAGGGCAATGACCTGATTCAGTCCCAATTTTAGTGTTGGAACAATGGTTTGCTCTGGCCACGAGCAAACCAGAAACAGGGGCAGGGGTCTGTTGTGCCCTTGGACATGCATGCATGCTCTGCTGCTAATATCGAGCCCACCCAAGCCGGTTAGTTGATCTGAACCGTTCAGTTTCTTTGTCTTGTCAAGTAGGTGACCCCTGTAAAATTTCAGTTTGATGGGACATCTGTGATTGTGTGATTGAAGCACATTTGCATCACTGTTCATTTTAACTGGGTTTTCTCCCAAGAAAAATATGTTTCAATCACATAGCGATTGATATCCGATTGACTTGAATATTTACGTGGGTCACTTTCTCAGCGAGAGAAAGAAAACAAACAGTCGAATTACAGAGCCCGGGGTGGGCCCAATATTGACTTCACATCAAGCATGCCCTGAACTATTTGTTGGGTTTTTTTTTCTTGTACGTTATTCGTTGTGATTCTGAACTATTTCTCTCGGCTTTGGGATTGGAGCTAACCCGATTTTTGTTTTCCAGTGCTTATTTTTTTGGGAGTCAGGTTTTCCCATAAATGCACTTTGAAGACAACAATCAACTTTCAGTTCTCAACTGAGAACTTTGATGGCAAAGGAGGACGAAGAATATCCTTGTCTCCATATGGTTAGTCAGAAGGATTGTAATGTAGCGACGATGAAAAATTTGGCGAATGGGATGAGCTGTAGTTGTGGTGCTTTAGCATGGTTTAACTTTGTATTGCTGATAACATTAGTAGTAGTGTTGTGGACGAGGGTCGTGTCAGCTTTATGGGAGAAGTTGAAAAAGCTTTATTTGCTAGGAAGTTGAGCAAAAAATTGTATCCAGACGACAACGGCATCTGTTGAAGATGGAGGAAGCGGGAATCTCATTGGGCGCATGCAAGCATGGGTTTATTGGCTATGTGGATCGAATGCGAAAAGTTGAGGTTAGGATAGAAGTTGAGGTTAAGATTGATGATTACTTCTTACATCTCTTTCAGACTTGTATGAATATTGTGATGATAACTCTTTTGTATGGAAAATATTTCAGGAATAGATTCATGCAAGTTAGTTTGTCATTGTCGTTAGAGTCTGAAAAAGACTTTGCACTTGCAATTTAAGGTGACGATCGGGGAAGGGTTTTTTGATGGTAGATCTCACAGGATTTGCCTAGCCTGGTTGTTCTTTGTTTTCCTGAGCGGTATGGTATGGCAGGTGGCAAATAACAATCAGAGAGAAGTAATGAGACGAGAGATCCGCAGGAAATAACGAAGTACAATTGTGAATTCTCTCTCTTTCCTTGGCTGAGAGAGAGAGGGAGGGGGAGCGAACTATCGACGTGCAGTCATACAATTATGTGAGCGAGATCTCATGTGGCATGCTTGAAAGGGATTGGAAAATCCTGAAGTGCAAGGTCCT
The DNA here is from genome assembly GCA_025413875.1 of Rhododendron molle. NCBI lineage: Eukaryota > Viridiplantae > Streptophyta > Magnoliopsida > Ericales > Ericaceae > Rhododendron > Rhododendron molle. Next base: position 6,200,994 of record CM046390.1, read on the forward strand.
GCAAGGCATCCTGTAGGGCGCACACGGGTCATCGATCTTGACAATGAATGATTGATATATGATTTTTAATTATGACTGGTAAAGGTAATTTATTACCGGTCATAATTGATTTTTAATGTGGACCGTTGATTGATGAGATCGATGGCTATGTGCCGTCTTATACGTGCACTGCACGGGGTGCACTACGGCACTCTGGATCCGCTTGGAAGTATTTCTCGACATTAGTTTAGAGTTTGTTGGAAGTCATATTTCGAGAAGTTGTTAAATGAGAAACATGAAGGAGGTTTTGGTGGGGAGGAAGTGTATGTACTTGGAGAGAACATAGAATATTTTATCGGAGAATACAAAAGTTCGAAGTTGTTAAAGTTTTGAAGATGATGAAATCGGGTAAGGCTTTAGGACCAGATGGTATCCCTATTGAAGTGTGGAAAAGTCTAGGTGACCTGGGGGCGACTTGGTTGACGAAATTGTTTAACAAGATTATTATGACTAGGAAGATGCTAGACGAATGGAGAAGGAGCACGCTAGCACCTGTCTATAAGAATAAAGGGGATATTCAAAGCTGCAACAACTATAGAGGTATTAAATTGATGAGCCATACGATGAAATTGTGGAAAAGAGTTATTGAGTATCGCTTGAGGATGGTGACTACGGTGTCAGAGAAACAGTTCGGATTTATGCATGGAAGATCAACCATGGAAGCTATCTACCTATTAAGGAGAATGGTAGAAAAATACAGAGCAAAGAAGAAGGATCTCCATATGGTTTTCATAGATTTAGAAAAGCCTTATGATAGGGTGCCTAAAGACATCATATGGTGGGTTCTAGAGAGAAAATGTGTGACCAAAGGGTATATCGAGGTGATTAGAGACATGTATGAGGGCGCCGTCACTACCATTCGATCACCGGCAGGACCGACTCATAAGTTTTGGAGGTCGGAAGCGAATCTCTTGAATGAGGCCACCCTATATTTTTCATACAAAAGTGGTCTAATTTTCATCTTTTTTATCCGGCTTATCTTCATGTTCCATATCATCATCATCTTCAACGATAACAGAAGGTACTGAACTCTTTATTTGATTCTTGGAACGAAAAAACTTATTAATGTCGCCTTCTTGCGATTTAATTAGTTTTTCTATTCTTTACTTCTTCTTTTTTTTCTCAGATCCAGAAGGATACTTTCTACGAGACATATCAAAATAATAGTCGGAATAATCTGCAAACCATTATGTCATAAAATAATAAATAATTTATTATCAATAACCACAACTCTAAGAGACATCACTAATTAGATAATAATAATAAAAAAAACCATAATCAAGGCTTCAAGCCTCCAATCGGACACCCATGAGTTAAAATCAAACGATTCAAACCTCACATAATATTATTATATTCATCACCTTAAATAGAAAAATCTAAAAATTTTACCAATTAAATCAACTGGTTAAGATAATAAAAAACTTACTTGGTAGAGGTGGAGAGTTGGAGATAGTAAAAGAGGGGCCTCAAGGAATTTCGTGTGCAAGTAATTTCCGTCAACGGTGGTTGGTTGTTGTCTTCCCTCCCTTTCGACTCCTCAAGCATGAAGCGTTTCTAGTTCCTGCCATCCTGCTCCTTATGATCGACTATATCTTCTTCTTGTTCTATTTTGATCTTCTTTTTTGATTGGCTATATCTCCTAGTTCTTTTTTTTTTTATTTGGTAAACCTATATCTTCCTAGTTCTTTTGATGGGCTATATCTTCCCCCTTTTTTTTTGGGCTATATCTTCTTTTTTGATTGCCGACCCTTATGTTATTTTTTTTTCCTTTTTTAACGTGTTAGTGTTTTTAATGAATAATTCAACAATTTGGGTCTATTTTGAGGGTCCTAAATTTCAATTTGGGCTATTTTGTGTAAAGGAGGCTAGTGCAATTTTTTTCGGACCATATATACATACATATATAGGAATCCTAAAAATTTGGGGGCCCTCGTTTTTTATTTTTTTCGGGGGCCGGAAACGTAGGCTTCCCTCGCCTTGGCTATAAGCCTGCTCTGATCACCGGTAGGGGAAACGAGTGAATTTCCAACCACTGTAGGATTGCACCAAGGGTCAGCCTTAAGCCCGTGCCTCTTTGCCTTAGTTATGGATGAATTGATTAGAAACTTTCAGGAGGATATCCCATAGTGTATGATGTTTGCAGATGATATTGTCCTCGTTGATGAAACTGCAAGAGGTGTTAATACGAAACTAGAAATTTGGAGGGAAGCATTATAGTCAAAGGGTTTTCAAATAAGTAGGAGTAAAACTGAGTATATGGTGTGCAAGTTTGGTGGTACCAGCAGTGCGCATGAAAAAAGAGTGATGATCCAAGACCAGGAGATACCTAAGAGTGATTATTTTAAGTACTTAGGTTTCAATTATTAGTAGTGATGGGGAGATTGCCGATGATGTGACCCATAGGATTCAAGTGGGGTGGCTAAAGTGGAGGAGCGCTACGGGTGTACTGTGTGACAATAGGGTACCCGCAAAATTGAAGGAAAAATTTTATGGAACTGCCATTAGACCAGCGATGCTTTTACGGGACGGAATGTTGGCCTATTAAGAAACAACAGGTGAACAAGATGAGTGTAGCAGAAATGAGAATGTTGAGGTGGATGTGTGGTAAGGCTAGACGAGACAGGATTAGAAATGAAACGGTTCGTGAGATGGTAGATGTAGCACCTATAGAAGAGAAGTTGAGAGAAAATAGGCTGAGGTGGTTTGGGCATGTCTACCGTAGACCAGAAGATGCGATAGTTAAGAAAGCGGATAGAATAGTTTTGGATAGTAATGCTACGGGGAGAGGTAGACCGAAATTGACATTAGATGTTGTAGTGCGCAAAGATATGAGTATATGAGGTCTGTGTGAACAAGTGACCCTTGACAGAGCTCAATGGCGGAAACGGATTTATGTAGCCGACTCCAAGTGATTGGGACATAAGGCTCGGTTTGGTTTACTTTGATATTATTATGTCCATGGATTGGCTTACATTGGTTAGGCTGAGTTATGTTGCCTGTTGATATTTATTTGAAATAACGGGTCTTTTTGTGGTTCAAATTCCAAAAACAAATAAATTGGACGATATAAAAATTATTGAAACCAAAACTGAACTATTTTGGTTCGATTATGATTTTAATATTTTCAAACCGATATAACACATATACAATCGTGAAAAATAACTGAATCAAACCGAATAGGTTTCACTTTAGACGATATTAGATTAGTTTATGGGATGTGTTATTCATTTATCAGAATACTTTTGCTTATCACTTTGGGAAATTAGCAATAATTTTCATTTGGAAATCTGTTACATGTAGCTTGGGCAAAAAAATTTTGAGTCATGGGTACAGGGCCCTTTACATGTAAGGCCTATTACTCGTGCAATTTGGGATCCTCATTTTATATGCTCCAAGAAAAAGAATTTCTTTATTAATTTTGAAGAAAGGAGTCTTTAGGTGAGGACTCCCCTTGTAAAATTATAGGTGCATAAATTACTTCATTATTTCTTATCTTCCATTTTTTCTTCTCTTTTCCATAAATCCATCAACAAATCCTTGATCCAAAAAACACATCCCAAAAGATTCAAATACGAGGAATATTCCGACGAAAAATAAGAAGAAAAACTGCACAATGTTTTGTAGAAACTTGCAACATTGTTCATTTACAATACAAGATGAGAAACAATATTTTCCCCAAACAAGGTTTCCCAAATCGGGTTCCGATCGGCAGATGACCAAGAAAATTTCATGCTTCAAGAAATCAAACCAAAACTCATTCTTGAAGGAATAAACAACTTAAGGACTTACCTGAAGCCAATAAACACCAAAAAGTAACCAAACTAGAAGACCAAACACAAATAGTAACCAAACTATAAGACCAAAACTCACACTAAAGAAGAAAACTCAAAAACCAAATTCTTTCTTCTTCTCTATTTTTTTTCCCTCCTGCATTTTACTCTCTACTCGGAATCGCTAGAGCTGGAGCTATGGACCTTGCGCTAGAACTCAACTTGCCAGACTTTTTCTTCTTGCCTTTGCCATCAGTAATGCTAGAACCTAACTCATCAGATTTTTCACTCCATGATCCGGTTGTTCAACACCACTTGTGCTAGTTTCTGGTATACCATGCTCTTTTGTGCCTGTTTCAATCTCCTCAAAAGAACCCACTTCTATTGACTCGTTTTTTCCTGATGGTTCTTCAAAATCAGACTTCAGAGTCATGTCAGTATCTTCAACTGATCTTGGTTCAGTAAAATGCGGTTCTGAAGTGGTTTCTGCTACATTGTCGGATTCCAAAACATCAAGCCTTTCAAAGAGTGAATTCTGCTTATTTTGTCTCTCCACGTGCAAGTCTGAATCGATTTCCACTGGATCGGTGGACCCTATACTGTCGGGAACATCCACAAGCGAACCGGAACTGCTGTTAAGCTGTTTATATGCTAAATCAAGATCCTCAATTGATGTTGCCTCAACAACTGGTAACTCCATCTTGGTCTCTGTGAGACTTGAATCTTCGTGGGAAATCTCATACTCAGAACGCCCAGCTCTTGTTTCTTCTGGTACCATCTTCGAATAAACGGACTCGATGACAACAGGCATTTTAATTTCCTCGTCAATCATTTGCCTAAAAGCTTTATCCGGATCTTCGGTCGATCGTGCTTCAAATACTGGCATCCCAGACTCAATGATCTCTTCCTTTATTTGACTCTGTTGTGGTATCTCAACTTCTCTAATCTCAACTTCAGCTTTCATTGCCAAAGGTTCTGTTTTCTCAAAATTTGAATCAATTTCTTCGATTGATCGTGCCTCAACAGAAGGCATCTCTGAATTCATCTCTTCTCCAGAAACCCGGTTTTCAATCTTATGCAAGTTTGATCCAAATTCCTCCACACTAAAGTCGCCAACGGCATCTAACTCCATTAGCAGCCCTTCATCTATCTCCTTAATCTCATCCGCCTCTTCAATGATATCATGGTCATGAATCTGAGAACCACTCGCTTCCATTTGAAAGTTGAAGGATTGAACTGGAATGTGATCTGGATTTTCAACTTCATCAAGGGCATTGTCGTCCAAGTCTGCTAAAGCTGTAAGTTCGTCATTTTTGGGTTGGAATTCTGATGTGTCCAATTTGCTGGTAGCATTGACGTCCGTAACAGACTCCACTTGTGGCACCTGGTTGATTAACAAAGTAGCGACAGTTAACATTGTTCATTCAACATAAGTAGACATACGTCAATTTGATCCATCTAAAAGTACCAATGTCACCACAAACAGAATGACAAAAAACCACGATTTTGGCCAATCATAGATAAACAAGAAGGGGCCTTCAAAAGCACGTCATCTATGGGACCAACATTCTATGTCTAACACAAGCACATGTATTGATATTGGGAACATTCAGGACACTTCTCCATAATTACACATGCATAGAACCATTCCCACCTGGAGTTCACGAGTGGCACAGCCATGTAAACACGTATGAGTCCCTTTTCAACTCCATAGTACAGGGACATATAAGGCCAACGGAACTAGTTGAGGTGACACGTGATATAATATTTGGTTGCTGAATTTGCTCTTTGGGTTAGGGAATGGCATGGTATTGCATGTTTAAGAACATCAATAGAAGTTTCCCATTCACTGGGGATGTGGAAGGCAAATGGGTTTGGGACATGATGAACACTAAAGCCAAGGCAGGTCGCTGAGCCTCGGGAGTCGCTACTATTTCAGTCTAGCCTATTTAATTAACAATTAAACCATCTTAAGAGTTGTGATTGACGATAACGTGGAACGACAATATTTTGAAAAAATCAGACTGGACCAGCCGGTTCAACTTCTTGAACTGTCTAGCGGTCTTAGTTCCCGTCTTGACAAACTATTCCTTAAAACTGAATTCTATTGTTAGATTCAAGTAAAAAAGCGGTTGGCGCGTGAGCCCACGAACATCGTTTACAGTTCACATGAGCTGGCCGGTCCACAAAAAATCTGGATATTTGGTTCTGGGCCTAAACAACCTAAATATGCATACAAAATATTACTAAATGACTGAACTAACTTCTTAAGGTCACACATAACATACATGTGGTTTTATATTTGCCTGTTGTGGGATTCAAGTAATGCAAAGCATGCAACAAGATTTCACAAACTGAAACTCATGCTTCTTTGATGTGGGATTGCTGTTGTAAAGCCCAAACATGAGGAACTCCTTTGATACATTTGAAACGATGTTTATGAGTGACAATATAATTCACTTTGGACAATGCACTAATCACATATCTTTTAGAGTGGTTAAAATATACCGAGAACACGTCAACTTTCAAGAAGAGAAAAACGGAGTGAAAACCAGATCTTCTACCAACAATTGGTTTTACACATTATAGAAACCCGATATACTCAAATCTATTACTGTCATTCCTATTTTTTAGACACTCACTTGACCAAAATTTCCGGTGATATCAATCTCCAATAGTCATTGATGTTTAACTTACATAACATCCTTAAGGGGGAAAATTTCTCTCTATATGCATGCATATAGTAACAATCAAAAGACATGAAAATATATACAATTATACGTATCACAGATTTCAATATAGTTTTCATGGACATCAATGCACTTCTTATACATTATCCACCACCCTTGGTCAGCATTTTCCTATATCTTTACACTGACGTCCATCCCTATCCAAGACTCTTCTACCGTTCAACCAGACCTTTGTGCAACTATTATGGGACGAAACAAAGAAAGCAGCAAACATATCCAAACATGGGATGATAATTAGGATATTACATATGGATAATTCTCACTAAATTCAGCATTTTCATGTCATGTTTGCAAGTTCAATAACAGCTGCGTTAAGAAAAAATGTTAAGCATGTGCAGTAATTTATCAATCATTACAGTTTGACACTACTTTGAGATGCTTTCTCACTTGACACATCATGCTTTGATGTCTTATCCGGAAGTAAACTAGTAGACTATCAAGTCATCACTTCAGTTGCACAGGCAAACAACCAGAAGTCCACGATTTAAAGTGTTACAGAAGAAAATTTTCTCGACTAGAGTGCTTCTAAGACAGTAATCCAACATCATTTTGCACTATTGCAGGTAATTTTCAAGAAATTAAGGATCACATACAATGATACAAGTGGAAAAAGCGAACAGAGGTACAGAATGCTAATGCTCAGAAAATAAACCAAGGTGAATACTATCATGACTTACAACCAATTCTTCACGATTCTCAGAAGATGATTCTACCATAGCTTTGTCTGACACGGGCAGCTGTTTCTTCAACTCATATATGGGCTTTTCTTCACATTCTGAATCCGGAGACGACAGCTCCTCATATCCCTCTTGGTCAATGCCTTCATGGAAATTTGCACGAGGACCTGATGAGTGGACTTGATCTTGCTTAATTTCAACAGTGACTTCTTTATCGAGTGGAAGCTCTTCTACTGCTTCACTTTCATAAGAAGATGCAGCAGGGCTGCCTGAAAAAACTGGCTCATAAACCACCACTGAAGGCTGTTCCTTCTTCAAAGCACTTAAATCCAAATCTTCAGAAGACTTATTTTCAGAATAAGAAGCCACAGGAGCCGCATCCTCGATATGAGTAGCGAATTCAGGCACTCTTGATTCTCTGCCACTGTCTAATTGTTTGTCAGCACCTGATAACTCATGACTTAAAAGAATATGCTCAGCCTTCTCTGCAACTCCACTTGTTATCATTCCATTCTCATCTACTGAATCAACATTGGACGAGTCTGCAAAAATCTGTTCATTACTAGGAGCATGTCCTCCTATGCCCAGATCAGTCACTTCAGTAACACTATCGTCAAAAGATACAACTCTTTTAACCATCACTGGGGAGAAACCCACTTCAGATGTTTCTACTTGTGAGTCCGAGGAATTAGAGGAGGAAGAGAGATTCTTATGAACTGCCGTTGGGCTTGAATCATAAACAGGCTCCTTGTGTTGACTTTCAGCCACCAACTCCATCGTAGTATTGATGTCGGATTCTTCCAATGGAGGCTCGTCAATAACATTCTCTTCTTTTGTTGGCCGCAAACTTGATGACACTTCTTCTTTCTCATCAAAGATCCTTTCATGTACCTCTGAAGATGATGATGAGTTGGATCTACTACTGTAGTTAACTTCATCTGCTCTTTTGTTAAGATGAATTGTACCCATGTCGTGTTCCCCAGGAATAGCTACATCTCTGCTGTCAGAAAAGCTCGAAACCATTTCAGAATGTATTTCCTCATCCTCCATTTCAATTTCAACCTCATCATGCTCAATGTCGCTCTTCTCAGCTTGTCCCAACTCCTCACGTTCTGTATCTTCCGAGGATACACTTCCATGCCCAATGTGCTCAGAAGGATGCCCAGCATCAGAGATCAGGTCTGCGTCCTGAGACAAATCTTCTTCAATAAGCTTCTTATCATCATGGTCCCCATCTGAACAGACAGACTCCGTTTCAGGAACAGAACTCGCCTTGGAATCGCTAAGCTCACTTGATTGCCTATGTAAGGAGGAATAGCTAGTCCCTTCTGAACCCAAGCGTTCCGGTACAAAAAAAGGGCTGAACTTGATATCTTGCTTCTCGTGCTTGGGAGGACCAAAGAACGAAGGTCCCACGTTAAAACTCTCATGCCTACGGAAGAACGTCTCCTTTGGAACAAACGACATGAACTCCTGTTGAAAACCATCTCCCTTGAGATCGGGTTTCTCTTCATTCGGATCATAAGGAATATCAAAAGGGTTATGCCTCGGTAATAAGATAGAGGGAGCAGATCCAGGAATGGGGGGTAACCCTGTGATGTTGTCATTTGAATCGTAAGGCAGATCAAAAGGGTTGTGGCGTATAGTTGAAATAGGTGGAATATTGAAGGGGAGATCAGAACTTTCAAAGTCGATCAAGTTCTTCTCAGCCATAATCCTACGTGCCCTTCTTCTGGCAATAAGATTCTCCAATCTTTGATTCCTTTCCAGCTCAGAAGTCCCCAAATCCATGAGATTCTTTTGGTCGTCCTCCGTCCATTTGATTGCAGACTTAAGCGCTTCCTCTTTGCTACCAACTGTTTCTTCCTCCTCTTCGTCCTCATCATCATTCTCATCATCATCACCAACTTCCTCTTCTCGGTGTTCACTCTCCTCATCATCGGATTCATTCGTGCCATCGCTAGATTTCTGAGATAGCTCTGAACCGGCATCAGAGCCGTCATGGGACATATGAGCAGGTTGAGGAACGTCTTCATCTAAAAGAGGGTGAAGCTCATCTAGCATTGGAATGATATCGGCCATTGAAGCATCAGGAGAGGAACTCTCAGCCCCATCTGACCCACTTTCAGAATCTTCAATATCGTCCACTCCCTCCTCTTCCTCCCCCACCGGTTTCCATGTTGAAATCGGAGAAGTGTTGATGAATTCTGCAGGTGATTTACCACCGTGCACTTCAGCATTTTCATCCTCCACCTCTTCAATCCGAGTGTACTGGCTCTCAAGAAATACTGAATCTTTAACTTTCTCTTCCTTCGTTTCAGTCTTTATTTCCAAACCCGAGTCATGTAATTCTCTCTCTTCACCCTCACTCAAACGCTTCTCAAATTGAATTTCTCGGGAACTCTCCCCGATCTGTGGTTCACTATGGACCAAACTACAATCATTTTTTTCATCTTCAGAGGCTACGGAACTCGCTTCTGCAATTGACTCATCTAATACTGCATCGCTTCTCTTCGCAGTGTGCCTCTCCACTACAAAGCTCTCACCCCTCTCAACAACAGTGGAATCTACCTGAATCCCAGTTTTGAGGGACATGATCTCGTGATTCGTCATCTCTTCCTTTTCAATTTCGGGTATGTTCGGCTGCCCGAAACTCAAGAGAGTTCCAAGCAAAACAGCAGTGCAAACAAGGACCGGGGAAGCAGATACAAATAGGGAAAACAGGAAAGGAAATGATCTGTGCATGAAGAAAAGGAAAAGAACCATACCCACAAGGAATGGATGATTCAAAACTGATCTGTAACAGGCCCTGATTGAAAAGATCGCAACTTTCTTGATTTGAGCTCCAACCTCCAACATCTCAACACCCATTTCTCTCTCTTTCTTTTCCATCCTATAAACCTTATCACCCACAATCCGGCCCATATCAATCGGATATAGGGATTACCCAATTCAACTAGATCAAACCCAAATCAGTTTCCAAGAAAATAGAGATGGAAAAGATATTGGAAAAGCTAATTTGAGCACAAACCCACCACAGAAAACACACAAAAATGAGGAATCAAAACAGGATCAGATGACAATCAATTCAGAACCTGGAAACAAGAAAGGAATGAATGAAAGGAGAATATCTTGGAGGGTTCTTGCAGGAATTACTTACCAAGAAAGCAATAAAGAATAAATCAACTTTGCACTTTAGAATCATCTGCTTTGCACTTTCTTGTTTTACTTTTTCGCCACAGAGACAGCTATGTAATTCTGTTGTGTGTATTCACATTTGAATTCTACAGAATGATTATAAAAAAAAAAAAAATTTCTACAGAAAGGGATGGAAGAGTATGAGGTAGGGGGGTACCGAAAGGGAGAAAAAATTGAATAAGAAAAAGGAAAAAAAGTTGCTCTCACTCTTTCGACCTTTTCTGTTTTTCCATAGGGGTAGTGCCATAGTTTTCCCATGTCATCCTCAATCTTGGCCGGTGGATTTGACATTAAGCAATAACATATTAGGGACCGGAATTCCCATGGTGGAAAAGATAAGGACTGGAAGTATTATTCTATTAACATCAAACGGAAATATTGTTGTGATGGAGTAAGACCGTGGCTATGTTCAAAATAAAGAAAAGTAAGACCATGGTTTGTGGAGAGATTATGTGATCTTTCTCGTATTTAATACATAGATTTGGTACAAGTGGGGAATGGGCTTCATGAGGAGGAATGAGGGTCATCATTACTTTTTTCTGGATCCAGAGTATTGTTTTATAGGAGTACAAAATTGGAGATTGGTACAGCACTGTGTTGTTCCGGTCGAGCGGGGTTTGCTGCGGTCTTGCTTTGATAATTGAAAACGTTTACTCTGTAGAGCTCGTCGAGTAGATTAATTAATCAAAAAAATTAACTCAATCGAATATCGTTAAGTGCCTAATCGAAACATTTTTATCTTTTACTGGAAGACGATCTGAGACTGTATCATTCTAAAATGCCTATGCATTTTTTTTTTTGGTTAAAAAAACTTCTTGCTAAAAGCTCCTAGTGTCCAATGACCCAATAAAATCACTCATCCTTTTTTTCTTCGGTGCGTGGCTTCACGAAATATTGGACCGCTATTGCATACAGAGTGAAAAATCGATCAATGAAGGAATAAATTTTGCGACAATACAAGGCCCGTTTTGTTTTTTTGTTTTGACATCAAGAAAAGGAAAAAGAAACCTTACATAGATGTTTCAAGTGAACGTTTTTTGGAGTAGGACAGCAAGTACATGAGGTTTTTGTTGTTGTTGTTGACTGTGAACAAGTATTTCTTACATAAGTTGAGCCTGATTTTTGGTGGATGGGCCTCAATGTAATTCTCGCGCAAAAGCAAATACCGAGATTGGGCCTGACCTGTAGTGGAGGGAACGATATAGGATGGGCCTGACTCATGTGTTTAATTCACTTGGTCAAATCCCCCACATAATCATTTAAAATGGGCTTTGCTCCCCGCTCTCAATCTTGTCTATGCGCGCTCTCCCAATTTCTGCATTCATGAATTGTAGTGGAGAAATTATTCCTTGCCGCCGGGGCAGGAGCTGACGTGGTGCCCCTCGGGCACATCCGAGCCGTCCGTTCGGGTATCGAACGGACGAGATTAAAACACCCTCTCTCCGCATTTCTCTCACAAAATCCGAGCCGTCCGAGTACCGAACGGACGGCTCGGATGTGCTGTGGCACGGCCACGTGTTGCCCCTAGGGCAACAAATAATTTCTCATTGTAGTGGTTTGGGAGGTTTGCGAAAGTTGTTTTCATGCTCGCGTTCTCGCACCTACACGCTTATTATATGACTTAGATCCTAACTCTCGAGATCTAGGGTTGCTAAAACTTTGTCCTCATCGTGAAGCATGTGATACATCATACATATAGTACATATGCTTATTTAACATGTTCATTTTGTAATATTTCTCATGAACAAAGAGATTTTGCATCTGCTTTTCTGCTTGACTTTTGCTCATATGATCCCCTCCATATATGCCATCAATTAATTTTTGGAGAGGCTGGTTTTGCCCATCTCCTTGGAAAGAGATGCCCAAGCTAGAGGAAGCTTGCATTGTTTGTTTTTTGTTTTGTTTTTTTTTTCAATTGAGGAGAGGCCTATTGATGATCGAGCCATTGATACATGTAAACATCATGAAGAAATGTGAGACTATGCTGTTCCGATGGGACACTATGAGTGTTGGTCCTATTCGGGCTGTCCATGCTCGGAAATGAAAATCCGACTGAGAAATTCAAATTGCATAAATAATTCGAAGAGGCAATCCACCAGGACCCAACATACCAGAACTACCAAAGCTGACACACGGAAGATCAGAAATACTAAATGGCGCAAAACTAGAACTGGACAAAACCAAATACAACGGATGGTAGCCATGTAGACATTTTGATTATCTAGTTCAAGCAAGAGAGATCCTCTAAAAAATTACTACTACCATATCTATGCACATCGAAATTTCAAAAATTTGATTTTAATTTAGTCAATTTAAAGCTATGTCATGAAATAAAGTGGTGTTGGTGGCAATGACGAACCGAAGGGTGGATGAGACTGAGAGATCACCCATAATACCGTGGAAGGTTGAGAACAATGGTTTTCCATTGTGATTCTGCTGAGTACTCCATTAAACCGAAGGGTGGAAATTCAATGTGCAACAGCAACATTGCACACTTCCATATATAGGCCATGGCACAATTGGAACCATGACCATCAAAGAGGTCCAAAATCATCACCATACATTCCAGAATTACCGTAGCATAATTAGAGCAACATCTTAACTTCAGGAATGGCATGGCAAAGCAGTAGTTTGCAGCAGAAAGGAGAGTCAAAACATCTTAATGAAGGATATGTATGAATTAGGTATGAGATTTCGAAAAAGAAGAAGAAAAAAATTCTACAAATAAGTTCAACTCTTACAATTCTCAGAAAATTCCAAAGAAATTTTTTAGTATTTGAATATGTAATTTTGAACATCTTTATAAAGGGATAAAGTATAATCACCTGTCCGTACATTGCACGGGATACCACTTGTTATTTTGAAAATGTTGGTTCTATATATTGATGCTAATTTGGTTATTTTTGTGACGATAAATAACAAGAAAGGGAAAAACTGATAAGAAAAAGTTCTTTTTTTTCCCCTTGATTGGAAGAAAAATGATAAAAAAAAGAAAAGAATACCTATTTGGTTCGAGTAATTGATTCTTGTGTTCTGGTGACACATATCAATTCCGTGTAAATAAATTTAATTGAGAGTACTTCATTAATCAAATTATGATTTTGATGCGAATATTTTGTTAAAACTGAACTCGAATTGCAACTTGTTAGGTTTTCAAAATTAAAAATGACAGCAGATTAATTGGAAATAAAAAAATCAAGTACATTTAAACTGCCCTGATAGGTGAGGATATATTCGGATATCCATCGGTTCGGGCGAGATTACCAATTCCAAGAGTTAAGTAGTCCAGTTTGTTATGTTGCATAAGTTGCACATAAGCCGATGTGGATCTCGCAATTCCGACTATGTAGGTTGTAGTTGGCCAAGGATGAAAAAAAAGGGGATATGCAATAAAACATTCAAACATCTCGCAAATACAAAGGTGACTTAACACAATTTGAAAATCAAACACACAAAAACACAAACCATGCCGTGACAGAGGAACTACTACATGACAATTAATCTGAAGGGCCTGATAAGGCATTCCTTCATTATTCATACATATTTTAGCTCGGTGTACGGGTAGCTTAACACATATAAAGTTAATTCCCTTCTTCGTTATATCTGCCGCATCCATATCCACCTCCGCCACCTCTGAAGGGCATGATAAGGCATCCTTCATTATTCATACATATTTTAACTCGGTGCACGGATAGCTTAAATAACACATATAATGTTAATTCCCTTCTTCGCTATATCCGCCGCGTCCATATCCACCTCCACCACCTCCGTAACCGCCACCGCCTCTGTAACCGCCACCATGGTGATAACCGCCACCATGGTGATAACCACCGCCGCCGCCATGATAATACTTGGCATCATCAATCCCATTGCCACCTCCGTAACCGCCACCTCCGTAACCGCCACCGCCTCCGTAACCGCCACCATGGCGATAACCGCCGCCGCCATGGTAATAACCACCGCCGCCGCCGCCATGATAATACTTGACATCATCAATCCCATTAGTCTGTTGATCAGCTGCACAATTGATATATATGCTTGATTAATATACTATTCCCTTCGTCCCGATTTATTTGTCCCCCTTTTGACTTATATATGTTCCAAATTGGGACAGACGGAGAAACTCAACGAAGACAAGGCAAGTGAGGTGGCTTGCATTGATTTGAGGTCAGAGTGTTAATTAAATGGCCTAGACCAATCAATGGAACTCTTCTAATCTATGGCAAAAAAACAAAAAATAAAAATAAAAAAACGTAGTATTATCCCCATCTAAATTAATTTGGGGTTGAATTAGGTTTACACCAGTACTTAAAAGAAAAAAGTGGTTAATTGCATTGGTTTAGCTTGTTAAAACTAAAACTTAATTTAGCTTTGTAGCTATAAAAGCTTTAAATAGAGATCGATTGTTTTAACCACACTAGTACACTAGCATTCCTGAATCCGTGAATCTGTAGGACATAAAGGAATAATAATGACGCGATCGAACAATCTCGAAAAGTAATATCAGAATAACTACAACTCCTCTAAGTGGACCTTTTTCTTTAATGAACAAAATCAAGATTTTATTGAAAGTTGCGCAAGAAGAGAGTAAAAAAATTACTAGAGGAATAAAATCAATCAATTCAGTTAAAATAAAGGACTCACCAGTAGTAGGAGTAGTAGAAGTGGTAGTAGTCTCAGCCAAATTCCTGGCTGTCACCTCCGAGGAGATGAGAGCAGCAACGGCCAGAAAAAGGCCAAGGAAAACAATTGCTTTCAAACCCATTTCTCTCTTTAGTTTCTTTTGGTATTTCCCTCTTTAGTTGGTTGGATATATAGACTAGTTTGGAATGAAATCGAAGAGCAATCTTGATGTCCATTTATAGGCTCGATCGCAGAAGTTCAAGTGGCTGTGAGTGCAAATTAATTAAAGAGTGTTTGACAAAGTCAAAAACATTTCTTTTAGGGTAACTTGACAGAGTAAGTAAACTTACTACTCTGGTCCTGATAATGAGTTGAGAAACGTGACTCCAAATGCCCCATGTAAGTGTAAGTTTGGCGCACACCCCACCGCGTTGATAGCTCATCACATAGTATCTCCAAAATTAAAGGGGTGACTCTTAGGTGTTGGGCTTCGGTCCTTGGGAGTTTCTTTTTGGTTGGCTTCTTGTTAATTAAGGATCTGGGTTTCAGATTGGCACGGGTTGCCTTTCTCCTTGCTTTTTTTAATCTTCATAATCACTCAAAGATTAATAAAAAAAATTTGCTGTTCCCAAAAAAAAAAGGGGTGGCTATTAGATTTTACTTCAGGGGTGACAAAAACGTGAATCAATAGTTTTGTACACGGAACAATATATAAATGAACATATTTATTTTGGAAGCTTAATTTATTTGAGCTATATCCTATATATATCATCTACTTATTCGCAAATTAAAATGAATATTTTTTCTACATTTGAATAGTTCATGCCGACGATATAATATTTTTTTATTTTGAATGACATGAAAGAAAAGAAAAAAAATCAAGTCATACATAAAAGTACAAAGTTTTATAGTACGGAGTAGCACTTTTGAGCCCACGGCGTCCGCTCAAACCCTCAACTCAAAGTGCAGCTACCTTGGCAAAATATAATCATCATTAATAATACGATTACCCGATCTATTGGTAATGTCTTGTTTAATTTCGGAGTGCGACATATGGGATAGTTAAAAAACCTATCCATGCACGTTGGTCATTGCGCGGGACCTTTGCCAAAATATCTTGGTTGCCGAGAGAGAGAGAGAGAGAGAGAGAGAGAGAGAGAGAGACCTTTGCCAAAATATCTTGGTTGCCCAGAGAGAGAGAGAGAGAGAGAGAGAGAGGTAATTTTTTTTAAAGAAAAATGTTCCATGAATATTTTTTTTTCCGGCAAAAGATGAAATTTATTAAAAATGGGAAAAGGGGTAAATGATCCAACAAAAAGTTGGATAATACACCATAAGGGCAAAGCCCATAACACCCAAAGGTCTACCGGGGTCTACAGCAGATAATACAATAAAAATCAACCCACCCAAATAAAACAAAGAAGTCCAAAACCCAAGTCCAGCCCAAGCCAAGGCCGGCCCACCCAAACCATCCCACAAAACTCTAACTACACCGGCAGCCACCGCTGTGCAAACCACTGGAGCCTCGCCTCGCCTCGCCGTTAAGCCGATCCGGCCTCTCCCAGATGTAGAGACCGGCGACGGGAACCAACCTACAACAGTGAAAGCTAAGGCAGTCACGGCCCGAGGGCCAGCCACCACCACCAACAGCCAAAAACACCAAACAACACCTGCAGCAAAACAATCTTCATCAGTGAGATTACCACCCCAGAATGACGAAATGCCAGCCCCACGCCCGATTGAGAGCTCAGAAGGCCACCGACCGGACTTCGGCACACAAAAGACGACCAAAGCATCACAACCATGGGAGCCACATCCACCCCACCACCACCGGACTGGATCATCACAGATCAAAACCGCCATCTTTATCCATGATAGTGTTCATGAAACATAAAACCTCTTTTTTTTAATCAATTGGGTAACCGACAGATCAAGAGGGTCGTGTAAGTATTAAAGGCGGTTAGGAGCAAATGATTACGTAATCAATTTGAACACTTGATCGGTCGTGTGCGAGTTTACTTGTCGGCCGTGTGCGAGTTTACTTGTACTTCAACTCCAACTATAAAATCAGGGATCCTAATTGCGTTCATACTTGGTCACTCCAACTCTTCTTTACGAGTGTAATCTACGGGTTCAACTTAGGTGTCTTGGTTCCAGGCGGCTTTTCTTTTTTGTTTTGTTTCTTTCTTTTGTTTGATTGTTGTTGTTTTTTGTTTTTGGACCGGTAATGTCCGCTTCTATTGTACTGCAATTTTCTTACATATAATATCTAAAATGATCTGATTTGTCAAAAATTGTGCTATATACTAATGACATTAAACAAAACTGATGAGATTATTTTTTGGGTTTTTGAAAGAGACCAATTCAAAGTAATAAGATGAGGCCTGCACAAAGATTACGACCAATAAATAATAATCAATGCGAACCACTTGATCAGTGGTTTTTAAGTTTACTTGTGGAGTACTTCAACTTCAATTATAGTGGCCAGGGACCCCTAATTAATATTCTAATGACTTTAAACAAGACCTTTTTTTTTTTGAACTGTCGAAAACGGTGAGAGGGGTGACCAACGTAGCAACCCCCTAGGGCATAACCATAGGAGCTCCCTACCAACTGTGGAATGTCCGGTTTGAGCCATAGCTACTGTCCGAGAGGACAGATTGTCACCACAGCACCACCTAGATACAAGTGGGCATAAGTATTTACCACCACACCCCCTTACCACTTGCAAGACTCAAAATTGAGTCTCATCTAAAAATGAAGGACACCCTACCCACTAGGCTCGGTGGTGACTTTAAACCAGACTGATGAGAGTTTTTTTTTCTGATGATTTTCAGAAGAGGTCAAATCAAATAAATGAGATGAGGCACAAAGAATATCATGCTATCCCTCCCCGTACAAAATATGAGATATTGAAGACAAGCAAGCACATGAATCGTAACCAAGTGGTAGAGCTAACCAAAACAAGAGCAATTTTATAGATTAAAGCCAGATTTGATATTGAGGTGTATACGGAGGAAGATATTAAAAGAAATCTTGATGGTGTTAGACGTTTCATTATTTAGGAGTATTTGGGTGTATTTTTCCTTTTATTTACCTTGTCTTTGTTTATCTTTATAGGGTTAGGTTGAACTTTCTAGTTTTCCCTTCCTTTTTACTTGATGTATCCTTTTTGAGTTTAATAAAATTTTCTTTTGCCGATTTAAAAAAAAAAAAAAAACTATACAAGCACATGGAATCAATGCTGTTGTAGAAGTTTGTGCTCGGTTTTGAGGTTTCGAGTGCTTCAGGATATCCCAATCTAGACGGTGGTCGCGTCTGTCCGGATGCATTGCTCAAGTCTTATTCCCTCCAGAGACAACTGGAAATCGCGTTGGACGGAGGCCTAATATTTCTGTTCGGACGGTCGGGGCAAAGATCGATACGTACTTCGTAAGGGCGTTCAGGCGTACTGCTTAATCCGTTTTGTGCGATCATGCATAAACAGCCTATTTAGGGTGACTCTTGTTTGTAGCTTCTCTGTATCGTTCCTGCGGACATGTGTTGATTCGAGCGAAGACGACGTACAACTCCCGTTGCGCGTACGGTCTGAGAGTATTGAGAACAATAATTCTTGAAAATTAAATTTGAGAACAATAATTCTTGAAAATTAAATCTGTGAACGAATTAGTGGATTAACGTACGTATACATGCATATTATTTTCAAACTCGAAAGAAGCAGTTCACCAACTTGATAGATAAACACCAAAGAAGTAAGCAGGCCACCCTCATCAAAGATCGAGCTGGCCACCCTCATCAAAGATCAAGCAGTCCATATCGACTCTCTCTCTCTCTCTCTCTCTCTCTCTCTCTTGTTGTCCTAGCTAGTACCAAGTCTACCACTGACTATTTAAGATTTACTCAAATGCATGCGCATGGATTATTGACCAGTGTTTTGGACATGTGTGCCGTACGCTTCGCCTGCGGATTAACACACACGTCGTGGGGAACAATAGAGGGTTTCACTATACGAAGCACGAAGGTGACAACCACTGCTTAGTGCAGTTGGTAAGTCATTGCCTCCCCTTTGTGGAAGGTAATGGGCTCGAGCCCCACAGGGGACAAGCCTTTTAGGGGGCCAGGGCTATGGATAGCTTCTGGTCTCCCCGTGCTAACTCTAACATCCCCACTAACCCCCGCTGATGTATATCGCTGTGGCAAAAAAAGAAAAAAAGCACGAACGTCAAATAGCTAAAAAAAAAAAAAAAAACCCATCCTCAAAGCACTCTCAAATCTCACATGGCTGAAACAATTGTGTAACTCCCCCAAAATAATTAAAAGAAGAAATCAAATAGTCATCCTATTTAGAAGACTTATTTAGGTGTCCATCCTAGTGATTTTGAATACTTATGTTCACATCCTCAAAAATGCTTTGTTGCCGTCTTATACCCCTAGTAGTTATATATTATTAATGTAATAAGTATTTTGTATTTAATATTTAATTACCCCATGCATTTAGGAATGAGAATGTTTCCAATCCTCCATGATTATAGGAATCAAAGATTTCCATATCAAAACAAGTTCTCCTCCTCCCTCAAACCCCGTCTCTCTGTCCTCCCCTCCCTCACCCAGAGTCCGGCTCCTCTCCAATCCATAGAGAATTGGAGGATCCTTCAATTCCAATTTAATGGTCAAAATTATTCTAGTAACTCAAGCCTCAAAAGCTCATATGGTATTCTACGGATACCCAATTACTCCCCAAAATATTTCTCAATTATATAAGTGCATGTCTTCCCTCCCCGTTTCTTTTTGAACGGTGAAAAAAATTCATTAATCTTCGAAGTTGTTACAAAAAATTCATTAATTTTTTTTAACGGCGTCTTCTCTCCCTGTTAAACCTACCTCTGAAAAACTTTTTTTATATTGCTCATGAGGATTTTTTTTCAACAGATATCATATAGCTCATGAGAAATTTTTACTAATATTATATCAGTAATTTTTTTTCTTTCAGCATGATTTTTTTCATTGATATTATCTTATTATGTAGCTCATGAGATTTTTTTTTATGAATACTAGTGTATTTTCACGTGTGTTTCGCACTATGTCGTGTGCTCATTGATGTAGTTGTTGTATATAAGAAAGTTGAAATTAAAATTCAGTTATGAAAAATAGAAAGAAATCGTAAGAGTAATTAAGTAATTGAAAGGTAAGATAATTTTGACAAAAAAAAAAATGTTTTAGAAGAAATGTAGAAGGAGTTCTTTGATTGACCTTGTGAATCTGAGTGTTATTTGAACTTGTTATTAAGGAAATTGGTGCGGAATGTGACAACGGGGGAATATTTGGAAAATAATTGGATACTCGTATAGACGTAAACTACCATATGAGCTTTGGGGCTCGAGATAGTAGTGTAATCCTGACCATTGAATTGGAATTGGAGATCCTCCAATTTCCTATGATTGGAGAGGAGCTGGATTCCCTCACCCACCCTTCCTCCCTCTTTCTCCCTCTCCTCTCCCTCCCTTTCTCCTACACATGGCTTGGTTGTTTAGGCCAAGAAAATCAAAACCCACAAATGGGTTTTTTTTTTTTTTTTTTTACCGGCACCCACAATTGGGTTTACTGTTTTCAAACAATACAAAATTCTTCCACCACGGCACAAATCGGAAATCTTGGCATGTGAAAGTCTTGCAATTTTCAAGGAGGATTTGAAGTACTATATCTTAAAAAAAATTCAAGAAATTTTTACAGAAATATTTTTATAATAAGCAGGATGAAGGAATAAATTTTGTGACAATATTGGAATTTTATTAGGTATTACAAGTAGAGGTGTACACGGTCCGGATTGGTCCGGTTCTCTAGAAAACCAGTTACCGGACCATTTTAAACGGTTCTGAAAAATTGGGAACCAGAACCTAACCAATATATGCATGGAACCTAATCAGAACCAAACCGCAAGATCGGTCCGGTTTCAGTTCGGTTTCGGTTCTACCCAATAAGCATCAAAACACTTATTCACAAAATATGAACTCATAAAATTAAAGAAATAGGAAGATAATCTGCTGGAATAGGAAAGGAAGAAAAAAATAAATACTTTCCTAACAAATGAGATTTTATTAATAAAAAAATTAATTTTAGCAAGGAAAAGATTAACCTACCAAATTCAAATACATATTTAATTACACACATGTATTTTTATATTTATCTTAGTTTTAAATGGTCCGGTTCGGTTCTAACCACGGTTCATTAATTGAGAACCAGTAACCGAACCAAAATTAACGGTTCTTATTTTTTTGGAACCATAACCTGACCGTAGAACCGCAGAACCGGACCAAAAAAGACGGTTCGGTCCGGATCGAACCGGTTTTACGGTTCGGGCGGTTTTCTTGAACACCCCTAATTACAAGGCCCCTTTTTTATTTTTGACATCAAGAAAAGGAAAAAGAAAACTTACATAGATGTCTCTAGTGAATGTTTTTTGGAGTAGGAGAGCAAGTACATGAAAATCCCCCTCCTTTTTTGTGAGCAAGTTGTACATTAGTTGAGCCTGATTTTTGGTGGATGGGCCTCAATGTAATACTCTATACAGAGGTTGGGCCTGACCTGTGGTGGAGGGAAAGATATAGGTTGGGCCTGACCCATGTGTTTAATTCACTTGGTCAATCCCTATTGGGCTTGCCACCCGTTATCTTAACCTTAGTATAAGCATTTAAAATGGGCTTCGCTCCCGGTCTTAATCTTGTCTTTGCGCTCGCGCTTTGAATTTCTGCACTCATGAATTGTAGTGGTTTGGGAGGCTTTTGAAAGTTGTTTTCGCGCTCGCGCTCTCGCACCTACACGCGTATTATGTGACTTAGATCCTAACTCTCTAGGTCTAGGGTTGCTAAGACTTTGTCCTTATTGTGAAGCATGTGATACATCATACATATAGTACATATGCTTATTTAACATGTTCATTTTGTAATATTTCATATGAACAAAGAGATTTTGCATCTGCTTTTCTGCTTGACTTTTGCACATATGATCCCCTCCATTTATGCCTTTTTTTTCTTTTTCTTTTCTTTTTTTTATCCGCACCATATATGCCTTCAAATGCCATCAATTAATTTTTGGAGAGGTTGGTTTTTCCTATCTCCTTGGAAAGAGATACCCAAGCTAGAGGAAGCTTGCATTGATTTTTTTTTTTTTCAATTGAGGAGAGGCCTATTAGTGATCGAGCCACTGATACGTGTAAACATCATGAAGAAATGTGAGACTCTGCTGTCCCGACTATGAGTGTTGGTCCTATCCGGGCCGTCCATGCTCGGGAATGGAAATCCGACTGAGAAACTCAAATTGTATAAATAATCCGAAGAGGCAATCCACCAGGACCCAACATACCAGAACCACCAAAGCTGACACATGGAAGATCACAAATACTAATGCCTTGTTCTCTTTGCAATTCAAAAAGAATTTTTCAAAAGATTCCTCCTAGATTCTCCCTAATGGCGCAAAACTAGGACTGGACAAAACCAAATACAACTAATGGTAGCCGTGTAGAAATTTTGATTATCTAGTTCAAGCAAGAGAGATCCTCTAAAAAAGTACTACTACCATATCTATGCACATCGAAATTTAAAAAATTTGATTTTAATTTAGTCAATTTAAAGCTATGTCATGAAATAAAGTGGTGTTGGTGGCAATGACGAACCAAAGGATGATGAGACCGGGCCACCGCCCAACCCAAGTTTTAAATTTCTTTTAGAATTATAGTAGTTTTTGTCTTAAAAACGTTAAAATTATATTAGTTGGGCATATTAGTTTGCTCGCCCAACGCGTTCAAGATTTTTTTCAAAAATTTTATGAGTGTCCTTTAAAGATTGTATCCATATATAAAAACGTTAATATTAGGTTTAATATTTTATCTTTTGAAATAGCTATAGGATACAATGTTGTATGCAATACGCATCTACAATTATACATGTCTACACATTTATAACTACATAGGTTGATCGAAAATATCTTTGATTATTTTTTAGTGCATTTTTTTGCAATGTTTACCTCTTGTTGAAAGTCAACATCTAACTCTCCATAGATCTAGAATCATCCATAGTAAACTAGAGAATCCTAAAAAAGTTCAAAAGGTTTAAAAGTGAAGTATTGTAGAATGGTGGAGCTAGAACTCCTTAGAAGAATGAAGAATAATCTAAACTATTCTCGAACGGTCTAAAATGTTGAACAATATTTTATATTTTTAATTATGTAAGATTCTAGAAGGAAGTTAGAGAGTTACAAAAAGTTATATTCTGGAATATTTTCCAAGGTTGTAGAACTCTACTGTATACATGACTTGTGGAGAGTTCTGCGATATATATTGTGAAGAAGGAAATATGTTTTCTAGGAAGATTCCAAAAGGAGAATGTGAGTCGACGTTTGATGAAAATAATCCTAATCGTTCTTTGAGGAGATGTGATGACCATAAAAAGAAAGCATGTGCTCCTTTATGATTGTTCTATAAACTACTTGGATACCTAGTTTTGGATCAATAAAAAGAATAGTCGTCATCCCCATGCAGTAGCAGAAAAGCACTTCAAAATTACTTATGGAGCTATTAAGATTGAGTTGGAAAAAAATCAAAAGATTTGGTAAAAGGAGGTGAAGTTAATATTTTGAGTCATAGATCCGTTCGGCCCACGGGTGATAGCCTCGATGAGGTATCTCAAAGCAAGCGTCGAGTTGCCTTATTTATCTGTTTATTGGCCTGGTTTCTCTTGGTCTCGACTGATGATAAGGTTAGCATAGACTTGGTAGATCAATGTTGCTGCACAAGGATTTTGTTCCAATGGTACTGTTTATTGGCCTGGTTTCTCTTGGTCTCGACTGATGTTAAGGTTAGCATGGACTTGGTAGATCGATGTTGCTGCACAAGAATTTTGTTCCAATGGTATTGGCAGAGACTCTTCTAGGATTGGACAAATCTCATTCCAAAGCTTTTAACCTTTTTTTGCCGGTAGCACATTACTGCTTTAGGTATTGGCTAAGACTCTTGACTGTTGGTTTTCTTTGCTTCATTGGATTGTTTTCTCTCCAGGTTCCATTATCGCATGATTTCTTATCTTCTCTTGCAGATGTGGCTTTTTAACAAGGTCAATCTTTTGGAGAAACCTGCCATACCGAAGGATAGAGAACACTACTATGCAAAATAGTATGCAAAAGACTCTGATAGTCGTCGTGCGTATTATCAATCCTCATAATAACGCGGAAGGTTGAAAACAATGGTTTTCCACATTGAAGGCGAACACTACTACAATAATAGTTAATTAAAAATGACAGTTAAAAAGTGTGATTCTGCTGAGTACTCCATCAATGACTTCATTTTCAGTTTGAGAAGCATTTTCTAAGCCTCATAATTATGGGGTGGCTATGCTTCTTGGGGGGTTCTTTGGGTGGTTGGCTGTCGGGTTTTTTTTTTTGGGTTGGGTTTTGTGTCTCTTGGGTCTTTTGTGTCTCTTGTTGTTGTTTGTGTCCTTCTCTTCAAGTTTTGCTTGGTCTGTTGGGATTATTGCCAAACTACATTTGCAGCAGACTGAATTTTTGTTGCCCTATGTTGATTACTGCTGCTGCTATATGGGATGGATTCTGCTACTATGGTGAATATTGTTTACTTCCATTTATGGTGATCTGCTTTTGCTGTCAAACCTGATGTTGCTACTTCTTAGTGCCATATTGGTAACTGCTAGGTTCTTATTCTGATCCATGGGCTCGTGATTATTCATTTGGATTCTGCTTTAACAATGCTGCTATTTTGGATTATGCCATTATCAAAACCAAGGAATTTTTGGGCATTGGATGGCTGGTCATAACAGGTCTATGGCAAGCCTGCTCTGCCATAACAATTCTGGATTTTGATACTGATTGGGAAAAACTTTGGTGAAGCTCTATGCTTCTTTATTAATTTACTTGTATGCTTAATTATCACTTTGGGTGTTTTTATTTTGTCTTTTCTTTGGGTTGATTCCTTATCAATCCTTGGGCTTGAATAACATATGATTGTCGCGGGGTAGGGTGCCAACTTAGTTAGGATGTGACTCATGCGTTGTGATGCTATCCTCTCTTGCCCGACCCTTATATGTTGTACTTCATTCTAATTATTAATAAAATTTCTTCTACACTTAGCCCTCCAAGAGTTTGGAGTAGCAAGAGTCATCAAGCAGCAAGTAGCATCCATGGCAAAATCCCTAAGCTTTACCGTAGGGCACTAAAGAGAAAGATTCAAAAGGTAATCCGGGAAGAGGCACCAAAAAACAGGGGCTAGATACCGGAAGAGGACCCTGAAAAAGAGGGATCCAAGACAGACACAAACCAGGAGTGAAACCACAAAACTGATCGACCAACAATAAGACCACAAAGCATGACAGACCCAAAGCTACCAATCTACCAACCCGAAACCAGACACACCCCAGGATACACAACAAGCAAGAAACCCCACCCATGCACCCAAGACTGGCTCCAGACACAAACCAGGACAAAGAGACAAGACATGACCACCCCAACAAACTGAGACAATCAGCTCCCAAATTGGCAAACTTCATCCCTTAGCAACAATATTGGACATCTTTTTATCATGCTTATAAACTGAAGTGTCGTCTTTAGGCATTATTGTAGTGGTGGTATGACATCAATTGGCGCTGCTCTAGGATTGGTTCGTCATGTGGTCCATGTAAATGTGTGGTAGTCGAACTTTCGAACACCACGTGGCGTTGCCCCGAAGGCATTGAATAGTTTCCTTTGCTGCACTCTCTCTCTCTCTCTCTCTCTCTCTCTCTCTCTCTCTCCCATATTCTTTTTAAATAGGGAAGGATATGTATGAATTAGGTATGAGATTTCGAAAAAGAAGAAGAAAAAAATTCTACAAATAAGTTCAACTCTTACAATTCTCAGAAAATTCCAAAGAATTTTTTATCCAAAGAATTTTTTAGTATTTGAATATGTAATTTTGAACATCTTTATAAAGGGATAAAGTATAATCACCTGTTCGTACATTGCACAGGATAACACTTGTTATTTTGAAAATGTTGGTTCTATTGATGCTAATTTGGTTATTTTTGTGACGATAAATAACAAGAAAGGGAAAAACTGATAAGAAAAAGTTTTTTTTTTTCCTTGATTGGAAGAAAAATGATAAAAAAAAAGAAAAGAAAATACCTATTTGGTTCCAGTAATTGATTCTTGTGTTCTGGTGACTCATATCAATTCCGTGTAAATAAATTTAATTGGGAGTATTTCATTAATCAAATCGTGATTTTGATGCGAATATTTTGTTAAAACTGAACCCGAATTGCAACTTGTTAGGTTTTCCAAATTAAAAATGACAGCAGATTAATTGGAAATAACAAAAATCAAGTACAATTAAACTGCCCTAATAGGTGAGGATCTATTCGGACATCCATCGGTTCGGGTGAGATTACCAATTCCAAGAGTTAAGTTGTCCAGTTTGTTATGTTGCACAAGTTGCACATAAGCCGATGCGGATCTCGCAATTCCGACTATGTAGGTTGTAGTTGGCCAAGGATGAAAAAAAGAGGGAATATGCAATAAAACATTCAAACATCTCGCAAATACAAAGGTGACTTAACACAATTTGAAAATCAAACACATAAAAACACAAACCATGCCGTGACAGAGGAACTACTACATGACAATTAATCTGAAGGGCCTGATAAGGCATCCTTCATTATTCATACATATTTTAACTCGGTGCACGGATAGCTTAAATAACACATATAATACTAATTCCCTTCTTCGTTATATCCGCCGCGTCCATGTCCACCTCCGTAACCGCCACCATGGTGATAACCGCCGCCACCATGGTGATAACTGCCGCCACCATGGTGATAACCGTCGCCGCCATGGTGATACTTGGCATCATCAATCCCATTAGTCTGTTGATCAGCTGCACAATTGATATATATGCTCGATTAATATACTACTTCCTCCATCCCAATTTATTTGTCCCATTTTTGACTTATACATGTCCCAAATTAGGATGGATGGAGTATAGTTTAGATCAAGGTGATTAGAACGTATTAAAGCGCAATTAGGTTGGGTTGAAAATTGAAACTCAACGAAGACAAGGCAAGTGAGGAGGCTTGCATTGATTTGAGATCAGAGTGTTAATTAAATGGCCTAGACCAATCAATGGAACTCTTCTAACCTTTGGCAAAAAAAAAAATTTAAAAAAAAAAAAACGTATTATTATCCCCATATAAATTAATTTGGAGTTGAATTAGGTTTACATCAGTACTTAAAAGAAAAAGGGGTTAATTACATTGGTTTAGCTTGTTAAAACTAAAACTTAATTTACCTTTCTAGCTATAAAAGCTTTAAATAGAGATCGATTGTTCTAACCACGCTACACTAGCATTCCCGAATCCGTAAATCTGTAGGACGTAAAGGAATAATAATGACGTGATCGAACAATCTCGGAAAGTAACATCAGAATAACTACAACTCCTGTCAGTGGACCTTTTCCTTAATGAACAGAATCAAGATTTTATTGAACGTTATGCAAGAAGAGAGTAAAACAAACTAGGGGAATAAAATCAATCAATTCAGTTAAAATAAAGGACTCACCAGTAGTAGGAGTAGTAGAAGTGGTAGTAGTCTCAGCCAAATCCCTGGCTGTCACCTCCGAGGAGATGAGAAGAGCAATGGCCAGGAAAAGGCCAAGGAAAACCATTGCTTTCGAACCCATTTCCCTCTTTAGTTTTTCTCTTGGTATTTCCCTCTTTAGTTGGTTGGATAGACTAGTTTGGAATGAAATTGAAGAGCAATCTTGATGTCCATTTATAGGCTCGATCGGAGAGATTCAAGTGGCTGTGAATGCAAATTAATTAAAGAGTGTTTGACAAAGTCAAAAACATTTCTTTTGGGGGTAACTTGACAGAGTCAGTAAACTTACTACTCTGGTCCTGATAATGAGTTGAGAAACGTGACTCCAAATGCCCCATGTAAGTGTAAGTCTGGCGCAAACCCCACCGCGTTGATAACTCATCATGTAGTATTCAAAATTAAAGGGGTGGCTCCTAGGTGTTGGGCTTCGGCCCTTGGGAGTTTCTTTTTGATTGGCATCTTGTCAATTAAGGATTTGGGTTTCGGATAGGCACGTGTTGCCTTTCTCCTTGCTCTTTTTAGTCTTCATAATCACTCAAAGATTAATAAAAAATTTTTGCTGCAAATGCCCCATGTAAGTGTAAGTCTGGCGCAAACCCCACCGCGTTGATAGCTCATCACGTAGTATCCAAAATTAAAGGGGTGGCTCCTAGGTGTTGGGCTTCGGCCCTTGAGAGTTTCTTTTTGATTGACATCTTGTCAATTAAGGATTTGGGTTTCGGATAGGCACGTGTTGCCTTTCTCGTTGCTCTTTTTAGTCTTCATAATCACTCAAAGATTAATAAATTTTTTTTGCTGCAAATGCCCCATGTAAGTGTAAGTCTGGCGCAAACCCCACCGCGTTGATAGCTCATCACGTAGTATCCAAAATTAAGGGGTGGCTCCTAGGTGTTGGGCTTCGGAGTTTCTTTCTGGTTGACATCTTGCTAATTAAGGATCTGGGTTTCGGATGGGCACGTGTTACCTTTCTCATTGCTCTTTTTAGTCTTCATAATCACTCAAAGATTAATAAAAAAAATTTTCTGCTCACAAAAAATAAAGGGGGGTGGCTCTTAGATTTTACTTTAGCGGTGACAAAAATGTAAATCAAAAGTTTCGTATACAGAACAATATATAAATGAACATATTTATTTTGGTTGAAATAAATTAAGCTAAATTTATTTGAGCTATATCATCTACTTATTCGCAAATTAAAATGAATTTATTTTCAACATATGAATAGTTCATGCCGACGATATAAATTTTTTTTTTGAATGACATGAAAGAAAAAAAAATAAATTCAAATCATACATAAAGGTACAAAATTTTATGGTAGCATTTTTGAGCCCAAGGTGTCGGCTCATCACCTCAACTTAAAGTGCAGCTACCTCGGCAAAATATAATCATCAACAATACGACTACCCGATCTGTTGGTAATGTTTTGTTTAATTTCGATCGGAGTGCGACATATGGGATAGTTAAAAACCTATCCATGCACGTCGGTCAATGCGCGGGACCTTTGCCAAAAATATCTTGTTTGCACCCAGAGAGATAGAGAGGGGTAATTTTTTTTTGGAAAAATGTTAAGGTCCATGAATATTATTCATGATAGTGTTCATGAAACATAAATGAACAGTTCATTCATGAAGAGTGGTAGTTCTACGAGTTGGGTGTGTTAAGCATAGGTTTCCTTTTCTGTTTTATCTTCTCTGTGCTTTCTTCAGATCACTCGTCCTCGGCTCGTTCAGTAGTTCACCCATTAAGTTAAGAGTAGATCTTTCATCCGCTCCTTTACCGTACCGCTGTTTCCGCGTCTATTTCAAGAAAATGCCTTACCATGGTCAATGCTCAGCCTTGCCAAGGCCTAATATCCCACGTCTTGCTATAGCGGCTCAATCTACTTAGATCAATCCTTTCGGTTGAATGTCCTATTTTTATATATTATATATGTAAACGAACCGTTCATTTATGTTTCATGAACACTATCTTGGCTAATATTCATAGAGTGTACCAAACCTCTTTTTTTTAATCAATTGGGTAACCGACCGATAAAGAGGGTCATGTAAATTATTAAAGGCGGTTAGGAGCAAATGATTATGTAATCAATATGAACACTTGATCGGTTGTGTGCGAGTTTACTTGTACTTCAACTTCAATTATAGAACCAGGGACTTCTAATTGTGTCCATATTTGGCCACTCCAACTATTCTTTACGAGTGTAATCGACTGGTCCGACTTCGGCGTCTTGGTTCCAGACGGCTTTTCTTTTTTGTTTTCTTTCTTTTGTTCTGTTTTTTTGTAGTCTTTTATTTTTGTTTGTTGTTTTTTTGGATCGGTAATATCCGCTTTTATTGTACTGCATTTTTTTTATATATAATATCTGGAATGGTTTGTCAAAAATTGTGCTATATACTAATGACTTTAAACAAAACTGATGAGATTATTTTTTGGGTTTTTGGAAGAGACCAATTCAAAGTAATAACATGAGGCATGCACAAAGATTACGTCCAACAAATAATAATCAATGCGAACCACTTGATCAGTGGTTTTTAAGTTTTCTTGTGGAGTACTGGTGGAGTACTTCAACTTCAATTATAGTGGCCTGGGACCCCTAATTAATATTCTAATGGCTTTAAACAAGACTTTTTTTTTTTGAACTATCGAAAACGGTGGGAGGGGTGACCAATGTAGCAATCTCTTTTGGGCGTGACCATAGGAGCTCCCTATTGTAGAATGTTCAGTTTGAGCCATAGCTACTGTCCAAGAGGACATGTTGTCACCACAGTACCACCTTGGTACAAGTGGGCATAAGTGTTTACCCCCACACTCCCTTACCACTAGCAAGACTCGAAACTGAATCTCACCTAAAAATGAAGGGCACCCTACCCACTAGACTACCACCTTCGGTGGTGACTTTAAACAAGACTGATGAGAGTTTTTTTTCTTCTTCTGGTTTTCAGAAGACATCAAATCAAATAAATGAGATGAGGCACAAAGAATATCATGCTATCCCTCCCCGTACAAAATATGAGATATTGACAACAAGCAAGCACATGAATCGTAACCAAGTGGTAGAGCTAATCAAAACAAGAGCAGCTTTATGGATTAAAGCCAGATTTTGATATTGAGGTGTATATGGTCGAAAATATTAAAAGAAATTTTGATGGTGCTAGATGTTTTATTATTTAGGAGTATTTGGGTGTATTTTTCCTTTTATTTACCTTATCTTTGTTTATCTTTATAGGGTTGGGTTGAACTTTTTAGTTCTCTCTTCCCTTTTACTCGATGTACCGTCTTTGAATTTATAATAAAATTTTCTTTTGCCGATTTAAAAAAAAAAAAAACTATACAAGCACATGGCCGGAATTGATGCTGTTGTAGAAGTTTGTGCTCGATTTTCACGTTTCGAGTGCTTCAGGATATCCCAATCTAGACGGTGGTCGCGTCTGTCCGGACGCATGGCTCAAGTCTTATTCTCCCCCGGAGACAACTGAAAATTGCGTTGGACGGAGGCCTAATATTTCTGTTCGGACGGTCGAGACAAAGATCGATACGTACTTC
This sequence comes from Rhododendron molle, assembly GCA_025413875.1. NCBI lineage: Eukaryota > Viridiplantae > Streptophyta > Magnoliopsida > Ericales > Ericaceae > Rhododendron > Rhododendron molle. The sequence continues at coordinate 6,232,221 of CM046390.1, forward strand.
GTAAGGGCGTTCAGACGTACTGCTTAGTTTGTTTTCTGCGATCATGCATAAACAGCCTATTTAGCTAGGGTGACTCTTGTTTGTAGCTTCTCTTTATCGTTCCTGCGGACATGTGTTGATTCGAGCGAAGACGACGTACAACCCTCGTTGCGCGTACGGTCTGAGAGTATTGAGGACAATAATTCTTGAAAATTAAATTTGTGAACGAGTTGGTGGATTAACGTACGTATACATGCATATTATTTTCAAACTCGGAAGAAGCAGTTCACCAACTTGATAGATAAACACCAAAGAGTTAAGCAGGCCATCCTCATCAAAGATCAAGCAGTCCACATCGACTCTCTCTCTCTCTCTTCTTGTCCTAGCTAGTACCAACTCTACCATTGACTATTAAGATTTACTCAAATGCATGAGCATGGATTATTGACCAGTGTTTTGGACATGTGTGCGGAACGCTTCGCCCGCGGATTAAGGCCCCGTTCCAGAAACCTTTTTAAAAAATAAGCAGTGTATTTTACATTTTCAAACTCAAAAATAATGTAAATGAAAAATAAATTTTCAATTTTTTTTTTGCATCGTATAAAAGATCTTTCAAACAAAATTCATATTGTATATTTTTAGATTTCAACAAGCCCATAATTTTTGAATTTGAAATTGGCTTATTAAAAAATAAACAACTTATTTTGGTCCTGAAACGGGCTCTAACACACATCGTTGAGAACGATAAAGGGTTTCACTATATGAAGCACAAACGTCAAAGAGCTTTAAAAAAAAAAAAAGCCATCCTCAAAGCAGTCTCAAATCTCACATGGCTGAAACTATTGTGTAACTCCCCCAAATTAATTAAAAGAAGAAATTAAATAGGTATCCTATTTAGAAGACTTATTTAGATGTCCATCCTAGTGATTTTGAATACTTATGTTCACATCCTCAAAAATACTTTGTTGCCCCATTATACCCCTAGTTATATATTACTAATATAATAAGTATTGTGTATTTAATATTTAATTACCCCATGTATTTAGGAATGAGAATGTTTCCCGTCCTCCATAATTATTGGGATCAAAGATTTCCATATTAAAACAAATTCTCGGATTCTCCTATCCCTCTCTTTCTCCTACACATGGCTTGGTTGTTTACGCCAAGAAAATCAAAACCCACAAATGGGTTTTATTTTTTACCGGCACCCATAATTGGGTTTACTGTTTCCAAACAATACAAAATTCTAAAAAATTCATGATATTCTTACAGAAATATTTTTATAATAAGTAGGGAGCTAAAATCAACTCGCACGTACAACACGTGTGCCACAGGCCCCGGACTCTAGTTTTGATAAATCAAAACACACAGTTACCCAAATCATGACAAAATTTGGAAAATCACCATAAAGCAGAAAAAATCATGAACATGTATTGAAATCATGACAAAATTCAAAGAAATCAAAACACACATATACCCAAATCATGAAAAAATTTGGAGAATCACCCTAAAGAAGAAAAAAAAATCATGAACGCGTACCGAAATCATGACAAAATTTGAAGAATCACGATAACGTGCAAAAATCATGAAAAACGTATGGAAATCATGACAAAATTTGGAGAAATTGAAACACACATATACTCAAATCATGACAAAATTTGGAGAATCACTATAAAACAAGAAAAAAATTATGAACACGTATTGTAATACTGTGCGACGAAACTACAGAAAATTGAAATCATTAAAAAATTAGGAGAAATCGAAATTACTCCAAGAAACCAAACACTACGTAAAAGTAGGGCTGCTCGCGGTCCGGTTCGGTTCGGATTTCTAGGAATCCGAGGACCGAACCGCTAGTCATGATTTTTACAAAATGAAATCCGTGTCCGGACCAAAAGTCCTACGGTTTAGTTCCAATCCGATCCGTGACTCGCGGATCAGTTACGGTTTTGTCCATGAATTTTAGCAAAAATAAAACTCAAGCATATATTCCACACCAAAAAGGAAGAATGTGACATTCAGAATTAAGTTTAACACCATCATAAAGTATTTGTTACATAAACTACCAAAAGCCTACTTCAAAAATCAGATTCAAAAGAATCTAAACACTAGTAGGATTGTATCATTATAGTACATAATATAAAAAAACTGGAAAAGAAACGAACTAGTGAAACTCAACTAGGGTTACCCGTTATTTATACAAAAAAACTATGATTTACTCCCTATATTTTATGTACATCTACACTATATCCCATTATTAAGATAAAATACTAAAATTGGTAGAAAAAAGTGTTAACATTACTCACAATTTATTATATAAATACACACACACACACACACATATTATTTATATATAAAATAAATATCTCACGGTCCGGTTCGCTTGCTTAATCCACAGTTTTGTAATGAAAATTTGTGGACCGAACCGTCAGTCACGGTTTTTTAATTTTTCAATCTGTGTCCGGACCATTAATATTCCACGGACAAAATCCAAAAGATACGGATCGGTTCGATCTGGACTGATTTCATAGTTCACCGAATTTTTTGAGCAGCCCTACGTAAAAGGTATAGATTGTGCCTCTTTCGCAAACTCCTCACTCTTCAATGGATAGCTGAGATTTCTCCAACTTCACCTTTGAAGTTAGAACCCCCAATTCAGTGATTCAGGATTCGGAACGAAATAAAAGGAACGATAAATTCAATAGTGTTTGTTTTTGCCTATGTGGTAATCATCGATTGAGGCAACTTCAGGTGGGGTAAATTACCCAATGAGACACCAGGCCAATTACGTAGAACTTGGATCCCAGTTCTATCTTGTCAGCAAGTTCCTGAATATAGTAGATCGAAATCATGACAAATTTTAGAAAAATCAAAACACACACACCGATATCATGACCAAATTTGTGGGATCCCCATTAAGCAGAAAAAAGCATGAATGTGTGTTAGAAATTGCAACTTACGACGTTCAACCATTGATCGTTGATATATTGATATATGTCACCGCCTTGGATTTTCGAACTGAGGTAGACGGAAGGAGTGGATTGTGCTTGGTTGGGTTAGTGTAGTGCGGGATTTTCGGGCCGACCAACTCCCGAATGTGGGTTTTGCGTCTGGGTTTTCTCTTCCTTTCGCCCGAACGGGTTGTAAACAGTCGACGGGAGGACGGAACAGTTCCAATTTTTTCCCGTTTTGATCGATGAGGAAGGGGGAAGGTGGGGAGCGTTGTAATGGGGATGTGGGACCTCCACCAAACTGTTTCACTGTGTATAATACGATAGTAACTATCTAAAATTAGTTTTCCTAATGAAAACAGGACCTACACCAAAGAATTTGGTCCGCAGGTCATGGGATATTATCCCTTGAAATATGTCTAGCCAAAAAACGTAGAAAAACATGTATTAAGGGTAAACCTGGTATTATTTAGAATTCAGGATGACTACGTAAGTTTTCAAATCCTATGGAATTAAGACTTAAGTATCTATATAGGGCAGGATTCCTATTTAAATTCCCCTAATTAAAAACTCTAAGGATGGTATTTATGATCGCACAAAACAACGAGTGCAATTTTGTTCACCCTCCTTAAAAGAGGGTGAACATTATCCTTTCTCTCATTGGTTGAAAAGGTGTGTATCCCACCACAGAGTGATGTCATGCTTACCATGCAATACACTTTTTAGTAAGCATGACATCACTTTGTAGTGGGGTCCACATCATTTCAATCAATAGGAAAGAGTGTAATGTTCACCTTCTTAAGTGGAGGGTGAATAAAACTCACGGCCTGCGGGCAGACGCGCTTACAGAATACTTATCGATTTTGTCCAAACGGTGGACAGAAATGGGTCTCCATCTTGACGTGATTTCCAGTTGCCTCTGGGAATATGACTAAACGAGTCATGCCTCCGAACAACGTGAGCATCGTCTAGACGGGATATGCTGAAACGCTCGAAACCTGAAAATTGAGCCCAAACTTCTAGAACAACATCCCATGCATGTGCTTGCAGTTAACTTCGTTCGGGGACGGATCTAAGGGGGGCACGCAGGGACATGTGCCACCATTCGAAATTAAAATATGTTTTGTATAAATTAGCATAATTATGAAAGTGTGCTAATATATAAACATACACACTTGCATATATTTCAAAAATACACATATAGAATTAGTTTTATGACTGAATTTTATCATATGGTGCAGTTATATTTGTTGTTTGTATATTTGAAGTTATTCTTTATTGATTCTCTTTATTTATAACCGTCTAGAAGAAATATTTTAAAATAAAGTCATTAACAAAACTAGCTCGATCGTTCTAAAACTTGTCGATGTTCATTTAAAACATATTTTAAAATTCTTGTCCAAGATTTTGTCATTTTTACCTAATTTAACTTAAAGTACGTGTTACAAACATTTGTAGTTAGTAATGCATGTCTTAATTATGTACGATCTTATTGTGGTTGACTAAAAAAATAAACTTTCGTCAATATATCTCATAATGTTCGGGGAGGGATATATAGCAGCATATTCTTTGTGCCTCATCTCATTGAATAACTTGAATCAGTGTTTTTTTTTCTCAAAGTCATTAGAATATTAGGGGTCCCGGCCACTACAATTGAAGTCGGAGTACAAGTAAACTTAAAAACCACCGATCAAGTGGTTCATATTGAACAACTGGGGCTAGTTCAGTTGGTCAGCAATCTTGCATCTCACTAGAATGTTAGGAGTTTGAGTCTTTCTACCTGTGCGTGAGTGTTCTTTCCATTGTAATTTGTTATGGTTATTTCTCTCTTTAATGAGGCCTTGTAGTTGAGTCGGGCATATAGTGATTGTTGGTTCAGTTGTGAGTCTGGTTATCTCGTGGACTCTCACACAATGAATGTAACGTCCTGTGATTTGTACTTTGAACTTCATACATGATGTAATGATATCTCCTACCGATTGACAAAAAAAATAAAAAAAAATGGTTCATAGTTGATTGGTCGTCATTTGATTAATTATTGGTCGCAATTTTAGTGCCTCGTCGATCAGTTATGTTTAAAGGCGTTAGTACAGCACAATTAGGAGTCCCTGGCTCTAAAGTTGAAGTTGAAGTACGAGTGAACTTAAAATTGACTAATTAAAGTGGTTCATATTGATTTGGTCTAGGTTATTTTGTTGGGCTATGATTTGCGTCGTGCTTCGTTGAGTTCGGGATTCAACAGAGGTATTACGGTAACTGATGAAGTAAACCTCAGAATATATGCTCACTCACCTACTTATTAACTGACTGAACAAAATTGTTTTGAAGCATTCCAAACATCTCACTAGCTAATACAAAAGTGACTTAACACAATTTGAAAATCAAACACAGGAAAATACAAATCATGCCCTAACAGAGAAACTATTACATGACTATTAATCTGAAGGGCCTGATAAGATATCCTTCTTTATCCATACATATTTTAATTAGTCGGTGCACGGATAGCTTAAATAGCACCTATGGTGTTAATTCCCTTCTTCTTCATAACTGCCGCCTCCATACCCACCTCGGCCGCCTCCGTAACTGCCGCCACCTCTGTAATAAGGGCCCCTGTGATACGGGCCTCGGTGATAATCGCCGCCACGATAATACTTGGCATCATCAACCCCATTAGTCTGTTGATCAGCTGCACAATTGATATATGTTTGATTAATAGTTTAGAGGTGATTAGAATTAAACTAGCGTGGCAACATTAATTAGTTCTACCTTCGTAACCGCCGCCACCGTATCCACCTCCGTATCCGCCGCCGTAGCCTCCACCTCCGTAATATCCGCCACCTCGGTGATAACCGCCACCTCTGTAATAACCGCCACCATGGTGATAACCGCCGCCATGATAATATTTGACATCATCAATGCTATTAGTCTGTTGATCAGCTGCACAGTTGATATATGCTTGATTAATATATAGTTTAGGTAGAGGTGATTAGAACATATTAAAGCGAAATTAGGTTGGGTTGAAAATTGAAACTCAACGAAGACAGGGCAAGTGAGGTGGCTTGCATTGATTAGTCAGAGTGTTAATTAAATTAATGGGCTAGACCAATCAATATGAACTACTTGAGTTACTGTGGGAATCCATTGTGCTATGCTAACGATGACTATCAATTGACGTGATTTTTAGAAGTAAAGGACTTACCTGAAGTAGTAGAAGTGGTAGTCTCAGCCGAATCCTTGGCTGTCACCTCTGAGGAGATGAGAAGAACAACGGCCAGAAAAAGGCCAAGAAAAACAATTGCTTTCGAACCCATTTCCCTTTTAATTTTTTTTGGGTATTTCCCTCTTTAGTTGGTTTGATAGACTGGTTTGGAATGAAATTGAAGTTCAATCTTGATGTCCATTTATAGGCTCGATCGGAGAGATTCAAGTGGCTGCGAGTGCAAATTAATTAAAGAGTGTTTGACAAATTCACTAACTTCTTCTTTTGGTAATTTGACAAAGTCGATAACTTTTCTGGATTGGTGACTTGACAAAGTCAGTCCTAGTTCTCCTGGACTAGACCGAACAATGATTAATTAGTCACTCTAGGGGGAAAAACGCCTCCTGAAATTGAGTCGAGAAACATGACTCCACATGCCCCATCATACGTGCAAGTCCGTAGTAACTTACGTACGTTGATAGCTAATCACAAAGTATTTAAAATTAAACGGGGTAGCTCCGAGATTTTAGTTCAGCGGTGCCAAAAACGTTAATAAGTTTTCTATTGCTCTGGCTATGTATGAACAACTCATTGCCAAGAGTATGGAAAAAGTTGAATTTTTTGAAAAGGTCATTCATTCATCACAAGCCCATTGGGCAAACAGATTTCAGAACATATACAGGAAAGAACCAAAGCTACCTAAACGTCGATCTCAGGCACCTACTGCCGAAGCAGGCCCCGCGATAACGCGGGTACTTAAGAACCAATCTCAGTCCAGATAACAGAGGATCAAAAGGGATCCACAGCTCAAGCCCGTAAACAATAAAGTATCGCTGAAATCTGGAGGCAATACAACAAAAAAAACCAACTAAAATGAAATAGATCTCCTGGACAAGTTGCCGGCCAGATCAGGAAGAGCAACGAACATCGCCGGGCCACGACGACCGAAGGCCTATTATCATCCAGCCGAAATCTGCTGCAGCCCAAAACAAAACCACCGGACCACCACTAACCCCAACAACACCACCACCGAATCCACCAGCCCCAAAACAACAAACAAACGGACAAACCAAAACCAGCGACACCGGATCAATCCTCAAAAGGCACCGGGTTATTTGCCCACCACCATCACCCACCAGATCTGGAGCACCCAGACTGGTACAAAACCGGACGGGGGAAACCCGCCGGTAGAGGAAAACGGAAAAAAAAACAGAAGCGAAAACCGAAAAATCCCCTAACACCAACCACACACCTTATTAAGCTCGCCGCCGGACCAGGAACAACAGATCTGGAGACGAAGGAAGAGGACCGGGACAGAGGAGTCACCATCCGCCGGCGAAGCCGGCCTGAGGAACCCTCGCCATCCTAACGAACCGCCATCCGCGATCTGGGGCCATGGAGAAACACGACGACAAGAGAGAAGAGAGGCGGGGAGGAGAGGAGGCGGCGGCCTCCCCCCCAACGGCTGACTGAGAAGGGATTTTCTGGAGAGGGTTTTTTTTTACTACAACATTCAAAGAGAAAAGGAAGATTGGAACCTTGAAAGGAAAATCAAGTCATATGTAAAACAACAAAATTTTAGTGCATTTTTAATCCCATGGTGTCCGCATAAACCCTCAACTAATCGTGCAGATGCCCCTGCGAAATATAACCATTAAATATGATTACCCTCTTCGTTGGAGCAGGTTCAACCGGGGGTACGCACATCGTGTTGTCTACATATATGTAAATTATTTTATCGAGGGGCATAGGATTGTCGGAAGGGAGGGTGCCAACTTAGGTTCAACTTAGAAGCCAGCCACCGCCCACCTGCATCACCAAGATGTGTTCTATGTACAAGTATTTATAGTTCCTCACTCAAAACTTAGGTTCAAGTTTCCATGACCGCTTGTTGGGATTATGTACATAACTCTTTCGCACCCGTAGAACATGATCATAGGATCTTGGGGTTATACACACTCTTGAATTCATGCCGTTAGGGCAAGATGGGTTCTTGGCTTCAACCTCGACACAGACCCGATGAGATCACCTCGGGAACGAACGTACGCACACATTAATTAATTTTTTTTAGACAAACAAGAAATTAGAAGCAGTCCACCTACTTGATAAGATACAACTACAAGAAAGAATTAAGAATCAAGTAGTCCACATCGATCGATCAAGTCTTTTTGTTGATCATTAATTGTCCCAGTATATACCAAGTCTACCCCTCACTATGTAATTAAGACTTGCGTACTCAAATGCATGTGCATGCATGTAGTTGACCACTGTCTTTTGTACCAACTCTCACAATACTTATCAATTTATGTCCTAATCGTCCAGACAGAGGCCAGACTCGATTTTTAGTTGCCTCCAGGTATACGACTTGAACTAGACTGACGCAATCGATCATTGTCTAGACGGGATATGCTGAAAAGCTTGAAACCTGAAAATCGAGCCCAGACTTCTAGCAGGACATTCTTTGTGCTTCGATCACTGTATTTATTTGAATTGATCTCTTCTAAAAACTGGGGAAAAAAAAAAAAAATCTCACCAGTTTTGTTTAAAGTCAATAGTATATTAGGGTCCCTTCCGCTATAATTGAAGTTGAAGTACTCCACAAGTAAACTTAAAAAATTGACTAATCAAGTACTGGTTCATATTGATTTAATCTAGGTTATTTTGCTGTGTCAGGGAAGCCTAATTCGAGTGCACATCCTGTCGGAGGTGTTTCAACCAGGGTTGTTCTATTTGGACATATTGGTTAAAAACCTGTCCACATCTTTTTCATGGGCAAACATTCATCGTTTAAGAGCAGCTCCTGCTGGAACTGCTAGGCTCCGTTTGATTTGATGTAAGATGTTTTGCATAAGTGTATGGTTTTCATGTAAAATAATCTCTTTTCCGTTTTTGTTTTCCGGTGGTTGGTCGACACTCGGGAAATAATTTCAAGAACTTAACTTTTCTGTAAACACTACTTGTAAATATTCTTGACATGAAATATTCCTCATCATCTTTCTATCAAAGTTCACCATGTTCTTAATCGATTTGTGTAAACTACGGACTAAAACCGTAATTGGAACCAATTCTCAAATACAAATCATACACATAGCAGAAATGAAAGAACCAAACTCCTAGATTAGGATGATTCTCCATTCCATTAGGCTTTTTATTTTTTAAAGTCTTTATTTTCCGATTTACGAGACAAGTCATTCTCTCATAATACACCACCTTTAATTCAAAAAATGAAAAGATAGTGCTTATTTAGGTTAGCAGAATGGGGCCTTACAGCTAATTAAACAGAGGAAGAAATGAGATGCTTGATTGCCCTAAGAAAGCAACAAAAGAGGGGAGAGAGAGAGAGAGAGAGAGAGAGAGAGAGAGAGAGAGAGAGAGAGAGAGAGAGAGAGAGAGAGAGAGAGAGAGAGAGAGAGAGATGTTGGTGATTTCCCCACTTTAAAAATGTTTTTGAAAACGTAAGGCAAAGAGAATTTATTTGTTTGCATAGGAAATGGCTCGGTGGAGATTATGGTTTTGAGTTGTGCATCAAATCCCAAAGAGCATTTGGCTTCAAATTCTTCTCGGCAGCTCAAGAGGTTTTTTTGTGTGTGCTAGCCTTAGTCATGCCTCTATATATCATATATGGCTGGTTTTGTTATGGCAGAAAGCACAAGAAAAGTGAGATACGGGGGGTGGTGAGAGTGTAGCCCCGAGAGTATTAGATGTGAGAGAAAAATGAGATATGGGATGAGCCAAAAACTTTGGATAAAGAGTGGAATCTTTGTCTCTCTCCCCTTGCGGGTGAAATCGAAGATTAATCTCGGTTGGATGTTCTATCTTTCTGTATGTCTATTCTGATATTTGTTTCCCTTCGATGTACCCCTTCGAGTTTATTAAAAAATTTCGTTTGCCGAGCAAAAAATCCCAACAAGAGAGTGAGTCCTAATGAATTCAAAAGTTGATTCGGTAAATTTTTTGTAATCAATTGGGAAACCGATCGATCAAGAGTGTCATGTAAATTAATTAAGTATTAAAGGCAGTTGGGAGCAAATGATTAAGTAATCAATATGAACACTTGATCAGTCCTGTTCGAGTTTACTAATTCACAAAAAAAAAAAACCAAAAAAAAAAAACTAATGTGGTTATTATTATTATTTTTTGGGTTTTTGGAAGAGATCAATTCAAAGTAATAAGATGAGGCACAAAGATTACGACCGATGATCAAACGACGACCACTAATCAAATGACGCCCATCTAGACGGAGGTCGCGTTTGTCCGGATGCATTGGACGGAGGCAATTGGGAAATTAGCGTTGGACGGAGCCTATTCCTGTTCGGACGGTTGGGACAAAAATCGATACGTATATACTTTGTAAGGGCGTCCAGACATACCGCGCTGTTTTGTGCGATCATATACAAACAGCTTATTTGTAGTTTCGATTATGTTTGAGAGAGTTACGCAATTGTTAATTTGAGCCTTGTGAGATTTGAGAGAGCTTTGAGGGTGACTCTTGTTTTGTAGCTTCCCTTTATCGGTCCTGCAGATGTGTGTTGAAAGCATCCCAACGAAATTGGCATCATTCCTTCTGACAATCCTATTCGATCCACTCGACAAAATATATAATATACATGTAGACAAAAGAAATAATTGTGCCCAAAAAGAACACCCCCGCTTAAACCTCCACCCAACAGGATGTGCATTTGATCAACTTTTTTAGACAAACAAGAAATTAGAAGCAGTCCACCTAGTTGATAGATACAACTACAAGAAAGAATTAAGAATCAAGTAGCCCACATCCATCGATCGAGTCTTTTTGTTGATCATTAATTGTCCCAGTATATACCAAGTCTACCACTCACTATTTAATTAAGACTTACGTATTCAAATGCATGTGCATGCATGTAGTTGACCACGTCTTTTGTACCAACTCTCAGAATACTTATCGATTTACGTCCTAATCGTCCAGACAGATATTGGCCTCTGGCCAGACTCGATTTTCAGTTGCCTCTAAGTATAAGACTTGAACCAGACTAACGCAATCGACCATTGTCTGGACGGGATATGCTGAAATGCTTGAAACCTGAAAATCATGAAATGCTTGAAACCTGAAAATCAAGCCCAAACTTCTAGGGCAGCTAGCATTCCATGTGTTTGCAGTTATTTTCATCAATATCTCATATTGTACGGGCTGGGAGAGATAGCAGGACATTCTTTGTGCCTCGATCATCGCATTTATTTGAACTGATCTCTTCTAAGAACTGGGAAAAAAAAAAAAAAAAAACTCTCACCAGTTTTGTTTAAAGTCAATAGTATATTAGGGTCCCTTCCGTATAATTGAAGTTGAAGTACTCCACAAGTAAACTTATAAAATTGACTAATCAAGTACTGGTTCATATTGATTTAATCTAGGTTATTTTGTTGTGTTAGGGAAGCCTAATTCGAGTGCACATCCTGTCGAAGGAGGTTCAACAAGGGTTGTTCTATTTGGACATATTGGTTAAAAAGCTGTCCACATCTTTTTTTTCATGGGCAACATTCATCGTTTAAGAGCAGCTCCTACCGGAACTGCTAGGCTCCATTTGATTTGATGTAAGATGTTTTACAAAAGTATATGGTTTTCAAGTAAAATAATCTCTTTTCCGTTTTTGTTTTTCGGTGGTTGGTCGACACTCAAGAAATAATTTCAACAACTAGACTTTTCTGTAAACATTACTTGTTAATATTCTTGACATGAAATATTGCTTTTGGTGTCAACAGTCAAATTCCTCATCATCTTTCTATCAAAGTTCACCATGTTCTTAATCGATTTGTGTAAACTACTGACTAAAACCGTAATTGGAACCAATTCTCAAATACAAATCATACACACAGCAGAAATGAAGGAACCAAGCTCCTAGATTAGGATGATTCTCCATTCCGCTAAGGTTTTTATTTTTTAACTCCTTATTTTCCGCTTTATGAGACAAGTCATTCTCTCACAATACACCACATTTAATCCAAAAAATGAAAGGACAGTACTTATTTAGGTTAGTAGAATGGGGCCTTATAGCTAATTAAACAGAGGAAGAAATGAGATGCTTGATTGCCCTAAGAAAGCAACAAAAGGAGGGAGAGAGAGAGAGAGAGAGAGAGAGAGAGAGAGAGAGAGAGAGAGAGAGAGAGAGAGAGAGAGAGAGAGAGAGATGTCGGTGTTTTCACCATTTTAAATGTTTTTGAAAACGTACGGCAAAGAGAATTTATTTGTTTGCATAGGAAATGGCTCGGTGGAGATTATGGTTTTGAGTTGTGCATCAAATCCCAAAGAGCATTTGGCTCCAGATTCTTCTCGGCAGCTCAAGAGGTTTTTTTGTGCGTGCTAGCCTTAGTCATGCCTCTAGTTATCATATATGGCTGGTTTTGTTATGGCAGAAAGCACAAGAAAAATGAGACACGGGGGATGGTGAGAGTGTAGCCCCAGTGGAGAGTATTAGACGTGAGAGAAAAATAGAGATATGGGATGAGCGAAAAACTTTGAATAGAGGGTGGTTTTTCATCTCACATTGTAATGTTTTATTTTCCATATAGCTAGTGGAATCTCTTTCTCTCTCCCCTTGAGGGTGGAATCTAAGATTAATTCCAACAAGAGAGAGTCCTAATGGATTCAAAAGTTGATTCTGTAAATTTTTTGTATTCAATTGGGAAACCGATCGATCAAGAGAATCATGTAAATTAAGTATTAAAGGCAGTTGGGAGCAAATGATTAAGTAATCAATATGAACACTTGATCAGTCGTGTTCGAGTTTACTAAATTCAAAAAAAACAAAAAAAACTAATGAGGTTATTTTTTTTGTTGGGTTTTTGGAAGAGATCAATTCAAAGTAATAAGATGAGGCACAAAGATTACGACCGATGATCAAACGATGACCACTAATCAAATGACGCCCATCTAGACGGAGGTCGCGTTTGTCCGGATGCATTGGAGGGAGGCAATTGGGAAATTGGCGTTGGACGGAGGCCTATTCTTGCTCGGACGGTTGGGACAAAAATCGATACGTATATACTTTGTAAGGGCGTCCAGACGTACCGCAATGTTTTGTGCGATCACATACAAACAGCTTATTTGGAGCTTCGATTATGTTTGAGAGAGTTACGCAAAAGTGTTAATATGAGCCTTGTGAGATTTTTTTTTTTTGAAAGGCGAAAAAAGTAATTAATCTTTGGAAACAAATTACAAAGATTAAAAAAGATCCTAAGCAATATCAAGCCGGAGAAAAAGAAAAACCCACAAGGGAAACAACAAACTCCAGCAATCATATACCGAGAAGGACCCAAAGGGAGGGAATGACAAACCAAAAGTTGGTAAGAAACCAACAAAGATAGAGCACCATCAATCCCAAAAAGACTCCTGACGTCTAAGACCCAAAACCACACCCTAAAGTGATACAACCACAGATCCAAAAAAGAAACACCCCACCCAGAGCCTTGTGAGATTTGAGAGAGCTTTGAGGGTGACTCTTGTTTTGTAGCTCCCCTTTATTGTTCCCGCAGATGTGTGTTGAAAGCATTCCAACAAAATTGGCACCATACCTCCCGACAATTCTATTCCACTCGACAAAATATATAATATACATGTAGACAAAAGAAATAATTGTGCCCAAAAAGAACACCCCCGCTTAGACCTCCTCCCAATAGGATGTGCATTTGATCAACTTTTTTAGACAAACAAGAAATTAGAAGCAGTCCACCTACTTGATAAGATACAACTACAAGAAAGAATTAAGAATCAAGTAGTCCACATCGATCGATCGAGTCTTTTTGTTGATCATTGTCGTCCCAGTACCAAGTCTACCACTGACTATTTAAGACTTACGTACTAAAATGCATGTGCATGTACGTAGTTAATTGACCACGTCTTTTGGACAATGCGTAACCCTCAGAATACTTATCGGTTTGTGTCCTAATCGTCCCGACAGAATGTAGGCTTCTGTCCAGACTCGATTTCTAGTTGCCTCTAAGTATATGTACGTAAGACTTGAACCATGCATCCGGACAGATGTGTGACCATATGCTGAATTTCATCAATATATATCTCATATTGTACGGGCCAAGAGCGATAGCAGGACATTCTTTGTACCTCGTCTCATTTATTTGAATCGATCTCATCTAAAAACAAAGAAAAAAGACACTCTCAGCAGTTTTGTTTGAAGTCATTAGTATATTAGGGGTCCCTTCCGCTATAATTGAAGTTGAAGTACTCCACAAGTAAATTTAAGAACCACTGATCGATCGATCAAGTGGTTCATATTATTGGTCGGAACTTTTGTGCCTCATCTCAGTACTTTGATTTGATCTCATTGCAAAAACCGAAAAAATATCTCAGCAGTAATTTAAATTAATTATAAGTAGTTAGTATAGCACAGTTAGGAGTCCCTGGGTCGATCTATTGTTGAAGTTGAATTATAAGGGACTGAACAAAATTGTTTTGAAAACATTCAAACATCTCACTAATATAAAAGTGATTTAACACTATTTGAAAATACATAACACAAGAAAACACAAACCATGCCATAACAGAGAAACTATTACATCACTATTAATCTGGAGGGCCTGATAGGATATCCTTCTTTATTCATACATATTTTAATTAACTACTCGGTGCACAGATAGCTCAAATAGCACCTACGATGTTAATTTCCTTCTTCTTCATAACCGCCGCCTCCATATCCACCTCGGCCACCTCCGTAATTGCCGCTACCTCTGTAATACGGGCCCCTATGGTAAGGGCCTCGGTGATAATCGCCGCCACGATAATACTTGGCATCGTCAATCCCATTAGTTTGTTGATCAGCTGCACAATTGATATATATGCTTGATTAAGTAGTTTAATTAGAGGTGATCAATTAGAAACAAGTGTGGTAACATTAGTTCTACCTTCGTAACCGCCGCCTCCGTATCCACCTCCATATCCGCCGCCACGACCGCCTCCATAATAACCGCCACCTCCGTAATATCCACCACCTCGGTGATAACCGCCACCTCCGTAGTATCCGCCACCTCGGTGATAACCTCCGCCATGATAATACTTGGCATCATCAGCCCCATTAGTTTGTTGATCAGCTGCACAATTGATACATGCTTGATTAATAGTTATGTCAAGGTTGATTAGAACATATTAAAGCGAAATTAGGTCGGGTTGAAAATTGAAACTCAACGAAGACAAGGCAAGTGAGGAGGCTTGCATTGATTAATGACGTGAGCAATCTCGGAAAGTAATATCAGAATAACTAAAACATCTTTAAGTGGATCCTTTTATCTAAGGGACAGAACCAAGATTTTATTGCATATTATGCCATGAAGATAGGGAAAAACCTAGAGGTATGAAATCAATCAAATATTCAGCTAGAAAAAAAATTCTTACTAGGGGTAGGAGTACTAGGGGTAGTAGAAGTAGTAGTAGTCTCAGCCAAATCCTTGGCTGTCACCTCCGAGGTGAAGAGAAGAACAACGGCTAGAAAAAGGCCAAGGAAAACAATTGCTTTCGAACCCATTTCCCTCTTTGGTTTTTCTTTTGCTCTCTTTAGTTGGTTGGATAGACTAGTTTGGAATGAAATTGAAGTTCAATTTGGATGTCCATTTATAGGCTCCGAGAGATTCCAGTGGCCGTGAATACACACTGAAAGAGTGTTTGACAAATTCACTAACTTGTTCTTTGTAATTTGACAAAGTCAATAAATTTTCTTTTTAATTGGTAACTTGACAAAGTCAGTTAACTTGCTACTAGTTCTCCTGGACTAGACCGAACAATGATTAATTAGTCATACTCTCGGGGGGAAAACCTCCTGAAATTGAGTTGAGAAACATGACTCCACATACCCGCTGGTAAGTGTGAAATTTTTTGGAGGGTTCCAATCTAAAACCAATTGGTTATAGGTGGAGTAGCCTCTAGATTTTATTAACCAAGCTTGGGTGGCTTAAATGGACGATGTGAAACAAGTCTAACACTTCCCCTCACGTGCAGCTCGGATGCAAGTGGAGGTGACAGATCAGGAGACGAGGAGCTGATTGATTGACTCGGGCAACGGAGATGACAGAGATTTTCCCACGAGAGATGAGGCCACCCAAGACCTAGCTCTGATACCATGTTAGATTTCTTGGAGGGTTCCAACCTAAAACCAATTGACAATAGGTGGAGTAGCCTCTAGAATTTATTAACCAAGCTTGGGTGGTTTAAATGGACGATGTGGGACAAGTCTAACAAAGTGCAAGCTAGTCCGTCGTAACTTACGGACGTTGATAGCTAATCACAAAATATCCAAAATTAAAAGGGCCAGTGACTCCGAGATTTTAGTTCAGCGGTGCCAAAAGCGTTAGTGAATTTTCTGTTGCTTTGGGTATGTATATATGAACAGTTCAGTGCTAAGAGTATGAAAAGGATTGAATTACAATAAAGAAAAATCAAATCATATGTAAAACAACAAAATTTTTAGTGCATTTTTAATCCCAAAGGTGTCCGCTTGAACCCTCAACCTATAGTGCAACTGCCCCCGAAAAATATAACCATTACATATATATGACTAAGTACCCTCTTTATTGGTAATGTCTTCTTTAATTTCAGAGTGCGACATGTTCGATTAAAATCTATTTCAATGCTTGACCTTTGCTAAAAAAGTTGATCAAATGCACATCCTGTTGGGAGGAGGTTTAAGCGGGGGTGTTCTTTTTGGGCACAATTATTTCTTTTGTCTACATGTATATTATATATTTTTTGTCGAGCGGCATAGGATTGTCGGGACGCATATGGTGTCAATTTCGTTGGGATGCTTTCATCTATTTGTGATTAGGGATGACAACAAATAGGGTATGGACCGAGGATATTAGATAGAATCAAACCCGTCTCTCGATGGGGATCGAGATTTCTCCGAATACACCCTTCTTTGATGCTACTCTTATAAATTTGCCCCATTAAAATTGTAATCTCATCCCGAGCTCTCTTTGATATGTGTTTTCGACGTACTTTTTGTCAACAAAGAGATAGTAATGTATGCACACATTAATTTTTTTTAGACAAACAAGAAATTAGAAGCAGTCCACCTACGTACTTGATGGATACAACTACAAGAAAGAATTAAGAATCAAGCAGTCCACATCGATCGATGGAGTCTTTTTGTTGATCATTGTCGTCCCAGTATATACCAAGTCTACCACTCACTATTTAATTAAGACTTACGTACTCAAATGCATATGCATGCATGTAGTTGACCATTTCTGCGTAACTCTCACAATACTTATCGATTTATGTCCTAATCGCCCGGACAAATATTGGCCCTCTGTCCAGACTCGATTTCCAGTTGCCTCTAAGTATAAGACTTGAACAATGCATCAGAACAGACGTGCATGACCACTGTCTGGACGAGATATGCTGAAACGCTCGAAACCTGAAAATCGAGCCCAAACTTCTACGAAAGCTAACATTCCATGTGTTTGCAGTTATTTTCATCAATATCTCACATTGTACGGGCTGGGAGGGATAGCAGGACATTTTTTGTGCCTCGATCCTCGCATTTATTTGAATTGATCTCTTCTAAAACCCGGGGGAAAAATCTCATCAGTTTTGTTTAAAGTCATTAGTATATTAGGGGTCCCTTCCTCTATAATTGAAGTTGAAGTACTCCACAAGTAAACTTAAAAAATTGACTAATCACGTACTGGTTCATATTGATTTAGTCTAGGTTATTTTGTTGTGTTAGAGAAGCCTCATTCGATTTGGGCTGTGCTTCGCGCGCTAAGTTCCGGATTCAACAGAGGTATTATGGTAACTTCATACCTCAAAATATAAATAAACCTCAAGATATAAATAGTAGTTATACACAACAACTGATGTAACTTGTATACTTTTTTCATTCCATACATAAGGAATTTGGTGTGAGTCATGGATGTACTCGAGCAACAAATTGTTGGAGAACTACATAATTTAATAATTACCTATTTGTCTTGCTTCTTTTTTTTTTTTTTTCATGTTCTTGATTATTCTTTGGACATTGTGTGTTCCTTGGTTTGGCCGTATTTTCAACATAGTTGACACTCTGATTTCAACCCGACCTTTCGCTTGAATGTGTTCATATGGTACGTAATTGCCACAATATATTGTTTCGAATCACCTACAAACTATATTCAAGCGTATACATCAAAATTTGTTTGAGCTGAACAGACTAATTGGGTAGATGACGTCAAGTATATATGGAATTGGCGGTGGCGGGTGGATACGGAGGTGGCGAAGTGGTCCAAGTGGAGGCGGGTACGGAGTTGGCTTGCAATTTTGCTTCTATGGCTTAAAGTAGTTAAAAGTTACGGCTAGTTTTTAGTAAGAAATTACGAGACGTACCAAAATGTAATGATAACTCGTGAAAATTACAAAAATGTTATGATTCACAGTGAAAATATTTTGAATTCTATTGCTAAAAAATTATGAGATTTGGTATAAAAGTTGCAATACATTACCAAAATGTTCTGATTCTTATTGAAAAATGTTATGAAACATTCAAACATCTCACTGATACAAAAGTGATTTAACACAATTTGAAAATACATAACACAGAAAAATACAAACCATGCCTAACAGAGGAACTACTACATCACTATTAATCTGAAGGGCCTGATAGGATATCCTTCTTTATTCATACATATTTTAACTACTGATTGGTGCACAGATAGCTCAAATAGCACCTATGATGTTAATTCCCTTCTTCTTCATAACCGCCGCCTCCATATCCACCTCGGCCACCTCCGTAACTGCCGCCACCTCTGTAATATGGGCCCCTGTGGTAAGGGCCTCGGTGATAATCGCCGCCACGATAATACTTGGCATCATCAACCCCATTAGTCTGTTGATCAGCTGCACAATTGATATATATGCTTGATTAATTAAGTAGTTTAATTAGATGTGATTAATTAGAAACAAGCGTGGTAACATTAGTTCTACCTTCGTAACCGCCGCCTCCGTATCCACCACCATGACCACCTCCATAATAACCGCCACCTCCGTAATATCCACCACCTCGGTGATAACCGCCACCTCCGTAATATCCGCCACCTCGGTGATAACCGCTACCATGATAATACTTGGCATCATCAACCCCATTAGTCTGTTGATCAGCTGCACAATTGATATATGGTTGATTAATAGTTTAGACCGAGGTGATTATAACAGATTAAAGCGAAATTGGGTCGGGTTAGAAATTGAAACTCAACGAATTAAGACAGGGCAAGTATGGTGGCTTGTAATATTGATTAACGACGTGAGCAATGTCGAAAAGTAATATCCGAATAACTAACATCTTTTAAGTGAACCCTTTTATATAATGGACAAAAACCAAGATTTTATTGCATGTTATGCCATGAAGATAGGGAAAAAACTAGAGGTATGAAATCATCAATCAAATATTCAGCTAAAAAGATAAACTTACTAGGGGTAGTAGTACTAGGGGTAGTAGAAGTAGTAGTAGTCTCAGTCAAATCCCTGGCTGTCACTTCCGAGGTGAAGACAAGAACTACGGCCAGAAAAAGGGCAAGGAAAACAATTGCTTTCGAACCCATAATTCCCTCTTTAGTTTTTTTTTTTCCCTGCCCTCTTTAGTTGGTTGGATAGACTAGTTTGGAATGAAATTGAAGTTCAATCTTGATGTCCATTTATAGGCTCGAACGGAGAGATTCAAGTGGCTGTGAGTACAAATTAATTAAAGAGTGTTTGACAAATTCACTAACTTTTTCTTTTTGGTAATTTGACAAAGTCGATAACTTTTCTGGATTGGTGACTTGACAAAGTCAGTCCTAGTTCTCCTGGACTAGACCGAACAATGATTAATTAGTCACTCTAGGGGAAAAAACCTCCTGAAATGGAGTTGAGAAACATGACTCCACATGCCCCATCATACGTGGAAGTCCGTCGTAACCACTACGTATGTTGATACCTCATCACAAAGTATTCAAATTTAAATGGGTGGCAAACAAAGTATCCAAGTTTAAACCGGTGGCGTAGGATTGTTGGGAGGTATGGTGACAATCTCGTTGAGATGCTTTTATCTAGTTGTGATTAGGGATGGTAACTGGTAGGGTATGGATCGATGGACTCTATTCTATATATACGTAGCGGATCTCCAATTGGAGGGTCCTTCAACATCCCCATTTCCCGCCACCATATGAGCGGGGCAGGTATCCATACCCTACCCGTTGATCCGTGTATATTGAAAAAGATATATCGATGACTAATTACTAATTACAATAGGGGTATTGTGCAGTACTTTCAAAAATGTAAACGTTAAAAGCAAAATATTTAGATTTGATGATCGTTTATTCATTTTATCCCTCGTGAACTGAAGTTATATTTACGTACATACTAGTAGAAGCCAACCACCAGCATCACCAAGATCACCAAGATGTTAGTTCTATCATCTATGTACAAGTAAATGGAGTTCCTCGATCGATCAAAACTAATTAGGTTCAAGTTACAATAATCGCTTGTTGGGATTAATCATACTCTTCCGCCCCCTAGAACACGATGGGATCTTGGGGTTATTCATACTCTCTTTCGTGCCCGTAGAGCACGATGGGTTCTTGGCTTCTACCCCGACACAAACGCGATGAGATCACCTCGGGAACGAATTAGTGGAGTAACGTACGCACATATTAATTTTTTTAGACAAGCAAGAAAGAAGCAGTCCACCTACGTACTTGATAGATACAAGAGAGAATTAAGAATCAAGTAGTCCACATCGATCGAGTCTTTTCGTTGATCACTGTCTCAGTACGAACCAAGTCTACCACTGACTAAGACTTACGTACTCAAATGCATGTGACGTCTTTTGTACCAACTCTCAAATACTTATCGATTTATGTCCTAATCGTCCGAGCAGATATTGGCCTCTTTCTAGACTCAATTTTCACTTGCCTCGTAAGTATAAGACTTGAACCATGTATCCGGACAGATGCGGGCGACCACTATCTGAACGAGATATGCTGAAACGCTCGAAACCTAAAAATCGAGCTCAAACTTCGAGGACAGCTAGCATCCCATCTGTTTATAGTTATTTTCTTCAATATCTCATATTGTATGGACCGGGAGGAAAAGCAGGACATTCTTTGTGCCTCATCGCATTTATTTGAATTGATCTCTTCTAAAACCCGGGGGAAACAAAAAAAAAAAAAAAACTCTAACCAGTATTGTTTAAAGTCACAAGTATATTAGGGGTCCCTTCCGCTATAATTGAGGTTGAATTACTCCACAAGTAAACTTAATTAAAAACCACTGATCAAGTGGTTCATATTGATTGGTCGCAATTTTGATTAATCCTATTACTTTGAATTGATCTCTTCCAAAAACCGAAAAAAATAATCTCATCAGTTATGTTTAAAATCGTTAGCATAGCACAATTAGGAGTCCCTGGCTCTATATATAGTTGAAGTTGAAATACAAGTAAACTTACAAAGTTGACTAATCAAGTGGTTCATATTGATTTAGTCTAGGTTATTTTGTTGTGTTAGGAAAGCCTGATTCGATTTGGGTAGTGCTTCGCTAAGTTCGGGATTCAACAGAGGTATAACGGTAGTTAGTGATCAAGTAAATCTCAGAATATAAATAAACCTCAAGCTATCAATAGTAGTTATACACAGCAACCACCGATGTAACTTGTATACTTTCTTCATTTGATACATAAGGAACCTGGTGTGAGTCATAGATGTACTCAACAAATTGTAGAAGAAACTAAACATAATTTAATAATTACGTATCTGTCTTGCATTTTTTTTTCCTTGTTCTTGATTATTCTTCGGACATTGTGTGTTTCTTGGTTTAGCCGTATTCTCAACATAGTTGGCACTCTGACCAATCAATACATGCAACTATACAAGTCACCTCACTTGCCTTGTCATAATTGGGTTTCAATTTCAACCCGACCTTTTGCTTGAATGCGTTCATATGGTAATTGCCACACTTGTTTCGAATCACCCGCAAACTACTCCCTCAGTCTTATAATATTTGTTCGGTTTGCGAAATAAGACTACAAAATAATGCATTTTTTTCAAAAAAAAATTAATTTTTTTTCATAAATTAAAAGAACTCGTCGAGAGCTAGTAAATTATTGAATTTTTTCCCTAACTTTAAAAAAATAGTACTCCCTCCGTCCCTTTATTATTATCCAGTATTCCATTTTGGGTTGTCCCTTAATAAGTGTCCATTTTGTAAAGGTAGTGGGTAAAAGTTGGTGTATTGTCTATTTTAAGACTACAAAATAATGCATTTTTTTCAAAAAAAAATTAATTTTTTTTCATAAATTAAAAGAACTCGTCGAGAGCTAGTAAATTATTGAATTTTTTCCCTAACTTTAAAAAAATAGTACTTACGTCTCCGTTTTGCGGACCGGACAAACTTTATGGGACGGAGGGAGTACTTCATGTGGAAATTTTATGTCTATTTTAAAATTAATTGGCAATGAGTAGAGATGTCTGAAATATTATTTAGTGATCACCCATTCAACTATCAAGCAATGACTATTTCCTAAAGATAAATCAATTGACAATGAGTAGAAAGGTCTCCAATATTAAGTGATCACCTATCAAACTCTCTCAAGGAAGGTGAGACTCTATTTCCTTAAGATCCCCATCATGTGCAGCCGTATTTGAGATCTGTCACGTATGACCTCTTTTTGGGTCCTACTATCGTATAGCCTTTTATCTGGTTTGTTATCTTGTGGTGTAGATTGTAAATTTTTAAAATGTGGGGTGAAATGGGCCCTACTCTAATACCATGTTGAAATTTTATGTCCATCTCAAAATTAATTGACAATAAATAGAGAGGTTCTAAATATTATTATATGATCACTTATCCGAAAAGAAGAATTTCAAGAAGCGTCACCCAAGTCTCAATTTGGTCTCTGAACTTTTTAATCTAAGTATTTTTTTAATCCTCGGAGACCCACGATCCAAAGCATACATACGTGTCACATGAAATGTCGTTCTGGCTTAGATGAGCGAAGAGCTTGATTTTGTTCGGTTATAAATTCTTTTAGGAAAAGTAAGGCCTCATTTCATTTTAAAAGTGAAACAGTAACTTTTTTTGTTTTTATTAAAAAATTTGCACTTATTAGCTTTTCGTCAAATTTTTGTGACTTTTTTTTTGGTTAGGCAAAAAAGTTTTATTCAGAAATCTTGACAAATAATACATAAAGATGGGAAAAGGGAAAGGGGAATCCAACCAAGGGTTGGAGGAAAAAATTGAGGCAAATTCCAAAAACACTCAAACATGCCAGGCCCCAAAAGATAAAACCCTAATAGCAAATGGGCCTGACCCACACCTCAAAGGGCTCAGTCCAAGCAAGGCCAAGCCAGAAGACCACCCACAGCCTACCCTACCCAGCACTTCAACTTCACCGCTGCACACCAGAGGATTTTGCCGACAACAGCCACAAACACCCTTGCACCACCGCAAACCAGCCACCACCAGAAACCCCCACCACCGCCCACCACCGAAACAACCCGTCACCACCACAGAAACACCACATCCAGTGAAGGACGACGAAGAACGGCGACTCGCGCCGTCGTGAACCCTGCGAGATGCCGGACCCCATAAAAAGCCGCCAAGACGCCGCCGATTCGGATCTCATACTTATTGATTCGTCTCGGTGAGAGGAATCGGAAAAGTAAAAAATTTTGATCGAAACTCATAGTTTTTTTCAAAAAGACGAGAATAAGTAAACAAAACTGACTTATTGACTTGTTTTTGTCTTTATTCAAAAAATTATGAGTTTCGATCAAAATTTTTTACTTTTTCGATTCCTCTCGTTGAGTCTGATTAATAAGTTACAAAAGTTTGATGCAAAACAAACAAATGCAAAAAAAAATTGAATAAGAACAAAAAAAATAACTCACTCAACTTTTTAATCCAAACCCACACTAATTCGTTGTTGATCTAAATTAAATGGACTTGTCTCATGTTTTAATCACCAAAATGGAAATGTTTTGAAACATTCAAACATGTCACTAATACAAAAGTGATTTAACACAATTTGAAAATCAAACACAGATCATGTCGTGACAGAAGAACTACTACATGACTATTAATATGAGGGGCTTGATAGGATATATCCTTCATTATTCATACATATTTTAACTACTCGGTGCACAGATAGCTTAAATAGCACCCATGATGTTAATTAATTCCCTCTTCCTTGTAACTGCCGCCTCCGTATCCACCTCGGCCACCTCTGTAATCGCTGCCTCCATAGCTGCCGCCACCTCTGTAATAAGGGGGTCTGTGAATACCGATGCCATGATAATACTTGGCATCATCAACCCCATTAGTCTGTTGATGAGCTGCACAATTGAAATATATACGTGATTAATAGTTTAGAGGTTATTAGAAACAAGCATGGCAACATTAGTTCTACCTTCGTAACCGCCGCCTCCATATCCGCCACCTCCATAATATCTACCACCTCGATGATAACCGCCACCTCTATAATAACCACCACCCAGTGATAACCGCCGCCATGATAATACTTGGCATCATCAACCCCATTAGTCTGTTGATCAACTGCACAATTGATATATATATATATAGATATATGTTTGATTAATAGTTCAGATCGAGGTGATTATATAGAACATACTATTAAAGCGATATTAGGTCGGGTTGAAAATTGAAACTCAACGAGGACATGCAGTGATTAGTCAGAGAAGAAAAAAAAACTGGAGTAATAAAATTAATCAATCAATTCGGTTAAATAAAGGACTCACTAGTAGTAGGAGTAGTAGTAGTAGTCTCAGCTAAATTCCTGGTCGGCCCGGAGCTAGGCAATTATTCTTGGCCAAGTCTACCACGAAGCTCCCTCAAGGCCAGGCTCGGCCATGTCTCCCATTAGTCTCCCTCACGACTAGGTTCGGTCATGTCTCCAGCGAAGCTCCCACGAGGCTAGGCTCAGCCATCTTTTTTCTATGAAGCTCCTCGCGGCTAGGCTCGGCCATGTCTCCCATGATGCATGCTAAAGGCTAAGCTTGGCCATGTTTCCCATTAAGCTCCGTCGCAACTAGGCTCGACAATGTCTCCCACGAAACTCCCTCGAGGCTAGGCTCGGCCTTGTCTTCCATGAAGCTCCTCGATGCTAGGCTCGGCCATGTCTCCAATGAAGCTCCCTCAAGGCTTGACTCGGCCATGTCTCCCATGAAGCTCCCTTGCATCTAGGCTCGGCCATGTCTCCCTCGAAGCTCCCTCGAGGCTAGGATCGGCCTTGTCTCCCATGGCGCTCCCTCGCGACTCAGCTTGGTATCGTCTCTCATGAAGTTAAATCGCGAATAGGCTAGGCCATGTCTCCCATGAGGCTCCCTCGTAGCTAGGCTTAGCAAGGCCATGTCTCCCATGAAGCTCCCTCAAGGCTCGGTTTGGCCCGGAGCTAGGCAATTATTCTTGGCCATGTCTCGCACGAAGCTACATCAAGGCTAGGCTCGGTCATGTGTCCCATTGAGCTCCCTCATGACTAGGCTTGGCCAGGTCTCCAATGAAGCTACCACGAGGCTAGGCTTGACCATTTTTTTCTATGAAGCTCATCGAGGCTAGTCTCGGCCATGTCTCCAACGAAGCTCCCTCACGAGTAGGCTCGGCCGTGTTTCCCATGAGGCTCCCTCGAGGCTTGGCTCGGAAAGGCAATGTCTACAATGAAGTTCCCTAGAGGCTCGGGTTGGCCCGGAGGTAGGCAATTATTCTCGGCCAAGTCTACCATGAAGCTCCCTCAAGGCCAGGCTCGGCCATGTCTCCAATGAAGCTCCCACGAGGCTAGGCTCGGCCATCTTTTTTCTATGAAGCTCCTCGCGGCTAGGCTCGGCCATGTCTCCCACGATGCATGCTGAAGGCTAAGCTTGGCCATGTCTCCCATTAAGCTCCGTCGCAACTAGGCTCGGCAATGTCTCCCACGAAACTCCCTCGAGGCTAGGCTCGGCCCTGTCTTCCATGAAGCTCCCCGATGCTAGGCTCGGCCATGTCTCCCATGAAGCTCCCTTGCAACTAGGCTCGGCCATGTCTCCCTCGAAGCTCCCTCGAGGCTAGGCGCGGCCTTGTCTCCCATGGCGCTCCCTTGCGACTCTGCTTGGCATTGTCTCTCATGAACCTAAATCGCGAATAGGCTCGGCCATGTCTCCCAAGAGGCTCCCTCGTAGCTAGGTTCGGCAAGGCCATGTCTCCCATGAAGCTCCCTCGAGGCTCGGTTTGGCTCGAAGCTAGGCAATTATTCTTGGCCATGTCTCCCACGAAGCTACCTCAAGGCTAGGCTCGGCCATGTCTCCCATTGAGCTCCCTCGGGACAAGGCTCGGCCATGTCTCCAACGAAGCTACCACGAGGCTAGGCTTGGCCATTTTTTTTCTATGAAGCTCATCGAGGCTAGGCTCAGCAATTTCTCCCATGAAGCTCGCTGGAGGTTAGGCTCGATTATGTCTACCATTAAGCTCCCTCGCGACTAATCTCGGCCTTGTCTCCCATGAAACTCCCTCGAGGCTTGGCTCGGCCATTTCTTCCATGAAGCTCCTCGAGGCTAGGCTAGGCTATGTCTCCCATTAGGCTCCTTCAAGGCCAGGCACGGCCATGTCTCCCATGAAGCTCCCTTCCGACAAGGCTCGGCCATGTCTCCCTCAAAACTCCCTCAAGGCTAGGTTCAGCCATGTCTCCCCTGGCGCTCCCTCTCGACTCAGCTTTGCCTTGTTTCCCATGAAGCTTCCTCAAGGCTATGCTCTGCCACGTCTCCCATGAAGCTCCTTTGAGGCTTGGCTCCGCACAGAGCTATACTATTAGGCTCGACCATGTCTCCCACGAAGATCCCCCAAGGATAGGCTCGGCCATGTCTCCCATGATGCTCCCTCGGGAGTAGGCTCGGCCATGTCATCCACGAGGCTCCCTCGAGGCTTGGTTCCGTAAGGCAATGTCTATAATGAATTTCCCTAGAGGCTCGAGTCAACCCGAAGTTAGGCAATTATTCTCGGCCAAGTCTACCACGAGGCTCCCTAAAGGCTAGGCTTGACCATGTCTCCCATTAGTCTCCCTCGCGACTAGGCTTGGCCATGTTTTCAACGAAGCTACCACGAGGGTAGGCTCGGCCAATTTTTTTCTATGAAGCTCCTCGAGGCTAGGCTCGGCCATGTCTCCCATAAAGCGCGCTCGAGGATAAGCTTGGCCATGTCTCCCATTAAGCTCCCTCGCAACTAGGCTCGACAATGTCTCCCATTAAACTCCCTCGAGGCTAGGCTCGGCCTTGTCTTCCATTAAGCTTCTCAATGCTAGGCTCTGCCATTACTCCCATGAAGCTCCCTCAAGGCTTGGCACGACCATGTCTCCCGTGAAGCTGCCTTGCGACTAGGCTCGGCCATGTCTCCCTCGAAGCACCTCGAGGCTAGGCTCGGCCATGTCTCCCATGGCACACCCTCACGACTCAGCTCTGCCTTGTATCCCATGAAGCTCCCTCAAGGCTTGGCTCTGCCACGTCTCCCATGAAGATCCCTTGAGGCTCGGCTTGGCCTGAAGCTAGGCTATTAGGATCGGCCATGTCTACCATGAAGCTCCCTTAAGGCTAGGCTCGGCCATGACTCCCATGAGGCACCATCGAGGCTTTGCTCTGCAAGGCCATGTCTACCATTAAGTTGCTCAGAGGCTCAGGTTGGCCCGGAGCAAGGCAATTGTTCTCAGCCATTTCTACCATGAAGCTCCCTCAATGCTAGGTTCGGTCATGTCTCCCATTAATCTCCCTCGCGATTAGGCTTGGCCATGTCTCCAATAAAGCTCCCACGAGGCTAGGCTCGGCCATTTTTTTCTATGAAGCTCCTCGAGGCTAGGCTCGGCCATGTCTCCAGTGATGCTTCCAAGAGGCTAGGCTCAGCCTATTTTTTCTATGAAGCTCCTCGAGGCTAGGCCAAGCCATGTCTCCCATGAATCTTGCTCAAGGCTAGGCTCGGCCATGTCTCCGATCAAGCTCCCTCGCGACTTGGCTCGGCCATTTCTCCCATGAAACTCCCTAGAGGCTATGCTCGGCCATGTCTTCCATGAAGCTCCTCGAGGCTAGGCTCGGCCATCTCTCCCATGAAGCTCCCTCAAGGCTAGGCACGGCCATGTCTCCCATGAATCTCCCTTGCGACTAGGCTCGGCCATGTATCTCCCCAAGTTCCCTCAAGCTAGGCTCGGCAATGTCTCCCATGAAGCTCCCTCAAGCCTTGTCTCAGCCATGCCTCCCTTGATGCTCCCTCCCGACTAGGCTTTCCCATGTCTCCGACGAAGCTCCCACGAGGCTAGGCTTGGCCTTTTTTTTTTTTTTATGAAGTTCCTCGAGGCTATGCTCGGCCATGTCTCCCTTGAAGCTTCCCCGAGGCTAGGCTCGGCCATGTCTCCCACTAAGCTCCCTTGCGACTAGCCTCGGCCATGTCTCCCACGCAACTCCCTCGAGGCTAGGCTCGGCCATGTCATCCTTGAAGCTCCTCGAGGCTAGGCTCGGCAATGTCTCCAATGAAGCTCCCTCAGCTAGTTTTGGCTGGCATTGAATTACGCTTTGCCGCTACAGATTATTCTTGGCGCATCGAATTGCGCTTGGCCGTATCGAATTACTCTCTCGGCAGCATTGAATTGCTCTTGGCCGCATTGAATTGCACTTGACTGGTACAAATTACTCTTGGTCGTGTTGAATTGCACTTGGCCACCTCGAATTGCACTTGGCCTTGCAATTCGATGCGGCCAAGTGCAATTCTAGGCGGCCATGTGCATTTCGAAGCGGCCAAGTGCAATTATACGCGGCCATGTGCAATTAGAAGTGGCCAAGTGTAACTCCATGCGACCAAGTGCAATTCGAGGCGAACAATTGTAATTCGTAGCAGCAAAGTGCGATTCGATGCGGCCAAGTGCAATTCAATTTGCCTAAGTGCAATTCCACGCG
Organism: Rhododendron molle; assembly: GCA_025413875.1. NCBI lineage: Eukaryota > Viridiplantae > Streptophyta > Magnoliopsida > Ericales > Ericaceae > Rhododendron > Rhododendron molle. The sequence continues at coordinate 6,261,258 of CM046390.1, forward strand.
TCCAAGAGTAATTCGTAGCGGTCAAGGGAAATTCGATGTGGCTAGAAGTATATTGATTTTTCTCGAATATCCGAATACTTTTGTTTGTAAATAATGCATATTTAATTCCTTCCTCGGTACATTGCTCTTTTTCTTTTTTCTTTTTTTTTTTGACAAATTGTTTCAACAAATACATTATTTTTAATTTTAAAAATGACAGATAATTACTTATTTTTTGAAAAAAGCTTAGTAGAGCGGGGCTAGTCTTGAGGTACTTACAATTGAATTGAATGAAAGTCGAATTTAATTAACTCAAACATGATCGAAATGAGTTTCAAAGCAAGTTCAAACCTTGGCTTGTTTATATGTTATAAGACTTGTTTTTAATTAAGGAGAAGAAAAATGAGATGACACCCATTGCAAGTGGGGTGGAGTGCAGTTGGTGTCTCACTTATATTCCAACGCTTATGGGCAGAGTTCGATTCTTGAGGTTCCTTTGGTAAGCACCCATCCCTCTCCTCAAGTCCACTAGGATATTGTAGATTAGGAATAACGAATGACAAAAAAAAAAAAAAAACCCACCCCTATTACGTCACAAGCAGTTTACTTTATAAACTAAATTTGTAGACGTCTCAACATTGCATAGCTATTTGTAGGAAATTCTAATGCATTTATTTCAAGTCCGAAGGAAAGATATTATCACAAGATATGAGCGTTAAAAGCAGATGTTTAACTCTCCCCAACAGACTATGGAGACCAGAAAGTCAAGTATTGAGCAAAAAATTCCAGGCAGTTAACTTCACGCACATGTATTTATTATGGAAAAAAACAATCCTTCTTTGTTCGAAGCAAATACATCTATTTTCAATTTAATAAAATCCTAATATGAGAAAGGAATGTGGGGTGGGGTTTGAATTCTCACCAAATTAAGTGTCCATTACCTGCTCTACCAGTAACTTGGTTGACATGTGATCGGTAAAGGGGCGGCATTTTTTTCTTAAAATCTAAGCAGGACATAAGTTGTTACCAGTAACTTTGTTTTTGCGACCTCTTCTTGCCAAAAAAACTCATATAATGCTTTACCATTGCTCCTTCAATTGCATGAAGCTTTGCATTTCCCTTCTGGTCGGAAGAACCTGCAGAGGCAGCAAGTGATCTCCAAGAAATGATTTATTCTCGACTTAGCAAGGGTAAAATAGTCATATATTAAGACGTACAAATAATTTTAATTCAAAACCATTTGGGTTAGAAAATAGACTCAAAAAGTTTTTTAACGGTTCAAATCCTGCAAAAATCGGAGTTCTGGAATTTTCGGAACCAACTTACAAAGTTTGACAAATTGTACAGTTCCTAGGCGCCTCAAGTGCAATGTAGTACGCTGGGGGCGCAATGAAGTGCGCCTCAGGCGCATTGAGCGTTTAGAATTTGTTAAATTTCGTGGCCTTCTCTCGGACACTATCGAACTCTGATTTTTACAAGGTTTGAACCGTTAAAAAGCTTGTTAAGTCTACTTTCTAACCCAATTAGTTTGGATGCAAATTTTTTCGTACATCAAAATATATGACTATTTTACCCTCACTGAGCCATAAAATTGAATCGTTCGTGTAAAACGCTAGCCACTCCTTCATTTTAAATCGGATAAAGACCTGCTATATATTGATAAAGAGGATTTTCAAAGTACTAAAAGGTGGTAAAATACAACTATACAAATAATAAAGTTGAGTTTATGAAAAATGAGTAGAAAGCAAACCGCTATGAAGATCGTGGGAGCTCTACCATCCCTTTGCCACAAACACTGTCACTGTAACACAACCCCTCCACCACCATCACTTCACCACATACACCCCCATAACTTCGCCACTTCCATTGCCGTGAGGCGGCCCAAAGTTCAAATTCTAAAACAGAGTCGTGAGACAACGCAAAATTGAAATTCCACTGCCGTTGATCGGCACTAAATTCAAATTCTTTAGCGGCACACTGATTTGGCCAAGACAAATTAGCTTTCAGTGGCTTTAGGAACACTCTAGGACACCTACGAAATTAAAGAGTACCTTAGAACTAGGAATGAGAGTACCGAGTGGAACTTAGAAAGAGTGGAAGAGAGCGAAAACGTGTTTTTATCCTTAGTCGCTCCGACGATCTTTGAATTGGTCTATTTTAGATTAAATTACCAAAGCAAAAACTCTTAGTTTTATAATTCGATCACACCACCTATTTGTACATCGAATACCCTATTTATTGACATAAAATAAGTTTAAATCCGGTCTAAAATAAGGGAGATATTAGCGTTTTACAGATATAATTTATTTCTCCGACTCACTGAGGGTAAAATAGTCATATCCTATGATGTACCAATTGCTTTTGATTAAAACTACTAGGGTTAGAAAATAGACTCAACAAGCTTTTTAACGGTTCAAACCTTGCGAAAATCAGAGTTCAGTAGTGTTCGTGAGAAGGCTGCGAAATTTAACAAATTTTGAACTCTCAATGCGCCTGAGGCACATTTCATTGCGCCCTGGGCGCACTGCATTGTGCCAAGGGCGCCTAGGAACTCCAAAATTTGTTAAACTTTGTAAGTTTGTCCCGAACATTCCCGAACTCTGATTTTTGCATGGTTTGAACCGTTAAAAAGTTTATTAAGTCTTCTTTTTAGCCCAATTAGGTTGGATGCAATTTTTTTTTTGTACATCAAAGTAATGACTATTTTACCATCACTGAGTCATATAAATGAATCGTTTCTTGTAAAACGCTCGCATCTACGTCATTTTAAATTGGATAAAGACCTACTATATATCGAGAAGGAGGATTTTCAAAGTACTGAAAGACGGTGGAATACAACTATAGAAATAATAAAGTTGAGTTTATGAAAAATGAGTAGAAAAAGGACCAATACGAAGATCGTGGGAGCACTACCATCCCTCTTCCATAAACACTTTCACTATGACACAACCCCTCTGTAGTGGTCCGTATATTTTGGTTCGGCCACATTCGTTACCTTTGGCGGAAGGCCACGATGCTACCCTCTGCGGCTTGGCCAGGAGTAAAGCAACACGGCTCGACCATGTCTCCCATAAAGCTCCCTTGAGGCTCGACTCGGCCCAAAGCTAGGCAACTAGGCTTGGGTATATCTCCCAGAAGCTCCCTTGAAGCTCGGCTCGGCCCAGAGAAAGGCAGCTAGGCTCGGCCATGTCTCCCACGAAGCTCCCTCGATGATCGACTCTGCCCGGAGCTAGGCAACTAGGCCCGGGCATATTGCCCATGAAGCTCTCTTGAGGCTCGGCTCGGCCCAAAGCTTGGCAATGAAGCTCGGCCATGTCTCCCACGAAGCAACCTCAAGGCTAGGCTCGGCCATTTTTTTCCATGAAGCTCCTCGAGGTTGGGCTTGGCCTTGTCTCCCATGAAGCTCCCTCAAGGCTAGGCTCGGCCATGTCCCCCCATGGAGATCCCTTGCGACTCGGCTTGGCCATGTCTCCCAAGAATCTCCCTTAAGGCTAGGTTCAGCCACGTCTGCCAAAAAGCTCCCCTGAGGCTCGGCTCAGCCCGGAGCTAGGCTATTAGTTTTGGCCATGTCTCCCACGAAGCTCCTTTCTGGCAAGGCTCGGCCATGTCTCCCATGGTGCTCCCTCGCGACTAGGCTCGGCCATGTCTCCCACGAGGCTCCTTCGTGGCTAGGCTCGGCCAGGCCATGTCTCCCATAAAGCTCCCTCGAGGCTCGGGTCGACCCGAAGCTGGGCAATTATTCTCGGCCCTGTCTCCCACGAAGCTACCTCAAGGATAGGCTCGGCCATGTCTCCAATGAAGCTCCCACGAGGATAGGCTCGACCATTTTTTTGTTATGAAGCTCCCAGGAGGCTAGGCTCGGCCATGTCTCCCATAAAGCTCGCTCGAGGCTAAGCCTGGCCATGTCTCCCATTAAGCTCCCTCGCAACTAGGCTCGACAATGTCTCCCATGAAACTCCCTCGAGGCTAGGCTCGGCCCTTTCTCCATGAAGCTCCTTGATGCTAGGCTCGACTATGTCTCCCCTGAAGCTCCCTCAAGGCTTGGCCCGGCAATGTCTCCCATGAAGGTCCCTTGCAACTAGGCTCGGTCATGTCTCCTCCGAAGCTCCCTCCACCCTAGGTTAGGCCGTTTCTCCCATGGCCCTCCCTTACGACTCAGCTTGGCCTTTTTTCCCATGAAGCTCCCTCAAGGAAAGGCTCTGCCACGTCTCCCAAGATGCTCCCTTGAGGCACGGCTCGGCCCGAAGCTATGCTATTAGGCTCGGCCATGTCTCCCATGAAGCTCCCTCAACGCAAGGCTAGGCCATGTCTCCCATGAAACTCCCTGGCGACGAGGCTTTTCCATGTCTCCCACGAGGCTCCCATGAGGCTTGGGTCGGCAAGGCAATGCCTACCATGAAGTTCCTTAGAGGCTCAGGTCGGACCGGAGCTGGGCAATTATTTTCGGCCTTGTCTACCATGAAGTTCCCTCAAGGCTAGGTTCGCCATGTCTCCCATTAATCTCCCTCGCAACTAGGCTCGGCCATGTCTCCAACGAAGCTCCCACGAGGCTAGGCTCGGCAACTCCACAATTTGTTAAACTATGTAAGTTTGTTCCGAACATTCCCGAACTCCAATTTTTGTAAGGTTTGAACCGTTAAAAAGTTTATTAAGTTTGCGTTTTGACCCAATTAGTTTGGATGCAATTTTTTTTTTGTACATCAAAGTATATGACTATTTTACCATCACTGAGTCATAAAAATGAATCGTTCTTGTAAAACGCTCGCATCTACGTCGTTTTAAATCGGATAAAGACCTACTATATATTGATAAGGACGATTTTCAAAGTACTAAAAGATGGTGAAATACAACTATAAAAATAATAAAGTTGAGTTTATGAAAAATGAGTAGAAAAAAGACCACTACGAAGATCTTGGGAGCACTACCATCCCTCTTCCATAAACACTGTTGCTGTAAGACAACCCCTCTGTAGTGGTCCGAATATTCTGGTTCGGCCACAGTCGCTACGTTTGGCAGAAGGCCACGATGCTACCCTCTGCGGCTCGGCCAGGAGTAAAGCAACAAGGCTCGGCCATGTCTCCCATAAAGCTCCTTTGAGGCTCGACTCGGCCTGAAGCTAGGCAACTAGGCTCGGGCATATCTCCCAGAAGCTCCCATGAAGCTCAGCTCAGCCCAGCCCAGAGCAAGGCAACTAGGCTCGGCCATGTCTCCCATGAAGCTCCCTCGAGGATCGGCTTGGCCCGGAGCGAGGCAACTAGGCTCGGGCATATTGCCCGTGAAGCTCCCTTGAGGCTCGGCTCAGCCCAGAGCTAGGCAATGAGGCTCGGCCATGTCTCCCACGAAGCACCCTCATGGCTAGGTTCGGCCATTTTTTTTCCAAGAAGCTCCTCGAGGTAGGGCTCGGCCTTGTCTCTAATGAAGCTCCCTCAAGGCTAGGCTCGACCATGTCCCCCATGGAGCTCCCTCGCGACTCGGCTTGGCCATGTCTCCCACGAACCTCCCTTAAGGCTAAGCTCGGCCACGTCTGCCATGAAGCTCCCCTGAGGCTCTCCTCGGCCCGAAGCTAGGCTATTTGGTTTGGCCATGTCTCCCACGAAGCTCTCTCATGGCATGGCTCGGCCATGTCTCCCGTGAAGCTCCCTCCCGACTAGGCTCGGTCATGTGTCCTACGAGGCTCCCTCGCGGCTAGGCTCGGTCACGTCTCACATGAAGCTCGCTCGAGGCAAAGCTTGGCAGTGTCTCCCATTACGTTCCCTCGCAACTAGGCTTGACAATGTCTCCCACGAAACTCCCTCGAGGCTTGGCTCGGCCCTATCTTCCATGAAGCTCCTCGAGGCTAGGCTCGGCCATGTCTCCCATGAAGCTCCCATGAGGTTAGGCTCAGCCATATCTCCCATGAAGCTCCCTTGCGACTAGGCTCGGCCATTTCTCCCTCGAAGCTCCCTTGAGGCTAGGCTCGGACTTCTCTCCCATGGCGCTCACTCGCGACTGAGCTTAGCCTTGTCTCCCAGGAAGCTCCCTCAAGGCTAGGCTCTGCCATGTCTACCATGAATATCCTTTGAGGCTCGGCTTGGCCCGGAGCTAGGCTATTAGGCTCGGCCATGTCTCCCTTGAAGCTCCCTCGAGGCTAGGCTCGACCATGTCTCCGATGCAGCTCCCTCGCGACTAGGCTCGGCCATTTATCCCACGAGGCTCCCTTGAGGCTTGGCTCGGTAAGGCCATGTCTACTATGAAGTTCTTTGGAGGCTCGGGTCGGCCCGGAGCTAGGCAATTATTCTCGGCCATGTCTACCATGAATCTCCCCCAAGGCTAGGCTCGACATGTCTCCCACGAAGCTTGCTTGAGACCTTAGAGTGTGCTGAAATAAGATTACCCCAAGCGTAGGGCTAGGTCGTCTGATAGCATAATAAATCCCGGAAGTCCGGGGTCGATTCCACTGGGAGCGCGTCCATAGATTGAATTGGAGATTAGCTTGTGTAGGGTTTTCGGCGTTAGGGCGGCCAACCAAACTTTGGCGTTGAGACGGCCGGCTGAATTATTTAGTTATCTGGCTACTTAACCTATCTACGGCTTTTTACTGGAGATTAAACTAAAGGTTAGGTCTAGGGATAATCAACACCCGCAAACCAAAGGCAAACTCGTTTTTCTCTCATTGACAGGGGTAGCAAACAAGATTAGGGTTTTGGAAACATTTTGACAAACACCCAGAAGGACATTGCTCTAAGCATCGTCTGTGGCTAGGAATCGAAACCCTAGCCTACAAATGATCAAAGAGGTTAACACTTCCAGGCTTTGATACATAAAAATACCCTAGAATCATGTTTACCCTTAGAAAACGAAGATTAACGAGAGAAGAACAAGAAATACCATTGGTTACGGGACGTTAATCATCCCATAACCTAACCTTACTACACTACTCACTCATAATGGAAGAAGAAATGTACCAAACTTGGGTATGAAAGGGGGAACACGAAATCATGCTCAAAATGGAAATAAATGCTAGATTAATAAGGATCCCCAATGTACTTACAACTTTAATGAAGAGCAACCACCTCCAAACCCTCAAATCAATGCACCATTAATGAGGAATTGAGAGGAGGAGAGGAGAGAGAGGTAGAGAGAGAAAGAGCTGGTAATAAATGATAAGTGATAACCCTAAAAACGTGTTTGGGGGTCTTTATATAGTACCCCAATTAAGTTACAAAAGAAAAAGAAAAGAAAATAAAAGATCAGCAAAAACTGGGGAATACCTACCGGTAGGCATTGGCCACCTACCGGTAGAACGGGAACGAAGCAAAAATTGAAAACAGAAATGACTAATGTCTACCAGTAGGCATTCATCCCCTACCGGTAGGTATTCCAAGGTGCAAAAAGATGGCCTCCACTGATCAGCAGTTGAACTGGTAGGCATTAATACCTACCTGTAGGTATTCCGAAATTTCCAAAACTTCCCAGCGGGGTTCCAGACTTGCTCCAAGGTCTCTACTCCAGTTTCCAAAGCTCGGGTATCGCTCCGATCGGAGCTCTCGACTCCCCGGACAGCACGAAAAGTGCCCGTGGCGTCAAAAATCACCTTATTAACAAATAAAACCTGCAAACACCAAAAACGCACCTTTCGCGCAATATCATTCAAAAACAAGGATTTATGCGCGTGAGCGTGGCAAGAATGAGCGAGATAAACCCGAATATTTACACAAATGCGGGCTTATCACACCCCCCTACTTGGACTTTGCTAGTCCCTAGCAAAAGAGACACAACCAACAGATAATTAAACAAATTCTACCCACCGAAACAAGGTACGAAACATATGCTTGACAATTCAAAATAGCAAGGTTCATAAAAATTTTCCAGAGAACGGATCAACCACTCATCCCTTTAACATGCTATGAACCGCAAACAACAAATCGTAATTCAAGTGAAAACACGTGAGTAAGTTAGCAAAACGAGCCTCGATTCCAGCACTCACAGGGGTTTCACTCAGAAATTATAACGCTCAACAAAGCATTTCACGAACCAAAATGTATCCCATGTTCAGGAATCAACAGGTAATGCGATAACCGGGAACCAAAAAGGTTATGCATGCAATCACAGAAAAGCTCGAAGGGAATTTGAACTAAATATGCACAAACTACTTGAAACCAATATTAGACATAACTTAGAGTAACAAAAGATTCCGGAAACGCATTGCAACTAGTTCACCGGCATACTTAAAATCAACTGAGGACTTCTCGGCTTATAATGAGTTCGGGAGAAGCAAAAATAGATTAAACAAACTGGTTTCCGGTCTATTCTAGCTCGGTAAACTACCCCATGACCGAAACCATACCAAAGATCAACCCGACTACCATGCCAACAACCAACAACTGTAGAACTACTGAAAGAAAACTAAAACAGACTCGATAAGCAAAGACTCAACTGACGCAACCACCGACTCGACAACCACATACTAAAAACTAGTACATCAATCCCGCCAATCAAACAACTACCACTGCCAACTCCATCACTGAGCTCCTGGGCCAAAAGTACGCTCAAACATCCCCGGATCATACTGCTGCTCCATATCACGGATCTCATCCTCACCTAACTCATCCTCAGGATACTCCGGGCTACGATGTTCTCCAATAGCCCGGTCTGTAGCAAACTCCGCCGGGGGCTCATACCTCCTCCCCGACTGCTCCGCCATCTGCTCATAGTAGAAACTAGCCTTGTGATCCGCCCTCCTCTGATCCTCCTGGATCTCAGCCGTACGGCACAAAAGCTGGCACAAAAGCCTTTTCAGAGTTGAACCTTTCTTCTTCGGGGCTGAACTGGAGGGCACACTGGACGTGCCGGCTTGAGGACCTCCTTGGGCTTGAACTTGGGCCAGGGCTTGGGCTTTGGCTTTAGCTTCCCGAGCCTTAGCCACATTAGTCTTGCTTTTGTTTTCGGAGGTAGCATTGATAATACCCGGCGAGCTAGGGTCAACCCGTTCCTTGCGGATGTCGAGGCCATTGTCTTCACATAACTTAGTGATCATTGCCGGAAACGGAAAATTCAAACCCCTTTTGTAATCATGCTTGAATTGTACGAGTTGATCAAAAATAAACTTGGCAAAATCCATGGTCTCATTCTCATTCATGAAAACATAAAGCAACTCCAGCTCCTGCTCATACGGGGTTTTCTCCATACCACGGGGAAACAGGTTATAGTGTAAAATCTTGTTCATGGTTCGATATTCGTCCTTTAGATCACCCCCTATTTCGCTGGGCACACCCCCTTCAAATACTTCAGCATAAACAAGACCCATGTCCACCTCTTCCTCACCAGGTCTAGGATAAGTGATGGCCTCGGCCAAAGGCCTCTCATAATCAAGGTATTCAGCAATTATGTCAGGGGTTACTACAAGGTCCACACCACCAACAACAGTCTCAATTGTTTCCTTTGCAATATCATATTTCATACGGGAAAAGAAATCGACAACCCAAGTCTTAACATACCCCTGGACCTCTTTAAAGTAATGCTTCATACCTTTATCTCGGATGATGCCAATGTACCGGTTTTCAGCCAGACTGTGCTCACACACTTGACGCTCACATGTTACTTTCCGTCCTTGGAGCGAGGCCACCCACTCCATGTGCTTTTTCCTTTCTCCCTCCTCCTTTCTCTTTTTCCTCACCCTGTTCATTGGAGGAGCCCTCGCCCCTCTTCCTCGATGCATAACTGATCCTTTTCCCCGAGTTGTCATATGACCGCATTATGTCCGACATTGTAACTGGTAGCCCAGTGATTAACAACAATTTTTAACAAAGCAGTCCAAAATATCACAGCAGAATACAGCAGAATGCAGCAGAATACAGCCCAAACCAAATTGAAATCAGAAATCAGCCCACGACAGTCAACAATACTCCCAACAACCTTCAGTTTCTAAAACTACTAAAATCAACAGGAATCAACAACAAGATTGACCCCAATCAAAAAAAATCAACTGAGAATCCGACTAACCACGAACCACAGAATCAAGTGCAACTCCAAACTACGTGAAACAGAATTTCCAGCCCAACGCAAACCGTGACAGAAAATTAGAGACGGCTAGGGTTCTCAGAAAATCAGGTTTGGACTGATTTGTATGGTGGAACTCTCGGGATCCGAAATTTTCGAGTAGAGAGGAGTGAGAAATCAAGGGTTACCTCTGTGGATGTACTGCGAAGGATGATCTTGGTCTTGGAAACCCCCTTTTTGCTTGATCCCAGACTCCCACAGTGGTGCTTCGTGGTTGTTCTTTGATTGAAGTAGGAATTTGGAATTTGAGAGAAAAGAGGGGGGCGTGGGTTTATGGGGGAGAGGGAGATTTGATTTTAAGGAGGGAGATGGAGGAGTGTAGGGGGGGTTACGGGTTGTGAGAGATGAGAGAGAGAGAGTGTCGAATTTAAAGAGAAAAAGGTGGAGAGGTGCGGCGGTTGGAGGAGGATGGGGATGAGGGGGTGCGTCTGTTTTGGAGGAAGAAGAGAGAGAAAGAGAGTGGTTTTAAAAGAGAATGGGAAAAGGAAAAGAAACCTGCTGCCCTTATATTTTTTTTTCGAGATCCACTCTACCTACCGGTAGGAATTAATCACCTACCAGTAGATTTTCGGCTTCCCACAAATGTGCCCTCTCTGTTGACGATTTGTACCGGTAGGCATTAATACCTACCGGTAGATTTTCCATTTTGCTCCCTTGTGTCTCCCTTTGCTAGCAAATCCTACCGGTAGACATTAATACCTACCGGTAGACAACATGAAAATCCAAACCCTGCAGATTGATCCCCAGGCCATTCCCAACTTCCCATTTTCACACCAGCTCAGCTCCAAACCTTAAATTTCAGCCCCGAACACCCTCCAAACACCCGGTATCCTAGGTTTATCAAAAGAAATGGACTCGGACAAGCTCAAACATGGATCAAGAGTGACAAAATGTGGTTTAATCACAAAAACAATGCCTTGTATCATTTTTCAAGCACACCTTAGCCTCATTTGCAATGCATAACCGGAATCAAAATTACCAAAGTATGTACGAGAGTAATTAACAACCTAAACTACGGGTACGATAAACAAAAAGCATGGGATACAACAAAATGAATCTCCACTCTACATGCTCAACCGACTCAAATGCACTTAACGAGATTTGTTCAAAACGGTTCATGTATATGCTAACGGGACGAGTTGCACAAATTTCAAAGGGTGCATGCACACCGAAACCCTTGCTACGTACGAACACAAAACGAGCATATGCTAAGTAGCTCAGAACATGGGGAAATTTGGCAAAAATTTTGAAAAATTCTATGCAAAAACCGAAAATGAGACGTAATCTCCCCCCCCCCCCCCAACTTGAAATATGCAGTGTCCTCAATGCAAAGACAATAAATAAAGAGAGGGAGAACAAAAGAATGTACCGACGGGGTGGAATGTCAACCACCCGATACCTCGACCAAGTTGGAGGATTGTGCATCATTGCCACCGTTTGTCATCGGAACTGCTTCCAAGGCTCACTCCGTCGGTCCCGCTTCCGGAACCATAGCTAGTCGCACAGGGCCATCGCCAGAACTTTCTTGGACTTACAACCGCGACTCATAGTCGCACCCTTGCTCAGGGCTCCTGAATGCCTCACTCACCGCGGCTTTGAGACCCAAACTACCAAGGCTGGTGCGGTAGCGTGTTACCCTGCAAAAGACTGAAGATCCAACTCCTAGTAGGAGACAAATGACATTAGGCCCGCCGGCTCGTGGTAGCCCGGCAACAAAAATTATGAACAGCAAGAATGAAAGCCACCGAATCGTCACGTGATTGAACGGGTACTACTTTTCTCCCCATGTTTCGCTTAAGGTGTCGCAAAGCACAAGAGACAACACCTCAGACGAAACACGGGTGGCTATACCGGACCACAAAAGATTTGCCCTTACGAACCGGAGCTGGGTACACGACTTATTTGAATAGCAGCGTGCGAAGCTATAAACCCAAGTCAATGATGGGTACCCCCGAAGAGGCCGGGCCTTCCAAACAATGAAGTCCAGAAGTACGCAAGAGCTTCTCGTGAAAATATTTTTAGAATTTTCAAACCAAAGGAACATCAACATAAACCGGAGCGACTAAATCCTCCGATATTTCATCCTTTTCAAAATTTTCTAAAAATGGTTTGAGCCTTTGGCCATTGACTTTGAAAACATCCCCATTTGAGGGGTTCACCACTTCAATTGCCCCATGGGGGAAAATGGTTTGCACAAAATACGGACCCTCCCAACGGGACCTCAATTTTCCGGGAAATACATGGAGTTTGGAATTGTACAACAACACCTTTTGCCCAACTTCAAAATTTTTCCTTTGGATATTCTTATCATGAAATTCCTTGACTTTGGATTTATAAATATTGGTGTTATCATATGCATCCCACCGGATTTCTTCAAGTTCGTTGAGTTGGAGTTTACGATGAGCACCGGCTTCGGGCAACCGAAAGTTTAAAGATTTTATTGCCCAATATGCCTTATGCTCCAACTCAACCGGAAGGTGGCACGCCTTACCGTAGACAAGCCGATAGGGTGAAGCACCCAACACGGTCTTATACGCAGTCCGGTATGCCCACAAAGCATCGGTCAAACGTTGTGACCAATCCTTCCGATTTGGATTAACGGTTTTTTCTAAAATATGCTTTACCTCCCGATTGGCAAGCTCGGCTTGACCGTTGGTTTGGGGATGATAGGTGGTGGAGACCTTGTGGGTGATTCCGTACTTCCGCATGAGGGCTTCAAAAGAGCGGTTGCAAAAGTGGGTCCCTTGATCGCTTATGATGGCTCGGGGCATCCCAAACCGTGATAGAATATGCTCCTTAATGAAATTCACAACCACTTTAGAGTCATTGGTGCGAGTAGCCACGGCTTCAACCCATTTGGACACGTAGTCCACCGCCAAAAGAATATAGAGGAAGCCATCGGAATTTGGAAAGGGGCCCATGAAATCAATTCCCCAGCAATCGAAGACTTCCACAACTAGGATATTGGTGAGGGGCATCATGTTCCTCCGAGTCAGCGCACCTAGTTTTGACATCTCTCGCAAGCCCGGCAAAAGGCATAAGCATCCTTGTGAAGATTTGGCCAATAGAACCCACATTGAAGAATTTTGGCGGTGGTCTTTTTATGAGAGAAATGGCCCCCACACGCCTCGGAATGACAAAAGTTGAGGATCCCTTGTTGGTCTTCATCGGGCACGCACCTCCGAATGAGTTGGTCCGAGCAATACTTGAATAAATAAGGATCATCAAAGACGAATCTTTTCACCTCACTAAGAAAGAGCCGCCGGTCTTGAGGAGTCCAATGGTGTGGAATTCGCCCGGTAACGAGGTAATTTACAATGTCAGCATACCACGGGCAACGAGATACGGCAAAGAGTTGTTCATCCGGAAATGTATCAACAATGGGGAGCTTGGACGAGGAGTCTCCAAATTCAAGACGGGACAAATGATCCGCCACGACATTCTCCACCCCCTTCTTGTCTTTAATCGTGATATCAAACTCTTGAAGCAATGAAATCCATCGGATGAGCCGTGCTTTCGCATCTTGCTTCGTGAATAGGTATTTCAAAGCCGCATGATCGGTATAGATAACAATAGGGGATCCCACCAAATACGACCGAAATTTGTCTAAGGCAAAGACGACGGCAAGCAACTCTTTTTCCGTGGTGGAATAGTTCATTTGAGCCTCGTTGAGAGTCTTGCTTGCATAGTAGATAACATAGGGATTCTTGTCTTTCCTTTGCCCGAGAACCGCCCCAACCGCATAATCACTAGCATCACACATGAGCTCGAAGGGCAACGTCCAATCCGGAGTTTGCACAATGGGAGGAGAAACGAGACTTGACTTTAACTTTTTGAAAGCTTCCTCACAGGCCGGTGTCCATTCAAACGGGGTGTCCTTGGAGAGAAGGTGACACAATGGCCGAGATATGGCACTGAAATCCTTGATAAACCGCCGGTAGAAACCGGCATGCCCAAGAAAAGAGCGGATGTCTTTAACACACTTCGGGGTCGGGAGGGTGGCGATAAGATCAATCTTGGCTTTGTCTACTTCAATCCCTCTTGACGAAACAATGTGGCCCAAAACGATACCATGAGTCACCATGAAGTGGCATTTCTCCCAATTGAGCACCAAGTTCTTCTCCTCACACCTTGCCAAAACCTTCTCCAGATTGTCCAAACAAGCTTCAAATGAGTCGCCAAACACCGAGAAATCATCCATGAATACTTCGACGATCTTTTCAATCATATCGCTAAATATGCCCATCATACACCGTGAGAAGGTTTCGGGCGCATTGCATAAGCCGAATGGCATGCGACGATAAGCGAACGTCCCAAACGGACAAGTGAACGTCGTTTTCTCTTGATCGGGCAAAGCGACCTCAATTTGATTATATCCCGAATATCCGTCCAAGAAGCAATAATAGGCGTGCCCCGCAACTCGTTCCAATATTTGATCAATGAAGGGAAGAGGAAAATGATCCTTTCGAGTGCTAGCATTGAGTTTCCGGTAATCGATACAAACGCGCCAACCGGTAGTGACTCGGGTCGGGACCAATTCATTGTCGGCGTTGGCCACCACGGTGACACCGGATTTCTTGGGAACCACCTGGATGGGACTCACCCACTTGCTATCGGCGATCGGAAAAATAATCCCCACATCCAAAAGTTTCAAAATTTCTGCTTTCACCACATCTTTCATGATCGGATTCAAACGGCGTTGTGGTTGGCGAGACGGTTTGACATCGTCTTCAAGAGCAATGTGGTGGGAGCAAATGGAAGCATCGATTCCTTTGATATCCGCGATAGTCCAACCAATGGCCTTGGTATGCCGCTTCAAAAGTTCAAGGAGTTGGGATTCTTGCAATCCGTCTAGAGAGGAAGAGATCACCACGGGGTAGGTTTCATTTTCACCTAAGAAAGCATACTTCAATGTTTCCGGGAGGACCTTCAACTCGAGCTTTGGTGGTTGAACACTCGAGGGAAGGGTCTTGTACTCGAGAGGAGGCAACTCTTCAAATTTTGGAGACCATAAATCCGTCCCGCAAACTTTGGCCATATCAAGCAAAGAGCACAAATACTCCACCTCCGATGAGTCTAGAAATGAGGCTTCTTCGGCGGTAAGACACATCTCCAATGGATCCTTGCACAACACGTTATCCACATGCTCTTGAACCAAAGTATCGATAAGATTGACTTCATGCACATACTCATCATCCCCCATTTGGCTCCCGATATTGAACACATTTACTTCCATTTTCATATTGCCAAAGGTGAGATTAAGCAAACCACTTCGGCAATGGATAACGGCATCGGCAGTAGCTAAGAATGGACGCCCCAGAATAACCGGGGTTGATGTTGCCGCTTGTGAGGAGGTTACCGGGCAAGTATCTAGCACAACGAAATCCATGGGGTAAACAAAGTTGTCTACTTGCACCAATACATCTTCCACCATCCCGCGTGGAACTCGGATACTCCTATCGGCCAATTGTAAGGTCACCGGTGTTGGCCGCATCTCCCCCAAACCAAGTTGTTCATACACGGAGTACGGAAGCAAGTTAACACTAGCTCCCAAGTCAAGAAGAGCTTTTTCAATCTTTGTACTCCCGATAGTGATAGAAATAGTTGGACACCCCGGATCTTTGTACTTTGGAGCCACATTGGTTTGGATGATTGAACTTACTTGCTCCGTCAAGAATACCCTCTTTTGAACATTTAACTTATGCTTTTGAGTGCATAAGTCTTTCAAGAACTTGGCATAAGAAGGAATTTGCTTGACCGCATCCACCAAGGGAATGTTGATCCTCACTTGCTTGAAAAGCTCATAGATTTCGGAGTTTGAATGAGCATGGGCCGGAGCTTTCAATCATTGGGGAAAAGGAGCCGGAATGTGGGGCACGGGGGCCTTTGGTTCCTCATCTTGAGACTTGGCCGGTTGCTCACCAACGGGACTAGGCACTGAAGTTGGTGAGTCAATCGGAACTTCCGGTGCTTGCACAACAATTGGTGTAACCGGTGGCTTGATAGGCTTTGGAGCAACGACCGTATTGACTTCCTTTCCACTCCGCAATGTGATAATGGACTTGGCTTGCTCGGGACTAGGCACCGAAGAGCTTGCCACAACATGAGTGCCTTGCGGGGTTGCTTGGGGTTGAGTCGGAAGCCTCCCCTTTTCTTATTGAAGTAACCCCACGGTATTCGTCAATTTGGCCATTTGTTTCTGGAGTTCCCCGAGAGTTTGAGTATTTTGCTCATTGAGGGACGTTTGGCTTTGCATGTAAGATGACAGAATATCCTCCAACGAGCGCTTTTGTGGTTGGAATTGGTTCGGCACATGAGGAGGTCCCATTGGTGCAAACCCCGGCGGTTGTTGATTCTGAGAGAACCGCGGCGCTCCTTGAGATTGAGGAGGCCGGAAAGCTTGGTGTTGTTGTTGCGGTGGAAATTATGAAGGTCTGGGAGGTTGTGGCTCGCTCCACCGGAAATTAGGGTGCATCTTCCACCCGGGATTGAAAGTTTGAGAATACGGGTCAAAGCGTTGATTTACGGCATTGACCTCCGATGGACCGGGGCCTTGAAGAATATCCTTGATGGCGGGAAGCATTTGACAATCCCCGGTGGCATGACCTGCAATTTCACACAACACACAAAATTCCTCGGTCTTGGCCACAGAGGCCACCCCAGCCACCTTGTTAAGCTGTAAAGTTTCAATTTGGCGAGAAAGCTGGGCGACCTTGTGGGCAAGCTCATTTTGTTCATTCAATTGGAATTTACCGGGACTGCTCGGAACCGAATTAACCACATTCTTATCAGATGGGTCCGAGCAATCCCAGTTTTGTGTTTTTTCAGCCAGTTCCTCAAAAAAATCCCACGCGGCATCGGGAGTCTTAGCCATGACTCCACCCGTACACATGCTATCCATTAAGTGTCAAGTGCTTGGAAAACATCCTTTTAAAACACACTCAACCTTTTGATATGTTGTATAGCCATGATGTGGGATGGAGTTTAGCAAATCTTTAAACCTTTCCCAATATTGGTAGAAAGACTCCCCCTCTTTTTGTTTAAAGGTTTGAATTTGAAAAAGGAGATCCTTTGTGAGTTGAGGGGGAAAGAATTTCATGTAAAAAGCTTTTGACAAATCCGCCCAATTGGCCAAGGATTGAGGTCTCATGTTATTCAACCAAACCTTGGCTTTGTCCTTAACCGAAAATGGGAAAAGTTTTAGCTTGGCGGACTCAAGTTGAGCCGGCGTGGACACTATCATAGAAACCAATTCCTCGAATGCCCGCATATGATTGTACGGGCATTCTTTGTCTTTGCCATAAAATTGTGGCAAAATGTTAAGGTGATGCGTTTTTACGGTGAAGTTGTTTACATCGGTTGCGGCCGGGAGAACTATTGTGGGCCGCGGAGTAGTACGGGCCGGATTCACGTAGTCATTCATAGTTCTCTCGGGCACAGCCGCCGGAACATCATCACCTCCACCGCCAGCATCCGCCATTGTTTCTCGAGGAGGGGTACTTACGGAAAAAGGAGTTCTTTGGGGTGATGGTGTACTCGCTCGAACCCGACGAGGAGTTTTGGGTCGAGGAGGAGAAAAAGATCGATGGAGACTTTTTGAATTTGGGCTCCGAAAGACTCCTCGATGACCACCACGCATACACCAAATACCCTTGCTCGAGAAACAATGGATAGCAAATTACCAACTAACAAACAAGAGGGGCTATGCGGCCACCTCCTAACAACAACTATGAGGGGCTATGCCGCCGCCTCAAAAAATAAAAGCAATAAGTAACTGGGTAGTTTATACTTACGCTAGCTTCGTTACACCTCAAGTTAGAGAAAAAACTCAGGTTAGAGGTATCCGCTAGATTAAGAATAAACTACGCCAAGCAAAATTAAGCGTGATACTTACAGTGGTTCGGCGAACCTCCAATATAAGCTATAAAAGAAAGCGCTCCCCGGCAACGGCGCCAAAAATGCTTGCGACCTTAGAGTGTGCTGAAATAAGATTACCCCAAGCGTAGGGCTAGGTCGTCTGATAGCATAATAAATCCCGGAAGTCCGGGGTCAATTCCACTGGGAGCGCGTCCATAGATTGAATTGGAGATTAGCTTGTGTAGGGTTTTTGGCGTTAGGGCGGCCAACCAAACTTTGGCGTTGAGACGGCCGACTGAATGATTTAGTTATCTGGCTACTTAACCTATTTACGGCTTTTTACTGGAGATTAAACTAAAGGTTAGGTCTAGGGATAATCAACACCCGCAAACCAAAGGCAAACTCGTTCTTCTCTCATTGACAGGGGTAGTAAACAAGATTAGGGTTTTGGAAACATTTTGACAAACACCCAGAAGGACATTGCTCTAAGCATCGTCTGTGGCTAGGAATCGAAACCCTAGCCTACAAATGATCAAAGAGGTTAACACTTCCAGGCTTTGATACATAAAATACCCTAGAATCATGTTTACCCTTAGAAAACGAAGATTAACGAGAGAAGAACAAGAAATACCATTGGTTACGGGATGTTAATCATCCCATAACCTAACCTTACTACACTACTCACTCATAATGGAAGAAGAAATGTACCAAACTTGGGTATGAAAGGGGGAACACGAAATCATGCTCAAAATGGAAATAAATGCTAGATTAATAAGGATCCCCAATGTACTTACAACTTTAATGAAGAGCAACCACCTCCAAACCCTCAAATCAATGCACCATTAATGAGGAATTGAGAGGAGGAGAGGAGAGGGAGGTAGAGAGAGAAAGAGCTGATAATAAATGATAAGTGATAACCCTAAAAACGTGTTTGGGGGTCTTTATATAGTACCCCAATTAAGTTACAAAAGAAAAAGAAAAGGAAAATAAAAGATCAGCAAAAACTGGGGAATACCTACCGGTAGGCATTGGCCACCTACCGGTAGAACGGGAACGAAGCAAAAATTGAAAACAGAAATGACTAATGTCTACCGGTAGGCATTCATCCCCTACCGGTAGGTATTCCAAGGTGCAAAAAGATGGCCTCCACTGATCAGTAGTTGAACCGGTAGGCATTAATACCTACCGGTAGGTATTCCGAAACTTCCAAAACTTCCCAGCAGGGTTCCAGACTTGCTCCAAGGTCTCTACTCCAGTTTCCAAAGCTCGGGTATCGCTCCGATCGGAGCTCTCGACTCCCCGGACAGCACGAAAAGAGCCCGTGGCGTCAAAAATCGCCTTATTAACAAATAAAACCTGCAAACACCAAAAACGCACCTTTCGCGCAATATCATTAAAAAACAAGGATTTATGCGTGTGAGCGTGGCAAGAATGAGCGAGATAAACCCGAATATTTACACAAATGCGGGCTTATCAAAGCTCGCTCGAGGCTATCGGCCAAGTCTCCAATTAAGCTTCCTCGCAACTAGGCTCGGGCATGTCTCCCACGAAACTCCCTTGAGGCTAGGCTCGACCATGTCTTTCATGAAGCTCTTCGAGGCTAGGCTCGGCCATTTTTTTTCCGTGAAGCTCATCGATGCTAGGCTCATCCATGCCTCCCATGAAGCTCCCTCGTGACTAGTGTCGGCCATGTCTCCAACGAAGCTCCCACGTGGCTAGGCTCGGCTGTATTTTTTCTATGAAGCTCCTCAAGGCTAGGCTTGGCCATGTCTCCAGCGAAGCTCCCAGCTGGCTAGGCTCGGCCATTTTCTTTCTATGAAGCTCCTCGAGGCTAGGCTCGGCCAGGCAACTCCCATGAAGCTCGCTCATGGCTAGGCTCGGTGATGTCTCCCATTAAGCTCCCTCGTGACTTGGCTCGGCCATTTATGCCACGAAAAACCCTCGAGACTACGCTCGGTCATGTCTTCCATGAAGCTCCTCGCGTCTAGGCTCGGCCATCTATCCCATAAAGCTCCCTCAAGGCAAGGTACGGCCATGTCTCCCATGAAGCTCCTTTGCAACTAGGCCCAGCCATGTATCCCCCGAAGCTCCCTAAAGGCTAGGCTCGGCAATGTCTCCCATGAAGCTCCCTCAAGCCTTGACTTAGCTATGCCTCCCATGAAGCTCCCTCGCGACTAGGCTTGGCCATGTCTCCAACGAAGCTCCCACGAGGCTAGGCTCGGCCATTTTTTTTTATGAAGTTCCTCGAGGCTAGGCTCGACCATGTCTCCCAAGAAGCTCGTCCAAGGCTAGGCTCGGTCATGTCTCCCACTAAGCTCCCTCGCGACTAGGCTCAGCCATGTCTCCCATGAAACTCCCTCGAGGCTAGGCTCGGCCATGTCGTCCATGAAGCTCCTCGAGGCTAGGCTCGGCCATGTCGTCCATGAAGCTCCTCGAGGCTAGGCTCGGCAATGTCTCCAATGAAACTCCCTCGGGACTATGCTTGGCCCGAGGGAGCTAGTTTTGGTTGCATTGAATTACACTTTGCCGCTACAAATTACTCTTGGCGCATCGAATTCCGTTTGGCCGTATCGAATTACTCTCTTGGCCACATCGAATTGCACTTGGCCGCATTGAATTGCACTTGACCGCTACAAATTACTCTTGGCCGCGTCGAATTGCACGGCCATTGCACTTGGCTGTGCAATTCGACGCAGCCAAGTGCAATTTGACGCGGCCAAGTGCAATTCCAAGTGGCCATGTGCATTTCGAAGCGGCCAAGTGCAATTATACGGGGCCATGTGCAATTCCAAGTGGCCAAATGTAATTTCATGCGACCAAGTGCAATTCGAGGCGAACAAGAGTAATTCGTAGCAGCAAAGTGCGATTCGATGGGGCCAAGTGCAATTCGATTTGGCCAAGTGCAATTCTGATGAGCACCCAATATTGTGGATATTTGGTGTGAGTAGTCCCGTTTTATGTTGTTTTATCTTGCGTTTATTTAGCTTTTATTGCGATATTGCATGTAAGGTATTTTTGTAAGCTTTTCAGGTCAAACATGCTAACAAGGCGGTTTTAAAGGCCCAGTGATGTTCCGGGACGAACTAGGAGTCCTAGAGGTCGCCGGTACTCTTTTCATTGTCAAAAAGGCCTAACGGTGCTAAGCGAGGCCCCGGAGATTGGCCGTTGGCCATCCATGTCATGAAGCGTGCCAAAGAGTTTCAAGCGAGGCCTAATGCTTAAGGGATGGCTCTCGAGGGTATCCGTGAGATCAAGGCCCCATGGCATACTCCCGTCAAGTCCCGTTGATCATATAATCAAGCATCGAAGAGCCGTCGGGTCAAGCCACGGCATGAAAGCCAAGCTGAGCCAAAAGTGCAGAAACAAGGCAAAGGTAGCGCTACCTTGTTTTGTAGGTAGCGCTTGTTAGATATAGTGGCACTTTCCGGAGTTGTCCAAAACCTCCATTGGTATTTTGTTGTATCGACTCCGGTGTTTGCAATGGGTAGGCTCTTAATTTTGGGGTAGTTGCTCGCTCGATACTCCTCCCATTTTCTACGCCAAGTTGACCGCCGGGAAGTCGATCTTTTTGTGTGACAGGTAAGTGCATTGCACGGCACGTCATGCATATGATTGAATTTTGTTACCAAGATTTTGTCTCCGAAAATTTGTTTTTACATATATATAAGATTTGTTTTTCATAATATATAATCGGGGGCTAAAAATACGTTTTCCTTATATACACATATATATCATTAAAAGATTTCTTTTTTAGAATATAGAAAGATTGGAGGCTTTCATATATAGAGATCACAAAAAGATTTACTTTTGGAGGATATAAAAAACGTTGGTTGCTAGGGATTGTTGCACGGCAATTGAGATAAAAATTTTGGCAGCCACCGAGAGTTTTGTTACTGCATCTTTTTCCCAACGTTTTGGGTTTGTCTAGATCACGGTACACATTATACACCATTTCATCTTGTGATCTGTTGGTGCCTTGCTGCTGTTGGCCGAATCGACGAGGAGTCTTTTCGGAGCCGGTTGAATCCGGAGATCGAACTTGAGGTTCGTGGACTTCTGTTGAATCTTAAAGAAGCTCGGGGTGCATCGCAAGCTGGCGAGTATAGGTAACGCTTGTGGGTAAGCTTTGGGTTATTCTATTTCGCATCTTGTAATTCTTTTTGATTAAAAGAAAATAGTAGACTAGGCCGTGGTTTTGTCTTAGGGTTATTCGGACCCTAAGGTTTTCCACGTATATCGTGTGTCTTGTCTCTGTTTATTTTTTATGCTCCTGATTAGTTTATAATTTTTCGTAAATCTTTTTCAGAAAATAAAAAGAAATACTACTAAAAGGGGTAATCGTTTTTTAAAATAGTCCTATTCACCCCCCCTCTAGGACTGGGTTGAGCTTCCGCGTTATTTCAATTGGTATCAGAGCCTAGTTGCTCAATTTTTTTTTGGTTTTATCACCAGAGTTTTGATCCTATGATCATGGACACAAATGCACCACGTGAGGGAGCCTCCAACTCGAGGCCGCCCTACTTCGATGGGAATGATTATCCCTACTGGAAAGCACGAATGACGACACACTTAAGTTCCTTAGGTATTAAGGTTTGGAGGTCTGTGAGATACGGGTATGAAACTCCTAAAATAGAGGATACTACTACTAAGCAGATGAGACTTAAAGAAGACACCGAATGGAACACTGCAGATAATGAAATTTTTGAGGCAAATTCCCGTGCTTTATGGAAAGTTTCCATTTCTAGCATGATTTTGGGATATTTTAGGGACCTTTTGGTCCATTTGTTGGCTGATTCCTAAGGGCTATAAATAGCTTTGTAAGCCATAAATAGCCATTATGTACACTTAGACAAAATTCTAGTCTTTTACGTTTTAAGCTCTTAAGTCATTTCCTTCAAGTTCTAGCTTTCAATTCCTTCCAAACTCAAGTAAGTTATTGTTTTACGGTTAATCTTCGAGTATTAAAGTTGTTCGTGTGGTTTGGTTCTTAATAGAAATCAAGTTTAATTTCGTGTTTATCGGTGAATCATGTTTTCTCTACTTAGCATAATTTCTAGTCTTTTTTCAATGTGTGAATAGTTAATCGGTTTGGTCTCGGGGTGAGGTTTACTCTATGAATTAGTCGATCAAATGGTTTCGCTTAAACTTTAGCTCAATCTCAATGCGTTGAATGAATTAAACCCATGATTTCTAGTAATTATCATGGGATTGGTGGCTTCTTTGATCAATGAAGTCTATCGTCTCATGCTACGTGCTTGATTAATCGTACACGTGCGAACGATCCTTTTTCGTCTCTCACTTGCGTTAAATGAGTTCAGTTTGAGTTAATGCATTGAATTGAGTTACTAGTAGTCTTCAACTTTTAATGCTTTTAGTGGAATCCGGACGGTTTCGGTCCACTCATTCGTTAGATAAAGGAACCGTTTGAATGGCTAAAACGTGAGTAAACCAATCCCTCTTGACTCAACCATCTTAATCTAGTTTGAATCCAAGTTTTAATTGTCATTTCAAATCAATCACCGGAGTTGGCGGCTTGAAAGCCGCAAACCTTTTCATTGCATCTATCCAAATTCGCTTAGAAGATTTCTCTGTGGGAACGATCCGGTCTTACCGGTTTTATATGTTATCAACGACCTAGCCCTTTGCCATATTTGGAGGGTAGGTTGCGGAGTTAAGCAAATTCCACGTGTCCAAGAGTAATTCATAGCGGTCAATGGAAATTCGATGCGGCCAGGAGTATATTGATTTTTCTCGAATATCCGAATACTTTTGTTTGTAAATGATGCATATTTAATTCCATCCTCGGTACATTGCTCCTTTTCTTTTTTCTTTTTTTTTCGACAACTTGTTTCAACAAATACATTATTTTTAATTTTAAAAATTACAGATAATTACTTATTTTTTGAAGAAAGCTTAGTAGAATGGGGCTAGTCTTGAGGTACTTACAATTGAATTGAATGAAAGTCGAATTTAATTAACTCAAACATGACTCGAAATGAGTTTCAAAACAAGTTCAAACCTTGACTTGTTTATGCGTTAAAAGACTTGTTTTTAATTAAGGAGAAGCAAAATAAGATGACACGTACCCATTCCAAGTGGGGTGGAGTGCAGTTGGTGTCTCACTTATACTCCGACGCTTATGGGCAGAGTTCGATTCTTGAGGTTCCTTTGGTAAGCACCCATGCCTCTCCTCAAGTCCCCTAGGATATAGTATATTAGGAAAAACGAATGACAAAAAAAAAAAAAAAAACCACCCCTAGTATGTCACAAGCAGTTTACTTCATAACTAAATTTGTAGAAGTCTCAACATTGCATAGCTATTTGTAGCAAATTCTAATGCATTTATTTCAAGTCCGAAGGTAAGATATTATCACAAGATATGAGTGTTAAAAGAAGATGTTTAACTCTCCCCAACAGACTATGGAGACCAGAAAGTCAAGTATTGAGCAAAAAATTCCAAGCAGTTAACTTCACGCGCATGTATTTATTATGAAAAAAAAACAATCCTTCTTTGTTCAAAGCAAATACATCTATTTTCAATTTAATAAAATCCTACTATGAGAAAGGAATGTGGGGGTTGAGTTTGAATTCTCACCAAATTAAGTGTCCATTACCTGCTCTACCAGTAACTTGGTTGACATGTGATCGGTAAAGGGGCGGCATTTTTTTCTTAAAATCTAAGCATGACACATGTTGTTACCAGTAACTTTGTTTTTGCGACCTCTTCTTGCCAAAAAAACACATATAATGCTTTACCATTGCTCCTTCAATTGCATGAAGCTTTGCATTTTCCTTCTGGTCGGAAGAACCTGCAGAGGCAGCAAGTGATCTCCAAGAAATAATTTATTCTCGACTCAACGAGGGTAAAATAGTCATATATTAAGACGTACAAATAATTTTAATTCAAAACAACTTGGGTTAGAAAATAGACTCAAAAAGTTTTTTAACAGTTCAAACCATGCAAAAATCAGAGTTCTGGAATGTTCGGAACAAACTTACAAAGTTTGACAAATTGTGCATATCCTAGGCGCCTCAGGCGCAATGTAGTACGCTGGAGGCGAAATGAAGTGCGCCTCAGGCGCTTTGAGCGTTTAGAATTTGTTAAATTTTGCGGCCTTCTCCCGGACACTATCGAACTCTGATTTTTACAATGTTTGAATCGTTAAAAAGCTTGTTAAGTCTACTTTCTAACCCAATTAGTTTGGATGCAAATTTTTTTGTACATCAAAATATACGACTATTTTACCCTCACTGAGCCATAAAATTGAATCGTTTGTGTAAAACACTCGCCTCTCCTTCATTTTAAATCGGATAAAGACTTACTATATATTGATAAAGAGGATTTTCAAAGTACTAAAAGGTGGTAAAATACAACTATACAAATAATAAAGTTCATTTTACGAAAAATGAGTAGAAAGCAAACCACTACGAAGATCGTGGGAGCTCTACCATCCCTTTGCCACAAACACTGTCACCGTAACACAACCCCTCCACCACCATCACTTCACCACATACACCACCATAACTTCGCCACTACAAGCACACTTCCATGGCCGCGAGGCGGCCCAAAGTTCAAATTCTAAAAAAGAGTCGTGAGACCACGCAAAATTGAAATTCCATTGCCGTTGATTGGCACTAAATTCAAATTCTTTAGGGGCACACTGATTTGGCCAAGACAAATTAGCTTTCAGTGGCTTTAGGAACTCTCTAGAACACTTACGAAATGAAAGAATACCTTAGAACTACGAATGAGAGTACCGAGTGGAACTTAGAAACAGTGGAAGAGAGCGAAAACGTGCTTTTATCCTTAGTCGCTCCAACGATCTTTGAATTGGTCTATTTTAGATTAAATTACCAAATCCAAAAACTCTTATTTTTATAATTCGATCCCACCATCTATTAGTACATCGAATACCCTATTTATTGATATAAAATAGGTTTAAATCCGGTCTAAAATAAGGGAGATATTATCCTTTTACAGGTATAATTTCTTCTCCGACTCACTGAGGGTAAAATAGTCATATCCTATGATGTACCAATTTCTTTTGATCAAAACTACTAGGGTTAGAAAATAGACTCAACAAGCTTTTTAACGGTTCAAACCTTGCGAAAATTGGCGTTCGGTAGTGTCCGGGAGAAGGCCATAAAATTTAATAAATTTTGAAATCTCAATGCGCCTGAGGCGCATTTCATTGCGCCCTGGGCGCACTGCGATGCGCCTGGGGCGCCTGGGAACTCCAAAATTTGTTAAACTTTGTAAGTGTGTCCCGAACATTCCCAAAGTCCAATTTTTGCAAGGTTTGAACCGTTAAAAAGTTTATTAAGTCTGCTTTTTAACCCAATTAGTTTGGATGGAATTTTTTTTTTGTACACCAAAGTATATGACTATTTTACCATCACTGAGTCATAAAAACTGATCGTTCTTGTAAAATGCTCGCATCTATGTCATTTTAAATCGGATAAAGTCCTACTATATATATCGATAAGGAGGATTTTCAAAGTACTAAAAGATGGTGGAATACAATTATAAAAATAATAAAGTTGAGTTTATGAAAAATGAGTAGAAAAAGGAGCACTACGAAGATCGTGGGAGCACTACCATCCCTCTTCCATAAACACTTTCGCTATAACACAACCCCTCTGTAGTGGTCCGAATATTCTGGTTCGGCCACAGTTGCTAAGTTTGGCGGAAGGCCACGATGCTACCCCCTGCGGCTCGGCCAGGAGCAAACCAACAAGGCTCGGCCATGACTCTTATAAAGCTCCCTTGAGGCTCGACTCGGCCCAAAGCTAGGCAACTAGGCTCGGGCATATCTTTTAGAAGGTCCCTTGAAGCTCGGCTCGGCCCAAAGCAAGGCAACTAGGCTCGGCCATGTCTCCCACGAAGCTCCCTCGAGGATCGGCTCTGCTCAGAGCTAGGCAACTAGGCTCGGGCATATTGCCCATGAAGCTCCCTTGAGGCTCGGCTCGGCCCAAAGCTAGGCAATGAGGCTCAGCCATGTCTCCCACGAAGCACCCTCAAGGCTAGGCTCGGCCATTTTTTTCCATGAAGCTCCCCGAGGTTGGGCTCGGCCTTGTCTCCCATGAAGCTCCCTCAAGGCTAGGCTCGGCCATGTCCCCATGGAGCTCCCTCGCGACTCAGCTTGGCCATGTCTCCCACAAATCTCCCTTAAGGCTAGGCTTGGCCACGTCTGCCATGAAGCTCCCCTGAAGCTCGGCTCTGCCCGGAGCTAGGCTATTAGTTTTGGCCATGTCTCCCACAAAGCTCCCTCATGGCTAGGCTCGGCCAGGCCATGTCTCCCATGACGCTCCCTCGAGGCTCGGGTTGGCCTGGAGCTAGGCAATTATTCTCGGCCACGTCTCCCACGAAGCTACCTCTAGGATAGGCTCGGCCATGTCTCCAACGAAGAGAGCGAAAACGTGTTTTTATCCTTAGTCGCTGCGACGATCTTGGAATTGGTCTATTTTAGATCAAATAACAAAAACCAACAACTCTTATTTTTATAATTCGATCCCACCATCTATCAGTACATCAAAAACCCTAATTATTGATATAAAATAGGTTTAAATCTGGTCTAAAATAAGGGAGATATTAGCGTTTTACAGACATAATTTATTCTCCGACTCACTGAGGGTAAAATAGTCATATCATATGATGTACCAATTGCTTTTAATCAAAACTACTAGGGTTAGAAAATAGACTTAACAAGATTTTTAACGGTTCAAACCTTGCGAAAATCGGAGTTCGGAAGTGTTGGGGAGAAGGCCGCGAAATTTAACAAATTTTGAACTCTCACTGCGCCCTGCGCGCACGGCATTGCGCCAGGGGCGCCTAGGAACTCAAAAATTTGTTAAACTTTGTAAGTTTGTCCCGAATATTCCCGAACTCCAATTTTTGCAAGGTTTGAACTGTAAAAAAGTTTATTAAGTCTGCTTTTTAACCCAATTAGTTTGGATGCAAATTTTTTTTGTACATCAAAATATATGACTATTTTTCCATCACTGAGTCATATAAATGAATCGTTCTTCTAAAACGCTCGCATCTACGTCATTTTAAATCCGATAAAGACCTACTATATATCGATAAGGAGGATTTTCAAAGTACTAAAAGGTGGTGGGATACAACTACACAAATAATAAAGTTGAGTATATGAAAAATGAGTAGAAAGCAAACCACTACGAAGATCGTGGGAGCTCTACCATCCCTTTGCCACAAACACTGTTACCGTAACACAACCCTTCACCACCATCACTTCACCACTTACACCACCATAACTTTGCCACCACCCACACACTCCAAAGTTCAAATTCTAAACAAGAGTCGTGAGACAACGCAAAATTGAAATTCCATTGCGTTGATCGGCACTAAATTCAAATTCTTTAGTAGCACACTGATTTCGCCAAGACAAATTAGCTTTCAGTGGCTTTAGGAACTCTCTAGAACACTTACGAAATTAAAGAGTACCTTAGAACTAGGAATGAGAGTACCGAGTGGAACTTAGAAAGAGTGGAAGAGAGTAAAAACGTCTTTTTATCCTTAGTAGCTCCGACGATTTTTGAATTGGTCCATTTTAGATTCAATTACCAAAACCAAAAACTCTTATTTTTAAAATTTGATCACACCATCTAATAGTACATCGAATACCATATTTATTGATATAAAATAGGTCTAAATCCAGTCTAAAATAAGGGAGATATTAGTGTTTTACAGATATAATTTATTCTCCGACTCACTGAGGGTAAAATAGTCATATTATTTGATGTACTGATTGCTTATGATAATAACTTCTAGGGTTAGAAAATAGACTCAACAAGCTTTTTAACGGTTCAAACCTTGCGAAAATCGGAGTTCGGATGTGTCCGGGAGAAGGCCGCGAAATTTAACAAATTTTGAACTCTCACTGCGCCCTGGGCGCATGGCATTGCGCCAGGGGCGTCTAGGAACTCAAAAATTTGTTAAACTTTGTAAGTTTGTCCCGAACATTCCCGAACTCCAATTTTTGCAAGGTTTGAACTGTAAAAAAGTTTATTAAGTCTGCTTTTTAACCCAATTAGTTTGGATGCAATTTTTTTTCGTACATCAAAATATATGACAATTTTACCATCACTGAGTCATATAAATTAATCGTTTTGGTAAAACGCTCGCATCTACGTCATTTTAAATCGGATAAAGACCTACTATATATCGATACGGAGGATTTTCAAAGTACTAAAAGATGGTGGGATACAACTACACAAATAATAAAGTTGAGTTTATGAAAAATGAGTAGAAAGCAAACCACTAAGAATATCGTGGGAGCTCTACCATCCGTTTGCCACAAACACTTTCACCGTAACACAACCCCTTCACCACCATCACTTCACCACGTACACCACCATAACTTTGCCACCACCTGCACACTCCAAAGTTCAAATTCTAAACAAGAGTCGTGAGACAACGCAAAATTGAAATTCCATTGCGTTGATCGGCACTAAATTAAAATTCTTTAGTGGCACACTGATTTCGCCAAGACAAATTCGCTTTCAGTGGCTTTAGGAACTCTCTAGAACACTTACGAAATTAAAGAGTACCTTAGAACTAGGAATGAGAGTACCGAGTGGAACTTAGAAAGAGTGGAAGAGAGCGAAAACGGCTTTTTACCCTTAGTAGCTCCGACGATTTTTGAATTGGTCCATTTTAGATTCAATTACCAAAACCAAAAACTCTTATTTTTAAAATTCGATCACACCATCTATTAGTACATCGAATACCGAATTTATTGATATAAAATAGGTCTAAAATAAGGGAGATATTAGCGTTTTACAGATATAATTTATTCTCCGACTCACTAAGGGTAAAATAGTCATATACTGTGATGTACCAATTGCTTTTGATAAAAACTACTAGGGTTAGAAAGTAGACTCAACAAGATTTTTAACGGTTCAAACCTTCCGAAAATCGGAGTTTGGTAGTGTCCGGGAGAAGGCTGCGAAATTTAACAAATTTTGAACTATCAATGTGCCTAAGGCGCATTTCATTGCGCCCAGCAATGCGACAGGGGCGCCTAGGAACTCCAAAATTTGTTAAGCTTTGTAAGTTTGTCCCGAACATTCCCGAACTCCGATTTTTGCTAGGTTTGAACAATTAAAAAGTTTATTAAGTCTGCTTTTTAACCCAATTAGTTTGGATGCAATTTTTTTTTGTACATCAAAGTATATGACTATTTTACCATCACCGAGTCAGATAAATGAATCGTTCTTGTAAAACGGTCGCATCAACGTGATGTTAAATCGGATAAAGACCTACTATATATCGATAAGGAGGATTTTAAAACTACTAAAAGATGGTGGAGTACAACTATAAGTTTATGAAAAATGAGTAGATAGGAAACCACTACGAAGATCGTTGGAGCTTTACCATCCCTTTGCCACAAGCACTGTCACCGTAACACAACCCCTCCACCACCATCACTTCACCACATACACTACCATAACTTTGCCACTACCAGCACACTTCCATTGTCGTGAGGTGGCCCAAAGTTCAAATTCTAAAAAAGAGTCGTGAGACAATGCAAAATTGAAATTCCATTGCCGTTGATCGGCACTAAATTCAAATTCTTTAGTGGTACACTGATTTGGCCAAGACAAATTAGCTTTTAGTGGCTTTAGGAACTCTTAAGAACACTTATGGAACTAAAGAGTAGCTTAGAACTAGGAAAGAGAGTACCGAGTGGAACTTAGAAAGAGTGGAAGAGAGCGAAAACGTCTTTTTATGCTTAGTAGCATCGACGATTTTTGAACTGGTCTATTTTAGATTCAATTACCAAAACCAAAAACTTTTATTTTTAAAATTCGATCACACCATCTATTAGTACAGCGAATACCCTATTTATTGATATAAAATAGGTTTAAATCCGATCTAAAATAAGTGAGATATTAGCGTTTTACAGATATAATTTATTCTCCGACTGACTGAGGGTAAAATAGTCATATCCTATGACGTACCAATTGCTTTTGATCAAAACTACTAGGGTTAGAAAATAGACTCAACAAGCTTTTTAACGGTTCAAACCTTGCGAAAATCGGAGTTCGGTAGTGTACGGGAGAAGGCCGCGAAATTTAACAATTTTGAACTCTCAAAGCGCCTGAGGCGCATTTCATTGCGACCTGGGCGCACTGCATTACGCTAGGGGCGCCTAGGAACTCCAAAATTTGTTAAACATTGTAAGTTTGTCCCGTACATTCCAGAACTCCGATTTTTGCAAGGTTTTAACCGTTAAAAAGTTTATTAAGTCTGCTTTTTAACCAATTTAGTTTGGAGGCAATTTTTTTTACATCGAAGTATATGACTATTTTACCATCACTGAGTCATATTAATGAATCGTTCTTGTAAAACGCTCGCATCAACGTCATTTTAAATCGGATAAAGACCTACTATATATCGATAAGGAGGATTTTAGAAGTACTAAAAGATGGTGGAGTACAACTATACAAATAATAGAGTAGAGTTTATGAAAAATGAGTAGAAAGAAAAAACCACTACGAAGATCGTCGGAGCTCTACCATCCCTTTGCCACAAACACTGTCACCGTAACACAACCGCTCCACCACCATCACTTCACCACATACACCACCATAACTTCGCCACTACCAGCACACTACCATTGCCGTGAGGCGGCCCAAAGTTCAAATTTTAAAAAAGAGCCGTGAGACTACGCAAAATTGAAATTCCATTGCCGTTGATCGGCACTAAATTCAAATTCTTCAGTGGCACACTGATTTGGCCAAGGCAAATTAGCTTTCAGTGGCTTTAGAAACTCTCTAGAACACTTACGAAATTAAAGAGTACCTTAGAACTAGGAATGAGAGTACCGAGGGGAACTTAGAAAGAGTGGAAGAGAGCGAAAACGTCTTTTTATCCTTCGTCATTCCGACGATTTTTGAATTGGTCCATTTTAGATTAAATTACCAAAACCAAAAACACTTATTTTTATAATTCGATCACACCATCTATTAGTACATCTATTACCCTATTTATTGATATAAAATAGGTTTAAATCCGGTCTAAAATAACGGAGATATTAGCGTTTTACAGATATAATTCATTCTCCGACTCACTGAGGGTAAAATAGTCATATCCTATGATATACCAATTGCTTTTGATCAAAACTACTAGGTTTATAAAATAGACTCAACAAGCTTTTTAACGGTTCAAACCTTGCGAAAATCGGTGTTCGGTAGTGTCTGGGAGAAGGCCGCAAAATTTAACAAATTTTGAACTCTCAATGCGCCTGAGGCGCATTTCATTGCGCCCTGGGCGCACGGCATTGCGCCAGGGGCGCCTAAGAACTTCAAAATTTGTTAAACTTTGTAAGTTTGTCCCGATCATTCCCGAACTCTGATTTTTGCATGGTTTGAACCGTTAAAAAGTTTATTAAGTCTTCTTTTTAACCCAATTAGTTTGGACGCAATTTGTTTTTGTACATCAAAGTATATGACTATTTTGCCCCCACTGAGTCATATAAACGAATCGTTCTTGTAAAACGCTCGCATCTACGTAATTTTAAATAGGATAAAGACCTACTATATATCGATAAGAAGGATTTCCAAAGTACTAAAAGATGGTGGCGTACAACTATACAAAAAATAATGTTGAGTTTATGAAAAATGAGTAGAAAGCAAACCACTACAAAGATCGTCGGAGCTCTACCATCCCTTTGCCACAAACACTGTCACCGTAACACAATCGTTCCACCACCATCACTTCACCACATACACCACCATAACTTCGCCACTACCAGGAAACTTCCATTACCGTGAGGTGGACCAAAGTTCAAATTCAAAAAAAGAGCCGTGAGACTACGGAAAATTGAAATTCCATTGCCGTTGATCGGCACTAAATTCAAATTCTTCAGTGGCACAATGATTTGGCAAGGACAAATTAGCTTTCAGTGACTTTAGAAACTCTCTAGAACACTTACGAAATTAAAGAGTACGTTAGAACTAGGAAGGAGAGTACCGAGTGGAACTTAGAAAGAGTGGAAAAGAGCGAAAATGGCTTTTTATCCTTAGTCGCTCCGACGATTTTTCAATTGGTCTATTTTAGATTAAATTACCAAAACCAAAAACTCTTATTTTTATAATTCGATCACCCCAACTATTAGTACATCTATTACCCTATTTATTGATATAAAATAGGTTTAAATCCGGTCTAAAATAAGGGAGATATTAACGTTTTACAGATATAATTTATTCTCCGACTCACTGAGGGTAAAATAGTCATATCCTATGATGTACCAATTGCTTTTGATCGAAACTACTAGGGTTAGAAAATAGACTCAACAAGCTTTTTAACGGTTCAAACCTTGCGAAAATCGGAGTACGGTAATGTTAGGGAGAAGGCCGCGAAATTTAAAAAATTTTGAACTCCCAATGCGCCTGAGGCGCATTTCATTGCGCCCTGGGCGCACGGCATTGCGCCAGGGGGGCCTAGGAACGTCAAAATTTGTTAAACTTTGTAAGTTTGTCCCGATCATTCCCGAACTCTGATTTTTGCATGGTTTGAACCGTTAAAAAGTTTATTAAGTCTGCTTTTTAACCCAATAAGTTTGGGTGCAATTTTTTTTGTACATCAAAGTATATGACTATTTTGCCGTCACTGAGTCATACAAACGAATCGTTCTCGTAAAAAGCTCGCATCTACGTCATGTTAAATAGGACAAAGACCTACTATATATCGATAAGGAGGATTTTTAAAGTACTAAAAGATGGTGGCGTACAACTGTACAAAAAATATAGTTAAGTTCATGAAAAATGAGTAGAAAGCAAACCACTACGAAGATCGTCGGGGCTCTACCATCCCTTTGCCACAAACACTATCACCGTAACACAACCGCTGCACCACCATCACTTCACCACGTACACCACCATAACTTTGCCACTACCATCACACTTCCATTGCCGTGAGGCGGCCCAAAGTTCAAATTCTAAAAAAGAGCCGTGAGACTATGCAAAATTGAAATTCCATTGCCGTTGATCGGCACTAAATTCAAATTCTTTAGTGGCACACTGATTTGGCCAAGACAAATTAGCTTTCAGTGGCTTTAGGAACTCTCTAGAACACTTACGAATTTAAAGAGTACCTTAGAACTAGGAATGAGATTACCGAGTGGAACATAGAAAGAGTGGAAGAGAGCGAAAACGTCTTTTTATCCTTAGTCGCTCCAACGATTTTTGAATTGGTCTATTTTAGATTAAATTACCAAAACCAAAAACTCGAATTTTTATAATTCGATCACACCATTTATTCGTACATCGAATACCCTATTTATTGATACAAAATTGGTTTAAATCCGGTCTAAAATAAGGGAGAAATCAGCGTTTTACAGATATAATTTATTCTCCGACTCACTGACGGTAAAATAGTCATATCCTATGATGTACCAATTGCTTTTGATCGAAACTACTAGGGTTAGAAAATAGACTCAACAAACTTTTTAACGGTTCAAACCTTACGAAAATCGGAGTTCGGTAATGTCCGGGAGAAGGCCGCGAAATTTAAAAAATTTTGAACTCCCAATGCGCCTGAGGCGCATTTCATTGCGCCCTGGGCGCACGGCATTGCGCCAGGGGTGCCTAGGAACTTCAAAATTTGTTAAACTTTGTAAGTTTGTCCCGATCATTCCCGAACTCTGATTTTTGCATGGTTTGAACCGTTAAAAAGTTTATTAAGTCTGCTTTTTAACCCAATAAGTTTGGGTGCAATTTTTTTTTGCACATCAAAGAATATGACTATTTTGCCATCACTGAGTCATATAAACGAATCGTTCTTGTAAAACGCTCGCATCTACGTCATTTTAAATAGGACAAAGACCTACTATATATCGATAAGGAGGATTTTCAAAGTACTAAAAGATGGTGGCGTACAACTATACAAAAAATAATGTTGAGTTTATGAAAAATGAGTAGAAAGCAAACCACTACAAAGATCGTCGGAGCTCTACCATCCCTTTGCGACAAACACTGTCACCGTAACACAATCGTTCCACCACCATCACTTCACCACATACACCACCATAACTTCGCCACTACCAGGAAACTTCCATTACCGTGAGGTGGACCAAAGTTCAAATTCAAAAAAAGAGCCGTGAGACTACGGAAAATTGAAATTCCATTGCCGTTGATCGGCACTAAATTCAAATTCTTCAGTGGCACAATAATTTGGCAAGGACAAATTAGCTTTCAGTGACTTTAGATACTCTCTAGAACACTTACGAAATTAAAGAGTACGTTAGAACTAGGAAGGAGAGTACCGAGTGGAACTTAGAAAGAGTGGAAAAGAGCGAAAATGGCTTTTTATCCTTAGTCGCTCCGACGATTTTTCAATTGGTCTATTTTAGATTAAATTACCAAAACCAAAAACTCTTATTTTTATAATTCGATCACCCCATCTATTAGTACATCTATTACCCTATTTATTGATATAAAATAGGTTTAAATCCGGTCTAAAATCAGGGAGATATTAACGTTTTACAGATATAATTTATTCTCCGACTCACTGAGGGTAAAATAGTCATATCCTATGATGTACCAATTGCTTTTGATCGAAACTACTAGGGTTAGAAAATAGACTCAACAAGCTTTTTAACGGTTCAAACCTTGCGAAAATCGGAGTACGGTAATGTTAGGGAGAAGGCCGCAAAATTTAAAAAATTTTGAACTCCCAATGCGCCTGAGGCGCATTTCATTGCGCCCTGGGCGCACGGCATTGCGCCAGGGGCGCCTAGGAACGTCAAAATTTGTTAAACTTTGTAAGTTTGTCCCGATCATTCCCGAACCCTGATTTTTGCATGGTTTGAACCGTTAAAAAGTTTATTAAGTCTGCTTTTTAACCCAATAAGTTTGGGTGCAATTTTTTTTGTACATCAAAGTATATGACTATTTTGCCGTCACTGAGTCATACAAACGAATCGTTCTTGTAAAACGCTCGCATCTACGTCATTTTAAATAGGACAAAGACCTACTATATATCGATAAGGAGGATTTTTAAAGTACTAAAAGATGGTGGCGTACAACTGTACAAAAAATATAGTTAAGTTCATGAAAAATGAGTAGAAAGCAAACCACTACGAAGATCGTCGGGGCTCTACCATCCCTTTGCCACAAACACTATCACCGTAACACAACCGTTGCACCACCATCACTTCACCACGTACACCACCATAACTTTGCCACTACCAGCACACTTCCATTGCCGTGAGGCGGCCCAAAGTTCAAATTCTAAAAAAGAGCCGTGAGACTATGCAAAATTGAAATTCCATTGCCGTTGATCGGCACTAAATTCAAATTCTTTAGTGGCACACTGATTTGGCCAAGACAAATTAGCTTTCAGTGGCTTCAGGAACTCTCTAGAACACTTACGAATTTAAAGAGTACCTTAGAACTAGGAATGAGATTACCGAGTGGAACATAGAAAGAGTGGAAGAGAGCGAAAACATCTTTTTATCCTTAGTCGCTCCGACGATTTTTGAATTGGTCTATTTTAGATTAAATTACCAAAACCAAAAACTCGTATTTTTATAATTCGATCACACCATCTATTCGTACATCGAATACCCTATTTATTGATATAAAATAGGTTTAAATCCGGTCTAAATTAAGGGAGAAATTAGCGTTTTACAGATATAATTTATTCTCCAACTCACTGAGGGTAAAATAGTCATATTCTATGATGTACCAATTTCTTTTCATCGAAACTACTAGGGTTAGAAAATAGACTCAACAAGCATTTTAACGGTTCAAACCTTGCGAAAATCGGAGTTCGGTAATGTCCGGGTGAAGGCCGCGAAATTTAAAAAATTTTGAACTCCCAATGCGCCTGAGGCGCATTTCATTGCGCCCTGGGCGCACGGCATTGCGCCAGGGGTGCCTAGGAACTTCAAAATTTGTTAAACTTTGTAAGTTTGTCCCGATCATTCTCGAACTCTGATTTTTGCATGGTTTGAACCGTTAAAAAGTTTAATAAGTCTGCTTTTTAACCCAATAAGTTTGGGTGCAATTTTTTTTGTACATCAAAATATATCACTATTTTGCCATCACTGAGTCATATAAACGAATCGTTCTTGTAAAACGCTCGCATCTACGTCATTTTAAATAGGACAAAGACCTACTATATATCGATAAGGAGGATTTTCAAAGTACTAAAAGATGGTGGCGTACAACTATACAAAAAATATAGTTAAGTTTATGAAAAATGAGTAGAAAGCAAACCACTACGAAGATCGTCGGGGCTCTACCATCCCTTTGCCACAAACACTGTCACCGTAACACAACCGCTCCACCACCAGCACTTCACCGCATACACCACCATAACTTTGCCACTACCAGCACACTTCCATAGCCGTGAGGCGGCCCAAAGTTCAAATTCTAAAAAAGAGCCGCGAGACTACGCAAAATTGAAATTCCATTGCCGTTGATCGGCACTAAATTCAAATTCTTAGTGGCACATTGACTTGGCCAAGACAAATTAGCTTTCAGTGGCTTTAGGAACTCTCTAGAACACTTACGAAATTAAAGTGTACCTTAGAACTAGGAATGAGAGTACCGAGTGGAACATAAAAAGAGTGGGAGAGAGCGAAAACGTCTTTTTATCCTTAGTCGCTCCGACGATTTTTGAATTGGTCTATTTTAGATTAAATTACCAAAATGAAAAACTCTTATTTTTATAATTCGATCACACCATCTATTAGTACATCGAATACCCAATTTATTGACATAAAATGGGTTTAAATCCGATCTAAAATAAGGGAGATATTAGTGTTTTACAGATATAAATTATTGTACGACTCACTGAGGGTAAAATAGTCATCCTATGATGTACCAATTGCTTTTTATCGAAACTACTAGGGTTAGAAAATATACTGAACAAGCTTTATAACGGTTCAAACCTTGCGAAAATCGGAGTTCGGTAATGTTCGGGAGAAGGCCGCGAAATTTAAAAAATTTTGAACTGCCAATGCGCCTGAGGCGCATCGCATTGCGCCCTGGGCGCACGGCATTGCGCCAGGGGCGCCTAGGAACTTCAAAATTTGTTAAAGTTTGTAAGTTTGTCCCGATCATTCCCGAACTCTGATTTTTGCATGGTTTGAACCGTTAAAAAAAGTTTATTAAGTCTGCTTTTTAACCCAATAAATTTGGGTGCAATTTTTTTTTGTACATCAAAGTATATCACTATTTTGCCATCACTGAGTCATATAAACGAATCGTTCTTGTAAAACGCTCGCATCTACGTCATTTTAAATAGGACAAAGACCTACTATATATCGATAAGGAGGATTTTCAATGTACTAAAATAATAAGGAGGATTTTCAATGTACTAAAATATGGTGGCGTACAACTATACAAAAAATATAGTTAAGTTTTTGAAAAAGTTGTAGAAAGCAAACCACTATGAGAACGTCGGGGCTCTACCATCCCTTTGCTACAAACACTGTCACCTATAACCCAAGCGCTCCACCACCAGCACTTCACCACATACACCACCATAACTTTTCCACTACCAGCACACTTCCATTGCCGTGAGGCGGCCCAAAGTTCAAATTCTAAAAAAGAGCTACGAGACTACGCAAAATTGAAATTCCATTGCCGTTG
The DNA here is from genome assembly GCA_025413875.1 of Rhododendron molle. Lineage (NCBI taxonomy): Eukaryota > Viridiplantae > Streptophyta > Magnoliopsida > Ericales > Ericaceae > Rhododendron > Rhododendron molle. The sequence continues at coordinate 6,299,760 of CM046390.1, forward strand.
ATCGGCACTAAATTCAAATTTTAGTGGCACACTGACTTGGCCAAGACAAATTAGCTTTTAGTGGCTTTAGGAACTCTCTAGAACACTTACGAAATTAAAGTCTACCTTAGAACTAGGAATGAGAGTACCGAGTGGAACATAAAAAGAGTGGAAGAGAGCGAAAACGTCTTTTTATCCTTAGTCGCTCCGACGATTTTTGAATTGGTCTATTTTAGATTAAATTACCAAAACCAAAAACTCTTATTTTTATAATTCGATCACACCATCTATTAGTACATCGAATACCCTATTTATTGATATAAAATGGGTTTAAATCCGGTCTAAAATAATGGAGATATTAGCGTTTTACAGATATAATTTATTGTACGACTCACTGAGGGTAAAATAGTCATCCTACGATGTACCAATTGCTTTTTATCGAAACTACTAGGGTTAGAAAATAGACTCAACAAACTTTATAACGGTTCAAACCTTGCGAAAATAGGAGTTCGGTAATGTCCGGGAGAAGGCCCCGAAATTTAAAAAATTTTGAACTGCCAATGCGCCTGAGGTGCATTTCATTGCGCCCTGGGCACACGGCATTGCGCCAGGGGCGCCTAGGAACTTCAAAATTTGTTAAAGTTTGTAAATTTGTCCCGATCATTCCCGAATTCTGATTTTTGCATGGTTTGAACCGTTAAAAAGTTTATTAAGTCTGCTTTTTAACCCAATAAGTTTGGGTGCAATTTTTTTTTGTACGTCAAAGTATATCACTATTTTGCCATCACTGAGTCATATAAGCGAATCGTTCTTGTAAAACGCTCGCATCTACGTCATTTTAAATAGGACAAAGACCTACTATATATTGATAAGGAGGATTTTCAATGTACTAAAATATGGTGGCGTACAACTATACAAAAAACATAGTTAAGTTTATGAAAAATGTGGAGAAAGCAAACCACTATGAAGATCGTCGGGGCTCTACCATCCCTTTGCTACAAACACTGTCACCTATAACCCAACCGCTCCACCACCAGCACTTCACCACATACACCACCATAACTTTGCCACTACCAGCACACTTCCATTGCCGTGAGGCGGCCCAAAGTTCAAATTCTATAAAAGAGCTGTGAGACTACGCAAAATTGAAATTCCATTGCCGTTGATCGGCACTAAATTCAAATTTTAGTGGCACACTGACTTGGCCAAGACAAATTAGCTTTCAGTGGCTTTAGGAACTCGCTAGAACACTTACGAAATTAAAGTCTACCTTAGAACTAGGAATGAGAGTACCGAGTGGAACATAAAAAGTGTGGAAGAGAGCGAAAACGTCTTTTTATCCTTAGTCGCTCCGACGATTTTTGAATTGGTCTATTTTAGATTAAATTACCAAAACCAAAAACTCTTATTTTTATAATTCGATCACACCATCTATTAGTACATCGAATACCCTATTTATTGATATAAAATGGGCTTAAATCCGGTCTAAAATAATGGAGATATTAGCGTTTTACAGATATAATTTATTGTACGACTCTCTGAGGGTAAAATAGTCATATCCTACGATGTACCAATTCCTTTTGATCGAAACTACTAGGGTTAGAAAATAGACTCAATAAGCTTTTTAATGGTTCAAACCTTGCGAAAATCGGAGTTCGGTAGTGTCCGGGAGAAGGCCGCAAAATTTTACAAATTTTGAACTCTCAATGCGCCTGGGGCGCATTTCATTACGCCGTGGGCGCACGGCATTGCGCCAGGGGCGCTTAGGAACTTCAAAATTTGTTAAACTTTGTAAGTTTTTCCCAATCATTCCCGAACTCTGATTTTTGCTTGGTTAGAACCGTTAAAAAGTTTATTAAGTCTTCTTTTTAACCCAATTAGTTTGGATGCAATTTTTTTTTGTACATCAAAGTATATGACTATTTTGCCATCACTGAGTCAGATAAACGAATCGTTCTTGTTAAACGTTCGCATCTACGTCATTTTAAATAGGATAAAGACCTACTATATATCGATGAGAAGGATTTTGAAAGTACTAAAAGATGGGGGCGTACAACTATACAAAAAATAATGATGAGTTTATGAAAAATGAGTAGAAAGCAAACCACTACGAAGATCGTCGGAGCTCTACCAGCCCTTTGCGACAAACACTGTCACCGTAACACAACCGCTCCACCACCATCACTTCACCACATACACCACCATAACTTCGCCCCTACCAGCACACTTCCATTGCCGTGAGGCGGACCAAAGTTCAAATTCAAAAAAAGAGCCGTGAGGCTACGGAAAATTGAAATTCCATTGCCGTTGATCTGCACTAAATTCAAATTCTTCAGTGGCACATTGATTTGGCCAAGGCAAATTAGCTTTCAGTGGCTTTAGAAACTCTCTAGAACACTTATGAAATTAAAGAGTACCTTAGAACTAGGAATGAGAGTACCGAGTGGAACTTAGAAAGAGTGGAAGAGAGCGAAAACGTCTTTTTATCTTTTGTCGCTCCGACGATTTTTGTATTGGTCCATTTTAGATTAAATTACCAAAACCAAAAACTCTTATTTTAATAATTCGATCACACCATCTATTAGTTCATCTAATACCCTATTTATTGATATAAAATTGGTTTAAATCCAGTCTAAAATAAGGGAGATATTAGCGTTTTACAGATATAATTTATTCTCTGACTCACTGAGGGTAAAATAGTCATATCCTATGATGTATCAATTGCTTTTGATCGAAACTTGTAACGCCCCTGATTTTTGGGTACGTTAAATAAACATTTCATTGATAAAATCAAATGGAGTCTGGCTCATTATTATATCATAACTCCCACTACGGTTCCATATTTATACAAATGAAGGGTTCTAGGGTTTCTAACTACAGCTCCGCCTGCGGCTTCATCCTAGCCAACTCCTCAGCTCCAAAAGCCTCCAAGGTGTACTTTTCATCTTGATCATCTACAAAATCTGACACATTATACCAGCGTCGCTATCGATATGATATGTCAGGGTCACCAAAGGTAACACTATGAGCCACAAGAGCTCAGCAGAATAATCCTATACCCGCTAACCCATAACTTACCAATATCAGAGTATAAGAGTAGCATACCAACTCTGGTACAAGCAGCGGAATAATAGATACATATTTAACAAGGCATTATCAATGACACATCCTCATTCCTTAGTCTAACGTTGGTGTCTACATTGTATGTGTTTCTCCTACTCGACTCATCGTAGAACGTGTCTCATATTCATCATAAATTCTGAAAATCCTTTTCACTTCCAAATCAACATTTTGAAAATCACCTTTAACACACCCAACCTCGGTTCCGCCGCGCCGGGTTCCCGAGTATCCTCACAATGGTTCCGCCGCGCCGGGTTCCCATTGGCACACATTTGCATTTCAAAAATCATTTTTAACACACCCAACCTCGGTTCCGCCGCGCCGGGTTCCCGAGTATCCTCACAATGGTTCCGCCGCGCCGGGTTCCCATTGGCACACATTTGCATTGGCTCCTCTCCGCGGATAACCAAGCCACACACCCAACCTCGGTTCCGCCGCGCCGGGTTCCCGAGTATCCTCACAATGGTTCCGCCGCGCCGGGTTCCCATTGGCACACAACACACACACTCACATAATGCACCCACATTTGGTCATTATGTAGTTTCAAAAATATTTCATCATTTGTAACACGCATTCCCACAATGGGCAAGTCCGGCCACATTGTGTTTTCAAAACACACCTTGTCTTTAACCCTTTTTATCCATATCAACCACACCATAGGTGTCATGTTTCTATTTTCTCAATTTTTGTGTCTCGTTCTCATGCATAGACTCCGCGGTAGGACTTTTCCCATCATAAATCATATAAATCATTCATTGTAATCTAAACTAGCAAGATTATGCAAGCAATCTTATAAACAAGCTCATCACCATCATTATACAACCACAAGTAATGCAAGTAATATACAAACAAACTTATGATCATCCAAAAGATCAAAATACGAATACTTACTTTTAAAACAACACTTTATCTTTAAAGTAAAAACGTATTTCCTTCCTTTTGGAAGTTCAATAAAACAACATATGTTTATAGGATTAAAAGTCATCTATTCAACATGTTAATACCATTATAAGCGACTTAGGTTTGCTAACAATCACGGCTTTCAAACGTTTTAAGTAAGTAACAAACTTCGTATGCCTCAAGTGATGCAATCATGCTCATAACCATCCTCAAGACAATAATACGAGTACTTCCGAATCAAGTTTATATTTCAAAAATCCGTTCTTTCCTCTTTTATGGGAAGTTCAAAACAACATATGTTTATTGACGTGGAAATCGTTTATTCAACAAGTTGCATTCCCATTAGCAAGACAAGTTTATTAACTAACAAGCCTATTGATGTACAAGCATCATACCAACTTGAGATATACTTAAGGAAGGAAATATACTTAGGATTAAGAAGTATAGGAAAAGTCTACAAGATTGTATCTTCATTTCAAGATTTTTGTAAAACGAGCTTTCTAATAATTTAACTTGCCTTATCATAGCAAACATAACTTAAAGTTATACTAGGGAAGATGAGTATAGTTTAATCTACCTTGATCCGAAACTAGTCGGGGCGGAATAAGCTAGTTGGAAAGTTCTACGGCATTGAAACTTGCAAATCTGGACCATACTTCGGATGGCGATAACTCGGTCAATATTTGGCCGAATGAGGTCGTTCTTGAGTCTAAACCGAAGATCTTGAAATTTTCTACAACTTTCGTGGAGGACGTTATTCCTAGAAACGACTTTCGCTGGGAGAGAAATGGGGATAAGAAAGTGGACAGTGAGCTGTCTGGAATCTGGAAATCCCAGATTTTGGCTGAACTTCGGACGTCAATATCTTTGTCGTTTCTTGGCCGTTTAGGGTGATTCTTGGGTCTAAATTGAAGGTTTTGAAGTGCTCTACAACTTTGTCCAAAGGAGTGGACTCTAAAAACTACCTTAAGCAGGAGAAAAATGGGGATTTACGAAGGGCAGTAAGCTGACTGGAAAACAGAGAATGGTTTCTAGAGAGAAGTTGGAGCAATGCTTTGAGGTGTGAGTTGAATGACAAGCTTTGGGTGCTATTTATAGGCAAAAATCTGGCCTCTCCTCTCCCTCCATGGCCGGCCCCCCCCCTCTCCCTCCATCTCTCTCATTGATTAGCTTCATTGTGTTGTCATTTCATGCTTGAAAGCATGCCATGCTTCCATGGCTTGTCTTTGTCCAATCTTTTAGGCAACCTAGGTTATCATGAAGGGTTTTATGACTTGTCTAGTCTAGGATGGGCTTCGCTTGGATAAAAGTACCAAAATCATTAGCTAGGTAGTACTTTGGAAGACTAGAAATGGGTTGGCAATTGGGTAATAGGCTTAAGGCTAAGTTTGTAGCTTGATGGAGTGTACTACACTCAAGCACACACCTCTCACTCCTCCTGAAAATTTCGGCCAGCCCCCCTCTCTCTCTTCCTCTCTCCTTTTTGCTTCATTGAATTGTCCAATCAAGTCTTCCAAGCATGCCATGCCTTGTCATTTTCATTTCTAGGCTTTCATGAGGGGTTTTTGGCCTTGTTCTAGGTTATCATGAGGGATTCTATGGGTTGTCCAAATCCTAGAAAGGTTTTGCTTGCAAAAGCACAAGAAAGAAGTAATAATGGTTGTACTTTGGTTGAGTAAAGACAAGGAAGATGACTTGTCTTGTCATCCTAATTGGCAAGACTTGCCTTTATTGTCCAAGGGACAAAGATTTCCCTAGCACTTATTGTCCAATGGATAAAGACAAAAAGGTTCAAGTGGTCCAACTAGGGTTAGGAAGAAGTGATTGGGCTAAATGGGCATTAGGCTATTCTAACTAATTGGTTAAAGACTAACGATACTTAATCTAGGCTTTCATTACTCGAGTGGTATTTTGGTTTTATTTAGTAGGAAATCGCCTAATAACAGAATATTAAAGCCCGACGGTGCCAAACGCCAAGGTAAGGCATGAGCGTGGCCAAGGCAGCCCGCTAGCAAAGCGGTGGCCAAGGCGTAGCCAAGGCGAGGCGTGAGCGTGGCCAAGGTAGCCCGCTACCAAAGCGGTGGCCAAGGCGAGGCCAGAGCAAGGCAGCCCAGCAACGCCAAGGCAAAAGCAAGGCGCGACCCGGCGCCAAGGCAGAACCCGATGGCAGCCAAGGCAGGGCAACCCCGACAATGACCGACGCCTAAGCGGCAGCCCGACAATGACCCGACGCTTAGGCGAGGCAGGCCCGGCAACGACCCGACGCCTAGGCAAAGCGAGGCTCGTCGGCGAGCCGACGCCAAAGCGAGGCAGCCTGACAGCGATGAGCAGCGCCAAGCGAAAGACCCGACAGCGAGCCGACGCCAAGGCAAGGCAGGCCCGACAGTGAGCCGACGCCAAGGCAAGGCAGGCCCGACAGTGAGCCGACGCCAAGGCAAGGCAGGCCCGACAGTGAGCCGACGCCAAGGCAAGGCAGGCCCGACAGTGAGCCGACGCCAAGGCGAGGCAGGCCTAACAGAGACCCGATGCTTGGGTGAGGCAGGCCTAACAGCGACCCGATGCCTAGGCAGCCTAGCAAAGCCAAAGCAAGGCAGTCAAGCCAACGGTCAAGGCAACGACCAAAAATTTCTACTAACCACTTCGGCATCGATGCATCACTCTAGGTTAGGGAAATGTAACTAAGCCAAACGGTAGTTAGGGTTTGCTAACTAATCGGTTAAAACTATACTTGCCAAGTAGAATTTCCAGTCGAGAAATATAATTTAAAGATATTATTTACTTACTAGGAAAAATATACGAGTATGTTTACAAGTATACTAGTCATGGGAGAAGGACTAAATTGTCCGGAGTAAAATGATTCAATTTTTCAAGTTTCAAATCTAATTATGACGGATTATTAGAATTTCAAAGAAATTTTTAAAGCGATCCAAGTAATTAAAATAAAATTCAAATTTTTAACGAAATTTTTATTTACCAAAAATCGTTACAAAACTACTAGGGTTAGAAAATAGACTCAACAAGCTTTTTAACGGTTCAAACCTTGCGAAAATAGGTGTTCGGTAGTGTCCGGGAGAAGGCCGCAAAATTTAACAAATTTTGAACTCTCAATGCGCCTGAGGCGCATTTCATTGCGCCCTGGGCACACGGCATTGCGCCAGGGGCGCCTAAGAACTTCAAAATTTGTTAAACTTTGTAAGTTTGTCCCGATCATTCCCGAACTCTGATTTTTGCATGGTTTGAACCGTTAAGAAGTTTATTAAGTCTTCTTTTTAACCCAATTAGTTTGGACGCAATTTGTTTTTGTACATCAAAGTATATGACTATTTTGCCATCACTGAGTCATATAAACGAATCGTTCTTGTAAAACGCTCGCATCTACATCATTTTAAATAGGATAAAGACCTATTATATATCGATAAGAAGGATTTTCAAAGTACTAAAAGATGGTGGCGTACAACTATACAAAAAATAATGTTGAGTTTATGAAAAATGAGTAGAAAGCAAACCACTACGAAGATCGTCGGAGCTCTACCATCTTTTTGCCACAAACGCTGTCACCGTAACACAACCGCTCCACCACCATCACTTCACCACATACACCACCATAACTACGCCACTACCAGCACACTTCCATTGCCGTGAGGTGGACCAAAGTTCAAATTCTAAAAAAGAGCCGTGAGACTACGGGAAATTGAAATTCCATTGCCGTTGATCGGCACTAAATTCAAATTCCTCAGGCACACTGATTTGGCCAAGACAAATTAGCTTTCAGTGGCTTTAGAAACTCTCTAGAACACTTATGAAATTAAAGAGTACTTCTGAACTAGGAATGAGAGTACCGAGTGGAACTTAGAAAGAGTGGAAGAGAGCGAAAACGGCTTTTTATCCTTAGTCGCTCCGACGATTTTTGAATTGGTCTATTTTAGATTAAATTACCAAAACCAAAAACTCTTATTTTTATAATTCGATCACACCATCTATTAGTACATCTATTACCCTATTTATTGATATAAAATAGGTTTAAATCCGGTCTAAAATAAGGGAGATATTAGCGTTTTACAGATATAATTTATTCTCCGACTCACTGAGGGTAAAATAGTCATATCCTATGATGTACCAATTGCTTTTGATCGAAACTACTAGGGTTAGAAAATAGACTCAACAAGCTTTTTAACGGTTCAAACCTTGCGAAAATCGGAGTTCGGTAGTGTTCGGGAGAAGGCCGCGAAATTTATCAAATTTTGAACTCTCAATGCGCCTCAGGCGCATTTCATTTTGCCCTGGGCGCACGGCATTGGGCCAGGGGCACCTAGGAACTTCAAAATTTGTTAAACTTTGTAAGTTTGTCCCGATCATTCCCGAACTCTGATTTTTGCATGGTTTGAACAGTTAAAAAGTTTATTAAGTTTGCATTTTAACCCAATAAGTTTGGGTGCAATTTTTTTTTGTACATCAAAGTATATGATTATTTTGCCATCACTGAGTCATATAAACGAATCGTTCTTGTAAAACGCTCGCATCTTCGTCATTTTAAATAGGACAAAGACCTACTATATATCGATAAGGAGGATTTTAAAAGTACTAAAAGATGGTGGCGTACAACTATACAAAAAATATAGTTAAGTTTATGAAAAATGAGTAGAAAGCAAACCACTACGCAGATCGTCGGGGCTCTACCATCCCTTTGCGACAACCACTGTCACCGTAACACAACCGCTCCACCACCATCATTTCACCACATACACCACCATAACTTTGCCACTACCAGCAGACTTCCATTGCCGTGAGGCGGCCCAAAGTTCAAATTCTAAAAAAGAGCCGTGAGACTACGGAAAATTTAAATTCCATTGCCGTTGATCGGCACTAAATTCAAATTCTTTAGTGGCACACTGATTTGGCCAAGACAAATTAGCTTTCAGTGGCTTTAGGAACTCTCTAGAACACTTACGAAATTAAAGAGTACCTTAGAACTAGGAATGAGAGTACCGAGTGGAACATAGAAAGAGTGGAAGAGAGTGAAAACGTCTCTTTATCCTTAGTCGCTCCGACGATTTTTGAATTGGTCTATTTTAGATTAAATTACCAAAACCAAAAACTCTTATTTTTATAATTAGATCACACCATCTATTAGTACATCGAATACCCTATTTATTGATATAAAATAGGTTTAAATCCGGTCTAAAATAAGGGAGAAATTAGCGTTTTACAGATATAATTTATTCTCCGACTCACTGAGGGTAAAATAGTCATATCCTATGATGTACCAATTGCTTTTGATCGAAACTACTAGGGTTAGAAAATAGACTCAACAAGCTTTTTAACGGTTCAAACCTTGCGAAAATCGGAGTTCGGTAGTGTCCGGGAGAAGGCCGCGAAATTTATCAAATTTTGAACTCCCAATGCGCCTGAGGCGCATTTCATTGCGCCCTGGGCGCACGGCATTGCGCCAGGGGCGCCTAGGAACTTCAAAATTTGTCAAACTTTGTAAGTTTGTCCCGATCATTCCCGAACTCTGATTTTTGCATGGTTTGAACCGTTCAAAAGTTTATAAAGTCTGCTTTTTAACCCAATAAGTTTGGGTGAAATTTTTTTTTGTACATCAAAGTATATCACTATTTTGCCATCACTGAGTCATATAAACGAATCGTTCTTGTAAAACGCTCGCATCTACGTCATTTTAAATAGGACAAAGACCTACTATATATCGATAAGGAGGATTTTCAAAGTACTAAAAGATGGTGGCGTACAACTATACAAAAAATATAGTTAAGTTTATGAAAAATGAGTAGAAAGCAAACCACTACGAAGATCGTCGGGGCTCTACCATCCCTTTGCCACAAACACTGTCACCGTAACACAACCGCTCCCCACCATCACTTCACCACATACACCACCATAACTTTGCCACTACCAGCACACTTCCATTGCCGTGAGGCGGCCCAAAGTTCAAATTCTAAAAAAGAGCCGTGAGACTACGCAAAATTGAAATTCCATTGCCGTTGATCGGCACTAAATTCAAATTCTTTAGTGGCACACTGATTTGGCCAAGACAAATTAGCTTTCAGTGGCTTTAGGAACTCTCTAGAACACTTACGAAATTAAAGAGTACCTTAGAACTAGGAATGAGAGTACCGAGTGGAACATAGAAAGAGTGGAAGAGAGCGAAAACGTCTTTTTATCCTTAGTCGCTCCGACGATTTTTGAATTGGTCTATTTTAGATTAAATTATCAAAACCAAAAACTCTTATTTTTATAATTCGATCACACCATCTATTCGTACATCGAATACCCTATTTATTGATATAAAATAGGTTTAAATCCGGTCTAAAATAAGGGAGAAATTAGCGTTTTACAGATATAATTTATTCTCCGACTCACTGAGGGTAAAATAGTCATATTCTATGATGTACCAATTGCTTTTCATCGAAACTACTAGGGTTAGAAAATAGACTCAACAAGCTTTTTAACTGTTCAGACCTTGCTAAAAACGGAGCTCAGTAGTGTCTGGGAGAAGGCCGCGAAATTTAACAAATTTTGAACTCTCAATGCGCCTGAGGCGCATTTCATTGCGCCCTGGATGCACAGCAATGCGCCAGGTGCGCCTAGGAACTTCAAAATTTATTAAACTTTGTAAGTTAGTCCCGAACATTCCCGAACTCCGATTTTTGCAAGGTTTGAATCGTTAAAAAGTTTATTAAGTATTCTTTTTAACCCAATTAGTTTGGATGCAATTTTTTTTTGTACATCGAAGTATATGACTATTTTGCCATCACTGAGTCATATAAACAAATCGTTCTTGTAAAACGCTCACATCTACGTCATTTTAAATAGGATAAAGACCTACTATATATTGATGCAGAGGATTTTCAAAGTACTAAAAGATGGTGGCGTACAACTATACAAATAAAAAAGTTGAGTTCATGAAAAATGAGTAGAAAGCAAACCACTACGAAGATCGTCGGAGCTCTACCATCTTTTTGCCACAAACGCTGTCACCGTAACACAACCGCTCCACCACCATCACTTCGCCACTACCAGCACACTTTCATTGCCGCGAGGCGGCCCAAAGTTCAAATTCTAAAAAACAGTTGTTAGACAACGCAAAATTGAAATTCCATTGCCGTTGATCGGCACTAAATTCAAATTCTTTAGTGGCACATTGATCAGGCCATGACAAATTAGCTTTCAGTGGCTTTAGGAACTTTCTAGAACACTTACGAAATTAAAGAGTACCTTAGAACTAGGAATGAGAGTACCGAGTTGAACTTAGAAAGAGTGGAAGAGAGCGAAAACGTCTTTTTATCCTTAGTCGCTCCGACGATTTTTGAATTGGTCTATTTGAGATTAAATTACCAAAACAAAAAACTCTTATTTTATAATTCGATCACACCATCTATTAGTACATCGAATACCCTATTTATTGATATAAAAGAGGTTTAAATCCGGTTTAAAATAAGGGAAATATTAGCGTTTTGCAGATTGAATTTATTTTCCGACTCACTATTGGTAAAATAGTCATATCCTATGATGTACCAATTGCTTTTGACCAAATACTAGGGTTAGAAAATAGACTCAACAAGCTTTTTAAGGGTTCAAACCTTGCGAATATTGGAGTTCGGTAGTGTCCGGGCGAAGGCCGCGAAATTTAACAAATTTTGAACTCTCAATGCGCCTGAGTCGCATTTCATTGCGCCCTGGACGCACTGCATTGCGCCAGGGGCGCCTGGGAACTCCAAAATTTGTTAAACTTTTTAACTTTGTCCCGAATATTCCCGAACTCCGATTTTTGCAAGGTTTGAACCGTTAAAAAGTTTATTAAGTCTTCTTTTTAACCCAATTAGTTTGGATACAATTTTTTTTCGTACATCAAAGTATATGACCATTTTACCGTCACTGAGTCATATAAATGAATCGTTCTTATAAAACGCTCGCATCTACGTCATTTTAAATAGGATAAAGACATACTATATATCGATAAGGAGGATTTTCATTGTAGTAAAAGATGTTGGAGTACAACTATACAAATAATAAAGTTGAGTTTATGAAAAATGAGTAGAAAGCAAACCACTACGAAAACCGTGGGAGCTCTACCATCCCTTTGCCACAAACACTGTCACCGTAACACAACCCCTCCACCACCATCACTTCACCACATACACCACCATAACTTCGCCACTACCAGCACACTTCCATTGCCGTGAGGTGGCCCAAAGTTCAAATTCTAAAAAAGAGTCGTGAGACAACGCAAAATTGAAATTCCATTGCCGTTGATCGGCAGTAAATTCAAATTCTTTAGTGGCACACTTATTTGGCCAAGACAAATTAGCTTTCAGTGGCTTTAGGAACTCTGTAGAACACTTACGAAATGAAATAGTACCTTAGAACTAGGAATGACAGTACCGAGTGGAACTTAGAAAGAGTGGAAGAGAGCGAAAACGTCTTTTTATCCTTAGTCGCTCCAACGATTTTTGAATTGGTCTATTTTAGATTAAATTACCAAAACCAAAAACTCTTATTTTTATAATTAGATCACACCATCTATTAGTACATCGAATACCCTATTTATTGATATAAAGTGGGTTTAAATCCGGTTTAAAATAAGGGAGATATTAGCGTTTTAGAGATATATTTTATTGTCCGACTCACTTAGGGTAAAATAGTCATATCCTATGATGTACCAATTGCTTTTGATGATAACTACTAGGGTTAGAAAATAGACTCAACAAGCTTTTTGACGGTTCAAACCTTGAGAAAATTGGAGTTCGGTAGTGTCCAGGAGAAGGCCGCGAAATTTAACAAATTTTGAACTCTCAATGCGCTTGAGGCGCATTTCATTGTGCCCTGGGCGCCTAGGAGCAAAATTTGTTAAACTTTGTAAGGTTGTCCCGAACATTCCCGAACTCTGACTTTTGCAAGATTTGAACCGTTAAAAAGTTTATTAAGTCTGCTTTTTAACCCAATTAGTTTGGATGCAATTTTTTTTGTACATCAAAGTATATGACTATTTTACCATCACTGAGTCATATAAACGAATCGTTTTTGTAAAACGTTCGCATCTACGTCATTTTAAATAGGATAAAGGCCTACTATATATCGATAAGGAGGATTTTCAAAGTACTAAAAGATGGTGGCGTACAACTATACAAATAGAAAAGTTGAATTTATGAAAAATGAGTAGAAAGCAAACCACTACGAAGATCGTGGGAGCTCTACCATCCCTTTGGCACAAACACTGTCACCGTAACACAACCCCTCCACCACCATCACTTCACCACCATAACTTCGCCACTACCAGCACACTTCCATTGCCATGAGGCGGCCCAAAGTTCAAATTATAAAAAAGAGTCGTGAGCCAACGCAAAATTGAAATTCCATTGCCGTTGATCGGCAGTAAATTCAAATTCTTTAGTGGCACACTGATTTGGCCAAGTCAAATTAGCTTTCTGTGGCATTAGGAATTTTCTAGAACAGTTACGAAATTAAAGAGCACCTTAGAACTAGGAATGAGAGAACCAAGTGGAACTTAGAAAGAGTGGAAGAGAGCGTAAACGTCTTTTTTTCCTTAGTCGCTCAGACGATTTTTGAATTGGTGTATTTTGGATTAAATTACCAAAACCAAAAACTCTTATTTTTATAATTAGATCACACCATCTATTCGTACATCGAATACCCTATTTATTGATATAAAATAGGTTTAAATCCGGTCTAAAATAAGGGAAATATTAGCGTTTTACAGATATAATTTATTCTCCGACTCACTGAGGGTAAAATAGTCATATCCTATGATGTACCAATTGCTTTTGATCAAAACGACTAGGGTAAGAAAATAGACTCAACAAGCTTTTTAACGGTTCAAACCTTGCGAAAATCGGAGTTTGGAAGTGTCCGGGAGAAGGCCGCGAAATTTAACAAATTTTCAACTCTCAATGCGCCTGAGTCGCATTTCATTGCGCCCTGGGCGCACGGCATTGCGCCAGGGGTGCCTAGAAACTCCAAAATTTGTTAAACTTTGTAAGTTTTTCCCGAACGTTCCCGAACTCCGATTTTTGCAAGGTTTGAACCGTTAAAAAGTTTATTAAGTCTTCTTTTTAACCCAATTTGTTTGGACGCAAATTTTTTTTGTACATCAAAGTATATGACTATTTTACCATCACTGAGTCATATAAATGAATCGTTCTTGTAAAACGCTCGCATCTACATCATTTTAAATCGGATAAAGTCCTACTATATATTGATAAGGGGGATTTTCAAAGTACTTAAAGATGGTGGAATACAACTATAAAAATAATAAAGTTGAGTTTATGAAAAATGAGTAGAAAAAGGACCACTACGAATATCGTGGGAGCACTACCATCCCTCTTCCATAAACACTTTCGCTATAACACAACCCCTCTGTAGTGGTCCGAATATTCTGGTTCGGCCACAGTCGCTATGTTTGGCGGAAGGCCACGATGCTACCCTCTGCGGCTCGGCCAGGAGCAAAGCAACAAGGCTCGGCCATGTCTCCCATAAAGCTCCCTTGAGGCTCGACTCGGCCCAAAGCTTGTTAACTTGGCTCGGGCATATCTCCCAAAAGCTCCCTTGAAGCTTGGCTCGTCCCAAAGCACGGCAACTAGGCTCGGCCATGTCTCCCACGAAGCTCCCTCGAGGATCGGCTCGGCCTGGAGCTAGGCAACTAGGCTCGGGCATATTGCCCATGAAGCTCCCTTGAGGCTCGCCTCGGCCCAAAGCGAGGCAATGAGGCGCGGCCATGTCTCCCACGAAGCACCCTCAAGGCTAGGCTCGCCCATTTTTTTCTATGAAGCTCCACGAGGTTGGGCTCGGCCTTGTCTCCCATGAAGCTCCCTCAAGGCTAGGGTCGGCAATGTCCCCCATGGTGCTCCCTTACCACTCTGCATGGCTATGTCTCCCACAAATCTCCTATAAGGCTAGGCTCTGCCACATCTGCCATGAAGCTCCCCTGAGGCTCCGCTCGGCCAGGAGCTAGGCTATTAGTTTTGGCCATGTCTCCCACGAAGCTCCCTCATTGTAAGGCTCGGCCATGCCTCCCATGGAGCTCCCTCGCGACTAGGCGAGGCCATGTATCCCATGAAGCTCCCTCGAGGCTTGGGTCGGCTAAGAGCTAGGCAATTATTCTCGGCTATGTCTCCCACGAGGCTACCTAATGGCTAGGCTCGGCCATGTCTCCAATGACGCTCCCACGAGGCTAGGCTCGGCCATGTCTCCCATGAAGCTCGCTCGAGGCTAAGCTTGGCCATGTCTCCCATTAAGCTCCCTCGCAACTAGGCTCGACAATGTCTGCCATGAAACTCCCTCGAGGCTAGGCTCGGCCCTGTCTTCCACGAAGCTCCTCGATGCTAGGCTCAGCCATGTCTCCCATGAACCTCCCTCAAGGCTTGGCCCGGCCATGTCTCCCATGAAGCTCCCTTGCAACTAGGCTCAGTGATGTCTCCCTCGAAGCTCCCTCGAGCCTAGGCTCGGCCATTTCTCCCATGGCCCTCCCTCATGACTCAGCTTGGCCTTGTCTCCCAAGAAGCTCCCTCAAGGCAAGGCTCTGCCACGTCTCCCATGAAGCTCCCTTGAGGCACGGCTTGGCCCGGAGCTAGGCTATTAGGCTCGGCCATGTCTCCCATGAAGATCCCTTAAGGCTAGGCTCGGCCATGTCTCCCATGAAACTCCTTCGTGATATGGCTCTACCTTGTCTCCCACGAGGCTCCCTTGAGGCTTGGCTCGGCAAGGCAATGCCTACCTTGAAGTTCCTTATAGGCTCGGGTCAAACCGGATCTAGAAAATTATTTTCGGCCATGTCTACCATGAAGCTCCTTCAAGGCTAGGTTCGGCCATGTCTCCCATTAATCTCCCTCGCGACTAGGCTCGGCCATGTCACCAACGAAGCTCCCACAAGGCTAGGCTTGGCAACTCCAAAATTTGTTAAACTCCCACAAGGCTAGGGGCGCCTAGGAACTCCAAAATTTGTTAAACTTTGTAAGTTTAAATTGTTCCGAACATTCCCGAACTCCGATTTTTGCAAGGTTTGAACCGTTACAAAGTTTATTAAGTCTGCTTTCTAACCCAATTAGTTTGAATGCAATTTTTTTTTGTACATCAAAATATATGACTATTTTACCATCACTGAGTCATAAAAATGAATCGTTCTTGTAAAACGCTCGCATCTACATCATTTTAAATTGGATAAAGACCAACTATATATCGATAAGGAGGATTTCCAAAGTACTAAAAGATGGTGGAATACAACTATAAAAATAATAAAGTTGAGTTTATGAAAAATGAGTAGAAAAAGGACCACTACAAAGATCATGGGAGCACTACCATCCCTCTTCCATAAACACTGTCGCTGTAACACAACCCCTCTATAGTGGTCTGAATATTCTGGTTCGGCCAGAGTCACTACGTTTGGCAGTAGGCAACGATGCTACCCTTTGCGGCTCAGCCAGGAGAAAAGCAACAAGGCTCGGCCATGTCTCTCATTAAGCTCCCTTGAGGCTCGACTCGGCCCGAAGCTAGGCAACTAGGCTCGGGAATATCTCCCAGAAGCTCCCACGAAGCTTGGCTTGGCCCAGAGCAAGCAACTAGGCTCGTCCATGTCTCCCATGAAGCTCCCTCGAGGATCAGCTCGGCCCGGAGCGAGGCAACTAGGCTCGGGCATATTGCCCATGATACTCCCTTGAGGCTCGGCTCTGCCCAGAGCTAGGCAATGAGGCTCGACCATGTCACCCACAAACACCCTCAAGGCTAGGCTCGGCCATTTTTTTCCATGAAGCTCTTTGAGGTTGGGCTCAGCCTTGTCTCCCATTAAGCTCCCTTGCAACTAGGCTCGGCCATGTCTCCAATGATGCTCCCACGAGGCTAGGCTCGGCCATGTCCCATGAAGCTTGCTCGAGGCTAAGCTTTGCCATGTCTCCCATTAAGCTCCCTTGCAACTAGGCTCGACAACGTCTTCCACGAAAGTCCCTCGAGGAAAGGCTCGGCCCTGTATTCCATGAAGCTCCTCGATGCTAGGCTCGACCATGTTTCCCATGAAGCTCTCTCAAGGCTTGGGACGGCCATGTCTCCCATGAAGCTACCTCGCGACTAGGCTCGGCCATGTCTCCCACGACGCTCTCTTGTTGCTAGGCTCGGCAAGGCCGTGTCCCCATGATGCTCCCTCGAGGCACGGATCGGCCAGGAGCTAGGCAATTATTCTCGACCATATCTCCCACGAAGCTACCTCAAGGATAGGCTCGGCCTTGTCTCCTACGAAGCTCCCACGCGTCTAGGCTCGGCCATTTTTTTCTATGAAGCTCCTTGAGGCTAGGCTCGGCCATGTCCCACGTGGAGCTCCCTCTCGACTCTGCTTGGCCATGTCTCCCACGAAGCTCCCTTAAGGCTAGGCTTGACCACGTCTTCCATAAGGCTCTCGTGTGGCCAGGCTCGGCAAGGCCATGTCTCCCATGAAGCTCCCTCGAGGCTCAGGTCGACCCAGAGTGAGGCAATTATTCTTAGCCATGTCTCCCTCGAAGCTACCACAAGGCTAGGCGCGGCCATGTCTCCCCTAAGGCTCCCGCAAGGCTTGGCTCGGCAAGGCAATGTCTATAATGAAGTTCCCTATAGGCTCGGGATGGCCCGGAGCTAGGCAATTATTCTCGGCCAAGTCTACCATGAACCGCCTTCAAGGCTAGGCTCGGTCATGTCTCCCATTAGTCTCCCTCGCGACTAGGCTTGGCCATGTCGCTGATGAAGCTCCCACAAGGATAGGCTCGGCCATTTGTTTTCTATGAAGCTCCTTGATGCTTGGCTCGGCAATGTCTCCCATGATGCTCGCTCGAGGCTAAGCTTGGCCATGTCTCCCAATAAGCTCCCTCGCAACTAGGCTCGACAATGTCTCCCATGAAACTCCTTCGAGGCTAGGCTCGGCCCTGTCTTCCATGAAGCTGCTCTATGCTAGGCTCGGCCATGTTTTCCATGAATCTCCCTCAAGGCTTGGCACGGCCATGTCTCCCATGACGCTCCCTTGCAATTAGGCACGGCCATGTCTCCCTCGAAACTCCCTCTAGGCCAAGCTCGGCCAGTCTCCCATGGTGCTCCTTCGTGACATTACTTGGCCTTGTCTCCCATGAAGCTCCCTCAAGGCTAGGCTCTACCATGTCTCCCATGAAGCTCCTTTTATGCTCGGCTCGGCCCGAAGCTAGGCTATTAGGCTTGGCCATGTCTCCCATGAAGCTCCCTCAAGGCTAGGCTCGGTGTTGTCGCCCATGAATCTCCTTCGCGACTAGACTCGGGCATGTCTCCAACGAGGCTCCCTCGAGGCTTGTCTCGGCAAGGCCATGTCTTCCATAAAGTTCCTTAGAGGCTCTGGTAGGCCCGGAGCTAGGCAATTATTCTCGGCCATGTCCACCACGATGCTCCCTCAAGGCTTGGTTCGGCCATGTCTCCCATTAATCTCCCTCGCGACTTGGCTCAGCCATGACTCCAATTAAGCTCTCACGAGGCTAGGATCGGCTATTATTTTTCAATGAAGCTCCTCGAGGCTAGGCTCAGCCATCCCTCCCATGAAGCTCGATCGAGGCTAAGCTTGGCCATGGCTCCCATTAAGCTCCCTCAAACCTAGGCTCAACAATGTCTCCCATGAAACTCCCTCGAGGCTAGGCTCTGCCATTTCTCCCATCAAGCTCCCTCAAGGCTTGGCACGGCCATGTCTCCCATGAAGCTCCCTCACGATTAGTCTCAGCCAGGTCTCCCACGAGGCTCCGTCATTGCTAGGCTCGGCAAGGCCATGTCTCCCTTGAAGCTCCCCCGAGGCTTGGGCCTGCTCGGAGCTAGGCAATTATTCTTGGCCTTGTCTCCCACGAAGCTACCTCAAGGCTGGGATCGGCCATGTCTATCATTGAGCACCCTCGCAACTAGGCTCGGCCATGTCTACAATGAAGCTCCCATGAGGCTAGGCTCGGCCATTTTTTTTTTCTATGAAGCTCCTCGAGGCTAGGCTCTGCAATTTCTCAAATGAAGCTTGCTCAAGGTTAGGCTCGGCTATGTCTCCTATTAATCTCCCTTGCGACTAGGCTAGGCCATGTCTCCCACGAAACTCCCTCGAGGCTTGGCTTGGCCATGTCTGCCTTGAAGCTCTTCTAGGCAAGTCTTGGCTATGTCTCCCATGAAGCTCCCTCAAGGCTAGGCATGACCATGTCACCCATGAAGCTGCCATGCAACTTGGCTGGGCATTGTCTCCCATGAAGCTCCCTCAAGGCTAAGCTCAGCTATAACCCCCCTGGAGCTCCCTCGCGACTCATCTTGGCCATGTCTCCCACGAAGCTCCCTCTTGGCAAGGCTCGGCCACGTCTACCATGAAGCTCCACTAAGGTTCGGCTCGGCTCATCCCCGGAGCTAGGCTATTAGTTTTCGCCATGTCTCCAACGAAGCTCCCTCATGGCTAGGCTCGCCCATGTCTCCCATGAAGCTCCCTCGCGACTAGGCTCAGCCATGTCTCCCACGAGGCTCCCTCGTGGCTATTCTCAGCAAGTCCATGTCTCCCACGAAGCTCCCTCAAGGCTCAGGTCGGTCCAGAGGTAGGCAATTATTCTCGGCCATGTCTCCCACGAAGCTACCTCAAGGCTAGGCTCGGCCATGTCTCCAACGAAGCTCCCACGAGGTAAGGCTCGGCCATTTTTTTTCTATGAAGCTCCAATGAGGCTAGGCTCGGCCATTTCTCCCATGAAGCTCGCTCGAGGCTAAGCTTGGCCATGTCTCTCATTAAGCTCCCTCGCAACTAGGCACGATAATGTCTCCCCTGAAAATCCCTCATGGCTAGGCTCGGCCCTGTATTCCATGAAGCTCCTCGATGCTAGGCTCAGCCATGTCTCCCACGAAGCTCCCTCAAGGCTTGGCGCAGCCAAGTCTCCCATGAAACTCCCTTGCAACTAGGCTTTGCCATGGCTCCCTCGAAGCTCCCTCGAGGCTAGGCTCGGCAATGTCTCCTATGGCCCTCCCTCGCGACTCAGCTTGGCCTTGTCTCCCTCGAAGCTCCCTCAAGGCTAGGCTCTGCCATGTCTCCCATGAATCTCCCTTACGACGAGGCTCGGCTATGTCTCCCACAAGGCTTGGCCTTGCAAGGCAATGTCTACCATGAAGTTCCTTAGAGGCTCGGGTCGGATCGGAGCTAGGCAATTATCTCAGCCATGTCCACCTAGAATCTAGCTCAAGGCTAGGTTCAACCATTTCTCCTATTAATCTCCCTCCCGACTAGGCTCAGCCACGTCTCTAATGAAGCTCCGACGAGGCTAGGCTCGGCCATTTTTTTTCAATGAAGCTCCTCGAGGCTAGGCTAGGCCATGTCTCCCATGAAACTCCCTCGAGGCTAAGTGTAGCCATGTCTCCCATTAAGCTCCCTCGCAACTAGGCTTTACAATGTCTCCAACGAAACTCCCTCGAGGCTAGGCTCGGCCCTGCTTGCCACGAAGCTCCTTGAGGCTAGGCTCGGCCATGTCTCCCATGAAGCTCGCTTGGGGCTAAGCTTGGCCACGTCTCTCATTAAGCTCCCTCGCAACTAGGCTCGATAATGTCTCCCACGAAACTCCCTCGAGGCTAGGCTCGGCCTTGTTTTCCATGAAGTTCCTCAATGCTAGGCTTGGCCATGTCTCCCATGAAGCTCCCTTAAGGCTTGGCACAGCCATGTCTCCCATGAAGCTCCCTTGCAACTAGGCTTTGCCATGTCTCCCTCGAAGCTCCCTCGAGGCTAGGCTCGACAATGTCTCCTATGGCCCTCCCTCGGGACTCAACTTGGCCTTGTCTCCCTCGAAGCTCCCTCAAGGCTAGGCTCTACCACGTCTCCCAGGAAGCTCCCTTTAGGCTTAGCTTGGCCCGAAGCTAGTCTATTAGGCTCAGCCTTATCTCCCATGAAGCTCCCTAAAGGTTAGGCTCGGCCATGTCTCCCATGAATCTCCCTTGCGACGAGGCTCATCCATGCCTCCCAGGAGGCTCCCTCAAGGCTTGGCCTTGCAAGGCAATGTCTACCATGAAGTTCCTTAGAGGCTCGGGTCGGACCGGACCTAGGCAATTATTCTCGGCCATTTTCACCATGATTCTAGCTCGAGGCTAGGTTCGGCCATTTCTTTTATTAATCTCCCTCGCGACTAGGCTTAGCCACGTCTCCAACGAAACTCCGTCAATGCTAGGCTCGATCGTTTTTTTTTCTATGAAGCTCCTCAAGGCTAGGCTAGGCCATGTCTCCCATGAAAATCACTCGAGGCTAAGCGTAGCAATGTCTCCCATTAAGCTCCCTCGAAACTAGGCTTTATAATGTCTCCAACGAAACTCCCTCGAGGCTAGGCTCAGCCCTGCCTTCCCACGAAGCTCCTCGAGGCTAGGCTCGGCCATGTCTCCCATGAAGATCGCTCGAGGCTTAGCTTGGCCATGTCTCTCATTAAGCTCCCTCGCAACTACGCTTGATAAAGTCTCCCTTAAAACTCCCTCGAGGCTAGGCTCGGCCCTATATTACGTGAAGCACCTCGATGCTAGGCTCGGCCATGTCTCCCATGAAGCTCCCTCAAGGCTTGGCATGGCCATGCCTCCCATGAAGCTCCCTTGCAACTAGTCTTTGCCATGTCTCCCTCGAAACTCCCTCGAGTCTAGGCTCGGCCATGTCTCCTATGTCCCTCCCTTGCGACTCAGCTTGGCCTTGTCTCCCTCGAAGTTCCTTCAAGGCTAGGCTCTGCCACGTCTCCCAGGAAGCTCCCTTGGGGCTCAGCTTGGCCCGAAGCTAGTCTATTAGGCTCGACCTTGTCTCCCATGAAGCTCCCTCAAGGCTAGGCTCGACCATGTCTCCCATGAATCTCCCTTGCAACGAGGCTTGGCTATGTCTCTCACGAGGCTCCCTCAAGGCTAAGGCAATGTCTACCATGAAGTTCCTTAAAGGCTCGGGTCGGGCTGGAGCTAGGCAATTATTCTCGGCCATGTCCACCATGAATCTAGCTCAAGGCTAGGTTCGGCCATTTCTCCCATTAATCTCCCTTGCGACTAGGCTCAGCCACGTCTCCAACAAAGCTTCGACGAGGCTAAGCTCGACCATTTTTTTCTATGAAGCTCCTCGAGGCTAGGCTAGGCCATGTCTCCCATGAAACTCACTCGAGGCTAAGCATAGCCATGTCTCCCATTAAGCTCCCTGGCAACTAGGCTTTACAAAGTCTCCAACGAAACTCCCTCGAGGCTAGGGTCGGCCCTGCCTTCCACGAAGCTCCTCGAGGCTAGGCTCAGCCATGTCTCCCATGAAGCTCCCTCAAGACTTGGCAAGGCCATGTCTCCCATGAAGCTCCCTCGAGAACAGGCTCGGCCATGTCTCCCACAAGGCTCCCTTGTTGCTAGGCTCGGCAAGGCTATGTCTATCATGAAGCTCTCTAGAGGCTCGAGTCGGGCCGGATCTAAGCAATTATTCCAGGCCATGTCTCCCACGAAGCTACCTCAAGGCTAGGCTCAGCCATGTCTCCAACGAAGCTCCCACGAGGCTAGGCTTGGCCATTTTTTTTCTATGAAGCTCCTCGAGGCTAGGCTTGGTAATTTCTCCAATGAGGCTTGCTCGAGGTTAGGCTCGGCTATGTCTCTCATTAAGCTCCTTTGCAACTAATCTCGGCCATGTTTCCCACGAAACTCCCTCGAGGCTTAGCTCCGCCATTTCTTCCACGAAGCTCCCGGAGGCAAGGCACGGCTATGTCTCCCATGAAACTCCCTCAAGGCAAGGCACGACCAAGTCTCACATGAAGCTACCTTACGACTAGGCTCGGCCATGTCTCCCTCGAAGCTCCCTCAAGGCTAGGCTGGAAACAGAGCTAGGCTATTAGTCTCAGAAATGTGTCCCACGAAGCTCCCCCTAGGCTAGGCTCGGCCATGTCTCCCACGAGGCTCCATCGAGGCTTTGCTCCATAAGGCAATATCTACAATGAAGTTCCCTAAAGGCTCGGGTGGGCCCGGAGCTAGGCAATTATTCTCGACCAAGTCTACCACGAAGCTCCCTCAAGGCCAGGCTCTGCCATGTCTCCCATTAGTCTCCTTCGCGACTAGGCTTGGCCATGTCTCCAACGATGCTCCCATGAGGCTAGGCTCGCCATTTTTTTTCTATGAAGCTCCTCGAGGCTAGGCTTGGCCATGTCTCCCATGAAGCTCGCTCGAGGCTAAGCTTGGCCATTTCTCCCATTAAGCTCCCTCGCAATTAGGCTTGACAATGTCTCCCACGAAACTCCCTCTAAGCTAGGCTCGGCCTTGTCTTCAAATAAGCTCCTCGATGCTAGGCTCGGCCATGTCTCCCATGAAGCTCCCTCAAGGCTTGGCACGGCCATGTCTCCCATGAATTTCTTTTGCAACTAGGCTCGGCCATGTCTCCCCCGAAGCTCCTTTAAGGCTAGGCTCGGCAATGTCTCCCTTGGCGCTCCCTCGCGACACAGCTTGGCCTTGTCTCCCATGAAGCTCCCTCAAAGCTAGGCTCTGCCACGTCTTCTATGAAGATCCTTTGAGGCTCGACTCGGTCATGTCCCCCATGTAGCTCCCTCAAGGCTAGGCTCAGCTATGTCTCCCATGAAGCTCCCTCGCGACTAGGCTCAGCCATTTCTCCCACGAGGCTCCCTCGAGGCTTGGATCGGAAAGGCCATGTCTACCATGAAGTTCCTTAGAGGCTCAGGTCAGCCCGGAGCTAGGTAATTATTCTCGGCCATGTCTACCATTAACTTCCCTTAATGCTAGGTTTGGCCATGTCTCCCACTAATCTCTCTCGTGACTAGGCTCGGCCATGTCTCCAATAAGGCTCCCACGAGGCTAGGCTTGGCCATTTTTTTTCTATGAAGCTCCTCAGGGCTAGGCTCGGCCATGTCTCCAATGAAGCTCGCTCGAGGCTATGCTCAGCCATGTCTCGAATTAAGCTCCCTCGCAGCTAGGCTCGGCTCTGTCTCCCATGTAACTCCCTCGAGGCTTGGCTTGGCCATGTCTTCCATGAAGCTCCTCGAGGCTAGGCTCGGCCAATTTTTTTTTCTGTGAAGCTCCTTGATGCTAGGCTCGGCCATGTCTCCCTTGACGCTCCCTCGTGACTAGTGTCGATCATGTCTCCAACGAAGCTCCCACGAGGCTAGGCTCGGCCATATTTTTTCTATGAAGCTCCTCGAGGCTAGGCTCAGCCATGTCTCCAGCGAAGCTCCCTAGAAGCTAGGTTAGGCCATTTTTTTTCTATGAAGCTCCTCGAGGCTAGGCTCAGCCATGTCTCCCATGAAGCTCGCTCGAGGCTAGGCTTGGCCATGTCTCCCATCAAGCTCCATCGCGACTAGGCTTGGCCATGTATCCCCCGAAGCTCCCTCAAGGCTAGGCTCGGCAATGTCTCCCATGAAGCTCCCTCAAGCCTTGTCTCAGCCATGCCTCCCATGAAGCTCCCTCGCTACTAGGCGTTGCCATGTCTCCAATGAAGCTCCCACAAGGCTAGGCTCGGCCATTTTTTTTATGAAGTTCCTCGAGGATAGGCTCGGCCATGTCTCCCATCAAGCTCGTTCGAGGCTTAGCTCGACCATGTCTCCTATTAAGCTCCCTCGCGACTAGGCTCTGCCATGTCTCCCACGAAACTCCCTCGACGCTATGCTTGGCCATGTCTTCCATGAAGCTCGTCGAGGCTAGGCTCAGCCATCTCTCCCATGAAGCTCCCTCAAGGCTAAGCACGACCATGTCCCCCATGAAGCTCCCTTGCAACTAGGCTTGGCCATGTATCCCCCGAAGCTCCCTCAAGGCTAGGCTCGACAATGTCTCTCATGAAGCTCCCTCAAGTCTTGTCTCAGCCATGCCTCCCATGAAGCTCCCTCGCGACTAGGTTTTGCCATGTCTCCAACGAAGCTCCCACAAGGCTAGGCTCGGCCATTTTTTTTTTTATGAAGTTCCCCGAGGATAGGCTCGGCCATGTCTCCCATCAATCTCGCCCGAGGCTTAGCTCGGCCATGCCTCCCATTAAGCTCCCTCGCGACTAGGCTCTGCCATGTCTCCCACGAAACTCCCTCGAGGCCAGGCTCGGCCATGTCTTTCATGAAGCTCCTCGAGGCTAGGCTCGGCAATGTCTCCAATGAAGGTACCTCAGGACTAGGCTCGGCCCGACGGAGCTGGTTTGGCTGCATTGAATTACACTTTGCCGATACAAATTACTCTTGGCACATTGAATTGCACTTGGCCGTATCGAATTACTCTCTCGGCCGCATCGAATTGCACTTGGCCGCATTGAATTGCACTTGACCACTACAAATTACTCTTGGCCGCGTTGAATTGCACTTAGCCGCCTCGAATTTCACTTTGCCGTGCAATTCGACGTGGCCAAGTGCAATTTGACGCGGCCATGTGCAATTCGAAGCGGCCAAGTGTAATTCTATGCGACCAAGTGCAATTCAGGTGAACAAGAGTAATTCATAGCAGCAAAGTGTGATTCGATGTGGCCAAGTGCAATTCGATTTGGCCAAGTGCAATTCCACACATCCAAGAGTAATTCGTAGCGGTCAAGGGAAATTCGATGTGGCCAGGAGTATATTGATTTTTCTCGAATATCCGAATACTTTTGTTTGTAAATAATGCATATTTAATTCCATCCTCGGCACATTGCTCCTTTTCTTTTTTCTTTTATTTGACAAATTGTTTCAACAAATACATTATTTTTAATTTTAAAAGTTACAGATAATTACTTATTTTTTGAAGAAAGCTTAGTAGAATGGGGCTAGTCTTGAGGTACTTACAATTGAATTGAATGAAAGTTGAATTTAATTAACTCAAACATGACTCGAAATGAGTTTCAAAACAAGTTCAAACCTTGGCTTGTTTATACGTTAAAAGACTTGTTTTTAATTAAGGAGAAGAAAAATAAGATGACACCCATTGCAAGTGGGGTGGAGTGCAGTTGGCGTCTCACTTATACTCTGACGCTTATGGGTAGAGTTCTGTAACGCCCCCAAAATCGGGTTCGTTAATTAAACATTTTATTGAATATCAAAGAGAGTCTGGCTCTTTATTACAACATAACTCCCACTGGAGTCCAATATTTACACAAGGAGAGGGTCCTAGGGTTCCTAACTACAGCTCCGCATGCTCCTCCATCCTAGCCAGCTCCTCGGCTCCAAATGCCTCCAAGGCGTACAGCTTTCCTTGGTTATCTATAAGGTCTGACACATTATACCAGTGTCGCCACCGATATAATATGTCAGGGTCACCAAAGGTAACACCGTGAGCTTATAAAGCCCAATAGAATAACCCAAACCTACTAACCCTTAACTTACAAGCCAAAGGTAATATAGTTAACGATTTTCCAAACTTAACATGCTTTAACAAGAACACATAACAATTACACATGCACATTCATTACTCATCTAGCGTAAATGTCCGTGTCATCAGAGTTTCTCCTAGGCAGTGTTTCATAAACTGTGTCACCATTTTATTTTTTATTTCCAAACTAACTTTTCAAAAATCAGTTTTAACACACCCAACCTCGGTTCCGCCGCTCCGGGTTCCCGAGTATCCGCACAATGGTTCCGCCGCTCCGGGTTCCCATTGGCACACAATTTGCATTGGCTCCTCTCCACGGATAACCAAGCCATACCTCACCATGGTTTCGCCGCTCCGGGTTCCCATGGGAATACACACAACATCACAATGGTTCCGCCGCTCCGGGTTCCCATTGGACACACACACACCCTCACAATGGTTCCGCTGCTCCGGGTTCCCATTGGACACACACACACACCACATAATGATCTTCACATTTGGTCATTATGTAGTTTCAAAAATATTTTATCCTTTTGCAAAACATGTCTCCACAATGGGCAAGTCCGGCCACATTGCAATTTCAAAACACACCTTGTCATTAATACACCCCAGAAGTCATGTTTTTATTCCTCGGTTTTCGTGTCTCGTATTCATGCATAGACTCCGCGGTAGGACTTTACACATGCAACATGCATTCACAACTAACAAGATCATCCTACTCTATCTTATCACACTTGTTCATAACCACAAGTAAGGCAAGCAACGTACAAACAAACTTAGGATCATCTACAAGGTCAAAATACAAATACTTCCTTTAAAAACAACACTTTATCTTTAAAGTAAAAGCGTATGTCTTTCTTTGGGAAGTTCAATAAAACAACACATGTTTATCAAATGACTTCACTTATTTCAAGAATTCTTAAGATCAAAGTAAACTACGCATTCTTAAAATAGATCGGAATATCTATAAGATTATACACTTTAACACGCAATATACTTAGAGTAAGCGAGTAGAAGTTATCTACCGTTCTTCTTGGCGGTAGGCGGCTATGGAAAGTACGTCGGTGGTTTGGTGGAGTGACTTCCTACGGTAAACTCCCAGTAGCTTCGAAAGAGAAAGGTTTCTCTCGAAACTAAGTCTAGACCTAGAACTACTTGGCTTTATGGATTGAAAAGGTGGTTAGGGATGAGTTTATGGAAGAACAAGTGAAGAAAGTCAAGAACAAGGCAAGAACAAGTAAGAACACTAGACTTTCTTAGAGAGAAATGGGAGGATGGAGGTGTGAGTTGAAATGAAGGAATGGCTTGCTATTTATAGGCAAACATTGGGCTCTCCTCCCTCTCCTTTGGCCGGCCCCCTCTCTCTCCTTTTGCTCTCATTAATTAGCTCCAATGTCTTGTCTTTTCATGCTTTCCAAGCATGCCTTGTCTTGTCTTTTCATGCTTTCCAAGCATGGCAAATCTTTCCATGACTTGTCTCGTCCTAGAATAGGTTAGCTACTAGGTCATCATGAAGGGTTATGGACTTGTCTCGTCCTAGAATAGGTTAGCTAAGGCTAGCATGTCAAGTCTTCCATGACTTGTCATCTCATGCTTTTTAAGCATGCCAAGTCTAGTCATATCTAGCCAAATCTTCCTAGACTTGTCTTATCCTAATCTTTTTAGACTTAAGGCTAATAAACTAGGTTAATCATGAAGGGTTTCTAGTCTAGTCTTGTCCTAGGGTTGCTTTGCTTGCAAGAAAGCACAAAATCCTAGGCTAGGTAGTCCTTTTGGAAGGCTAGGCTTGGTTGTAAGGGAAGTACTAGGCTTAGGGCTATTAAGGTGGCTTGGAGTGCACAACACACAATCACACACCTCACCTTTTTCTCAAAAATTCGGCCCCCCTCTCCCTTCCTAGGCCGAATTCTCTCTCTCTCTCCTCCTCCCTCATTGTCTTGTCACATCATGCTTGAAAGCATGCCATGGCTTGTTAAATCCAAGTTTAGGCTTATGGCTATTTAGTCTAGGGTGGCATGCATGCAAGGCTAAGGTTACTTCCTTTGGAAGCAAAATGATTGAAAGAATCTAATGAGTTGTCTTGTCAACTCATTATACTCATTGGCCATGACTAATATCCATTATCCAATGGATAAAAATTCTCCTAGCATTTATTGACCAATGGTCAAGGAAGGCATGGCTTGAATGGTCAAATCAAGGGGTATAATGATTAAAGATCCTAATGACTTGTCTTGTCATCTTAGTTGGCAAGTCTTATATTCATTAACCAATGGATAAAAATTACCCTTGCAACTATGGTCCAAGGGGTAAAGGGAAAAGATACACTTGGAAGATGTAATGATGAAGAATAAAGTTTGATTTGACTAGTCAATAAAGTGCAACATTTACCTTTGGCTAGGCTAGTCAAACTTAGGTATGCTTTCTTCTATTCCTCAATGGTTAACCATTACCCTAACCATTCTTATCCAATGGGCAAGGATTCCTCTAGCACTTATCGTCCAATGGGCAAGGATTTCCCTAGAACTTATCGTCCAATGGATAAAGATTTCACTTATTGTCCAATGGATAAAGATTTTCCTACTAAATATTGTCCAATGGCTAAAGGTTTCCTAGAAAGTGCACTTAGGTAGACTAGTAATACTTGCAAATGGTAAAAGTATTGTCCAAAGGGTAATGATTTCCTAGAAAGGGAATCTTGTCATAAAGGTAATGATTACCAAGCCAAAAAGTAATTACTTTTGGAATCTCATGATTGTTTCCTATCGTCCAATGGTCCTAGGGTGTTAGGAGGATGTAACTAAGTTAGTAAGACTTAGGTTAGGCCAACTAACTAGTTAGGAACTAGTTTCACTCACCGATTAGGGTTTCTAGCCGGAAACTAGATTGTGACGGTCTCATAACGAATATTCTAGCGTTCTTAGGAAATAGGGATATATCTAGGTTTTAACGGTGATGAAATTCAACTTAGGAATATCGAATCTAATTAAGACGGATTAAAGGAAATTTTGAAATACGACTTTTGATTAAACAACAATAATGACGGATTTTTGGTTATGAAAATAAAAATCTAATTAATTAAAATAAAATTCAAATTTTTAACGAAATTTTTATTGACCAAAAATCCGGGTCGTTACAAGTTCGATTCTTGCGGTTCCTTTGGTAAGCACCCATCCTCTCCTCAAGTCCCCTAGGATATAGTAGGTTAGGAATAACGAATGACAAAAAAAAAAACCCACCCCTATTACCTCACAAGCAGTTTTTTTCATAAACTAAATTTGTAGACATCTCAACATTGCATAGCTATTTGTAGGAAATTCTAATGCATTTATTTCAAGTCCGAAGGTAAGATATTATCACAAGATTTGAGCGTTAAAGCAGATGTTTAACTCTCCCCAACAGACTATGGAGACCAGAAAGTCAAGTATTGAGCAAAAAATTCCAAGCAGTTAACTTCACGCGCATGTATTTATTATGGAAAAAAACAATCCTTCTTTGTTCGAAGCAAATACATCTATTTTCATTTTAATAAAATCCTACTATGAGAAAGGAATGTGGGGGTGGGGTTTGAATTCTCACCAAATTAAGTGTCCATTACCTACTCTACCAGTAACTTGGTTGACATGTGATCGGTAAAGGGGCAGGATTTTTTTCTTAAAATCTAAGCATGACACATGTTGTTGCCAGTAACTTTGTTTCTGCGACCTCTTCTTGCCAAAAAAAACTCATATAATGCTTTACCATTGCTCCTTCAATTGCATGAAGCTTTGCATTTTCCTTCTGGTCGGAAGAACCTGCAGAGGCAGCAAATGATCTCCAAGAAATGATTTATTCTCGACTCACTGAGGGTAAAATAGTCATATATTAAGATGTACAAATAATTTTAATTCAAAACTACTTGGGTTAGAAAATAGACTCAAAAAATTTTGTAACGGTTCAAAACCTTGCAAAGACACATGTTGTTACCAGTAACTTTGTTTCTGCGACCTCTTCTTGCCAAAAAAAACTCATATAATGCTTTACCATTGCTCCTTCAATTGCATGAAGCTTTGCATTTTCCTTCTGGTCGGAAGAACCTGCAGAGGCAGCAAATGATCTCCAAGAAATGATTTATTCTCGACTCACTGAGGGTAAAATAGTCATATATTAAGATGTACAAATAATTTTAATTCAAAACTACTTGGGTTAGAAAATAGACTCAAAAAATTTTGTAACGGTTCAAAACCTTGCAAAAATCGGAGTTCTGAAATGTTCGGAACAAATTTACAAAGTTTGACAAATTGTGCAGTTCCTAGGCGCCTCAGGCGCAATGTAATACGCTGGGGGCACAATGAAATGCGCCTGTTTAGAATTTGTTAAATTTCGCGGCCTTCTCCCGGACAATATCGAACTCTGATTTTTACAAGGATTGAACCGTTAAAAAGCTTGTTAAGTCTATTTTCTAACCCAATTAGTTTGGATGCAAATTTTTTTGTACATCAAAATATATGACTATTTTACCCTCACTGAGCCATAAAATTGAATCGTTCGTGTAAAACGCTCGCCTCTCCTTCATTTTAAATCGGATAAAGACCTACTATATATTGATAAAGAGGATTTTCAAAGTACTAAAAGGTGGTAGAATACAACTATACAAATAATAAAGTTGAGTTTATGAAAAATGAGTAGAAAGCAAACCACTATGAAGATCGTGGGAGCTCTACCATCCCTTTGCCACAAACACTGTCACCGTAACACAACCCCTCCACCACCATCACTACACCACATGCACCACCATAACTTTGCCACTACCAGCACACTTCCATTGCCGTGAGGCGGCCCAAAGTTCAAATTCTAAAAAAGAGTCGTGCGACAACACAAAATTGAAATTTCATTGCCGTTGATCGGCACTAAATTCAAATTCTTTAGTGGCACACTGATTTGGCCAAGACAAATAAGCTTTCAGTGGCTTTAAGAACTCTCTAGAACACTTACGAAATGAAGGAGTACCTTAGAACTAGGAATGAGAGTACCGAGTGGAACTTAGAAAGAGTGGAAGAGAGCGAAAACGTGTTTTTATCCTTAGTCGCTCCGACGATCTTTGAATTCGTCTATTTTAGATTAAATTAGCAAAACCAAAAACTCTTATTTTTATAATTCGATCCCACCATCTATTAGTACATCAAATACCCTATTTATTGATATAAAATAGGTTTCAATCCGGTCTAAAATAAGGGAGATATTAGCGTTTTACAGATATAATTTATTCTTCGACTGTGACCTCCGAGGAGATGAGAAGAGCAACAGCCAGAAAAAGGCCTGGGAAAACAATTGCTTTCAAACCCATAATTCCCTCTTCACTTTTTCTTTTGCTCTCTAGCTTTAGTTGGTTGGATAGAATAGTTTAGAATGAAATTTGAAGTTCAATATCGACGTCCATTTATAGGCTCCGAGCTAGAGATTCCAGTACTGGCTGTGGGTACACACTCATGAAGATCGAGTGTTTGACAAATTCGCTAACTTTTTCTTTTTGGCACGTCATTAATTTGACAAAGTCAGATACTACTTACTACTCTGGACCGAAAAATGAGTCACTCTAGGTGTGAAAACCTCCCGAAAATGAGTTGAGAAACGTATAACTCCACATGCCCCATGTAATTAAGTGTAAGTCTGGCGCACCGCACTACGTTATACTAGCTCATCACATATTCTAACCTTATAATAAAAGAGAGTTGAAAAGGTTTGACACTTTTCAATTTGGACCAATTTACCCTTTAATTTTGTCCTATTTACCTATCTAACATATCTAGCCTAATAATATAATATAATATAATGATTAATATTAATATCTGAACATTAATTAAACCATATATCCACACCCGCGCCGCCGCCGCGGGCCCCATCGGAGGGCCGCCGGGCGCCGCCTCGAGATTTCGGAACCACCACAGCAATGTACGAACACCGTGCAATACTTACCCGAGCTTAGAATAGTGTTTGAGGTAGTTTTCCGGAAACCCGAAACCTTAATAAATTATTGCATAGATAAGAAGTTATGGTGGATTGTGGTATTGGAATTCATGTGTAGGTGAAGAATTATGCGATTAATAAATTTATTGGAATAATCGTAGTTTATGTAGTAATTATATAATAATTAAATACGTAAGGATTTGGATTTAAAATGTAATGAGGAGATATTTTCTTTTAGCAAAAAAAAAAAAGGTTACTACTTATAAGCTAATCTCAAAATATATTATTGGCCATATTAGTCTCATATCACCTCATTATAAAGATCTAATATTAAATATTTATTGTATTTTGTTTTTAAAAAAAATAAAGTTAAGTAAATACTAAATTTAGTAAGTGCACTTTCGAATAAAAATTTGTTTGGAAAATCTATGACTAATAATATGGTAGTTAAAGATAATATTTTCAATAGAAAATTAGTGGAAATGTTTTATAAATTCTAAATGTAAGACATAGGCTTAATTTTAAGTGTAGTAATTAATTGTTTGACCAGATATTTATTTTGTGATAATAAAGAAATAGAATAAATGATTTCGAGAATACTATATAAGTTGATATTATCAGTTTGGTAAAAGAAAAAGGAAAAATATTATGTTTTAAGATAATGATTTTATTCAAACCACCGTATGCTTATTTTGACTTATTCGTCAATTAATATTTAATAAATTAGAATATTGTTATCGCAAATATTGTATTTGTGAGTTTTGTATACTGTTAATTGATTGTTACGTGGATTATTGTAATTTGAATTTCTACGTAAACGTAGAAATTGGACAATAGGTACCTTGGGGGTATTCACTTATCACTTGTCACAAAAGTGATAAGTGATTGGAAATTGTGCGCTGTGTCATGGTTGGAAATTATTGGGAGAAAAAGATTCTCGATGGAGGAGAATCTTAGAAACTATTAAATACAAGATAAATTCATAAAATGCTACATGTGACTGCGTGTTGAAATTATTGTATAATTTTGTGTTATTTTATTAAAATTGTAAATTGTGGTATATAAAGTACTTCCACGGGCACAAAATCTTCGTGCTTGCACGACGGAAAAAACCTAGTAGTATCTAAAATTGAAAGGGTGGCTCCTAGCTAAAACTTTGAATAGATGGTGGTTTTTCATCTCACATTGTAATATTTTATTTTTCATATAGTGGAATCTTTGTCTCTCTCCCATGGTGCTTGTGCGTATTTTGTGTGTTGTTTTTTTGGTTGTGCTTCCGTTACGGGTGAGATCGAAGATTAATCCAACACGAGAGAGAGAGGGGGGGAGAGAGAAG
The DNA here is from genome assembly GCA_025413875.1 of Rhododendron molle. Lineage (NCBI taxonomy): Eukaryota > Viridiplantae > Streptophyta > Magnoliopsida > Ericales > Ericaceae > Rhododendron > Rhododendron molle. The sequence goes on from CM046390.1 coordinate 6,333,292, forward strand.
TATCTCAACTGTCCTAATGGATTCAAAAGTTGATTCGGTAAATTATTTTTAATCAATTGGGTACCCGATCGATCAAGAGAGTTACGTAAATTAAGTATTGAAGGCGGTTGGGAGCAAATGATTAAGTAATCAATATGAACACTTGATCAGTCCTGTTCGAGTTTACTAAATTCACAAAAAAAAAAAAAAAAAATCAAATGAGATTTTTTTTTTGGGTTTTTGGAAGAGATCAATTCAAAGTAATAAGATGAGGCACAAAGATTAGGACCGATAATCAAATGAGGACCACTAATCAAATGACGCCCATCTAGACGGTGGTCGCGTTTGTCCGGATGCATTGGACGGAGGCAGGAAATTAGCGTTGGACGGTTGGGACAAAAATCGACACGTATATACTTTGTAAGGGCGTCCAGACGTACCGCACTTGTTAATTTGAGCCTTGTGAGATTTGAGAGAGCTTTGAGGGTGACTCTTGTTTTGTGGCTCCCCTTTATCGTTCCCGTGGACGTGTGTTGATTTGAGGCGATGACCACATACAACTCTCATTGGGTGTATATGTGGGTGTGATTTGAACATTGCTCTTTTGTATATATGGGTGTGGTTTTAGACAACCCGATCAATCATTTGGTTTCTTCAGCTTTTTCTTACAATAAATCCCTAGTCACATACATGTCCAAAACATGCGGTCGGTAATCCATGCGCATGCGTTTATTTTTATTTTTTTTGTCATTCGTTAATCCTAATCTATATTATCCTAGAGGAGGGAGATATGTGCTTACGGGAATCGAACCCTGCTCATATACATGGGAGTATAAGAAGGCACCAACTATACTCCACAATAGTCAGTGGTAGACTTGGTACTTGAACAAAGTAGCTCTGCTCGGGATTGCATAAGAGATGCCGACGAACAATATGAAAATAAAACACAAACCGAAGGCTAAAAAACACCCAACACATGGAAATTTTATGTCCATCTCAAAATCAATTGACAATGAGTGGAGAGGTCTCAAATGTTATTAATTAGTGATCACCCATTTCACTCTAAAGCAATGTGAGACTCTATTTTCTTAAGCCGCATTTGAGATATGTCACGTGAAGCCATTGTTTTTGGGTGATCCTATCGCCGTGCAGCCTTTTTGTTGGTCCGTCATCGTGGGATGTGAATTGTAAATTTTATAAAATGTGGGGTGGAACAGACTCCGTTCTGATACCTTCTGAAAACTTTATATCCATCTAAAATTCAATTGGCAATGAGTGGAGATGTTCCAAATATTATTAAATGATCATCCATTCTACTCCAAAACAATGTGGAACTCTATTTTCTTTAGCATAGGTGATTCGAAACAAGTGGGGCAATTACCGTATGAACACAAGGTCGGGTTGAAATATTGAAACCCAATTTTGACAAGGCAAGTGAGGTGACTTGTATAGTTGCATCTATTGATTGGTCAGAGTGCCAACTATGTTGAGAATAAGGCTAAACCAAGAAACACACAATGTCCAAAGAATAATCAAGAACAAGAAAAACAAAATACGCAAGACAGAAACGTAATTATTAAATTATGTAACTTCTTCAACAATTTGTTGAGTACATCCATAACTCACACCAGGCTCCTTACGTATCGAATGAAGAAAACATACAAGTTATGTCGGTGGTTGCTGTATATAACTACTATTTATATATATCCTGAGGTTTGTTTATATTCTGAGGTTTACTTCACTAGCTCCCGTAATATCTCTGTTGAATCCCGAACTTAGCGAGTCATGAACCAAATCGAATCAGGCTTCCCTAACACAACAAAATAACCTAGACTAAATCAATATGAACCACTTGATTAGTCAACTTTTTAAGTTGTATTTCAACTTCAACTATATATAGAGCCAGGGACTCGTAATTGTGCTATACTAACGATTTTAAACATAACTGATGAGATTTTTTTCGGTTTTTGGTTAATCAGTGGTTTTTGGTTAATAAGATTAATCAAAATTGGGACCAATCCATATGAACCACTCGATCAGTGGTTTTTAAGTTTACTTGTGGAGTACTTCAACCTCAATTATAGCGGAAGGGACCCCTGATATACTTGTGACTTTAAACAAAATTGGTGAGAGTTTTTTTTTCCCCCCCGGTTTGTAGAAGAGATCAATTCAAATAAATACGATGCGCCCTCCAAGCCCATACAATATGAGATATTGATGAAATTGACTGCAAACACATGCATGGGCTGTCGTAGAAGTTTGGGCTCGATTTTCAGGTTTCAAACGTTTCAGCATATCCCGTCCAGACAGTGGTCGATCGCGTCAGTCCGGTTCAAGTCTTATACTTAGTGTCAACTGAAAATCGAGTCTGGCCAGAGGCCAATATGTGTCTGGACGATTAGGACATAAATCGATAAGTATTTGAGAGTTGGTACAAAAGACGTGGTCAACTACATGCATTTTTAGTGTTTCTTTCTTTTTTCTTCTTTGTCCGTCGTATGCTTTCGATATTCCCCCTCGATGTAACCTTTCAAGATTTATAAAAGTTCCTTTTGCCGAGGGAAAAAAAAAACTACATGCACGCACGTGCATTTGAGTACGTAAGTCTTAATTAAATAGTGAGGGGTAGACTTGGTACTGGGACAATGATCAACAAAAAGACTCGATCGATCGATGTGGACTACTTGATTCTTTCTTGTAGTTGTATCTATCAACTAGGTGGACTGCTTCTAATTTCTTGTTTGTCTAAAAAAATTAATATGTGCGTACGTTACTATCTTTTTGTTGATAAAAAGTACGTCAAATACAAATATCAAAGAGAGCTCGGGAATGAGATTACAATTTTAATGGGGCAAATTTATAAAAGTAACATCAAAGAAGGGTGTATTCGGAGAAATCCCGATCCCCGTTGAGAGGCAGGTTTGGTTCTATGTAATATCCCTCACTCCATTCCCTATCCGTTGTCATCCCTAATCACAACTAGATGAAAGCATCCCAACGAAATTGACACCATACCTCCCGACAATCCTATTCCACTCGACAAAATATATAATATACATGTAGACAAAAGAAATAATTGTGCCCAAAAAGAACACCCCCGCTTAAACTTCCTCCCTACAAGATGTGCATTTGATCAACTTTTTTAGCAAAGGTCAAGCATTGAAATTAAAGAAGACATTACCAATGATTATATTTTTCGGGGGCAGCTGCCCGATAGATTGAGGGTTCAAGCGGACACCATGGGATTAAAAATGCACTAAAAGTTTTGTTGTTTTACATATGATTTGATTTTTCTTTCTTGTAATTCAACCCTGTTCATGCTCTTGGCACTCAACTGTTCATATATACATACCCAAAGCAACAGAAAATTCACCAACGCTTTTGGCACCGCTGAACTAAAATCTCGGAGCCACCCCTTTTAGTTTTGGATATTTTGTGATTAGCTATCAACGTCCGTAAGTTACGACGGACTTGCACTTACCAAGGGGCATGTGGAATCATGTTTCTCAACTCAATTTCAGGAGGTTTTCCCCCCTAGAGTATGACTAATTATTAATCATTGTTCGGTCTAGTCCAGGAGAACTAGTAGCAAGTTACTGACTTTGTCAAGTTACCAATTTAAAAGAAAATTTATTGACTCTGTCAAATTACCCAAAAGAAAAAGTTAGTGAATTAGTCAAACACTCTTTCAGTGTGTACCCACGGCCACTGGAATCTCTCCGAACCTATAAATGGACATCCAAATTGAACTTCAATTTCATTCCAAACTAGTCTATCCAACCAACTAAAGAGAGCAAAAGAAAAACTAAAGAGGGAAATACCAAAAAAAGCTGAAGAGGGAAATGGGTTCGAAAGCAATTGTTTTCCTTGGCCTTTTTCTGGCCGTAGTTCTTCTCTTCACCTCGGAGGTGACAGCCAGGGATTTGGCTGAGACTACTACTACTTCTACTACCCCTGGTAAGTTTATCTTTTTAGCTGAATATTTGATTGATTTCATACCTCTAGTTTTTCCCCTATCATCATGGCATAACACGCAATAACATCTTGATTCTGTCCCTTAGATAAAAGGGTCCACTTAAGGATGTTTTAGTTATTATGATATTACTTTCTGAGATTGCTCACGTTATTAATCAATGCAAGCCACCTCACTTGCCTTGTCTTTGTTGAGTTTCAATTTTCAACCCGACCTAATTTCGCTTTAATATGTTCTAATCACCTTGACATAACTATTAATCAAGCATATATCAATTGTGCAGCTGATCAACAGACTAATGGGGCTGATGATGCCAAGTATTATCATGGCGGTGGTTATCACCGAGGTGGTGGATATTACGGAGGTGGCGGTTATCACCGAGGTGGTGGATATTACGGAGGTGGCGGTTATTATGGAGGCGGTCGTGGCGGCGGATACGGAGGCGGCGGTTACGAAGGTAGAACTAATGTTACCACGCTTGTTTCTAATTAATCACCTCTAATTAAACTACTTAATCAAGCATATACATCAAATGTGCAGCTGATCAACAGACTAATGGGGTTGATGATGCCAAGTATTATCGTGGCGGCGATTATCACCGAGGCCCTTACCACAGGGGCCCGTATTACAGAGGTGGCGGCAGTTACGGAGGTGGCCGAGGTGGATATGGAGGCGGCGGTTATGGAGAAGGGAATTAACATCATAGGTGCTATTTGAACTATCTGTGCACCAATCAGTAGTTAAAATATGTATGAATAAAGAAGGATATCCTATCAGGCCCTCCAGATTAATAGTGATGTAGTAGTTCTTCTGTTAGGGCATGGTTTGTATTTTCCTGTGTTTGTATTTTCAAATAGTGTTAAATCACTTTTGTATTAGTGAGATGTTTGAATGGTTTGAAAACAACTTTGTTCAGTCCCTTGATAAGTAGGTGAGTGAGCTTAATAAACCAATTAAACTCGCCTCTTCGATTGGTAATTAATTAATTAAAACATGAGACGAGTCCATTTAATTTTTAGCAACGAATTAATTAATCTTCCTGAATGGAATTAATAACCGAACAAAATCAAGCTCTTTGCTCCTCTAAGCTAGAACGACATCTCAGGCCACACGTATGCTTTGGATCTTGGGTCTCCGAGGATACAAAAATAGATGGAAAAAACTAAAATTATTTACCAAAAAAAAAAAACGAAATTAGCATCAATAGAACCAACATTTTCAAAATAACAAAACAATAACAAGCGGTATCCCATGCAATGCACAGATAGGTGATTATACTTTATCTCTTTGTATTAATGATGTTCAAAATTACATGTTCAAATACTAAAATTTTTGTATTTGAATACGCAAGTTCCGTGCGGCTCTGTTAACTATTTTTCCGGTTTGTTCCTCTCGACGGGTGATCGACGGGAATTCTGTTTCGTGATTTGCTGGAATGTGGATGTGGTAAGGTGGAGTTTGATTCCTTGCCGTGTTTTAGGACTTCTCTGAAAGTAAACAATGAAGTGGGTAGAATATGGAAGAAGTAAAATAAATGGACTTTATTAAATTTCAAAGTAGAAGAACAATCAACCCAAAGAGTTGAATGAACGATTACAAGTTATAGCTACTCCTAGAAAGAAAAAAGATAAAAAGGCCTGATTGACGTTGTTTTTTTTTTTGTGTCCGTAATCTGTCACGATCTCAAGCATAAATAGAGGCCTTCTCCAATTTGAATTTGAATCTCCCTCCAAGATGGCAGTTGAGCCTATTCTGACTGATAATTTTCACGAGCAGTTGAGCCTTTTCTGGCTGATGAATTCGTAAAACTGCTCACGTTGGAAAATTGCTTCCATGATTATGAATAACTGCTTCTGGATCGTGGCGATAACTGCATATTTCTCCTTTCAACACCTGTACATGAGTTGTCACGAGTAGCAAGTCCAATAGTACTTAGTGATTAACTGAAAATATCCTACGTATTGGCCACTCGACGGGTCAGTTATGTTTCAAACTTTTGTAATGGTTTTATTTTGCTTGATTGGGTTTACCTGTAATATTGAGGTATGCTTCAATTACCTTTCAATCCCTTAATAATCTTTTCCTAACGTGCCACGTGTCGTTCAATCGACAGGTCTAGAAAAATCACAGTAATAGAGCAAACAGGCTGTGGAGGTTGAAGGCAGCTAAGATTTGAGGGTTGGTTTGGGTGGACCGGTCCAAGGCTTACAAACAGAACATGCAACAAGAAGTATAAAATCATCAAGCTCTTCGAATTCGAGCTCAGATGCAAATTGCCCAATTGATGAAAGGCTTCATAATTAAGAGAAGGCTAAGTGGAGCACATTCTGTAACTATCAATCTAATAGTGACATCTCACACGGTTTCCAAAAAAGGTATTCACTGTAGCATTGCTCAAATATTCCCTTATGTTTCCTATAGGTGAGAGAGATGCATCTCACACGGTTTCCAAGAAATGGTATTCACCAAGAAAGTCAAAAAATATATACTCAGAGTGAACACGTTTTACTTCAATCTATTATGATAATTCTGTAAGTTTCCAATTAGAGTTTTTAGATTTTAAATCAATTCCGAGGTATCAATATCTACGGAGTAATCATTCAGTGGACTTGAAACACTGCCGCATGGAGCCTCATAGCGTTTTGCCGCCACAAATTCACTTGAGACCAATACACTTAGTTTTGGGGTCCATATAGATGTCTGGTAATAAAGAACTCTCGAACACCCACGTGGCCGTGGTCCGAGACATTGAATAATTTCCTTTGCCGCCATTCTCTCTCTCTCCTTCCATGGACCTTTTAAATAAGGAAGAATATGTATGAATTAGGTATGAGATTTCGGAAAAAGAAGAAGATAAAAGCACCCCACGTACGGTTCCTTTTCAAATCAAATAAACCCTGCAGCAAGACAAATAAAATCAGAAGGTCCAATCCAGAAGTGGACGGGAAAAGAACCGGTACTTCTATAGAAAAAATTGTAAAAATAAGTTCAACTCTTACAATTCTCAAAAAAATTCCAAAACAAATTTTTTAGAATTTGAATATGTGATTTCGAACGTCTTTAGAAAGAGATAAAATATAATCACTTGTCCGCGCATTGCACGGGATACCGCTTGTTATTGTTTTGATATTTTGAAAATGTTGGTTCTATTGATGCTAATTTGATTATTGTTTGTGACGATCGAAAACAAGAAAGGCAAAAAAAAAAAATGATGTGAAATTTCATGATTCTTGTGTTTTGGTGACTCCTACGAATTTTTTGTAAATAATTTTAATTCTTTTATACCCAAGATCCAAAACATACGTGATACATGAAATGTCGTTCTAGCTTAGAGCAGCCAAGGGTTTGAATTTTTTTTTTTTTGATTGTCAAAAAATATTTACTAAAGAAAACTCGATAGGGAACATCAAGTTAAAGAGGAGGGGTCAAGACATCTAACCAACGGTTGGATGAAGAAAAGAAACAGCATGAAAAAAAGCCAAACGGCACAACCGAAAACAACATGGAAAACCATAGCCGAAAAAACAGCAGAAGATACGCCTCCTAAAGGCACTCCAAAACCTCGGACGAACAACAGCCAAGCTCCGAAACAACCAACCACCCCTTTTGGAAAGGCCCACCTCAACAGCAGAACCAACAACAAAAATAAAACCAGATCGAGAAATACCCAAGCAGCAACAACAATCTCGAATAGCTTGATGATTGATTTTGTTCGGTTATTAATTCTTTCAGAAAAATTCGTTGCTCTGAATGGACTCGTCTCATGTTGTATAAGCAAGAGATAAACTTATTTACAGAGCCACTGCAAAGCGGCTCTTTACGGAACTGAGTGACCTTAGCCGTCCGTTTCGGCATTGGACGGCTCGGATTAAAAATATATATATTTTTTTTACTCAGCAAAAGAAATTTATCAATCTTTATAAAAGATTACAAAGATTAAATGGATCAAGGGCACACCGGCAAAAAGTCACCCGAGATCGAAGAAAGGCAAGACACCAACCAAAACACCAAAACCACTGGATTAAAAATAATTTAATAGATTGTTTTTAATCCGAATCGTTTAAAATATTTTTGGACAGTCGAGATTGACCTCTGTAAACACTTGTTTACAGCTGCTCTGTAAACATGATTTTCTGTTTAAGCAATCGAAGATGCGAGTTTCGTTCATTATTCTCATTTACCTACTTATCAAGTGAGTGGACAAATTAAATAGTTTTAAAGGAAGTTGTCACTTGACCTACCTCGTCTTGTGCGAGCAAGAGTAGGTTTTGAGCTTCTTCGAAGCGTCGGGTAGGGTGGAAGGCTACTCTATGGACTGGATTGACAAACAAATTGGGAGTATTTCATTCATCAACTTATGATTTTGATGCAGATATGCTGGGAGTGTGTTCTAGGCATCGACCCGCCATTGAATGGGCTTGCAAGGAGCACTCCGTGGAGCGGTGAAAATTCTAGGTGACCCCGATCGATGAAGCAAGTTGGCTAGTTATTGGATGGCTCCGTATTGATGGAGTGGGTATCCCAAGTGACTCCCGATGAAGCAAGGTGGCTCAATGATGGAGTGCTATGATGGATGACTGTTAATCGATGGAATGGGTGCGAACTGGCAATTAAAAAAATCAGAACTACAACCTTTTATAGGGTTTTCAAATCGAGTAATATTACACTGCCCTAGCTTACTCGTAAGGATCGATCTATCTTGGTATCTATTGATTCGGACGAGATTACCATTTTTAGAGCTAGTCAAAGTAGTCCAGTTTGTTATGTTGCATAAGTTGCACATAAGGTGATGCGCGCGGATCTCACAATTCCGGCTAGGCATGTTGTAGTTAGCGAAGGATGAAAAAAATTGAGAATGCTATGAAACATTCAAATTAACATATATATATCACTAATACAAACGTGATTTACATTAATTTATTTATCTGCTATGTATAAAATCAAGCAAATATATAGGGAAATACAGGGAAAACAAACCATGTCCTAACAGAGGAACTACTGCATGATTATTAATCTGAACGGCCTGATCAGATTTCCTCCATTATTCATAAATTCTTTGAACAGCAAAAAAAGAAAACTTATTAATCTCACACATATTTTAAATAGAACCTATAGTGTTAATTCCCTTTTTCTTTGTGACCGCCGCCTTCATATCCACCTCCGCCACCTACGTAACCGCCATATCCACCTTCGCCACGTACCCAACCGCCACCATCGTTTCCGCGGCCTCCATAACCCCATCTATATCTGCCTCCAGGACCATCGTAATAACCTCCACCTCCGTACCCGCCGTCATGACCGCCTCCGTAATAGCCTCCGTATCCGCCACCACGACCACCCCAGTAATAGCCGCCACGGCCCCCGTAATAGCCGCCGCCACCTCCATAATAGCCGCCACCGCCTCCATAGCCTCCATAGTAGCCGCCATCATGATGATGCTTGGCATCATCTACCCCATTAGTCTGTTGTTCAGCTGCACAAACGATTTATATATTCTTGATTAATAGTTTAGAGGTGATTAGAAACAAGCGTGGCAACAATTCTATGAACGAACATAATAAATCGAAATTAGGTAAGGTTGAAAATTGAAACTCAATGAATACAAGGGCAATTGAGGTGGCTTGCATTGATTGGTCAGTGTGTTAAGTAAATGGCCCTGACCAATCGATATATTATTAACTACTTGATCAGTCGTTTTTAAATTACTTGTACTCCACCTTGAATTACAGTGGCAGGAACCCTAGTTGTGCCAGACTAACGATTTTTTTTGAACCGCGAAGCAAAAATTTTTATTAATGGAAAATGAAATTGGAGTTACAAAATTGTTTTACCGCATATACTAGCATTCCTGAATCATTGAATTTGTAAGCTATATAGGAATAACGACTCTCAGAACGTAATATCAGAATAACTAAAACACCTCTAAGTGGAATTTTTTCTTAAGGGACAGAACTAAGATTTTTTATTGCACGTTGTGCCATGAAGAGAGGAAAAATGACAGAGAATGAAACAAAGGAAAATCCAGGCCTTTTAATCGAGTTATTAAGTTGAGATAAACTTTTTCACAGAGGCTCCGTGAACAGGTCGTTCACGGAGGCTCTGTAATCACAGCCCTTCGTCTCGGCATTGAACGGTCCGGAATTTAAAAAAAAAAACTATTCGCTGGAAGAGTTAACTCTTTGCGCGAATAATTTTTTTACAATCCGGCCCGTCCAATACACTTTAAACGCACGCGAGTTGGCTCCGTAAACGTGAATACATGAAAAGGTCCGTAAATAAGTTTTTTCTGTATTAACATACCAGGAGCGGTAGATGTAGTAGTAGTAGTCTCAGCCAAATCCCTGGCTGTGACCTCCGAGGTGATGAGAAGAACAACTGCCAGAAAAAGGCCAAAGAAAACAATTGCTTTCGAGCCCATTTCCCTCTTTAGTTGGTTGAATAGAATAGGATGGTATGAAATTGAAGTGCAAATTTAAAGTCCATATCCCTATTTATAGGCTCGGAGCAGAGATTGATTAAAGAGTGTTTGGCAAGTTCACCAATTTTTTTTCTTTTTGGTGCTTATCAAAGTCAGTTACTTCTTAGTGGTAACTTGAGCAAAGTCAGTAACTTACAGAGTACTACTTCTCCTGGACTGGACAACGGTGACTAGTTTGGCTTACTTTCTCCCTTAGGCTTTAGGCCCCATTTCCACACACACACACAAAAAAAAAAAAAAAAACTAAACACATTTTTTTCACTGATAAAAAATATTAAAAACTTAACGCATTTTACCAACTAGTTTTCACAAACAAAAAAGTTTTATTAACTCAATAATTTTTTCATTCACATACCCAGCAAAAACTTTTTTACTACGGCCGGAAACAACTTGACATTTCTTAACAACTTATTCACTACCGGAAACACCTAACAACTTTCCAACCACAAATAAAAAAATTATAAATTTTTCACTACCGGAACCACCCCATTAGTTTGGATTGGAGGAATTTTGGGGAGGATTAATGAGAATGTGATGCCTATTGTTTCCATGATTCCAACGTTTGAAAGAGACGGGAATAGAAATGTGATGCCAATAATTCATATGTTTGGAAGAGATAAGAATAGGAATGAGATACGTAATATCATATTCAATCAGAAATCACATTTCCGGATTAAGTGGGAATCTAATCCCATCCTTACCCCCATGGTAATATGAAATTCCTCCTCATTCATTAAGAAAAGAAAATGTTAACTTTGATAAACTTTCAAAATAATTATTTCCTGAACAAGATTATTGAATTAATTCAAACACCGGAATGAAATGAAATTAATCCTTATTAAATTTTTAGGAAATTGATTCATAATAATCATATTCCTATTCTACTTAAGAAAATTCTCAAAAATTTGATTCCCAGTAATGATATTCCTATTTTCACTCAAGATTCTAGTCATCCAGACGTAACCTTAAAGGAAAAACCTTCTAAAATTAAATTGAGATAAGTGACTCCAAATGGCCCCCATATGGCAAAGTCACAAATTTTTAGTGCAGTCTTTTAGCCCAAGGAATCTGATTGAGTGCGAATATATTCATTTGAATATGATTACCCTTTGTACTGGTAAAATGTCTTTTTCAATTTCAGAGTGCGACATATATATTGCAGAGATGAAAACCTACCCATGCACGTCAGTCAATGCGGCGCCTTTGCCCGAAAATCTTGATCAAATGCTCATCCTGTCGTCGTCGGAGGTTCAACTGGGGGCTCTTCTTTCTGGGGTCGGCTCCCATCCAGTTTTCCATTTTGTTTGGGCTGTTTGTGGGCTCTTTTCGGACTCACAATAATGTTCGAAATCGTTCACTTTTCATAGCATGCCGAGAACATTAACCACGTCGAAAATCAAGCTGATTGAACACCTTTTGATATGATTTTGAAGTGGAAGAATGCTCTGAGCTAGAAGCGAAATTAGGAGCCAAACCCCCCCTGAATTGATTCAACAGTCATTCTAAAGGCAATGACGAATATCTTTTCTTCTAGAAGAGTTACGGTATTTTTTTTTTTTTTTATAACAAGATTTTATTAAAACTCGACAAAGGGTACATCAAGGACGGAAGAGTTATCGTATTGCCTGAGTCGATACGATACAGTGATTCACCAAGCAATTGCTTCATATATATACAGTGAATCGCTGGAAGCATGAACTAGCTAACTACGAAGCATGAATCTCTATATATCAAGTGAGATGTTTGGTATTATGATCACAGTAACAGAAAAAAGTAAACGAAGTTTCTAACATATTTAAGCTCGTTACTACCAACTGGAGCTAGTTCGGTTGGTCAAGACTTTTGCATCTCACTAAGATGTCAAAAGTTCGAGTCTCCCCACTTGTAGGTGTTCTTCCCTTGGAGGCTTTTCCTTTCTTTCGTTGTTTATACCCTATAATGGGATTATTTCTTGTATTGGTTGAGTTGTTGGGTTTGGTTATCTCGTAGACTCTCATAATTGATATAGTGTCCCGAGTTTGTACTTTATACTTCATATCTGATGTAAAAATGATCTTTTCTATCGATTGACAAAAAAAAAAAAAACTCATATCAAAGAGTATCGAACTTCAATTTTGAAGGCTAACACCTCTAGTACATCTTCTTTCCGAATGAGTTAATTCCAAAAGAACATATCCGTAATTTTGGTTCCGCTCATCTGCCGGAGTTCTTTTTTTATTTTGATCGGCAAAGAAATTTCATTCATCAAAACCATAAAATAAAAAAACAGTACGATAAGAAAATAAAAGCATCGAGAGAACTTGGGAAAGAGCTCAATACCCAATCACTAGAAGTTCTACATAACAAATCGCTCTATTTATGGAATAATTGTGTCATGGTTAATTAGGACGGTAAACGAACCGAGCAACTCGCGAGCTCGGCTCGTTAGACAAAAGCTCGGCTCGTTTAAGAGAAGCTCGGCTCGATAAAAGAAACTCGTTTAATAAATGATTAAGCTCGGTTCATTAAGGGCTTGTAAAGGCTCGAGTTGAGTTTGAGCTCGTCAAAACTCAGCTCGACTCGGTTAGTTACAGCCTTAGTCATGGTATAATGTGGGTGTGTGTCTCTATATTTAATGTATATTTTACAACATCAGAGACGTGTGCCTGCGATTTCTCTTGACTTATCTTTCCTAGAAAGTCTCTATACTTGATCAGTCGTTTTTAAGTTTACTTGTACTTCAACTATGGACCCGTAATTGTGATAGGCTCATTTCTTCCCATTTATTTATCAATGATATCCGACAATCAAGGTACACTTTGAACAAATTAAACTAGCTAATAAGATTCAAAACAATAATCAAATGACCTCCACGCAATCACTTGATCAGTGGTACGTACACCACAAGAAATTCAAGATCTCACGGCACTTTTTCTACCTAACGGCTTGAAAAAACGCTACAATAGAAGATTTACACCAACACTTTCTTCCAGCCGCAGCTAGAATGAGGCTTTCCCGGCCAGCGGTCCATTCTTGCATGGAGTTAATAGAGTTGTTAAAGATGGGATTATTCCTAGCTTGTAGTGGTTGAGGGAAAGAACTTTAGCAATTGTATATGTGATTCAACAAAAAATTGGAAAATGACAGTCGACGCATGTCTTAGCTCCTGATAAAGGAAAAAGAAAATCGAAGAACGAAAAAACACCCGAAAGGGTTATACATTGTGCATCATTAATTTTTTATTCAAATGATAGGATACTTTCATTGATAATAATAAAGAAAAAATACGGAGAATGGGAAGCCATCCTAAAGAAGTGATATAGCAATCACAAAGCAGACCTAAAACACCACGTAGAACATTTAAAACCTCACACAACCAAACGCGCAGAACAGATGGATCACTAATTTATACATACACAATTCGTATGTGCATTATTTATACATACACAATTCGTTATGGTTTACTTCACTAATTTCATGGATTCGACTTCTTCCTTTATAAACTTCACTGCATGCATATTGTTTTATGAAGCAAATTTCAGTACACTTATGATCACTTAAACATGCTTCCATGTCGATCGTCTGGAGTGATAATAGGTTTAATTTCTGCAGTTCAAAAAATTCAGGAAATTTTAAAGAAAAAAAAGTTTTCCCACTTTAGGAAGTAAGTACAAATATTTTTGTTTTCCTGATATAACAGAAGTTTTTGGCTAGTTTAGTGGTAAGGGTTTGGAAAATCAACCAAGGGTGCATGGGTTCGAAACTTGTCAATGACAAGAAAAAATAGTTTAGTAGATGTAAAGAAAAGATCACGTGCAATGGTTTTCCATCTCAGTTTATGGTGTAATCTTTTTGAACGTTCAATCACGGTTATAGATCGTGATCTAAAGTGACTTACAATCACACCCAGAAAAGAGAAACGATCACACCCAAGAGAAACAATCACGGCTCATAACCGTAATAGAAGAGAAACGATCACACCTTTTGGCTATGATTGTTTCTCTCTTTCAATCACGGTTTATAACCGTGATAAAATTAAGAGAGTTTACAATCCTACCCAGATTCATCACGGTAGCAGGAGCGTGATAAAAAACTTACAATCATGATCAATAGCTGCGATCTTTATGGTTTATTGTAGTAGTGCTATAGCAAGCCAGATAGTTAGACCAGAGATCGACCTGCATGCATAAAGGGCTGCTTCCCAGCAAAAATTTTGCAGGTTGGAGTAATTGTTTGCAAACCACATGCTCACCAAAGCTTGACCATGCTCGTTTCAGGTCTCTAGACCCAAACCTTTCTTTCTGTTCACAGTTCTCAATAAATTTTCTCATTTCTGTATCTATCTCTCTCCACTGACTGCTCATTACCCAAAAAAACTTAAAACCCAAAACGAACATGGCCGAATGTCTGAAGGATAATCCCATGAAATGCCCCACCATTCAAGAATATACTAGCTAGCACAAATGTTTCTCGTAAACTGGCAGTGTAACAGCAAGTGATTAGGTGTCTTCAATTCTGCAATACTGCAGAAAGCACACAAGCCTTGCATTCATATTATTACTTTGAGCTCCTAATTAATCCTCTTGAAATTAATCAAAGCAGACCTTGTAGCAATTCTTTGTTGAGTGGCTTGCCAAACAAAGAACTCAATCTTAGGAGGGCAGAGCTTTTTTCCAGATTGAATAAGTATAGCAGAGGATTTTGGTTGTGTTGTGAATCTTCCCATTTGTCATATTCAGATTTGACTGAGAATTCTTTTTCTCCTGATTCTATTTTTCTTTATGCTTTTGATTACCTCGTATGTATATTTGGGTTGGCTTCTGATCACCAGCTTTTCTGCGATTCTAAAGTTGCGTATGATTGTCGGAGGCTAGGGTGTCAGGCATAGTTAGGATATCAGTTTTTCATTGTTGTCAATTGTGGAGAGCCAGAATTTGGCCCGAGGGGGTTGACTAAGGAGAAGTATTTTCATGCAAAAATGTACTCAATATATGGTGTAGCTTTTGTAGTACATTAACATATCGTCTATGATATTTTTTTATTGTTAGACGGTTTCAACGCACATGTGTTATTATTCTCGTCTATGGAAGAAATTGAGAAATTAGTACGACGATGTAAAATAACTTTAATTCTTGGTTAGATCAAATAAAAAATATTTATATTTTCATTGATTGGCTATACTGATTACAAATAATTAATAATCATACTACATGTACCCTTATCGAGTTTCTAATAAAATTCTTTTGCCGATAAAAAAAAATAACCATACTACATGCATGTCAATATTTTCAAATTTCAGGAGGGGCCCAGCATCCCATGGGCCCTTATATACCTCCATCAATGCTCATTTTGATACTGTCATACTTTAAATCCTTTTAATCGTTGTAAATTGGTTATTAAAAAAATTCATTGTAAACTTGTTTCAAATTACTAATAAATTTCTTTCTTTTGCAGATTAATAAACATTCAACGTATAGCTCCTTGTGCTTCAAAACATATATGACATTAATACAATGTAATTTAACACAACTTGAAAAGCAAACACAGGAAAATAAGTCAAACACGGGAAAATACAAACCATGCCCTAATAGATGAACTACTAGAGACTATAATTAATCTATAGGGCCTGATCAGATTTCCTCCATTATTCATACATATTTTAACTTGGCCTCCTATAAGTTTAATTCCTTTCTTCTTCGTAACCGCCGCCTCCATATCCACCTCGGCCATATCCGTAACCACCACCTCCATATCCACCTCGGCCATATCCGTAACCGCCACCTCCATATCGGCCTCCATATCCACCTCCGTATCCACCTCCGTATCCGCGGCCTCCATATCCACCTCCGTATCCGCCGCCTCCATATCGGCCTCCATATCCACCCCCGTAATAACCGCCACCTCCGTAATATCCGCCACCATGATGACCATAATACTTGGAATCATCTACCGCATTAGTCTGTTGATCAGCTGCACAAATGATACATATGCTTAATTACTAGTTCAGAGGTGATTAGAAACAAGCGTGAAAACAGTTCTAGTATGAACGAACATATTAAAGCGAAATTAGGACAAGTTGAAAATTGGAACTGAGTGGTCATAGTGTAATATTAAATTGTCTAGACCAATCAATATATTATTAACTAGTAGATCAGTCGTTTTGAAAGTTACTTGTACTCCAACAAATTACATTTTTTATTATTGCCTTTTAGAAGAGATCAATTCAAATTAAGAAGATTATCCTGCAAGTATACATGGGGATACTATTGCCCTACAATCGTGTGGTGCGGCAAAATAATGTAGTACTATTGTCCCCATCTAAAATAATTTGGAGTTGAATCAGGTTTTACATTGGTTTAGCCTGTTAAAATCAAAACTTAATTAAGCTTTCTAAAAAAGCTTCAAATATAGATCGATTGGTTTACCTGTACTACACCAGCATTCCTCAATCCGTGAATTTGCAGGATATATATATTGGATTAATGACGTGCACAATCTCGGAAAGTAATATCAGATTAACTAAAACACCTCTAAGCGGATTGGGAAATTCTATAGTGCAAGGCACCCTGTAGGGCGCACACGGGCCATCGATCTTGACAATAAATGATTGAGCTATGATTTTTAATTATGACCGGTAAGAATCATTTATTACCGGTCATAATTGATTTTTAATGTAGACCATTGATTGATGAGATCGACGGCTGTGTGCCGCCCTACACGTGCATTATACGAGGGTGCACTACAGCACCCTGGATCCCCTCTAAGCGGACCTCTTACTTAAGAGACAGAACCAAGATTTTAATGGATGTTGTGCCATGAAGAGAGGGGAAAAAACTAGAGGCTAGGTATGAAATCATCAATCAAATATTCAGCTGAAAAGATGAACTTACTAGGGGTAGTAGTGCTAGGGGTAGTAGAAGTGGTAGTAGTCTCAGCCAAATCCCTGGCTGTCACCTCCGAGGTGAAGAGAAGAACTACGGCCAGAAAAAGACCAAGGAAAACCATTGCTTTCGAACCCATTTCCCTCTTTAGTTTTTCTTTTGCTCTCTTTAGTTGGTTGGATAGACTACTAGTTTGGAATGAAATTGAAGTTCGATTTCGATGTCCATTTATAGGCTCGGAGAGAGATTCCAGTGGCTGTGAGTACACACTGAAGAGAGTGTTTGACAAATTCACTAACTTGTTCTTTTTTGTAATTTGACAGAGTCAATGAATTTTCTTTTTAATTAATTGGTAACTTGACAAAGTCAGTAACAACTACAACTTCTCCTGGTTTTCTTGCCCGCTGTATCAGGAGAAGAAACTGAAATAGATAAACGTTGGGTCCAGTTGGCCTGCACCATGTTAAGCTTGTCCTCATACCCTCATCCTTAATAATTCAGCAAACTACAATTTTTTTGGCCCCATCTCGGGCTCTGGAAGACGATTTGAATTGATCATTTCACGTGTCTCAGATACAAGAATTTATATATATAGTAAAAAAAATCAGCTTGATCAGATATTGATAGCGGTATTATTCAACTTGATCAGTGGTTTTTTGAGTTTTTTACTTGTACTTCAACTTCAATTGTAGTGGCAGCAGGGACCCCTAATGAATGGGATGATTCAAATTACGGAAATGCTAACCACACAACGGTTGTGCACAACAATTCGAGTGGAGCCCATTTTGGGTCTCAAAAAAATACAGAAAAATGTCCATAAATTTTAATTTCATCCATACAAATTTATAAACAATACTTACTGATATTCGTTGGAGCTGATTTTTTACAGGGCCCCATAAAATAATATTTTAAAATTTATGGACATTTTTCTGTATTTTTTTGAGACCCAAAATGGGCCCCACTCGAATTGTTGTGCACAACCGTTGTACATGTAGCAGCTCCCTTCAAATTAATGAGATGAGGCACAAAGAATATGCTGCTATCCCTCCCCGAACAATATGAGATATTGATGAAATTATATAACTGCAAACACATGGGACGCTGTCGGAGAAGTTTGGGCTCCATTTTCAGGTTTCAAGCGTTTCAGCATCTCATGTCCAGACGGTGGTCGCGTCTGACCGGATGCATGTTTTTTTTTTTTTTTTTTTTTGCTCGGCAAAGAAAATTTTATAGATCTCAATAGGGGTACATCGAGGGGAGGAGATGTATAAGCAAAATTGCTTAACCAAGGAAAGACGATACAGAAATAAATAAAAGACAAGAAGAAAAAAACATCCAACAAAAATTGGATGTTGAGACACGCCTAAATGCCGTTCTAAATTTTTAACTTTCTAATTCCGTCGAGATAGCCCCTGAAGTCTTCCACCGAGTAGATCTTGATGTCGAATTTTGCTTAACCACGTTGTTACTCTTGTCTTGATCAACTCCGCCAGTTCCCAACTAATTAAGCATTATATTGATTGGGATACAAGTGCAGCTAGTTCTATGTTCGATCAATCTGCTTCTGCTCTGTGTAGTTTGATGAATTTTCCTTTGTAATCTGGTTTTTTCCCTTTTGTGTTGGTTTATCGCCAACCTCCTCCTCCTCCCCCCCTTGGTAGCAGGTCGCATATAATTGCATGTCCTTAGCTTAGATGTCAACTTATATGGGATGTAGGTTTTTGGTTGTGTTGTTTTCTGTTTCCTTTTAATCTTTGTAACTTCATTTATAAGATTAATAAAATTTCTTTTGCCGATAAAATAAATAAAAAAAAAAAAAACCTCCATCAGTTCTCACACCCCTGTTATTACATTATTGAAGATATAGTCATTTCTCGTAGCCAAAGAGACCAAATGGTTGCAAAAAAATAAGTTTCCCATATATGTTTCTCCACATTGGCCTACTTATTTTTTGAAACGGCAAAAACATTTTATTAAAGGGGAAAGGGGAAAGGGGAAGGGAATTCCAATTAAAAGTTGGAATATATATACAGCCAGTTGGAAACAAAGCCCAAACAAACCTAGCAGGACAAAGCCCAAAACACCCATGAGTCTAAAACTTTAATAATACTATCAAAGCACATAAAAAAGGCCTAAAGTGCCCAAAATAAATAATGAAGCTTAGTCCAAAAGAAACCCAAACCTAACCCTCTACATTTAAGAAACTTCGATCACAGCCGTAGATCACCATCTTCCACCAAAATCAGAACATATCACACCCACCACCACCACGCCACCACTGGCAACCACCAGCAAAGCTGCACGGAACCCAACATAAACAGATTTGCCGCGGGAGCTCAACCCTGTTGTTAAGCGAAAACCGCCCAACAGCGGAAACACAGCAAGAGCCACGCCGGCCTGTCCAACCACAAAAGACCAGATCTTTCAATGATGAGGGCAAACCCAATTGACATGCCACCATTCCATTATCAAAGACCATTCAAGTCTTATACTCAGAGGCAACTGGAAATCGAGCCTGGACAGAGGCCTATATTTGTCCGGACAATTAGGACATAAATCGATAAGTATTCTGTAAGAGCGTCCAGACGCACCGCATTGTTTTGTGCAATCATAAATAGATTATTTAGACTTTCAATTATATTGTGAGAGTTACACAGGTCCAAGAGACGTGGTCAACTACATGCATGCACATGCATTTGAGTACGTAAGTCTTAATTAAATAGTGAGTGGTAGACTTGGTATATACTGGGACAATGATCAAAAAAAGACTCAATCTGTGTGGACTACTTGATTCTTAATTCTTTCTTGTATCGATCAATTAAGTAGGTGGACTGCTTCTTTCGTGTTTATCTAAAAAAATTAATATGCAGAAAAATATGTGCGTTATGTACTCCACTAATTCGTTCCCGAGGTGATCTCATTGCATCTGTGTCGAGGTTGAAGCCAAGAACCCATCGTGTATAACCCCAAGATCCCATCGTGTTCTATGGGCACGTACAAAAGAGTACATATAACCCTGTTTTACGGGCACGAAAGAGTGTGTATAACCCCAACAAGCGCGGGGCTGTGGAAACTTGAACCTAAGTTTTGAGGGGGAACTCCAAATACTTGTACATAGAACTAACATCTTGGTGATACTGTTGGCTGGCTTCTAGTATATACCTAAACATTAACTTTAGTTCACGAGGGACAAAATAAATAGGGGAGTGATTTCAGCACTCCCCAAATTGATAACCGCACCCCCCTAGAAAGTGTTGTTATAAATTTAAGGAGTGCCAAAATAAATTCCCAATAAATAAACGATCATCAAATCTATAATATTTTGCTTTTTCAATATACGCATACACATATCTACTTAATTTGTAGCTTTTGATCGGTAGATTCCTCGTTTAACTACAAGTCGATTAATGTACACACTTCCATTGCCAAGATATTAATTTTTTTACAATATGATTCAAGTGAAAACGTTACGAATTTCATTGCTGAAAAGTTACGATTTTTTTAGTATAAAAGTTACGAGATGCACCAAAATATTATGAATCATAGTGAAAATATTACGAATCGTATTGTTGAAAAGTTGTGAATTTTAGAACAATACTTACGAAACACAAAAAAATATTGCAGTATGAACGAACTATACAATAAGTATATATGATATGCATTTTTAAAGGTCGTGTGTCGTAGACTTTCTCTTTTGTCCGGTATGTCCAAAAAAACCACCCCTGGTTGAACCTTGCGAGCCAACAGGATGTGCATTTGATCAAAGATTTTTTGGCAAAGGTCCCGCGCTGACTGACGTGCATGCATGGATAAGGTTTTTTTTTTTTTTTTTATCGAATATGTCGCACTCCTAAATTAAAAAAAGACATCACCGGCAGAGAGGTTAATCATATTCAATGATTATATTATGCAGAGGCGGCTGCACGATAGGTTAAGGGTTCAAGCGGACACTTTGGCTCAAAAATGTACTAAAATTTTGTATTTTTACATATGATTTTGATTTTTTTTCATGTAATTCAGTTTTTTTTTTTCAGGTACTGAATTATTCATGTGTAGGCAAAGCAAAAGAAAATTCACTTTAATTTTTGAGCAAGTAGATAATGTAGCGCCACAAATTTAAATAAAATTCTGGAGCCACCTCTTTAACTTTTTATACTATGTGATGAGCTATCAACATAGTAATTAGTAACGGACTTACACTCACCGAGGTCGGGTATCTCAACTCAATTTGAGGAAGTTTTTCCCCGTAAAGAGAGAAAGTAGGCAAAAAAGAGAGTGACTAATCATTGGTCGACGAAAGGTGGTAGTACACATGGACAGATTTTTTCTTACCGAATTGCTAATGAGACCATCGTGAAACACTTTCACAAAATGAAACTCGACAGGGTACTCATCCGTGATTGAGAGTAATTTAGCGATGAATACTTAAGCATAGAAAGTTCTAGAAGTAGTTATCTAACGAGCTTTTGTGCAAACGGGACCAGTAAATTATTTAGACTATTTAGACTTTCAATTATATTGTGAGAGTTACACAGGTGCAAGAGACATGGTCAACTACATGCATGCACATGCATTTGAGTACGTAAGTCTTAATTAAAAAGTCAGGGGTAGACTTGGTACTGGGACAATGATCAAAAAAAGACTCAATCGATGTGGACTACTTGATTCTTAATTCTTTCTTGTATCGATCAATTAAGTAGGTGGACTGCTTCTTTCGTGTTTATCTAAAAAAATTAATATGCAGAAAAATATGTGCGTTACTCCACTAATTCGTTCCCGAGGTGATCTCGTTGCATCCGTGTCAAGGTTGAAGCCAAGAACCCAACGTGTATAATCCCAAAATCCCATCATGTTCTACGGGCACAAAAGAGTACGTATAACCCTGTTCTACGGACACGAAAGAGTGTGTATAACCCCAACAAGCGCGCGGCTGTGGAAACTTGAACCTAAGTTTTGAGTGGGGAACTCCAAATACTTGTACATCGAACTAACATCTTGGTGATACTGTTGGCTGGCTTCTAGTATATACCTAAACATTAACTTTAGTTCACAAGCGACAAAATAAATAGGGGAATGGTTTTGGCACTCTCCAAATTGATAACCGCACCCCCCGGAGAGTGTTGTTATAAATTTGGGGAGTGCCAAAATCATTTCCCAATAAATAATTAAACGATCAGCAAATCTCTAATATTTTGCTTTTTCAATATACACATATCTACTTTATAGCTTTTGATTGGTAGATTCCTCGTTTAACTACAAGTCGATTAATGACACACTTCCATTGCCAAGATATTAAATTTTTTACGATACAATTCGAGTGAAAACGTTACGAAATCTAAACGTGACGAATTCCATTGCTGAAAAATTATGATTTTTTAGTATAAAAGTTACGAGATGCACCAAAATATTATGAATCATAGTAAAAATGTTACGAATCATATTAATTGTTGAAAGGTTATGAGTTTTAGAGCAATACTTACAAAACACACAAAAATATTATGAACAAACGATACAATAAGTACATATGATATGCACTTTTAAAGGTCGCATGTCGTAGACTTTCTCTTTTGTCCAGTATATCCAAAAAAAAACCACCCCTGGTTGAACCTTGCCAGCCATCAGGATGTGCATTTGATCAAGATTTTTTGGCAAAGGTCCCGCGTAGACTGACGTGCATGCATGGAAAGGGTTTTTTTTTTTTTTTTTAATCGAATATGTCGCACTCCTAAATTAAAAAAAGACATTACCAGCAGAGAGGTTAATCATATTCAATGATTATACCTTGCAGAGGTGGCTGCACGATAGGTTAAGGGTTCAAGCGGACACTTTGGCTCAAAAATGTTGGGTACTAAAATTTTGTATTTTTACATATGATTTCGATTTTTTTTCATGTAATTCAAAAAAAAAATTTCATACTATCGGTACTGAATTATTCATGTGTAGGCAAAGTAAAAGAAAATTCACTTTAATTTTTGAGTAAGTAGATAATGTAGCGCAACAAATTTAAATAAAATTCTGGAGCCACCTCTTTAACTTTTGATACTATGTGATGAGCTATCAACATAGTGATTAGTGACGGACTTACACTCACCGGGATCATGTATCTCAACTCAATTTGAGAAGGTTTTTCCCCATAAAGAGAGAAAGTAGGCAAAAAAGAGAGTGACTAATCATTGGTCGACGAAAGGTGGTAATATACATGAACAGATTTTTTTTACCGAATTGCTAATGAGACCATAGTGAAACACTTTCACAAAATGAAACTCCACCGGGTATTCATCCGCGATTGAGAGTAATTTAGCGATGAATACTTAAGCATAGAAAGTTCTAGAAGCAGTTATCTAACGAGCTTTTGTGCAAACGGGACCAGTAAATAGGGACGGAGGGAATAGTTCAAAGCGGGCGAATATAGTTTAAAAGCTATATTCACCACGCATGAAATGAAGCAAAGTATAAATTTATTTACATAGCTATCAATATCTGATCGATTCAAATTAATCGTCTATTGAGAGCCCGCAATGGGGCCGAAAAAATTATATTACTCCAGTCTGTTGAATAAATGAAGGATAAGCTAGGGGTTTTGATCGATGACAAGCTTAACATGGTGCAGACCAACTGGCCGACCCGACATTTTATCTATTGCAGTTTCTTTAAATTTGCTGACAGCTTGCAAGAAAACCAGGAGAAGCAGTACGTTACTGAATCTGTCAAGTCACCAATTAAAAAGAAAATTCATGGACTTTGTCAAATTTCAAAGAAAAACAAGTTACTGAATTTGTCAAACACTGATCTTCAGTGTGTACACACAGCCACTGGGAACCTCTCCGGCCGAGCCTATATAATGGACATCGAAATCGAACTTCAATTTCATTCCAAACTAGTAGTCTATCCAACCAACTAAAGAGAGCGAAAGAAAAACTAAAGAGGGAAATGGGTTCGAAAGCAATTGTTTTCCTGGGCCTTTTTCTGGCCGTTGTTGTTCTCTTCACCTCGGAGGTGACAGCCAGGGATTTGGCCGAGACGACTACCACTTCTACTACTCCTATGCCTAGTGAGTTTATTTTATAACTGAATTCATTGATTTTTCCTCTCTTTGTGGCACAACACATGCAATGAAATCTCGGTTCTGTCCCTTAAGGAAAAGATTCACTTAGAGGTGTTTTAGTTGTTCTGAGATTAATTAGTTTCCGAGATTGATCACGTCATTAACTCGTATACATACCTACAACTTCACGGATTCAAGAATGCTAGTGTAGTGCGGTAGAACAATATGGATCTGTTGGGAGTCTAGTCCGCCTGAGGTTCTCTTTCTGTGTACGCTCAGGCCCAATTTGTTGGGAGTGCCCGCAGAGTCCACACCACACGTGAACCTAATATCCATTGAATGACCTATATCCACTTAAAAGGCTAATTAAGCCTTGTAAGTGGTGAGTCATCCAATTGTATATTAAGGTCCAACCATTTTTCTATTTGTCCGATGTGGGACTCAATCTTTCACATATGTTCCTAGTAGGATCACTATTTAAAGCTCTTTTAGAAATTAAGCTGAATTAAGTTTTAATTTTAACAGGCTAAACACCACACGATTGTAGGGCAATAGCATCCCCATGTGTACTTGCAGGATAATCTTCTTAATTTGAATTGATCTCTTCTAAAAAGCAAAAATAAAAAAATGTAATTTTTTTTTATTTAAAGTCATTATTAGTATAGCACAATTGGGGTCAACTCCTGCCACTGTAATTCAAGTTGGAGTACAAGTAACTTCAAAACGACTGATCTACTAGTTTATAATATATTGATTGGTCTAGGCAATATAATTAACACTATGACCAATCAATGCTAGCCACCTCACTCGCCTTGTCTTCATTGAGTTTCAACTTTCAACCCGACCTATTTTCGCTTTAATATGTTCGCTCATACTAGAATTGTTTTCACGCTTGCTTCTAATCACCTCTGAACTATTAATCAAGCATATATATCATTTGTGCAGCTGATCAACAGACTAATGCGGTAGATGATTCCAAGTATTATGGTCATCATGGTGGCGGATATTACGGAGGTGGTTATGGAGGCCGATATGGAGGCGGCGGATACGGAGGTGGCTATGGAGGCGGGGGATACGGAGGTGGATATGGAGGCCGATATGGAGGCGGCGGCTATGGAGGTGGCCGAGGTGGATATGGAGGAGGCGGTTATTACGGAGGTGGCCGAGGTGGATATGGAGGCGGCGGTTACCAAGAAGAAGGGAATTAAAATTATCAGTGGCAGAGTTAAAATATGTTTGAATAAAAGAGAAAATCTGACCAGGCCCTTCAGATTAAATATTATACAGTCATGTAGTAGTTCCTCTGTTAGGGCATGGTTTGTATTTTTCCGTGTTTGATTTTCAAGTTCTGTTTATGTATTACTGTATTAATGTTATGTTTAGAAGCACAAGGAGTTATACGTTTGAATATAATGGTTTTTAAACCATAAAAGAAATGAATTTATTAGTCATTGAAACAAGTTTACAACGATTAATAAAAGGATCCAAAGTATGACGGTATTACAATGAGCATTGGATGGAGGTATATAGGGCCCGTGGGGGGCTCGGTCCCTCCCATAATTTGAAAATATAAACATTTAGTATGATTATTATTTGTAATTAGTATAGCAAATCTCTGAAAATATAAATAATTTTGGGGTTATTTACATTTATATCCCTTCGACTTATCCTGAAAGTTCAACTTAGTCCTTCCAGTTTCAATTTCACCCAAATAAACCTTCGATTTGCAAATTTATTTCAATGTGATCCTTCCGTTGGCAACCGTCAATAATTTGCTACGAATAGCTCCATTTGAACCGATTGTTGAATGTTGACCCCCACACTTTTCTCTTTTTTTTCTTCTGGGTTTGAAGAAGAAGGAGGAGGAGGAGTGGAATGGACAAATATGCCCTTGGGGAGAGCACAAGTGCTGGGCACATGTCAACTTTCCGTTTAAATTAGTAACGGCATTCAACGGAAGGATCACATTGAAATAAATTTGCAAATCGAAGGTTTATTTGGGTGAAATTGAAACTGGAAGGACTAAGTTGAACTTTCAGGATAAGTCGAAGGGATATAAAGGTAAATAACCCATAATTTTGATTTGATCTTACCAAGAATTAAAGTTGTTTTACACTGCCATACAATTTTTCTCATTTTCTTCCATAGACGAGAATAATCACACATATGCATTGCAATTGTCTGATAATAAAACCAAAAAAAAATCATATACGATACGTTAATGTACTACAAAAGCTACAACATATTAAGTACATTTTTGCATGAAAATACTTCTCTTTGGTCGATCCCCCCTGGGCCAAATTCCTTGCTCCAACACTGACAACGATGGAAAACTGATATTCCAACTATGTCTGACAACCCAACCCCGGCCGGCCCGACTGATCGAATGTGATGCTACCTCTCATGTGTCTCGCGTAACTTTCCAAGAAACACCATGCACATGGTCAAGAAATGTCGGAAGCAAGTGGCGAGCAAATTGGTTTGAAGTCAATGACCGGACAAATAAAAATGTCTCGTGTAACGAATCTTTCCTCTTTGGTTTCAAATAAAAATGTCTTTCTCTATTGGGGAAAAAAAGAGAGAAGCAGACACAGAGTGTGAGATTATTTATCTGGTATGAGCTCCTAGTTATGTTCAAAGAATTCGATAGCGTATTTGTTGGCTTGCAACGTGACCCGAAGATAGTCTAATAGCCTTACGTTTCTCGCATTTTAGGTATTGGTTGTAACTTGCGTACATCTCGACTAGCTAATTTCGAGACCTTGAAGTTAATAATTAACCGGGCAAACTCTCCAGTGACCTTGAGATTTAGAATGATTAGCCTTCGTAAGATTCGAACATACGACCTCATAGAAAATAGCTTTCTCGTGTCTATTTGGCCAAATCTCTCAAAGCTTCTCATCTCTTTTTGCAGCTTGGGTGAGACATAAAGTGGAAAGGATTGACAGAATTGATCAGTTTCCTCCTCTTGTCCTTCTTTACAAGCAAACGGAAAGTGCCTTCCACCCCACCCACCCCTCTCTTTTCGATTCTCTGCTAACCAATGGTGTAATATACGTACTAAAGCCTTCCTTTTGGTCTCAGCTACAATTTCACTTATTTTGAATTTTGAATTGTTTCACTTCTGATATTTTTTTGTTTCATTTTTTATACGTTATGACGAGAAAAATTGTCAAAAGAAAAAATATGTGCACTAAATCCGGTAAAATCCACCAAATATGAACATAGGATATTAAGCAATAGCGACGGATAAAGGGAATGTATTTTTCTTTTCAATCTATCATAAAGTCTTGTAAATTCACACCCAAGACGAAAAGAAAAGTGGCGACGTTGGGGTTTGGCCCAATGTACATGCAAACGATATAAGAGAGATTAAAACGAGAAATCTGGAGTTCGACTCGACTGGAAGTTAGACAATCGTAGTAGTAATTTAGTAAATCCAAGTTCCTAACCTCTCAAAAAAAATTAAAAATAAGAGTCACGATTTCAATCAAATCCAGGCATTCCGTCCAGGCGCATTAGCGTTTTTTACTTCCGTGCGTCGTCGGCTTTGGTAAAAGTATCCCCTGCCGTTAAACCCTACCCAGATACGTTTTTCTCTCTCTCTCTCTCTCTCTCTCTAGTTTTCGTCTGATAGATTGTAAGATTTCACCTCGTATTCGAACGATCTCTTCTATACACTCACAGATCCCAGCCTCTTCTAATCTCTGGTGAGCACCTCCAATACAGATTATTCTCAACATCATGCCTATATATATGTATACACAAACATGTATTGACCTAATTGGATCGTAGGGTTTTGAATTGAAAGGCTCTGTTGTTGGGCTAAGAAATTATTCATGTCGAGCATTCCTCTAATTCTTATGCTTTTCAATTGTTTGCATCATAAAGTTGTTCTTAATTACAATTGGTTCTTCTAGGGTATGTATGCTATTGTATCTGCGATTCGTGTACTGTTATGAATGAAAATTTGTTGCAATCTATTGGTACAAGTTTGATTTTTTCTCTACTTGTTGCCCTTTGCGTGTGACGCAATTTTTTAGCTGAACTGTCTGTCTCTCAATATTATGATTGATTTTGGAGTCTCCGACTCAGTGAACTCTTTCTTCCGCAATGTCTCCTGAAAAACCAATTGGTGCTGGGAAGGGATTGGGGCTTAGTTTCAAGCTTCATTGCAGTTGATGGTCAGTGTTATCCCCCAGGCCTTTGAGCCCTTGGGGAAGTCCTTGGAGAAAGGCTTGGATTGCTTGTTACCCTAACAATCTAGCAATTGACCACTACCCCTTCTCCAGAAATCCACCCTTGCGAGTCTAAAACGCGCGACCTTGCACTCTCATACCACCTTTCTGTTGGGTTTGTGAAGCCTGTTTCGATTTGGGTTGCACTTGGCTGATGATTCGGAATTCGTCCTGCCTGGTCAGGTCATGGGGGCCCAGGGAGCAGTTCCCTTCCCCCAAAACCTAAACAGAGGTATTGGGGTAATTGGTGATGAAGATCTTAGGATATAAATACTTGCTTTATGCAGTACTTGCAGTATCTTCATTCGAATTACGTAGTATAACTGGTGTGAGCCATGGAAATCAACATGCTGATGGGGAACCAAGTAAAATCTCTGTCTTGCGTTTCTGTTGTCTGTTCTTGATTATCTGTGCTCGATGTGTATTTGTTGATTTGGCCATATTCACAGCACTTTCACAATCTTTTGGCTTTCTGAAACTGATTGGTGTTATTGAGGGCTTTTGTGTTACTTCCAAGACCATGTTTGATCCTCTTTGTATGGTGGCATTGCTTGTTTAAACCATGTTTGACAACTTTTGTTTTGTGGATTTAAAGAGCTAAAATGAATCTGAACGAAGGCAGAAACAATTCCTCGATGTTTCCTTGAATTAAAGAGCTAAGACTGATGTTGACTTTCAGGCTTTAAGGAGTAAGACAACTTTTTGGATTCAGCGTTTCCTGCTTTAAAGGAGATTCCATTGTCTAGTAATTTTTGGTGCAGTTTTGTTCTTTCTTCTCTTTATTTCTTCTTCTGATTGATATAACAACTTGTACTCTTTCAGTCTTTCTTGATGGGCACTAATATGATTATATTTTCATCTCACTTCATGCATTATATAATACAACTATAACATGCCGTTGTAATCCCTAGTCGATGGGGTATGGGCAAGGGAGGGCTGGAGTCAAACATAACCTTGGGCAATGTAGCACAAAGTGCTTGCTCGTAGAAAATTTGAATACCAGTGAAATAGTGGCCCCCCTATACCTCCAAAAACCAAGGAACTCAAGAGATGTTACGCCATGAAACCATACCTCTAAATCGAAGTCGGAAGGCATAAGAGAGGGCAGGCCTGGAGACCCCTTCAGTTTTCATGCATTATATAACGTCTCAGAAAATTTGGTCATGATACTTAGTACTTAGATTATGAGATGTGCTTTCTCCCTTTTATGTGTTCTTTTATCTTTTTAGTGACAGTCAGGAATAATGGTCCTCTTACGCGTTAAATATGGGAGTCGACTGTCACTCATTAGGAGTACCCTCCGGGCATGTACTTGGGACTTGTGATGGAAGACAATATTATATGAAATAATTAAGGAGCATCCCAGACGAAATTGCTGATGTGTAGAGAATACAATAGTGCAATCCCTTTTTCCATGTGTACCATATGTCCGGTTATGACCTTAGTAGTGTTCTTATATGCTCGGATGTGGTGTTGTTAGTGGGTGAAATGGTGTGGGACCACCTCAATTGAAGTGGTTAGGAACCAAGTGTTTCATTTTGAATCCCAGTTTTGTTGGTTGGTTATGGCTCATAGCGGTTGTCTTTTGTTATGACCAAACGTCGTTGGCAATACCCAAGTGCTGCTTGTTATGGACCAAATAAATAGCTCAAATTCATTTATTAAGATCAAATGGCTTAATGTGGGAGTTGAATATCGTATGCACCTAGTGATATTTGTTTCTTTTGAGTTAATATGGCAAGATGGACCACGAAATTATAGTCTGTCTGGAGTTGTTATGTGAAGATAATTTCATCCAGTAGATTGTTATCACTTTTCAGACAAAGCTGGAGTAACAAAGGGTGAAGTTTGTATTGGTTGTTAAACTGCAGTGGCATTTGGTTCCATGTTAAGCTAACACTAGTCTGGAATGATCCAACAGTCCAGCTAAACACATGACATCACAAACTTTGAGGAGAAGACTCCACCATGGGGATGTTAATGGGAAAAGACATGAATATTTGGAGACGTCAGGGCTGGAAGGTTTGGATGAACCGTTACTTGGGAATTGTGAACATGAAAGCGGGCACTCGGAAGTGAGTTTTTGCTTATCTGTTGTCTGATTGTCTCTCTTGCTTTCTTTTATCCTTTTGTGTTTCTGCGTGGTCTTTTGGTTACTAGGATGGAAGTACTGTACATGTAAATGTGTGTTATTTATTGTTATCTATCTCTACTATAGGGAGACACACTTGCAGATATTTGGGATGATGAACGAAAGAAGGAACACTTCCATTGGACGCTTTTATTTTCCCAGATAATTACCCAGTGGACACAGTGGTTAGGTATGTGATTTTCTTTTTTAACATTATTGCTATTTAACCCATCCTTGGAAAAGAAAACGAGATCCATTAGCTGGACTCTACTGGAATTACTCAATAGCCTGTGGAATGGTCATTAATTTTGTCAGCTGATCACCTTTTTTTCTTTTATATTATAACTGATTCTACAATCAGACCACTATGGTGCTAAAATATATTGACAGGTAGTTATGCACTTGAACCAAATGTGAAACTTATTTATTTTCATTGGGAAATAAATCTGCATTGGATTTGGATGTGTTATTTATACCATTTCACGTAATTTGGGTATGGTTTTGTACTTGTGCTCTCAACATGGAGCTACTTGCATACAATTATTACTAATGTAGAATTAAAATTTTCAGGAATTCGTATGCTATTGTAATTGTATTTGGGAAGAAATTCTTTTTGGCATTCGCCTATTTCAACTATGGGCAAGTTTTTATCAACCCACCCAATTGTAGTTGAACTCTTCATTCCTTTTTTTGTTCGAGTACCCATGAGTCAAGCATATTCACTTTGTTCACTTACAAGTTTTGAATTTTTTTTTACTCTCTGCATGATTCTCAATAAGTTTCTCTATCTCTCCAATCATTACCACTCCTTACATCAAAAAAATTTCTCAAAACTCCAAACCAAACAAAGTGATTATGTATTTTGAAGACTTTAGAGCAGGTTATAGATATTGAAAAGTTGAAACTGATCTGGTGAGCCCCATTGACCCCATCTTTGAAATGAAGTTATTTTCTTTGGTTTCCATCTGTTGTTGATATTATACCCATGCCTCTACTGAATGAAGAAATAAATCTCTGTTCTTTTGACTCACCAAGTCACCATAGTTTCTAGGGACTGAAGCTATGAATTTTTTAGCTAAATCTTATTTAGTTTACTTAAAATTTTGTTGTGGTCATGAGGTACATTATTGTAAGTTGACTACGAATCAATACAGTTCTGACTGACGATTAGCTGTACCACCAAGAGTAGATAAATATTGTTCTGCTTGTTTCTCCGGCACAATTTTTCTCACTTACCTCTTGCCGTTATCTTATGACATTTGATAAATCGGTATAGAAGGCAGGTTGAAAAAGGTTCTAGAGTCTGCAGAGTGTCTGAAGGTTCAAATGTATTGATTTTGAAATTTTTTTCTTTTGTTTCTCATAGCAAATTTTGTTGTTGGATCTGGCGCACTTTTTGGACGGCTTTTGCCCTTTAATTCTGGTGCTCAAGATGGACAAACCAAGAGGCTTCTTGTTCCTTCACTTAGTCCTTTACAGGTAACAGGAAGACCACCATGTATTGAGCGACTGAATTTTTTGGTATTGTTGTGCTTTCCAGTTATTGGAAACGAAATGGATGCTCAATATGTTCACAAAACAAATATTTTATGCGAAACTATTTGTGGCTGTAAAATACACCTGCCCGATATTTGAAAAGGGTTTAACATGTATCTTTTTACTCCTTGCGAACTTAGGTTTCTAGTAATACTGCAAGGTTGTAATTAACATTCTTATTATCTTCTCTGCTATCATTTCTTATTCCTCTATCCGGATTAAATTATAATTCTACCTATTTTGGGAGTTTATATAAAGTATCACACTCATGTTCTGGCTTATCATTGAAATAGGACCCTAGTCTTAACTTCAGAAACTAATTACCATTTTATTCTGAAAAGAATTTCTGCGCATAGGCAAAGTGTGCTTCCTATTTGGCAAAAGGCTAGCTCCTTAGTGGCTACCAAACAGTTATTTGCCTCACCAAAGCTTGGCACATTGGTGAATGGAAGACGGGTAGCCTCATGTTTATATATTTATGCAACCAAGTCCTTCCCCAGAGCAGGTGACAGGAAGGGATGCTGTCTAGGACTCTAGAATATCAACCACATGTATGTCATCAAGCACTCCTGCTTGAATACGTTGTTGTTCCTAGGAAATATATGTTCGTCAAATTGGATACACCCCTTGGAATCATACATTCTAGTTATTGCAACAAATTGAACTCTTCTCTTTGTTTTTATGTTTTGAAGTCCTTTGTTTTGTATTCTTTTTTTCTGCAGAGACCCTCTTATGCTTTTGGAGAGCTGATGAGTACCACCACTTTATTCTTTCCGCCAAATATAAAACCCCATTTTGATATTGTTTAGTTTCCGATATCCTATGTCTTCGTTCTCTATTTGATTCAGTGGCATTTTCCAATCATCAATTGCTAGTTTTTTCCTCATTATAGTATGCTTGTGTTATTATCTGAGGGACAAAAGTAGAAGTTGTTTTGCACTTCCTCTATTTATTAGATAGTTATAGTTATTTTAGCATTAATGAGTTGAAGAGCGTATTTGTGTTTTATGTTCTTTCTGAATGCATTTTTCATTTCCTGTTGTTGATGCTGTATACCGTATGCTTTTAGGAGGCAAGACTCAAAAATCTCCAGCAAAGGCTTCAAGTTCCCTTCGATGGTTCTCTTGTGGAACATCAAGTAAGCCTTTAATTTTCTATTTTTCTGATTGCAAACATTCCTTCTGCTTCAAACTGTTCATAATCATTTTGTTTTTTCTATTTTTCTGATAGAAAACATTCATTTTGCCAGTTTCACACCAAAGACGACAGCCATGGATGAAAATGAACCTCCTGTTCAACTCTCTATTATCATAGGTGTAAGGTGTATGCATAACAATGCAGAAAATGGAAGTCAATATAATTATTGGCCATATAACAAATAATAAGTTGAAGCTACCCTAGAGACTAGAGTCCTTGGCTAGTGATCCCTAATAACATGTGAATAGATATGTCCAGCAGCATAAAAGTAACCCTAAAATTGGTTATATGATGTCTTTGGCATTCCCAGTAAATTCAAATTTTACTGCTTCTTATATGTACACTGTATGCCCATATGGTTGGTAGTATCTTTTTCCAAGATTGTTACTAAGAAAGTTTTATGATAAGTAGCTATTTTCAGGATGTAATGTGGAGTAGGTAGGTTTAATCATTTTGACTTGGAAAAATAGAAAATTAAAACTGGAAACAATGAGAACAATGAAACTGATGTCAAATATCCTATATGGTTATGTGGTAATTTATAATTGCAAACTAAAATGTTCTGTGATGGAACTCTTCTTAAAATTTGAGATTGGTAAAGTATATCTATATCAGTACTGGAAGTAGAGTCCAGAATGAGATACAATTTGATGGTACTTTATCATTTCGCGGCATGTTGTTAATGTGTGCTGGTATCAATACTAGTGCCTTTTCATATGGAGGGGCTTGCTTTTTATTTCATTCATGTCCAAGAGTTAAAGTGTTTTAGGGATAATTCAGTTTGATAAAGTGAGGAATGAGGATATAGGGGCAGAGAGGTGCGGTCTTTGCTTTTCTCTTAGTATCTATATGGATTCATGCACACACTGATTTGTTTGGTAAAGGATATTTTCCTTCTAGTTTGTAAGCTTCAGGTATGCTTCAAGTACTTAATGTTGATGTAGTCGCAATGCAATGCGTAGTTCATTTATAATGGTTAGTTAGATGAGCAATGATTATGAGTGTCAAATTGTAAGGTTCTAACAGAAACTGATATCCTCGTTGCAGGATGCACTTAAACAGCTATGGAGATTAGCTTACCCTGACAGGGATCTCCCACCCCTTAAGTCAGAGCTTTGGAAGGAGATGGGTTGGCAAGGATCTGATCCTTCAACAGATTTCAGGTAAGTAAAGTAGGTGCAGGTTTGTATGATATTTTTCGTGTTAGTCAATGTGCAATATAATTTTTTAATGTTATTTCAGGGGTGGCGGTTACATATCATTGGAGAATCTTATCTTTTTTGCTAAGATGTACCCGGTTTGTTTACTTTCCTTTTCATTGGGTATATACTTGGTGATTGATTATCCCTTGGTTTAACATAATTATTATTATTATTTTTTTTTTTTTTGCTATAATTTGCAATGTATCAAATGACTGAATTATTAGTGCCTTATCCCTTCTATATGGAATTTAGTTGATATGCATTCTCATTCATGCTTGTCTGAATTTATAATTGAAGACAAATTTTGCATGATTTATATTCTTTTTTGTACTTTTTTGTTTTTGTTTTCCTAAAACCTTTCTCTGTTTTTTTTGACGATTTATGCATTTTCATGGGCATGGTGTACTTGTTCAGAAATAGTACTAATCCAAGTGATGAAAGATTGATTTTCCTATATATCTCAGAACGCCACGCCTTGTGAGAAACTAAGTGTAAAAAACAATGAATCAAGTTTTGCCCCTAAGACAAAGGTCTATAATGCCCTATAATTTGCAGATGTGGACATGTGTGTTTATTGCAAGTTTAAGTGATATAGACTTGCAGTTCAAAAAAAAAAAGTGATCTAGACTTGTTAACCTCTTTTTTTAAGGGAAGTTTTACCCTCATTGTGGGATTACAATAAGTTGGCAGTCTTGAGAACTATGTTTATAACATGCGCTAATATAAAGTAACACTGACACCTGAAATTATCTGCCACACTTGCAAATGTACCTTTGGACAGTGGTACTAACTCTGCTAAGCTTTATGTAGATGAGATTTTGGTTTTTATCTCTTTTCAGGGTGGAAGTAGTTTTCATGATCTTTTTCTCCTCTAACAGGATGCATTTCAGAACTTGTTGCACAAAAGAGATGGAAGCAGAGCTGAGTGGGAGTATCCCTTTGCTGTAGCCGGAATCAATATTTCGTTCATGTTGGCACAAATGTTGGATCTGCAATCAGGTAATTGATCAGCTTATATTGAGGGGGGCCTATTTGTTGTTGAGTTGCATAACTAGTGCATTCATTGTTGATTACATCATATGTAGATCTGCAACTTGAGATGATGTTCAATGGTTAAAAAACTTGTATATAAGTTTAAAATGCTTTGGTGGAGTTGTGGAGAAATGATGGCTATAAAGCACCGACATTCCTACAGATCGCCGTATCTATGTCGGATCCTCTGGAGACAAGTGACGCCGGGGACTCACGGGTACACGTATGGGACACGCCACGTGGCATGTCAATTAAATTGTACTCCCTCTTTCCCATTTGGTAGTCCTGTTAGGGGATTCCTACATTTTTTAAAGGAGCGTAATGATTATATCAAAAAGTATGTAACTTACCAATTATGACCTATCAAAAAGTGGTTTGATTGATGCAGGTAGTAGTGCTTCAATTAAAATATAAGGGTAACAATGAAATTTTACCAAGTTTCTATGGTTGATTTTGAGAAGTAGACATGTATTTTGGGAAGTCCCGAAATGGAATATGGGATTATCAAAATGGGACGAGGGAATAATATTTTTGTATGGTGGGGCACGTTGAGGACACATAACGGACACACATGGGACACGGCAGGGTGATTTTTATAAATTTTAAAAGCTTTTTCGCGGTAAAATGTTTATAATTTCAGAAGTATTGAGCAAAAAGTGTTATATATAACATTTGTGTATGTGCATAGGCATACTGCATACACCATCTGTCACCTCACCAATGCATTAGATAGGAGTACTAACTTAAGTATTAGTAATTACAATGTAGGTTCATAATTAAAAGAATTATTTTAGAACCGTGTCCCCTGCCTTGTCCTTGTTCCTATGTTTTGAGAGTAGTCGTGTTCGCATTTGTGTCCGTGCCCCCCCATGTCCATGTTCGTATATGTATCCGTGCTTCATAGAATGACCATCATTGTATTGCTAACTCCACAAAATCATGTCATAGAATGACGATCATTGTATTGCTAACTCCACGAACTCTTGTCGTAGAATGACTTAATTTTTGCATGGTGGATCAACTCAATGACTTAACTACTTGTGCCCTCTACCTTAGTCTTTTAGTCGAACTCGTGTTGAGTGGTGTGATTCTTGCAGGGAAGCCAAATTCTTTGGCAGGAGTACGGTTCTTAGAGTTACTGATCGAAGATGAGATGGCATTTGACAACCTTTACTGTGTTGCCTTTCAAATGATGGACGCTCAGTGGCTAGCAAAGCGGGCTTCATATATGGAATTTAATGTAAAAGACATCCCAATTACCCATTTTGTTTATCTATTCTGCATTATTTATGTATTGAAAATGACAATGTTGTGTCAAGTTTGATCTTACGTGTTAGGGTTTTGGGCTGTTGTTTTGTTTCTTCAGGATGTTCTGAAGTCAACAAGGACACAGCTAGAGCGTGAGCTTGCCCTTGAGGATGTATCCTTTGTGAAAGATTTACCGGCTTACAACCTGCTGCATCAACAACGATTCTCAAAGTTTTAATGTACTTTTTACGGGGTGTTGTTAAATGTTATTGCAAAAAACAATGTGATCGGATGTTATATCATGTATAGAATTGTAAATTCTGTTTATTACGAAAATCATTCATAGTTGTATTAATAAAAAGGTAGGTTCCTTAAAATTTTGGGGTGTTTCTAATGTTATTGTGTTAGTTCTTTGTCCTTTCTTCATTGATATTTTTACAAAATCATTACAAAAGATGTCATTTTTTCTCCATAAAAATTGCTCGTATAGGATTGAGCTTCACGGCTTTTGCCTTCCCATCGGATGAAAACTTGGTTTCTCAATGGTGCAATTTCCCTGTGTCAATGTGCAATTTTTCGATGCTTATGCGTATCGACTTCTTATTTTCTTTAGATGGGAAATGGGAATTGAGTTCTCAAAAATTAGAAAATAGAAAAATCAAATTAAATAAAACAGCATTGCAAATGTTGCACATTTTCACAAACTAAACCTTTAACTTGAGCAAAAAGAAGCACAGGCAGTGTGTACTTGCAGCCTGTAGCAAAATTATGAGCCCCAATTTCACAGTTGTTAGCAAAACATAGTTAGCTCAACTCAAATCTCCCATGTCTGGATTACCCATATTGCCGAACTAATGAAAACCGACAAATTTCAACGGTAGTTTTGGAACCTCTAGGAGTAGAACAATCAAAATTCGGAGAAAGTAATGAAACATGGAAATGCCGTCTACTGATATAGATAGTTCTTTGAGAAATTTCCAGCTCTCCCGAGTATCAAGCATGATTATTGAGGTTTTCATCTGGTTCCTCGGGTTTCAAAAACCATTGGTTGAGCCGTTCGGATGCCTTACTCACCTGCAGGATGAAAGAACAAAGTTATAGCGGCACAAATTACTAGCGTCTTTCAGTTCTCATTGTCCTTTCAAAATTGCCCAAGACTAGAGGATGATTAGAAGAACGCGAAAAATCAGCACCGCTTAAGCAATAGGAAACATCCGACAGCAATGTTAGGGGGGAAAAATGGTACGAAACATCCGCGACCATTTAATCAATGTCAGAAATACATGTCCGCCGGCACCAAGTCTAGAGACTCAAATCTTTCTCTAAGTCAACCTTAACATGTAACTGGTCCATCGATCAACCTTGGCGGGGTTAGCAAATTGAAAAAATATCTGTCCCGTTTACTAGGGTGAAGAAAGCCAATATCGGAGAGAATTTCTAAGTTGACTCTCACTTTAGTCGAACACAAGACAACTAGTCATCTTCACGAGGTCTCAAGCTGTTGGACCAACTTGGATCACAAGTATTCGGAACAAACATAGATATGTTTGAATACGTATAATTACAGGTGAATACGTTGAGAATTGGAAAAACTGGAACGTTAACTCAAAAATCATATCAAATACTTAGAAATTGTGGTATTTACAACAAAGCAGCCTGTTCATCAATCAACCAACAAAGCAGACTCATCGATTCATTTCACGCAAACTCTTCACTTTACACTCCATTTTCACCACGACAACTGATAGTCGATAGACCTCTCCACTTAGGTTATGATCGTATGTGAGAACTAAGGACGGGTATAACACAAGTCTTCTCAAGTCAGCCTAATTGATTCATTCCATGTTATACTAGTGCATCAGCAAAATGGCGTCAGCTTTGTTAATGTCTGTGAAAGTTTTAACCGGCTAAATTGGCTTAAATTTCAAAAGTTAGAGGACTTTTATGGAAGAAACGAAGGTCGAAGGATGACATTGAAAGTCCAAGGCAAAGTTCGAGGGACAAAACGATAGTACAACATAATCCGTCTGTTTCAGTTACCTGC
Source organism: Rhododendron molle (assembly GCA_025413875.1). Taxonomy (NCBI): domain Eukaryota; kingdom Viridiplantae; phylum Streptophyta; class Magnoliopsida; order Ericales; family Ericaceae; genus Rhododendron; species Rhododendron molle. Next base: position 6,372,255 of record CM046390.1, read on the forward strand.
AACTCCCAGTCAGTTCTCCATACCATGAAGGATAGTGCAAGGATTTGAATTGCAATCCCAGAAAGCATTCCGATCCATATTCCCTACAAAATCACAATATGTTACACGTTACGGAAACAAGATGCAACTAGAGGCACAGACTTTTCATTTCCAATAACAGCAGCTATCAACGCAAACTTTTTTCCGGTCATATAAGAGGCCTATGTTAGGCTATCAGTAGCAAAACTTCAACCAAAAACATGTCCCTTCGAACTGTTCATGTTATGTTAAACTGAAGTTAAGTGGTTTCACAAAATTACAGGAAAGGAAAATGAAAAGAACGAAGCAAATTTTTCGGTCCTTTCTTTTGGTTCTTTCGCGTAAACAAGAAGAAAATAAACAGGAGTTTGTCCATAATCGATGTTTATTTTCTTTCGGATTACAAATTATGAAAGGGCATCCGTAATTTTCATTTCTTTCATATTTTCCTTCTCCTCGACAAATCCAAGATTCAAACATAGCATAAACGTAATCTGTACCAAAATTGTGTCTTAGGCAAGTCTGTTTTCAGCGAATAACGCTGCTAAAGCTTCTGATCACAAAATCTAAAAGCAATATGCAGAATTTAGACAAATATTTTCACCTCAAAATTGGAACACTCAAGAGTCAAGACCTAGACAAATGGCTTATTACCTTAACATCAAGATCAGCAACATAAGCAAGAAGAATTCCTATTGGAATCCCAATCACATAATAGCAACAGAGGTTTATAATAGCCACTGTTCCCTGCATACCAGCACCAACGGCCACCCCTGAAAAACATCATCTCAAGAGTGATTAAAAGAAAATGAGCGAGGAAACAAATAACGAAAAAAAGTAGGATTATCATTTTCAAACGACAACGACACAAGGCAGAATGACCATACTGTCCAAGGGGTCAATTACCCGTGAGCACCGGCTGAATGCTATCGAATAGCATTGTGAGGGCAAGTAACACGGAGAGGTCCGCAACAGTTTCGATAACTTCCTCATTGCTTGAGAACACGTAGCCGATGCTGCGGCCAAATATTAAACAAAGGGTGCAGAACACCAACCCAACCAGGACTGAAGTAGCCAGAACAACTATAATCGAAAACTTCACAGCTTTAGCATCACCTCTTCCCAATTCATTTGCAACACGCACACTTCAGCCAACCCGAAAAAATAAGAAAGGAACCACAAAATTTAGCCAAGGAACCACACAAAAAAAGTTGTCAAAACAAAAGAAGATGGCCATGACATACCATGAAGCACCAAGGAAACCGAGGCATATCATAAACTGCCAAGCACTGACATTAAGGCTGCCAAAGAAGAAGAAAAGAAAGAGAGTAAAGAGCAATCTCTTCGAGTAAGTAACGAGTAGTATAACGCAAATTAACTTGTGAATGATTGTACCAGATGGAGAAGGCAGAAATGGCAATCTCTGCATTTGACATGTATCCGGCAATCAGAACTAAAATGGAAATGTACCACAGCTCTAGGCTACAACATAAAACCGATATCGAAGATGAGGGATTATGAAAATTGCAGGGTAGCAACATGAAAAGCGAGCGAAACAAATTAAGAGCTTAACGGAAGTAATAAGGAAGTTAATAATTCAAGGCGCCTCGCCTGGGCTCAATCAAGGCGCTAGCCCTATGCCTCGCACCTAGGCGCGCCTTTGCCAACTCTCTCTCTCTCTCTCTCTCTCTCTCTCTCTCTCTCTCTCTCTCTCTCTCAATGCCATATTTAACCTTCTTTGAAAGAAGAATTTTACATGATGTGTAGTTTAGAATTTAACATTTAGAAGAAAGTAAAACTAGATTTACCAAAGCATTATGCCGGAGGCTACTGAGAGCTTTATAAGAGGCCATAGATCAGAGAAGGCAGCTTTGGAGAATCCTTTCCATGAGAGAGGGCACCAACCTCCGAAAATGTATGCAAACTCTCCGAATGCCACTAGCCAAGAAGATATGTTCAATGCACCCATTGCGCCAGGTATTCCAAGGCTCAGTTTTGTCACGAATAACCAGGACAGGACCAAATGAAAAATGAATGACCCAGCTGAAAGCCACGCTACGACCATGTTCTTGAGCTGTGCTTGCAGATACATTTGGATGGTCAAGGTGAAGACAAAGTTGTAGATGAAGGGAATGAACCAGCTGGAGATTGTTTCAGCTACTTCTGAGATCACTGTTTCTTCACCAAGTAGCTCAAAGATTTGTGTTGTGAAGATGAAAAAAGGGAGCAAGATAGTCGCAATCACAAAATCAACAATCCATGATCGTTGCAAGTATATGCCCATCATGTGGTGTTGCCCTGCTCCAAATGCTTGCCCACAAAGAGTTTCAGTTGCACTCGACATTCCCAACTGCACGCAAGTAGACAATCATAGATAAGAACCGAAAGTAGAAAAAATAGATGCAGTCTCAGTGTATACTACGTGAGCTAAATCGATAAAAATCTCCCAAGAACAGACATGTTACGAGTGCACGTTTGCTTGACATCAAGAAATGTTTTAACACAAAAATGAGAGAGAAAATACTCACCATTTACATTAGTTATTACAATGAATTTTCATCACTTTCCTTTCCTGGTAGGTCACCACATGTAGTGACGACATAACTACATATGTACTCGGCACATATTCATTGATTTCCATCAGACTAATAGAACCCGAAAGTCGATGCAATTCAAATCTAATATGACAATTTGAACCATGCCACTTACTAAGTAACAAGATAGAAAAAAAGAGTAAGAACGTACTAGTATCCCATTCACAAACCGCACGGTCAGTGATTGTACAAGTGCGTAGGCTGCAAGATCCAATTCACTTATATGTCCGATGAAAGATTGTGTCACCACCAGAAGGCCAAATG